>JASKOS020000003.1:22400000-23805000 GCA_030770465.2 Perdita meconis
TTCTAAAATAAGGGTGGGTATGACGGTACACCAAAATCAGTAGACAAGAACTTTCTATCTTCCACCAAGCTTCTCAGTGTAGAAGCCAATGTGCATATCGATTGGCCTTTAGAGAATTATTTAGACATCACATATGGTGCGGCGAGATATTTGCATCGATAAGCTGGACAAAGCTGCTTTCTAATTTGGTAAATCTTTGAAATCCCACAAAGTTGTTCAATTTGACCCAAAGTTGGTGAAATGGGAAGTGGGCTATCTGCATCAATAAGCTGGGCAAAAGCTACTTTCAAATTTGTTAAACCTTCAAAAGTCCATAAAGTTGTTCGATTTGATCCAAAGTTGATGAAATGAAATTTGGTATTCTAGTTCTCTAATCCTATTTTAACAGAATACGTTTAAAATAAGGATTGCTACGCTGATACCATAAAGTCGATAGACAGCAAGTTTCTATCCTCATAGTGTGGGCATATCGATTGGATTTTAGAGAATTATGTAGACAGCATATATGCGGCAGTGAGGTATTTGCATTGATAAGCTGAACAAAGCTAATTTAAAATTTGGTTAATCTTCAGAATAACATAAAACTGTTCAATTTTAATACAGAGAATTTGTCAAACTAGAAATTTTTTTTATGCTTGTTGAGTATTCCGAGGCAAACAATATTTGCTGCAATTTTCATAGATACTCTGAAAAGGAAACCCGATTCATGATATACAATGCACACTTCAAACTTCAAAACCAATTTTTTATCCACAGCATTCAATCGAATTAAATCTCGTCGAAAAAAATGCATACTGCAAGTATAGGTACGCGAGTTACTGCAACTCTCGATTCTGCATAAATTAAATTCAAAACTTCAATCGGAACGAATCTGGATCCAATTTTTTTTGGACTGTTGTTACAAAGCTTTATCAAATATAGTCATATCAGAAAGCATTAAAGCTCACTAGTCATTACAGAGATTTTATAACTGGAAAAAATTACTGAATTATTGTTTATTTTCAGATAGTATACATGTCGAAAAAGAAAAAACTGAAAAATAATCCAGCATTTATAAACTTTTATTAAAATACTGAAATTGTATACTGATTGTTAGTAAAAACAGGATATTTCACAGTATTACTTAGAGTGAAACACGTGTCATAAAATTTTTTGATTTTCGAAACACTATTTTATGAATGCTGAAATGAAAGAAACAAAATTAGTATTTTTCCCCACATATTCAATTGTTTTAGTTAGCAAAAATGGTATTTTTCATATGAAATTTTTTAAATCAACTTTTACCAATTTTATAACGCAAATATCTTATTGTAAGTATATCGTGCAGATTACAATGAAAACAGACTTACAAAGAATTAAAACTGCAATAAAAAAGTGTCTCATAAATGCTGTAGTATTTTATACATACAGTAATTCCCACTAATTCACGAAAAGCTAAAATATTAAAATATTAAAAATGTGAAAATTCTGCTCAGTTATATTATGATGCAAAAAGTATAAGGTTCGCATAAAAAAATTAACTTCACCATAAAATTCCTGCTACTGTTTTATTCAGATGGAAATTATTTATATGACATAGAATTCCATTTTGTGTACTTTTCTACTAACATTTTTTTATAGCTTTAATCACTCGTGAATTATTCCATCATTCTATAAAAAGCCCTCTGTAAATTTCTGCTATATTGTAGCATCCTTCCACAACTTTGCATATTCACAGTTGTTATAAATACGAAAACATCAACGAATCGCAGTGAGTTAATAGACTTCCAATCAGAGTTGTGCTAATTGAATTATATTGTAATTGAATTGCATAATTCAATTACATTGTAGTTCAATTACTATATAATTGAACTACAATATAATTAAATTATATAATTCACACTTCTCAAGTAATTCAATTGTTATTTACAGTAATCTCGAGTGTAGTTTAATTATAATGTAATTGATGTGCAAGATAATTTAAATATAATGTAATTGAATTACAGCTCAGAACTCCTAAGGAGTGTAGTAGATGTTGATATTTACCTTTCGTATCTATACGGCGTATTTCTCGTTGATGTCGTTTGAATTTTGAAAAAAATGTAACGCAGAAAATTATGTCACCAAGAATAATTTTTCCTGTTTGAAACCTTTATGTGATTTTTTACACGTTATAGTTTTTCGTTTCGAGTACTTCTTAATTCGTAATTCAATTATATTGTACTTCGTAATTATACTTCAGCTACAATTATAAATTGGATTGTGATTTAATTGACTAAGAGATTTGACTTACGAATTACAATGTAATTGTATATGATGTAATTACTTTGCAATTCTAATTCATGGTTTAATTCAATTATAATTCTGCACAACTCTGCTTCCAATTCGCCAAACACGTTTCGTTTTGACCACTCCGTTAGTTGAACGCGGCTAAGTCACTTTTCTTCAGATTCCCCGATCAAATTCCTTAGATTACGCAATTATCTGAATAATGACGGAACCCGCGAGCTCGATAATTGGTCGTTTAACAGCACTATAGGATTTACGAAATGCCATCCTCCCTGTGCGGATTCGACCGCAACCTCGATCACGATGAGCACGTCAGGTGCGCGTAATTCAATTTCTTTGGCATTCCAAGACCTTTCCGGCCAGAATTATTGGCTTCGCTGACCCCGTCTCGGCGTTAAAGATGAAACCGTCGCGGCGGTCCTGTAATATCAGTCGAAAGGACACGTGCAACGTTTTGGCTTTTCCTCCGGCGAAATTTCGCTGTCGCCTCGACGACTAGATAAAGTCTTAGCGCGGAGTCCGGTCTAGGATTATAGTGATCCGAGAATTACAGTAGCGCGGTAGCTGCATGTTTCCCAAAGACGGAAAGAGGAGAGAAAGGAGAAAACTCTTTTCCATCTAACTTCGTTCCGTCCAAATCGTTTTCATGCCGAGAAGAGCGATCCGCGATGCATGCGAGGAACGACGGGGCAACAACCGTAAAAAACCGAAGAAAGTTGTGTGCGACGTAAGCGAGTAAGACTTTGATAGTGATTCACATTCACAGATTTCCTCGGCACTTTGCTCCGGGGAACGCGATTCGTCTCGCGTTTCGCTCGAAAAACGAGACCAACTTTCCGCTACCTGCGAGCAATCTCTTGGACAGACCTGGTCGGGTTGATCGTTCGACGTTTCAGGAATTGTCGAGGTCGTCGAGGGGCGAGCTTCTCGAAGGAGCCGAGTTACGCGAATGGCAGGCAATTACTGTAGCAGAATCGCTGGTGAATTGCCGCGTTTGTCCCCCGGTTCAAGGTGGCCCTTAAATCGCTTGTTTCAACGGGTGATTAACGAATCACGTGAACCCAGGTCCACGACAAATTTTCTTCGTTAAAGATGCTTTGTTCCTTTACGGTCGTTAATCACTGGACTCGTTCGATCCCAGTCGCATTCTCTTTTACGCTCGCATTTTGAGTTAAACTTGCAACGAAGTTCATTGAACAAGATGACATCGGCTGAATGTAATCATTTTTCTAGGAATTATCTATTTCAGGTTGAAATTTTCAGCCATTGTACAGTCGTCATTTTTTTTTTACAATTTTGTTTGTCACTTTGCTCCATTTTTCTGTTTGGACCAGTTGATAAATTACCGTTCGACGACTTTACTACTTCAGAAAATGAAAAAGCAAGGCTCACGAATATCCATTAATCTACAATAATTAACTAACACGACTTCATTATTTGCCAATCCTTTTGATGCAGTCTGGAATCCACTCGCCCGAGTAATCACGTACCAGCTTTGGAAACAGAAGTTGTATTCCGAACGCAACATATCATTCGGTCGTTTGCGCGGTTAAAGCGATTCGGTTGCGAACGAAGTTTATTGCTAATATTTTACGATCCGTGTAGAATTCAATGTTTAACAAACCTGTGTACTTTATGGATTTATTCAGTCGATGGTAAATATCAATATTCCTGGAAAATCCGCTTTTGCGTAACGCTCGTATATGTATTTATCCGCACCGAGAACTTATCTTCTCGTTGTATAATGTCAGATAACGCAGGGGAGTTCTTTTCTATTCCTGCTCGATAAAATAAACACGAGCATTAAAAGTGCTCTCTTTTATTTTTTCGACTGCACTGTGAAATATTCTCCCAGGGTGGCGTATTAACAACGCTGCTGCAAGTTTTTTGCCGATGCGAATCGAACGGAATCCTATCCGTGTCTACGCGCGCCGATCGCGATCGCTATTCAGTGAACAATATTCTTTGTCGTTGTACGTTTGCGAGCTCCGATTCACGTCTCGGTTCAATTATGGTCTTTCTACAATAATAAAAAAGACGTCGTACTGTTCTAACGTCGATTGCGTGTTTGCGAAAATAGCAGCGAGAGTAGAAGCTCTTAATTCTGAAAATTCGGGAAGTATGACTTCGAAACATATAAGAAAAAAATGTTAAATGAAGCAGACCAGGCAGTTAAAGAAGCAATAAAGCAAAATACTCAGAAACTAGACGAAAAAATCCCATACATCGACTACAGAAGAAAAATTAACAGAAGATTAAACCAAAACTGGAAAATTACCGTTAAACAAAACAGAAAACTACAAACTAGATCTTGATAAATTAAACAGGCACGACAAACTAAACATTATGCGTATAATAATTGGCCACACAAGACACACGCACACCTTCTCACAAAAGAAACCGCACCCAAATGCACTACATGCAACGAGAACCTTAACATAAAACACATCGTATTTAACTGCAACCATTACACAGAAAACAGAGAAAAACATAAAATCAAAAGTAGTATAAATGAAATAATAAACCCGCCTGAAGATTTAAATAATACAATTGCCTTTCTCAAGGACATTCAAATTTACACACAACTATAGAAACCTAAAGAAATGTAGAGACTGTAAAGAAATACACATACATTTATAGATTGTAAAAGCCTTGTAAAACGACACATATCAAATAATACGTGTAACGATGTATAGTCGCTCATGACCATTAGATGTTAATGCGACTTTAATCCTCAAATAAAAAAAAAAAAAAAAATGTTCTTCACTATTATAATTCTTCTACTGAGCCAAAATTTCATTCCTTGGATATATTTTAATATCATTGAAAACAACCAAGTCTTTTTATGATTTTAAGTTAAAATATTAGGCGACTTATCCTATATTTTGTCAGTTAGAAAACATCGCTAAACTTGAATCTTTAGGACAAAATTCTTTTTATCACTGTATGTCATCTTTCAAGTAATATTCTTCATCGAAAATGATAGCAATTGTTGGCAATTCTTCGCTAGAAAAGTCTGCTATTATCCAACTATTATCCTCGAGTCTACACGTTGATTTTTACGGTATGAGAGCTTCCCTACATAATTGAAGAACTCCACGGAGCGCGATTACGCTTGAAGTCTTCGTTGAGTTAGTGCAATGCACGGTAAAGAACGAACGCGGACGGATATGTGAGAATACCTTTAAACTGAATTTTTCGGCGGGGTAAATTGTATTTCCCTCGGCGCTCGCTATACCAACGGCGCGGCGAAGCGCCCCGTGCTCGTTAGAAAATAGTTTTTCCGTGTAAAATGGAGTTCGCGAGGGCGGAGTGAAGGAGGAGGAGGGAGACAGGCGGGAGTCGCAGTTGCCAGTTTATAAGAGTCAGCCGGCGCGGCGATTCGGTTACAGATGCTTTCGGGAACGAAGCCCCGAACTTTTAAACAGGAGGCGAACGTCCTCGACGAGGGTAGGGGTGGAAGGACCCGGAAAAGTTCCAACTCTGATACGGTTTTCTGATTGCGATAGAGTAAATACGTAGCAAAGGAGAAATTACTTCATGCTATTAGGTGCCCGGGAAGAAGTTGCCGCGTTTTTGTTCGGCCTCGTTGCAGTTTCGTGGAAGTTTTACGCGGCGGGCGGTGAACGCGCGCGGCCAAACTTTCTTCGCTGAACGCTTTACGATCCTCTGGCTTTTTTGCCAGATTACAGGTATAAACAGACGCGGGTGTATATACGGACGAACAGACACACACGGACGGGAAACTGTGCCGTTTCTTCCTGTAGATTCTTCTCTGGACTTTACGCTTGACACTTTCGCGTTCGTTTCCGCCGAAAGGTTCGCGAGCGAAGTCAGTAATGCACTGCGATGCTGTGATCTTAGGTGGATCGAATTTTTGATTAGTTATTGTCTAATTTTAGATTAGTGAAATATTTGATTTGTCATTCGAAAACTGGTGAAATCACCAGGGAATAACTTCCAGTTTTGCATTCCTTTTTTATTGAATAGAGATCGGATGTTGATGCAAATACATATGTTGATAAAATGCAAATAAGGTAAATATATAATATGTAGTTAAAGAAATATAAATTTCTTCATAATTAGAAGATTTTAAAAATCTATTTTTTATTTTAAATAAATTGCATAATATAAATGCTTCGCATATTTACATTTAAGAGCATATTGCATATTTTGTGCATATGTAACATATTTATCTTATAATATTGGATTTGTGTGCCATTAACGATCATTCATAAATATGGATAGCGCATTACCGATGATATAGATCATTTGAAATACGTGTATACATGACCAAACACCTTTCTTACGAGCGGTATCATATCAATAGATATGAATTGCAAGCATCTTTATGAATTGCGTAAATCATTTAAAGAATATGCCTGGGGATTGCGACGAAAAAATTCGTAAAAAAGTAGATGCAATTCTACGAATTGCAAGCATTTTAAGTGGTGAACATGTGACGCGTCCGACAACTACATTAAAACATCGTTGGTGTAAATTTAAGTATGCGCCTGTTACATCTTGTGATGTGGAACGCTCATTTTCAGCATACAAGTGTTTATTGTACTTATTGTTTATTGTAAAATTATAATGCTTCAGTGTAAATTATAATACAGTATATATATGATAAAATGTGTGTAACATTCTTTACATATTTGCATATGTTCATGCATATATGCATATTTAATGAGCATAAATGGCACATGCTTTTTACATATTTTACGTGCATGAACATCCGATCTCTATTAATGAGCTTCGGTAGGGTTTTGGATCTTGAAATGTGGATTACAATAATGCTATAAAGTTATGTGTGTAATTATTCACAAAAGTATTCGATAATTGCACAGGTATAATACATTGTATTATTACCCATTGATTGTATCCTAATATTCCTAATTAAAGCGCATAAATAAAATTTTATGGGAATATCAGTTCTAATTAGTTTCTGCCTTCAATATTAATTAAATATATAAAATTAACCTGCAAAATTTAACTGCATTCATAAATGTTTATAATTATTCCACTTTATTTGTAATTATTTGCTCATAATTTACATAATGATTTCTCACGAAAAATTTAATGAACCAAATCTAAAATTCTAAAATTGCAACATGCTGTAAAATTAGAGCACAGTCTATTACAACGATTCGTTGCTACAAAATATAAATTATTTCCAGCGAAATTGAGTAATGAATGTAATATCTCTCTGTGCCGTAGTATGAATAATCATAAATGCTTGTAGCTAATTGTAGGTACTTGTAAACAATTGCAGATGTTTGCAAATAATTACAAACAATGATGAATTGTAAATAGAACAGAAAATACGCAAATCAATTTCGTTTCCTGCTAATTTTAAAACATAATTAAAAACAAATATTAAAGAATGGAACGTGTCATATTGCGATCCGACTTCGCGTTCAAAACCAGTAGCACTTTCGTAATCAAGCTCTTTAGTAATTCCGTTACACACGGAATAATTAAACCGCCCCGTGATATAGGGAATAACTTCCTCTGCAAACTTCAATATTAAATCTTTCGTAAACTATTGCCCGAGGCCCGCATACTCCAAAACTTTATGTCACTGAAATTTATCACACAATTTAAGTCGTATCATTCTATCGCCACTGAAAAAGGAATTTCTTCACTGGATTCATACGACTAAACGAAATTTTCAGTGACGAGTAAGATGCAATGAAACATCACAAACTGTGAATAAAACAGAAAGAGGGAACAAAACAAACGCCAAATTGGAATATTACAATAAGAAGGTGAATAATCATGACTAGACTGCGGATGTTTATGCAAATTCACATTTTTAAGGGCATAGAAAAAGAAAACAAACTGAGAGAAAAGTGTCTTTTACCTTCTAAATATCGTAAAATGTATTTTATTTGCGATATTTCATGTATTTTTGCATCTTTACACATCATTCTGCATTTTAGCACATTTAAATTCGCCATAATTGCATAAACATCCGCAGTCTAATCATGACGATCGAAACGTAGATTTTCAAAAAGTCCTAAAAAATCTGAAAGTCGAAATTTGTTGATTACCTAACGCCGTCAAACGCATCGAAATCAATTTCATTAAGCATTAATTTATATGTTGCGAAATTGACGGACAATCAAAGGGAAATCCTCCGAAATATAATTACTTCGGCTTTCCCAGTGTTCGATGCGCGGGAGTTCCAGCATCGTTAATAGGTTTAAAATCATGTGCAGCGCGCGGTTCAGCGACGATACGCCGGGGATAAATAGCGCATAGTTGGAAAGCGGGCGAAATAATGAACCGCGGAAGAAAGCGCATCGATCACGTTTCCTCAATTCGTGTTTGCCCGGCGTGGCGGCTCACCGATATGTTTCCAAATGAAATTAATGGGATCGAGAACAGCCGTGCATTCTCCGTTAACCGTGCTGCCCGACAATGACAGAGACCAGTTGGCGAAACAACCTTGATAAAGCCCCGGTTGCGACCGAGACAGTGACGAATACCCGACAGGGCTTCTCCTTGGCGGATCGCATTTTGAATTCAGCTACGTACATTCCACGAGGATGCTCCTTCCCTCGTTTCCGCGGAGCTTCGGGCACTGATTTTTCTTGTAGGAGTTTCTATTATACCACGCGGATACAACGATCACGCGTTCTAATCGATTTTCAGTTTCGAACGTTTCGACGATTGCAGCTCAAATAACCATCTATCGAAAAGCGATGGCATTAAGTTCGATGTAACGATTCTGACAGTCAGCGACAACGGATTCGTTCTGCAGTAAACGTTTTCTTTGGAATTAAAGCGAGACACTACCTTCGGGGTGAGCAGAATAAAAAGCACGTAGTCAAACAGTGCTGGATCTGGAAAGTAGAACGAGATTGCGCGTCAGACACTTCGTTTGAGGCGGAACAGTGGTCGATCGGACGAGTAGAATGAGACAGTTCTTAGTGAGACAAGCAGACCGAGGCAGAAGTTGGAACCAGAAAGTTGAGTCGTGCTGCAAGTTTCTGCTGCGGTCTATTGAAACAACAGTCTTTTCAAGGGGTCGTGTGGGTTTCCTAGTATTTAAAAAAGTGGTCGATTTTTGTGAATGACTGTAAACTATTGAAGTAAAAAACTTGTTTTGTTTTGTGAAGATACACGTTTCTGGAGTAGAAAGCTTGTAGTTGTCTGAAACGATACTTTACTAATTCTTCAACGATAGTTCATCACTGCTGATAAATTTATTTTTGATCCACACATTTTAAATACAATTTGTCTTAGGCTTTCAATCCTTTTTTTAACTTTTTAAGAACTACAGATAATTACTGAATTATGCTATTAATTATTAGTTGTATTAGAGACGTTGTTTTAAGCTTGTTCACCACTATACTTTGTACATTTATTATAATAAAAAAGTTCAATATACATATACGGTAATAGTAATGTTAAAACCTAGTTTCTCATGTTTCTAATGACAATGAAGAATTTACCTTGGATTTTTCAAACGAAAATTATGACTCTGCTTTTTGAAACAGATATCCTTGATAAAATTAGTTTCTTAAAAGAATAAAACCTTCCGCGAATAGAGAATTGCAATCCTGAAAATAGTAAAAAATAGAAAAAATCGTTAATAATTTTAGATTATTCATACAGATTTCTAAAAGTTTATAATTTTTCATTTCTATTTTCAGTTATATACACATACACTTTTAAAAATTCTCCATACTCGAACCCTTAGGAAAATGTCTCTATAAATTGAGAAAATGCTCATAGTTTTGAGAGGAACAATTTTGGAACCATTTTAGCATACTGAATGATGAAATACGTAGGAAAAGGTTATAATATTTATTTCTACGAAAATGGTGGAAGCCAAAATATCGGTTTTAGCTAAACAATTTTGCTCATAATTGATTCCTTTGACTCCGTTACTTCCTAAGGACAATTTTCAATATAAATTTCCGCATCTCGTAACGAAGCCGCTCAATGGCACAGAATCTGGAACGTCGTCTTCAAAACGTAGACACAGCCGCGCGATGGTGGTTACGTTTCCGCAGGATCGGCGGAATATTAACTGACCACTGACGTGGCAGTTAATCACCGCAAGACAGACGCTTTGCCCTTTCCTCCTTCGATATTCGAACCGGCGCGGCGGTCATCGGTTCACTCGACCGCCCTTCGCCGAATTCGCAACGCGAAACCTAATTCGCTCGCGCGGCAAATGCTCCTCCGTGTACCTACACCGCGTGTACACGTCCCGCAATAATCGCTCCTCGTATCGCTATCGCGGCGATTCTGCTTTCTGTTTGTCTCGTCGGGTCGCATCGAGTGCGCTTAACGACGCCGGGACGTGTTCTCGAACTGCTGTTTCGCAGTCGAATAAATCAAACGCGTCAAAGTTGACTCTCGTCCTCTGCGTGCGCGTTTAGAGTGTAGTTTGCCAACGTGAGCGCCGAGGAGATTTGATGGGGCGTCGCTGATCCTAGGGGTAGTGGAAGTAGGTGTTGAAGAGCAAGGTGACATGTGAAAAATTCTTGAACTTCAAAATTGCGTAACTTTGATAATATTCATCACATTCTGTTCCAACCAAAGACAAATCAAAGTTTGCATCTTCTACTTTTCGATCCTTTTTCTTTGATTTTCTGTAAAGTGGTTCCCAAGGGATGAAATCTTTCTATACAGAGAGGGTTGTTAGATTCTAAAAATATTTTAAAGGAACGGTGTGCCAGAAAAGATTGAAAAACGGTGGTTTAAAGGAAAGCTGTTTGCTTCGAATCGAAAGCGGGGCGAACATCCGCGAGGATAACGTTAATTACGAAACGACTCGTTCAGATATTTATTTATTTATTTAGAAAAAGTACGGGCATATGCTTGCCCAATGTACAAAAAATGATCGGTTAAGAAATGATAGAAAATAAAAACTAATAACTAGGGTAGACGCTAAACATAAAATAGAAAAATACAAGACAATACGCCAAAAAAGTATAAATAGCACAGAAAGAAAGGTAACTTATAAATCTAAGGATTTGATAGATTTTTTAAATGAATATGCAGAGCCTGAATATACATCTACAACATTAGTAATATGATTGGCATAGGTGCAAGCTCTGCTAATAGAGTTACAGAATTTTAGAAGATAGTAGGCTTGCGTATGGAACGCGGACACGCGGTGAAATTAATTATTGAAGCAGAGGGGGTTGTCGATCAAGTTGTTGAGGATCTTGAAAAAGAAAATCTCATTTTTTCGAGTGTTGACATTTTCAGCCGAGAAGAACATGCTCGTAATCATGGTTCAATATGTTGATTTGGCATCCTAGAATGTTCGAAATAAAACGCAGAAATTTATGTTGTACTCGTTCGATAATCGTGATATACAGTATTTTCTCCATATAGGCTCGAAAAAACCGCACGATACACGCTCGCATTTTATCCCCACCACCAGCGGCATCAGTCTTTGATCCAGCGCCTTTTTCGCGCGCTGTCCCTTTATACATTCGGCGCATTACAAAGAAAGTAGTACCCTACGATATAGGCTCGTCTCCGGTCTCGAGGATAGAGCCTATATCGAGAAAATACTGTACAGGGTGTATAAAAAGTAATGGACACCCGTGATAGGGGTGAAACTAGACCTCGTGGTCGATGGACATTTGTAAAAGATTCGCGCCGCAAACTTGTTTATAACAATGAAAATGGTTGTTAAACTTTTTGATTGCATGAATCTATTCTACTGGACCAGTTGAGAAAAAGTCTCAAAGGAGCCATATGCCGGAAATGCACCGTTTAGACGCTATAAAGCGTTAAAGTTTACGCAAAATTGTGATTGCGTACACGGAAAAAAAAAGATTTGCTGTGACATCCAAAAATTCTGCTAGCCTAGCAAATCTCTAGCCGTAATATATGGACAGCTAATATGCTATGTTACAGAAACTAAGTTACAGAGCTGATTGTTGTAGCAAATGAAGTTTGAGATTACAAGAAGTGCGATTTGTTAAGTACAGCAAAAATGATTCAATACTGCACAACCAATAGAAAATAGAGCGTAGTATATGTAGCTAATTATTTTGCTATTACATTAAAAAAAATGTAGTATACGAACAGACCCAATTACAGCTAATTTAGTAGTTGCTCCAACAATACAAATTAGATACATCTATAACAATGCTTGTATGTATGAAATACTTCTTCCGAGATCTTATAAACGCAGAGAGAAGGGGGGGATAGGGCGATTCCTATATTTGTTTCCAACCATCGGATTGACGAAAACTTGCTTTATTTATCTCAGTACACCTATACTGACCAACGCGTGATTGAGCTATGAAAGATTATTTCGGAACTCGTCTTATATAGGAACAGGGCGATAAAGCACTAACGAGAAAGACGATTATTACGAGAACACTCTAGCGGAAGCCTTATGAAACTAGGCCTATACTCAGTACCTGCTAACGGCCCGTAACAAATACTTATGTCAGAAAATAAGTTTTTCCAATATTAACTATACCATTTTTTGGAATTTTTGGACGTTTGAGGCTTTTGCATTTTCTTTTTCATGCTGCATAGTGGCTTATAATGTTAACTAATTGTGACAATCAAAGGATATTTCTAGAGAACACTGTTCGACAAATTTTGACTTTTCTTCGATTTTGTAAACTTGAATAAACATGTCTTATAGATTTCGACGTGCTGAATACGAATCTACAAACCGTTTTTTTCCAGAACGTACAGTTTTTGAAAAATCAATTTTGAAAAAAATGATAAATTCTCAACTTTGGAGTTTTTTTGTGCTTTTACCGTAATAGTTATTTAGTTGCTCTTGGCAAAAAATGATTCTGTGGACTCTCTCGAATAAAATTATATAAATAGTTATTAGATTCTAAGCATAGAAATAGGTTTAAATAACAATTAAAGTGAAAAGGACACCCAAAACGCACCCATTTTTGCTGATATTCTTCACTTTATTTCAAAAAGTAAGGGTCTAGGAGAAAATTTGACCATACCACGCGATAGAGCAAACCTTTCTACTAAGGAAAGCATCAGGCGAATTTCCAAAATTATTTTTGTTTTCAATATAGAGATAAAATAGTTCAGCGAAACGAGCGGCGACAGTGGTACTCAATGACGGCGCGGCGAGGCGGCAAGCGAGGCGTCCTCCGCGCGCGCCGCCGTCATTGAGTACCACTGTCGCCGCCGCGCGTTTCGCAAAACTATTTTATTTCTATATTGAAAACAAAAATAATTTTGGAAATTCGCCTGATGCTTTCCTTAGTAGAAAGGTTTGCTCTATCGCGTGGTATGGTCATATTTTCTCCTAGACCCTTACTTTTTGAAATAAAGTGAAGAATATCAGCAAAAATGGGTGCGTTTTGGGTGTCCTTTTTACTTTAATTGTTATTTAAACCTATTTCGATGCTTAGAATCTAATAACTATTTATATAATTTTATTTGAGAGAGTTCACAGAATCATTTCGTGCCAAGAGCAACTAAATAACTATTACGGTAAAAGCACAAAAAAATTCCAAAGTTGAAAATTTGTCATTTTCTTCAAAATTGATTTTTTCAAACACTGTACGTTCTGGAAAAAACGGTTTACAGATTCGTATTCAACACGTCAAAATCTACAAGAAATGTTTATTCAAGTTTACAAAATCAGACCCGTGTTGTACAGTGGAATTTATTGAAGAAAACGATTCCATGAATTAATTATAGAGAAACTGAGTTGTTGCCGTAACAGATCATTTCAGCTAGCAAAACTAGATTTGCTTTATCAATAAGTTCAAGATTGCTCTTACATACAATTTCTTTGCTGCAGTAGCAAAGCTACTTAGCTATGACATCAAAATTTTTTCAGCGAATTATAGATTTGCTGGAGCAACTAAACCATTTCTTTCCGTGTAGCGCTACACGCGCAAAGCGAAGCGCGTTCGTCTACGAGGGACAACGGCAGTTCTGACCTACCTCACAGAGCTAGAAAATCGATATCGACGGAGGGATTCTTCCTCTCTCTCTTTCTTAGTGGTTTCTGTCCTTCTCGATCTTACGCATACGCGTGACTGTTGACCTCCGAACGGACGAAGCAGGGAGTGCGAGCGAGAGAAGCAGCGCCTACTAAGAAAGAGATGGAGGAGCGCTTCGTCCGTTCGAAGGTCAACAGTCAGGCGTGTGCGTAAGATCGAGGACAGGAACCACTAAGAAAGAGAGAGAGAGGGAGAATCCTTCCGTCGATATCGATTTTCTAGCTCCGCACGTCGGCTGTGAGGTAAATCGAGACTGCTGTTGTCCCTCGTATACAAACGCGTTTCGCTTTGCGCGTGTAACGCTACACAATCACAATTTTGCGTAAACTTTAACGCTTTATAGCGTCTAAACGGTGCATTTCCGGCATATGGCTCCTTTGAGACTTTTTCTCAACTCGTCGAGTAGAATAGATTCATGCAATAAAAAAGTTCAACAACCATTTTCATTGTTATAAACAATTTTGCGGCGCGAATCTTTTACAAATGTTCATCGACCACGAGGTCTAGTTTCACCCCTATCACGGGTGTCCATTACTTTTTATACACCCTTACTTCATTTGATAAGGGGTCCATATGACGCTTGCATATTCAAGATCAGATAGTACCAAGGAGTTGTAAAGAGTCTTGAGCGTGCAAAGATTTTTGAAGTTCCTACAGAAACAGAATATAAATCCCAGTGTTCTAATAACATTAGTGACCATGTTTAAAATATGAACATTAAAGGACAGTTTATTCTCGTATATAAAAATATCCACTGAGTCTGTTCAGAAATTGAAGTACACGTGTTCGTGAAACAGAAGAAGGGACAGAGAGGAGGCTCGACGCTTCGAAAGAAGAGCGGAATCCTTAGAGGAGAAAATAAACGAGAGCTTCACCGTGGAACAAGATCGGACGAGCGATACATTCGGGTCCAAGGATTACGTCGACGAAGTCCTGCTGCATTTATAAAGGGAGCTTGATTAAGCCCGAGATCCGCGGATAGCTCGAACAAGGAGCCTTTCCAAAAAGGAGGATCACGGTTCCGGCCAGCGGATCGAAGAACGAGCGAGCAGCGAAATAGGTCGAGGGGGAGAAGGGCCGCCGCGCCGGCTTAAGTAAATAAGAGTGGACAGTAAAGACCTGGCGGTAATGGGCTTAATAAGATAGCCGGTCGTAGCTGGAAAGGGTTCGTTCAAGCTTGCCTCGGCTCCCGTTGAAGGGGCCGCGCTGAATGGACCTTCCGCTTCAATCAGCCGTCGACACCTTCGCGGAACTCCTTCGGAGAAAGAAAATCTCGAGTGTTTCCTTTCCGTCATCGATTGTTTCCCTCGTATTATTAATTTCTCGGGGCTGTCGACGCGTTCGCGAAAAACGAAACTCGTCGCAGACGGAAGAAACGACGCGCGAAGCTGTCGGAGGCGTAACTCAGACCCCGTGACAGACAATTTCCGTCGCGACGACGCGTGTTCTGTGTTTCGCGACACACGCGCGTCGCGGCATTCTCGGGTGAAAGTTACATCGTAATGGTCCAAGTTCGTCGACGGGTCGGGAAACGTTCCGCGAATATTATGCCAGGAATGAAGAGGGTGGTACACGGCGATGCTTTTGTATCCAGGAGTTTAATGATGGGGAAGCAACGACCGACGCGGCGCGGAAACGCGAATTTCGATACCGTCTCTCGACCGCTCGCTGTTGGAACCCGTGTTTCTTTTTTTTTAACCCTTCCCGCGCGCTGCCCGCGCTCTGGACGCCTCACAGGCGTTGGCAATATTTTCACGCGCGCCGCGAGAGAACGGAAGGATTTTTCTCGATGCGTGAAAACGAGCGACACGAACGGCGAATACTATTATTATTATTATTATCAACGTCTTTATTACCATAATTGTGTTGTGTTAGGACAAGAACATGTACAATTCGTGCGGTAAAGGCGAGGTTCAGTCATAGACTGTTTCGCAACCTAACCCGAATGTGAACAGAAGTGAACATTTACTTAAAACTTAAAACTTAAAACTAAACTAGAACTAATGAATTAGTGAGCTAATGCATAAGTCTAGGACAAAAGGAGAGAAGGAGAAAAAGAGATTAGGCAAAATGAGTATGGATGAATTTGCTACAGGCAGCTTTGAAGGATCTATGAGTAGGAAGAGATCGGATCTCTTGAGGAAGGGAGTTGTAGTAGTGGGGAAAGATGTATGAGAAGGAAGCTCGAAAGCTGTTAGAGCGATGAGAAGGGATAGAGAATAGAATTTTCACGCGCGCTGCGAGAGAACGGAAGGATTTTTCTCGATGCGTGAAAACGAGCGACGCGAACGGCGAATACTCTTTGTGTTTCCGATTTCGCGAGTGACTATCGGTCGAACGCGCGATGGAAACGCTCGTCGCGCTAGTTTCGCGCGACGCGTAGGCGATAGGCGGCACGGTTTCCGTTTAATTGCCGGATGAAAGTTATGTTGTAAGCCCTCGAAGTTCGCCGACGGGGATCTTCGCGTTAATGCCGCGATACGAAGGAAAGGGGCTTTCCCGGGGTTCCTCGACGTCTTCGTAACTGCGGCAAGTTTAGCAACTGCGAAATAGCAGGGACAACCGATATTGTCCTTGCCCCGCGCTGAATGTTCCAGCGATCCGCGCTCGCTGTCGACATATTGTTAACACGCCCGCGTCGCTGATCCCGCACGCCACGATATTATCCGCAATCACGCTGGCGGAACTCCGCTTTCGCGGCGAAACTTCGCGAGGAATAGAAAACGGCTCGGCTCGTTAATTTATCTTTCATCGCGAGAGTCGAAACTTGGCAACGAAGGGGGCGAATGATTCTCCGCGGGTGAAATAAAAGTGGGAACGAAATCAAAGTTCGGTTCGCGGAAACTTCCGGCGGGTCTGACTAAGCTGTTCGTAAATTGCGCGCAATTTTTTCCGGGGATCGTGGGAAAGTTCGAACACCGTCGCGTCTGCGTTCTTTAGCGGTCCCACGCGAAACGAATCGTTTCGTGCGCCCGAGAACAAAGTTTGGCGCTTCTGAATGGCGGAAACCCTTCGGAACTGAGAATATCGTTGCTGCTGTCCAGATGTTGATTATTTTCTTCTATTAAAAAATTTTAAATGTTGCTTTCTTTGCAGTCAAATTATTCTTTGGAGAAGAAGTTTCTTTGATTTAAGTGGGAAAGGTTCTAGATTCAAGAATTTAAAAGGCCATGAAATTTTCTGTGCCTAAAAGTTTCTTTTCTGTTTTTTTGCACTTTACGAGCTTAAAAAAGCCAACAAAGCAACCAAGTTTCAAGAGCTCAATCGTAATCCGTTAGGGCTGTTGCAGATGAGCGGTTAGCGACTGTTTGCCGTCGCAGTAAATTTGTTTATACATACATAATTATACATATGCGCACATATGTTTGTGTGATGCAATTCATGCGGAACGCAATCGAAGCGGCGAGTGTGCGGCAAGCTTGCGTGCAACGCGAAGAAACGCTGGTTCTGCTTCGCCACGACTGTACTACCGTTCTACGTTCATTTTGTAGCGGTTGAGAGGAGCGTTGCGAGTTTGTAGATGAGGCGACGCCTCTGGCTATGCGTATGCTCTATGAAAAACAGCGCCTCGATAGGCGCGTGATATTCGGCTGCTCTCGGGCCGAGTCGTAAAAACGCACGGTTAGAACGCGACCGAGCCACGAGGCTTAGACTACGTTTAAATTTTTAATTCGTGTTACGTATAACGTGAGTTATTCATTTCTGTCCATCTAAGACACAGGATTACCCACAATTTGTTTCAGCATCAATACATACAATCATTACGATATATGAAATACTCAAACGAAAACGCAATGGCCCTTAGGTTGAATCACGGACCTAAAGAGCTGAGCGTAAAGTAGATCTATGGGAAAGAGGGGTGCTGCTATGAGCGGGGGGGATTTGACTTGCAGCCATCTTGAGTGATTAAACTAGTGCTGCCACCTATATAACGTCGTGGCAACATTTAAAATTGTACAATTGAATTACGTACATTCTAAGTCAATTGTAACTTGTGTAATAATTTTGTTTCTACGTATTTGTTACCATGAAGGATGTGTTTTGTAAAGTTATCAAGGTTTTTATAAGAAATGTATAAAGTTTCGATGTGTAGAATCAATAACAACATAGCTCTACTTTACGCTCAGTCCTTTAGGTTAGATCCGTGTATCCTACAGACGCTACACTATACAGGGTGTTTCGCAATTCGTGGGAAATCTCCGAGATACAGGTACTAGACACGAAAATAATAAGAAAAGTTCTTATACAATGTTCTCGGAAATGGTTAGTTTATTAGTTACACGCGGTTTTATATTTCGTAAAGGCTCATCCACTGTAAGGTCAGTGACCGCGATTTGGGCCCCAGCATCGTGGAAAAGTATCAGCTGTGTTACATTCGTCATAATTTCAATTTTTAATTACAAAATATGCGATTTTTCATTCCAAGAAACATCTCATTCCGATACACGTTGCGAGTCACCGGGGCCTACTTAGGCCCAGAGAGGCCTGGGCCTTTAAGCGCGGTCACTGGCTTTAAAGGGGATGAAGCAGTGTTACGTCGGCATTTTACGAACTGTAAAACCGCGTGTAACTAATAAACTAACCATTTCCGAGAATATTGCATAAGAACTTTTCTTATTATTTTCGTGTCTAGTGTTACGTCCTGTGACGTAGTCCGCTCCGACTGTCATGGCTGGCGGTAGTTTGGGGGTCTGCCGCTAGGTGGTTTGGACACTCAAGAAATCTTCAATCGTCTCAATCTTTCTCACAAGCAGTGAATCAAGTCCTCGTTTGTATAAATATAAGTTCCAAACATTAGTTCCCATGCGTCTGGGGCAGGGGTCGTCAGTCGTAGACCTACTGATGGAGTCTGGCTGGCGATCCTAAGACGAAACGCACATCTCGCTCTCGTCGTACTCCGTACGATACCCTCAATTTTTCTCTCTCTTTCTCAGTTGCGTATACCGTGTAAACCTTAGCGGCACCGGGTACGTAACACTAGTATCTGTATCTCGGAGATTTCCCACGAATTGCGAAACACCCTGTATAGTAATTAAAGTCGCCTATAGAGTGCACCACAGTTTAAACCACACAAGATGGCTGACAGTTGATACCCCTTCCGTCTTTTGCTTCAACCCCTCAGAATCATGCACAGTCCTTTGGGCCCGTGGGTTGAATTTGGTCGGCAAATAAATAACGTAATAACTATATGTAAGTGCTTTAAATCTGTTGTTCTCCTATTAAAAATCTGATTTATTACAACCACAGTTGTGCAGAATTACAATGAATTAAACCATGAATTATAATTACAAAATAATTCAACTACACTGTATTCAATTACATTGTAATTCGTAATCCAGATATCCCATTCAATTCAATTACAATGCAATTTGTAGTTGTAACTGAAGTATAATTACAAAGTACAATATAATTGAATTACGAATTAAGAGGTACTAAAACGGAGAAGTTATAAGGTGTAAACACACCACGTAAAAGTATTTTCTAAGGAAAAAAAGTATTATTAGTAAAAAATTATATTATTCATAAATTCATAATCTCTAAGCAGAAATAAATAATCTTCTGCGTTACATATTTTCAACATATATCACACTCCTTCTGAATTTTGAGCTGTAATTTAATTACATTATAGTTGAATTATAATGCATTTCAGTTACATTGTAATTCAACTACACTCATGATTACTGTAAATAGTAATTGAATTACTTGAAAAGTTTGATTATATAATTTCAATTACTATGTAATTGAATTAGACTGTAAATGAATTATGCAATTCTATCACAATATAATTCAATTAGCACAACTGTGATTACTACTTGAATTATTAACTCATCATTATAAATGTAGACAATGAAATATTTACAGAATGCCAAGGAACAAGAAACTTAGCTATTAAGATTAACTTCCGCATACTTTTCTTAAAATTAGAACAGTTATTCAAGAAAATAAAATGCAGGATCGGGTCAAATAGACCCGAGGAGCACAGCAGGGTCAAATCTTCTCAAAGTTTCTGAATTTTCTGAATTACCAGGATCATCCCCTGTTAGCAATTTTCCTAAAGAGCAGCGAAATATTCTCTAGCGAATACGTAGCAAGAAGATTATTCCCTTTTATTTCTCCTTCGGTCGGACCTTCAATATTTGAAATCCATGGACCAGAAGAAATTTCGTTTCTTACAGCGTCGTTTTGAAGTAGAAATTGCAGAAAGAGCTGGCAAGTTCGAGATTATGTGCGGCATCTGGCTCGAGATCGTGTCGCGAGGTCGGAGGCTGAAGGAGTCTCCGGTTCTCTAGTCTATTTGCTATTATTTCATCATGCCTTTGCCACGGATACTCCACTCTTCCAGCTCTTGGTAGTATTAGAACGGTAAACACAGGTGCTTTATCCGCCAATGGAACTCACTAGTCTTCTTCGCGATTCCTACTTTTGTACAATTCAGAGTTTCCAGGGCTTTATTACGAGGTTAAAACGAGTTCAAATCACCCCTGGGACGTTCTCGGCGACGTTCTCTGAAAGATTCCATCGTCTTCGACTCTCGCTTAAACAATGAAAGAGTCTAGTTTTTAGCTTGGAATTAAGGTCACGATGCTCGTGAGATTCAGCGAGGTATTAATAATTCATCGTCCTGCTCGTTCGTCATCCTGACGACTCGCATCGAACGGAAACAAAAACGAAAATTTATTCCTCGTCGGTCTCCCTTTTTATCAGTTCGATACGCAATACGTTAATGAAACGCGATCCGTTTTATGGGCGATGTATATACGCTGTCAGAGAAACTAATTAACCAAAAAGAAAGAGGAGGGCGAACGGTTTGTTGTCAAAAGGTAAAGGGCGCAGATTGAAAATTAATTAAAAACCCTCGGCAAACTCATCGATTCATCATTTACCGTTTCTTCGGCGACCAATGAACCGCGTGAACTTTCGTTATTTAATTCATTGAAGTTCCATCGATTCCCGCGAAAGCGGTCGCCGTCGAATCTGTCGTTGCATTTCCTCTCGACCGAAGTCTAACGTTTCATTTGTGGACCGATATCGATTTTCACCCTTTCGCTTCCCTGAAAGCCCTTCGCCGACGCGGCTCCCTCTCGCGTTACCGCGAATTCCCCCGAAAGAGCTTTCAAGTTTCTCAACCACTGTCGTCCCTTGTGTCCCTCTTGTTCCTTAAACTTGATCGAATTTCCTGAATTTCTCGAAAATGAAGACCGAGCGAAAAGCAGCGGTCTTTCAACGCCATCGACGCGGCGCGCGATCGCAATGAAAACCGTTCCACGCGTTCCCCATTACGCTTTAGGGCCTTTCGCTTAATAACTTATCAGAGCAACGCCTCAACCCTTCCGGCTCGTAACAACAAATTAAATTGTTCCCAATTGAAACCGCTTTTACGATCCCGCGAAACGGAATGGCGTTCCACGATGCAGTCAGGCTTTCCTGAGAAAAACCTCCGAAGCCGCTGGAGACGCTTTAAAAGAATCCGGGTCTTCCATTTTTCAGGAATAAGCGCCTCCAAGGAGATTGGGGCAGAACTTCGAGACAATTCGAGGGCTTCGAATATAGCATAAAGGCAAATGTACAAAAGCGTGCTCGAAGCCATTCTATTAATACTATTGAAGTTTCCATCGTTTGGAAAATTAATGATGCTAAGGACCATTTTAATTCTGTAATTCATTTTGCTTTTGGAGAATCACATTTTGTTGATACAAGTATATACAAAGAATACTCGTATCCAAAATTAGATGGAATATTTACAAACAGTGATTGTGATTTGAATGCTAAGTTACTGTTTCATTCCACAATTTCATAGCTTTAAAACAAGAATTCTTTCTTCACCATAAAATCAATAACTTATTTAAAAGAAAAATATTTTTTAATGGCTCTTTACAAGCGTAACAAAAATATGATTAATCTTAGAAACATGTATTTCAAATCCTAAAATTCGTTCTGATAACATTTAACGAGATTGTAACCAATAAATGACGCACATTAAACTATTTTTTACAATGATTAACAATAAAATGATAAGGTTGAACGCCGTGGTAATACAGAAGTGGTGTGACAAGTCAGTGACTAAAGTCTTGACAATGAAATGATGTAAATGACGAAAGAATACAAAAGGTGAGATGTTACAGTCAGGAGGATAAAACGCTGATAATTTTGCTTTTGAAGCAGTTAGTCGAGTTACTTAGTTATTTATGTTACAAATTAAATTAGTAAAATTACATTCCGAATAATTAAAATTAATACACACTGAGAATAATGGATCCGCATCATTCATAACCACGATGCACACAATGCTAACAAAATTCATGCTATCATGAACTGCATTTTCAACGACGAAATATAAAGGACTCGAAAAGCAACAAAAAATAGCCGAATGGAAAGAAAAATAGGTATTTTGTTAATGATTAATAGACTGCGGAAATTGCATTTATGGCTATTTTAGAAAATAAAACACAACAGTCGCTGTTGTGTGTCTATAAAAATACGAATTTGCATAAACTTTTGCAGTCTACTGATTAATTGTAAATAAAATCAAACCTAAACACATATTTTCACCAATAAATGACTAAAATTTCCTTAATATTTACATCTACACACCATTTCAACAGACTCGAAGGAATAAGCGGCGCACGCAGGAGATTAGTCCGCCACAGGTCAGACGCATAACAGAACCGGGTTTACTAAAAAGGGGCGGAAAATAATAAGGGGGTCGGAGTAGTGGCAATTCGGGTGGAATCTTGCAAAGCTATTCAAGGCATTGTTCGGCGGTGTAGGAGAGAGTAAAGGACGGGTCCTCGGTTTTTCGCGAAATTGGAGGCGTTTCGCGCGGCCGCCGGGAAAGCTGGATGAAAACGATCACCGCCGTCGCCCTGTCCGGGCTTTTCCATTTAAATTTAAATCCGTGGTGGGTGCGAGAGCGGCGCGCGGGTCAGCGCACTCGTACAATGCGGTTCAACGAGACCCGCCGTTGCCGGGAAAGCGGGAAAATACCGAGGAAATTGGCACCGGTGTAAGGTCATCGCTCGCGACGACATCTCGCCGATGGGTCTAACAACGCGGAAATGTCGCGATTCGACAGTGGACGCGTTCGACCAAGATTCGACCGGGCCAGCCGCGCCGCGCAGCTTCAAGCTCGATAAACTTCTACGAGCCTGCCTCCGCATAATTAAGTCGGTCCCCCGGGCGAACCGAATTTTCTCGGGACACCTCCGCGGAGGTCGCACTTTTGCCGCTAAGAGAGACTTAACGAGGTTGTAAGCCACACTGTAAGCACGATATTATCTACTTATGTCCACTCCCATTCCTCGGGCTCGACTATTCCCTCTATCCTCGCTGACGAAACTTTCGCAACTCCTGTCCACGGAGGCGTCAACTTTCTTAACAATAAGGGAAATTTTCCCGGGCAACAAGTTGCAACCGTCTGTACTAGGGCTATTGATTATGAGATACCCGGGTACCCGGGTATAACAAAATTACCCGCACTACCCGGGTATCTCACGGGTACCCGAACACATGAGATAGACAAGAATCTCATGCCGAATTAAGCCGAATTGAACCGAATTGAGCCGATAGTTTTTCGGTATGTGTTTCTGGATTTTAAAGTAGAGCGCGCGCGAGAAAGAGCGAGAGAGAGAGAGAGAGAGAGAGAGGGGGGGAGAAAGGGGGAGAGAGAGAGGGAGATAAAGAGGCAGAATAAAGCCAGAAATACGTACCGTGAAAACTATCGGCTCAATTCGGTTCAATTCGGCTTAATTCAGCACGAGATTCTTGCCTATCTCATGCGTTCTGGTACCCCTGAGATACCCGGGTAGTACGGGTAATTTTGGTATACCCGGGTATCTCACGAGTACCCGGGTACTCGGGTATCTCAACCGGTTCACTTGAAATCTCGAGCCCTAATATACAGACTAGGGCTATTGATTATGAGATACCCGGGTACCCGGGTACCCGAGTGAGATACCCGGGTATACCAAAATTACCCGCACTACCCGGGTATCTCACGGGTACCCGAACACATGAGATAGACAAGAATCTCATCCCGAATTAAGCCGAATTGAACCGAATTGAGCCGATAGTTTTTCGCTATGTGTTTCTGGATTTTAAAGTAGAGCGCGTACAAGAGAGAGAGAGAGGGGGGAGAGAGCGACAGAGAGAGACAGAGAGACAGAGAGAACTCATTTTCAACATAACCACGGTGCATTACATTCAATTTTCATCATGTATACAGAATTCATTTCATTCTGAAACTTTTTTTTATTTTTAAAGCCACAAATACGTACCGAAAAACTATCGGCTCAATTCGGTTCAATTCGGCTTAATTCGGCACGAGATTCTTGCCTATCTCATGCGTTCGGGTACCCCTGAGATACCCGGTGTAGTACGGGTAATTTTGGTATACCCGGGTATCTCACGAGTACCCGGGTACTCGGGTATCTCACTCGGTTCAATTGAAATCTCGAGCCCTAGTCTCTACTGATCGTCCGCTTACAATTCTGCTTGCCCGTTTCTCTGCCCGCCATTTCGAGCTCGCGTTAATGTTTTCGTCTTCGAATCCCGTTTTTCACTACCCCGCGAGGAAAACGCGAGACCGATACTCAATTTCTTCTATAACAAATATTAAAGGGTGACGCGGCGGAGGGCGAGGAGAAGGGAATTTCTTTCTTTCCATCGATAATAATCGTTGCACAGCTTAATTCCGACGTTCCAAAGCTTCTTTTCTCCCCAGAACTACCGGAATCCGTTGCTGCATTAGAGGCTAGTAATCGGATATCGAGTGGTTTAGCTGGTCATTGTCCATTACCGCGGTTCCAGAGGGGCGATACGGGACCAAGTCATCATTGTTCGTTACTTTTTGTTTCAATGCCGCGGCGTTTCGCTACTTATCGTGCATTCCCGAGTCATAGTAAGCTTCCAGAGCACTTACTGATATCTCGTACAATGGTAGCTCATCATTCTAAATACGTCGAGCGGTCTCTTTTTATGACACTCTCGCTTCGCCGCGTTTCGAGCAAATATTTGCCTCTGCTTGTTCTTTAACAGATTTAACTGTTGCAATGAAACACAGAAAACAACGAATACGTTTGATAGGAAGTATTTATCTATAAGGGTAAACTCAGACGGACCACTGCTAGCCACTTTCCGGCCACTTTCGACCGACACTACTATGTTTTTTCACAAACACAAATAAATCGAACATCACTGACAGTTTTGTGGCTGCCATGTCGCCCGAAAGTGGCCGGAAAGTGGTCCGTGTGAGTTTACCCTAAATTTCGGTTCATATATAATTTATTGCAAGAAATATTAAAATTTCAAATTAGTTTAAAACTCTAAACTTCAAAGAAAGAAATTTATAACTCAATCTAACAGTACGAATACTTATTGAGCATCTAAAAAATTCATTATTATTATATTATACGTCACAAGTAAGAAAGCAATATATGAATGATATGACTGACTTCCATGTTTTCATTCCACATTTGTTCTTAAAATTTTTGCTATGAATTCCCTTCAAATTCAGCACGCAGCGAATAAAATCGATGCGCAGACAAGCGCGTTCTTTTAATAAAAGTATTCGAAAAATGATCACTGAAATCACTCCCAGGGCAGGTCAGCGAATTCGAGCTATCAGATTTAATTAATGCAATCAGAGAAGCTTAATTAGGGTGCGATTATCCCTTCCCGGGCAGAGAGCCGTCGGCGGCAAGAACCGACTTATTTTTCACGACAAACCTTTGCGCGGCGATATCAGATTTAATTAATTCTAATAGTAGTTTCATCGTCTTTGAACGAAGGAGCAATTTTCCTCTTCTTTCCTCGAGTACAATTACGAGTTGCGTCGGTGAACTTCGGCCGCGCGTTCGGATCTGATTCCTTACTTCGCGCAGTGGAGTTTCTGGGGGAAAAAGTTCGACGAGAGGAATTCGGCGAATCATGCCCCGATCTGCTTGTATCAAAAGAGTTCGATAATTAAAAGAGCGCGGGGCATGGATTCGGAGAGGGGAAGCGATCGTTTCAGAAATCGTTTCGACGCGGCAACGCGTTCCCGACTTGCGTTTGGAAAGCAATTTCGTCGGAAGCACCGTGACTTCTTGCATCGGAATGCGTTACCCGGTAATTGCAGCATTACACTGTCTAATTCTAAGCGGTGTTTTAGATCTCACCTAGGCTTCGAGAACGCAAAGGTTGGTCCTCTGCGCTGACGCGGAACACAGATCGGGAACAATTTAATTAAACGCGCGTAAACCTTTGAGGGATGCTCAGCTCTCTGCGCGAGTCTCGACTATACTCGATAGAAGCTATCGTAGGAAATCAGTCGAACTGGAGCAGCGAATCTCGTGCGCTTTTCGATCAGCGAATCGCTGTTCGAGTTGAAACGTAGCGTTCGAAGAAAGCAATTCTTCTTTCTCAATCGTCAGTTAAAACAATTACGATTTGGTATCTGGTTTGACGAGCAGAAGGCAAACGTTGTACTTTTACTAGACGCGATTAAAATGCTCACCGACCGTTTCGTTAATTAAAATTGAAAAGTTAAACATTTGATTTAAGTTACCGAACTCTTCATTTCCGTTACAGAACTTCGAAATTTTCAATGACGCAAGAAACTACGCGAACGCCTGTTTTTTTTCCTACATCTAATCAAACTGTAATTAACATCGTGTTGGTTTTTTACAAATTTGTTACAAAGTTGTCATTTGGCACAAAGATTCGGAAAAACAATTTTGCGAACGGACTTTGTCTAAACTTTTAATGAAATTAATCTATTAGCTTTTGCCGGCCTGCCAATGTTCGCTTACTTTTTATCCTGGGTCCACACTGCGACGAACTTTAACAAAAACAGTGTATGAGAACGTTCTGAAACATGTTCGCTCAGATATAAACACAACTAGCGAACAGACACACTTTCAATGTTCGCACAGTAGTAAAACTGATGTTATCTTGTCGAATTTGGAGATCCACATTCCCTCCATTGCAGTGAATGGTCGAGAGTAGAGATCATGGTTACGAACGTGTTTGAAAAATTCACGTGTAGACGTGTTCACGTGTGTGTGCATACACGTACTTTAGTACGTGTCATTTTAAATACATGGGTACACGCATGCTATTTCACGTATATTTAAATACACGTGTATTATTTCACATATATGTATATTTAGCTACACGCAATCGATGCAACCAGATTCGAATTCTCAAATAAATATCAAAGATACGGAAACTGAAATGTCCAAAAATTGTGGAGCTTACAATGAAATATTTTAATATATCAGCAATAGCAGTTGTTTCGGAATACAGATATGTTAATACACGTGTATTTAAATGTACGTGAAATAATACACGTTTACCCGTGTATTTAAAATGACACGTACTAAAATACGTGTCCGTGAAATACACGTATACACGTGCATTCGAATACACGTGAAATAAGGATCTCTAGTCGAAAGCCAGTGCCTCTTAACGAGAATTACATTGTAATAAACATTAATAACAATATATTTTTTATTTATTTAACCAGGAAACTTACAACGTAACTTGCATTAACAAAATAAGTCCTACAGGTACTGATTTAAGTACAAACTTAGAACTAAAGTAACAAACTTAAAACTAAAATAAACTTTAATTATTTACGCTTAGCGTATAAGTAATAATTATTATAATCTCTGATTATTGATAAAACTTCCTTGCTATGCCTAACGCTCTGCACCAACAACCATACTACAAATAAACATTGCACACTTATACAGGAGTTCTAGTTAAGATCTGTTTACTTGAATCCAATTTTTTATTTTTTTCTTAATATTGTCTTTGCTAAGTGTTAAAGTTTTTAACTCGTTTGGTAAGTCGTTAAACTCTTTCATTGCACAAATTTTACTATTTTTGGTACTAATAGTCTCGTTAATTGGAGGTAATGGAATACTTTTGTTTCTGATCACACTATTCGAACTCAGAAAATAATTTTTTAATTTAATATTTGTGTAAGTATTATTTAATCAGACGAACATAACAACTATGACATAAAGTGAAAAAACGTTCCAAAGACTAAGGATTTTAAAGAGCTTTATAATTTATAGTTTCACAATAATAATTATTAACAATATACATAATACAAGTTGAAAAATTGTTATTAACAATGCCCAGTGACTTAAATTACCATTAAAGTCAATAACTGATTGGAAATTTCAATTTCTTGCGGTCCGATTAATTCCGTGACTTTGAACTAACCTCCACCGGTGGATCGATGGATCTCTCAGTCTGCGGCGATCCACCGCCGGGAGCGGATCGCCTTCGCGGGCCTACATGCTCATCGCGGGTATCCGAAGGACCTGAGGTGGACACCCTGGACTACCGAGTGGACACTGGTCATCCAGTCAATTCCGATGGACAACTACAGCTCTGCTGGTCTTCCAATCGACATTACTGATGCCAATTGACTACAACGCTTGATTCACTCATGAGTTGGAAATACTAACCCATTTAGGTTTTCTCATCGAGGGGGTTAAATCGCACGTGCGATTCTTTCTGCATTATTTGCATCTACGATTCCATCCGCTAAGGTCATTATCTTCGAAGGGATAGAATCACTTGTGTGATTCTTGCTGCATTCTTATGTTCGAAGGGGTTGAATCACCCGTGTGATTCTTTCTAGGTTTCTGTCGTCGAAGTGGTAGAATAACTCGTGTGATTCTATTTACATTCTTCTCTTCGGCGATTTAGGATGAGTCTTGTGATTCTTTCCATGTTGTGATCTTCAAGGGAGTCGAATCACTCTTGTAATTCTTTCTATGTTGTTCACGAACGAACGTGTATTCTCGTTTTCGAGCGTATGATACAGTCGACTGATTCAATTTCGCTGGCAAATTGACATGAAACTCAAAACGAAGTTGCGACGTCCGATTTGCTCAACATCTCGTCTACTCTCTTGGCTTCGATCTGTTCCTCGTAATTTCATTCAATCCGCCTCCGCTTGAAATACAGTGGAAATTTCTTCGCCCTCCGACCGTGTTCCGACTCTGATTTCGATGAACGAAAGAAAGGGCGAGAAATTAGTTCTCTTAGAAATTCAGTTGAAGTGCGAGGCCGAAAGGGAAGATACAAACTGTTATACCTGAAGGCCTATAAGAGTCGAGAGTGTTGCGTTTCAGTAGTATCGAGTTCCTAAATGCTTCTCGCTTCCTATGTAACAGAAACTTTCCGCAAACGAATAAACTCTTTTTCAGTCTCGACTCGTTGCGAGGCTCCTTTGAAACGTACACGGAAGCTCGGGCGGGATATTGAATTCCTGAATTTTTTATTACTTAAATGAGAAACAGCTTTTAAACGAGTAAATCTATTGCCAATGCAAATTTCGAAATATTTTCTTCGCAAACGGCAACGCGAGTTTTTCCGCGGAGAAGCAAATGTACAGAGTAACGTGAGAGTCACATTCTACATTATTTTCCTCTGAACTCCGTTAATTATACAGCAGGTATGTAAAGCTGTTTAATTTCTGCGAGAAGAAAGATTTAGTCTTTAAATTTTTTTCTGGTATAAATATATAAATATTGGATGTGGTAAGTGGCTTTCGCTATTTTTCTTGCGGAGATTTCTGTGAGCAAGATTTTTATAATCGCTTGAAGACTTTATAATCGCTTGAAGGGTAACTTCAAGTTTATATACGTTTATTGTTCAACATAGAGATAGCTTTAAAAATAATAATCAGCAACCTCCTTAATAGGAACGAGGTGATCAATTAATGTATCTATAACGAGATGACGAATCAGTTTGGAATTATTATTTATTCTTTTCGTCCGAAATGCACTGTCACAATTTTAACTTCATCATTTGCTGTTGGATCTTTCAGGTGTAAGTAATGTTCTTTTAGAAAAATATTTCACTATTTCGCTGAACGATTCCTCTGTTTCGTTATCTCTGGGACTATGGCAAAGGAACGATTTGCTCCAATAAACTAGAAACTCTTGCAGACTGAAAGGATAACCAAACAAATGAAATAAAATAATGAAAGTCGCTTTTAAATAAATGTTTATACAATAATATAAAAAAATCCTAAGAATTTCCTTCCTTTCTATAGTAATTAAACGAATATCTATTATTTACCAGTAAATAACAAACACCACTTATGAGATTGAACATTTAAACATAAATAGAACCTCCAATAATATGCCTTCTTTTCTGTACTTAATAAACACATTTAGCTTTAAATGATCAAATCTCAAGAAAAATAAATCAGGAAGTAAATTTCGCACCACCTTATATTTCTAACACGATTGCAATTTATCGCATCGAGGTCCAGCCACAGACTTCTATATATAACTAGACTGCTAACTCCCCAAATTTCGCTTATATAAAACGACCGCGAAACGTATGTATTGAAATGATACATATGTATGCTATTTTGACAGTTGTAACGAATTCAAACGAATTCTAACCGAAGTTTTAGGTAATACATCAAGTTTAATAAATGCAGATATTACCACTGACAGTAATTCTCATTGCCATATACTACAGCCAATTGATGAAATACCAGTAAAATATATAATTTATTTATGTATATTTGGAATACATAATTAATATAATAACATAATATATAATTAAGCGTCATGATTCTACATGAACTTTATTATTTTGTATATTACTAATTTTTCTAATATAAATTATATTTTCATTATTATAGACTTATTAAGAGATCCTCCAGAAACACATCAATGTGAAAGGTGTTCAAAATTAGATGACGAAAATAAACAACTTAAAGGAATAATAAATTCTTTAACAGAAGTATATGAAAAGAAATTGAAAGACCTGGCTAAAACATTTAAAATATGTTTGAAAGAGGAAAAAAAAATTTGGCGAAAAAAGTTTATTATACTCACAAAACAAATTCTGTTCTTAAGAGAATAATAAATGTTTTGAATTATTTGATTTCATTTGTGTATTCATATTTTACTTGTTAAATGAAAATATATATTTCTAATAATCGAACATAAACACAGTACTTTTATATAATACAAAAGAAAATGAAAAACACTCTTATACATGCTTTAACTTTAAACGTAAAGTATTAGGTTGAGGAAAAAGAAATCCATTATTTTTGCGTTTATTTCAAGCGGAAAAATAATGGATTTCTTTTTCCCCAACCTAATATGATCACATGTTCGACACACACACGCATGTCGGGAATATTTAACATTACTTAATTTTTTAAAATTATATTTAGTTTCGTTATTTTATAAAATTATGTTTCATTTTATTATTTCATAAGGCTTTTTAATGATAGTATTAAAAATATTTTTATACTTACAATTAGCAATTATACGCACACACATCTTTATATACCACTTATATACTCGTTTTGTATATAAGAAGTAAGGACACCTAATACATAAAGAGTCAGCAGTCTAGTTATATGTATATAGAAGTCTGTGGGTCCAGCAGTCCACCAGTCGATACTCTCGAAACAAAAGCGAAAGATACGTACAGCGATGGACGCGGCAACGCGTTTTTTGCACCCTCGGCGAGGCTCGTGTTCACAGCCAATGAAGTATTCATCGAAAAGTTTACGGCTGTCAGGAAGCAGTTTTAAGGCACGAGTCTAGAGAGCAAAGCGGCTTAAGCTTCGTAATAAAGGGTTGGGCGTGTGCGGCACAGCGAAGTAATTTGTTTCTGTGAAATATATATGTATATATATATATATGCGGCATAGGCCGATTATGCATGCGCTTTACAGCAACAGGTATGCACGCTCGCGGAGCGACGCAGGTGAACGCGATTCGAGCGCGTCCAAGCGAATTTCATTTTCTTTCATTTTCCCGGACGTTTTGCCGCGGGATTACGCGTGTCGATCCGGCGCGGCGTCGCGTCGCGGCTGACTTTCCCTCGCGGAAAAATTGCCGCGCGCGCGCGGACGCGACGGGCGACGGCGCGCGGGGACGCGAGAAAAGGACCCCGAAGGAAGAGAAAAAGAGAGATTACCTCGAAATTTATTGTGGACTTTGCTACTGCTTTAGGGATTCGCCGGGAAATCTACTTTAATCTGTCCCGAGAGTTCATAGATAATCTAGTTGGGGGACTAGTTGTACGGACACCTCGGGAACTCTTTTCGAGCAGTACTTAAGGAAACGGTGGGAATCCATGGGCTCGGGGAATCCGTTTTAAATTACTTTCGAGCGAATTCGAGCGTCGCGCCGCGCGCGAGCAGTATTTCACTGTCATTTTTGCCGATTTCTTTCAAGCGACCTGCAATCAAATTTACATTTGTCGGATTGTTTTCGCAGTCGCGCGGGCATTGGAGCGCGCCGAGATCGGAAATCGTCGTAATTAAGCCGGCGAGGTTCGGTACAAAGAACCGGGGGAATTTTTCATAACAAACCCCCGTCTTCCTTGACACTCGGGGGCAGCCTTTTATCCAGGGAAAAACTGTAAAGGCGTCCTCGTCCGACATCACTCATTAAGGCAGGGAACCGCTTTAATTAGCTTCGCACAGAATCGGCTCGAAGCTCGTGAAAGGAGCAAGGAGAAGGTGGCTCGAGGTTGCTCCACGAGTCAAAGGACCGAAGAGACAGCAGTAAAATCCTCGGTACACTCGCGTCCCGGATAACTTTAATTAAATAATACGCTTCTGCATTGCTGACTCCTTTTTTTTTCTCCCTCTCGCACCCGTGATAATGAAGTTTGCAGAAAGCGTGTTCCTGTCGCGTCGTCCTGGCGTCATCGATCATACGCCGACGGAAGACAGGAAAAAGCTGAACGGAAAGGAACGAGACATGGGCGTCTTCTCGCGGTTTCCCCAGCGAAATTGAAGAAATTCATTTACCAGTGTCTGATGTGACACGCGGCATTAAGCCGACTCTTATCCCGAGATCGCTTCAAGCGAGTCTGAGGAATCCCTCGGCTCGCCGTGGGGATGAAAGATTCTTCCGGAAGACTGTAAACACGTTTCCCCCGAAATTGGATTGAAAATGATTTCCTTCCTGGAGGAATTTTCACGATGTTCGGGGGAAATCAAAGAAACTCGCTTTACTCGCGATCATTTTATCTCGTTACGTGTATGCAAATGAGAAAGAAATTTTAATGGGACACCGGGATGATCGCGCAAGCATGTCCGTTCACTTTTTTAAAACGTAAATTCAATTTCGAGTCATCCTTTCCCGAATGTTCCATATTTTTATCCAATTTCGGTAACACAGTTTTATGTGTATCAATGCGGCGAGCATCTCTTACCGTTCGCTGCAGTGCATCGCTGATGTGTGCAGTTGTAGAATCGCGATCAACGAAATGCACCAATAACGCAGGTTTGCGATGCGTGGAATATGCGTGGTCGAAAAAACTGAGTAGCTGCACTGTTTGCATACGAAAGGAGCACGTGCAAATTAATTACCGAGGCAGCTTTCGGTGTTACAATTTTATTAAAGACAACTAACGAGGCTATGCTGTGAAGTGTCTCTTCAATTTTTTAACCGAATTTTTTTTTTAATCTGCGCGAGAGTGTGCAAACCAACTTCAGAAAGTTTCAAGGAGTACCTTTTTCTCGTTTCCTAAATTGTTAAAAATGTGGAAGTTGGATGGATTTTTTGCTTTAGTTAGTTTTCTACTTTTTTTATGGACATTTTTATAGACATCTGTGCAGTCATCCCTTCGTCTGCATTATGATTTTTATAAAAGACTGAGTAGCTTTTTTAATGAATCAGTTTGAATGTTAGACGAACCCGACGTATTTTTAACGACTTATTTCTCGAAAACGGAAGAGAAGGAACACTTTAAGGCTGTTTTATGTACCGTTTCCTATAGGTGGAACAAATTTCAAAGACAGTTTGTAAAGTTCCTTAATAAGTAAGAGGAAAGTTACTTTCTGCAAGATGACAGAAATTTTTTCACAAAACGTTATTCTTAATGCAATGAATAGTACAGTAAGAAATTCCTCGTGATTCTACTGTTACGTATGCATCACATGCATGATTATTTTCTCGCTCTCACGATTCTTCGAGCTCGAGTCTAGCAAGGAAAAAACCCTCTTAACCTCCCCTTACCGCTTATCTCTAGATGCAGCTGCATCCTAACCGAAATTTTTAAGAAGCTGACGCAACTTTCGAACCTTCTAGAACTTTCCTTATTTGGAAAATTAGAGGCACCCCCACTCATTTTTCGGCCTATATAAACCCGTTGATTTCATCTCTCGGGGGTTCAGAATCGTACCGTCACGTTTAGAGACAACGTCGCGTCACATTCTCTAGAGTCGAATATTGTGAGATCGGGCTAAAGTTCCCCTTCGAATCTAAACTAACCTTATAGGATCCGCGAGTCGGCATAAATTTCTATTTGGCAATTCTTTCTAAATTCACTCTTCCCCCGCATTGCCAGTGCGTGAAAACCGAGCACCAACAACTATTTGGTAAATTCAACACATTTTTAATATACACACTCGTGACAAACACTACACGACACACTTGTATTTAAAGACTGATTTACAATATATTTAGAGTTAACTTTTAAATTCTGAGTATAAGTTTGAACCTACGATCTAACTCCACAATCCTTGATAGTAATCGAACGTACCCACACGAAGTATAACTTTACCGCTCGAGTTATATTTCTAATTTTATTATTTCAAAGTTACGAGGCTAAACTAACAATCCTGCGGCTCCCTAATTTCGCATTAGGTTCGTCCGCATTACCAAACATTCCAAAGACAAATCTTATCCAACCTAGTGGCTCCCTGATTTCGCATCAGGTTCGTCCACGAAAACTCACCTATCCTGCGGCTCCCTAATTTCGCATTAGGTTCGTCCGCATCCTACAGCTCCCTGATTTCGCATCAGGTTCGTCTGTACGTTTTCCAACCTCCTAACAGCTCCCTGACTTCGCGTCAGGTTCGTCTGTGCTTTTACCAACTTCCTAGCAGCTCCTCAACTTCGCGTTGAGTTCGTCTGCGACTTTCAATCCTAGTGGCTCCCCGATTTCGCATCGGGTTCGTCCACGAAGTTTCACCTTCCTGCGGCTCCCTAATTTCGCATTAGGTTCGTCCGCATCTGACTCCATTTCCTAGAGGCTCCCTGATTTCGCATCAGGTTCGTCCTCGCCGTCAATAATCCTAGCAGCTCCCTGACTTCGCGTCAGGTTCGTCTGCGTACCTTACTAACAAACTGACTCCGTATTCCTGTGGAAAATATACACACACACTCGCCGGCCTCAAGCGTTGCACTCGGCCCCGGCTCGTAACACTACAATGTTAATTCACGATACAATAAGCTGAAAATATTTACTTCAACATTCTAAATATTTTCAGTAAATTTTTGGATAGTAAAGTTGAGAAATACAACCAAAATTGTAGATCATATGCAATATACAGGGTGTCCCAAACTCGACGCGGGAACCGGAAATGGGAGATTCCTGGGGTGATTCTAAACAACTTTTTCCATTGCAAAAATGTCCTCCGAAGCTTTGTTAATGAGTTATTAACAAAAAACACCGACCAATAGAAGCATGAATACAGTGGATGAATTTCAGCGCGCGCCCCACCTTTGAGTAGTATTGGCCCGCCATCGTCCGCGTCATCATTAATTCGCTGTACTCGCTCTCTGATTGGCCGATGTTTTTCGTTAATAATTCGTTAACAAAGCTTCGGATAACATTTTTACAAAGGAAAAAGTTGTTTAGAATCACCCCAGGAATCTCCCATTTCCGGCTCCTGCGTCGAGTTTGGGACACCCTGTAGATGGATTTAGGATTGATGTAACGGTGATGAGTCTAAATATCAATAACTAAGAATTTCTATAATTTGCTAGTAACTTGATTCAGAAATTGAAAATACTCAAAACGACACATTACTAAGCTGAGCTGAAGTATTAACAAATTAATTTGCACCAATTAACGTAAGTTACGGACTACAACAAACAATTTCCTTCCACAATTCTTTTTCTTTTAAAAAAGAAAATAAATCAAGTTTGATAATTCAAAGAAGTACTTACAATTAGTCCCTTCATGGAAGTTACCTATCTGCGAATTACTTGTTCTCAAATTAGGGAGAATATCTTCGGTGGCATGTAAAATACCGTGACAGTGGCGGCACTCGACTGCAACGAATTAAGGGGTCATACAGTCCCTGGCCGGTTTATTAGACGCACTATAAAATATTTGTAATTGTATATGTTGCACTAGATGATATGCGATATTATTTACATTTACCTTTACAAATAATGATTTTTATATAGGAAATTTATGATACAGTTTTATTTCATTTTTATTTTTTACATGTCGCCACATAATGTTAAGATATTGGCTATGGAACATAAACAAGTATAAACTTGTTTCATTTGCGTTGTCGCGTGCTACAAGTACTGACGTGTTTATATGGTTTTGTATAATGTATTTATTTGTCTTTCAGGATTAAACTACACGGTAGTTTGTTTATTGTGTGTGCAGCACGTTTGATAGCTAGAATTACTAGATTGGAACAATTTAACCATGGGTAAAAAGGGCGACCTTTCACCACGTAAAATAGCTGAAGTTAAGGCCCTCATTAATACTAAAATGTTTTCCAACCGCGAAATATCACGAAAGTTGATAATAAGATGAATAAACTGGCCAGGGACTGTATATGTTTCTCGGGACTTAATCATAGTCAATGTTTAAGCGTTCGTTACTGACAAACTATTAGACCGATTGGACTAATTCTTTTTGTATTATAAAGGTACTTGTTTGTAGAGTAGAAAATAGGCATGGCAGTTGTCAAATTATTATAAATATGGCATTTGCGTGCAATAGCGCAAAACTGTTTTTTGTTTTAAACGGTGGGCATGATTCAGCTCGTACCAGTTATCTGAACCAGAAAGTGTCGATATTTTATTACTTTTTGGGATCGTAGTTATCGTGCTACGAAGGCTTTTTTGAATAAATTGAACCGTTTCTAAACAACAACAAAAAATGTACGATTTTTCAAGCGAAAATCACGGACACCCTAATTTAAATTGCTGTCACTGCCGTATTTATTTATTTATTTTTTTTTCAAAAAACCCCCTCGTAGCACGATAACTACGATCCCAAAAAGTAATAAAATATCAACACTTTTTGGTTCAGATCACTGGTACGAGCTGAATCATGCCCACCGTTTAGGGCGGTAAAAAAAAAAAAACAGTTCTACGTCATTGCATGCAGACGCCATATTTATAATAATTTCACAACTTCCATACCTGTTTTCTACTCTACAAACAAGTACCTTTATAATACAAAAAGCATTATTCCAATCGGTATAATAGTTTGTCAGTAACTAACACTTAAACGTTGACTACGATTTAACCCCGAGAAACATATTTGACCCCTTAAGATAACTTTCCTACGAGCTGCTGGTCGCAAGTTCGTCCGTGCGTGCAGAATAAGTTTTCATTTATTCAAAAATTTCATACATGGTCCTTGCGAGTTCACCTCACCACTTAAAATTAACAGAAAGTAAATTGTATTAACACTCTTGCACGACTTGTCCTCGAAGAACACGAGTTCGATGCTGGGACAGTAAGACACTGACCTTCAGACGAAACACTATGAAACAACAGCGATAAAGCACAACTGGAATGTTTTATCCATACGGTCAGAGACGTAAACAATTTCGTGAATGCGCGGCGCTTTCGTTCCACGCAGCGAACAGTCGTAAACAGTACAATTCACGTCAATTGCCGTCGGAAACGTTTACAACTGCGTCCCACTGTTATACTGCGCTATAATTCAGATGCTTCCTAGTCATTAAAACAACTTTATGATCGCGGAGATCATTGATCTTTACGATGACAATATTTTTCCCTCAAGCTGTCGAATATTATACACGCAGCTGTGTTTTATCATAAAGGACAAACCTTTTTACAGATAGAAAGAGTCGAGGCAAACGTTTCTTTTCCGGGAAACCGATTTCGCGACCCTCGGTATTTCAACGTTGACGAAATGATGCATGGATATGGACGGTGTGTGCACAGGCAGCAAGGGAAGGCAAACAAATGTCTGGCGAACTATAATGTCGACGAGACTGTGTACGTATTTATTCCGGAACTCGCCTATGCATATCACATTTCCGTTTGCCGCGCTGGAGTTCTGTCAGTTTTAGTCTCCTGTCACCGTGTCTTATGTCAAACGACAAATAGTTTGATTGATTGCGCGGCGCATTCGGCTCGATCCGACGGTGAGGAAATCCTGGGATTCGGTCGAAGATGAGCGATCTCGGCGGCAAGGAGTCCGTTTCTGGAAATACTTGAGACTACCCGCATGAGTCGCGCAACCCTCGAGCGCATTCGCGAAAAAGTGTGAGCGTTCTGCAAACCTTAGGCGGAAGCGAAGTTAGGGGAACATTTCGAGTCGCGCAATTAACGCTAATTGCTAGAGAATCGTAATAGAAGAGTCATAGAAAGCCCTCTTACCGACAATGAAACAAAGCGAACGTAAACCACTCAAAGGAATTTCCGTTCTAGTCGACAAACAGAGAACTAAGTCGAATCTTCTTTGACGATTAAATCTAATAACACGCTTTGTCAAGGTAGAAAGCATGCGAAACACCGCGCAGCCTGTGACAAATGTTATTGACGTTATTAGGTTCATTATTAGACTTACGGGAGTCCTTCTCTCTTTTTCTTATTAAACGAAACATAATAATTAGTCTAATATCGTTCGAAATTACTTCCTGCTACCTTTAAAACAGTTTCCTAAGAATCCCGTGCGTAATATTCGTCTAAGCCGCGGGGAAAAAGGAAGTACTAATCACCGAGTAATTTAAATTTCCATTTATTTCGTCGTAATTGCAACAAACGCAATGCCAAAATGCTTTGGGCAGCATTCAAGGAGCTTATTCGCAAAATTGTTTCATCAAGGAAACATTTCATCTCGAGGCAGCACTTAAGATAACAAATAAGTATGTAGGTAATTGTGTATTTACGTTTGATCATGTTTTGAAAAAAGTATAGTGGATTACAACGAAATTAATTACTATTTAAGTTGTTAAGTGTTTCCTGTAGAACGTTCTGAATGAAAGTTATGGTTTATATTGTGTTAAATATTAGTAAAAATTATTGTACTAAAATAAAGCAAAACAAAAACAAGAAAAATAATTTTGAAAGACGAATAGTGTTAGTAAAACAATTGTATCTAATCAGTGTAATCGCTTGAGAGTAATTAGAAACGTAAAGAAGCTTGATAAGTACGTTCCGCACGAATTGACTAAAAGGCATAGAGATCCGCGTTTCAGTTCGGAAAATTGCACTATTTAAAATATTGGCTGCAAAAACTGCTATTTATTTTCGGATAACCTAATATTTCCACGGAAAATATTCGCAACAGGATTGTTACAGAATGCTACAAGCAGCAAATATAGAATGTAGGTCTGAAGCAATCTAAATATTGTTGGAAGACCATTCCGTCGCGATTAAGTATTTCCGTGTCCACAATCCCTTGAAAGCCACAAAATCTTGCTTTCCCTCGGCGAGCTTCAGATACCTCCGCGAATTATTTTCCCAGGCCTTTCTCCGAGCGATCCGCCGCGAATCTGAGGAACCGTGGTCGTGAGAAAAGACCGATCCCCTTTGGAAAATTGCAAGTGTGCTCGCGGGAGGGGAAATTCCCCCTCCCCGCCCATCCGTCGAAATCGTGAAAGCTTTCTCGGAGAAACCCGGTTGTAATCCGTGGCCGAAGTGAAAACTGACGTCGCAAATGGCTCCCATCGATTTTCCGGCAGAGAACGAAATTCGTTCGGAAGATCGTTTCGAGAGATTTGCGTGGCCTCTCTCGCCGATACCATCGAGCGTTGCCGGTCGATGCGCGTGATCTATATTAGTGCAGAAAATTCAGATCGCGATCCGGGCGCCATCTCCTCTTTCGCGCGACACATCGATTCGCGAAGCATTTGCTTTAAAAATGTATTTCGGCCGATAGGTTTTCATGATTTTCGTATCGCGACGCGTTCCGAGCGGCGCGGCGCGGCGCGTCGAATCGGCTATCCGGAAGTTTCCGTTCGGGCGTTTCAGTCTCGGCGATTTCAATCATCGTCCGCCGGACCGGGCTGAAAAGCGTGAATTCATTCTCGAATGCACGGCTTCTGACAAGAGGAAACGCGAATCGATCGAGGCAGAGTTCGCCCCGAATTTGGACAAAGGGTGAACCTGGAGTTCGCTCGAATCGAATCGATTTCGACGAGACCGTTTCGCTCGCTGAAATCCTAGCGACTGCTGGAACGAACGCAGCGATGACGCTATAAAGGGTCAATAAGTTCTTTTCGAAGGGCACTTTATAAAAGGCTATATTAAACGGCCTCGAAATCGCGGTCCCGCCGCTTTGTTGCGCCCAATTACTTCCGGTGAAGTGCTCGTCGGTTGCATTCATCCATCGGAATGTCAGCGAAGTGTCATTCGTTCGTCTCATTGCGTTGCTTTTGTCTCTCGCGATCTAATTAGTGATCGCGAAATGGGAAGTCATCAAATGTAATCGATTCTGTTTCCTATTAAAAACAGGAGACAAACGAAAAGTATCTTATCGTTAATAAGCTTCCAAGCTCCCGTGGAATTACCATCGTTCCTCGTTAAGCCCCCTAATTAGTATCCGTCAGAGGCTTACCAGCACATCTGTTTGATTGAAACACATTCGCGGAACACGACGCAATCGCGCGCCGACTCTGCGAGGAGAAACACGTATCTACATTCGTGTATCATCGATACTCGCATTAGCGAATCTTTGGGCACGCCGTGTGTGCATGATCTGTGTGCATCCTGTTCGCGATCGCGCGCAAGCGTTGTATACGTTTCGCGCGGCCTCGTACATCGCGTCATGTAAACGGGCTGACATCCCCCAGTCAAGTTTATCAGCGCAAAACGTGTCCATGCGTTCCGTGACGTACAACCTCCTCGCCCCAAACGCGCAGCGACGCCCCGTCTTTCGATCTCAAAAGCGCCTATTCCTCCAACTTTTCCGACGCCGCCGCGCCGCACAGTGGTCCGGATCGAAAAATTTAGTGACTTTTTGTCAAAAAGTCAACTTTCTCATATTGATATCTACTGTATGTGTATTATTTACTAATTGTCCATGAGTCTCGAATATAAAAATATTACTTAAATCTAATGGAAACAATAGTGGCAATGGACACTTAAAGTTAAACATTTTAGAAGGAGTATTTTTCATCCCATGAAATTGTTTTCTTTTGTTAAAGTATTCTGATACTCTAACTCAATATTCTTATTTCGTGTTTTTTTTTTTAAATAAAGAGTATTCTTTCGTAATACAAAAAGATGCCTTACATTAATAGTTACTGTATCGAATATATTAAAAAAATAATGCTAAATGAAATATAAACAATTCTCAAAGTTCTGTACAAATACTAAGAGATATCTTTCAAGTCCCAAGGAGTCCCACTTTCTAACAAATTAGAATGTTTTCAGTAAACTTTCCTCTACATAAACATGCAAAAATCAGTTCCACCTTCGTCCGGTTTTTCAAATTATTATAGTTCAAAGCTGTCGATGTTACGTAGCAATCGCTTTTACTTTACGCACTACATTCGTATTCTCCGTCCCAACCTCTCAAACCGATGCAGAGTTTTTCTCAAAGAACTGTTCGGATTAGAGTCACTTGATATGTTTATGTTATGGTACAGATAAGCCTTCGAATGAGTCTTCGACTTTCTGTCTGCATTCAGTTAAAAGAGAACCATTCGAACGTCCACAGTGAGACTGTCAGAGCATTTTTCGCGTGTTGAAAGTTACTGTTCATTTTTATTTCGTTTTAATCATTTCATGTTTTGTTCTAATAATAATTCGTAGTGTTTTAATTTTCTTTATGAACTAAACTTAAGTTATATTAGTGTTTTCACTGTGTGTGAATTAAATTTAAGTTATATTATTTAGTGTTGTTTGTTATACTATTTTGGTCTATTTTATTTTACATCTACATAATACTTCATTAGTTCTGTTTGATAAGTACAAATGACTTAAAAACTTCTTACGTAAGTCATTTTTTACATTTGACATTGTCTTCTTTGTTATTTACATATTATTTGTTCTGTGAAAATGCAAGCTTTTCGCAAAAATAACGACTTATATAAAACCTTGAAAGATTCAAAGAGAGATATGGGTGATTATTTATTTTTGCACACGAGAATATCTGAAAAGATCAATATTTCTTCTAAAAACTTAGAAGTATTAAAAATATATTTGAAGTACTAATTGTAAATGTTTCAGGCAGCAACGTCTTTCAATTACACGGACTATAAATAAATAATGATAAACAAAAGAATTTGAGAGTGAATACTGACAAAGCATAAAGAAATATTATTTTTTAAATATTTTATGTTATTAATTGTATTTCATTATTGTTATATTATAAAACCGTTATTGTTATCACATTTTTCTCTTAACCTAGTAATAACCCATCACCTCTATAGTATTCATTTCAAATTTGGTATCAATATACATTATGGTTCAAAAGTTATACAAAAAAGTCACTAAATTTCTCGATTCGGACCACTGTGCGCCGCGCGACTTTTTCGCAATACTGTGCCGCGGCGACAAACGCCCCCGAGTTCCTAAGTCCGCAGGAAATAGCGCCGAGGATTATGAAACTCTGGAATAATTTTTTTCGTCGCGCTGTCGACCACGACGAAATTATCATATAGTTGGACGCCTTTCTTGCTTCTGTACGAAGATTGATGCGTTATCCAAATTTAAACAGTTACCTGCTGCAGGAATTTCGCTGCCAGTATTTTCTGCTTCATTTCTGCTTTGTTAATCTCTGGGAATTTTTTCCTTTCATTCTGTTGAATACTTTTTGCGCATTACTATTCCCGCTGTTGAAATTTTCCAAAGGAAATAAGTTTTATCAGTTTTTGTATTTATTTTAACAGTGGAAGGTTTCATTTCGATTTGTCATTATTTCAGAAACTCCATTTTTGTTTAAATTCGTTACTTCTAGTTTAATTAAAAAATTTGTAATTAAAATTTTTTTTCTCAGAGCTTTGATTTCTCCTTCGCCAGTGAAAAAGTTATCGTTTCTACTCCCCTAATGAATTTGATATCTTTTATCATCTCGTAAAAGTTAAGAGAAAAGTAATTAAGTGCTGCAGTTTCTATGGTATTAAATACAATTTTAATGGTACGTTAAATTGTTTGTGCATATCGCTTTGCACTGTTTGCTCCTCGTTTTAAGTAAGACAGATTTAAAGTGCAGTAATTCAATAAGTGGCAATAAATCTGTTATATTCTATTTTACGGTCTACTTTATTCATAAGTTCTAAGTATAATTGTTGCGTGAATTTATGAGTGACGTTGGAGGGATGAATATTGCGCATTGAGGAAATGATTCAAAAGCGGTGGCATTAGTCGTGGAATCTCGATGCTGAATTTACTTACGAATATTCCAATGAAGTTCTGGCGAATTAATGTTTTCTCCTTTGACGTTTTTCCGATTCCTCGTTCACCCGCCACTCGACATAATCGATCAATTTTTCTATTATCGTGGGATACGGCGCATTGATGATCGGGGATCTGCTCGAAGGATGGAAAGCGACGGACAAAGAAGAGATAAGGAGGTAGTTGGTAAACAGAAGGAGAAAGCAAGATCGCTTCTGCAAACTATTTAGCGTAAATTGGAATAGGATTGAAGTTTCAATGAGCAGTTGCGGAGTGGCGGACTGCAAAGGACGTCGAATGGCTGACGTTTTTATCATTTTCGACGCCTGTGCATCGATTTGCATTACAAATTTACTTTTCCTCCGAGTCGGGATGTAATCCGGCGCTTACCGTTGCTACAACAACAGGGAAACAGTTTCAATCTCAAGGGGAGGAGAAGTTCTGTTAAAAAATTAATTTGCAGCAACGACGAACGATATTTTTTTTTTATCGCTGTTTACGTGTCGACTTTATTTTTATTTTTTCACGCGGGTGCTATGTAATTCAGAACCATGAAATTTTCACTAATTAACGGTAATATTCGTGTGGTAACTTGCCGCCGTATCGGTTGCACGTAAATATTTTACGATATTAATATTATTAATGCCTGATAAAGCATTAATAGTTATTTGAATATCAATAATCGATGCTATCGCCACGAGATGTTCGCGATGTAATGGGCCACAAGGTGAGGCCGTTTTAATGCACCTGGGAGCCTCCTATTGACTGTACTGTACATCTCGTAGCGACGTTCGTAATTAACGATAATAATGCGACGTCATTATAATAATTTACTTAGCCTGGCATGTAATTATCAATGAATTTCAGACAGCATTTCACTCTCACGGTAAATAAAAGTCATAATTTAGAGCGATCCATTGCAACTGCGTCAGTTAAGCAAGCAATAAAGCATGCGTGTATAACATTTTTTTAACACATTGTTTAATTAATTCACTGCTTATTGAACTTATATTTCACGATTTGTCGAATAAATAGAAGTCATTTTATTATTCAATGCTACAAATGGAAAATGAAAAAAATAGTAGGTAAACAAGTTCCATATCTGTAGCAATAACTTGATTACAAAATAGATACTTTGTTCATGCCAAACTTTAGTATAAATTGCAAATATTATTGAACCAATTAAGCATATATTTAGAAACTATTCAGCTAAATTTCTATTAGCATACGAAATATCTTGTTTAAGATATCTTGTATTAGTTAAGAAAAATATTATAATTGAGCTGAATGTAGCTTCTTATTTTTCCGTATTTGTTGTCCGTGCAATAGACACACGAAAAATAGTAATAATAACAGCAACAGTAAACTAAAAGCATTTATTTCCTTGGTTAGAAGTCATTAGAAACATTCTCAAGTAGTTACGACCAGCCACCAGTCAGACGGCCAAAGTAGCAGCGAGGGTGGAACGACGCCGAGCGCCGCGCCGTCTCGATTCACGCGTTCAATCGCGTCGGAATCGCGGAAAACCGAGCGAGATAATGTTCGTTCTGGCCTGCTTCTGGAGGAGGGAGAGAAGAAAACGATTGCCATAGTTGAACGCAATTAAACCAAGGGGATACTGTTGTTTATTTTCAGACAGCGCGTTCAGACGCAAATATAATTTCCCGAGATTAACCAAGCCGGCGGTTGTCTTGCGAATGCACTTCCGGCGCATCGCATTCCTCCTACTCCTTCCTCCACACCCTCTACCCTTCTACACAGCGTTTCCACCCACCTGGAACATAACAAACCCGCCGACTGTTCGCTTAACAATCGCGGAGTTTTAAACTCATTTCGAAGTTTATTCCGCCCGCGCCGTACGCGTTCGCTCGCGGCGATTCATATTCGACGGTGCTCGAGCTCGTTGAACTGGAAGCTCCTGGGATCCAACCACCGGATGCTCTAGCTCAAATAAATTGCGTGATCTCGCGATCCTCGATCCCTCTTTGTGTAACGTTTCAATCATCAGTCTACAAATGCTGCGGACTCGTCGGCTCATTAGGCTCGACGCGAATCCGGTCCGAACTCGAGCGATTATTGATGCCTGCTGAACACCCATTCGCGAAACGCTCGTCTCATCGCGTTAATTATCGATTACGACTCGTATCTCCTTTTGCGTTGTTCACCTCTTTTTATGGTTTTTAGAATTATGAATACTTGCAGGCAATAAGCTTTCCGTTTATTTCCGTTAAGAAACTAGTTTTTGATCAGGCATTAGTTTTCGAACAGTTCCTGAAATAAATCATTCTTTTAAGTTTATGTCAACACGTAATTATTTAAAATAATTTCTGAAGTAAAGATTGACTATTCAGAAATATGAGTATGACATGTCAAAGCAGGTAGTATTGTGCGTTTTCGTGAAAATAAATGTGAAAGGTAGCACACTTCCAGAAAGTTCTTATTGTCTTACTGATAGACGTAAGAGAGTACCGAGAGTACCGGTATATAATTTTTATTTAAAAAGTAGTGATGAATTATTTCCCACAGAGCACACGATATCCTGAGGATATCGCAAAATGTCCCAGACCGACCAAGGTGATCCTAGGGATATCCCACCAGGATATCTTAGGATATCCGTAGGATATCGTAAAATAACCTAGGGATATCCTAGGATATTGTAGAATATCCCATCACGAATTCCTAAGATATATCATCAGGATATTTCTTAGAACGTTGCAAAATGTCATAGGGCAGAGCTCGGCGGAAGAAGAAGAAGAAAGTAGATGATGTAGCCTTCAAATATACTTGCTGAAACGAACAAGTAATTTCGATCACTGCTATAGTTTATGGATTAGAGTCATTCGGGGTAAAAGGACGCAGCGGTAAAAGTACGCAGGGGGCCGTTTTCTCTGAGGGGGGTGAGAGGACGGGGACGCTGGCTCGTCAGGATTGAGTGCGCGTGCGTGGGCCGCCATTTTGGGTCAACGCCTGTTGACTGGTGCCAGTCGCGCTTTCAAAATTAAAAATAAAAATTTAAAATTGTCGTGTTATTTCGATCTTTTTCATACCAGGAAAAAGTTTGTGGACGTATTATTTATGTATTTTTAGAGGTAAGTTTTTTTTGTTGATTTTATATAGTTATTAAACGATCTTTTCCAGAATAACATTTTAACCTAACTTTATTGGAATTCGAACTAGTACGAATTGTTTTGGTTACCGGTCAAATGAGGTAAAAGGACGTATTTGTACCTACATGTACGGGTAAAGGTACGCAGTCTGACCAAGTCACTCTTTTGCTTAATTTAAAAAAAACCGTTTGGCGTAAAAAAGTGTTCCTAATATCATGGTAGTTTCGGCTAAGTGAAGGAAAAGCAGCAAAAGTGCGTCTTTTTACCCCGAATGACCCTATGTTAATTGGATTATGTTAAATTTTTAGGAAAACATCATTTTCCACTTATTATCTGATAAAAATAAAATATAAAACTTTCCATACTATATACTATCAAGTAAATGTATTTTTACTATGGTATCGGAACTTTCAGGTCAATTTATGTGAGCAAATAATAGAACACGAAACAACAGAACAATTTAGCCGAGCTGGTAAAGGTGTAGCTTTGTCAGTTTGTTGCAAGTTTTTCCAAGGTTCATCTGTTCGAATCCCGGCCAGTGAGTTTTTCGTTTTTCACCAACCTTCTCTACGATTTGAGATGTATACAATTTACAACGATGATAAATATACGACACAGAGAGATATTAAGCGCCACGAAAAAAATGAAGTAAATTTAGAACCAAGCTAAAATTATCTTTTTATATATATAAGACAATTGTTTAGCAAACGAAGGATTTTCAGAACAAACTAGAAATTGTTTCCCTGTAACGAGAGTTTATTTTCTTTATTGTATTATATTACAACGCCTATTTACAATATGTACAATCTTACCTGTAACGAGAGAAACGACATTTAAAGTTTATTCTCGTCACACACTTCTTTGTTTTCACTTTTACTGTTTTCTTTTATTTTAATAGTACTCTGTTAATAACTTTCTCAATCTATCCACATGTGTTCTGTAATCTGTTACGTAATCCTTGATCCGTTCTCTCTATACAGTAGACACTCTACCACCACTCTACACTCTACGCTCTACCACGCGCGAAGCGCGGTAAAATTTGAGCTTAGGAAATACCATTTCTTTACATCTCCCCCCCCCGCGGGGTGAAAATCCTTAACAATTTTATTTCCTTGTACTTTACATGTTTTCCTCGTGTTCTTCGTCATCTGTCTCCTCTTCTTCTGTGTTAATTGGTTGTAACTTGGTTATATGAAAAAAAGTTGATTCAGTTTTCTTTTTTCCGGTGTTGACTTTGTAGATAGAGTTTGATATTTTCCCTATTATTTCAAATGGACCAATTTTTAGTTCATCTAACTTTCTTCTATTGAGTCTGTTTCCGTTCTCTACATAGACTTTGTCCCCCACGTTGAATTCATATTGCTTTCGGTTTTTATCGAATAGTTTTTTATTGTAGTTGTGTGATTTTATCGTGTTTTCTAACGCTATTCTTTTGTCCTCAATCCAATTATCTTCCTTCTTCTTTATCTTTAATTCGTTCGGTAAGATGGTTACATTTGTGCCATCTAGTAAATATTTTGGGGCAAAGGTCGTGACTGAGTGTTCTGTCTCATTGTATTTATCTACGCATTCTTTCGCTACCGTTGTCCAAGCTTTTTTTTCTCCTTTTTCGTTCATTTTACACCTTATTTTGTTTACCAGCGTCTGATTCAGCCTTTCGTTCAAACCGTTCGAGAATGGTGTGTTAACTGCTGTAAAAATTAATTTTACATTATTCCTATTCAGAAACTCTTTAAATTCTTTAGAATTAATTCCCGGATATTGATCCGTGAGAATCGTTCCAATTTCATCTGTTTCTAGCACATTTTTCACTAATTTAATAAAATCACTTGCACTCTGCGTTTTTGAAGTTACGATAAAGGCGTATCGTGTGAAGTGATCTACTAAAAGATGTAGATACTTTTTTGTTGATCTGGATCCTCCAAAACCACCAATTGTATCTATCGACATTATTTCAAATGGTTTTGTTGCTGGTCCTAGTTGTGATAGTGATCCATATTTTCCTTGGCCTCTTGATTTATTTTTTATACAGGTTTCGCAGTTTTTACAAATGTTTGTTATATTTCTTGTTAAATTTTTCGCTGTATATATTGGACTTATTTTTTTCTGCAATTGTCTGATTCCTATGTGGCATAAATCTTCATGCACTTGTTTTATCAGTTTTTTTGCTAAATTCTTCTGATAGGATAATTTTCTCTCTTTTTTTTATCTTTTTATAATAAATTTCATTTCTTTGTATCAAATTTTGTTTTTTCCTTACTATTTCATTTTTCTGTTGGTCTGTCATTATATCTTCTATTTTTATGAAATTTACTATCTTCATTAATTCTTCTTTGTTATCTTCTGATTCCAATACCGGGTTTCTGCTCAAACAGTCTGCTTCTAAGTTTTCTTTACCTGGTATGTATTTTATTACAAAATCATATTGAGATAAATAATATGTTAGGTCTCCTAACTCTTCGTCTGTTCTAGCTTTTATATTCATATTCTCTAGAGGTTTGTGGTCTGAGTATATAGTAAATGGTTTCCCTATAAGCCAGTGTTGCCAGTATTTCACCGCTTCTTTTATCGCTAGACACTCTAAGTATATGGCCTTTTTTTTCTTTTGGACTTCGTTTAGTTTTTTTGAAAAATATGCCACTGGCTTATCTTTATTATTTGGTTGCGTTTGTTTTAATATTGCCCCAATACCCTCTAAAGATGCATCTGTATAGATTTTTATCGGTAAATCTTTGTCAAATATCTCCAATACTGGTTGGGAACATAAAAGTTGTTTTATTTGTCTGAATGATTTTTCACATTTTTCTGTCCATACAAATTTCTCGTTTTTTCTTAGTAGTTTATGTAATGGATCTAATATTATTGCACTTTTCGGTATGTATTCATTATAAAAATTGATTTTTCCTAAGAATTGTCTAATGTTTTTTTGTGTCTTTGGGGTTGGGAAATTTCTTATTGAAGTTAAATTATCTTTTAAAGGTCTTACTGAATTTTTCTGAATTACGTGGCCAAGATATTTTACTGAGTCTGAAGCGAATGTACATTTTTTTAATTTTAGTCTAAAACCCTCTTTTACTATTGCTTCTAATACTTGTTTTACGTGTTTTATGTGTTCTTGAAAAGATGGTGAATATATTAAAATATCATCAATGTAATTTGCCGCAAATCCTGTGAGTCCATGTTTCCTTAAGATGTTGCTTAGAATTCGTTGGAAAATCGCTGGTGATGTTTTTAATCCATATGGTAGACAGGTCCATTGAAAGTGTCCCTCCTGTGTGACAAATCCTGTTTTTCTTCTATCCTCAATGCGCAGTGGTATTGACCAAAAGGCTGAGTTTATATCTAGTGTAGTAAAGTATTTACAATTTCTTGTCTTTATTATCAAATCGTCTATTAATGGAAATGGTTGGGCCTGTGGTAAAATAATTTTGTTTAATTCTCTGAAATCTATACATAATCTTGATCTTTTATTTTCGTCTTTTTTAAAAGCCAGTGTTACTGGGGCTGCAAAGGGGCTGTAGGATTCTTCTATTAAATTTTTTTTCAATAACATAGATATCTGCTCTTCTATTTCTTTTTTATCCTCTATTGTGCATCTATATGGTCGTTTACTACAGTATTTATCAACCAGTAAATCTATATGGGCTTCGTAATCTGTAACCGTTCCAATGTCGTATTTGTCTTTTGCAAAGACTGTTTTGTATTCTTTTATTATTTCTTCTATTTTGTTTTTCTTTTGGTTGTCCAAATGATCTATTGTAATTTTAAATTCTCCTTGTTGTATGTGTTCGTTGAAGTTTATCGAATACATTTCTACCTTTTTTTCTTCATTTTCTTTATTTATTGAGTTTTTCTCAATTTTATTCTGTATTTCTTTTATATCTGTTTTGTTTTTCTGTTCTATCTCCAACTTTTCATTCTGGGTTAGGCTAAATTTTTTTATCATATCTAACCCTATTATGAAATCCTCAAAATCTTCCTTTTCGACTATATATACATCCATCTCTTCTTCAACTTCAAAAATTTTTATCTTAATAGTTATCAAACCATCCGTTTTCTTTACACCATTAACCGTTTTTATGTACGCTTTATTTGCGTCTTCTTTTTTTCCTCTTACTTTGATCAGTCTCGAATTTATTAAAGAGATCTGTGACCCTGAATCATAGATACCGCTTACCTCTAATTTATCCTCTAGTAATAGTTTGATCTTAATTAATGGTGTGATTATTCGTTTTTTTCATCTGTGTTTAAATCCACTTCTATAATAGAGTTATTATTTACATTTCTAATTTTATTGGTTTTTTCCTGTTCAGCATTTTTTGTTTTAAACCAGCATGCTTCCTCCGGGTGATATCTAGTTCCTTTATTTAAACCTTCACAGGTTTTGCATGGTTTTTTTCCTTCAGTTTTTCTCTTAAAATCTAATTTACTATCTTTGGTTTTTGTAAAGTTTTTTTTGTATATCATACTTTCGTATTTTCTAATTTCGTTGAACAGATCTATGCTATCGTTGAGTTCGTCTCTGTCTATTTTATTTAAGATAAATTCGGGTAGACCTGTTGCAATGAGATCAATCAGTGTTTTAGGGTCTATGGATCTGTTTATATCTAGTATCAGTTTCTCTTTTTTCATTGCATAATCAATTAATGGGCCTTCTTTATATCTGAATGCAAAAGCATATGTAACCATATTCCATCCTCTGTTTGCAAATGTTTCTAGGAATTTTTTTTTCCACTCTTTCCATTCAGCATTCACTGTTAATTTTGTGGTCATCGAGCTGTACCAGTCCATACAGGGTTTCTCTAAAAATAACCTTAGTATCTCTATCTTTGTTTCATCTTTTGTTATGTTAAATCGTATACATTCTTTTTCAAAATTTTCCATCCACTGCTTTGCATTTGAGTTCTTGCTTGTGAATTTTTCTATAATAAATTTATCTGCAATGTTTTTCAAATTTTGTTGACCTTCTTTTTTTTCTGTGGCTTCTATTAATTTTTCCAGGATTTGTTGTAGGTTGTCTTTTCTCTCTGCCGGTTGCTCTATAACTATTTCTTCTAGATATTGATCTAAAAATTGTATATTTCCCTGTTCATCTACATATGTATTCTGTAGTTCTCCTTCCAATTTTATCCATATTTTCCTGGTCTGATGTCTTCTTTTTAAGCTGTTTTTTATTTTTGCATAATTACTTGTTTTCATAATTTCTTTATGGTTGTTTATTCCTTTATACTCTTCTGGCATTGCAAAGCATTTTCCCTCTTCTGTAGTTACAGAGGTTATGGCTATTATATTTGATTTGTTATCACTTGATGCTATCACGGCAAATTCGAATTGGAGCATGTCCATTTTTTTTCTTTTTTCTTTTTTTTTTTTTTGTTTAACCAGAAATGTCGTTTTATAAGACAATTGTTTAGCAAACGAAGGATTTTCAGAACAAACTAGAAATTGTTTCCCTGTAACGAGAGTTTATTTTCTTTATTGTATTATATTACAACGCCTATTTACAATATGTACAATCTTACCTGTAACGAGAGAAACGACATTTAAAGTTTATTCTCGTCACACACTTCTTTGTTTTCACTTTTACTGTTTTCTTTTATTTTAATAGTACTCTGTTAATAACTTTCTCAATCTATCCACATGTGTTCTGTAATCTGTTACGTAATCCTTGATCCGTTCTCTCTATACAGTAGACACTCTACCACCACTCTACACTCTACGCTCTACCACGCGCGAAGCGCGGTAAAATTTGAGCTTAGGAAATACCATTTCTTTACATATATCCGTAGGATGTCGATCTGGGATGTCCGTAGGATATCACAACGGTGGACACTTTCACATCTCCTGGATATCCCAGACCAACTAGGGATATCCCCGGGATATCCAGATATCCCAAAATGACGTCCCTACGATATCTTTGGGATATCTTGTGCTGTGTGGGTTAGTTCCAATGTTTTTTCGCGTAACTAGTTGTTTGATCACCTAAATAATAAATAGGTTAGGACACAAAATTACAAAAAAAGGAAAGTAGTGAACTTACATTATTATACTAAAGATAATTATTCTATAGCTTGTAAAGAAGTCAATTATACTTATTTTCAACTTTCTTAAATCTTTTCTTGAAAACAAAACATTATTTTTTATCTTTTAATAATAAAAAAACTCTATGGTTTAGGATTTTATCAGCTTAAAAAAAAAATATTACGTCAGGAGGGTCTTTAAAATTATCAAAAACTAGTTCTTTAACGGTAATATTGTTAAAATATAATATTTGGGGCATATATCGTTTCCCTCAGATTTTTTACAGTTTACAAGAGATAGAGAAGAGTAGGGAAATATATAAGCGAGGTTGCTGAGGTTTCGTAATTCAGATACGGGTTTGCGAGGTGGATGTAATTTTAAGAGATTTTTCTTTTGTAGGTACTTGTGTTTCTTGGTTCAGTAACATAATCGTAATAATTTCAGTTAATTATGAGTAAGAAAAACTCACAATTTTAATTGCATTACACTTGGTTTCGAGTTTTCTTCCAATCCTCAGTATGAATTTATTATACGTATGCATGTATGGTAAACATCAGATGGGTGTCTTTTGCACTCGACGACTTGAGGGTTGCCAGACGTTCGCTCGTCGGCAACGTTTTGCAATTCTGTATCGCTGTACGTTCTATAGCCCTAAAAGAAGTAACGAAGGCGTTACAAAAGCGTGAAAAAAATTAGACATCAGTGTAGGACATCTCTATTTCTTAATCCAGTTCTTTTTTGCTTATTGAGTTCAATGAAGTTCTTACAATTTCAAAAAAGTTCGGTTCTTTGATTAACAGTAACAATTCTTTTGCTAATACTCAGTGAACGATATGTAACAGGTAACAGTAAACTTACATATTTATGATAAAATATTCCGACATATAGCCGTATTATAATTAAATATAAGTAATTAATATATCTTTTACAGCTTGATAGAAGTACGTAAAAAATGTAACTTGCATTAAATGATTTTTCCATTTCTCCAATTTTCTCAGTTTCCGAGTTATAAAATAAAATTTAGAAACAGTCAAATTTTTGGGAATTGATATGTTTAATCTTTCACAGGAAGTTTATAAAACTATAATAAAACAGAATCATTTATTTTACTTGCAGCGAAATAAGATTTTGGCACAACTGGTATTCGCTGAAAACTTGGACATTATCTTCAGCAACGAGCATCAGCAATATGCAGCGAGGCTATTAAAGAATCGAAGTCCCATCAGACCAATTTAAACTCCCAAATTTATACGTCGGATTTTCGCAAGCTACGCAGTGCCCAAAAATACTTACTTAAAACTATTGGTTGCCTGCAGAGAATCACCACTTGACACGAATGCCAAAAGCGCAACCGTAACATTCACTGAACATTCCTCCCTCCTTCCTTCTTCTCCCATCCTCCCTTCATTTCGATCCACGCGCCACTAATGTCGTTGAAGAATGTCGAACTCAACGACGCGAAATTGTTTCGATTGTTAGAAGGCAAATATTGATCGAAGCGAAGCACGTCAAAGCGACGAGCGTCGCGATAAAATTCCCGTTATGACCAATTTCCACGCGACTTATTTTGTGCGTAGTATCCGAATATTTCACTCGCGAAACTGTGATCAAACAATGACCAATGATTCGGACGGCAATGGAAACCGGGGGAGGAAAACTGAAAATCGTCGCGCGCTGCAACATCGAATAATACGTCTCCTCGGTTCACAAAAAGCGTCGCGATGCTCGAGGGCATTGCGTATCATGGGCAGCCGGTCATGATTGTTCTGAAAAAGGTGACCAACGCAACGTTCGCGATATTGCATGACAGAATAATCTGCGTATCCCGATCCTCGTACCGTCAGCAAGCGATCGCGCGATCGTTCGAAACAAAAACGGTTTATTGGAAATCTTCACGCGACGTTGACTTCCCGCTGCGGCGACGGTTTTGATAGCGCTTTGAGAACTGCGCAGCGTGTCTCGCAGTTGCTTCAGAACCTGTCGCTTTGGTCCGTTCCCCTGGAAATATTCTTGGCAGCACGGCGCGCGGGGCCGAGGGGGAAAGTTCGTCCACGATCCCCCGTCGCGTCGCGACGCACACCTGTTACCTGTCTGGCGCGAAGGGGATCGATTCAAAGTGCCGCAAAGAAATCCTCTGCGGGCAGAAATAAACGAGCGCGCAGTTATTTAAATATCCCACAGCGTGTTGCGTCCCCGCCGCGCCCCCATAATGGCGTAACGTGAAAGAGGGGAAAAAGTCGCGGCAAAAGAACCGCAGAATAATTTATGCGACATGCAACGAGGGTGGAAGTCGTTACGTCTCGCAGGGGTTTCTTTCGGCGGGCGTGCTTCGATTCCCGTTCCCATTAATACGACCTCGTCTTGCTTCGACTACGGTCGAGTTTTATCGGGGTCGACTGGCCTCTGGCCATTCACCGCCAGCAAACAGTAACGGATCAAGGGATTCATCATCCGCGCGCGCTCGTTATTCCCTGGATCCTCAGGTATTACACTTGTATCGATCTCGACTCTTTTACCAACCACTTGTTGCCGGTTGTCTCTTATACTTGATGCTCGTCGCTCATAATCTAACGAGCTTAGTTAGCCGGCTCGTTCGCATTTCGTCGCGTGCTCGCGCGTTTCATCGCGAACTGCTCGCGCGTTGCATCTTCCTGTTGGAGAAGCTTCAACTCTTGCCTCGGCTTGCGAATCACTTCGACGTCTTTCTGTTCACTCGCTTTTGAATTTAGCATTTTTTTTTCGCTACATTACAGTTTCGGAGTCGTTGCTTATGGTTATAAATCATCGTGCGAGCAAACTGCATTAAATTTATATATATATATATTTAATAAATAATATATATTCAATAAATAATATATATATATATATAAATAATATACAAATTAAACACCCGAAAGCTTCGACAGTGAGAACTGCATTAAATTGATTGCATTAGAAGGTTGTTACGTTTATGGTGATCGTTGATAAGAGACATTGCAATCTTTTTATGTTTTAATCGATTATGAGCTCCTGATGATGAAGCCGTAACAATTTTTCAGATTCAGGCGAGAATTTCTTTTTATTGCTTTCTAATTCTAAGTTTAAATGTACTACTAATTCTAAGCTATCTATTGCTATCTTGTTACTTAATTACTGATACTCATAATTACTGGTCCGAATTACGATCGTAATTCGCATTAGAATGCTCGGCGGTGCGCGGATCGACCACGCGGATCGATCGTTATGTCGCGAAGTTGTCGCTCCCCACTCTTTCCGCGAAATCGAGCACGTTTTCGCGGAATTGGGATCTATCTCAGTCGACCTCCGCCATTAAAACGATCTCAATAAAAAACTCTTCGCGCTCGCTGCCGCCGCACGTTTCGTTGTTCTCTGTTGAATAAAATAACTGGAATTGAAAATACAAAAGTGTCTTGCGTGTAGCTCTACATTCCTACTCACTCACTTCGTAACATTCTGCAACATGTAAAAGATATTGTTTCAGAAGTTTCAGAAATTTGGCTAATCCAAAAATATTGGAGGTATTGACTGCGCAAAGAACAATGTGTTATTTAACAAAAGAGAATATAAATGTCAGTATCGTGATTTAAGTGTCACTTGAAAGAACATGGTATCGCACGGCGTAGAATAAAGTCAAAACCGTTGCTCCGCTTTGGCTGTTTCAGTTTTCCGACACAAATCCGATTGAAAAATTTATATCATCGTTAAAAGCTTATATTCGTAATATGCGATATGATTGCTATCCGCTTCGTGCACTAAAAACTCGGTTAAAAGCATGTCTAAACATCGTCAAGCAATAATCGCTAAAAAGAAACCAATTAGAACCATTAATAAACAAATGTATAACAATTTTTAAAATATTCTTTCAATTTTCTTCGATTGTTCTTCTTATACACGGATTTCACGGGAAATGTTGTAATTCCGCTCTTTCGCGACAGACTAATTGTAAGTTAACCCACATGTCCACGGATTAAAAAAAAATCGAACGGCAAAGGGTTAACCGTCCGGAACGCAGTGGACGGTTTTGAAATTCTGATGCTAATAGGTAAATATTAAAGAAAACTGGGGCCGGGAAATCTCAAGTGAACGGCCATCCCATTTTGCAGCCGTTTTAAGGGGTCTTCCCACTGTGAACCTCTGAAAAGTTGCCTTTTTTTGGGAATTTTTTTGTACTGAACGAAATGTCCAATCTAAATAAAGTTTTTCCTACTGATTAATACACTTATTGAGAGTACAAACAAATTTTTTTTGCAATTTATAATAGTTTATTTAACTATATATATCGCACTGAATTGAGCGCCTCAAGAAAACGATGTAGTGCTGGCGTAGATGATAGCAAAAAAATTATTTGATTAATCAGTCTCAAATTTTTACACATTATTCGCAGGGACCACACACTATCGCAGGGACCACGGAAACTTTGTTTTATTAACAATTTCATACTTTTTACAATGACAAATGACTAAAAATTCATCGAATTTCGGAACTTAAACATTCAAACTTCCGTCATTTGGTTAATTTTTTTATCAATTAAAATAATTTTGGTTCCAACGATAACGACATCCGTGACGACTAAAAACCATTTTGAATTTTTTTATTTAGACGCGTCGTTCTTCTGAAATCATCTACGCCAGCACTACATCGTTTTCTTGAGGTGCTCAATTCAGTGCGATATATATATTTAAATAAACTATTATAAATTGCATAAAAAAATTGTTTGTACTCTCAATAAGTGTATTAATCAGTAGGAAAAACTTTATTTACATTGGACATTTCGTTCAGTACAAAAAGATTCCCAAAAAAAAAGGCAATTTTTCAGAGGTTCACAGTGGGAAGACCCCTTAAAAGCGCTTAAGCAAACGATGCCCAAAAGACGAATGCGCACGAGAACAGGGCGCAAACCGTCAGGTGAACCAACCCTTGCGGCGGGTTTTCTGTAGAGGCTGGCCGACCGCCGCAATAGCTGCCACTCCGGTGACAAGTTTCAGGGGTAGCGTAATTGCCAACGCGTCGCGCACTTGGAACAGAATCATCAATTTCGAACGAAAAGCGCGAGGGGAGCGAAAAAGCACGCTTCGTGTTTCATAAAATTTCTCCTACTTTTACGACGACAATGCGACCCGCGCGTGCGTTACTTTTCTACAACTCTCGAGAAAATAATAGCCTGTAATTCAACGCGACACTTCCGCCAAAAGCCTGTCGTTTAATCCAACAACGCGAATAGCTTTTGCTCGAAGCGTCGCGCGTAAGTTACAGAGCGGCAGCTGTAAATGGAATAATGAGAAACTAGTGGAAGTAATAAAAGTTTGTCCGTTGCCAGACATTTACATCGCACGATATTGTCGTTGGAACAATTTTCAATGGATCATTACTCATAATTACGATAGTTATTGAATGAAGGAGGAGACACGCAGTTATAGTGATGTAAGCAGTATGAGAAACCCATTGGTCAGACGTCCATCTTATATGAACCAATTTTAAATATGTATAGTATACTATTAATCATACTTATAGGCACTGTTCAATAGGTGAAGAGATACACAGCTGCTGCTTCAAGATAAAATATTTAATGAATTCGAAAAAACACACTCGCTTCTTTTAAATAATTATTTCTATAATTGTGCAATTTTTTCATCACTCTACTAATTTCTTTACGTCAACACCAAAAGATTCCTTACATTGTTGTCTTATTCGATTTTGCACACTGCTTTCCACTTAGGTATTGGTTGCTGTAAAACTGAATTCCATGTATAAATAATTACAGAAACAAATGACTGAATGATTGAATTGAATGAGTGAATTTTCTCTGACCAGATTCACTTCGGCTGCAATTCATAACAATGAATTCAGATCCTATTACAGGTCGCTATTCTTTCAAACAATTCTCCTTCAATCAAAGAACATTGTTCGAGTCCTTTAGACACGCGAAGCGTGGTTTCTTTGCATGCGAAAGGTCCGTAAAAAGCTTTCAAAACCGGTTCAGACAAGGAAACAAAGAATTCTTTGTTGCCGGGACAAAAAAGTTAATAGAGCGACGAGATAAGCTCGTAATCGTGGCAGTGAATCGTGATGAAAAATAGGCGAATCGTAAAATGCGTTGAATGAACTACGTTAAAACAACAAGTGTTTATCTCTTCGCTCATCGAACAATGCTCACAGTTTTTACCAAGTTGCAAGAAACGTATTCTTTGACTCGTTTTTTTTTTTTTTTTCAAAAAGCTCGCAGTTGTTATCATTGGTTACGTACCGTTGCATTTTATATTTCGCAACGTGGCTTCCCTGGAGACTTGGAGAATTTCAGATTTCACGACGTTCCAGCATTTGGTCAGAATTATAATTCTGTTTACACATGTAATCGTGTATATTTAATAACACGCACGAGATATGCAAATTATTCAGTGTGACAGCCGACAGCGATGAATATTGTTAAATGGTCGACCGATTGCGGCTGCATTGGTTTACAAATTATTGAAATGGTTGCACAATAACCGACGTGTCCCACGTCGCGTTTCTCGGCTGTTTGCCGTGTCAGTGCGCAACGAATATTTGTTCCACTGCAACACATTCTTAAACAATGTCGGACCGTGTGTTTTTCCCTCCGTCAATCATTGAAAATTGTTCTACTTTTACCGGTAACCATAAAGCATTGCATTCTTCAATATCCTTTGATTACCGCTTTGTACCAAGCGAACGAACGAACGTATATGAATTTTTATTGAATAGGAACATAAATTACGCATGAAACTGTTTCGAATGACCAGGATATTATTACCCTCCTTTGAGAATTGTGCTCGATTGTTCCGATTTGTAATCAAAACACATTCAGAAATTACCGTGAGAAATTCGTCCTTCGACTTTTCGTCTTCCAATCATCTGGACTGCGTTTGACTTGAAAAATGTTTTTGTTACGTAACAACAACTGCATACAGATGAGTCATGTTCGACGGACTCGACACGGAGGTGTCTTTCGTCTGAGTCTGGCAATTGCTGTTTGAGAAACGGCAGCTGTCGATTTCCGGTCGAGGGAGGGCAGAACAGGGTGAAAAATTGCGCTCGTAATTTCTCAGAATTAGTGGTCACGTTTGTTACATTTCCTCTGTTTTCTTCTCTCATTTCCATTCCTCATTTCCAGCTTGCGCGGAAATGAAATGATTGACGTGTCCTGTCATTATTTGAGAGGAAGAAAGCAACATTCAATGATTTTTTAATAATGCAACAATACGTATAGAAACATAGAATGTAGAGGAGTTCAGACATTAAAATTTATATGATAAATTATACTCACTTGAACATGGTACCGCTTTCGATTTTTTTAATGAATTTTGTATTTCTGTTTCTCAAAAATGTTCTCAATCTTTTATGCTACGCGTGACCATTTTTAGGTACAAAGTTTTCCTCTAAGAAAAAAATAAAATTTTTTAAACATACAATCGTATACAATTTCTCACAATGGCGATAAAAAATCTGTTCTAAATATTCGCCTCAATATTTTTCACAATCAGCTAGAACATAATTAACGTTGATTTACAATTTGAACAATAATTATTTACGTATAGCATTCACTCGTGCGTGATTAAACAACACGAATGAATGTATTCAATCAGTCAAAATGTACATCATCGTTTAACATTCATGTCGTTTAATTACAAATTTATAATCACTGCAATTCGCGCGGTTATTCATGCCAATAATTATTATTGCTTGTTATTGATATCGGTACTAATAGACATTTGTTCGAAACGTTCAATATGGTTCTTTATTCGAGTGATCAAACAGAAATGAATAAATTCTCATTTGAATTTCCAAGAACAATATGCAGAAGTACTATATAAAATAGATTAGATCAATGGTTAAAATTCCTTTCGCAAACGATGGCAAAGAATGTATTTAAGCTAATGCAAATTATAATAAAACTTTTTTAATTATTAACATTTATCACAGGTGCCTCCATGCATCTCAAATTTCCACTAGCATTCTAAGATCGCATTCAGGTGTGTGCAATACACATAAATCTCAAAATAACTTTTTTATTGTCCCATGTTGTGATATTTGCGAATCGATTTAGAAGGGTAGACACGTTACCATGAAGTTCGCAATGTAAGGTGTGTCTACACCAAGCGAACGAGCACGAGCGAACATGAAGATGAAGCAGCAGAAGCGAACGAACGCGAACGACGCAGCCGCTATTTGCCTATGCCGATTCGTTTCTTTGACGTACAGTCAAAAAATATGTGATGCTCTAATACTGACGCAACCGTGCGCGCGGACGCATTAGGATCCTTGAGGGTCACTAGGTTGCATATACAAGCAGCGCCCTTAAGAAAAGAAAACGAGAATAGAGCAGCTTGCAATTATCAACAGGGAATTTTTTTCACACGCAAATATTGTAAATGTTAAAAATTATAATGATTTTTCCAAACCGTGTAAAACACAATAGCTGCCATAATATCAGCTGTTCAGGTCGTCGGAAACGAAAAATAAAAAAAAAAAAATTAATGATCAGTATGAGTGTGAACATCGCCCGAATTAGAACAAATGGCAAATCTTTCATGATTCCCTGTCGATAATTATACGCTGCCCTATTTTCATTTTCTTTTCCTAAGGACGCTGTACATGTTTCCGCGCGCACGAATGCGTTAGTATTAGAGCGTCAGATATTTTTTAACCGGCTGTACGGAGGAATGGCGATCGCAGTTACCTAACATTCGTCCGCGCTCCCAGCGTTCTTTCGCATTCGTTCGCTAAGTGTAGACACGCCTTTATACACGTCCGAACACTCTCTAATATTTTTTTCGCACTCACAGACTCATTTAATCATTTCAAACACGATTTCCGCCCAAACACTCGATCTAATTCCCCAGACACACGTTCCAAAACGTACAAGCTCTTCCACTTTCGCACAAAATCTTCAGCGTCGGTCTTCCCACGCAAAGATAAACGACAATTACCGCTCTTTTACTTCGTCACGTTCCATTACACAAATTCTTTGATTGTTCCCGTATAATTACACTCGCAGTTTAATTTCGCTTCACGCCTCCTCCACAGAGAATCGCAATTATACTTTTTCGCTATTTCAAGTGAAACTACTCCAGCGAACAGCCGTTCACGCACCACCTCCGAAGGTTTAACGTGAACTGAGGTCTATAGCACACCCCCACTTGTTACCTGATGCAATGTGTTGCGTCGCGGTAGTCAAGGACACGAGATCGATACAGAAAAACTGCGACCAACGAGGGAAAAACAAATAAAAAGTCTACAATCTCTGGCTCTCCCAGAACTTCAAGTTCGCGAGGGGTGAAAAAGTCGGAGGAAAATGTTTCTTCTTTGGCTGCCCGCCGCGCCGGTAATAAATAAAACAATGTTACGTCTCTCACAGCACGGCGGAAACGTCGAAATGTATTATTACTTAGGGAACCAGGAAATTCGAGAGGGAAAACATGAGGTTTCAGAGTCAGCGGCGTGGGTTCAGGAGTTGCCGTTTCGATTCTGTCCGTCATACCGCCTACGCATTTCGTGCATTTCTTTGAAAATCGCTGTTACAGATTGTTCCCACAGGAGCGGAGCCTTCGGGCGACGTTGTCTCCGCGAAGGCGGACCAAAGCCAGACTTGGTAGCACGGGCGCACAGTGGGAAGAAAACCGATTTCACTGGCCAAAAGTCAATTTTTTGGGTAAAAAAAAAAATAAATAAAATAATTTACTTAAGTAATAGAGGGTTGTTTATCATGCACGAATATAAAAAGTTTCTGTTTTAGAATCTCTTAGTTTCAAGTTATACGACTTTGAACTAATCTAGGTGGATACCGCAACCGTAAATAAATTAAATAGAATTTAACAGAACAATATTTTTTGTTTCATTTTCTTTTAAATAATAATACTGTGAGTCTTTTACGATAGAATGAAGCGAGTATGGATGAAATTATTTAATTTTACCGCCTAGTACGCCTTTGAGATATAATTATCTTTAAACTAGTATAATATTTGAATACGGTTACAGATGGATATAATTCTTGACACTGTGATCGGAGAAATATGATGCAACAATATGGCGTTAATAGCAGAATTGTCAAATGTCGTCATTCTTTTGTTTCATATACGTCATCAACTCAAAGGCGTACTAGGCGGTAAAATTAAATAATTTCATCCATACTCGCTTCATTCTATCGTAAAAGACTCACAGTATTATTATTTAAAAGGAAATGAAACAAAAAAATATTGTTCTGTTAAATTCTATTTAATTTATTTACGGTTGCGGTATCCACCTAGATTAGTTCAAAGTCGTATAACTTGAAAATAAGAGATCCTAGAAAAGAAACCTTTTATATTCGTGCATGGTAAACAACTCTCTATTACTTAAGTAAATTATTTTTTCTTTTTTTACCCAAAAAATTGACTTTTGGCCAGTGAAATCGGTTTTCTTCCCACTGTGAGGCGTCGGGAGGGTACGGCGGAGTTATCCTCCGCACCCTGGATGCGACGTGAGCCGACGTAACGGCTGCCATCTCTCCCCAAGCCGGGCCGGGGAAGCGGCCTTTGTGCCAATCTTGCCGGTCACCCGACATGGGTTTGAACTCGTGCGGGCTGAGGTATTCAATGTCTAGAAAGTAGTGCTGAGGGGTCTTAGATGACTGGGAGTCTATTCTAACTCAGCGTGCCCCGATCGCATACAGGTATATGGCCGAATAGGCCGAGGTGACCTGTACCTCCCACGTCAGGTGCAGGCCGTGCGACAGTCGCTGTTACAGATTGTCTCGAAATTTCCTCCTCCGACGGTGGGCTACCTTGTCGTGGTGGAGGGGTTCAAGTATGGGCCTGCTAAGAGCTCACCATAGTATGGACAGGGGTTTCTCTGACAGGCTTATGCATGGGCCCAGATGTTAATCCCAGTCCCGAACAGTAACAATCCTTACAAGCCAGCTAGCTACGGCTAGGACATACGGAGTACCTGGTTGCTATTTTACTATACTTCGGTTCAATTCAACAGGCCTTTCAAGGTCAGAGTTTCCTATTGTAGTTTTCTAATAGTGGAACCTCCACGACGGCATCTTCTGTGAACACGAAGACTTCGAAACACATGATACTTCACAGGGGTACAGAAATCTTCATAGGGTCATTTCTTTCCGAAAAAAGTGACTGAAAATGGTGGCCTTGAACGGCCTGTTGAATTGGCCCGAAGTATAGAGCAGGGCACAGGTGTTCTTTGATTCTTTGACTGAGGTAGTAAGAGTCCAGACCCGAAGTGGTGGCGTAGCTAGAAAGCTTTAACGAACACCTTCTGGTGTAGGATAGAACTAGATCATCCTCGGCACAGCTGACGAATTTAAGCTCTGAATGCTCATAAAAAATTAAATGTCTCGAAGTTTCATGCGGTTGATCGGACAGTGGCCGTTCCCAACACGAAATCATGCTCGACAATAATAATGTGCATCATCGTTTTGACCCACTATGGTTATTCAGGTACATCCAGTTCTTACGAATTTCGTCATCTTTTCTATTTTACGTAATAATATACTAGGCTTTCGATAACAATAGCAGGGGAGATAAAGGGTCTACGTTTGTTATTCAATTGTCGGAATCATGTTTGCATTCAGTACAGCTTGATAAGTAGCAATGGATGGATGCGAAATTTATTATCAAAATTCTTGTTCAATTCGTGAAACATTTCCTGCACTTCATTCGATTTATAGTCAACATAATTAACCAACAGAATTCATAATTCGGCGGGTGGTGCAGAAATTCGAAGCCACTGGCTCACTTATTGATCAATATATTCCAACACGTCAGCGCAGTGCAAGATATGAACAGAATATTGCTGCTGTAAGGAATAGCGTTACTGAAAATCCAAATTGACTAATTCCATGACATTTTCTTAGACTTCAAACCGATTCTGATTTTCCCACAAAAATCATATTCAGCGACGAAGCTCATTTTCAATTAACTTCACAGATCCTGAACTATCCTATTTTTTACTATATTGTAATATAGACTTTTGACTCTTAAAATAATTCTGTAATACAAAAACTAATATATTCCTTCTAGAATATTAAATAATATTTGTTTAAAAAATCTTTAGCACTTTTTTCACTTTGACCCACTTTTCCCTACTAAATTATTCTTTGTATTTTTATTTTATTTTAGTTCAAAATTCTATCGCTCTTATTGGAAGACGAAAATACACTGTTATAGCCCCGACGACGAAGTCAATCGAAAGATGTATTTTTTACTGTCGGAAAGATAGTGGCCTATAACTTTCTCACGATCCATCGTAGCTTTTTCATTCCAGCCTCCGCGGAATAGAAAGCTTCCCCTTTAATGCGCTTTTTATTTCGCTTCGATACGGCTCCGCGCTCCTGAGATATCGTCCTTTAAAGGGAAGCATAATTTTCAATGGTTGACTGTGTCTGTCTCGTCCGCGCGATTCGGGCATATCGCTCTATCCAATTCATCGACCTGCCCCAACCACCGCGAGCGTCGTGTGGTCAGTGACCGACGCTGAGTCGGCGTTTTATTTTACTGTTACCAGTCGCGACGTGTGTACTTCCAAGAAAAGAAGTAGGTCACGATGCCGACCCCTATTCACCACCGGCAGGCGTTTCGATGCTGCACTTCCGAGCCTCGGAACTCGAAAACGGTTCAAGATATTGACGCAAAACAAAATTTGCGTCCACGAGTAGACCGCTCTCTATCGCCTGATCGTGGCCACTTTCGAATCACTCGATCCTTCCGACCACATTCCCTGTTAGAAGCTAACCAGTCAGGTGTTTGTGCTGAAAAGCTAGAAAACAGTGGATTTCTACGATTCGCATGTACCTTTCTAAATTAGCATTGTAACTCTGTTGTAAAAGTTCAGTCTTGACAGTTATTTTGTACTCCTTTAATAAAAGTTGTGAAGTGTCAAATATATTCTTTAGATATTATTAAATAAAATATAAAACTTAGAATTGAATTTTAATTATTTTTTAGAAGAAAATTAAACGGAGTGAAGAGCTCAAAGTTTGGAATATAATTTCTAGTGATGCACCGACTAGGGTTTTGGCCGACTAGCCGATTAGCCGATTAATCGACCTCAAGAAGCCGACTAGTCGGCCGATTAGTCGGCTATGCCGATTATTTTCGTACACTGCGCCACTATAAAATGAGGCAAATCACTTCGTTCATTTTCATTATCTTTCGTCCGTTTTCGGACTCTCCTTCATGCGGAGAGTTCAAAAAATTTAATTATCATACTTTACTCACCTTTATTACAAAAAAGATTCAAAATTTATTATTGTTTAATATTATTCAAAAAGGAAATTGTTACATTTATTTTATTATTTTATTGCATTCTGTTTTTTGTTTTAAAGCGTTTTTTATTTCGACATTATTGCTACTAAAATTCAAGACCGATCAATCGGCCTTTTTTGCCGACTAGTCGCCGACTAGTCGGCGACTACAAAACTGGCCGAATAGTCGGCCACTAGTCGGTATATCTCTAATAATTTCAAAAGTACATAATATGTTTCAAATTAGTTTCATTTAATTTTTAGTTTCATTTAATTTAATTCACTTAATTTCGTAAGTTTACGAAATATATTAATTGAAAAAATATGTAGCTGTAAAAGAATTGCCAAAATTGTAAGTGGAGTATTTCAATGATCGATACAGTCATATGAAATTCTACAACAGAATGTTGCAGTCGTGGGACAATAATATCGGAATACTTGAAAATTTAAGAACTTCATTCAATACGCACTTCATTATAATTTGCTATATCACGAAGGAAACATTTCGATACTCTCGATTTTTGAAATGCTCTACCGTAATATCCAATAAATAGAAAGTTCGATATTTCACTTCGCTTTCATATTTTAGGCTGCGTATACGGTGGCAAAAGAATCGCAAACATTCCGCATTCCCTTCGAGGCGAAGTACTTCGTTGATCATCAAAAATATTTTTATCCTATCCTGACGCACATTACGATGTGATCATTATGCTGCATACAATTACTGTCAGCACTGAATCGTTTCGCTCTGAACCGTTTTCACCTTACACGCGCGCGGGATGTTCAACGTGGTCGGGTAAAAGCGTTTGTTCGTCGGACAATCAGAAAACGGGATATCGTTTACTATTAATCGATTCTATTAAAAGCGTATGCCGCGCGTAGACGATAGCGTTTCCATTTTGTTTCGTACGAATTATTTGAACGCGTTTCGGACCCGGCGTTCAATGAACCGGTTCTCGATGCTCGATAAGCGAGATAAACGATGACCAACACAGTACTACCAGTTATTTTTTTTCTTCTCGGTCGCTGTCAGATATCGATTCGAGCATTTATTTGACGATGTTCTGAAACCCGGCGCAACGGATGACGCAGTTGCAAATTGGTACTGTAGATTTCACGAAAAAGTGGGTCACTCCGTCAAACTTCACGTAAGAGCCATAAGGTCGATGCGCAAATATTTTTGAAAATAAATCACGCGAAAAACTCATCCGTTCGTTTCTGCAGGTTCGTCAACGCCATGCGTGACATTTACGTCGTCTCGTACGTTATTCAAATTTTCCTGGTAGTGCTGTTTTTTGTTGTGGTTTTGTTCCGATTTCTATTATCTACAAAATTTAGTTATTTGTTGCACCAGCCAAATTTGCGCACAAGGAGTGCAATAGAATTTCGAGCACAATTTCAACTTTATAATTCAATTATTAGTCTCTTGTGTTACGAACATTAAGCTGGTTAATCAAGATTCTATTATATCGTTAAAAAGAAATATACTTTCTCCCCGGTGAAACTTTCGTTTCCCAGAACATGACACGCCGCGGCGCGCGAATATTTTGGGAAACGTCACCAGTAATGGAATTAGCGAAATTCTGTGCATACGGTTTGCTAATGTTACCGATATTCACGGTGCACAGAGCGAAGGTAACATTCAAACGGGGTGCACAGTTTCGCTGACACGTGCAATACGCGGAACGCTCGCAAAGTATACAGAATGTTTGCAGCTTTTCGACAAATTGACACCATTTAAAAGCACGAACGAAGTTACAACGCCCATGGTTTACATCGCGGGACTGCTGCTCATATTTCTGGACGTGTACCCGGTGCAAATGCTGGCGAACTTTAGCGCGAAAATTCTTTATCAAGCTTGAATCTACTATTGCTTAATTCCTTAGTTCTCTATTTGCGCTTTTGTTTCCTTCTTTTTCCATGCGAACGCTGTGTTTCTTGATTTTTCGCTTGTACAGCTCGTCGCTCAGCTGAACGTAATGCGAGTTGACACGCTTAAGAGCGTAAAGAAAGCGTAGCTAGAATGAAATCAACGTAAATGAGACGTCAACACCTTGGCGACGAAAGAACGGTCTTTTCAGTGTTTCGAAAGAGAAACTTTTGTTCGAAGTATCGTAAGAAATTCATAAAAGAAACCTAACGATCAGACACGCCATTAAAATCTCGAAAGATTCTTTAACCTTTCCGCGAGTCGTCTGACGCTTCGTTCTTTTCGTTCGTAGCGTCCCATACGCGGAAAAAGAAGTGGAAAATCTTTTCCCCGCATCGTCCACTGTAGCCCGAGCAAATGGAGTTTCAAGGCGATTCAACTCTTTCTCGTTAAACTACGAGCGGATTTTCAACGGCTTAAAGCGCCGTGAAACCGGTGGAATAGAAACTTCGATTTGCCAAAGCGTTCTTCTGCCCTGTCGAATTCACTCGCGAGATTTTAATCCGACGACGATGATACCTATGGGGGCGGGGAAGGTCGTTTAATCTCGCGACAGTGTTTCTGAACAGCGCTCACCTTTTCATCGGTCTATCTGAAAATGTTACAGCTACTCCGAACACTGGTACATGGCACCTGCGAGGGCGCGGAAATTTCTTCTCTTGGTGATGCGAAAGTGTATGAAACCGTACTCCCTATCGTTCGCCAATTTTATCATCGTGTCGGTACAAGACTTTGCAATGGTAAAGTGTGTTACTGTATCGGACGGAACTCTTGGTGGAGCCTAAAGGAGTATCTAAAACCCATGGGTTCAATTTGTGTTTGACCCATCAATGCTTCAAAGAAATGTTCTTTCGCTCGTGGAACAAATATTTTCGAGGAATAATTTTACCAAGAAATAACGATTACATGATTCTGGAATACAGAACGTAGAATACTGATGTTTCTTTGTGATTTCTCTTTGCTTTTCTATTAATACTGCGTAATATTCTTGGTTCTAGATGGATCAGAAATCCATATCATACTTCACCGTGATTTATTCTGGTGTCCACGAGTAATCAACATAAATCATAAAAAGCAGTGATCAATGGCGAAGAGAGATTCACGGAATACACGAACCATGATGATATCCTTCATAGATGCTAGAGATTGAGTCAAGTTTATCTTCAATAAATGTATTTCCAAGCATCGGTTGTTCGTATTCATTCATCTCAATTGTTTATACGACGATCTTTGAAGATATAACCTGTATCTCGAAAAGGAAAATAATTATCATAAAATTCAGCAAATAGTTTACAGTGCTGAAAAATTTATTTTCTCAATGTTATGGTATAACTTGCAATTAATTTGTAAGCATTAACACGTTCCGTGCGGGCCTCGATAGATCTATCGAGTTCACCACGGTTTTTGGGCTTCGCTCGCACGGAACGCGTTAACGCTAATTGAAAAATTATAAATTGTAATACGTCGTCCACTTACTTTTTCAGCTGAAAAATTATATAATAACGGAAAGATCTTAGAAAGCGATTCATAAAGATTCATTTGTGAGAAATTCGCAACGAAAGTTTTAACGAGGAGAACTGCTGAAGGATTAGGTTTTTCTTTGGTGTAAGAAACTTCATCAGTTCAAAGGATGGTTTCCTTTTAAAGGGATTCTCTGCTTTTTTAATTATCGTAACTTTCAATAAGAGGATAAATAAAAGGAACTAAGAATTATTACGTAAGTAAATACAGTTACTATTCAATTTAATGTAAAGGAAGTTTATGAAATAGAACAAAACTTATTTGAAAATTGTACAGTAAAAGAACCTAATAACTAGCAAACGTGGCTCAATTACCTTAAGTTTTAAAAATATCCTCGTTAATGCAGGTTCGATTATTCAACTGACCCATCAAAAAATTTAATGTCAATGTACTTTTCGTCCAGTAATTAGTAATTAGTGATAGGGGAAACGTTTCTGACCAGTAACAAAATTTCTCAATTAAATAGAATCAATAAAAGGTATCCTTGAATTTCTGCACACGAATGAGATATTAATAGAGATGCAAGATTTAAACTAATCAATTATTTGCACAATGCACGCTATTGGTTACATGCTTACTATGCTTTCTTTTACATATTTCAATGTCTGAGACTGCTTACATTGGAGACAAAAGCATTTCAGCTCGCATAAATTTTCATGTAGTTAATAGAAAGATTTTTTTTTCAGGTAGTTTTTACAGTTTCGCCGAGTTTTATAATTTCATTTATGTCGACATTTGATGTTAAACTTTTAATTTAGCAATGCCGTTTAATTGTAATGTCCGCTCTCCAACATTTTTCAGATGTTTCTCGCTTTGGTACGACGTACCTTTAATAGCAGAAAAATCACTATTGTATAAAATCCAAAACTCCATCCAACCTATTCCGTCGATTACTGCTAAGATGATTAAGCCCAACTTCGAGTTCTGCGTGTTCGTAAATTAAATCATTGTGCTGTAGATAACAGAATTTTGAACAATTAGTAGTTAATCTTTCATTAAAGAACGACGACAGAACATTATCCCAGCTAGCACCATACATTCCAAGGACGTCCGTTTCATGTTCAGTTTATGTCCGAATGTCCTACGTCCATTTTGGACATTCCTAGGACATTCCTAAGACTTAAATTTCGGATGTTTCAGAAACGTCCGTTTTAAAAGTTCTGTGGATGTTCGGAAGACTTAAATTTCGGATGTTTTGGAAACGTTCCTCTAAAGAGTGTTATGGATATGCGTAAGAAATACACAATATGACCTCAACGTTGCAATGAAATTTTGGTGTATTATTTCTTTCTTGTATAGGGTAAAGACAGTAAAGGTCGACAATTCTTTAGTAGTCGGCTACTCTTATTTTGTTCAGCTTGAAAAAACGAACATTTAAATAGAAAGTTTGTTAAACAATAATTTTATATTGAATTTTAAATCTCTGAACTTTAAAATATGTACATACAACAAAATGAGGTTTTCAAAAGTAAAGGAAAATAGATGCCTCTGAATTCTAAAATGATTCGTAAATAATGGTAAACAATTACTTTATTCAAAAACGAGGCGCATATTATAAAAACTTGCTTTGATATATCAGACGAAGGCAGCCAAAGAAAAATTTCGTTTATCTAATCACTTGAGTTTGCAGTTTGAGGTTACAGATGGGATCATCGAAGTTAAAAGAAAGATGCTCGATCGAGACTCCAAAGAAGGATGGATGACCGCGAATATTCCGATAACAACATAACCTTTGCAAGGTTTAGAGTAATATTCCTTGTTGTCCGAATTGTGAAAGATAATAAAGATCTATATTTATATTTTGTAATATCCAAGAATACGAATTTAGCATGGATCGAAAGATTTGGTTTGCCGCCCGATCGTCCTGTCTAAAGAAAATGATTCATTTAGTAATTTTAAGGGTTCAAAAAATTATTTTTGAATGTTCAGAATATGTCCTGATAATGTCGACACAGCACATTCTGAGGACGTCCCACTTTGTAAATGGGACCTTACTGCGACGTTTAGAAAACTTAATGAGGACGTATAGAGGACATATGGACCTTTACGGAACGTCCAAAACGTCCGTACATACATGTTTGTGCTATCTGGGATCTGGCATAATATCGAAATTTTGATGAAAACGATTATAAAACTATACATCGTTGTTAAATGTGCCACAAATTAAAAAAAAAAAAAAAAAGTATTTCAGTATCTAATAGCCAAATATAAATTACCTTGATTCTCAAGATCGTCGCTTCGCAATCAAATACGGTCATTAAATTTCATAATTAAATCAACAGTGGTATGTTTCTCGGTCAGTAATTCAACAAGCAGCTGTTGAAAGTCGAACGTTTCCTTGTAATCTCTGCAGCTAATTCTCTCGCGATATATGGATAAGGTTTTTGGTGCACAATCGTGCCACCAGGCTTTTCGATTAAAGTTAGGCAAGCGTTTCTGGTCGTGCAGAGACTCGAATTGCTCGATGCACACACGATGACGGTCGCAGGAGGACTAAGAGCGATGCTTGCCTCGGGTCGTCGAAAATCATCGATCGAGGCACGTTTCCTCTTCCCAGCAGAGGAAGAAAAATTCTCGCCTCGATTGTCACGCGACATGTCATACGCGTCGCACAAAGGGAAACGCGAAATTCAAGCAGCGTGGTTTCTGTCGTTTTTCCTACGACTTTGCGACAAAATTACCAGGAATTTTGTTTCCCCGGCCTCAACTTTCTCGACAAAAAGCGTTATTGGGGACATTAATTATTTAGTATGTTGTCTCGTGGGTAAGAAATGGGAAGAGAACGTTTAACTTCGACGAAGGGGTTGAATATTCTAAGGAATCAAACGCGCATCAGACTCGGTGGTGCGATGGACGTGTTCGAGAGTCGATATTACAAAACCAGCAAGAATCTCGCTACCCTGATCGGTATATGGCCTTATGATCGCTCTAAGCTGAAGCCGTTCAAGAATATTTTCATCATTCTGTACATCATCTTTGTCATAAACACAGAGGTAAATTCGTTTTCAAATGTTTTACGGTAGAACTTCGATAGAACCGACTTGACATTTATAATATAAAATGCTAATAATTAGTATAGCGGTATTAAAACATAGTTAAATTTCTACATAAAGTCTTGCTATACTCTTACATTTAGTGCATGAATTAATTGAAACTCTACATAATAAAAATCAGGAGAATAATCGAGGTTCTATTGTAACCAAATTTTTTTAGAGCGTGAGATACGTTTCTTTTTTTCTTTTTCTTTCTCACGTAACAAACACTTCTCTAGATATGGAAAATCGTAACGGCGGGATACAGTTTTGATCTTCTCCTGAATATTCTCTCGCATTTAAGTGTCTTCCTAATATGTTGGGTGAAATATGTCACGTTTTTAATCAAGGCTCGCTACGTGAGTGAAATTATTCAAATGAATTCATATACGTTAATAAGCTTCACGCGTAAACGGTCGTGCATTCGTCAGATTTTAAGGGTCCTCGAATATATTAAACACGATTGGAACATGGTGAGGAACGCAGACGAGAGAAAGATATTGGAGAAACACGCAGAGCTGTCTTACACAATGAGACTTATTGAGACAGGTACGGTTGAACGTACCAGTTCTATCGTCTGTTTCATTCAATTTCGTTACTTTCCGTAATTGAAATCGCAGGGTTCGTGTATGTAGGAGTAACTATATCCACGATTGTATTATTCCTGCCGAAAGTTCTCGATATAATTGTACCGCAGAACGTATCCCGTACACGGTACACCCTCTACGCGGCCGAATACTTCGTCGACGAAGAAAAATACTTCGTTCCGATCGCGTTGCACGTGATCAGTGCTATTACCGTGACGTTCATTATACTGTTGGTTAGCGATTCTATTTTCATATCTGCGATCTGTCATCTCTGCGCGAAATTCATTATTGTTGGGTGAGTTGATTGCCAGATTATCGATGCAAAAGTTTTCTGTTTAATGATCTTGTAGACGATAATAATTGTTTAGCAACCGTTTGGAGAATATAATCAATGATTATGCAGACAGAAAGCAGGCGATTCGTCATGACAAATGTTACTCTCTGACGAGGAAAATCGCTGACTGCGTGGAGTTTCATCGGCAAATCAAGAAGTTAGTGCCTCTGATATTATGTTTGAAGATTATGCTTTATTCTTTTAACTACCTACTATAGGAAAAACTAGAGCAAATTTCTGTAAAATTATTGGAAAACATATCATCAAGCATCGCAGCTGGCTTCATTTGTGAATCCTATGAAACACTAATTAATGTCGATTTGAATATTATGATCTGCTTTTCAAATGAACCTTGTTTATATACTGATTAAGTTTGCTTAATGGGTTAGTCGAACGCTTAAATTAATAAAAATATGAGATGCATTTTCACAGCATATAGCATAGTTAGTTACGGGGAAAAAGCATCTGTGGGCGAAACTGGTAGAAGTGAACATAGGATTTAAATAAAATAAAAAAGATTATGCAACGTGTAAACGAATCTTTCCAATTTTTCTTAATTATTCAACTGACCAATTGAAAAGAATCTGAGCCTCGGAAAAAGCTGGCTGCAACTTTTGCGAAACATTGGGACATTTTTTCTAAACGAATAAGCTTAATAACCAAAAACTTCCACACTGAAAACAATACAAAAATTGTGAAACTGAAGCAGTACAAAAGTTGTACCACTGTACCTATGACATGTTTTTCATTATTAAAGGAACATCCAAGAAATCGTTACTACTTCTCAGCTTTCATTGTTGATACAATTTTTAATAACTATGATCGGTATTACGGCTGTTATGCTACGTGTAAGTTGTATTCTTTGTACCCGTGCAATGTGATTGAGAGCTATGCAGCAATATTGCAGCGGATCCATTTTCAGTTAATTTTGTTCTTAGATTATTTTGTTATTACATGCGACACGTAAAAAAAGTTGTGCGATTCAATAAATTATTTAAACGACGATCTTCTTTTCAATATTAAATCGCAGAAATACTTTTATAACGAGTACACTTTTAATTTTCTTAAAGTTTTAAAAATGGAGCCACTTCTTTCTCGCTGCAATTTCCTCAATTAAAACGGATTAAAACGTATCATAAATTTTCTGCAGATGTATGAGAGTATAATACAAATGGAAGATTTAAACGAAGTGATCATTTACGCAATGCACGCTACAGGTTTCATACTTACTATGTTTTTCGACGTACTTCCGTGTCAAAAATTATTGGATTGCAGCATGCATGTCTTTAACAAGGCGTGAGTATTCAAAGACAAAAGCTTTCTATCTCGCACAAATTTTAATGTAACAAAAGACTATTTTAAAATATATTGCGACGTAGATTCCTTTACTTAAATTATTCATTTACTAACGGTGTTTCATTCTAATATTAGTTTTACAAATTTGTAGATATTTCTCGCGCTGGTACAACGTACCTTTGACAGCACAGAAGTTGCTATTGTTCATGATGCAGAACTCCTTAGAACCTATTCCACTTGTTCTTGCTAAGATCATTAAGCTCAACTTCGAGTTCTACGCATCAGTAAGTTAAATCTTTGTACCTTAGATAACAAAATTTTGAACGGTTAGTAACTCATACTTCATTAAAGCTCGTTCGAACGTGCCTGTCATATTTCATGGTATTATATTCCGTACAACACTGATCCAGAATGGTTGGAGAAGTAAAACATGAGAACGGTAGTTAACAGAATTCTCTGATATAATAAAATAAGGAAACTCGACGCCTTTAATTCATTGTAATCTCTAATAAAGAGCATTTGATACAAGTTATTGTTAAGCTGCAGTCCACGGGCGCCGACAGAATTATTTTCAGGGGGGTGCATCCGGGTACACATTATATTCATAAACTTAATTCGACGTGCTGACTATAAAAAGTATAATAATTTATGTATAATAACGTCAAAATGAAACCGATTACGATTCCGATACGATTACGATAAAAGTTAATTTAAAAAAATATTTAGTACTTTTTTTTGTGTATTCTTTCTTCCAAACCAGGGGGGTGAAAGGGGGTGCACTTGCACCCCGGCGCCCATGCTGCAGTCGTTGTTAAATATACCATAAATTAAATGTAAAAGATTTCAGTAACTAGTTAACAAAAATAAATTACCTTCAGTTTCAAGATTATCGCTTCGCAATCAATTCAAATATGATCACAAAATTTCCTAATCATATTAGTGGTCAATAAATTACTCAATCAGTAATTTAATAAGTCAGTAATTTTAATTTAATACTCATAAGCTTTCTAGAACACTTTTGAACAACTGTACAATCCAGCTTGTTGAGTGTTTCTGGTGGTCGTCCAAAGACTCGAATCATTCGATGCAAACACGTCGACGGTTAAAGTACAATTGAGAGCGAGGGTTGCCTTGGCTCGTCGAAAATCATCGATCGATGCACGATTCTCTCTTCTCCGTGAAGGAAGAAAATTTCTCGCCTCGATTGTCACGCGACATGTCAAACGCGTCACGCAAGGGGAAACACAAAGTTCGAACACTATAATTTCTGGTTCTTTTCTCACGCCTCGTGGCAACATTGTCGGGAATATTCTCTCACCGACCGCAATTTCCTCGACCAAACACGTTATTAGGAATATTAACTATTTATTTACCCGACTCGCGAGGTGAAGATGGAAGGAGAACGTTTGACTTCGACGAAGGGTTTCTACTGTCCGACGAGGCAAACGTGTCTCGTCTTTGGTTCCGCGATGAACGTGTTCGAGAGTCGATATTACAAACTTAACAAGTATTTCGCAACGCTGATTGGTATATGGCCTTACGACCATTCCAGAATCAAGTCGTACAGAAGAATTTTCGTTAACACGTATACTGTCTGCAATATAATTGGACTGGCAAGTTGTGCTCTTTCGTTGAACTACATATGCGAATGTGTTAAAGCGACAAGTTGTTGTTCATTAAGTTATGACTTGTGGTTTTTGGTGGGTCTTCGCGTGACTGATTTCCTTACTTTTCTTGCATAACAAACGCATTTCTAGTTATGGAAATTTGTGGCCGCGGAGATTAGCCTTGACCTTGTCTTGTACATTTTCTCACCGTTATGCGCCGTATTGATATGCTGGGCGAAATACCTTACTTATTTATGGCAAGCTGACTACGTGAGTACGATTACTATGTTAAATTCACTTGTAGTCAGGGAGTCAGAGATCCAACTTATGATGTTGGTTCCATAAAGCTGGAAATTGTTGAAAACCTAAGTAAATATGCGTCTGAATGTGACCTTAAAATGTCGAACATGGATCAGGTCCGGAAGTCATTTTTTATTGCAAAATAAAGTAAAAAACAGGCTCTTTTTTCAGTTTTCCCTAAATAACTCGTTTATTATTGAGTTTGTCAAAAAAAGTTTCAAACAAAAGTTGTTCGCAACTAAATTTAGCATATATTAGCTGTTTTCAAAGAAAAAAATTATTTTTTATTTTGCAAAACTACAAGAAGAAACATTGAACAGTGCGAAAAACTTTGAATATCAAAAAAAGATATAACAAATAATTCAATTTTAACATAATTGCATATAATAATGTCCCTTGATGTACTAAGTATATGTGTCCATGCCCAACTCTAAATTTCAAAATGGCGGCCTACTGCAAAATTATTTGTGCGAATACTTTAACTAGCTGTCAATTCTAGCCCAGGACAAATATATATAGATGAAACTTTTTGGAATCGAAAGCTCATGATGTGTACTACGTACCCACAAAAGGAAAAAATTTTAGTCCCGATACTTAAAATTGAAAAATGACGGAGATAGCTCCCCTAACAACGCATATTTATTAAAAAAAAAGTGCCTAATCTTTAAACTAAAATTTTTTCCTTTTGTGGGTACGTAGTACACATCATGAGCTTTCGATTCCAAAAAGTTTCATCTATATATTTGTCCTGGGCTAGAATTGACAGCTGGTTAAAGTATTTGCACAAATAATTTTGCAATAGGCCGCCATTTTGAAATTTAGAGTTGGGCATGGACACATATCCTTAGTACATCAAGGGACATCATTATGTGCAATTATGTTAAAATTGAATTATTTGTTATATCTTTTTTTGATATTCAAAGTTTTTCGCACTGTTCAATGTTTCTTCTTGTAGTTTTGCAAAATAAAAAATAATTTTTTTCTTTGAAAGCAGCCAATATATGCTAAATTTAGTTGCGAACAACTTTTGTTTGAAACTTTTTTTGATAAACTCAATAGTAAACGAGTTATTTAGGGAAAACTGAAAAAAGAGCCTGTTTTTTACTTTATTTTGCAATAAAAAATGACTTCCGGATCTGATCCATGTTCGACATTTTAAAGTCACATTCAAATGCATATTTACTTATGTTTTCAACAATTTCCAGCTTTATGGAACCAACATCACAAAATGGTATTTCAAGTGTCTCTGACTCCCTGACTATTGATAAATATCGTACATTAATAGCCACTTTTCAGACAGATATTAAAGTTTCTGGAGATAATTAGGAACGATTGGAACATATTAAGGAACGCCGATGAGAGAAAGACATTACAGAAATATGCGGAGGAGTATGATATAATACAGCGTATGTATACAGGTAAGAACGAACGTATTGCGCGGAATTGACCGATTGGCGGTTCGAAGGGATGCGGGTACGATTCGTTTATGAGTGGTCTGTTGTTTACAATCGATTTTTTTATTGTCAACATCTCTCTCATTTAATTTTATTTTCTTTTTGCGATCGCAATCGTAGGGTTCATATCCATAGGGCTGTTTCTATGCACGATAGCGCTTTTTCTACCATGCATCCTCGATATAATTGTACCGTTAAACGAACCCCGTGCGCGGATGATTCCTTATGCTAGCGATTACCTACAATTCATCGATCCAGAAAGATATTTTGTACCGCTCGCGTTTTACGTCCTCGGTGCTATGATTCTTTCGGTAACTATGATGGCGGCTAGTGATTCTTTATTCGTCTGTCTGGTATACCACATTTCTGCCAAGTTCGTCATTCTAGGGTGAGTACGTAACAAAACGAACGATGAAATAAAGTACGAGGGTGGATCAAATATAAACCGGATCATTTTGTTTTAATTTACTGTCATAGTAAACAAAGTTTTGAACACGTGTAATTTTTCTACATAATCTCCACTTTTAGGTACACATTTTTTCCATTGGATTGGAAGTTTTTTAATCCCGTGGCTGAAAAATAAATGTTTAAAAATTTTTCTCGGGTCAATGCAACGGTGTGTGTCACGAAGCAAACTCGCACTTTGGATAAGCATGTCTCGCTTCTGTTGCCGATGAGCTAGTTTCGTTTCAAAAAAATTTATTGGGAAACACTGAAACACCCGTCTTACAGCCCAGATTTTCCTCGTATGACTATTACATGTTTGGACTACTCAAGGAAGAATTGGGAGGACGTTTTGACGACTATCAAGATGTAGAATTGTCTGTGCGAAATTGGTTAAAGACATGAACAAGTTCATTCTTCAGTGATGGGATTAAAAAACTTCGAATCCGATGGAAAAAATGTATACATAAAAGTGGAGATTATGTAGAAAAATAACATGTGTTCAAAACTTTGTTTAGTGTGACAGTAAATTAAAAAAATAATCTGGTTTATATTTGATGAACCCTCGTATATGTGAGTATTTGACAAAGCGTTTGATGAAATTCGACCTAATTTCTCTATGCGAGATGGTGATTGTTTAGTTATCGTCTGGAGCATTTGATCGATGTCCACGAATACAGAAACCAAGTGCCTTACGAAGTTCGCGAAAGCTGTACTCTGCTCCAGAAAATCGCCAGTTGTATGCAGTTGCATAAGCAGCTCAGGATGTTAGTATTTTTCATTCTTTGAATTAACATAAATTCAGTTTAACTCTTTCAAGTACATAAAGAAAAAACGTTAAACAATAGACGAACTTCATGAAGTAGTAATTTCATTAAATTCAATATTAGATAGAAAATTCTGAACTCGAAGCGACGCAATAGAAAGTACCTGTTTATAACGAGAATTACTTTTATTATCGCAGGGTGGTTAAAGACATACATTCCTGTTACAGCGCTTCCTATACGATTCAGCTTTTTATAGCTATAGTTGCTTTGACAATTATCATGTTGCATGTAAGTTACATTCTTTATACGCACAGAATGCAATCGTTATCGATTAACTAAAGCGTGCTCCTAACGTCTTGCAGTTATTCGAATGCTTCAACGAAATGGAAAATGTGAACGAATTGATTATTTACGGACTACACGCTGCTGGCATAATGATTGTTCTGTATTTTAACATATTTCCGTGTCAGAGATTATTGGATTGCAGCACGAATCTATTCAACAATACGTGAGTGTTCAAAACAAGTGTTCAAATTTGCATAAATTCTCATGAAATCAAAACAGAAAATATCGCAGTTTGAATTATGTTCCTTTTTTCAAGCTTTTTTTATTTTAAGAATGATAAGGTAGGGACACACTATTGTCACGTCACGTGAAATCGCGTAATATTGCCTAGTATATGTGCATCCATATGTATGTGCTCTGTATATGTATATGTATAAGTGACTGAAGTTAATGAGCAATTAATGTTTGGTGTGCAAAAATCCGGTAAGGTTCTTTCTTTTCCTGTTCAGTATGCAAGTACTTACTAATCATAATGAAATTTTTAGAAGGCTATAAAGTTTCGTCGATTTTTGTTAAAAATTTTTCTGTAGCTTCTTTAATGTTAAGTAATCCATTTGGCCATACAGTTTAATCGTAATGTATTTGTTCTAAAATGTTTCAGATACTTTTCGCGTTGGTACGACGCGCCTTTGGAAACACAGAAATTACTATTATTTGTGATGCAAAATACCCAAGAACCGACTTGCCTTGTTCTCGCCTACATGATTAAGATTAATGTTGAGTTCTACTTAGAGGTAAGTAATATCATTGTATTCCACAACATAATTTTGAATAACTTGTAATTATTTACTTGCTTATCAAAGCTCATTCAAACATGTGTATCATACTTTATGGTACTGTATTCCGTGAGACAATGAACCAGAACGTCGAAAGTACTAGAAAAATGTTATATAGCTGCCAGAATTCTCTGGCGTATGAAAAATCTAGAATTCAAAGGAAGATTTCATATAAAGAGTATTATGTACTTTTTAATTACTGTAACTTCCAATACTTGTTGAATAAATGCACTTATCGTTAATCTTGACTTATGCATTTTTATGAAATATAAAGCATTTTCTAAGTCGTAAGCGAGACACAAATTACCTTTAGTATCAAAATTATAGTTCTAGAGTTTATTTAAGTCGGCTCAATCAATTTTTCTGTTAAATAAATAAAAAAACTGTAAATTTATGTCGTTTACAAGGACACGATTAATTCAAGATAAAAAATGTGATTATACGATCAAATAAATCGCACGTACAGGGTGGGGCAATAACTATTAGCACCTCAGATATCTCGGAAACTATAAGTTTCACAGAAATATTTGCTGAAATAAAATTGCACAGTACGAAGGGGGCCATCTGGTGGCGATAATAGTTTTTTTGCAGGTGGAGGTACTTCGGACATTTGAAGGTCACCTCCATTTTTTCAAATGGATCGGTATGTTTTTGCTTCCGTATCATGATAGAGGATCTTAAAACGAGTTCAACGACCTATTACATAAGGTCATTGAAGGTGATAGAAAGTAGAGAAAGGCGATTTATTTACTACCAAAACCGTAAGTATTATCGCCTTTCTCTACTTTCTATGACCTTCAATGACCTTATGTAATAGGTCGCTGAACTCGTTTTAAGATCCTCTATCATGATACGGAAGCAAAACCATACCGATCCATTTAAAAAAATGGAGGTGACCTTCAAATGTCCGAAGTACCTCCACCTGCAAAAAAAACTATTATCGCCACCGGATGGCCCCCTTCGTACTGTGCAATTTTATCTCAGTAAATGTTTCTGTGAAACTTATAGTTTCCGAGATATCTGAGGTGCTAATAGTTATTGCCCCACCCTGTATATTAACTCAGCCGAGCGCAGAAATTGCGGAAGACAGTTTACTAATTCAATTAAGTTTGTGTTCGCTTTCGAAAAGTTACACACTTCACTGAAAACAGTTTCAGGTAACTATGAATAACTGCATCCTCCATGAAATTTATTTGCACACATATCGAATACTGTGAAAATAACGCGTCCAAAACTAATGAGTAGAGTAAAATTTAGCCGAGTGACTGACCTGGGGATAGTCGCTGTCCTTCATTTGATAATCGAACACGTAGAAGTACGTCTTAGGCATCGGTTCCTGATCAGCCTCTATTACCGAAGCGATGTGGGGGTTGTTCGGGTTCTTGGTGTGTCTCAGGGTGAAAAGATCGCCTGTCTGCACCAACGGCGCAACGAACTGCGCGTCGCTCAACGCTTGAACGCAGGCGTCCTTCGTATTGATAGGATGTTGCACTGTGCGCTCCCAATCCGTGTACTCGTTCACGACCTAATAATTAACGATAACACCGATGACTTTCTTTTCAATACTCTCACAAAAAGCGTCACTTTCGCGCAAAACAACGAATTGGGAAACTAAAATTTTCGGGTCACTCAGTACTCGACGCGGGGGAACAATTACCGCGTGGTTTCTGATTAAACACAGTTGTACGATTATGGTAATGATGCGTGTACACACTGGAGGATGCGTTTTTACAGGAGCAATTTAAGCGGTGCGCGTGTGTTTGTGTAAATATTGAAGAAGGCAAACGGAATACATAGTAAATAAACGCGATACTCGCGATCCCTAAACCTCAGGACTGAATGCATAGACACGTCCTTCTCGCGGTTCGTTGACGACTGACTATTTGCATCGACCGATCGTTACTTTTGCTGGACGGTAATGGAGGGGATAGTTTATTACACTCACGTATCATACACCTCATTAAACATTGAAATAACACGGATATTACTTTCGCATAATATCTACCCCGCGACGCATGTTAATTTCGACCAAACGACGCGACGCAATTTTGCCGCGAGTTGCACGGGCTCCACGCGCCAAATTAAACGTTAAAACTTCATCCTAAAAAGTGTTCATTAGCAGACGCATCGAGCCTAATGCAATGCCCCGCTTAATTAAATTATCAGCTGCGACGTAAACACATAATGGGAATAAATTGGACGCGGGGCGAAAGTTATCTGCGGGGATGCTGGAAGGGTGGCAATAATCACCGTCGTGGGATGCGTGTGTCATTGCTTTTTATTTAATCGGTCTAATTGAATGCGTTTCAGAAAATTCTGCAACGATTTACTCACCGTATAAAATATTTCCGTCAGGTGATACATGTACACGTTCCTCACGTATGTTCTAATGATCCTGTCCCTTCTCTCGCCCTCGAATCCCACCTCGACGTCCCTCTCGGAAAATTTCCACAGAGCCTCGCTGGTCGTCACACCGAACAATAGATCGTATTTATTGTTGCTGGTGATCGGTGCGCCGTGCTCGATCTTTTTTGGGAGCGGCCTGAAACGACGGATTCGAAACGCCTTTACAAATCGTACGTTTTTCATTGTTAATCTTTTGCACTCGAGAAGTTCAGAATTCGCCTTCATTTTGTCGCCCGAGAGTCGCCACTCGAGTGCAAAGGGTTAGTCCTTAATTACCATACAGTTCTATATAAAATTCTATAATGAAATTACAGTGTTGTCTTGAAAAGTGTGCGGGCACCGGGACCGGGCATGAACTCTTTTCGCGACGAGTAGACTATTTCGTCCGCATCTCTCGAGGCGGCTACGGCGGACAGGGGAATTACACGACAGCGACAAGCCATAAATTTCGTTCGGCGTTGGTGCGGCTTCAAAAAAAAGGACGGAATACGACAGGCGCTCTCGTTCTGACTCGTGTCATTCAATCCGTGTGTACTATGATGTTAAGATGTTAATTCCCATTCATTCATTCTACGTCTTTAAATCTGTACTGATATCTTATTGGCCAACCTGTTGATGTGCTACGCCCTCACCGATTTTGATGATCTTGAAATATGTGGTCAAAGTCATCATTCTGAACAACTTGTCTCTATACATGTTACCGCCGCTCGACTTTAGTTTCCAAGATATTCAAAAGAAAGGTTGAATATTCAAAAAGTGATCGGGAATAAGTCTAACAAGGGAACATATCGAACCTTCACACTCCGATTTTGATGCAATTTATGTGACAACTAGTTCTCAGAAAAATATTTGACACGTATTTTTTCTTAGCTGGTATCTTCCATGTTGAAGGGGTGATAACAGCCCCTAAAGTTGAGGGGTGAAAAAACGTTTTTCAAAATATCTTTGGAACCACACGGTGTAGAAGGTCGCTGTTTTTTTTAAATTCCGTGTTTTTAAACGACGAATTCAGATATGTAATCAGTTTAGAGAGAAAGCCATTTGTTTAAACAATATAATTACAAAACATAATTTTTTAAATAAATTTTTGGCTGCACGTCAATCCATATTCTTGTAAATTTATATACTGAAGCTATGGACCAATTTGTTTTTTATTGTATAACAAAAATTATTAAATGCACAAAAATATTTTGGTAATTATTCGGAACAGGGCCGACTTCACCAATTTTAATGACCTTGAAATATATTATAAAGATCATCATTCTGAACAACTTTTCCCTATACATGTTACAGCCGCTCGACTTTAGTTTCCGAGGTATACATAAAAATAATTTTTATATTTTCATGTTCGGTTTATATATCAGTATGGATTTGTTTTACTTTCAATATTTAAAAAAGTAATCGAAATAGGTCTGGGCTAGATTATTTAACGAGAAGGGGGGTTGGATAGACGAGTTTTCGCCTGAAGTTATGTATTTGAGCGTTAAAAACATTTTTTGTGTATATCTCGCAATTTAAAGCTGAGCGCGGCCAAAATATTTTTGTGCATTTAATAATTTTTGTTATACAATAAAAAACAAATTGGTCCATAGCTTCAGTATATAAATTTACAAGAATATGGATTGACGTGCAGCCAAAAATTTATTTAAAAGATTATGTTTTTTAATTATATTGTTTAAACAAATGGCTTTCTCTCTAAACTGATTACATATCTGAATTCGTCGTTTAAAAATACGGAATTTAAAAAAAAAACAGCGACCTTCTACACCGTGTGGTTCCAAAGATATTTTGAAAAACGTTTTTTCACCCCTCAACTTTAGGGGCTGTTATCACCTCTTCAACATGGAAGATAGCAGCTAAGAAAAAATACGTGTCAAATATTTTTCTGAGAACTAGTTGTCACATAAAGTGCATCAAAATCGGAGTGTGAAGGTTCGATATGTTCCCTTGTAAGTTAGATTCCTTAGCGGCGGCGAGGGGGTTTGATACGCAATGAAGGATACTTGGTTTCATAATATACGTCTTCCCATACAAATTGCTTGCCGTTCCATTGCGTATCATATGAATGTAAGTATTAGTTTCAAATACCTACACCACATCGGGTAGAAATTCGTCAATTATTTTGGGGGACGGCTGCCGCCCCAAACCCTCTCCACGCTAAGGAATGTAACCCAGATCGATTCCGATCACTTTTTAAAATATTTTAACATTTTTGCGAATATTTCGGAAATTAAAGCCGAGCGGCGGTAACATGTCTAGAGAAAAGTTGTTCAGAATGTTGTCTTTTATAACATATTCGAAGGTTATCAAAATCGGTAAGGGCGTAGCACATCGACATGTTCACCATCTTATTATATAAAAATATGAACATGTAATAATTATTTTAAACTTTAAACCAATGTATGAATATTAATTATTAGGCACTACTATTACAAATCTTGTACAAGACGTTCAATTAACTGTGTTGGTTCCAGTTGCGCTTGATAAATTATTGATATTATAAAAAAATGACAGAGAAAAAGTTTGCACTGCTTTAAACGTGACTTGTAATGGCGTAAAAATTTAATTTTTATTTTTATATTTCTAGTCTTTTTCCGAGATAACTTGATTGTTTTTTAACGAAACCTGATCCTTTTATGCAAATATGTACATATGTACATCGCTGCTATCAAACATAGATCCGGCAATGTTTGTTTCGCACCAGGGACTTATACCGAAAGCGAAATAACCGGTATAATACCGGTATTTGTCGATTATTTTGAAGATATTTGGGAGATATATCCAAAATAACCGAAAAATACCGGTATTATATCGGTTATTTCGGTTTCGGTATAAGTCCCTGTTTCGCACTGACTAAATCCTTTAATTATGTTCCTTTACTTGTCAAATGTTTCCGTGGAACGATAAGAAAACTGATACCACAGGCTTGGTCCCTGTACACTTTTCAAGTTAGACGCTTGCACACTTTTCAAGACAACACTGTACTTCTTGATTCCACACATATAACACGTCAGCATGTCTCTTGATTCCCGCATAAAACTATCCGTAAAATTTGCGTAAATAAGAAAGACTGTATAACATAGTGCCATGAAATCCTTAAATCTTTATTTTCTAAAATCCTGAGTCTCGAATCTCGAAATGCTTTAATTATCAATTACTCACTCGAATCCTTGAAATTCGGGGACAATGTAGGACAGCAGATCTTTCTGGAACTCCGGTTTAATGACCACTCCGTCGACGCTGGGCCCAAAAGCGCTGAGAAACGTCGGTGGTTGGACGTCGACCTGCATCAGCTCGTTCAGGCTGCGATCCCGAAGGCAGTCGACGATCAGCTCGTTATCCTTGAGCAGATCCTCCGGGATCGAGCAGTTGACGGCCTTGGCGAGCTTCAGTGCGTACGAGAGAGGATCCTCGACCACCGCCCAGGACGAGAGCGCGCTGCCCGATAGCAAAATGGTCCTCTTGAACAGGCCTGCAACAGGGAAGGACGATCAATTTGTTGATGCAGTTTCAGCAGGACACCGGACTCCTTAATATTGCTCGGATTATCTTTGAAACGCGATCCGTAAGGAGATGGAAGTAGATCTGACCGTCGACTGCGCGGAACCCCCAGTGATTTGAAACGGTATCCTCGTACGAAGCGAGGCTCATTTCCCGTCATCGAATTTAATTACATTCCGTTTAACGAGTTTACATCAACCACGTTGATACGAGTGTTTACCAACAGAGATCGTGGAAATAATTGCTTCAGCTGAGTCCTCCTCGTCGATTGTTCATGGGGGACGACACTAAATAACCGGCCGCTGTTCTCTGCCACGCGAAGCAGGTTCCGGTTTATGTTAGGACTTGGAAGAAAGAAGTCTCACTTTTACGCGCGCTGAGAAACGGTCGGGAAGAACCACGACTCTTTTGTCTATTCTACGAAAGGCTCGCACGAGGGAAGAGAAATCAGGGTGGTGAGGGTTCTCGTCCGACGATGACACCACCACGTCGCTCGTTCAATTTTCCCGCGCTAGTCGGATGCCCGATTGAAGCGGATTCCAATAGACAACAGTTTTCCAGTCTTTTCTGCCTCACCGCTCTCTTTTCAAAATTTTTATAGTCCAGTGCTCTCTTTGAATAAACTACACTATTAGCAAAAATGGCATCACGTTTGGACTAAGGGAAAATTGTCGAAATTTAACAGTCGACAACTTTGTGAAGCTTCGTCAAAATTTATTCAAACGAAAGGCAAATTAAAGCTTGAAGCTTCTAATTCTTTACATTTGCTTCCGATTTGGTTCAGAGTGGTTTTCAAGGAGTAAAATCTTATGGTAAGCACGGGCGAGAGGCCGCGGCGGCAAAGATGTCGCACTGTCTGTATTTCAAGTACAACTCCGAAAGAACGAGCTTTAGTTTCAATTCTTTAAAGACGATATGTATTACGATTTTCGCTTATTTCAATGAAAATAGTTGCATAACATGTTTTACTAACAATAGCTATTCTTAAGCCCTGTGTCCAGTGTCCAAGAACAGTGTCCAAATTCTAGTTCCGACAAAGATTAACTAGAAATTGGATCGTGAAAACGGACAATTCAGATGAAAACATGGTAAACGGCCCATAGACGATATGATGTGTCGTACGACAAGTAGTACGACCAGTTGGACAGACGGCTGCAACGATTGATCGTATTCACTTTTGCCCACAAACGATCGTACGAATGATGGTACAATAGACTGTTCTGTAGTACGAAACCGTTTCCAGTGGTCGCCGAAATGTGCACAAACGATCCAATCTATCGTTCGTCCAACCGAATCGTACGACAGATATTAAGCATGCCGTACTGCCATATGATACGACCGCGTCGTATGACCAATCATTCGACTGTGCCACGAACGATGCAACAGTCTTTCAGACGGTCGAATCGACTTATGTCGTATGATTCGTCGTACGATAAATTGTGGGCCCTTTTACAGAAAATACTGCGCGTTCCATTTTCCCATAACAGTTGCTAATTTCTGCAACTAACCAGTTGTAACAGGATAAACAGTTAGTTACCAAACTGTGTCCGAGAACTTGGACGCAGTTCTTGGACCGTGGAGACAAGGTTTTAGAATTATGCTTCCTTATGAAATTTAGGCGCACTGTCCATTTCTACAAACATGCGACATCTCTCCTGTACTTACCCTACCTTACAGAAAAGATTAGCACTATGTAAAAATTTGAAAACAACTATACTTCACCTTAAGGCTGGTTCAGACACGTTTAGTAATTTAGTCGAGTGGCAAGGAACTGCATTGTTTTACTCAATTATTCGACTAAATTTTTTAGTGTTCATTGTTCATACATAGCAAATTACTAAAATACTTGCTACTCGACTAAATTACTAAATGTGTCTGAATCGGCCGGATGCAAATTTAAGTGTTTGTTCAAGAAATGTTTAGTGGATCAAACCTTTTAAATACTCCCCTTGTTCTTTAACGTCTTCATACTACAGCAATGCTGACCTAAGCGTCTTCAGCGATCATGTACGGAAATTATGCAGTAGATTCTACGAGGAAAGCGAAGCCGTGAGTATTTTCCGTGTCTCGAACGTCGGACAATTTTTGTATCGTGGATATTTTCGACAGTTACAACGCTCCGCTCCGACGGTCTTAAATCTGTCAGTTCCGCATTAACCGGTTTCTCCAACTTTCAGCGAACTTGGCTGCGAAATAGAAAACTTGGAGCGCCGCGGGCACGATGCGCCTTATTAATCTTTCATCGTGCGCCACGACGATTTTCCTCGAAGAATCGAATGGAGCCTTGGCGCGATTTATAGCGGGACATTCTGTAATCTGTCGAAGAAGCGAACGTCGCCGCCGTGTACTCGACGGGAACTTGGGACAAACGACGCCCCAACTTTCCAACGGGGCTCCCCATTCCCGCCGACAGATATCCCCGTAAGTACACGAAAGAAGATCCCGGAGTATTCCTTAATTAATCAGTCGGTGTATCGAACGGGGAAAGTTTCGTGCGAGGGTGGGCGAGCGCGCGCGCCGAGTGACAGGACTGTTTCTCGTCTGTGAGATTTTAAACATTCGTGTTTTCGTGCGTCGCGTCGCACAGTGTTTAAAAACGACTGTCTGGGAAAAAGTCATAATTTCGATAATTTTGTTTTACTTATTTCTCAATTGTTTTAGATTCTTAAAATCCTAGGGAGCTTTGATTGTACAATTATTTACTTCTAAAGATTGTTTAACTAACATAATATGTACATAGAATCTTCAAACCTGTACTGTGATTAGAAATGTCATTTAGCACTCGAGATTTTTCCTTCTCGTAAAAGACGAAACGTGCAATGAATTATTTTACGCAACACAGATTTTGTAGACGAAGGTGTATACTTATATTTTGTAATAGGAAGATTAAAAAAAAGTTTGATGGGACATCCGAACAAACGCACTCAGTAATAGCTAATTTTGCTACGCATGTGCTTTGATTTTTTAAGTACAACTTTTTTGATTGGTACGGATTGGTAAAAATTTCAATTCTATCTTATAGTACAGGGTCAGCACTATAATTGCTGTAAAAATCAAGTGCTACTTTTTGCAACTTTTTGCATAATTTGATTTTGAATTTCGCGAATCCTTCACAGACGGTTTACAAACAGCAGTGCTCAGCAGAAACACCAATTAATCAATCAAGAAAAGACTGTATGGAGGATTTATTCCATATGCTCCTGATGCCTTCAGATCCACTAATAAGTAGTTTAAGGGTTAAAACTAAGAAAAGTACTGGATATCTTCCGTTGGAAGTATTAGAACTACTAAAAAATATGGATCAATAGTTAAGTTGTTAAATTAACTATTATATTTTTATATATGTATATTGTTTTTACCGTATTCTGTATTGGAATAAATAAAAGTAAAATATTTTTTCCAATCGTAAAGAAATTAACCTTAAAATTTTTTAAAAATAATTTAGTTTTTGTTTTAAATATTTCGAATTTAGACAGAACATAAGGTTAAGAAGTCGAAATTATGAATAATCTAACTTATTTTCGATGATTTATACACTTTCATTTCAAAACATAATTTTTCCCGGTCAGACAGTCGTTTTTGAACACTGTGCGTCGCGGCGAACTCGAAATTTTTAACGCACGCACCAGTTTTCGACTTAATTTCCTGGAAGGAGGGAAACGTTGCTCGCGAAGAGAAAGAATAGCGAAGAGGTTAGCGACCAGGTTGTTTTAATTTTTATTTTGCCTCGCGAGTGTACATACAGTGGGTCTTTTGTTTTGTGTGAACACTACTATGTTCCTCCGGAAAACTTGATTTATAGCAACGTTTATTTTTAGTACATCGTCGTGAATAGCCAGCGGATGTTTATGCAAATTCATGTTCTTGCAGACCGGTACGAAGAGTAGAGAGACGCGAATAACAGTATATTTAATTTTCTATACGTCGTATCATGTTCTTTGTTTCCCATATATTTGTATACCTTTCGTACATTCATGGATATTCGCAGTTTAATCATGAATGTTCAATTTATTTTTTCATCGAATCTCTGCTTGTATATTTATTTATGATGCAGTTGTACATTACGACGTTTCAGGAATGGCGAATACAATCGGGGTCAGATATATTTTTCGATCGTATCTGTCTTGCAGTTAAATCAGATAATTATTTTAATGTATCGAAATACGTTCTGCTGCATTTTATCTGTTTCTCAAAACATCTCAATTCTTTTTCTGATGCCATGAATGCTTGAAAGTGTAACATATTGCCTTAATGTTTTTGTTGCAGTCTTCTTCTATCAAAGTCAGTGTCAAAGAAGAATAAAACATAGATATCAATTATCAATAAATGAATTTCTCATATTCTTGTCGAAATGAAAACAATCGGAAGATCCAAAGCACATGATAGAATATAAAAAGAACCAACGATCATGGGCAAGGTAGGGCACACGTTATGCAATCGTAATTACATTTCAATACGAAGCACAGTCCAATCTACGTAGACGCGAAACAATTATTCTCCCTGATAGCGAACAAAATTGAGTTATCCAGTACCATTTAGCTTCTATTTATGTTACATTAACTGAAATGTGTAACTATTGACAACTGTTTCACAACATAACGATTCTGGATAATGGATATATCGAGTAGAGCTGTTCGAGTAGTCGAAAAGAACGAGTCAAGTCTGACTGGATTCGAAAAATCGAGCCGAGCCGAGTACCCAACAAAAGCGAGCGGCTCGACAAAATCGAGTAGCTCGAAAGAATCGGGTAGCTCGGATTGTTTCGAGCGGCTCGAAAAGATCGGGTAGCTCGAATCGTTTCAAGCGGCTCGGAACTCGGAAGATGGAAGCAGTTCGGACGTATACCGAGTGGCTCGAATGATCCGAATTGATCCAAGTAGATCAATACATTATACATGTTTGATGCAGATGAATATTATCGAGTGGTTCATTGTATCGAAAATGATAAATGTACAAGATATTTTTTCATATGCTTTTTTAATAAGATGAATGTAGTAGTTATTAACGACATTTCAGAACTTTTGTAATCTAAAGCGGAAAATGTTATACAATAACAATCTTCTTTGTTACAGTGCAATCAAATAACTGTTATTCATTAAAGTATTGATCTACTTGGATCAACTCGGATCATTCGAGCCACTCGGTATACCTCCGAACTGCTTCCATCTTCCGAATTCCGAGCCGCTTGAAACGATTCGAGCTACCCGATTTTTTCGAGCCGCTCGAAACGATTCGAGCTACCCGATTCTTTCGAGCTACTCGATTTTTTCGAGCCGCTCGCTTTTGTCGGGTACTCGATTCGGCTCGGAAACCGAGTTTCAGCTTGATTCGGTTTGCGAGCGGCTCGAATATTCGAATTCTCCGACAGCCCTAATATCGAAGTCATGATATAGGGAAGATGAAATTCGTTACTGAGACGGCAGCAATCCTTTCGATATTAAATGAAGTTGCTACGCCGAGCAGAGGTGACTTTGAACCGGGGGAAGGGAGGGCCGAGGAGCATAGTAACCGAGACTTTTAATGGAATTCGAAGGATGGTTGTTTCGGAACGGCGAAGAAAGGAAAACGAAGATCGATGTTAAGCAGGGAACGTGCGGCGACCACCGCGAACAAGAAGAAAATTATATCCGGGGGAACGGTATCGAACTAACAAGCCCGCCGGATGTGCTTTTCAACGATCGTCACGTTCTGGGGGGATAATCATCCGTCGATTCTGTTCCACTTCGGTTGAATCGCGAGAAATTCCAGAAGAGTTTCGCCGGGATAGGCGCGTTTGACGAGGGAACCTGCTGCCTGGTGGTTTTTGCGAATCCCAACAAAGCGAAGGGTATCGACGACGAGCGGGCGCCGGTACGCGCGAACGAATAATTTTGGTAATTTCTACGAGCCCCGATAAAGTAGAATGATTACAGAATTCCGTCTCTTTGAGAAACTCCGTTTGAAACTTACGTCGACTTACGTTTACAGGAATCGTCGCCGAACGTCGACGCGGGATTCGAGGGAAAGAACTTTTGCTCGCGCGAGGCATCGTCAGACCTTCAACATTGCGGCTCGTTCGACCGGGGGAACTGTCCGCTTCGTTAATTATCAAAGCTACGACGTCAATTAATGCCTCTTCCCGGCCCTCTTCTCTTCGTTCGATAATTTATGAACATAGATTTATACCAGCAGGTTCCATGGCTTTGTATCGCGAAAGCCTCGCTGACACAACGTAGACGGACGTCTCGCAGAGAACGGCTGGGTTTAGCAGGGAACTTCCGACCAATGGCAGACTCGCTGGCAATCTCCGGGTGAAAAAATGAAAGCAAGAAAAAGGGGAGCCGCCTTGCGTTGAGGAAGATCACGGGTTCATAAGAGTGGAAAGTGTTTTCCGATAGCGCGTCGCGATGACTGTGACTGAAGGAAAGCAGATATGCTGCGCAGATACGATCGCGTGGCATGTATATTCACCTTTGTTCTATCGCAGCTTGGTAAGAAATATCCTCGATTGAACACTTAATCGCGAGGAAATCTATTCAGAATCCGGTTGGATGGAGATGCGAACAGAGGCGAGCAATATTCGCGGCAACGCGGTATCAGAATCGCTTTGCTCGAGTGCTTCAATCTTTTACTCAAACGAGGGTGGTTGTGGCAGGTGGTTTGGACGCTGGGAACCATATTCTCTTGGCGCTTGTCGAGGAAATTGTTCCTACGTTTGGGAATGATCGGAGGGGTCGGCTCGCACGAGACTCCAAGCTGTGGGCAATGAATTCATCGGAGGCGAGGGAGAATTAGGCGCTGCCTTTTTTGCTTGAATGAAAAATGGGGCTTTTTACGGGGTTGAACCTAAGGGATTTCGACCCTGAACAGTTTAGGGAGCGTTGTTCAGTTACATATCGTGCCATGGTAATCTGGGTTTATTTTTCCTAGTTGTTGCTCTAGTGCTGTTTTATTTATTGAACCAGGGTACATTGTACATGTCGCTGCCATTGAATATACAGCACATATATTCAGTACAGACATACTTCCTATAGAGGTACCCAAAAGTACCTGTGCATAGGTCTGGCATATAAATTAACTTAAAAACTAACTTAAAGCTACTTTGGCCCTTACAATTTTGGCCCCTTCAAACAGAAACATACATAAACACAAATCTGAACAACACGGTTATACATTATAAATTATTTTAACGATTTTATCTCAATTTTCTCCAATTTTTTAATTTGGCTTTAATATTTTTTACACTTAATCGAAGATTTTTTAAATCGTTAGGCAATTCATTATAAGTCTTCAATGCTACTATCTTACTGCTTTTAAAGATTATATTTTTTTTAATTTTTGGTAATGCAATATTTGTACTTCTAGTATTGCTTCTGATATTCATATATATACTTTTTAAGTTCTCATACTGATATACTAGAGATTCCAGATTAAAAGTTTGTTTTATCGACAAAGAACTAAAAGGATTTACCTGAATATTTTAATTCCGATTTGATGATTTCTTTGGATATAATCTATACATTTTTTCTAATTGTAAGTCCACATGTGATAAACACAATATGATAAACTAGTAATTGTTTCTTTTGGAATACAATAACTTTCTCCAGAAATATTTTCTTGTATCGTTATTATATTTCAGTTTCACGGGAAATAACTTCCCATTCATAACTTCACAAAAAGAAGGATAAAGACTATAAACTACATCGAGGAAAAAATAATAAACTATACAGAAGATAAGCTAGATAGATTTAAGGATTTGAAATTTTAGGGAGTAAATCGAGCAACAAAATGGATACAAATGACCGCCAAGAACATTAGCCAATCCGCATATACGATTAATAGGGTCAGAATTTGAGAATTTCGAGGTATACCTTAGAGGATAAAAAGTAAGAGAGGGTCTGAGGGACCTAGTAGGAGCATAGAGATTAACTATTTAATATCAACATTTTAGCCTACCTTTCTCTACTTGAACCGAAGTATACCTATTAGGAGCAGGCTCACTTGGCACTTGGGAACGGCTCTAGGGATGAGACGCGGCAGAGGAGAGTCCACTCTTGCTTGCTTCCATTGGTAATGTTCTCGCAGCCCCCACCCTTAGGTCCCACAGCCTCTAAAGGCGCGGGTAAACACGTGCAACATCGGTGCGCGGACGCGCAAGGACGCGCATAGCGAATATCCCGTGTAGAAAAACGCAATCTCTACCTGCAGGCATTCAAAAAGGGTCTGTTTTTATGATCAGACGCAACATCACAGCCGTGCAAATATTCGAGAATGTTGGGTTCGGCCCCGGTCCGAACATTTGTGCGGCTGTTATGTTGCGTCTGGTCGTAAAAACAGACCTTTTTGAGTGCCTGCAGGTAGAGATTGCTTTTTTCTACACGGGACATTCGCTATGCGCGTCCTTGCGCGTCCGCGCACCGATGTTGCACGTGTTTACCCGCGCCTTAAGGCTGAGATCCCATGGAGCGTGCTATCGCGAGCCGCGCCGCGCCACAGTGATGGCGAGGAAAAAGCATCTCGGCGAAAGCCATCGCACGAACCGTACTGCACGACACGCTCCTCGCTCCACGGACTGTTGTTGGAACGGTTCTCGCGCCGCATCTTGCTCCATGTCCCCACCACGCACTACGCGCCACAGTTGGGACCCGCTAGTTACGTTGTGTAGCGTGGATCGTGCCGTGGCTATCGCAGAGTTGCTTTTTCGCTGCCATTGGTGTGGCACGGCACGCGATAGCACACTCCATGGGATCTCGGCCTAAGATTCTTCCTGTCGCGCAACTGTTTCAGTAGATGTGATTGCTTCAGCCAATTATGTGGCGTATCCGAAAATACGTGTAAGGAAGGGAGGCTACAGCCTACTAGCCAATCACCTCGCATTATTCCCAAGTGCCAAGTGATCCTGATCCTAATGGTAAGTACATATGGCCTCAAGTGTTTGTGTTCTTAATTGCACAGTCATCAGAGGGTTCAGAAGCTTGGAGTACCGATTCGCCTACTATTATTATTAATGAGGAATATCGTAAACACGAATGGTTCGTTAGATTTCGATACACTCGATCCCCTGAAAGCGGGTCGTACATCTAAACTTGAATGCCGTTCAGAATTCTGCTAGACACACGTAAGCTCGTTTTCGTTTTGATTCTTCTTAAGAGTCTCGTTAACAGTGCCATCCCTCGATCGAACAAATCGGTAAGAATCTCCGCGGAGGATTGGATGCCTCTATTGAAAGGAGGACGTCCCGCGTTTTGTTGGTTATCGGATAACGACTCCTCGGTCCGAGACGTTTCTAGCGGTTCGTCGTGCAACAACCGAGTCTGCGAGAACGATTCACAATAAGGATCCTATCGCCACCGTGTCGTCTGCCGATTAAGTGTCCCGTGCGCAAACATCCACGCGGAGTTTGTTGACAGCGGGCGAACGGCAAAGTTACGAGGTAGCTGGGAAAAGATAGAGAAAGATGCCCGTGTTTTCTAGTCCGCGGAGTTCATCGCTGCCAAGTTACAAGCGTCAAATGCGAAACTAGATTTTCACCGCGTTACATGCCAAGTTTAGGAAGTTCTTGGCGTCTTGGCGAAACCTCGAGATTGCTCGGAGGAAGTGGCTCTCGATTGAATGAACTTCTGACTCCAGGAACGGGCAAGAAGATACGTTGTAACAGGAAGCTGAATCTTCCTTTCCCCCTTCGATTCCCGCCGCTTTGGATCCGGCGTTGTTTGTCTTAAATCTTGGGAAACAATACATTCTACGTTACTTCTGTGTTTTTGCAACGATAACGTTCAGGCAAGAGAAACGGCAATCCATTTGAGCTGTTGCTGGACTGTTAGTTTATGATAATGCAATGAGAAAAGAACCATAGTTACGACGAACGCAGTTAGCACAATCTTTATTATGAAATTTTATTATGATATCAAACAATTGATGGTAATAAATATTGTTCATTGGATCATCTTCATCAAATAATGATCCTTACTTTCCTTTATATTTCACAACCGCAACATAATAAGATCACTTTAGCGAATCTCTAAACATTCATAGAGTGCCACGCATAATCAGTTCCCAGTGGTCCAAGTTTGCAAACCCTGAACACAGGAACGCGAATTATTGCATTAATATTCGATTGTGTATACGAATAGCCGAAAAATAGACCTGCGATCGGTCCTGTGCGTGTAATTAGTCAAATTAATAATACATCTTGTGCTTTGAACACATGTGCATATCTAGTTGAACCACTTGTAAACCCGGGCTATTCACGCAGAATTAATTGCGGAATAGTTCAAATAGCACACTCCATACCCAGTGCGCAATTATACACCCTTCGATCTCTGCATAATTAAGAAATCAGTACTGTGTTACAGCCCGAAAGAAACCTCTAATAAAAAATTCCTTTTGCTCCTCTCAGGGTGATTCATTTAAGATAATTTAACTATCTTCTTAAATTGTCATGATGCAACAAATATTTTTTACGTAATGCGAATGGCACTAAAGAATCGACATACGGAAAGAATATTTTTCTTCCAAGTTTAAGTGGCCTTACTTAAATGAAGCATTCAGTATATTTTGTTTACGCAAAACACTTTTCTAGCCCCCCAAAATAGATACAAACACCTCAACTTCCTCCACGAGTAATGAACTAGCGAATTAAATTAATTCGTCCCTTAATTGGGTCATTCCATAACGGAACATGTACTCACCCCGTATGACGGTCGGACTGATGGCGAGGAAATGGACGCAGGCAGCCCCTGTCCCCTGTCCCATCAGCGTGACGTTGTCGCGATCGCCGCCGAACAGCGCGATATGGTCCCTGACCCACTGGAGGGCCGCGATCTGATCCATGAGCCCGTAATTCGCGACCCTCGCCTTGATCTGGGGCGCCGCGTTGGCGTTCAGGAAGCCAAGCACGCCCAGCCGGTAGTTCATCGTGACGATTACTTGGTCGGTGTAGCTGGCCAGGACGCTGCCGTCGTACGGGTTTCCGCTGCCCCAGTCGTAGCTCTCACCGTGAATGTACAGCAACACCGGATGCCTCCTACTGTTGTTCGTCGTCCCTGTTGGCCAGAAAAGTCTACTCTCAGCGTCTCTTTAGAACCCTCGCTCTGTGTAAAATGTCACCTGGACTTCCTGCTTTTCAGCCACTCGCTGAGGTACGACTGTCTGCAGGATATTACGGTGAAACGGAAAGAAAAGAAAAAAGAGATTGCTGGGGCGGAGATGTGCGAGAATCCGAAAATAGTGGGAATTTCGGGTCAGGAATGGGTCGGAAAAGGGTTGCGACGAGAAGGATCGGGTTCCAGAATGTGAGGAGCGACTGGAAAATGTTGAGATTGTTGAGTACTTTGAAACTAGATTTATTCTATTGATTAAGATTATGGTCTTAGATTTTTTTTTAATTGTTAAATTTGTTTAATCTTGCAGTGTGTAATAATGCAGGATGGTCACTGAAAGACTGAAGGGTTTGAAAAAGTCATAACTTGTTCATTTTCAATCTTTTTTATTTTCTTTTTCTGTAGGTTAAAAAAGAAAATAAAAAAGATTGAAAATAAACAAGTTATGACTTTTTCAAACCCTTCAGTCTTTCAGTGACCACCCTATAGTAAAATATTTGAAAGTATGGTAGATGGTTCGAGTTAAAATTTAATTGCGATTTGTAGATATTTTATAATATTGGATAACTACTTAAATTGCAAGACTGATTCGGTTCATGTAATACGAATGTATCAACAAGAACAAAGACGCGAGTTGGAAATCTTCCAAGTATCTCAACTTCTTAGTATTATTAACACGTAGACACTATATTGACATTTGTAATCGACGAATGGACTTCGCCACTTGGGAGCAGTTATTTATCGCTTACAATTCACTGCACATCGCAACACCTTCGTGTCTGTCATCAAACATTGAACTCCATTCTTTAAGAAAAATCCCACACTATCCGAAACATTAAAAACAGCCTACCTACATGTTTAATTACTTGAAAATAGTCATTTTCATACACTACTTTAACATTAAAGTAAAAAGAAAGCTGGAAGTAATACAAATTCTCCAAATTCTATAGGTGCAACGCAAATGTTCACTGGGGTTCGAATTGGGTTCGACTAAATATTTTCTCCCTCACATTCCCTCAATTCCCTTACTTCTTCACATTTGTGACTCTAAAACGAGTCAATGCCGACATAAGTCGATCGCGAGATAAGATATTAAGCCGGACAATACAACAAAGAGTGCAGAAATCCGGAAATAACTCGCGAAACCCATTAAAACCACTTATCTAAAGTATTAACGATTCAGGTCAGGCGCAGGCAGTTCAGCAAACAGTCGCGTTCCGCAGGGAGCGGAGCAATCAAAGAAAAATTCTTTCGGTTTGCGACGGCGAACTGTTCACCGCTTGTTCCTTTCAAGATCTGTTTCCCTTGTCGCCGCCTCGTTCTTTGTCGCGTCTCGCTCAACTTTCAGGTAAGCCCGGCGAAGGACGCGACACGGAGGTTGCTGAAACAGGGGCGAGATGGAGGAGCGGCGGGGAGGTTCATTGTTCCCTCGGAGTCTGTCAGCGATTTACGGTCGAGAGAGGAACGTAACACGGGGAGAATTAACCTTGCGACAGGAATGGTGGGCATGACGGAATATTCTGGCGGATATGACGGCCCGTTAATGCTTCTTCTGCCATTGTTGCCCCGGCTCCTCCGCGTTCCTCTGTGACAACTCTGTGCGCCTGGTAATGCGACAGCGGCATGTGTCGATTCGTATGCGAGATCGCGTGAAATGACGCTCGCTCAGCGACGTATAATAAGAGGAAGCGTCGTTGCTAGGGAACATTTTGATCAGAGACTGGTTGTTCCATTTCCCTTCTTTTGATTGCTCGACGAAACAAGGCGACCGAAAAATTGCAACGCATTTTCAGGCGCGTCTTCAGAGCGACGTCTTTAAGTCTGAAGATCCGCAACAGGTTTGCTTCTCATTCGAAGACTATCGGTTATGCACTGAGTTAACTACTAGGAAATCGCGCCCATTTTATTCTTTAATTTTTCTACATTCGCGCGTCGTTCCACCGGATCGTTCAAAGCGGAATTCATAGATTTTTCAGAAATAATTGACCTATTTACCGTTTTGTCCAAGCGAGATACGAGCAGCGTGCAAAGTATTGATCAATTTCATCTTCTTCTGATCGTCGGATCTGTTTTGACTCCATCGTGCATTTGATATTATTACGACAATAACGAAAGCATGTTAAATTTAATGCACCTTCGTGTTATATTACAACTTAATCACTTGCATTCAGAATGAGGATCAGGATCTGCATTAAAGGGGAATGTAACGCTACATGGAAACTGTTTAATGATCGCTGATCGGTATTTAAGATTATTTATTACATGTCCTATTTCAAATTGTCCTTTATTTCGCTTGGTCTAAACGTTCTCTATAAAATCTAAAGAAATGTGCGTGCTCGAAGATTGGCGTAAATGGTAATGCAAAGAAAAATCAGGCGAGTTTGGAAGGATTGTTCAATGATTTATTCTACTGACTAGAGGGAAGCTCGCGTCGCTCAGGAGAATTTTAGGAGCTCGACTGCATCTTACCGTAGGACACCGACCTCTATAGCCTCGTTCGCTCGACAATGGTAACGTCCACGAGAAGCGGAAAAGAGTGATAAAGAAAGTGCGCAGGCGAACGGTCCTTACCGAAACAAAGACTGATGTTGACCATGTGTCTGGTCCTATAGAAAAGTTGCAACCGCCTGAAGAGGAAATCTCAGTGGTGGTGGCGTGGCTGCCAAAGGGGATTCGGGCTTGCCTTCCTTTAGCGTTTCAGAAAATATATTATCCGATACTCGTCTGCTCTATATTAGCGAATAATAGATGCCATTTTCTGCGATTTTCGCGTTACTGAATTTACCGCAGAATTAAGAGAATGTATTGATTATACGCAAAATGCCTTTCAGTTTTATGCAAATTAGGTTACGTTATTTTATTGTTAGCAAAATACAAGCTCAAAGTTGATAAACTTCATTGATATGGAGCTATCTTTGGAAACCCGTTTGAAGAAAATAACCAATTTTCTTGTAGGACATGCTTTTGTAAATTAAGATTTGTAATTTAACCGTTCGATAATAATAAGATCATGTCTGTTTTAATGGTATAAGCTATTTCAAGACGGTTGATTTTCAGAATCAATGCAAGTTCAGGATACAATAGCTGCAAATGTGAGCATGACCGAGCATTTGAACATCGTTAAAAGGAAATAAACAGATTTACTGATGGAGTAGTTTTGTGCTTTTCACCAAAGCACACTTCGCTCGTACTTCAATGTTTATTTGCGAATTTTTAGTACAAAAACATCAACATGTAACTTGCAATTACCGTAAATATTTGATCAAGCATTGAACGTAGCAAATAAGCATTTCAGTGAATACAAAGGCTTCGCTACAAATCTGGTGTATGGATTCGAAATCACTTTGAAGGTGACTGAATAGATATTAGTAAATAAAGGAAAGATTTGACTTGCATACAAATAACGCTAGGGTCACACGAGCGACAAATTGACGTCCGTTTCTATCTATGTCTGTCGCAACGTCCGTCGTAGTATAACATGAGACAGACGTAGAAACGGATGTCAATTTGTCGCTCGTGTGACCCTAGCCTAAAATGTACTTTAAGTTGCTATTTCAATGGAAAATAAATAAAAAATAAAAAATAGCGTACAATTTAATAAAGTGGAGGTCTTTCGGGCGTGCATCAACAGGAACATTTCCCATTGTTTTCGCATCAGGGATGTGCCAAAACTGTTTCACATTTTTGTTACCCACCTACGACATAGCGATGGAGAGAATTTGCTTAGTATCTATGCATGCTCATCTTTATACAGTTTTGTGTATTCAAAATTTCCATAAATGCGTAAACATCCGATGTTTAGTGATAGCAATTCAGGCCACTGGCATCTCAAGCCTGCATCGATTTTTCACTATAAGCGACAATAGGTATTTCAAACGCGTATACCGTTCTATCGATTTTCGTTTTACCGTATCAAATTCGTTCGCGCGTTCGCCGTGCAAAAATTCCGAAAGCCGCGCATTGATTATATTGATTTTTTCGCGGCAGCGTGATTGTTCTACGTCGAGGTAAACATCGGTCGGACAAGTCGGGGAATTGACAATGCGAATAGTCGGTATCACGTTTCCCATTTAACTCTTCTGTTTCTAATTTCATAGCCTGTCCTCCGCCCCCTCGAGAGTAGTCGAACGCTGTAAATTAGAACGAAACGCATTTTTGTTTGTATCGTATAGAAGGTTGGTTATTAAATTTCTGTCCGCGTAATATGTATCTCTTTGACGTTCGTATGACACGTGACGCCAAATTGGAAAATATTGAAAATTTTTATATTGAACGCGGTCGTCCAGGTCGCGGAGCAGGCGGTGAATTAGACTTCGGATTTAATTACTCTTTTTCCTGGAAAAGTAGAGGCAGCGTATTAGATTGCACGATATACGAAATTTTACGTAATTAAGCAAGAGTCTATTGTAAAGGCATACTTATTCTCGTTCATTTTCCAAGAAAAGGAGCCCGACAACAGTCTGACGAGCGACCGTTTGCGGATCCGTGATTTTTCACAGCCGATCAACGTCAATTCCACCCCCCAAAACTTTTTCATGCTCCATCGTCACTTCTCGCTCGATAACTTCTTCCAGGAATGATTTCGTCGCATCTCGTCGGAATATCGACGGCGATTCCTTGTAATTCCCCCTGTTTTCTCTCGACACAATTCATCGGACCAATGAACGAAACCCGAGGCTCGAAAGCTTTCGCCGGGCGAAACCGCGATGAAAGAAAATTAGAAACGAGTCCGAGAGGCTGTGCAATATGATCTCCAGGGATCACTTGTGTTCTATGGACTATCGTTTCGAGTTCTATTTTTCCACTGCAGCTCTAACGGAAGGAATAAAAACACGGACGCGCAGTAATCGTCCATGCGTGCGCGAAACGATCTTTAATCATCGTTTGTGAACGCACCGTGTTGCGATCGTGTTTCTCGGCCATTACGGCTCGTTTGTCAGCGGTGCATTCGGTTTTCGGCTGCGGCGCAGGGTGCTTCTCGTTTCCTTTGATTTAAAAGCTGCGACAGATAACGAGTGATGGCGAGGATCGTTAACGTCTGTTAAATCAGCTTGCTTAACGCTTTGGCGTTCACCATTGCCCCAACGAGCCGCATCGCGCGCCCTTTGCCAGGACGGTTCCGAAAAGGTACGACCGATTCAACCGCGAACGCTGCCCTTTGCCAGATGAAATCTCCGCGGTGGTACGGCGGCCGACGCGTCGTCAAAAGGGGGATGCATTGTGCGCGTTCGCGTAGAGAAAGTGCAATAATGCGCTGGCTGTTGGCTCCGCAGCCTCACCTATCTCCTCTGTTCAAGCAAAATTAAATTGCTGGCTGCATTTCAGCGCGCACCTCTCGCCGACGACCCTCGCCCCCGCGAACGCGGTTAGTCGCATCACGCTTTGAAAGCCGCGTCAATTTATGAAATTTCCGGACGTGTCCGAAAAATTATTGCTGGACCAACTTGTTCCCTCTACATTGCGGAATTCGTGAAGCTTTAAATTCAATTGAGCCTCCTTCCTAATTGAAGCACGGGAAATTCTACGAGGGAACAATAAGTCGCCCAATCTCCGGAAGTTTCGAGTACGTTCCATGTCTGACAAAACATTGACTCAACTACTTAGGAACTACTCTTAGTAGTCCATTCCGCTGGCGCAGAGTGTATTCGCCCCAAATACGCGTTCAATATTCGACGAATTTAGGCAAAGACAGCGAGCGAAGTGCCTTTACCGTCCGGCGAGCGAGACAAGTGAATGCGTAACGAAGGTTACAACGTTTTCGCAGATTTTTAACCCATTTTCGACTTCATTTCCTCTTCTCTTTTGCTCGCGACATCAAATTTATATCCGTTTTACGACGGCTCGGCCAATTTATCTTCGCCAGATTTTCTTTTCATCAGTTTCTCATCGTCTTTGAGCGTCCCTTTAATTTACCCCCAGGAGTTTCTTTCCCCCCTTTTTCCTTGGTCGCTACTATCTCGCCATATTTCCTACCTTTCTGCAATGATCCGGGGGATCTTAATCAGATAAGTAGTTCGTTGCAAAGTGCTCCGCGATGCTGAACAGCATTAAACCGATCTTCTTTACCATGTCTGATACATTCCGCGCATAAACACAAACCAGTTTATTAATGCAGTTCGCGTGCAGTCGACCGATGCGTGCGTTTCATACTGTATTTCATTTAAACATTATTCACCGGTTCGTGCGGGCCCGACGCACGCGAATCATTGGCTGCCCGATGAAAACGTCGATGTTATTTATCATGAAATCCTCATGTGCCTGCGCTGTTACACTACGCATCGAACGACAGTAAATATTTGAATGGCGATGAGTAATTCATTTCGTTGCATGATGGATATTTCAGTTTTATCCATTTTAAAGTAGCATAAAGTCTTCCTCCTCCCTCATACTAACGCGCATCCATCGCAGTGGCATTAAATATTACATTCGTAGTAGTCTAATGACCCTGGCTATTTGTTCATTCACTTTAATACGAAAGAAATTTATTGAGACTTCGAGTTTCTAACATCTTTCCTGCTGCGGATTTAGTTTGCGCCGTGGAATTATTTATTGTTGGTATTAGTAAAGAATTAAATGGGGGAACCTCGATAACTCGAATTTCGAAGAATTATTAAATTTACATAATCCATACGAGCTTATTTTCTATTCACTACAAATCGCATTATTCACACCTTTATCGCTCGATTACAATTTCATGTCAAATGCTCTTGGTTTTATAATTACTTTGGTATAATTATTTTTGCTAATAATGTATTGAAAGCCCTAGGTTTCTCTTGTAGCAGTGGACTTCTTACGCTAACAATTTAGCCTCTGCACTGCTTTAACCACATTAATAAACTCTCTTTAACGTCAACCAAATTCTGCAGTTCATTATCTTTTCATTATCATTATAAATTCGTTTTTATATGTCAAAATAAGTGAAAGGAAAATTGAAGGGAATCACGAACTCGTTAGCAGAGTCTTCTTTTCTTTTTGATTCAATTTATATTACTTCTAATGTCTTCTTTTTCAGCAAGTTTTTTCCTTTAAACTTTGGCATTTATATAGAGATCCTATAGCGCATAATAATACTTTTCATACTGAGAAATATCTCCGCTCAACTGTTTTTTCAATTTTATACTCATCCAAACTTGAAACGATCGATTGCCGTTCATTTGGCACAAGTTTTTATCGAAAACCGTCCGAATCGCCGAGCGAATTTCGCCGTAAAGTCGCTATTTCGTTACTTCTTCAGCGCGCTGTAAATGTAAACGAATAAAGAAGGAAGCCATGCGTCTTAGTTCGTCCCGCGATTCGTCTTCGTTAATTTCGAGAAAAGTTGGACGACTTCGCGTGGACGAGCGTTAAAGGACGCGCCCCGGCAGAAGATCCAGGTCGCTGATAATGGCTGCCCCGAAAGGACCGAAAGAAGCGTTCCATTTAGAGATCGTGGACCCGCGGCGCAGGGGAAAGTTAACGGGCAAGCAGGCTTTGGTAACTGGCCTTTCTCATCCACCAGCAAAAGACAAATAACCGTGGACCGTCTTTTATCTTGCCACCTACGCCGCCGCAAAAAGCCGCCCGGGAGTTTCGCTCTGTCCTGGACGCCGGACGTCCCCCGGATTTCATACTTTTCCACCCGTTATGATTGCGCGCCGGTTTTCTGCGACGGCACAAAGTATAAAGTAGAACAAGTTAAAAGCGGTTTTCGTCGCGCTTGAAAAACATCACCCAGACCGCTTCGACACGAAGAAATAAATCCGAAATGCTTCAAAGGCCTCCCTCCTCTCCGTGTTATTTTGCAGCGCGGTTTAATCCGTCGAATACTCCCCTCTCTGTCTCTGCGATTTATCAGCTCACGGGATCGTTTGCGAGATTCGTGTGATTACCCACTATTTCGTGAAGGCAATTGCAGCGATGGTGGAACGCGTTGCAGTCGAGTGGCGGGCTGCAAACTCGAAAAGCCATGCCTACGATGTTGGTCTTGCCTTGAATTAATAGAGGAAGGCTGCTTTGGAACGGTTCCGAGAGACTCTGTCGCGAACTTCACTGTTTATTTCTCATTCAGTGCCATGGTTGTTAGACACGGTTCACAGTGCACTGGAGAAGTAACGAAATAGCGACTTTACAGCGAAATTCGCTTGGCGGTTTGAATGGTTTTCGATAAAAACTTGTGCCAAATGAACGGCAATCGCTCGTTTCAAGTTTGGATGAGTACAGTATTGAAAAAACAGTTGAGCGGAGATATTTCTCATTATAAAAAGTATTATTATGCGCTATAGGATCTCTATATAAATGTCAAAGTTTAAAGGAAAAAACTTGCTGAGAAAAGAAGACATTAAAAGTAATATAAATTGAATCAAAGAAAAAAGAAGACTATGCTAACGAGTTTGAGATTTCCTTCAATTTTCTTTTCACAAGTTTGACATATAAAAACGAATTTATGCGGAAAATAATTTCTACAGATTATTTAAAGTGTACAAAGAAAACGAACTGCAGAATTTTTTAACGTTAAAGAGAGTTTATTAAAGTGGTTAAAGCAGTGCGATGGCTAAATTGTTAGCGTAAGAAGTCCATTGCTACAAGACAAACCTTGGGCTTTCAATACGTTATTAGAAAAAATAATTATACCAAAGTGATTATAAAATCATGAGCATTTGACATGAAATTGTAGTTGTGCGGTAAAGGCGTGGATAATGAAATTTGTGGTGAATGGAAAATAGGCTTGCGTGGCTTATGCAAATTTCATGATTCTTCGAAATTCGAGTTATCGAGTTTTCTCCATTTAATTCTTTACTAATACCAACTGGATAATTAATTCCACAACCCAAACTAACTCCACTTCACGACAGAGAAAATGTCAGAAATTCGAAATCCCAATTATGGATTTCTAATCCTCTTTGGTTCACTGAACTCCAATCATTTCCTTAATATTGCGTTGCAGAGACAAGAGGCAATTTGATGCAGATTAATTTTTGCGGTATTGCGCGTAAGAAATTCAACCCGAGTGAAAATGCAAAAAGCTGTTTGTTCGAGGATTTAAGCAAAAGGGTATTGTAGAACAATGCTGGGAAAATTGCAAGGTACTAATAATATTTAGAGGTAATATACGTTCTCGGTCCCAAACAATTATTTTAGGGATTTTATTCTGAAGGAGTTTAAACTTCACTTATATTCATTTTTTGTGGCTGCAGCAATCTTTGCGTAGAAAAAGTACTTCACAGTCAGCATGATGTTTCTCTGAGAAAACGTGCAGTAATTAATTTCATTAAATTCAAGTGTAGCAATTAATTTCATTTTGTATTACATCTTTTCAAATTTGATGTAGAATCCAAAATGTATTATAAGACATTCGTAAGTAGAGAAGTAAGTCGAATAAAAATGATAAAATCAAACTTAAAATCCATATTCTTCAGAGAGGATTTCGTTTGATCGAGTTTCTTCTGCCTAAAATTAGTCGATCTTTGCCGCTGTTGGTCAGAGACGAAAAAAGGCGCTCCACCCTCGCGGAGGAACACGGTCCTCCGGTGGGGAGTTGGGACATCAAACGAGGGGATTTTAGAAATTGCTTAACGATTTAATTTCGCGTCGAGGAGCAGCGAGATACATCAAAGGACCCGGAGATCCCCGTCTGATCTAAGACTTATGGGGCGTGGGTAGGAGGGCAGAGAGGTGCGGGGCGGTCGTCTCGCTAACGTCGTCTCGTTAATCCAGCTGTGAAATTTGATAGGGGACCACTCAGTATTTTTTAATCCAATTACGGAATGTGAGGCTCCCTCTATACAGACGACACGGTTTCCAAATCGAAGTATCCGTTTTTATTTTATTGGCATAATTTCTGCAACGGGCGAAACCACGCGAAAAAACAGATCGTCACGGGCGCATTGATTCTATCGCCGTTCATAGCGCATTACGTGTCGAGATTCATTGCCAGCAGGCTCCCTCTAAATCGTAAACCGCGACAGGGGTGGTTGTCCCGCAGGGTTGCGCGTTTAACGGCGCGCGCGCCACCAACGCGCCTGTTTATTTATGAATACACACCCCTGCCTAGAAATAACGTCGACGCGGGGGCTGAGAAACGTGACGGCACACGCGCCCACCGTTTATCGAATTTTCAGCCCGGAACTGTCTGGATCTTTCTGCTTTTGAAACGTTCCATCGAGCGATCGCGGCGACCGCACCTGTACCTTGCGGTGATTTGCACTGTTCGACGGTCACGTTTTTGCGCAGCCGTTCGTTGCAGCGATCGCGGGCCTCCGATTCCCTTTGAAGCTTCGTTCCCAGTCAAATACAGAACGACATTTTGCGGCGTTTAAACGCGAAAAACGCGTCGCGATAAAACGTTGCAAACATCATCCACCGATTTAGTTTTCCGTTACGTTTCACAGGAAACTTTAACGAACGCGTGAACCAGTGGTTCTCCGGTCTCAATCGTTCTGTATGGGAACACTGGTGTTCCGAGAACTTGTTACGAGTGTACCGCGATATTATGAAAGCCGCGTATTAGCTGGGAAACTACACTCGAACGAACTTTAGCGTCAAAATGCGGCTTCGCTAGCTGCGCGAGCAATACGCAACTTGCGTTTCCATTTGAATTATCTAAACACGAGACTTCGAGCGAATTTTTTTGTAATCAAACACGCTTCATGATTAATTCATAGCAACATAATTAATTGATCGTAATTGTATGAAACCTTTAATAGTATCCAAATAACCGCACAAATTTCTCGTTGCGCATTCTGTTAGATTAATAATAGTATTATGTTATCCGCTACTGAATATATAAACAATCATACTAATTTAATGAACAATAGTTAATATTATATAATAGTTTCCATGTAAATAAATTTTCAATGTAATTTTCTAGGAGAACGGTTAAGTTCCTTTCGTAAATTAGTACTTGTTGTGAGTAAAATACAAACTAAAATACAAAATACAAAATGCAAACAAAACAAATTTTTTGACCTTTCGACCTTCATTTTGCAGGCTCAAGGTCCATTGTGCGGCTCATTTCTCGTATGAATTTCCATTGATACCACCAAGTGTATAATCAACTGCATAAAGCGTGACATGTATTTTTGTTTCACCCTCTACATGTCCCTAAATCAGAAAACCCACTTGATCACCACTGGTTTGAGACGAAGCGAAACGAACGAGTCGGAAAAATGGTCCACTGGTTTTCGGCAAACGGAAGGGTTTTGGACAGCGAAAAAAAAAAGAGAGTCTAACGCTGGGCGAATTCCCAGTCAGACAGCAGCTTCTTGGTCACTCAGCCACTCCGGCCTGGTTGAAGCTCGCGCAAGTAGCGCTGCATATTTGATGGGGCGTTTCTCGGCATCCTTTCAGCCAGCAAGTTTGCCGGTATTAGCATAGTAAACATGGATTTACGTTATGTCTATGCATTCCCGCGTGAATCCGCTCGGCGTGGGGGATCAGGCAGAACTTAAACGCACAATCGCTCCGCGTACTTAGGCGCTCGGCTTCTTTCCGTGAACTCGGAAATCCTCTATTCTCGAAAATCCTTTATTAATAGTCCCGGCGCGTTATGCACCGCTTGACGGTGTTGTTTACGTTGTAACTAAATCGCTGGGTATTCGGTAACACGCGATTGATTACTAGCTTCGATGCTGTGGATTTAGCTACGGCTAATTTAATATTATGTGGGTGGGACTTCTTTCAGATTCAGTTACACATATCGGGGATCAGCTTCTTTTCATCCATGATTGGTTTACTGTAACGTGATATTCAAACAATGGTATGAAGCCATTTAATTATAATGTATCTGATACGTAACGGTAAGGATATAATACTCGTTTTATTGTACAATAATTACTGCAGATGTGACTATACTCTAATTCCTGAATTTGCGCGTTTTGAATGAAGCTTATTATAAGGCTAATAAATGAGGTACTGGAAGATTTTCGCAACGGCAGAACGCATGCGCATTGTTTACTGTAATAGAGGGAAAAGTAGGAATATGAGAAGAGGCGAAAATAGGGACGCTAAGGTTTTTCCTTATGTAAATATTTGACAACTGTATGAACGTTTACGGGGCACGTGTTGCAAAATTTAAAGTACTTCTCAAAAACAAACGGTGCTATTCGTTGCAATTCTGTTGTTTCCTAAATTCTTTTATTTTATTTGGGAATTTTATTATCGTTCAAAAATAGACACCTTATACATATACAACGCAGTATTGTGATGGCTGGCTAAGTGAATAGGCAACGGTTCTCATTAAAAACCATCCTTCTGTCTTCCTCTTTCTCTCTTTGACTCAATTGTTTTCATCCTCGTCCAACTACTTCAATGTATAATTACCTTTGTCGTTCTCCTCTGATTCCAGAAATATCTTTGATTTTCCACTCCCATGCTCTCTCTTCCTTCCTATTTCTCTTTTCATATCTCGTCAGTTATTGCTCGTCCATTTTTGGCGGAAGATTAAAACGGTTTACCGCAACAATGCCGTTCTGTATTATCCGCAATCTGACGATTCGCTTCCTCTCTTTCAGTCTCTTCGTATTCAAATGCAATTTATGTCGGCTTATTTTGCCATTTTCAAAGAAACGAAGAAGACAAATTACTCTATAATAATTATCGTCTTAAAAGGCCCGCGGAAAAATAATAATATTAACTAATCTAGCTTGACGATAGTATTGTCAAATCATGTTAATGCTGTTTAATGAGAGTATCAATTCTTTTTTCAATATGCACAGCGCTTGGTCTTCTTTCAATATTCGCAGCAATATTGATTGTCTCGCGCATCTCCTCAGAATGCCAATCGAAATTTTAACATCATATTTCTGTTGTTCTTCTATTGCATTCATTATTTTCAGTTCTTTGGCTGATTCAATCTTTTATTAAGCTTATCCCGTGACTTAAACTTGTGTATTTCCGTACGATTCTTCCTTTTCCCGTTAACTCAGTCAATTCTGAGTATATTTCGATCTATCGCCACACAATTGCGTTTCATACAACCACCCAATTTCGACCTTGTCACGCTCCAATCTCCTTCATGAAAAATCAAAAACTCAGAAGTTTTATAAGGTCCAAAGCATTTATATTCATACAGCACGTTCCACATGAAATTCCCCAAGGTTTGACGCGCTATTTTCTTATTCACAACTGCCCTGAGAGTCTTCGGATAGCAACAGAAAATGGAAATCTCACATTTCCAGCCCTTGCTCCCGCTGCAGACTTAAACGCCATTACATTTTGATGCTTCTCGATGGGAGCGATCAAAGTTTTTCGCCGGGTTCGATGCACTGTCTGGCAATTACATCGAGCCGGAGTACAGCCTAATTTCCCATTTGCATGGAGTTGCAAGGGCCGCATGCAATACTGTCTACGCGCGCGGGCACACAGACACACAACGGGCAAACACTTGCAATCACGTGGGACGCCGTCTCCACACTGTCTTTACCCTTGATTGGATGCTGGCCCAAATCGATGGCATCCGAACCAACTGAATCCCCTTACTTCCTTCCATTTGCCCTCCTCAACCAGACGTGCATTGTATTACACGTACTTGCGTCTCCTCGTCTCGACGAGCTTCTAGTCCCGCACACCACTGAATCAGATGTATCACCTGCACGCGGCTCGTGTAAACTCGATCCCATGCATCTAATCAGTTGCTACGATTTTGACGCGAGCCATCGATTCCCTCGGAATTTCTTTTACGTCGAACGCGTATAAGAAGCTTTCACTCGCGCGTTATTTAATACGCCGACAGATATACACCGGTACGTGTCGAATCACGGACGGTGAGATTCTCCGCATTTGGCTAAAGTACTAGTCTAAACGACAGGCTTCCTCGATCTCATGGATATCTCTCGCCATGCAATTTGCATAGCGAATCCTACCGAGCTAATCGAAATCGATCTACATTGTAGTTGTCAAACGCGTCTGAACAGATATGTTCTATACATCGATAGGGGGTAATATATTTGTAGGGTTTGTTTGCATTACTTGATTAGAAGCCTGGGAGTAATTAAGAGAGGAGGAAGGAGACGAAGTTCTCTTTTTCTCCACAAGAACGTTGAGTATTTAAATAGGTAAATATATTTCATTCACACTATGATGTTTTTATATTATATCTGTGAGTTTAAGGCGAAACGCCGGATGACTAGACTGTGGAAGTTTATGCAAATACATAGGGGGAATACACTAGAAGTCGACCACCCTCTAGTAGTCGACCATTTTTATTGTTTAGGTTAAAAAACTAAATTTTGGAATAATGCATTTATTAAATGATAATTTTATATTGTACTTTAAATGTCTAACTTTAAAATACGACGAAAAGCGATTTTTAAAAGTAAAGGAAATAAATGCTTTTAAAATTATTTCTAAACAAGGTTCGATTCTACATATAGAACTGCTGATTTCAAACACGAGGCGCCTAAAACCGAGCTTTGAGAAAAAATAGCTAATGTAATTCAGCTGTATACATTTTTCATTGCAAAATGAGGCTGTATGCTATTTAAAAAGTATCAACATTCTTAGTTATGAGCTTGACAAATTTAATAAATGCGATAATTTAGATTATATGATCGACTACTGAAGCGACTCGGACACTTTACTTTTAACGTTAATTACGTCTTTTCCAAAACTTTTATATACAAACAAAAAATATTCATGATACATTGAATCAATTTAAAGTACTATCATGTATATCATATATTTTAGAACATTGACTGTTTCGTTTTGTTAATACATATAATTCAAATTTAGCTTTAAGTGGTCGACTACTAGTTCTTACACCCTATTTTAGAGAAATGAATTAAAGGAATGGAATTTTTACAGAAATATGTTTCATTATTAGAGGATTTTAAAAATATATTTTTTTATTTTGCATGTTCTGCATGTACGTTGCATATTCTGCACATCCAGAGCGTTTCACCTAACTCTATTACCACTAGTTCCTTTGTTATTTGTACATATACAAAAATGTCTGAGGAGAAAATTGTCGTATTTCAAGCGAAAATGAGTCTGTTTGGGTAAAGTTTACCTTGAGGTAATACTTTCCAAGATTTTGCGAACAGTAATGTTTTCTATATCACATGGAATAACCAATTGTTTTTTACTATTCAAAAGATGAGGTCAAAGACACTGTGACTTTGGAATGATTTGGTACCCAAAATTTTGCAAATGATTGAACCTAGGCTCTCGCTAGATATCAATTTTATGCGAAACTTTAATTTGTGGAGATCAAGGTCACTTCAATGTCATGTTATTATACATATCTAAACGCGTTTTTTAATCAACTATATGATTTGATAAAAAATTGTTGTTGTACATCGTATCTCGATGCTATTCACATTATTATTGTTCTGATATTATCTAAAAGGTATGTTTTGCGTTATCATAATTCGAAAATATATTTAGGTGCCCTTATTTGAACGGACCACACTGTATAATAATTAAAAATATTTCTTGTATTTATCATATTAGATACATTGTTTAAACACAATTGTATGAATTTTTATAGTTTCTATAGAAAAATATTTGTTTAATACACTTTCCCTCTAATAATAATATAAATTTTGATTTCTAGGATTAAGTTAAGATAAACTCAATTATTTTGAACGTGTAACTTGAGTCATTTTTTCTTGCAATCTTTCTTGTGCTTGAGAGTTTTGTTCATAACTCTGTGTATCATATTCTGATTTGTTGAAACTGAAAGTCTGATACGAATTCACTTAACACGGACCTCTATTCGCATACTTATTTCGCTTTCTCCTTTAACATGATGAGAATGTGTCTAACATGAGAATTTCAATATTAATCCTTCAGAATTGTTACCAGTTACTATATAAAAAATATAATAAAAACAAGTTTTCCTGACAAGTCAATCGCTTTTTCAGCAATACTTGTACAGTTTTTTATTCTGAAAAAATAAATGTAGAACGTATGCCTGAAGGCATGAAAATTTAACGTTTCCAACTGCCGTGTGTTATGAAATGCATTTATTTTCACGTGGACTAAGCTTATAAAAATATTCGCAAAATTTACCTTACAGTTATCAAATTTCACAAGAATTTTTAGAAAACTAATTTTAATGTATAATTTTGTATAAGTTTGATTTTTATTTTTACGTAACAAAAGTTTCATTAATCATTTGCTTCAGATTTTTAGGAAGATAAAATGTAAGTTGCAATTGTAAAAATGATGAATTTTCATACCTTCATGTAGAAGTTTTACGCTTACATTTTCGAGTTGAATAAATGTATATATAGTTACTGCTATAAGAATGGCAATAGTACTTTAAAAAAGCTGTAAGCATTATTATTATTGAAATTTCTAAAAAATTTTGAGAGACGGTTAATGAGACACATATGTTCTCAAAATACACTTTTACCTTTGTGTTCTGTTAATTTGATCCAAAAGCAAATACAGGGAAATCTCGATTAATCGAATTAGAGTTGTTCTCAATTTTCACTTCTCCAGGATTTCAATTATTTAATGCACTACGTTTAAGAATAGAGTCGGACTTGGACTAAAATTTGAATTATGGTTTACGGTTAATAATGTAGTAACTATTAACATTTTTATGTTAGAAATATTGAGTCGGATAATTCAGGTTCTATTGTAGTTGCAATTAGTCTTTAACGATACTTTTATAGTGCTATAATAATTTAATTCATGATTCGGTACTCAAAGAACACGTTTTCACATGTAACAGTATGCAATACCATTTTATACAGCAAAAATAAAATATCGTGGCACGTGAATCCAATAACTCTAGAAACTATGCATAAGGATTCATTGTTCCTAGTATTCTTAATCAACCAAATTCTTTAAACTCCTACATTATTGACCTCCTATTAAAAGGATAAGTCGTCTCTTCATGGGGCTTCAAGTGACACAATAATTATGTGTTAAATGACCAAGTTCGCTAATAGTGCGTCCGCCTTAGGGGGGATTCGGTGTTCGCGATGCAGTCGCATCTGCGAGCGAAACGAGGCCATAAACGACCACATTTTGATACAAAGCTGGCAACCCGGTTCACCGAAGGGGAAGAAACTTGGCAGCCTCGCGCGATCTCGCTTAATTGAGGTCGCGTAATTTAAGTTAAGCAAGTCGTAAAATTTGAATCGTAATTGCATGCATCCGTTATGCACCTATACCCGGCTATATTTCGGGGAACGCGTATAATCGGAAATCGTTTAACGGCGGGGAAACAGCGGCTGCCTCGTCCTGTAAATTGTTTCGGTTTCGTTCGACCTTCCGTCTTCCCCATTTCTTTTTTCTTGCCGCTCCATTGGAAACCAGACACCGGATGCGGTTCCAATTTAACTGAGATCCGCGTAAACACTGCGGATCAGTTGCTTTTGCCTATTCGCTCTTCCCTTGTGCGTACTTCTTCATGGACTTCGAATGTCGCGACTTCCGACGTCGAACGTCCCGACGAGTTCCATCGAAATTTCGAGCTTCTATCGCGAAGATTTTGCGGTGCTACGTTCCAAAGTCGAGTTTGATGGGAGGGTCGATTCACAGCGGGCAAATCTTCGCTCGAAGTTTCGACGACCGTTGATTACTTTCAGATCCGGCCGGACTCCAACTCTCAGCTCGTCGCTGCTTAAAATTCTAAATAATTTAACGTCGGTTGAGGAGCAACCCTTTCGCGGGACCCTTTGATCGCAGCTACTTCGCAGCGGCGGCTTTCAAACTTTCCCAACCGGCGCGGCGGGTTCACCTTCAACCGGTTACATAAATAGTTGCGTTAATAACAGGAATTACACGGCACATTCTAAACGACGGAGTAGTTTGAGAAAGACGAGGGCGGTTCGTCGAAGATCGGTGTACCAAACTTCGAAGTAGTAACTCGACGATAGGAAGGTAAATCCGAATTCGCGTAATCTAACCAGTCTGAATCTCCCGATCGATTTCGGCAAACTCGAAAGAGCGACTAAGGGACTTTACACACACATGAACTGAAACGTGCTACAATGCATGCATTGGTTCTGAGTTTCATGATGCAGGTTCCGGCACAGAATTGTGGAGAGTAGCATTGGAGCATCGAAGTCGTACGCGACTTGCGCATGTTGCTTTTATCTACGACAAATTGCTGAAGAGAGTTTCTTGCTTAAGGGTTTATGCCACTTTTCAGTTTTATTCTACATACATATATGCCTTATAGTATAGTCACTGAAGCATACATGCAATGTGTAACTTTGAAAAACTTTAGAACATATGGAATTGTTAAAACAATTAAAGTATTTTTAGTACAAAAAGCAATACCAACACCTAAAGTAAATAATACAATTTAATTTTAATTTATTCAATATACAGGGTGCAGCACAAATTAGTCCCCACGATTTTTCAACCCCTTCGGATGGTCTGACAGAAAAGTTTTTCCTACCAAAGTTAATTAGTATTTAACTGATAAGAAATTGCAGTTTTTTAACTTAAAAAAAAAAATTGATTTTTAACAAAAAATCGTGATTGCCGTCATATCTTTAAATAGAACTGGGTATTTTTAGCTTCATAATATTGTAGGCGACGTCGAAACGAATTCAACGACCTGCTACACGATGACCTTCTGATAACCTTGAAAGAAAATATCGCCATAAATAGGTTGCCAGAATATTTGTTAATTACTAATAAAAAGTATAAATCAAAGTATAAATTTGTTTTTTTTTGTGAGTCAGGTTCTGAAGCAATGTTTACATTTATTTGTTTACCTCAAAATGCGAGGCATTGCTATTTGCTATTACGTATTGTCGAATTATTTCAAATATTCTTGGCAACCTATTTATGGCGATATTTTCTTTCAAGGTTATCTGAAGGTCATCGTATAGCAGGTCGTTGAATTCGTTTCGACGTCGCCTACAATATTATGAAGCTAAAAATACCCAATTCTATTTAAAGATATGACGGCAATCACGATTTTTTGTTAAAAATCAATTTTTTTTAAATTTAAAAAACTGCAATTTCTTATCAGTTAAATACTGATTAACTTTGGTAGGAAAAACTTTTCTGTCAGACCATCCGAAGGGGTTGAAAAATCGTGAGGACTAATTTGTGCCGCACCCTGTATGTATACGGGGTGGCCCCCTTTTGTACAGTGATCCGCAGTGATTAGTGAGGTTGAACACCGTGGTGAATAAATATAGCATAGCTACGATGACGATGAAACAGTGTAAAGAATGTAAGAATACAAAAATGAGAAGTTATGATCTAGATGCCAAAGCACTGATGACTTCACTTTTAAAGCAATTAGTCGAGGATGAGAATAAGTTTACTCGGTAACATAGCTCGTTGCCTAGGTTGCATATTCTGATTATAGTATCGGTGTTGTCAAATCTAGAGGAAAAGGTTTGTGGGAAGAATAGGAGGGGTGACCTTGATGAGTATACAGGAGCGTGGAAATTGATAAGGTTAAGGAGTTCAAGACAGGATATAAAATCATTAATAATTTTGAATAACAGAGTGCCATCGGCCGCTAAACGCCTGATAACTAGCGGTTTGATACTGAATTTGCTCATGACAGCAATTAGTCAATTACTTAAAACTTCTATTGATGGGTTTTGGATACACTGCACTGAATGTTGTTGTGGGTGAAGTCTAAGTGCCTTGCCAAATAATCAATTATGTGACGTTCTGATTGCATCAAATCTTCAAAAAAGGAGGGAATTTTTTTGTCCTGAAGTGAAAGATGGGTAAGTACCTAAAACATTTTCCAGATTCCTACATAATCTAAACCGGGCCGCAAGAGACCCGCAAGACCTTAGAGTGCGGCCCGCGGCCCAAAACTTGAAATTAATTTTATTACCTTAATAAAATAGAATTAAAATAATATTTTTAAAACATTGGAAATTATAGAAGTATATTGTAAGTAACATCGTTTTAAGTTTACTGGTATATTTATAAAATCAAATTCTGTCATTTTTTTGGCATTTTCCTGTCTGTGTCTGAATTGCTGCGACTGAGTCGGCTGTTTGCAGCGTCGAACGTACAAATGAACACTTAAAATCTATGTTAAAAATATCTTTATCCCAAAAAATTACACCCGATATCGATAAAATAGTATCTGCAAAAAGATGCCAAGTGTCTAGTAAAAAGTATTGAGTCTTTTAATTTCTAAAATTAATGTATCTTTTAATGTATTTTTTAATTCTTGTAAATTTATTAAAGAAAAATAAATGTAAAGTTTAAATGAATTGTTTTCCATTATAAATAAAAGACTTTTTTTTTCTTCCTATCTGCGGCCCGCGGATTTTCTTAAACTGAATTTGGTGGCCCGTGTTCATACATGAGTTTGACACCACTGATCTAAACGAATGCCTAGTTTTTGCTAAGGGTTGACCTACACTGCAATATTTACGTAAAACAAAAAAAGGGGGGGGGGAGCGTCTAGCTCAAATTTATAATTCTTTGTCAATAATCAGACTACCGTTCTGGCTAGTGATTTATCATCTTCCAACTCATTTCCTTTCGGTTTTCATTTCGCGTATCCAACAAGCCCCACATTATTAATAATATTTCTGACGTTGATTAAGAACCAGCACTGCGAAAGCAAACTGATGCTAATAAAAGCTGCACAAACCCGAAGAGTAGATGTATGTATCGCCAAGCAGTGTGTGCGGTAGTCGATAAAGCTTCCGCGATGAGTCGACCAGCGAGGGGATCGCGACTTCTAAACGCCCGGGAGAATTCTAGACGCGGAGCACCTTTCGTTCTGAACGTCATATTTCCGCGAAGCTGATTATAGAGAACCGGAGGGGAGGAAAGCGAACGAGGGAGTTAATAACGAGGTATGTCGGGCGATGAGCGATCGATCGATCGCGTGAACGTGTCGTTGATCAGATCGACGCCGGCGGAAAGGTGGTCGGCTACAACGCTTCCGATTATTAAATTGTTCGCTGGTATGTGTATAATGGCAGAGGGGCCGATTAAAAGGGGTACTCGTGTGGGTAACGACAGGTAGATAACAGGCTTCTAGGCATTATATGGAAATACGGATAACGCGATTAAGAGCTTACTATCCTCGCGTATCGTCGAATACGGCTTACAAGTGGCTGACGCGGACCTCTGCCCCTCCGAACGTGAAAAATTCGATTTGCGATCCGAGCTTTGCGAAACGGAAACGCGTCCTAAGAAGAGAAATTTCTCCCCTGCTGCCCTCCTATATCGCATTCCGTCCCTTTACGAGCTCTGTTGGCCCCACTCGAACAAGACACGATCGTTTTACTCCTTCATCCAAATACATTTAGAGTTTACGATATTACAAGCGACAGTCGCCTATATCAGTGATGAGCAACCTTTCGATTGCTGTGGGCCAAAGATGGAAACAAAACACTACACGCGGGCCGCAATGAATGCGGATATTGAATAACAAATAATCGAATAATCAATAATTAAATGTACTAATCGAAGACTTCTAATTTATGGGGCGAATTTATTAAGTTCGACGTAGAACGTAGAATAGCAATAACGCAGTCTTTTTTTAATTTGATTTAGGTTTTATTACCAATATAGTATTATATGAACATATATATCTACCAATCTATTAGTAAGTATTAATTAAAAAAAAATTAGTATTAATAATGTGTATGTCTAAAAAAAAAAAAAAAAAAAAAAAAAAAAAAAAAAAAAAAAAAAAAAAAAAATGAAGTTAATATTTAATTGAGTTTGTCAATATTGGGTTCAATATCATTAGAAACGGCAACTCGAATGCAATTTTTCAACCGTTCATTTTCAACATGGTTTATTTCCCAGATCTGACAATGGAAAATTCATTTTAAACTTAAGCAAAGAAGTAAGCAGAGGAAATACAGAGACCACATAAAAAATTCAGTTCTTAATTTAAATTTAAATTAATTTAAAATCTTTCATGAAAATCAAACAAATGTTCACATTTTTTGGCACGCTTTAATGTAAATGCTGACTTTCTGAAGATTTCAAAATGAAATACTTTATTAACGGAACGATACAGAACTAAAGAATAAATTTTAAAATAGTAGTATTATTGAGTTTATAAAATTATAAATGCTACTTTTTTGCTGATAAATTTTCACTACCAACTACTCGCGGCAAGTAAATGACGAGCTTATTTAGTAGAAAATATCTAAGTGTAAGGAATTATTCTCGATGACAAATTGAACCAAGTTTATGAATTCTCGGTGTATATAATATATACACGTATAAAGTATATACACATATATTTTATATATATTTTTTACTGTATATTTAGTGCTAATAAAAAGTAAATCAAATTTAAAAAGAACATTTTATCGTGTTTATCGGTTTCGGTTTAACGTAATTTATCGAAACTATTGCGAAATTGTGTACCGCGTAAATATAGGTACGCAGTGCCGCAAAACGCGGCGGGCCGCCAGTCATTGACAGCTGGGCCAACTGCGGCCCGCGGGCCGCGGGTTGCTCATCGCTGGTAGTATAGGGTTTTCTATATAGTTTTTCTGTCATTGGTAGTAAGTATAAAGAGGGAAATACGTAAGCAATGAGAAGCAGGAATTAAGTACTTTCTATGTTGATCTTATTTTCCATGAAGTAGAGACATTCGAGGGGTATCTTGAATATCCAGAAATCGTACTAGGGACATAGAAATAAATTCTATCGACGTAGTCGTAATGACAATTTGTGTGACAGAAGGTGGTTCTGCCAATTTGATTCGTCGGCAATATACGATCTCTGCGTATAACTGCGTATAACTATGTCAGAATCGCAATGTGGCAAAAAGAAATTATTACAATTAAAGCGAAGAAAGTGAGTGAGAAAGTAAATTTAGTGCTTTTACCAGAAGCACAAGACAAGGACCTGAAACGTACAATTTATGAGACTAATTATTAAAAATATACCTTTTAGAGAACATAAAAAAATGTATGCGACAAATTATTTTGTTCCTGAGAAGAAAATTAATTACATAATAGCAGGTGTTTTAAACTTTAAACTGCAATATTCAATATTAACTTGTGAAAAAAATGTAATGAATATTTTCATAGTCATACAAGTCAATAACTCATTCTAATTTGTTTTTTATACTATGATTGAGAAATTGAGAACTATATGCATGTGAAATTTGGAACATAGTACGATCAAATTATCAAATTTCTCATATAAAATACATTGTTTTCAATTTTTAAAAATTATAAAAATATTCTTTATGCCCTAAATACTTTCCTATACAACTCTCGAACAATGCAGAACCATAACGGACTTGATTTAAAGTCTTAAATCAACTTGCAGACTGTCCAGGAACACTGGAACTTTTAAAATTTATTTGTCCCCGAGAAATCCACTACAAGCAAACATCTTTTCAACGTCTAACCTAGTAAACTAAATTGCGTAAACGCTCTGTCCTCAGCTAAAAACAACGTCAGCGGTTATGTCGACTTCTTTTACGGGTCCGTAGAATTCTTTCAAGCGTCCATATCTAAATTAGTTTCCAGGCAAATTAATTTCAGGTCTACTTTTTACTGTTATAGGTTTTCAAACAATTGAAAAAATCTTGGGATACTTAGTAAAGCTTTTTCGCAACAAAACTGAAATCCATAAATTAAAATAAAAAAATGAGTTTGTACGATTAACAATCCCGATGACTGATACATATGCATCTAATAACAAAGTACGCGTTTTAAATAAAAAAAAAAAAAACTATGATTACAACTTAATAGTTAACACGCCTATTCGACGTTAATCGATTCAAAGGCAACTCAAATGATTACCACTCGAAAACGTCGAGTCCCACAGGCGTTAGAAGAAGGATTATCGACGACCATTTCCTCGACGGAAAGTTCCCGCCGCTGAAACATGGCCGTGCAAGCAAACCTACATGTTTCAGCTACGCTTCGCGGCATTAAATCTCAGACTTGTCTATCTGGAAGCTTATACGCGTGAGAGATCGCAGCTGGTTACACTCAAATCTATCTAAGCCTGTTTGTTTCTAACACTTCCTCCGTCAGGATCTGCCTCACAAACTTATCTCTCGGAACGTCACCCTCTCGCTTTCCTTGATCGATCTGCACCCGCGCGTCGAAGTCGATTTATCTTCCATATTTAACAGCGGGCACGGATTAGCCGGTTAAGAAGATTTCGATTAAGAATTCAATTAACGAATCCCAGGCGGCGTCGGACCCTCCCAAACGGATGCGACGGCTCAGCTCTTTTTTCAAGCGTTTAAGCGCGCCGAAAATGGAAGCGTTTGCCCTCCTCGCCGTGACAACCGCGATCTTCGAATATCGATTCACGAACCTAAAACCTCCAATTTGTGGAGGAGGGAGAGGCGCTGGACGCAGCGGTTCCTGATTGCGGAGACTCGTTTGCAGAACACGCCTCAACTACGAGTTGCGGACGGTGGAGGAACTTTCGAAGGCACGGACGAACGTAAGCGCGGCACAATGGGACATTCTCGCCGAAAAACCGGACAAAACCCCATTTAAAAAATTTTGTGTAAATCACAAAATATCTTTTGGCTGAGGTAGCTGAATGTATCGCGAACAATATATGGATATTTTTTTTTTCTTATTTTCGCACCCATTAAACAGTTTATTTCATCCAAAGTTTAGAGATTTTATAGCACGTTCTTCATTCTGCATCACGCTCTGAAACATCGTTTACATAATAACGATTTTTACACGGTTTAAAGAAATTGTGTATAGTCCTATGTTATGTAAGCTTTCTAGGAAGGTATATGCCACCTTTTCAGACAAGTTTTGTTTATTCATCCTATATATTTCTACAGTTATTAATAGTTATAGTTGATCGACAATTTAGTTATTTTCTTTACGATAATAAGATTTCATTAACGATTTTGTTAGGGTGCTGAGTGACATCCGATGCTCTTTCTGGTGTCATTACATTCGGTAAAGATTTGCGATCACAATGCAAAAAGAATTGGTTCCGAATTCGTCCGAATTTAGGTTTTACGGCAAATTTAAATAAGAGCGACAACCGGGAGTTGCGGCATTTGCCGTACGCTCGTTGGTTCGCCTTCGCCGCGTTGGAACTCTGTGAACTGCCTACATTGTATTTATTAGGGATGCTTATACTATGTTTGAAATAATCCTTCGGTAGAGTTCTCTCCTTTCAGCTTACATTCAGTTGAAACAGTGCCATCGGAAACTGCAGAGCGAAATATTCGACACGTTCTGATATTTATCAGGGAATCGATTTTAGTAAAAATCAGTAAATAATTCCCAAATTTTGATCAGCAATAGATACCATAAATTGAATTGTATATTTTGTCCATACATAACAGTTGTAAAACACACTGTTTGTATCCCGTAAAATATGACAAATAACAACAAATTTTTCTATTTGACACACTCACCTTTAAGGGGGAGCCCGGTTTGTCAACTTCAAAAAATCGATTTTTTTTTTTTTTGCTTTAATCAATAGTAATACATGTTAAAATTATGTTCCCAAAGTTACAGACTGAAATTCGATGTAACTATGTAGATACGGATCATGAAACTGCAGCGCGTCAAGCAGGTATACCTGCAGGCGCGCAGCGAACCGCGGTTCTGGGTCCGTCGCATAAAGTTTCCGAGCTTGGTAACTGTTTACCTGAATTTTATGAGTCCACATTTATGACTTTTCGCCAATACTGCGTTTTTTTTAGGCAGTTACTGTCAACGGTCAGTCAAACTCCGAATTTCGGCCTGTAAAGACATTTCCCAACACGAATAAGTATCCGCGTTTTTCTCAAAACCATTTCTTTAAAACTTGCGGGACAAATAGAAAAAAAACTATTAATTCAATCGATTTGTTCTGGTACATACAACTAAAAAATGATCAACCATCGTCGATGAACCTAAAACTTTTATACAAAAAATTAATTTAAACAATTTTCTTAACATAAACAATACGAAAATTTTTAGCCAAAATCATAAGTTTTCCTTTGAAGTCCCATTAATTGACTAATTATGTACTTTTCTTTAGACTTTTAAGTTCATCGACAGTGTAATTACATGAAAAAAAAAAAAAAAAAAGAAAATCTTCGTGTTTTTTGTTTTAGTGAAGAATTATAGCCTCCAGAATTCCCGCAAATTGAAGACTCCGGCGGTGAAGTCTTGCGAACTTGTTTATATAAAACTATTCCTACGAATTATTTTGTAACGAAAAAATTAATTTTTATTGTTAAAACATAGAAGAATATATCCTGAATGTCTCGAAAAAATTCGCTCAATAATTTCGTAAAAGAAAATGCCCGAAAATTGGCTTACTTTTAGCGCTAAACCGGGCTCCCCCTTAAGGACTAATTTTACCTCTTAGATATTCCTTTTGATAACATTCGTCAAAGAATCAAAAAGTAGAGAATTCAAGCTTTAAAGTGCACTTTGTTTCATCAAATTTTAATGAATTTTAATAAAGTTATATAACTTTAAAGAAGAAGTCAATTTTGAGATAGTTTTGTCCGGCTTTTCAGTGGAAATGCCCCACTGTGCGCGGTCGCGTTCTCCCTCCACCAAGACGTGTTTCAACTAGAGACCCTCCAGAACGTAAAACACTAATTGGCTGAGGCGAGTACGATCTCCGGGCAATCCCAGTCCCCATTACGACGTCGTTATAACGTGGAGTTCGTTGGCTCGCCGTTAGACTCTCCCAGGAACAACGAAAAGATCCGCGTGGAGCGATCGAGCGGATTTCGCGAGAACGGTTCGCTGAATCTTCCCGTCGGCAAAGCGGGTCGTGCTTATCAATAGAACTGGTCCAGAGGGGTGCACGGCGCGAGGCTGTGCCCGAAGTTCCGCGACTCGCTCGCGGAGTCGACCCCTTTCGCGCGGCAGACACAAACGCGGCTCGTCGTTCCCCTAGTTTACCGATCAGCGAAACTTTCGCGCAGATAACGGAACGGGACGAAGCTACACGGATGGGCAGGCTCGCGCGGATTGCCAGCACAGCTTTCGAGTGCCAAACCTCAGGCTTATGCGCGTGGAACGCCGCAGCTGGCTAAACCCGAATCCCTTCGACCGCGATGCCACGCCGTTAAGCGTTCTCCGAGCGAGAACGTAACGTGACCGCGCCGACTGGAATCGTGTCGAAAGACAACGAAACAAAAGCCTGCATGCCACCATCCTCCGCCATTTCAGTTAACTCGAATGTCCTGTCGCGTTTTCCTTCGGCGATTCAACACGTACGCAACCGTGCACAGATTAAGTCGATCCTGCAGTTTCTAGTATCGCGACGTACTTGCTGGGATTCAGAGTGATTATCGTCTTCCCTTCGATGCCGGACTATTTGGATTTGGTGGGGAGTTACGTGATGATTTCTTGGGCTTACGATTAGATTCCAACTCACGGTAGCAAAGGCGGAGGTAGATTGACACCCTTAACTTGGGAGAAAAATTGATTACAATCTACGTTGAGTGTTTCGGCAAGGCCGAGAATAATTCGAATTAGTTTATCCACAATTGGTTGAACAAAGATCCACAACTTATTGAACAAAGTTCACGTTCACTGATGACTCACAATTAATGCAATTTTAATAATTAAACACGACGGTTACAGAAAGTACACGAATTGGATACAGGGATCGATCCGTATTGCTCTCGCAGAGGTGCGAAAATTGCGTGTGTCTTACTCAGCGCGTTCTAACGAGTGAGACGATGGTTACGGTGCGAGCGACAACGACGGGTAAGGGTGACCGCGTTCAAAATTCGGGCTGCGACGCAAACATAGTCACCGTCACCGAGTCAAGTAATAGCACGAAAATCGAACGGCGCGAACACTGAGGCTACGGTTACAGTCGATGCGTTTTTTGCAGAGCTGTGAAGTTGGTAGTCAAAATTCACGACTCCGACTCCGACTTTCGAAATTGAATAAATATGTACCCAAAATAATTAAAAGTTATAATAAAACTGAATAAATGGTTAAAAGATTGTATTATAGTCTTAAGGATATGGAACAGATAACTCACATATAATACAACATTCTTTGTAAGTGTAGCTGTAAATTTTGAATACTAACGAAAAAGTTTTTATTTTTGAAAATTAATATAATCTCTAATATTTCGTAGAGATATTTGTTGCTTTTATAGCTGTCTTTCATCTTTTTGGCACTGAATGAATCAATTCTCAAATATTAGCAATTTATTTATATATACATAGACGTATTAACGATTTATTATAAACAAAAGAGTCAGAGTTGGAGTAGGAGTTGAAGTCGATATATTTTTCCTGACCACGACTCCGATTCTGGATTTGATACAGCTTTTTCTTACTCCGCATCCGACTCCAGTGATCAGAAATTACTTCCAAACTCCGATTCCGCAGCTCTGGTTTTTTTTGCGAATACGTTTGAGCTGTTTCATTGTTTAGCGAAGAACAATGCAGCTATATTCGTCGGAATGCAGTTCGACACAAAAAGCATCCACTGTAATCGCAGCTTTAATTGACGGAGAAGGTTTTCATCATATAAACGCTATTAGTCACAGAATAGTGTCTAAAAGCGACCTAAGTGTTTTTCTTGTTTCATTAGGAGAGTTTGGAACGAAGATTACACTTGAAGTAGTAGAACGGTTTGCAGAATAGGCATGCAGATATACTGTTTTATTAAATTAATCTTTGTTACATGTAATGATTTCACTTCTGTGCTAGCGAAAGCAATGTTCTTCCCATTCTATCTCCTCTGTTCCCAACATTCTAGTTCTCAAAAAATATCTACATGAAAATCTCTAAATCCCAAATTTAGATATAAATAAAAAGTATCTATTTAAGAACAAGAAGCCGCAAGTAGATTTGTTTCATACCTATTTGCCATACAAGTTCCAGAAATACATTTGCAAAAAAATCGTGTTTAAAGTTTCACGTCACTGTTACAAATGCAGTGTTATAATTAAATCTCGTTTCTTAGCCAACATTTCGAATTCTAGAAAATCCTACAGATGCATTTAGCATATCCAAAGAATGCAAAAGACTGAATTTTTTAATCTCCGAGTAGGAACACTCTTCATAAAAATACTGGTGCTTGAAAAAAACCCTTTAACCACGTATACCACATTCCACGCAACAGGAGAAACAGGTGAAAACTAAAAGGCTGAAAAGTCGATTGTAGGAATAGTTGAAAGAGGGAAAAAACCCGATAAAAAAATGGCGAATAATTTTTCCGTTTCCGTTTAGGATTTGGCGAAAACATCGATGGAAAATTCACGCTGCTATCTTCCTGTCGAGTATGATGGGACGTAAAAGAGTTCATGCCATCGGTGGGAACTGGTTTTTTTTACAACGGAAGCTCTCGCTGGGCAGTCAGGTAACAGTCGTAGTTTCAGCGGGAGTTCAATTTCATCGGGAAAGTTCCAGCGTGAAAGCGCAGCTTGTTACGTTTTTATGCTCGATTACTCGATAACTGCTCCCCGAGTACTGTACTCTTCCTGCGAGTGCACACACGCGCCTCCCTCGCGCACATTTACACTCTCGCCACAGCAACACCATGAACGATAAGTCAATTAACCGATCCGATGCGCCGCGGCGAAACCGCCAACTTCTTCCTCCGAGGGGGAAACTGGAAACCCCGAGGCTGTGGGAAAAAAATGAAACCAGGAGGAGCATCGATTCGTTCGGTAGTTTTGAAAAGCGTTGTTCAACATAGGCATCCCACAGTGGGACATTCTCACCGAAAAACCGGACAAAACCCCATTTAAAAAATTGTGTGTAAATCACAAAATATCTTTTGGCCGAGGTAGCTGAATGTATCGCGAACAATATATGAATATTTTTTTTCTTATTTTTGCACCCATTAAACAGTTTATTTCATCCAAAGTTTAGAGATTTTATAGCACGTTTTTCATTCTGCATCACGCTCTGAAACATCGTTTACATAATAACGATTTTTACATGGTTTAAGGAAATTGTGTATAGTCCTATGTTATGTAAGCTTTCTAGAAAGGTATATGCCACCTTTTCAGACAAGTTTTGTTTATTCATCCTATATATTTCTACAGTTATTAATAGTTGTAGTTGATCGATAATTTAGTTATTTTCTTTACGATAATAAGATTTCATTAACGATTTTGTTAGGGTGCTGAGTGACATCCGATGCTCTTTCTGGTGTCATTACATTCGGTAAAGATTTGCGATTACAATGCAAAAAGAATTGGTTCCGAATTCGTCCGAATTTAGGTTTTACGGCAAATTTAGATAAGAGCGACAACCGGGAGTTGCGGCATTTGCCGTACGCTCGTTGGTTCGCCTTCGCCGCGTTGGAACTCTGTGAACTGCCTACATTGTATTTATTAGAGATGCTTATACTATGTTTGAAATAATCCTTCGGTATAGTTCTTTCCTTTCAGCTTACATTCAGTTGAAACAGTGCCATCGGAAACTGCAGAGCGAAATATTCGACACGTTCTGATATTTATCACGGAATCGATTTTAGTAAAAATCAATAAATAATTCCTAAATTTTGATCAGTAATAGATACCATAAATTGAATTGTATATTTTGTCCATACATAACAGTTGTAAAACACACTGTTTGTATCCCGTAAAATATGACAAATAACAAGAAATTGTTCTATTTGGCACACTCACCTTTAAGGGCGGAGACTGTTTCGAGGGTACCTCCGAATCGATTGGAGCGGCATTTTTTCTAAGCAGCCGTTATCAAAAATAAATAATCGATAAAATAATTCGGCGTGGAAATGTGACAGCGCGACTTCTAACGGTGATTTCTATAAAGAAATTCTGTTTCCTTTTTACCTACCACATGAGTATAAAGATGAATATTATCTTTACATAAATTATGTAATATACGTGCTTCGATACAAATGTCGTCTGCGATCATTGCAATTTCATGTCAGTGACGTTGCCCGATTTGTTTATATTTGTGAAAAACATAGGGCCGAGACCAGAAATGGGCAAAAAAGTTATTTAAATAAAATCAGATGACAGATAACGTCACATTTATCCGCTATCCAAACATAGAATGGAAATAACCACGGAAAATAACGCGATTCATCTTTATTCGAGGCTCATGGACGAAAATAATTTATTCGAAATGAAGTTAATTGAAATAAAAGATAATTTTTTCATTCTAAGCATGGATCTAGTTACCATGAATTAATTAAGAATAAAAGGGCTTAGATAGAGTTTAGATAGTTCAAATATTAGAATATTAAGGGAATAAGGGAGTTAATTTGAAAGAGAAAATCCATTTAAATCGAAAAACTTGCAATACTCATTATATTTCATTAATTAATAACAATAATTATTAACAATCTATAAAAAAACGACGAGTGCGATTGTTATTAACAATACAGATAGCAAAAATTAATGAAAATAGGGTTCTAATAATTATTTTATCGAAAATATAGTTTTCTGGGAAATTGAATTAAACTGATGGACTTTCAAGTAACCGTCAATGTCTAGGTATAAGTATGGCAGGGGGTCGTGAAATTCCTCAGTCTGCGGCGATCCGCCGCCGGGAGCGGATCGCCTTCGCGGGTCTCACTGGCCATCGGGAGTGTCTGGGGGATATCCGGAAGACCTGGGGTGTACCAAGCGGTCATGGAGGGACACGAAGTGGACATCGCTGACCATGAGTGACCACTGGTCATCGGGGGAGTTTCTAATGGCGCTTGCAGCGGATCGCTTCAGCTGGCCTCTGGGACCTTCCAGGACCATCGCAGCCTCATAATGGACATCCAGTGGACATCAAACTGTAAGATTTTTTATTTATTTACCTTACTAATAAGAAATTCTTCCACAGGTTTTCTTCGAATGGTTCGAATCACCCGTGTGATTCTTTCCTCGTTGTTCTCTCTTTTACAGATTTTCAACTGACATAGAATGGTTCGAATCGCCCCTGCGATTATTTCTACACTGACATCATATGGTTCGAATCGCCCCTGCGATTCTTTCTACATTGACATCGTATGGTTGGAATCGCTCCTGCGATTCTTTCTACATTGACATCGTATGGTTCGAATCGCTCCTTCGATTCTTCTTACATTGACATCGTATGGTTCGAATCGCTCCTTCGATTCTTTTTACCTTGATATCGTATGGTTCGAATCGCCCCTGCAATTCTTTCTACGTTGACATCGTATGGTTCGAATCGCCCCTGCGATTCTCTCTCCCATTTCTTTCTTGATCCTCAGGGAGCTGCGGGAGTAGTCCCCCTCCCGCAGTACGGGTCTGGCGCACCCGGGGTCCCGAGCCCTCCGCCCCTCGTGGGGTGGGGCCCTGTCCTGTTGTTAGGGTGCCCCATAGAACCCATAGTTAGGTAGGCTACTAATCAATTGAATTTTTCCCTCCAGCTTCTATGAGGAAGAAGAAATACGGAAAGAAGACATCGAACGAAGACGTCGCAACCACCGTGGGATTTAGTATAAGTTAGTTTAAGATATAGGATTAGGATTGTAACAGTCAATGTAAAATTGCCAAGGTATCATTTGTTACTTTTGTTTGTTCGGTAATTCGCTCCTCATCTCTGATGAGGAGATCACCTCTGCTTCTATAGATAGAAACAAGTGATCGACTGTGGAATCGGTATCGATGGGTCAGTCCATCCCTTGGGAGAGCGGTCGAGGGAAAAGTGTCTCGGACGTAGGGGGGTGCGTGGTAACACGTATCTGCCTGCGGAAATCTCACGGGGGCAGCCCTGTAAGCCTCTGCAGTAAGCCGTTCCGAGTCAGGTTCACGCTTGCGTGACTCCTGGCAGGGCGCAGGGAGCGTGGTCTGTCGTCGTGAGGTGCCGATCACTTTCCTCTTTACTGCGATCTCGAGGTGGTAGGATCTGCACCATCGAATGTCGGTTCTCAGTTGCGACGCGGTAAAGTAACTTTTCCCCCTTTCTCATAATGATACCTTGGCAATTCTTCAAACTGAAAGAATGGATGGAACTTTGATTCCATTCATCTGCGAGGTTCGCTAGATTAAGATCCGAGCCGAAGGGATGGTGGGAACTTTGATTCCTTCCACCTCTGAGGTTCTCTAGTTTTAAGATTTTTGTGAAGGGAGATCGATGGAACTTTGATTCCATCCGTCTCTCTCTGGGTCTCCACTCGCAGCAACCTCCACGCGGTGAGACCTGGGCAATCGATATTGATCGAGCTAATTGGCTGCGAATTTGTAATGAAATAGATGTAAGATCGCGTCTATCAGACTTAGAAATTTAAGACTAAATGTCATTGAATCGCCCCTGCGATTCTTTCTCCGTTGACATCGTATGGTTCGAATCGCCCCCGCGATTCTCTCTCCCATTTCTTTCTTGATCCTCAAGGAGCTGTGGGAGTACTCCCCCTCACGCAGTACGGGTCTGGCGCACCCGGGGTCCCGAGCCCTCCGCCCCTCGTGGGGTGGGGCCCTGTCCTGTTGTTAGGGTGCCCCATAGAACCCATAGATAGAATGTCTTTAATACATGAATATGCAGAAATCCTCCATAATAGGGACACCATCCGTAATTGGGACAGTTACCCTAGTGATGTTACAAAACGGTAAAAACTAAAAAATGTCATTGCAACAAACAAGCTTTTATATTATGTGGAAAAAATAGAATTTTGACGAGTTGGCAACTTCGGAACTCGACCCTTTCAAAAAACGTACCTTGCTGGCCAAAGCACTGCGAAGTCCTGAAAGATCGAACACTGAAATTCATAAGATTTTCAAGTAATAACATACGATACTTTAATTTTTCGAAGCATTTTAATGTATTTTTTTTGCAGATAAAAATCATCTTTCTTTTCCAAAATATTTTATGATTATAAAATCTCTTATGAATGTCATTCTACGATCTTCCAAAACTTCGTGGTATTTTCGGCCAGCAAGGTATATTTTTTTTTTTTGATACTTCGCTATATTAATTATTAAATATTAAACTTTATATTACCATTAATTTTAACTGCTCGCATGTGTTCGAAACAGAGAAAATAGTTACAATTATAGTGTTATAGTAACAGGAAACTTTTGCCACAATTTTTCATCTATTTCTTTTAAGTTTACGAAAAAGCGTGTTAAGCAAAATTTAGCCAGTTCTTGGTTGATAACGTATTCCAGTAATGAACATTACCAAAGAACATTTTCATTTAATAAAAAATTGATATTACCTCAACTTTTTTTTATATAATTGTATATTTTTCAAGCATTAATCGATGTATTCTTGTATTCTCTTTAAAAAAGTATTAGGGTACTTAGGCCGAAAAGTAGTTAGTTTGGAAGTTATGATTTTTGTCCTGTTTTTGAAGGTAATCGAAATCTCGGCTCGAGCCGTTCAAGTTTTCTTGATGGACAGATCATAGTAAAGCAAATGTGACAACAGCGTAACAAAACTCTCGAGGCGTTTCGGCAACCATGCTTTTCGTCGCATTGTCAAATGCTGTCAAATACATTACCGACAATTACAGTTACATTACATTTACCAACAGATTTATTTTTTCATCGATTTTGATGATAACGTAATCAAACTGATTAGCAAATACCACAAGCGCCGTTAACGGAAATTTGTTGAAGTTTTTTTGACGTGGCATCACATGGCGATTGTATTTCCAAGTTCTCGTCTTCCAGGAGTGCTTAATTGACAAAAATCGGATTTCAGTGATATTCCATTAGTGGTAGGAAGTGCGCTCAGGGTCGGTAAGAGTGATTAAACTATTAAATCGTGAGATATTTGGGAAAATGTGGCTTCGGCAGCCATCTTACTTGCTTTGATTACATCTGTCTCAAGGTCTCACTTTCGTATTTTCCAATTTTTTCAACATATGGTGTTTATTGCTGTTCAAACGGGACCCTGAGCGCACTTTATCTAAATCTACTGATGAGTGCTGTACCCGCAAAAAAATTATTTATGCACTTTTCGAGACGCGAACTTGGAAATACAAAATACCTTTGTCTCTCTCGCGCATCACGTGCACATATACTGCTCCCGTTGCTTGCGTGAGTGTGCGCATGCTTTCACGTTCGGTAAAATCTCCGCCCTTAAGGACTAATTTTACCCCTTAGATATTCCTTTTGATAACATTCAGACAAAGAATCAAAAAGTAGAGAATTCAGGCTTTAAAGTGCACGTTGTTCATCAAATTTTAATGAATTTTAACAAAGTTATATAACTTTAAAGAAGAAGTCAATTTTGAGATAGTTTTGTCCGGCATTTCAGTGGAAATGCCCCACTGTGCGTCCGTAGCCGCGTTCTAAGCGAAACGCTGACGAACGGTGTTTTCCCTTCGGGGCTCGCCGTCAATTAATTTCTCGGTACCGCCGCGACGCATGCAAATGCGAAAAACCGACGACGATTTCTTGCGAATCGAGAATTCTTCGCGAGTAGATGCCGGGGAACGCGGTCGAACTGTTCGCGAACTCGTGCCCCGACTGTAATTCACTTGGAAACTTGAAGCAATTTCGGTAAATCACCGAGGATGGCGGGACACCCGCGACTTTCCCGCTTCTACCGTCGGCTAAAAGACTTTCATGGTGTTTCTCGTACGTGTCGCGGGCGGGGCGAGGGAAATTCGGGAATGAGAGGAAGTCCGCGGAGAAAGGGTCAGTAAAGCACGACTTCCTTTGCAAGCTTGGAGCGCACCTTGCTCGCTGGTTTTATGGGGACCTTAACCTCTTCAAGGTCTTGACTAAAAGCGTCACGTACGCGGTCCCGACGCGGAAGGAAAAATGCTGTGCATGTCTTCCGTGGTTTGCTTCGAGACGAAAGAAAAACGGGAAACCCGCACAGAAAGGGCTTTCTTGGCGTTCTACTTGGGAAGAGCTCGGTCTAGGCGGTGCGCGGTGCCTGTCCACGAACAACACGATGCCTCAACACTCGTTTTCGCCGTTGAAATTCACGAATGCTAAATTCTCGTTTCTTCGATATCGCTGCCGAACAGTGGCTCATAGAGTGGGTAAAAGGAGAGTGTGGCCGATTAGCCAGGAGCCGCCATTTTAAGGATCAGCGGGCGCGTTTTTCAAAAGCCTGAAATCATGTTTTATGTAACGCTAACTTCAGCTTCAGAGTTGCGAAGTTTGAATTGAATGTAATAGCAAAAGGAATTAAAAGCGAAGTGGGCACAAATTTATAGGTTTATAATCGACCATGCGTTCCCATGATCTTTATAATTGGATATTTATACTGTTCAGGATTAGCAACTCTCCGACAGGAGAGTTCGACGATGATACCTGGACGCCTATACTAGGAGGAGCATATTTAGATACTACGACGGGACTACCTGGACGCCCGAAGGTAGATGAAATTCGAAAGATTTATATTATATTGATTGAATTGTAAAAGAGCGAAAGACTAAGAATGTTTAAAAATGAAATTTCGTATCCCAATTCCCATGAACTCCTTGTATTTCAAAATGTCCTTAATAAATTCTTTGTCTGTCCAGAAAATCCTTATACTACGAATTATTTTGCTACAAATTTAAATTAACGCTTTTAATCCATTCATTGAAGCTCTCTAATTCCTACCTCCGATATATATTTTTTAAAAGAATTATTAGCTAATTTCAAATCTATAAATTTATACCAAGTTCATCCTTAACTCCCTTTCCTATTATAAACTATTACATTCAGTTTGAACCTCGCGCCTCTTACACACATACTATCTATATCCGTACACAATTGCTGCACAACTACATAGAATAGCTGCCGGACATAGTCCTACAAATGGCGGAACCAATCATCGATGAGCAACCCTGTCTGCTACACTCTCCTTTTACCCACTCTAGTGGCTCAGGAATTCGACGGTTCGATGAACCACTCTTATCTCTCAAGTTACATCGAGCTAATTATTCCGGAAATCGATTACACAATATTACCGCTAAGTTCGCGATATAATCGTTGATTAACAGGTTTTCGATTCGCGATGAAAGCGTATCGTTAAATTTAATATCGAATTTAACTGCGCCGGGGAATCGATAAGGTCAGTCGGACGTCAGCGTTTCCCACATATCTTCGGAGCCATCGTTGTCATAAGGGAGAAAGGCCGACGATCCAAGCAGCCAGTTGAACTAAAGAAGACGAATCCTCCCAAAAGAAAGTCGTCAGAGCATCCTTTCCTTGGTCGTTGCACCGACTGATAGAAAGGGGACACGATAAGATCGAGTATTGTCGGACACTGGGACAATTCTCCGCTTGCAGAGGCACACTGGAGGTCTCTGGTTGCTCTTTTCTCTGGCTTGCCCCTTTTTCGACGGTAAAACGGAATTATGGCGGAAAGATTGCTGAGTGTGGCGTTAAACAGAGGTCACTATCTCGCCGCGCAGAGGACAACCGAGACTGTTAGTTTTCTGCGGCTCTGCTCGCTTCCAGATTACCTAGGAAATTTGCTGGTCAAACAAAACTGAGAAGCACTGGTGCATTATTAATACTTTTGAGGTTATTATGACTATTATGTTTGAGTGAGATGTTTGGTGTCCGAATTAGTTCAGTGTGGATGTAGTTTTACGTGAATGTTCGACGCAGAAGATGTAATTGTTTTGTATCAAAGTCGTAAAAGTTGAATGGTATCAGAAATTTTAGACGCGGTTGGAATACCAGTAAACGACCCGATGAATCCTGAGGAGTTAAATAAATTTACTGTAATGGGATCACAGAATGAATCGAAACAGTGGACTTTGAGTACAAAGCGAGGGTTTAATTATCAAAGGAACTCATGAAGCTAACTGAAAATGAAAACGCGATGTTAACGCAGAGAATACTTTTGACATTTACTGCCACAGTTATTTGCAGCAACGTAATAAATTGAAAGACGTCTTTCTTGCTAACCCTGAATAATGAGTGCGAGTCACATTTTTGCAAAATGTGAAAAGATAAGTTCGTTGAAATTATGTACTAACAATTGGTAATTTCGTCTTGTATCGGCGCTGCCACCGTCACACTAATCGAGTTAAAAGTAATTATCGGCCTCGTAAGTACGTGGTATTATACGCACATAGACTTTTCCCGAATAGTCGCCCCTAACTCTCGTCGCGGCAAGTCATTTCGTCAAAATTGTACGCGGGTGTCGTCGCAGCAGCGATCGAACGTGGCGCGTCCGTAATGGAATTCCCTTGGAATAATATCGTAAAAGCTGGATCCTTCTGGAGAGCGGCAAATGGTGGTCGCGTGTGCAGCGAAGTTTTATGGACCGTGCGCGCGTATATGGAGTGCTTTAACCATTCGAGGTTCGCAGGTATTGGCGATGCACACCGTGCGCTGGTCCCCTGCACGCAGAATGCACGCACACTGAGGCGTTTCACTCAAGCATCGTAAATAAGTTATCCCTTTAACGCGGTGGCGCGTCCTTTCACGCGATGGCGAATCTCGTTCGTTGCGCATTCTTCCGCTTTCCGTTCCGATTTTCTTCAAACACGGTATCTGGTTCGCCCTGGCGCACAGTGGTTGGAAATCGGAAAAACCTGGTCAAAACTTATAGTATCGAGATTGAACTCGAAATCTTGTTATGTGAATGGAGTATTACAACAAGTAGACCATCTAACTACAGTAGTGATTCGATAAGTGCCTACTCAAATTTCTACGTTATACGTCGAATACTATCTCCATTAACCAACGGGTAGTCTCCTTCTGAACTTTTGGTAGTGTAAATCTTAAACAAGGCGAAGAAATTTAGTGCTACTTACGCTAAATGTCAAATTTCATTCCCGACTATTCGACTCTTATCCAATCACTACTGTATCTCTTGTTACGTACATTTTTCTGTGCACTTTTCTGAACATTTGGAACGTCTGGTAACAGCGAGATGGGACGTAACCGTCGCTCCCACGGTGACTTTAGATTTTTTATACATATGGCTAATACTGGGAGCCACTAGAGGGAGTGGACGAACCAATGCCTAGTGCCTTTAGCTATCATCGGGAGCCACTATATGTAGGTTATTAGGGAACGATGAGAATACTGTCATCGGGGAATCACTGAATTCCGCTGTGCCTTAACTGTCCCCCCCAAGTGGGCCACCTTGACGTGGTGGGGGGTCCGGGACCGGCCCCGCTAAGAGCCCACAACCATACGGGACAGATGTTTTCCTGACCGGACCGAGAAGCCATGGTCCGAGTCGTTAACAGACGTCCCAACAATAACAGTCCTTACAGTGCCACATGTAAGAAATTCATGGATTGGGGTGCCCGCACAAACGGAGTACCTGGTTACTCATATCGAGCATTCCGATCGCTAGACTGCTCCTAACATTACGGTATATTTCGAATACCCATGATTTGGAAGAGCCCCAACTCGAAGCAGTGGGGAAGCTGGAAAGTATATTCCATCTGCTGGCATAAGTGACCAACTTCGTCCGGCTGGGCGGCTAATAGGCCTCTGTTTTGCCTGAAATACATTCGTTGTGCCTTAACTGTGCCTTCGCTGCGCCGTAACTTTTATAATTGTAATATATCTCGAGCGGTAAAGATATATCGTTTTGGGTTCGTCTTCTTATAGGATTGTGGATGTAAAAGGACTTTAATTAACTTTGACTATGGTTTCTCAAACACAAATGATCTAGATATATTGTTACAAACATTCTAAAATCTCTCTAAGTTTACGCACAGAGATGTGCGGGGTCTCGAGGAATAACGTTACCGTAAGCTAAGCTACGTACTGTATTCTGTTTTCATTCGAAAGAGAACTATTGTTCGATCTCGTTGACTAGCTTGAGCCGCGTACTAAACTCTGACTAGTCTTCAAATGAGCCCCCAAGGATGAAAATACGTCCCCTTATACATATACCCAAAAATCAGTGAAAATTGGGTAGTGGGGGACGCATCTGCATACTCGGTTTTCCTGGGAAACTGACTCAGCAGCTGCATCAGCGTGGGAGCGAAGCGCTTATCTAAAATTCCTAAGACTAAGACGGTTCAGATTTGAAGTGTAGGGGGTAGTCGGAATCTTTGAAATATACGGAGTAACTGAGGGAACGCGGAACACTAATATGTATACTGACTGGTTCGTCCACGAAAACCTCTCCATCCCTTGAATCCAGGTGGCTTCCAGTGATAGCTAAAGGCGCTAGGCATTGGTTCGTCCACTCCTTAGCGGCTCCCGGCGTTAGCCATACGTCGCGACGCGTCGGTTCGTCCGCGACTTTTCTCATTTTGAATCCTCGGACACCTCGCACTGCTCTCGGCTCGTAACACTCTTAAGACAGATTCATATTTTCATATCTCTATCCTTTCTAAAGTTTGGTTTTGGTAGTACCAACGCAATGGTGGGAATTCAGTCTGTAGAGTGTCTTAGACATTGCTACAATCATTTGCGTTTGCAGTATTAACTTTAAAAAGCGACAGTGTGCGGCCACTGTGTAGTGGTAGATCGTCTCTACGGTATTCGCGTAGAATCAGAAAGTTTGATCATATTTTTCGGTACCTGTGCGGTACTAAGGAAGCCATGCAAGCACGAAGATGGGTACTTTATCTGCGCCGCTTGCCTCGTAAAACTCTTTTATCAGACGCACCGTCGTATCTTGGCGAATTGCTCTTATCTAATTCACAACTGCATCGTAAGCAGTCAAATTCTACTTAGCTCTACTTCTACTCACCGCGTTATAAGGTGTTGCAATGCATTCTGCTTTTACAGTTAATCCTTGAACAACGCGGGTTTATACCAGAATTTTCCTCCGCGTTCGAAAATTATTTCCGAAGATTATCGACAACAAAATGTAAAAAATACTATAAATATTACATTGTAATACACATTAATAACAATATTTGTTGAATTATTTAACCAGAAGAACTTAACGCGGGTTTAAACAAAGAGGATCCAGTTATACCAGAATTTTCCTCCGCGTTCGAAGATTGTTTCTGAAGATTATCGACAACACGGTGTAAAAAATATTATAAATATCTGTCGAATTATTTAACCAGAAGAACGTAATAACCGTGACATCAAGCGACAAAACGATCCAAAGACTAATACTTTCAAGCAGCTTTATAATTCATAATTTCACAATAATAATTATTAACAATTTGCACAAGGCGACCTGCAAAATTTTTATTAACAATACCCATGGCTTAAACTGTGATTATAGTCAATAATTAGTTGGGAATTTCAATTTTTCGCAATCCGATTATTAGTGTGACTATGAATTAACCGCTATTGATGGTATAAATACAGCCAGGGGATCGATGGATCTCTCAGTCTTCGCAAACCTACCTGGCTATCGCGGGTGCCCGAGGGACTTTCGGCAGACCTAGGGTGGACCATGCGGCCATAGAGGGACATCCGGTGGATACTCTGGACTATCGAGTGGACACTAGCCATCCAGGCAATTCCAATGGACAACTTCAGCCCTGCTGGTCTTCCAATGGATGACATTACTGATGTCAACTGACTACAGCACATTTACTCGTGAGTTTGGAAGTACTAACACTTTCTTTTCTCATTTAGGTTTTCTCATCGAAGGGTTTAAATCGCCCGTGCGATTCTTTCTGCATTATTTGTTTGTGCGATTCCACCTGCTTACGTCATTATCTTCGAAGGATCACTTGTGTGATTCTTGTTACATTATTGTATTTGAAGGGGTTGGATCGCCCGTGTGATCCTTCGCATAATCTCTAATGCTGCTGCATCCCCTAGCCACTAGTTAGTTCTAGTGAAGTAGGTCCTACTAATCCACTAATAAATTTCATTTTTACCCGTAGCATTCATCAACAAGAGAAGAAAATATTAGAAGACAATCAAACGAAGACATCGCACCCACCGCTGGATTCACTCTATGGTTAGTTTAAGTTTAGTCTAAGACATTTAGACTTAAGGATTTAGCGTAATACTCGATGTCAAAATTGCCAGGCAATCATTCTGTCACTTCTCTTTGCTCGAATTTCTTTCAAACGAATTTGATTGATTCTAGAAATCTAGTCCAGAAATTTACTTTCCGATCATAATTTGGTCAATGAGAAACAAACTACGTACCTTAGGCGTAAAATTATCGCAAAATTTCGCGAGTGATTGACACCGTTGAATAGAAGTAACTTTTTAGTAAAATTGCAATTACATCGCGTGATGGATGAACGGATTTAACCACACAGAAATTTAGTTATAAATTCTCGCAACAGTTCGAAATTTATCCATCGGACTATATGGACCGATCGGTCTCTTTATCAAATTTTTATCGCGATATAGGAAACTGTTAATGGAGTGTGAAATCTATGGGACGGAGAAAGTTAGATAGCAAGAACCTTTTTTTGTGCAGACTACGTTAGACTAGTTATTTTTTGATAAATTTTTATAAACATCATCAGTGTTTAACTCTTTCGTTTTATCACACAGAAGTTAATATATTCAACTAAAATAAGTATTAATTTTGAACCTTGTTAGGGAAGGATTTGTATTTTCAACCAAATTTTTTCGAGGAATGGAGAAGCATATACAACAATTCCAGAAAACGATTAGAAGTAAAAGTTTCTGCTGATGATACGTCGACCAAATAAACTAAACTTAAAAAAATGACCACAGTTTAAAACTGTAGTTTATCTCTAAAGATGTATTTAGCAATTTTCAGGAACTTTTTTTATACTCCTCTCTAAATCCGTAAAAAATTTTATTAAAAAATCTGGGAGACACATAGCGATGTTCTCTGGTTAGAATCTTTCATTGAGTTGCGTGTACCGACAGAAAATTAAATATTTTATAGAACCTGAAAAAGCGAAAGAAAAGTAAGAAGAGAATTCTCGAATTAAATTCTTTACATTCTCGACCTCTCTTTCCATTTTATTCTAGAAGCGAGTTCAAAGAGTGTACTTCTCTATTAAATTGAAATTCCCTCAAGATAAATGCAGTGAAGCTAGAAGTGAGTTACGTAACACGAAAATACGGCCTAATTCAAGAGAAGCTAATGAGATCTGAATAAAAGGGAGTCTATTTATTAACATGCCTGTTATTAATATTCCTCGAAAGACTCCAGGATTAATGTTCTACGCAAGCTGGACCGTATCAGAGGAATGTCGAAGAAATATGCGATGCACGTGAGTAGCAGCCCGACAATGAACGTAAACTCGCGATATTCATTAACCATACACGGTCCACATTCGCGAGGGGTGGATGGACTGCATGGTGGAAGCTCGCATTTCGAAGTTTAGAACGTACCCGATGCGGATTCGAGACAAAAGCGCGTCGGGGAAAGCCGTTTCCGTGTACGGAATCGAAAATAAGACGGTCTGGCAGCGGGCAGCAATCGGGGTCCGGAGGCGGCGAATAAATAGAAGCGAGGGGGCGGCGCGGCGGGTGGAAAGGGGGACAGGTGAGTCGAATAAAAAGCCGCCGCTGCAATCAAAACAGCCGCGTCGCGAAATAAAATCAACGGCCCGGCCAAAGCATGCAAATGCTCGTCGGAAAGTTGTGTAAATTGATTACTGAATTATTTATCGAGCCTTCCGCTTTCAATCTTTCTTCCGACAGTCTTCTTCATGGAAGGGGAATGCTTCGTGGAACGGGACGCGTTCGTCAGTTTCACGAACAGAACTTTCCTCCTTCTTTGCTGCTTCCGCGGATGAATGGATTAGGAAACGAGTTTCTCCTTTTCAATTTCCCGCGTGAACTTATTTCGGGGAAATATCTTATTTACATGGGTACTCGACGTTGCGGAGATTCGAGGATCTTCGAAGCAGCGAGCGTGGAAATTCGATTGCACTTTTGCGGATCATTCAAAGAATTTTAATCTGTAAACATCCTATTTGGAATCGTTATTGAAACTTTTTAACTAAATTATATATTCTGAAGTAAAATTTCTTCACTGCCACGAATTTTCAAAATAATTCCAAACTTCTGGATAGTAGCGCATGTATTCTTTTCTAAACATTGTAACGTGTACCTCACTTTTATACTTTATTTCTGATTTCATGTTCGTCCTGGTACATTTTTGCGTATTTAGATTTATCACAAATGCAAAAATATTTCGCAGTCCAGTTATTACGAAGCAGCCATGGCGTTCGAAAAATGTGCTGCTTTATTTCCTGGTAGTACATATTATTTTTAAAGATGGAATTTAAAATGTGCCAGTATATTAAAAAATATGTGATTCAATTTGATCCTCGCAGAATATTTTCGCCTACTGTTCAAATTCTGCAGTACAAATTGTATAATATTTTAAACCGAAATTTGATGCTGTTCCTCTTGGTATTTGTTTTCACGTTTCCTAATAAAGCAAAAGAAAGTAAATTATGAAAAGCGAATAATAAAACAAGTACATACAAAATATGTAAAGGTATAGGAGGATCAAAATGGCTCTACAATATCCTGCATTCGTCTTTCGAGAGTTGAAGAAAAAGTTGATAACTTTTAATTCATTTTTGCACTTTGCTTAATTTTTTCTTTCTCACGATTCTCTCATTAAACATTTGTTTGGGTAGTTTATTTCTTCGCAACATACAAATTGGAGATTCCAGTCAACATTGAACAATCGTTCTAAAATGTTTCAAGAGCTGAAAAATTGCGTGGGAATCTTTCTGTTACGTAAGATGTGACTGTTTCCAACTTTCACGTTGTTGAAGGTTGAACTGCAGGTCGAAATCGAGCTCTTGGGGCAGCTGCGCGAGGCTCCTCCCGGTTCGTTAGCTCCAGGATTTCATTAGGTTCTTCGCCGCTCCGCCCCCAGCCTCCGGACAACTTTCTTCAATACGTTTCGAGGGTCGTATTCATATGCATGAACGGCAACTGATCAATTTCTCGATACGAGTTCGATTGCCCTGCAGCCTTCGCCTCTATGAATATTGAGTTCGCGGCTGCTCCAAACTGTATCCTTTGCCTCCGTCGCCAAAGCTTCCCTAATTGCGACGCTATGAATTCCGATATCTGATTAACGCGCACCGTAATACGGCGTCGACGGAACGGGTGAAACGCTCGTTACCGAATATTGTCCAAGTCCGGCGAATCGTTCCGGTTTGCGATCGCCTCGGTAAAAGTGCTCGGAAACGGGTTCGCGTCGCGTAGCGATCGGGTGTTATGGGAATTGAAATTACAAGGGATGCCAGTAACCGGGGCGGGTAGAAGAAGGATGGCATTGAAACGAGTCGACGATGGGGTAAAAGGTGCCCCACGAGATCTCTCTACATTTTTTTTTTTTTTCTTTCGCTGATCGCGGGAGGGAATCCGTTTTAACGACGACCTCACCACGCGACAATTGAACTCGGTAATAATTCATCGTGCATCGTTCGATCATGAATTTTTATCCCGCGCGATGGGCACGGTTGCAATTGGCAGGTCTATTAAATCAATTAATGATTCTCAAACGCGGAACGGATGGTGTGCCCGGGCATTGTTAAATTTGTAAAACATTCGTGTCTGATTCAGATCAATATTCAATTTCATTCCGACGGATATGAAATCGTTCGGAATTTCATTTAATCACACCGCGCCCCGCGAATAACGCCGAACGTTTCGATAACGGCGAAAACTGTCCGATCGTGCTTAGTTGGAATGCCATTAATTTTAAGCGATCGGACATTCATTGCGATAATTGTATCGAGAGTCGGGGAAATCCCGCGGAAGGGCGTCGAGGAAAAAGGAAAATTTAAAACGACCCTCTATCAACCCGCGTCTATTCCCTTCAGAACGTTCTCCAATTAAATCTCGTTGTTCCTCGAGGGGCCGCTGGCCTTCGCGCGGGAAACCGAACGAATAGGCGACTCTCATGTGCGCCAAACCGCTTTCAAGTCGGAGAATCGGAGAGGCCTGTTTCTCTAAGCAGGAACGACGGCTTTTCAACAGAATCCACGCATCGATCGAACGTTGTTGTCGCTGGTCGCATTACCGCCGGATCTCGAGCCGGTAGTTCGAGGCTTCGTCGACGAGCGTGCGCCGCAATTTGCACTCTTCGAGGTAATATCGGGGCGGAGAAACGAGAGAGAGAGAGAGAGAGAGAGAGAGAGAGAGAGAGAGAGAGAGAGAGAGAGGCGAGAGTGGCCAGACATGCGGCGGCTTTTCATAAGCGTATTGACAGCCGCGCACCGATTCGCATTACGCTGATAATCCGTGGGACACTTGCGACTCTGTAATCGAATCGTCTGACTACGTATTCCGATGATGCGTCACGCTGATCCGAAATTCTGGACGGTTTCAATTCCTCTGCACGATCGATGACTAACTTTCGTCGAATTAGGCTAATTACGGGGGAGATTCTGCACTCTCATTGTTACAGGCATGGCGATAATGGAACGTGGTGCCCTCATTTCCATTTGCTTTGTGCCGTTTATTCCATTGTACAAATTTACTTTAAAGATAAGGAGCTTATACAGTTCAAATTGAAAATAACGATACGTTGAGGCGTCTCTTCCTAAAAAAAGTTTTGAGTTTCAACTTTTTCATGGTGACAGATATTGCTGTTATAACTTGTTTCGTGGAAAGTAGATCAAGATAATCGTAAGATGTTCCACTAATAATGCCCATTTTCCCGTCCTGGATCTAATATCGTGCGAAACAAGTTGTAAGAACGTTACGAAACCGTAGAATTATTTCATCGAACTCGATATTCGCTCGTTGCAGAGATGGGCAAAATCTTTATCCAAATAAGAATTTCGAATAACGAATAAAAGATGAACAAATTTTATTCATTATTCGAAGGTTCGAATAATCCAATTTATCTTTATTCGAAGACTAAAGATAATTTTTTTATTCGACTGGCGTTTCATCCGTAGTGTCGAATAAGGTTTTCGTCTTTAACTTCATTTTTACTCGAAGGTTTATTCGAAAGCTTCGAATAACTTCCGAACGATGTCGAAATGTACGAGTGGGACCGACCACTGTGTCGAGTGTCGAACGCCGAGAGCCGTTCTTTCTTGTCCACGAATATTCGAAAAGTGCCGTGTCATGTAGCTCAGTATATGTATATGAGGGGGATCATTTTATGCGAAATTGCACACTTAATTTAATTTAATTTATTTCAATTAAACGGAAAATAATTCCCATTGGTGTACACGATACAAAATGATTTTGAGAACATATACGCTAGTGACAGGTGAATTAATATAACATATGGCTGAAAATACAAAAAAAGACATGTCAACGAAAATAACACTAAAGACTAACAACAATACATTAAACGGAGAAGTTAAAGGTGAATCTTCTTTTTAAAAGAACATATAGAGGTACCAAATAATTCCAAGTCCCTCTTAGAAGCATTCACGTCTTTGCATATACGATTAACAGGATCAGTATTTAAGAATTTAGTAATGTATCCATGTGTATGGAAGGAAATTGAAGGTCTTAGTGACCGAGTTGGCGCATAAAAGTTAATTTGCATTTATTTATTTATTTATTTATTTATTTATTTATTTATTTATTTATTAACGGGGTGGCCCCCTTTGATACACTTAAAATAAAAAATAACATTAAGATTCGCAGTTAGAGACGCATTTACATTGATTAGTAAAAGATTCAGTCGAACAACCAAAGAAGTCAAGTTGGTGTGCAAACATATTAGCCTGTCTACAGCAACGTCTGATACATTCGTTGGCAGAGAAGTTGGATCTACAATAAGATTCATGGAATAACGGGTAGTTTCTGAGAGTTCTAAGCGGAGCATTAAACTGTATTAGACGTAAAAGATCGGGACAGTCAATATAATGATTTAAAGTCTTAAAAATTAGTGCTAAGTCAAATCTAAGCCTACGTTGAGCAAGGGTAGGAAGTTTGAGGAGATTAAGATAGGCATCATAATTATGGCAGGTTTTTGGTATAGGCTCATGTATTTTGTAGAATACAAAGCGCACAAACTTGTGCTGAATTTTTTCGATGGAATATATATGATTTAATTGTATTTATTTAAATATTCTACTGTCATTAGGACTACGCACGTGTGCACAGTTTCAAGTTAGTTAGAGATGTGGAAGCGGGTCAAATAAAGAGTCAATAAAGAGCTACATAACTAGCGGGGTACAAATGTAAATAAAGCACAGTTTGTTAATTATCAATAAAGATATTAATATTAGTATTTATTAGGCGAACTCCAGATCAGCAAAGTATGTAATCATTTCAACATCTTCGAATGTCATATGGACTATCTGACATATTTTCATCAAAACCCTTGAGAGTGACGCGATGTTAAAAAGTGAGCTTGGAATTAATGAATTCGCAATTTCCATTCCTTCATGTGTGTACTTCTTACCTAACGCTTTTCGAATGTTCATGCGTAGATAGGAAATATAGGAATGGCTCGAAGTTATTTCACAGGCACAGCTCGGAAGTTATTCGATGCTTTCGAATAAACCTTCGAATGAAGACGAAGATAAAGATGAAAACTTTATTCGATGCTACGGATGAAACGTCACTCGAATAAAAAAATTATCTTAAATCTCTTCCACTCGAATTTTTATTTAAATAATTTTTTTTATCTAGATAATGCCCATTTCTGGCGCGTTGCTTCTTCTTCAGCATCGATAGTGAAGCAATAACTGAAGGGGTACAACATACATTTCTTAGGTACGCCGCGTTTAAGTTAGGGTAGAAAATGTCTATCACTGACCACAATTATGATGCAATCATGAAAAAGCTTAAATTTTTAACTTTAAAAAGAAGAAGAATATTTTCAGAGCTTATGCTGCCTTTCAAAATCATCGATGGTTACATCAAATGTCCTCAACTTCTTGAACTTGTTAATATATATGCGCCAATAAGATCTCTAAGATACTCGTAGACTTTTCTTTCATCAAACTATAACAATGTGCTCGCATCTAGATACTATTAACCGTGTTTGTGCGCTACTGTCAATGCATTTAATGGCGACTTGGATATATTTGATAGCTCCATGAACTCTTTCAATAGTCAAATTTCCAAGTTAATTTAATTTGTTTTGTATATATTTTATTTTATATTTTATTTACGTTTCTCTTTGTCCTTCCTCATTTTTGTATTTCTTTTATTTGTTTTCATTATTATGTCTTCTATGTATGCAATGTGTTTCATTTCATTTGTACACTAATGGGAATTCCCTCCTCTAAAGAAATAAACACATAAATAATTAGAACGTCCTGAGAAGAAAGCCTTAAAGGTAGCGAGCCATTATTTGATGGGATCTTCTTGAGCCGGAAACTGGAGGCATCGCTGAAAGTGGAAGTCCTTCGTATTCCTACGTAATTGATATCGACGTTTATTTACTCGGACTTTTAAGACCGACCCTTTCGCTTCGATTAATTAAATTCTATAATTAACGTTTTAAAGAATATCCCCGTATTATGAAATTCCCATCGAACGAGATCTCAGCGGCAAGCTGAGCTAATGATAGATTTAATAAGGTACCGTTATCAAGTTCCCGGGTGAAGTTCCGAGAAGGACGCGGCGGTAAGGATTCCACAGAATCTACGGAAGCTGGGAAAAAAATTCCCCGGCGAAGAAGGTGGAACTGCCAGTAGCTCGATCGACTGGTTCCTCTGCTCCACCTTCGAGGCCGCATATTTTTGTCATGTCCAACGACTCGCCTGTGCAAACTGCAAACACGGACAGCACAGGGCGCGCATAAAAGCGCAGGATCGTTATGCACGCCGTGACTCGAGTGACGATCGAATTCCGCTCGATCTTTCAACAGCACCGCAACCCCGTCCCCGCCGATTGTTAGAATCTGAATGGCGAAGAATTGATCGCCATTCGTTGGCCGACCGCGCAGACACAGCACTAGGAAACGAGCGGAAGAAAAGAGAGAATGCGAGAGAGAGAGAAACCATTGTCGCGTGGCACGTGTAATTCATAGTGCGGTTTCCCGGAGACGACCCTCGTAAATAGTACTTTTTATTCCTTCGTTATTCCTCCGGACGAGTTCAACGCATTCTCTCGATGCGTTCCGTGCGCTCCGCGCGCGCTGATTCACTTCCGCTAGACTGATCCGCGTGCGAAACGCCGCGTGGGACAGCTCCGTTTCCGCCGGACCAGAAGAAGCTCGTCAATGTAGTCACAAAAATTTATACTTTTTCGTCCGCTCCAACTTCCATCGATTATTCCCATTATCGGGCTTGTCAGTGGATTCGAGAGGCTTTTTAGCGCGAACGGGACATGTAATGGATGCAAGCTGTCGTTGATAAAGTAATTCCAGGAGAGATGGATCAACTTTTCAGAGTTTGTGAAAATTATTACGAATACTTTAGAAACATTGCATGGGGAAGATGAAAGATGTGATCGCGTACCGAGTATATCATTCGTTTTTTCAAAATGAAAGCTGCGAGATGCAATTAACGTATCATACATTAAGTTTGACTTCGCGATAAAGCAGATTCAATGCAGTGCAGAGAACGACGAAGTTCTTTATGTGGAGAAGCTTACCTTCGAGTCAAAAAGTTACAGTGTTTTGCGTTGGTGAATTCACGTTTTTTATACTACCTAGATTTAAAAGATTTATTCGGGCAAGTACTGCATTGCATTATGCAGCTTGCACGGAGTATTTCGATGGTTTACTCAGTTTTTATTGCACATTCAAGAATAAATATTTGATGTTTATTGAATCACCTCATTTTATGCAAAACTCTGATTTGTGTGGACTTCGTTCGTTAAATAAATTGCAATAAATTTATGTATGAATTGAAATTAATCAAAATGAGTTTATAAAACAGTTTAATACATATATAGTTCAATAATTAAAATATAATAGATGCGAGTTAAAGTTATTATGCTGATTCTGTAGCTAATTATTCATTAGCGAATAATGGCAAACCAATTTTTTTTATGTATCTGACTATTAAATTTCATTTATATGATTTGATGCGATATCATTCGCATACAAATGCATGTGATTTTTTAGATCATAAATTGGATAAAATATTCGAAAAGGATTATACTCTGTAAATGATCTTCGTGGCTTCGCATTCAACAAAATCCTATTGCATTTTTACAAGCGGGAGTTTTGTATTATTTTTAACTTACGCTGATAGATAAAACGCTTAAAATTCAGTCCAATGCCAACTGCCGTTTTTTATTTGCGATAAAACTCGCGACAGCGGATTTCATAATTCCGGAAACGCGATTCATATCGAATCTCCATTTCCCAGCATTCAATTTTTTTCAAATGTTTCGTTGGTTTCGCAAATATATAGGTACGCGTATACCTATATGCATACGTATATTTTTTTTTAACGTCGGAGAGCCGAAATGGGTTTTGGATTTCGGGAGGATCAATTTTTTGATTTCCCAAGTTAGGATTCCCCGGCGTAGATTGAAAAATGTCGAAGTAAAGAGCGCGCAGGTGTTCAATCTCGGAAATGAGGAAAAAGTCATGTCTTTATTGCGAATACCGGCAAGCCTTTCGCCGATTCGACCGGCAAAAACATTTCACGTTTCGCGATACACCGGGCGAACGAGCTCGTTATTATCAGTAATCTCCCGATATTCGCGCAACCGTCGCCAATGAAATTCATCACAATTCCGAGAACGATTAATTATTCCGTCATATTGCCGAGGCCGGGGCACTTTTTCCATCAGACGTTCGTCGAGCGCGCAACAAAGTGGAGGTATATGACTGCGTCCGGCTGGTTGCCCAGAAATTCATGCAAAATGACATTATAATGCAACAATTACGAACGCCGAACGCGGAACTCGGCTACGAACTGTAATTAGTCACCCGATATTGCCGGTGCGAGTTATTTTTACACAAAGGACACGATGATAAATTAACAGCGACGTCGATCTCCGATGAAAAACGCAATGAAAGCGCAGTCGACGCGTCGATGCCTGTCAGAAAGCGAACGGACGGCTCATTTTTCGTCCGTGGTGTCGGTCCATTAAACGTTCACCTTAAAAAATGGATGATTAATATTCTATCTGTCGACGCGCATACGTAATTATACGATACAATTCGCGGGCTTGCGACAACGAGCCAAATTGATTACAGAGTCCGCGCGAACGCGATGCTATTTTGACATCGAGGGGGGGAATCGAAAAGACCTGAATTATTTAAAGGCGTAGAGAAGATCAGAGGAAAGTTGGAGGTCGTGAAAAGCCCGGGACAGACTGGTTGTGACAGCCCCGGAGGGCCTTGACGATCTTGTTCGCCAAAGCGGAATCCATTAGTCTGACGAATTGCGAGCTTTATCACTTGTGTGGCGCGAATACTGATCACACGCGTCACGGTCAAATGTCCCATGGCCGAGGCAACTGGAAAGGCGTTTTCTCAGGCAAGTGTCGAGTAAATGCGATGCCGCCGCGCTTCGTGATGCTCGTGAGCCAATTAACGCGAGAGACGATTGCATATCAAACTGTTCTGAACGCCAGATAATTTCGTCCGCCGTAGCAGTTCGCGTTATTGATCATCGATAAAATAATTTAATAACCCTGTAACCCTGCTCTTCGACACTATGGAGCCCGTAACCCTTTTTTGTGCTAATCGCGCGCGAATTTCTCCGCGTTATCAGTCTTCAAAAGAACATGCATGTTTTTTTTTAATGAAATCATTTCTTTCTATTTCATTATATTATGAAATATTATTGTACGCTAATGTTAAGACGAGTAGTGATCAAATTATTGGAGCTACCTGCATATACAGGGTGGTCTACGCAACTTGTGCACCTCTAACTTCCAAAATATGCGTTGCACGAAAAAATTTGGTATACTAAAGTTGCATGGTTTAAAGGGGTACATTATGTAGTTCATTTATTTTTTTTATAGATGTAGGCGTTTTGTCAACTTTGTTTTTTTAAATAGAACACTATATTTTTTATATCAAAGTATGGAAGAATATCGAATTTTTAGTAAAAAAGTATTGACCTTTATTAGCCCTAAACCTAATAGCTAACGAGTAATTTCACTTTATTTCTTGAAAATTTTCTTCACGTTCGGAAGTCTGTGATAAGGTTGAATCTCCAACTTGATATTACGTGAAGAAAATTTTCAAAAAATAAAGTGAAATTACTCGTTAGTTATTAGGTTTAGGGCTAATAAAGGTCAATACTTTTTTACTCAGAATTCGATATTCTTCCATATTTTGATATAAAAAATATAGTGTTCTATTTAAAAAAACAAAGTTCCTTCAAATCTCCGAAACGCCTCCACCTATAAAAAAAATAAATGCACTACATAATGTACCCCTTTGAACCATGCAACTTCTGTATACAAAATTTTGTTGTGCAACGCATATTTTGGAAGTTATAGAGGTGCACAAGTTGCGTGGACCACCCTGTATTAACACTTGATTATTAAATAAATGTTTAATATACTGAATTCTTATTATCTTTTTATGAAGCTTTGATATCTGCAAAGTGAAAACATATGGAACATTGGGAAACAGTATAAGGAACATTTTTAAGCAATCGCAAGACATACCTTTGTGTTGTGGCTCTAATAATTTGATCACCCGATATAGACAGAAGTTGTTATAAAACACTACCCATTTTAGAGACTGCGATTCTTTTATTTGAATTAAGTTAAATGCTAAAATAATGTCTTTCAGCGATGTTAAAAGCATTTAGGGTAACTGCCCCAATTACGGATGGTGTGTCTATTATGGAGGGTTAAGCACATACAGTGTTGACTCGAAAAACGGCTGGGTTTCAGAACCGAGCACAACCCTTTTTCGAGTCGGGTTCGATCTCGGCCGGGTAACCTGAGGCGGCCGCGATGAAATGAGGAGATTCGCACCAGCAAAGGAGTAGTGAGGATAGAGGAATCCCTTCTTCGAATCAAACCCAGGCGTCGTTCTTCGAGTCAAGACTGTATTCATGTATTACAGAGACTGTACTTGCACAATATCTGAAATAATTTTTCATAACAATACTTTAATTTTTTTTTTATTCGAAGCAATTAAAACTTTTATACTTTAGACTCTTTTATATACTGAATTTCATATTTTAATTCTGAACCTGACATTGTAGGGCCGATATTTCGAATAGTCTAACATAAGTAAAAGATTAAAAAATCGTATTTTTGCTTGAGTAAAAATAAATACTATAGCTTTGGGGAATAAAGTACCTATATTTTAAAAAAAGTAAAGTAAATTATAGTATTCCATAATACAAGCTATACTCCGTAATAGATGCAATAACTCTTTTCGTTTCTTTCTTCGGTATTTCATTAATTTTTAATGAGCCCGTACAGAAACTATGGTTTAAGGATACTGGAAGAATCAAACTTATTTTTGATTTTTTAGCAACAGTAAGCCCGTGGAACCATTAATCTGTCCGTAATTGAGTCAGCTACCCTAAACGTTTTCCGAGGTTTTGAACTATCTCTCGAATAGTTTCAGGTGTAACAGATGCACAGGACTGAATTAATTTTCTTTATTATGGCTTTCAGTAACAGCAGGAGCTAAGCATTGATTCGTCCACCTTCCTCCCGCGGCTCCTAATATTATACGTATAGTCATACATTTAAATATATTAGTTCGTGCCGCGCCATCAACCTAAAATTCATAAAATCCGATCCTCGTTCACTCCGCCCTTCGTTCGGCTCGTAACAGGGTTGATTCGATGCACGCGCTCGCACCCTGAGAATCGTCGGCTCACGGCGAGGCATAAATATGCAAGTTCACGGGCCGCCTTCGCGAGAAATAATTTCGGTGCCACCTCGATCGACCTCGAGTGCGACGGCCCCATTATCGGGGGTATTAAAGCCTCGCGGACAACCTTTCGACCCCTCCTTAATCGTCTCTATCTTCCGGCCACATATTTCTGGCCTGGAGGGACACTCGAGCGAGGGGCAACCGTTGTCCTGTAACAGGGTTAATCGGGAATTGGATGGAACAAGCGATTTTCTCGTAACAGCGCCGGAATAATGCTGTACGAGTGCAATAGCGAAGAAGAATCGGACGAAAGCGGGAGAATTGCGGCGATATTTCACGGTTGAAAGTGTCGCGGCGTTTCTCCCCCTGGTTCCGCGGCCGATTCTCCTTTATGATTTCGTTTATTCGCGCGCAATTATAAAGAACCGGGTATTTTCATTCCCCGCGTGATTTATTTCCTCGGAATCGAGAACGTTCCCTGTGATCTATCTCGCTTATTTTTCGAGTCATTGTAACGAGCATTTTTTCGTTGTTTTCCTCCGTGGAGGAGGTGGCTCACGTTTCGGGAAGATCCCCGGGACCAATATTTCTTTGGCGTAAGCCTGTCACGAGATTCTTGAAATATGGAGGAGGGAAACGAAAATCACGACGTTCCCACGCCTGTTGCCGGCACACACGCGCAATCATTTCGCCATCGTTCCCGCGAATTGACCTGCCCATTACGCGCATCATCTATTTTCCCCGGCGCGTCAATTTTTCCCGTTTGTCGACACGCTATTGGGTCGGCTTTCACGCAATCATGTTTCGTCTCAGTTTTATTTTTCGCCCGTTCCACGAGTCCGAATGAAATTGCATGGTCCGTGTGACGTGCAATTTAAAACATCATACAAGCTAATTTCGAGAAACAACGCTCTCGTTTCCTATTTACGTCACATTTTTTCTCATCAACAAGCCTCGCGTTCTCGAAATAAACTAATTTCGATCCGATTTTCGACGGCAAATTCGTCGACGCATTAGGAATTACGCGGCTCCGCGTATTTTTTGTTTCTTTGTTTTCGGAAATATCTCGTTTAAATGCATATGCAGAAAAAGGTAGCCAAATGAACGGTGTCGATTGAATCCGGAGAATCGCCGCCAACATTGCTTCTTTTATCGAGAGACTCGGCGGAACTTTTTCCCTTGACAATGCGGCAACCCCCGAGCTAAGAGAATCGCATTCTCCCGAAAGGATCGCGCGGAGGGATCGAGGGCAACGGGGATGGATATTTCAGAAGATTCAGAAGCCCCGAGAGCGTTAGATTATGCCGAGTGCCCGTCATGCATAACTCACTCGGTGAGCAACTTTTAATTTCCATAAAACCATTCCTTCGCTCGTAAAATCCTCCCCTTTCGCCCTCGAGACGGTCGCGAAGGCGATCAACGCAAACAGGGATGAAAATTCAAATTTCACCCGTTATCTCTTCGCGGGCACGGCATTATCAATGTTTCCCATCACCCTTACCATGCGTCTTAATTTTCCACTCGTAAAGTCGACAGTACTTTGAAATACCTCAGCCTCTATAAACTCCGCGCGCCGCGTTTGTTTTTTCACTTGATCCATTAGCATAGTAAAACGAGGGCGATATTTTATTAAAAATAGCGGTGATCAATCTTCGGACGGAGGGTATCGCCATCCATTCTTAAGAGATCACACCTTCACCCTTTTATCCAGGGGCGAAGGTAATCTTTTAACGCGCCCCTGGAAACTTTTTGTTCCCGTCTTCTACTACTTCGCCGCCTCCATCCACCAAATCTTTTCTCGGAGAGCCAACGACCATGAAACTGGCTAGCAAATTTTTCCTTGAAAACCTCCGAGCGGTGGCTTTTGTGCTCAGGGATATATCAGTTTTTAATTAACGTCGCGACAGTCTTTTTTTCCGGATTTCGTGAACAAGGTCTCTCGAACTAGGATTCACCGCGAAGGGATTTCAGTTTTGACCGAGTACAGTTAAGTATTTGTATCAAAATTTCGATCAAATGGTCAATGATATTTGTTTATTTACGAGAAAAATTCTCATTAGTGTACAAGTAATTAGTAGCAGTACATTAGAGGACGAATTAACATGTGTAAAGAGATTAATAAAAATTAAACTATAATTATATATAATGAGGTTAATTAAATATTGGAGAAGGAAACAAAAGAAATTTGCTTTCTGAATAAAGAAATTGAGCCGCAGAACATGTCCAGGTTGTGGTCAATAGCATTTGCTGCCATGCATAGACGGTTAATAGTATCGGTATTTGAGAAATAAGGGGTGTAGTTTGCTGGGAGTAACGTTTAAATTGAACGTCTTCTTGAAGTGGAGGTGCAGTTTATTTGGAATAATATTGAAAACTTGGAAATGTAGAAGGACATATCTTGAAACTGATAATTTTGTCTAATTTAATATGGCATTCGAAATGTGACTGAATATAGCAACAGCCTATTCCAAATATACTGCGCTACCTCAAGTGAATTTTTTCTCTCAAACATATTTGCCAACTGTTTGATGTGCAAAAGTATCGACATATTGCACTAACTTTTAGCACAGCATTGTACTGTACCGTCAAATACCTGAAATCCCTGTCATTCGCTCTGAAAATATGATATTGGCCGGAAAAATGCTACCCAAGAGATTCACACAACAATGGCAAATAAATAGCAAGATATTAGGAAGCTTACGAAAAAAAGTATCACGGATTAACCAATATCTGAGCGACTAAGCAGAGTTTACCCCATATTTCACAGTAACGGAAAAATAACTATCGCAGTACTTCATAAATAGTTTTGAAGGCTGTTTTATGTATCGGAGAGGATGAATAACGTTCAAAATCCATGAACGCCATAAAACCGGCTACTCAAGATCTCGTGCGAAACATTGAGGCGAAGGGGACTAGGAGTTACGTTACGACGTGACGTTAAATCGCAGGGTTCGAGCGATAAAATACTTGAACCGGATGGAATTGGAAAGTTCGCTATTAAATAATCCCGAGCCGAGAGTAATGGATTTACTTGAGTCCGGAAGACCTTTCGGCCCCGTTACTTGGATATTCGATGTAAATTTGTAGATATATCCGGATGTCGGTTCACCGCAGCCGTGCCACGCGGCGACCGCAAAAACGGATCGCTTCCTGCGGCCTCGAATCGATCTTCCGCGCCGTGAATTTGATTGATACTCCCATGAATCAACCACTCGGAGAGGAGATTCTGATGTCATCTCGTGACGCGTTCAAGGCGAGCAAATCGAAAAGGAACACGAACGAAACCGCCGAAACAATTGTGGAACTCAGACGTGTGAATCTGTTAAGACTTTCCCGCCTCGCGAATCGTTCGACGCCACGCGCCAAAGTTTCCCTCGAAGACAATGAGGATCGCGCGGCGGAACACCGGCGAGTTCGAAGTCACACGAGCCTGGCGCAAGAAAGGAGAACGCAAGAAACCTTTGCGGGGGCGGCGAAGAAGGACAATGAACACGAGAAGTCGTGGCCACGGAAACAAAGGATCCGAGCGGAAACGCCGAGGCGAGGGGCAAAAGCGAAGGGACCATTCCGTCGGCTAACCTCGCGCGACTAGCTCGCCTTTTGATACGGCTCTACGAAATTGCCGAGCACTTTTGATCGTTGCCGCCGCGAAAAACTTGCCGACGTTCGCAAATGTCGTCCTCGAATTTCGAAGCAGTCTTCTCCAACGCGCACAACTCGCGCGAGCTATTCGTCCGGATTCGAAATCGCGCGCTTTCCGGTTATCGAAATCGGGGAATTTTCGAGGAGATCCGCGGAGTTATTTACCGGAGTGAAAATCGTGAATCATCGAGCGAAAGAGGATCGGCTTAGCAATGCGCCGCGCCTCCGTCTGACGTTTCGACGTTTTCTCGTTAGCGAAGCGGCGAGCAGCAATAACGTGGAACTACGGTGGAAGTAGATCAACGAGAAAAGCCCTGCGACGTCGACGGTAGCGGGGGCGGAGATTTGTTGCGTCGTAAATCGGATCACGGCGGGACTAACGATTTTGTCGATACCCAAAGAGCGTTTTCGGGTCCGGTGGTCGACCGTAACTGACTCTGTATCGAGATTTAGATTTGCGCTCAGTTCGTCGGCCACCGCGTCCATCGATTCTACGCACGGTTCTTGGCGTTTACGCGGCTACATCGCTTTTGGGATCAGACAGGACAAGGCTCCCGAACGAATATACATTGAAATTTCTCAATCCACTCGCTGAGGTTTGCGATCAAATAATTTTAAGAGGGGTACGAGCGATCAAAGTGACTGAAAAAACTGGTTAATAATAATAATAATAATTTTATTTACGGGTGTCTAACCCTTTAGAGTACAATTTTTTCTTATAAACGATTATTCACAGGTGACAATGTTTTTAATCATCTAAATCTAAAGGAGGTGTGAGAACTAAAGAAATCCAGTAAATCACAAAATTTATTAACATGTATAATCATACGGTTAATGCAGTTATATTGGCTATAATTCGTACGATGGGTCTCTTGCAATAATAAGATATTATTTCTTCTGGATGACGTTGACGTCATTAGGTTAAAATTCGATTTTTAAACTTCAGTAAAGCGTTAGTTACTATACCACGGGGAAGCTGTATACATTTTCTCAAATAAGTACCGGGAATGGTTTATTTAAAAAGCCCGCGTAAAAGGTATGAAAATAAATTTTGATACTAATATACTTAATTGTCACGTAGAGGTTCAGCGCGATCTCTCAACCATTTTGTTTACAATTGTTGATTAAATTAGTCGACCTCAAGTGTGCTTTGCGATTTTTAGAATGGATACAAATATCCAACGAAAAGTTTGCCTCAAATTTTTGATCTGTTTTCTGTTCCTGCACTGGCTATACGAATGCAAAACGAACCAATCGCTATTTCCTTCTACTTCATGGAAGGATATAGCAAGTGATTCACTATGCACTAGTGCAAGCACAGAAAACAGACCTTTTGTGTTGCCAAGCACGGACTTAAAGAACAGTGCATGATTGTGAGGGGTTGAAGCAAAAGACTAATAAGAAATACTCATTCAATGTCTATTCATACCATCCTAATAGCCAAAGTTTATACAGGGTGTAAACTCTATACGCTTAAATACTTTCAGGAGTGGTTGGAGAGCTTAAATGGAACACAAAATGTCGTATGACATAGTGTCCGATCTGTCTCCATTTTGCGGTAATAATGCCTTAAAGCTAGCGGCATGGTTTTGAGGTGGATACTAACTCCGGCACATCGACGAGGCAAACACATGGAACCAAGCAGCCGTTTAGGCTTCCCTTCATCCCCAATTTTTAAAGCTTTATAACAGTTTAACTACAAGAGATACAACAAAATGCATTAAGACTCTTTTACTCTATTGTTGCTCGTCAATATGCTTGTAAAGCTTCAGAATTTTCGGACTATTAGTTTAGCGTATAGGGTAAAAAACTTTAAGCTATTATTACTGTAAAACGAAGGCAGATCGGACAGTCCTATGTCATAGGATATTTTGTGCTCCACTTGAGTTCCCCAGCCACTCCTGAAAATATTTAAACGTATATAATTTACACCCTGTATAGCACTTTCTTTTTCCATTCACTCGGGGATCATACTACTGCAGTTTATCCGAAAACACCGGAAACACGCTGCGGATCCGATAGATTCCTCAGGGGCTGTCAATTACAGACCACAATCCCACTAAAGACGTTAGCCGAGCGCCAACGGTTCGTGCGATCGACTCGAAACAAATTTCAAGGAAGTTGGCCGAGCTCGAAAGAAGGAAGCCTAGGTTATCTCGTTCGCCCGGGAAATCCACTCGACCCTCTTCGACCCGGCTGCCAAAACTGCCGCTGGAAAGCCCGCGGATACCCTCTCGGGACGAAGATTTAAGCGCGCATTAGCTGAAAAAGCGTCTCGGGGTAATAGATTAACAGTAATGAGAAGATATCTGCGAAGAGCGAAGAAAGCGAGGACAAATGCGCGGTCGCGGTGCAACGTAGCTCACGGTTGCAAAAGTTCCTTCATAAAACGTGCTCTCGAGTTCGGGCTTGGCCAAATTGCCGGACGCGCGTTCTGTCAGGCCGCAAAGCGCTCCGAGTAGTAGTGTCGCCGGTTGTATCTCACCGTTAAGTCGAAATCAGTGTTTAGTGCCTTTAAATCAGACTCGGCGAACCTCAGTCGTTTCACCGGGCCTTTTCCACACGTTTACTTTCCCTGCGACAGCCAAGCTCGTTACCTCCCTTTATTATTCTTTATTCCACTTGGGCCTTTTCAAACTCTTCCCGGTATCGCCGTTCCCTGCACTTTTCCACGTTCCTTTCGCCGTGTCTGCGCGTCGAAAGCATTCTCCCATCTTTCCAGATACACGCGACTTCCGATGGCTTCGAAATGAAACTTCGTTAGGGATCCTCGTGTGAGAAAATACTCGCTACGGTTTTATTCACTGGCTGCGCCCTGTTTTCCATTAGGGTTGGACCGAGATTGACTGGCCCGGACCATACGATGTGTTTTTGCTTCCCCGGAGCCACACACCTTCCTAACAATTTCCAGACGACCTCCTTGAACCTCTTAAACCTTCCTACGAAGGTTCCTACGGAGGCCTCTTTGTATCTAAGCCTGCCAGCCGATTAAAATTTGTAAATTCAGGAAATAATCAGAAGCGGAAGAACGTTCTCGTAAGAACAGAGTGCCGGGGGTAGAATACAAAAGGACGACAATTTGATTACGGCCTCAGGTTCGAGATTCATGCGTTTCACGCATTTAAATGGAGTCCCATCCTGTCTGAGTTTTCATTTCGCGGCAACGACGCCGGTCGTCGCTCACTTTTATTATTCTTTATTCGTCTCAGCGCGTTTCCAAACGACTCAATCCTTTCAGGGCATTCTCCGTTCGCGCGGCTTTTTACGTCTACTCGCCTTCGTTTCGCCGACTTCCGTCGCGGTCCCTTCGTGTCGACTTTCTCGGCCGATACGAACAAACGAATCTTTGTTCGCGAATGCTTTGCAACGTTGTTTGGTTCCGACGGTAAACGCGCGACAAGTTCGCGAGAAGGAAACGGATTGGCGAAACGTTTCTGCCTCGGAGCGGTGTTTGTTAGCGAAAATTTTACCCACGTCTGGCAGAAAATCCGACATCGAGAGATAGAAAGGGGCGCTCCGGCGGAATGATTTCTTTGGAATGGACGGGGAAGCGAGAAAATATATTTCTCTTCGATGCACTAGCACAATAATGCATTAGTGTACTTGCGCCTGTAATTCGCTGCTGTTGCAGCGGGACGAGGAAACTCTGAATGTACTGTCCTTTCGTGCCTTTGTTATCTTCAATGGTAGTGTAGAAGAATGATAGACAGGGATCGATAGGTTAATCCTTCTACAGGCTTTGTGGCTTCTTTGACGTAACAGTGAATTTTATTTTTTTGAATTTTATTTTTATTGATGTTGCATTTATAGTAATGTGTCAGTAATCAAACCTGTGACTTTCTTTAGAGTCCACAGTGAGTACACAAAATATTAAATTTGCATCATATAACAAGATAATAGGTATACTTGCTTCGTCTGTTTTTGTTATAATATATTCCAATTTCATGTAATTATATCTATCCAGTTCAATGATGTTGCTACATTATTTTCCATTTGCATCTGTTTTCGGTGAATAAACGAAAATTTTCACATTTTTAAAAATAGGCTAATTTAGTTATATTGTGAAGATTCTGTGATATGCGTTACATTATTATTTTAGTGAAAAATACAATCACCGTCGGCAATATGAAATTCATTTCTGGAATTACTCAAAATTACAATCTCTGTATTCAGATCAGCAACAAGTAGAATAATTATACAAATCAATACTCCAGTTAGTGAATATACAATGAAAATAACCCGTAGCAAAATGTCAACGTGATATTTAATAAAATATTTGCACAATTGAATAGAAAAGTTTCTCATTGTCAGTCTGTTCAACGAAGATTAGTCCAGTTTTACATTTTTCTGTAATTTCCCTCTCATAAATCATGTCAATTTAAAACATTGTGCATTTTCTCTAAATTTAAAACCCCAAAGAAGATATCTGAACTACAGAGTAACATATATTAAATGCACAGTTAGAAATTTTAAACATACATACATGCAAAGTATTTTATCATTTCGCTCATTGTCAGCCAAAACAGTAATGAATTCTAAAACATTCTATAGCATTTAAGTCTAAAACGAAAACATTGCTGGTAATAATTTCGGGACGAATAATGAAATGAGAGGAACAACCTTAAAGTCGCCGGAAAATGAGACTCGACAAACACGTTGCGAAGTTCCAACTAAATCCGACTTTGTGTCATCAATAAATAAATATTTCCTCATTTATTCGCATTTTTTAAAGCCGGGGATGTAATTTACCTCTCAATTCCAGATACTTGTCTTTCACACCGAACAGACGGTTCAATCAGCCTACAGAATCTATAACGAAGTCAACAGACTTGAAGTTGGCGAGGCAACACATGCAACGCAATGCGAATTCTAAACGATGATTTGTTTCGACAGTCGCAACAACCACGGCTCCCTTTGGCAAAACAAAGACCTAGCAACGAGATGCGCGATGCGCGTTGCGTTGGGTGTTGCGTTGCACGCGTCTGGCCGCGCCCTTACCGCAACAATCTAAAACTATAATGTATTCCTGTCACAGTGTTCAAAGTGCGCGAGGCGAAGTGTGAATGGAAGGAAGCTTGCTCGCAATCAACACGGTACGACCGTCCGAAACAATTATTCTGAGCGGCCGATAAACAATTGTTCCCCGGTGTTCGCAGTGGTGGTACACGCGAAAGCTCGGCCCTAGTGAAACGGGACGATGAATAACGCGCCGTAGTCCGATCCCGATTGTTCGGTACGCATATCTCAGAGTTAAAAACAAAAAAAAAAAAAAAAAAGAGAGAGAGAGAGAACAAATGGCGTTCGTAACACAAAAAACGGAGGCTCGCGACAAACGGACGTGAAAATATTTTTTATCCACGTTTTGTCACGCGTTCCCGTATCTAGCTTTCAAACAATTATTATAGTTTGATACAGCAATTTTGCGTTGAAAGTGGCGATTGTTAGCGGCCAACCTAGCCTTTCCTGGCGATTACGCGAAAGTAGCTCATTCGCGATACGGCGTTATTGTTTGTTCGAGCAACGAGCGCCGCGTGTTTCTGAATAATCTGCACACCGGTGTATGAATTAATTAGACGCGACGCGCGGGCAAACGAGCGGAGGACGATAACGACCCGTTTTATTTCGTTTTTCTCTCCCTCCTGTCCGGAACTTCGGAGGTTCCGCCTTATATTGCTGCTTCATTCAATTTCTTCGACGATCACCAGCAATCCGTTTAAATATGCAGCGAATAGAACGCCGCTCCGACTAGCTTCGTAGCTCGGTCTCATCCTCCCCCGTAATCCGTTGAAAAAGTTCCCGCGGAGTTCCGGAAGCTCTTACCGAGATCTAACTACGCCTGTAAGAGGCTGACGTTAATCGACATTTTCGATGAGAGCTCCATCGAGTTTCGGAGCTTGAGGAAACATCGCGTAGAGCCGCGCGAGCGAGTTTGTCACGGCTCTCCTCGTCGCTCTAGACGGCTTTCAGATGCTCTAATTACCCGCGCGAGCACTGATTACTCGTACGATTTCGGCGGTACAGGGGAGGAGGTGGAAGGAGCTGAAATTATGAAGACGTGCCCGCAAAGTCGGATCCCGGTTTTCTCGTTCCCTTCCGACTGGTCATTAATTAAGGCGCTCGCGCGCAATTACTCCTGCGAAGCCCCGAGCCCCGGAAAAGCGACGTACTTCGCCGCGCGTGCACGAATCCCTCCACTGCTTCCGGCGTTTCCTTCGAGGCACCAACACACCTCCGTCAAGCAAACCGGCGACCGGATATATACGGTAACGCGTTTACGCTGCAGCTAGACCGATAAAGCTTGTCCTCGCCTGGCGGGGCACGTTCGCGTGATCGTTTATTGTATTAGGCTTATCGACACGTAATTCATTCGCTCCATCGGCACCGACTATATCACGGTTCCTTTCTTTAAGGCTGGGTACGCAAACACACTCGAAGCGGACGATTACCGTCCCTATTTCTGTAAAATTGTTTGGGAAATTGATGGAGCTTCCTTATAACGCGGCGCCTGAAAATCCTCGCAGTGTTCCGTGGAAAATAATTATGTGGGATGCGTTGCACTTACAAGAGATACCTTGAACCCGGAATATTACGATTTGAATGAAACTTTGTGGGTTCATAGTGTGATCGAGGACAAGAATCACGGTACCTTTCATTCGTGTCCAATCGACCCTTAAGGATATGAAAACTACCCCCAAAGTCAAAGGGGCGCTTGTATTTCTTTGAAATACAAGAGACAGAGAATAATGTTTTAAGTAAAAATTGTATAGTTTAACGAGCTTTACAAACCTGCACTGTACACACCGTGTACCTTTAGTTGTACAATTTTACAAGCCGACACTGGATTGTAAGATTAATACATACTGTTGAATTTAGAATAAAACATGCAATATTTTTAGTTATTACGTAAATATAAAGATTGTTAAAAATAACATAAAATACATTTTGTTTTGCTTAAACAAAACTTTTTTTTTAACTTTGTTGACGCAGGTTTTTAGAGCTCGTTAAACTATTCGATTTTTAGTTAAAACATTTTTCTCCATCTCTTGTATTTTAAGAATTATGCTCAAGAAAATGAAAGCGCCCCTTTGACTTTGGGGGTAGTTTTCATACCCTTAAGGGTCGATTGGGCACGAATGAAGGGTACCGTTATTCTTGTCTTCGATAACACTATAAGCCCACAAAGTTTCATTTAAATTGGTTATTCCGGGTTCGAGGGGTTCCGTTGTTAGTTCTGCTATAAGCTCTGCTGTTGATGCAACGAGTAATTGCGATTTACCAGACAATGTGGAAATTATAATGAAAACATTCTAGAATTTTTATGGAAATGCAATACGTGGTAATGAGTTTTCGATCCAACGCGGTGATATAAAATTCACTAAAAATATTTATTTATTGATTTATTTAATTAACTCAAGGGAAGGGAATTCCCATTAGTGTACAAATGAATTGAATCAGGTTGAATACATAGAAGACACAGCACTGAAAAACAAATAAAGAAAATACAAAAGCAATATAAAAGTATAAAGCACGAATACAAATATTCATATGTTGCATAAATGCAACTAATTCATGTTTTTCTGTATTGATAATTAATCACTCAGAAAAATCTATACAGAAGACGATAAATCCATTAACATCTGGATATATTGCCACATGTTGGGCTAACATTTTAGATTCTAGGATAAAAATATTTTATGTAGAGGACGTAACAAAATTTTGTATGTACAAACCAAAAGTAGGAGGGATTACACTGAAAAAAAAAAAAATAATACAGAAATAAGCTAAACCTTTTAGTGCTTCAATAAATTTTATGAATACACTCCAGGTAATTATGGACTCATCCTGGCAGTTATTAAGGATTAGGATTATTTTTCAGGATTTGCTACATTCATATCTATCGCAGATTTTCTTTACTTTGTTTGTTAACTCTTTGCTCTACGAGTAACACAATGTATTCTAAATATTGTAGCAGATGCTCTGCGATATAAAAAGTAAATGAAACGATCGGAGTGGAAATACTCGTCAATTATTCATGGTTTTATTTATTTCCGGAAGTTATGCGATTAATAGTTACTCAATAAGCATATGCATTATTTGGCGGATGTCTGAAAGCACCATAAGTTCAATTCAAGTCACTTGATTACTTCTCAACAGTTTGAAAGAGATTTGCTTTAAGAAATGTCCTGAAGAAAATGCGCATCTTCGATAGTAGTGTCAAAAGCATACAAAACCCTTGGTTTTCTTAAACGATGTACAGTAAAATTCTCAAATCCAGACTCACTGAGACTATTATACTGTTCTTTAGTAAGACCTATATTAGAATACGCCTCAGTTATATGGTCTCCTTATTTTGCCAACCAGAAACACAAGCTTGAAGGGGTGCAACATAGATTTCTTAGATTTGCGACATTTAAGTTAGGGCGGAAGATGTCAATCACTGACCACAACTATGATGTAGTCATGAAAGAGCTTAAGCTTGATACTTTAGAAAGAAGAAGAATATTTTCAGAACTTATGCTCATTTTCAAAATCGTCAATGGTTACATCAATTGTCCTCAACTTCTTCAACTTATTAACATATATGCGCCAATAAGATCTCTAAGGCACTCGCAGACCTTTCTTCCGTTAAATTATACTTCAATGTGTTCGCATCTAGACACAATTAAGCGGTTGTGCGTCACTGCCAATGCTTTTGCTGGCGACCTTGATATATTTGGTAGCTCGTTGTGGTCTTTCAAGAGGCAATTGTACAACTTAATCTAATCTGTTATTTACATCTTTTATATCTTTATATATTTTATTTCATATTTTATTTATATGCTATCTTTTGTCATTTTTATACTACTCCTGTACTCTTTTATTGTTTCCAACTATTGTGACCTCTATGTACGCAACTGTATGAAAATTTTTGTTTCTTGTACACTAATGGGAATTCCTTCCCGTGAATAAAATTAAAAAAAAAAACAAAATTAAAAAAAAAAAAAATTATCACAGCTTAAGAAAACAAGGGATCAATAATCAGTGAAAACTTCAAGATTCTAATTAGAATTCTAATTAGATTCTAATTTCTACCCTTCAGTAGCGATAAACCTACGTTTTGTATTATAAATTCGCAAGTGCAGCAAAATTAGTTAACACCTGTCCCGAAATTGTGATGTCAGTCTGTCCCCGCAGAGCCTCGTGCAGTACATATCTCCGTAGGTAGATCTGCATATTTCTTGTTGCAGGGCAGCGCAGAGGCATTTGCCGAGGTTGGAGAAACCTCTTCACGGGCAATGACAGGACACTTCTCGTCCCCACCTTGATTAACAACCCTTCAAGATAATCTAGGCGGGCGAACGAAAATGTTTCCAGAGGACGAAACCGCAAGAGTGTGTCATAACTAATCGAGGTTCCGAATGTACTCGAAACTCTGAATCCCCTCGAACTAAATGAGATTTGAATTGATTCGAGGCTGTTAAACGTTCGCGTAAGCCAAAACCGTGGTGTCTCGTATCCCCACCCTACCTCATATTCCCGCCTACGGTTCCGTAATTAATTCAATTCTGTAATCAGCGCGCGCTCCGTCCGAGTTAACGTCAGTTTTGCGAGCGTCGAAAGCTCGTACGATATTAAGAATACGCTAATTAATCCCCCTCCAACGGCACCGAATGTTTACGTGCCGCGTGGCAAATACTAAATCCGGGAATTTCACGCTGACCTGATTCCATTACAGCGAAACCCCCGCGTCCCGTGCATATTTTATACCGACGACACACAACGACGGTAACTTACGGAATTATCGGACATCGGGCTAAGTGTTCGCGAAGTGTTTGGACTTCCATCCCCTAATGGAGATTAGGCAGCCGTTTGGTATTGTTCCAAGCAATCACGATGACGCCCGCGCCCGACGCCCCCGCGACCATGATCGTCGCTTATCCGCACTGCGACACAGACCAACTTTATCTTTTCGACGGATAGCTTCCTTCTAATTGCTGGGAACACTCGTGCGCGCGATTCTCTCCCGATTCAGCAGCATCCATCCTCTCCGTTGTGTCATTCTCGGACGCTTCTGGAGCCCGTGGAAATATCGTCGGCGTCGCGAGCGTCGCGTCGGGACGCGCCTCGCAAGGTCCTCGACTTCCGGGAACCTGTTGCGAGGTCGCGGTAAATCCCGGGCACCGCCTTTTCTTCTAGAGCGCCGATAAACCCCGAGGAAGACGAGGGGGGCCCGCGTAAAAAGCCATTCTCGCGGCGGCGTTTCCGCATCGAGAGAGTTCGAAAGTTCCCCGACGCGACGGCGGCCAGGGTAATCCCGGTTAGCGGGCTCGCGGGAAGAAAGCCTAGCAACGACTATCAGGAAACGAGCGAGCACATATTCCTCCGGTTAATGCACTCGCCCGTCGAGCATTAACTCGCTCCCCCGGCTGCCTGCTAATTGGAATTTGTGAATTACGGACCGAAGAAAGGGTCGGCGTTAAAGCAACGTTTACAACGGACGCACCGCGGCTATTGTGAGCGCCGCGGCTTCTCGACCCCCACCGTTCTTTCATCGCGGGAATAATTAAACGCTTAAACACGAGAATTCGTTTGCACTTTGGAGCCGTTGGCGCGACGCTAACAAGGAATGGGTTTTCAGATGTCCGCCTCCCGATTGCTTTAGTTTCCGGATGTGTTATGGAGCAGCGTTTTTCAACTTTCGCATTTGTTCGTTAATGGCATCGCGATCCGAATCCTTGTATATTATATAGGATATTCCAGTTTTTTCATAAGTCTAAAGAAGAAAAAAATGTTATATAAATATGTATCAATCGAACCATTGTTAAAGAATTATAATGATTAAATGAAATATGAAATGGAGCCATAAATAATGTGAGTTAAGAATCATAGTATTTTTACTAGAGATCATGGTTATGAATGTGTTTGAAAAATTCATGTGTACACGTGTTCACGTGTGTGTGCATACACGTACTTTAGTACGTGTCATTTTAAATACACGGGTACATGCATACTATTTCACTTATATTTAAATACACGTGCATTATTTCACATACATGTATATTTAGCTACACGTAATCGATGCACCCAGATTCGAATTCTCAAATAAATATCAAAGATACGGAAACTGAATTGTCCAAAAATTGTGGAGCTTGCAATGAAATATTTTAATATATCAGCAATAGCAGTTGTTTCGGAATACAGATATGTTAATACACGTGTATTTAAATGTATGTGAAATAGTACACGTTTACCCGTGTATTTAAAATGACACGTACTAAAATACGTGTCCGTGAAATACACGTATACACGTGCATTCGAATACACGTGAAATAAGGATCTCTAATTTTTACTAGAGTAATTGTCCATTCAAAACAATGCTTGTGTTAAGTAATACTATAATTTGTTTTACATTTTTAAAAATATAGATGCTTTATTCCACGTTCGAAAAATCGAGCCTGAAATATCAGATTCAGAATGAAAGTATAAAATTTAATACATTAAAGAATCTAAAGTAGACAAGTTTTAATTTCTCCGAATGGAATAAGAATTGAAATGTATTATAACGAAAGTATTCCAGGTGTTGTGCAAATACTGTGTCTTTAATATATAAATATGTATGTAGTTAACCCTCCATAATATGGACACCATCCGTAATTGGGACAGTTACCCTAGTCCATTTCAGAATGTCCATCATTCTTATCAATACAAAGTTAGCTCCGATAGAAGATTGAATTTAAGATTGTTTGAAATTCACCTTAAGGGGACTAGGCAGTCAAAAAATCGATTTTATTCTTGCATTTTCTGAATGTACTATCTTTCCCGAATGAAATGCTGTTTGGTTTACGTGGAAATTCCCAAAATTAAGCATTTGACAGCCGAAAAGGTCGAGCGAGTCCCTGCGCGCACGCAGGTAAATGAGAGACCTCGAGCGGGACAAAGGTTCCCCCTATTGAAAAAGAGAGCTAAATAAACAGAAGAATTGCCGAATAGCAACAGGCTGACATTGAGGAAGCTTAAGAAACATCTTATTACTCAGCTGGAAATTTTTAAGTGAGGTATATAGTAGTCATCATACCCAAAAGTCTTTCAAAACTTTAAACGCATTTTTCTCGAAATCATACTTTCTCTTCGTTTTGCAGTGATTGCGAAAAAACAGAGCCTCAAATTGATTTGAAACAATAACTTCCCTATAAATCGGGAAGTTAAAAATTGAGCGAACGTAAAACATGTGTAGGTTAGGCTTGAACCTAAAAACAACTTCGTAAAAACTCTTATCTTGACAAAAAAATAAAAAAATAAAAAAAAAATAAAAAAGTTCAGTTTTTTATTGAAAAATCACGCTTCTGCATTTTTATAGCCGTCATTTTTATAATTTTGAGTTTTTCCCTTTTCAATGAGTTCAAACAGCGCGCGGAATGTTATTGATTCGTTCGTGTCGCGGCTCGACAAAGGCGCGCAAAGTGCAACGCGAGATAACGACTAAACCTATTTATCGGATACATTGACCCACCCGCTAGATTTATAGGCTAACATCGACACCTGACACCTGGGACCGTTGTTATCTGTGATGGATGACGTCACTGGAGGCTAGATACTAATCGTTTCCATAGCCTTCCTCGCATTGTCGTCTTCCATCGTAACTGAATCCTAATTATGGGTAATTACCGCGATTGTCAACGACGCCCTGCTTTCGCGAAAGTAGCTTACCGTCGTCGAGGGAGAATACAATTTGTCGGACAAACGGGACCGGGTAGAAAAAAAGTGCGCTATCGGATATGGTATCCGCGCGTTCCCGGAATTGCATACCGTCGTTTTTGCCGGACGACGTGGATATAAATGAAAAATTAGTGAACCGTTTAGCTAGAGACAATTATTTGGTGGGAGGATTTAAATTGAATTGCAAAAGAGACGCGGGGAAAAAATGTTGCACCCGTGTCGGTATATTTTCGACGAAATAAAGTATGCAGGGCAACGTGTTCCAATTAACGAGTACAAACAGAAAGTGAAGAGTCACTGGTTGATTTTCGCGCTTTAAATTTCGACTCATCCCCGCGGCGAGGAAGTCGGTCGTGAAGCGCGATTTAAAAAAAATATTTTATACGAATTGCTCGTAATATTTGCTGCGCCGGCTGCATTCGTGATTCATTCTGCTAAAGGCAAAACAAGATGCGCATCAACTCGGGCATCCTCTCTAATTAGCCCGAGCAGTTGTGTTTCGGTAAACTTTTCCGCCCGCAAATAGTTTACCGCTACTGGTATCATTCGGCAACGATAAGCTAACAAATTGTAAACTGCCGTTAGTTTTAAGTGGCACAATGAAGTTTCGAATATATCCAATTTGAACAGTTGTCTTTTAAAAAAGGGTCAGCTACGGATTAAAACTCAAATAAAAACCGACGCGCCGGTTTTTGTGCTACCAGATGCTGGTGTGCGAAATAAAATTCCTCTTAAAAATGAAACTTCCCGCAAACGTCCACAAAATTTCGTCTCTCCTTATCTTGTGCTGCATTAATTATGTACCCAGTCTCCGTGGCATTAATTAACGGCGAAAAGCACAAAACTGCAAGGTTTACAAAGAGTTTTTCGGTTTTGGGGAAAAGAAAAAGAGAGATAATAAAATAGAAATTGCGATGGAAATGGAGAACGGATTCTATCGGCAGGTGATTCGAACAGACCGCGGGATGTGTTTCTTTCATATCCGCGTATTATTTGACGGAAACCGAGAAAAAGAGGGAACCACTGAACAGAAGAATCACTGGAATCGCCACAGCGACACTCGCAAGAAGGATCTCGTTAACCCGATCGGAAACCAAGAGACAAAGAGCACTCTCCTTTCTCGGTCCCTTTTCCTCTTTTTCCGTTGGATCGATGGGAACGATGTGCTCGGAAATATGTTTCATACCTTCTTTCTATTTCTCACCTTTCTTCTTCTATTTCTTCCTCTCAACCACAATATTTTGCTTTTATCTCTGCCGTGCTTTGAACGGTTACGTTTGCAGACGTGTAATCATAAAATTGATGAGTCAGTAGGAGCAACGATCGCATTCTTCCTCTCAGGAATCTGTAACCTTTTCAATTTAGCAGCCATCATAATTAGTGGCCCATGTCGCAACATTCGTTTACTTGCTCTACTTAAAAGAAGATGGCCATTTCATAATACTTTTAAGGTATAATTACTCAGAAATATTTTCCCAAAGTAATATTTCAGAAATTAAATTAACCTTCCGTTTGCCTTTAGTCACGTTAGAAGTAGCAAAAATTTGAAACACATTTTTCTTAAAATTTCATTTCTCAGATTTGCTGGCGATATAGAAAAAAAATGACTCAATGGATTGATTTAAAAATTTTAAATAATATTTCGTTGTACAGGAATTCTTATATATGTGTACGAACTGGTTTTCAGTGAAATATTACTGTGAAATATGCAAGGCAAGTATTAATTTTGGAATTTTATTTTACGGATGAGAGTTCTCGTACAGAATATCCATGATCAAAGAAAAATTTGTCTTAGCTTGAATAAAGTTGGTTCTCCAAAGGATAGAAGTATATTATTTCATAGAATACACCATAGGAATAAATAATTTTTTAAAACACATTATCACTTTCCTGCGGAATTTTCGAAAAATTCGTGAAAACACGATGACATATTTTTAACTCGCAACGCTTCTTATTAACACTTAAAATCAAATTCTGTTTCGTTTTCTAACCTCTCTTCGGTGATACTGATTTCATATACAGGGTGTTCCCGCTAAGCTATGGCACAATTTTTTAGGCATTTCTGGTAGTGCTATTAAAAAATGTTTCAGACAAAAATTTATTAGTACTCGGTTAACTACATGTTCGCATATTCTGAAATCTCAAGAAATGCTTTTGACGTAAACAAGTCAAGGTCACCTTGACTTTTTTAATAGTACCATATGTTTTTAACATCATAGGATTGTTGCCCATGTTGAGATGAATTCAACAATGTATTATACTATGACCTTGAAATGACCTTGAACTCGAAAATTTTGTGCAAACGTAATTTTAATAAAAAATTACTTCTATTAAAGTCAAGGTGACCTTGATTTTTTTACGTTAAAGCATTTTTTCAGATTTCAGAATATGCGAACATGTAGTCGACCGAGTACTGATAAATTTTTGTCTGAAACATTTTTTAATAGCACTACCGGAAATGCCTAAAAAATGGTGGCATAACTTAACGGGAACACCCTGTAGATTGTCAGGAATATAGAATGTTCATTAAATACACGTTAAATAAAAAATTCATGCTACTCCCTCATAATGCGTACATGCCATACGTATCGACCTTTAAGCCAATTTGGGTCAGTAGATTCTTTTAGAAAAAAACTTGAAAGGGAATTGCCACTTTTGCCCTACCTTCCCCCTGATCCAAACTACCTTCCTCCACCTTAGTTCCTCTACCCTCTGTAACGACAAAGATTCACGTAATCACAGGCAAATTGATGGTTCTCTATTAACGTGCTTCGAAACGGCGCGGCGCAGCGTCGCGTCTATATCGATGGCAAGAGTCCCCTTTCAGCTTGATGACCCACGTTGACCCCAATCTGCATTCCCAATAATTTGCGACGGCCGCTTCTGGGATCAAGTTTGCACACTCATAAATCTTCTATTTATCGACGTTCGTTTATTTCGAAATACGGAGTAATTTAATATTTCGAAATGCATTACGTTATTCAGGAAGTTTTCTGTGCGCCTCGAGTTTTCGACCACCCTTTTAAGGTCGGCGGGTGGAGGGTGAACGGGTTGCCGAGCACGCGGGTTTCAAAGTATCGCTTCGCTCGAAAGCCCGGCTCTCTCGAATCGAGCCCGTATTGCCGGAGGTTTCGTGACGTGGACGAAGATTAAATGGCACGTATTGAACGCGAATCTTTTTATTCGGAGCCCGGGATCCTCGTTACAATAGAGTTCGGGCTTAAATCGATCTGCTTCTTGTCGCGCAACCCTCGTCGAACAGGAGAGCTTCCGGCTGAAGCGCCGCGGAACTCGGCCTCGGAAAGTTATTTGACTGGAAACCAATTCCTTGTCGCGCATTGTCGAATTCGCTCAGCGTCACGGCACGGACTGAATTAAACTTTGTACCGGCTTCCTCTCCCGGTTATGATAACAGGCGGACAGCAAACGGAACGATAAACAGCGGAAGAAACTGGTTGGAGAGGTGAGGATCGATCGGACAGCTTCCGACGCGACGCAATAATCGCGCGACAGGAATCTCCGTGTTTAAACGCTTCGCCCTCGACGAAGACTCGCGCAAACGAGACGTCGAGGCCCCAGTTTACCGTTTAATTAATACTTAATTATAAGACACAGTCCGGCGAACGCAGCGACGCTGGTTGAGGAGCGCGTTTTACGTATCCCCTCTGCTCCTCCGCGCCAGCTGGAAACTCCTTACCGCTAACCTCATTCTCGTAGTCGTGGAGGTTCCTCAGCCATCACGAATATGTCGAGAGTTCGGTGGGTAATGGCAAAGCATCCTGTACCAACGGCCAAGGATTCGTATTTACCCAAAACTTCTCGCCGTTTCCACGGTTTAATTAACGATACGCCGATCCAAGACCCGTTCTCGCTCGCCGGGTAGTTTATGAAACGCGGAATAACTCCGACGCTTCTAAACCTTCGTGACTGGAAATCTCTTCTTACCATTTACGACTAAGATACCAAAGATCTAAAACTTGCTCCTTACTCTGATTCGCTGAGACAACTTTCAATGTTCCGCGTTCTAGTTAACACAACGTTCTATCCGCCGTTTCGAACTGTTCCTTCTTGAAGAGTTGATCCTTCTTAGGTGTCACTAATTCTGCGAATAAACCGGTGTTAATAATCCTTATAGGTGTTACATTATTCAAAAAGTTTGACTATGAAAGCAAAAATATATGAAGTTTTATTTTGCGCCTGTACACAAATTAATGCGAAGCATCTCACAAACAAGAAAAACTTGAACTTTTATCACGATCATATTGTAAAAGAAGAACGACAAGTTTCGAAGACCAAAAATCGAATGTCTCCTACGTTTTCCATTCCTTATGCTACAAATAATTTTTTTAAAACATAGCATACATTTTCCTAATTACCGGCTGAATACATGCAATCACATTTAAGAGTGGATATCGGCTTATCACTTTACCAAATTTCGTTGAAGTCGATGAAATATACAATACATTATTCATACTCTCCAGCTTTGAACTGTTTATAACTTGAATTTGCAAGTTTCCACGGGTCCCATAATTTTTGGATATCCTGTATAAGTATTCTGCAGCAATTTGTAATTTATGTTTGGCACCGTTGTTCTGGCGGGATTTGAGATCATCGAGTATGTTCATATTTGTCATACTTTTTAACGAATTTTCATTCATCATGATTAAATATTTATTCTTATCTAACATGCTATCAGTAAATACTAATTTGCCCGTTGCTGTTGTTGAAATATACACCCAAACTCAAACAGCAATAATTTCTGAAACAGCAACGCGTCCGAATATTAATGCGAGTTGTATTTACTTTGGATTTGCTCTTCTAATTTACCCACAATTATATAGTCAAATTCGTATTTGCTGGGTCGCTAAAATAGCTGATTTGGTATCGCGCGTTATTATATAAAAGTTCACGGAAGAAAATGTCTAAGAATAGATCCTCTTGAAAAGTTTAAACTACAAGAAAAAGTGATTCAACATCGTATATACATTTTTTGCGTTTCCAGTCGATCGATACTACGAAATGAGTGCATTCGTTCGCTATATTTGAAAAGTATGCACGCAATTTGCAAATATTGGTTAATATTTTATCATTCAGTGCGTCGCCTTTACCATATTGCTCGGGAATTTGGTTTAAAGTTTAAAGTGACAGAGACGTACGAATATTTTCAGGATTGTTTAAATTCAGTTTGCTTACCAGACGAAAACACGACATCTGAGTGCATTAAGTATTCCTACGGATATTCCGAACAGTATTTTCCCATTAATATTATTAGTCAATCTTATTTTTATCAAAATATACACGCAGGCTTGTCGCGCAATAAATCATGCAATTACGTTTTACGCTTTCTATTTGCCGTCGTGAACACGACAATACGGTGTCTTGTTAAAAACGGAAACATTCGAGTAATTCAACGTGAACGACGTCGTAAAATTGTAGCCGGCCAGAAAGATATTTAAATTTTCAGTGTGTAACCCAGTTATCTTCACGAAGTGTTTCGCCTCGTAGATTCTCTTCTACGCGAAAACGCAGTTCGTCGAAAAAAAGGAAAAATATACAGAGGTCCATTTTGATTTCAGCCCTTCCAATTCTTTTCCACGCAAATGAAACAGCCATTACGGAATGCGTAGCTCATGCCACGCCTTAATTTCATCTAAATCCATCAAGAAACCCAGTAAAAGCCCTTCAAGTCTGACGCTTATATTTTTCTGGCACTCGTACTTCACAGCCAGACACTGTTTGCGATTAAAATGCGAGTAATTGTCACATGTTCGTGTTTCCCTTGGCGAGCGAGTCGCTTTTTCGCTCGCCGTTCCTCTTTGGCAACCTGCTTTGTTAGATCTTAAATGAACTAACTCAACAATGCTTTGGGTTCGCTCTTTTTAACCCATTAATAGGTGCGACCGGATAAAGACTGAACAGTTGTTTTTTCCCTCTCGCAAGAACGAAAGAAATTTCAAAGCGAGTAACGTTTGTGTCGAAAAAATCTATTGCTTGAAACCAAGATTAAAGCGAGAGACCGCCAATTACGCGCGCCTTTCACCTCGCAACCGATGATCAGCCTCGGTTAATTGTTTCCTGGTTCACATTACCGATCATTGTTTTCGGCGTGAAAGCGTTTTCCATCCAGCTTTTATTCTAAGGAATTCGATATGATAATAAAACGAAGCACGAGGCGGACGCTTCCATCGGCTTGTACAGGGCTCGTGGTTAATGAAACCAGGACGAAAACACAGAGGGGAAAAATGTTCCCCCGTGTTTTTTTTTTTCTGTTCGAAGCGTCTGCGACGTTTGAACGACGAGTCGACGTGACGTTTAATAAAAGTGACATCGCGAGAGTGGAAATGGAACTGCGCGAATCTCGACACTCTGGCGCGCTTTTTATTTAGAGAGGTCGAGGCGGTGACGTCGCTTCGTTCGAGGCTTGAATTTCTGGTAATTTGAACGCAGCGTCATTGGTTGTTTTTAATCTTGCCGTCCCGGCATCACCTAAAGCGGCAGACTGAAACGGAGGGTTTCGAAATTTTCTGAGGGCCGAGCGCGCAGACGTTGGGGCAAAGGCAGAATAATTACGGTTGAACCTTCAAACGCAGGAGTTAAAGCTGAAACTACCCAATGATAGTCGTAAGAAAAACGTTGATTACATATGTTGTTTCTTAGTAGAAACGAAAGAAAAAGCGCCGTGAATACTGAAAAATTGATTATATGTACGATAATTAGACAGTGGATCTTTATACAAAATAAAATTTTTACAATGCACAAATACAGAGTTGGAACTAGAAAAACAGTATGTTTAATGTCCTAAACATTCTAACTTTGACAGTATTGTTGTTATTTTTGTATATTTTGGTCTAATATGCTGTTCTGTGTATAACCTTATTGCAGAATGAAATTAATTCTGTGGTAGTTCCACGATATTTATTTATTTATTTATTTACGTATTTATTTATAATAATATTAATACGTTAAATGTTATCGTACTCAGTGAATATGTAAAGGCGCTTTCCAAAAAAATAAAGCCTCATATAAAATAATTAGTACAACAGTCCATGTATGAAAAATTATCAAGCTAAAGAATCGATATAATTGTACACAAAATTTTCAATCGGAAGTTTCGAAGTTATTATTAAGGGAGGTTGAACCTTGCGTATAATTTCCAATTCTCAAAAAATTCACCGTAATACCTCATGTTAAATAGTGAAAGAAATCATAGAAAAAGATAATAATAATATTAAAAGCACCAAAAAGAAGTATTTTAATTACATTATTGAATAAACGGTTCGATTTGAAATTTTATTTTGAAAAGTTGTATGTGGGAGTACAGAAAGTAACGCGAGAGTAGTACATTGCACAAAGGCTATGGTTGCCTCGTAATAACTAATGCTTCTCGACGTCTGAATTCTTTTGTGCTCTCGCTGCTAGCCTCGAAATTTTTCAGGAAAAGGGTCCAACTGTATACGCGTTGTTTAAGCCGGCGTTGTTCGAGGGTCAACCGGCACATCTAATAATGGCATTTAACAGGGGAAGCTCAGTAGATGACATTGTCTGAAGTTAATCATATTAATCAATCTTTGAGTAATTATTTTCTGGCGCATTAAGGGTTTTGTTGTATTTAATTTGCGCTTGTTCTGGATTTTAAGAAAAAATTCAAACCCTCTTTATTAATGTGGTTCTTTTCGTAAAGACGCGTGAATTTTTAAAAGTTCGAGCGATATCAAAAAATGCCCATATCAAATGTTACTATTTTACAAGGTCTGTAAAAAACTGACACAAAAGCTCTGAAACGAAAAGTATTTAAGAAACGTTTAATGTCTGACCTCAAATAAAAAACACGACTTCCAACAAAAAGATTCGAAAAAACATTTAATATACGAGCTTGTATGAAAAGGACATCATCCATGAAAAAGGTGGTTTCTTCCTTAAAGACCTCGACAAACTTTAGATAAATACAACATTTTTAGATTTAGTCATAGTAATAGCAAGCACAAAGTTTCATGAAGATCGATGTTGTGTTCCTTATCAACATTTTTAGATAGAAATACGAGAAGTTAAAACACATGAAAACTTTTCCAAGGTACAGAAACACAAGTTTTACATGACAATTCGAGGTACAAACTTTATAATCTGTTTTGTAAGTCTGTTCTGTGGCGGGAAATGTTGTCGATAACAAAACCAATATTCGAATGTGTGCAGACTTTTTTCATCCGTAACAAAAGACAGTTCTTGATTCGATTTAATAATGTGCCATTCGTCGTTAAAGCGTCAATCTGTTCGCATGTATCCGCCTGTCACAAATATTGAATGAAAATTCGAAGCCTTTCGGAATCAACGAAAAATCCGTGCCCCATACTTCCCGCATGGAACAACTAACACAGCCGACTGCACCGCGTGCAGCAGCTCTTGAGTGCTTTCCTTTAGACGATTAATGATTATGGATGCGGATATTGATGAATCTAAAACGGGGCTTTCGTGGAAGCCTCCTAGAATCGCGCACGGGATCGTCGCGTGCTTTCACCACCGCGGCTATGATTAATACTGCGTGTACCTCCTACTTGGCAACTTTTCAGACCGGCCTTAAGTCGCAAGACCATCGGCAAATATTTTTAATGCGAGGGAAGGAAGGTTGGAGAACGAGAGTATCGAGTGATCGATTTGCTCGACAAGAGATTATCCAGCGGTTTGCTCCTACCTCCGCGGAAAATCCCCGCTGAAGCGGATTTCCTCAGACGCTAATTGCCATCGCTGCTTGTTATTAGGCATTTAATGGAATATCGGGACTTCCGCCGGTATCGAGCATTTTTCACAGTACGGCGAGATCCAGACGCCTGATCTCATTCGATCTCTGCGCTGCGCTTGAAACCGTGTCGTTGCACACAGTTTAAATTATCCTCTCTGCACAGTACACTATTTCTGGCGCGCTCGTTAATTGACATATTCCTGCTCCGACTACCCACCCTCGAGCCTCTCCCGTCCTCAGCTCTTCCCAGAGCAAGAGTTACTCGCGGCGCTATCGATTTTCCGAGAGGCGAACGCTCGTCGCGTCGAAGCGAGAGAAAAAAGGGCGCGTACGCGCATATTCATGCACACGCACGCCGGAATCGGGAGTAACACAGGCGCGCGAAGGCCGAGGGAACCGGAGGAGCAGAAAAAAGAGGGTCGCGAGGGTGGAGGACGGGGGACACGCGAAAACAGGGGCAGAAAAAAGCAACGATACAGTCGATAATTAATCGTGCCAGTGGGGCTCGCTTGTAATTTACGAGAATGCGTCCGGCCGATCCAGAATGTCTGGAAACGAACGCGCGAACCTTTCAATTCGCTCGTTTAACGCCGAAAGAAACCAGCCGGGATCGTATCGATTGCGGGAACCGTCGTGTGCAGGGCTCGGCCGGGATTACGCGCGATTAGCATACGAATTTACTTCCGCAACCGAGGATTTTTCTTTTCCGGACGAGTGGACAGCCCACGGCTCCCTTAATCGCGCCAGATTAATCTCAATTTCCCGCACGCCTCCGATTCGTTTAACTTCCGCGCGTGCGACGAGTCAACAGCCGTTCCTCTCGTCCTCCCGGGCTTCTTTAAATTTGCGCTGATCCTACGGGAAGCAGCGCGGAAACGGCCGAGTTTACCGAACAAAGACCTCTTTTCCTTCCATTTCGAAAATTACGAAGTATCGTTCTACGCGTTTCATTAATGACGAAGTACTCACTGAATTGTCAGCGCAAAAATAGTCATTTGTCGAGGGCAAACGAAAAGCTGCTTCATATTCCGAAGAACCGGACTGTTTATTTTTTTATTTCTGTCGTTCCGAGTCCCTCTGCTTTCTCCAGGTACGTTTTTCTTTGATGGAACAAAATGTAATTTGATCTTTGCTGCTTGCGACCAGTACATGTTGAAAATTTGTCTCCCTTGGAGCTCCGTGCGCAGGAATTGTGAAATTTATGGTGACGTACTTGAGAAAATTCTTTTGCGAATGATGCCTGAGATTTTAGATGTATACAGGGTGTAACAAAAATGTTGCAGTTCCTTGAAAGGGGTGATTCCTTAGGTGATTTTAAATAACTTTTTCCTTAGCGAAAATGTTAGGTTGGGCTTTGTTAACGAGTTATTAACGAAAAACACCGACCAATCACGGAGCGAGTACAGCGGATTAATAATGACGCGCACGATGGCGGGCCAATGCTACTCGCAGCTGGAGCCCGCGCTAAAATTCGTCCACTGTATTCGTGCCTCTATTGGTCGATGTTTTTCGTTAATAACTCGTTAACAAAGCCACACCTAACATTTTCGCTAAGGAAAAAGTTATTTAAAATCACCCCTTTCAAGGAACTGTAACATTTTTGTTACACCCTGTATATCAGGGTGCGTTTTCATTCAGCGAACAAATACGAAGACGCAGAGCTCCATTTATCCATCACTGAATTATTTTGCGTTGCGTTGCATATGTACAATACGTTCGGCTTCTTATTTGAATAATTACCGAGTTATAAAAAAAATACTCGTTGACTCATGAATTTCACCGAAACAGGAGAAGAACAAGCAATTCGTTCTCTTCTGCAATATCGCCAAAATTCAACTGTCAACAAGGATTCTTTCAAGCTCGGCGATTGTTCAGTGGATTGGAAACCAATCATGTTGAATGTTCTAAAAACGATCGCACCACCAGCGATGTGTATTTACCTCGACCGAAACGAGTAAAAACACAGAACGGGAGCAAAGGCATTAATTCGCGCTTGTTTAGCGTAAACGGCCGTCGAACAACGTGTTCATGACGAGTGTGAATATTTGTGGAGTTTAGACCGAGTAACTGGAACGTTCAATAGTCATTTTCCCCTCGAGTCTTCCTCGCATTTTTCATGGAATTTTAGCTGTGGGGATGAAGAACGGGCATTCTAGACGCTCGATTTAAACTTCACGAACATTCGTTCGCATTAACCACGAGGACGTTCCTTTAGTTGAAAGAAATTTAAGAACAGTATTGTGGAGATTATTTTTCTGTTGAATTTCATTGTTCGTGGAACAGAGGCACAAAGGATTAAAGTAGACGATGTTTTTTTTTCCTTTTAACAACGGAAATACTACTACATCGTGATAATTCTCTCACCAAACGACTTTTTCGCTCTCGTCTGTAGACATACATTATATTTTTGAAGATTAATTAGCCATTAGCACACGCAGGCTTAGGTGGCCACACATACTTCGTTCATTTCATAACTTTAAATATGGGGATACTCTGTCTCAAATATTCCTCTTTTGACTTTCCAAAGCTTAATGTATACATATTAAACATTCTGTAATTACACGGTGACATCTCTGCTTAAAACATTTTTCAGCCACGTTCCAAGCTGAGTATAGTTTGAAATGGGTTAAATAGAAATAGTGAAAATGAGTATACGCATAATGAAATACATATATGTACTACACCAAAAAATTAGAGAACCAAAAAAAATCATATCTCATCAACATCTTAGAGTCTATTATAATGGGGAGGTATCTCTGTCTAAAATGATCTTGAAGCTAAACTCGAAAACAAGTTTTTGAAGTTCATAGTCGTTCTAATTTATACAATTTTTAAAGAAAAGTAGCAACGTTGATTTGTCTTGCAATAAAAAGAGATCGTCGAATAAATTAGGTTCAATAAATATTGTAAAAGTAGGAACTTCACATTATAAAATGAGTCTAGGTAGATTGTTGTACGATATTTTGTTTTTTTAAATTATAGTAATTCAGAAGTCGACGATTTTTCGGTCGAAACGTGGCTCTACAATTTTTTGACGTAGTGTACCTACTATGTTAGAATAATACCACATTTTTAATAGTTCTAGTCTATTTCAAACATGCTCAAGTTCTGATGAGGCAGTTCTAGTCACATTTTCACTGGACTGAGCATTTTTATAGAAATCCATATTATTACAGATACAAATAAAGAACAGAAGCTTGAATAACAGTGTGAATAGAATCTGCAAATGTTCTTGTACAGTTTTGCACATTGATATTCGTCATAAATGCATACAAATTTGCCATATAGTAATAACTATCTACTTTCAAATTTTGATATTAACATTTCTTCAAAATTAAAAGAGTTGGTTGAAAGGAATAAAATGCATGTTTGAGTCGAAATTACGAAAGAGTTAAATATTTTCTACCATACTCGAAATCGTTTTAAACATCCACACAGAACTTTTGAATGCACCGTAAACTCGATATCCTTGTTCGGGCTGGTTAAGCTCACTCCAACACGATGAACGCAATAGAAAAAACCCGAATGGAATATCGAAAGGTGGAAAACTAAGCCAATATTGAAATTTAAACACGAGTCTTTAACTTTGTCCTCTTTCTCGTACGAAGGCTCAAAGGAAAATGTTGAGTTTGTACATCCAAGAGATCTGCAGCCTGTCGACTCCAATTTATTACGTTATCGAATTTTGGTCACCTTATTTCCAGTCTTGTCCATTTTAAAGCGTAGCGTACCTAGTATCCAATATTTACGTCGACGATTGTGCATCCGTGTTCGTTAAGTAGACGTAGACGGACTTACACTATCTCTCTAGCAATTACGCCGCAGTTCTTAAGGTTCTTCGGCGAGCGGTACTCTAGGGTTTCGTTCGCAAGTTGCCGACGAACCGGCGCTTTCCGAATCCTGTCATCCTCGAGTGTTTCGTCGGAAACAAACGTTACCGGTCATTCAGGTGAACGAAAGCGCCGCCCACTCGAAAACTAAGCGATTGAAGTTACCGCGGCGGCGGTGCTCGGCCCGCACAATGGGGAAACCCTGAGACTAGGAGCGGTGTCGAGAATGCATCAACGTTCGATTCGCTGTTTGAGTTTGACTCGCGAAGTTTCAATTGTTCTTCATACGGCGAGCCCGGAATTATTAGTTGTAACTCGTGGTTTGCGTTTCGCGCACCGGCTGAGCCTCCGTTCCACTCGGAACGAGAAAAGTTGGATTAGAATCGTGGCTCGTCAGCCGACCGAATAAAGCATGATTCACATTATCCGTCTAGCAGATCGCCTGCTGACCATCGTCAGCCGACCGTCAACCTTTTCGTTAATTCATATTTACAGTATCTGTCTGTTTGCTAACAAGGAGATACTACAATGTACTCCTTGAATTTTAATTAAATTTTAGAGAATGAATCTGGAGGATATATGATGACATTCTATAGAATATTTTGTGTCAATGCGCATTTTTTATAAACAATTAAAATATGAAGTTCGAAAGGCTGTGAGTTTAACATGAGAACAACAATGTCTGATAGTTCATTTGACTCGTAACCCGAAGGGTTCTCAGTTCGAAATCCTGGTTTGTGTTACAGGTTCATTTTTTTTCAACTCTTGGTTTCGAATAGTTTTAATTCCTTCACTTTTATTCTATGCGTACTAGAGTTGTTTATAAATATGTCACTGATCATATATTTTTGAAAATGTATATCAACGTCTAAATTTAATATCGAATCTATTTTACATTCCTTGCAGTCACATTCACTTCTCTTAAATTAATGTAAATTCTTTGGGACACTCATAGCACCATTTATTTTTTTTACATATATTTTTTATATTATACATGTAGATCATATCACAGTTACTCGAAATTAAACTCGCTTCACATATCTTCAAATTTTTACAAAATTGAAACTATACAAATGTAATTATTTACAAAATACTGCAAATAAATTTAGAATCATTAACATATTTATTGTATTAGAATTTACATTGCACGTTACCTTATTAATTGTACCTGTAGCTTCAGATTTTAATTATTGATAAAAAATGCGCATTGGCGCAAAATATTCTACAGACTGTCAAGTTTACAGACTGCGGAAGTTTATGCAGTAACAATATGCAGTGAATATGCAGAGTATATGCAAGATATATACAAAGTATATGCAGGATAAATTTGATGTATACGTTACATGTATACAGACTAAAAATTCATATAATTGTGTTTAATCAATTTAATTAATATGAGAAATACATTTTTTAAATTATAAACATATTTGTTACATAATATGAATCGCATCGAGGCGATATATGTAAGAATTTTTTTATTAAATCATGTAATTGATAAAAAAAAACGCATTTAGATATGTTTAATAATGGCCTTGATCTCAACAAATTAAAGTTTTGCGTAAAATTGAAGTGTATCAAAAGAGTAGGTTCAATCATTTGCAAAATTTTCGGTACAAAGTCATTTCAAAATCATGATGTGGTACATAGTTGTATGTGTTTTGACCTCGAATATTGAATAGTAACAAACATTTGGTCATTCCATGTAAAACAAGAAACATTATACTGTTCCCAAAATTTCGGCATTACCTTGTATTACCTTGAGGGTGAACTCAACCTACATAGACTCATGTGCGTTTAAAATACAACTTTCTCCTCACATTTTTTGTATCTGTAACCTGTACAAATAACAAAAGAACCAGGGGTAATAGAGTTAAGTGAGACACTCTGCATATGCAGGATATGCAAGGTATAGGCAGTATATGCAAAAACTATGCAATATGCAAAATATGCAAAATAAAAAAATATGTTTTTGAAATCCTCTAATAATGAAACATATTTCTGTCAAAGTTTCGTTCCTTTAATCCATTTCCCTGAAATATGCATTTGCATGAACTTCCGCAGTCTAGTCATCATATATCCTCTAGATTCATTCACTAATATTTCATTTAAATCCAAGGAGTACACTCTGCAAGGTCTTCTTGTAATCAAATTTATACATATAGTTGATCCTTGAACAACGCGGCTAGATGGACAGTGTGAATTGAGCTTTAAACGTGGAATAAAATGTCGCCGCGTTCCGCGTCGCGGATTTCAACGCGTTCCTTCGAGAGTCGGGCAACAAATCAACTCTGCTCCGCATTACGGTCGCTCCGTGGCTGTCCCTCTTAATGGACCCACAGTTGTCCCAGCTTATCACCATAACAATTACACAAAGGAACGTTCGCGACGCTCGCTTTATCCCGGGCAGCGATGGCGTCGCGACGCTCTAACTCTTTTCAGATTTATACCGCCGATACCGCGCGCTTCCCGAGACGCGATCCGGACTTATTCTAGTCGGATTCGAGGGTCGTTCTTTCGCGCATTAACGTTTCAACGAGACGCCTCTGCCGCATGGTTGGCGAATAAGCTCGCGAGGAAGCGGAAGAGTCGCGGCGCGGGAGGAGGTCGAGGAACGTGACTGAGGGCGGAAAATCGCGCGTTATTTGTGCTCAAACGCGAGACGCTGCGCTATAAATTCTTCATCTTCCGCGACGCGCCTGGTTATACGCGAGCGGACGAGTCGGAGGGCGGAAAGAAGAGGGAAGCGGAGAGCGGGGGAGGTAAAACGCGGCAAAAAAAAAAAGCAAATCGGACGCACACGGACCCCTTTTCACATGTAAATGCCGGGGCTGAACAAAGGTGCGGCTGAATGTAATAGTGACACGCTGGCGACTGGATTTTATTTTACTGTTCAACGCCCGTCTTCCATGACCTGCTCACCGTTCTCGCCTCCGTCCGCCGCTTTTTCTTTCCGCTTAAGTACCATTCGCATTTATCGCATGTAAAACAGGGACCGCCTCGAATCGACCCCCGTGCGCGTTTCTTATCGGCGACGGTTTACATTGATGGCCGATAAAAATGAGACAGACTCGTTTGTAAAGGAAGCAAACCCCGAAGCAGGATTTCCAACCGAAGACCTTTCTCGTTGCATTCGTTTCTCTCTTCGACTGCTTAGCCGAAAATTTCTTAAAACGTTTAACGAGTAATACAACGTTCACAGCGAAATATTAATTCATTTCGCGCGTGACCCATTTAACTCTTTTCAAACGTCAGCCGGCCGCGTGACGCGTAATTACGCGGTCGACCGGCGAAACAACCGCGCAAAATAATCATACCCGTATTCATTTTCGAGGGAGGACAATGCTTTCCTTCCTACAATTTCGTTGAAAGCCGACTCCCGCCGCGCTCAAATTCCCCCCTTTCGGATCGTGAAAATCACTGCCTCCCGTGGCGGCGTGGGGGTTCGGCAGCGATCGCACGACCCGCCACAAGAACAATCGCGGATTTTCAACGAGCGTCGAACCGCGGACGCGCGCCAGTTTCCGTTCCCAATTTCCAACGGACGTCCAACTAATTATGGAAGTTGGCGCGCTACGCGACTGACTAGCTGGTCCGGACCCACTTTTCCGCCCGTCTGGACGTCGAGCAACGCCGGAAAGAACCGCGCAAATGCACTGGGTACGCTCTGTCGATGTCGATGCCTCGACGAATTACCGAATGTTTGAGATTCCATCCGTTTCTCCTCGCATTGTTCCGGACGGAGCGCAGCGGAAAATATGCATAGAAAAGCTGGACAGGATTCGATTCCGGAAAGTTTACTTGAAGGGTTGAAATTACTATTCTACGAGGGAATTAAATGCAGGTTGAGTAAAATAATGGAAACGTAGCGTCCATGTATAGGATCAATGAAATTTGCCGCGAAGTTGGGCTGATTTCGATCGTATTTTGATTTAACTGGATTAGCCCCGATATACATGAGCGACAAAATGTCGCTGCGATTCTGCATACTACTTTGTTTTTCACAAATACAAATAAATTGGGCAACGTCAATGACATGAAATCGCAATGATCGCAGACAATCGCAGCGACTTCGTGTCGCTCGTGTACATCGGCCCTTATGATAATGCTTTTATGACATTAGATACCGTTGCTTTTGGATGCACGAGGAAAATGAATCGAGAGGTGCTGTTATGACTGCACTAACAGATAAAAGACGAGTATCAATAATTATAATTTATGCTCTCGCAATTGATACACCTTTGCTATCACAAAAACGTAAATTAATGTAGAATTTAACAATATTTCTTTTCTGAAACAGGTTTAACTTTCGTAGTTTTTCTTTGAGACTACTTATACATAGTTCATCTACATTCATCAGACACTATTTTATTTATATTTATTTAAATTACTAACGAATCACAAACTTGGACTCGTAATTCTAAAAAAAAAAATGTTTTCACTGACATAAGAATTTTTTTCCATCTCAAATTTGATTAAGCTTCCAAAGTTTAAAGGAATTTAAGATGATATACCTTTAAGGTACTAGTTTTTGAACAGTTCATGAAATAAATCATTCTGTTAAGTTTATGTTAACAAGTAATTATTTAAAATCATTTCTGAAGTAAAGATTGACTATTCAAAAATATAAGAATGGCATGTCAAAGTAGGTAGTATTGTGCGTTTTTGTGAAAATAAATGTGAAAGGTAGCACACTTGCAGAAAGTCCTTATTGAACGCCATGTCTTACTGATCGGCGTAAGAGAGTACCGAGAGTACCATTGATAAATCGATCTGTTTATGCTGTGCTAACTATTGAAGGTTATTTCCATACATTTAGCTTATTAAATAATTTATTTACAATGTAAAGCAAGAATTTTAATAATATACGTGTATATATATATTAAAAATTAGTGATCAATTACTTAATTCCAATTCCAATGTTTTCTCGTGTAATTAGTTCTTTGATCACCTAAATAATAAATAGGTTAGGACACAAAATTACAAAACAAAAAGTATTAAATTTACATTATTATACTAAAAATAAGTTTATTTTTTATTGACACAAGCTTCTTTTGTTTGAATTTGTTACTTTTCAATTGATATTTGCATTTGTCAATGTATTTTGTATGATCCAAAACTAGTTCCCAATCACATTATTATACGGGGTGTTTGGGATAGTTATAGTAAAGCTTTGAAGGGGCGATAGATCACGTAAAAACAAATAAAAAACTTCTATATGACTTGGGTCCAAAACTCAACCATTTTTTTAAGAAACTGTTATAAACATTTAAGCTACAAACCGCTATAATTCAAAATAGAAATGTTTTTCGAAAGCAATTTTTTCGCTAAAATAAAGATTACGATCTTGTTAATCCAATAAGTACAGTAACTATGATATTGTTACCTCGTATCGTGAAAAAATAATATTTTTCTAACCCCTTAAATTACCCTTTAAAATCGCGATAATTTAGGGGCTTAGAAAAATATTATTTTTTCGCGATACAAGGTAACAATATCATAGTTACTGTACTTATTGGATTAACAAGATCGTAATATTTATTTTAGCGAAGAAATTGCTTTCAAAAAACGTTCCCATTTTGAATAATAGCGGGTTATAGCTTAAATGTTTATAACAGTTTTTTTCAAAAATGGTTGAGTTTTGGACCCAAGTTATATAGAAGTTTTTTGTTTGTTTTTACAGGATCTATCACCCCTTCAAAGCTTTACTATACTATCCCAAACACCCTGTATAGTTTGTAAATAATTCAATCATACTTATTTTCAACTTTTTAAAATCTTTTCATGAAAATAGAACAAATTTATTTTTTAATAATAAATACTCTATAGTTTAGGATTTTGCACGATAAAAAAAAATATTACGTCGGGAATGTCCCTAAAATGATCAAAAACTAGTTCCTTAATGGTAGCTATAGTAGATGGAATGCTTCAAAAATGTTTAAAGAATGATTTATGGAATAAAAGAAATAACCATGGATTGCGCAGATTTCATGCATTTTTATCACCACTGACCATAACATAATTTTCCGATCAAAAAGCATCGAAAGCATCAAAAAGGCCAACCATCAATGTCGAAATATAGCAAAAGGCAAAATTGCAATTCCACGAGTAAACTAAATATATATGTATATGGTAATACAATTTGTCAATATTTTCACACTCGTATGCACACTCTCATAATATAACACTGTTGAAAAATATTAAATCGATTGACAAAATTGCTAACTACATTTACGCTTCAATGAAATTCCAAATTGTAGAAAAATTTGTTAAAATGATTTTGGCTAACATTTTGGTATGAATGATCCACCCTACGTCCCCGGTTTTTCCTGTTGCGTCACCGTCTCGTTGCGTCGCGGATTTTAATTAATAAAACCGAGCAAGTGGAAACGTCGGGCAATAATCAGACCTAGGAGGGACGACATCCATTTCGAACCCTCTGAAGTCCTTTACGTCCTTGTGCGCCTCCCCTCCGGCATTGTTAAGCATTTGTCTCAGAAACTTCTTTTCACCGATTGTGAAAAGTTACTTCACAGCGGAATTAATCCTCGCAGCGCCCCAACTCTCAGCGTTCAACAATTTCGCTTTGTCGGGCGTTCGCCCCCTCAACGGGACGATCTTTCGGGGGCGGAAACGACGTCGCAGTCGTTTAGCGCGCAAAGGGGCGCGTTTAAAGAGGCGCCAATGTCGTCCAGCAAATCCCCCAATTTGCGCCGCAAGGCGAGGTAGGTACTCCATTTCGGTCGAGTTTCCCCGTAACATTCTATTTCTGTCGATCTTTTATCTCGCTGGGCGCGAGGGACACGCAAACGCCGCGCCGCGGTGTTTCAATGGCGTCTAATGCGATTTAGGAAAGCCGATAAAAGCGTGGCGCGAAAATTTTTCAATCTCTGCGACAATGGCTACGTATATCGGCTCGCTCCAGGAACGAATACATTTGTTCAAGCTGTCGCCGTTCAATTTGACGCCAGCGTTTTAGAAAAGTAGTTTCGGCCGCGGGCGATGCGCCGAGCGTCGTACTCCTCTGTGCCGGCCACGGGTCGTCTCTTTGATACCTCACGAGATCGCGTTAAATTCACGAATAATGACGTCGGGGCTAGCAAAGTTCTTCATGCGAAAAGGTCGAGCAACATGGCGACTGATATCCCAGAATGTTCCTTAACGAGCAACTTGTTGATTGCATTCATTTATAACAAAGCTGATGCCCGTGACTAGGTTTATCTAAACGCGAAATGTAAATGGTGATTTCTCTGACAATTAATCATTTGTACGGTCAGGATTTTATGCAAACATGCTTATAAGGTTTATGAGGTAAATACTCAGGTTGATACTATATTTACTGATTTCAAAAAAACGTTCGATTCTGTCTCTCACAACATTTTTATTGCTAAGTTACACTGAGAGAAAAAATGAGAGAAATTTTACTACATTTTCTACTAAAACGGCAGGATTGGTGAAAATGGTTAGGTTTTTACTACGCCAGTGTAGTAATATTTGGTTCTGAAGACTTGGTAAAAATTACAACCTCGTGTGCTGATTTTTACTACACGAATGTAGCAAAATTGGAACTTTCGCTTAAACTAAAAAGAGTTTTTCTTTATGGAAATACTGAGAGCTGGTATTCTTGGCAACGGGGAAGGCGAGCTATAGGATAGACAAGAGAATTATTATTGGTTATACAAAGTGTTGACGACTGGAGGAGGAAAACTTTGGGATGGAAGAAGAGAAGGGGGCAACGGCGATTTTCGTTTTGGACCATCGGATCAACGAAGACTTCCTTCATTATCTCAGTAGACATATGCTGACGGACCCGCGCTTGAGCTGAGGAAGATTATTTCCGAAGCGTAGATGTCGCTGTGTATCACAGCCTTCCGTAAATTTTACTACACTGGTCTATTAAATTTTGAAACACGTGCTAATTTTTCCTTTTAATGTGGTAGAAAGGAATGCATTTCACTATATCCTGTTTCTTTACTACGCAATGTAGTAATTTTTCCTCCATTATTTTTCTCAGTGTAGATGCACTAGGTTTTTGCAATCCTATTTTATCTTGACTTGCAAGTTATCTGCAGAACCGGAGTCAAGTTGTTAGAGTTGTCGATTCATTTTCACCTCCAATCGCTGTGATGTTTGGTGCTTCAGAAGGTTCGCATCTTGGTCCTTTACTTTTTAGTTTCTTTATTAATGATCTATTTGACATCTTCCAACATAGTAATTTCTTATTGTGCTGATGATCTTAAGATCTTTAAAAAAATATCCAACATGACGGATTGTCATGGGTTATAGATGGACATTTCGAACTTTTAAAAGTGATGAGAATGCAATTCTTTGTACTTAAACCTATCAAAATGCTATCTAATGAGATCCTCACGGAATAGGCATCCGATTGATTTTGAGTATAAGTTATGCAATACTGACACATAGTCTCTAAATTTATCCCCGCACTATACTAACATTACTAAAGAAGACACCAAAACACTTGGATTCATGAAGTGATGTGCAGCAAATTTCAGGAATCCGTACACCCTTAAGTTGCTGTATTGTCCTCTTGTCCGTCCTTCATTGGAATACGCACCAGTAATATGGTCGCCGCACCAAACCAAATACATACAGCTATTAGAGAAGGTGCAACATAAATTTTTAAGATTTGCTGCGTACAAATCGGGACATAGTATGGAATTTAATGATCATGATTATTCACATATCATGGAATCGCTGGATTTGCAGCTAATATTCGTTTGAGGATAATATTCGACGTTATTTTTCTATTTAAATTATTTCATGGCTTGATTACTAGTCCTCAACTCTTAGAAGCAATAAATTTTAATGCTCCACTGCGGTCTTTTAGGACGGTGAAGACTTTCAACCCACCATTGTGTAAAACTACACTTGATTTTTCGGACCCGATCCATCGTATATGTAATATGGTGAATGATCACAATGAGAGTTTTGATCTTTTTACTGGATCTATTCACGGTAGTGCCTCGCGCCAAGTTGAGCCGCATAATATTGTTACGCGCACCCGGTATTAGGTATGATGTTGTAACACTACTATATCCACTGACTGTATATTTAATTTTTCTATGCTATATGTAACTATGTATGAGTTCTGTTTAAGCCTTTGTGCACTAATGGGACTGTATCCCGTTTAATAATAATAATAATAATAATAATAATAATAATAATAATAACAACAACATTCGGAAGAGCAAGAGAGTGTCGCGAAGTTGGATTTCCGTGCATCCTCGGGAACGCGAAGCGCTAAACACGCAAATAGTTATGCAAAACATCCGTGATTCGTGAAGCTTATCATTCAGCTCGGTCGTGTAATCGGCTGCCGATAAGTCGCGAAAACGGCGTGTTCTTCGTCCCTCCGATAACCAAACGGCGGACTTTCAAGAGGCAGTCGATAGCAAGCGGTTCGAGGGAAACTCGACAACCGCTCCGGGAAGTTCGAAAGACATTCGTGGAACGGCGGAAAGTGATTCTCGACCGTCGAAAACTCGCGATAATTTTCGATTCTCCCCGGGGACGTTGTAGCGCACCCTCCTGCGAAACTTTGCTCCGGGAAGCGGATCAAAGCAGAGCCCCTTAATCGAGCGTGAAGCGTTCGTCCGCCTCCATTTACATGTTCAACTTCCATCAGAGTAACGACAACACGAAGAAGAAGGGGCAAAGTTGCCGGCAAGTGGAAACGTCCGATTGTTGGACACACTGTGACGAGAGTCACGAGATGGACCGAATTCCTGGAGGCTTTTTGCGTCTCAATTAGCACTCCGAGAGAATTTCTGCTACGGTTAGGAGATTCGCCTGAATAGTTGAAGCACAGGGAAAAAATACGGAACTTCGCCGTTCGTGAAACTACGACGAGGGGATGCCGATGAGCATCGGGAAGGAATATTTTGCCACTGATTGCAGACGTGGCTCGAAACGGTGAGTGTTTTGGAAATTGGTTAAACATTCTAGAATTATTGGCTATCCGGACTCGTTAAGCGGGATGAATGACTTTTCCGAACGACTCGGCACAATTCATGAAGTCACCAATTAGAACAGATAGGCTCGGCGCTAATGAAAAGTCGTATTAATCGTGGCGAATGCATTTTCATGAATAAATTTCCTTCATGAATAATTGCGTCACCATTTCGTAATGTATCGAGGAACGATGTTATTTCGAGTTATTGGAACAGCGTTCCCAAGTCATAATAGATGAACGGGACGCAATAAATTGTTTCAACAATCATGGTGGACTGCTTCAAGCTAGGTGCTCCATTTTTAATGAATTACGGTAGCATAATAGAGCTTAAAAAGCATATTATGGTAGCAATTATTTAAATTATTTAAATTATTTGTTAGGCCGTGCAACGCTTCAATTTTATGAAACATCGGGGAAGTGGTAAAGCGCTATTATACTTATGTAGAGGATCCTATTTCGTCCTCCTATGTCTTTATAGTTTTTAATTTCTTTGCCGATTGTTTTCTAAATCAACATTGGACTAAATGGATTTATTCTCGTAAACCTTGCCATTTCATGTATTACAGTTAGATTTAAAATATTATAAAATTTTGGAGAAATGGATTCAAATATTATCTGAAAGTCAGAACAGTGATGATCAACGTGTCAATGATTAAATATAACTCCAAATAATGTGGGAATAGGTATTATTATCTAGTATTCGTACGTTCTGTGTTGGTTACTGAGGGAACGATTGCGAGTCTGTATGAAGTGAGTGTTGTACGAGATCGAGTTGTGAATAGACGTATTTGATTGTATCCTTAAACCATTTTCTATTATATATTATTATTAAAATATATAAAACGCTTTGCCTAATTCACTATTCCACAATAATAATTTTCATTGCAATATTTTCTTTACTATGTACAACGAAATAAATAATTACTTTTGCAGACTTCAGTGTTAAATATTTTGTAAACTATTGGGTAGACGATAGTTTGCATTGTTCTAGGCTGTAAAATTTGATTGAAGTTTATCAGATGCCATAGAGACCTAATCGTGCTTTCTCTTAATCATTTTTCTGATGTCGATACAAATGTAAGGAAATTATTAACGAATTTGTTATCTATATAATCTGCTGGTAATGAACGTTCATTGTATTTTTAGAAGAACATACTAAAGTTAAAAAAAGTAGTGTGGCGCTTAAAATAGTTAATTAGTTGATAACAGTGATAATTATTAACGTCACGCTAAGAACGTTTCTTCTATCTAGAGACAATAAAAGCATGAATCCACTTCTCGTAAGATCAACTAGACTTCGATCCAATGAACCAGCTATATTACCGTCTTCCAAGAATAAACCAAGTTTGTCGAAGGTAAAGGAAGCATAATGATTACCATGATGCAACGCGCGCGCCATCGATATTCCAGAACGTTATAAAGAAAGTAAAGTTTGGGATTTTTATTTCGATTCCCTGCGTCTAGTCTGCTGCGCGACGTCACGTGGAATGCCGATGAGCAACGGATTTGAAATTATGATTTTCCAATTACGTCGCGATTCTGCTTGAACCGCAGGCAACTCCGGGCCAGTCAATGACGCAAGAATATTTATTTACACGATTTACATGTTATTTAGCGCGACGGCGGAGGAGCCTTGTGAACTGAGGAGGCGACGGAACCAGAAGAAACATCGACCGAGGAATTTTATAGAAGAAAAAAGAACGGTTCATAACGCGAACCGTCCCTGGGATAATGAATTTCTTAATAAATCTTCTTCGACGTCGAAAGCCTTTAACGACATCCGCTGCTAGGAATATATTCCGATATCGCGAAACTTCGCAACGAGGTTATTAGATTATCACATACTTGCTGGAATAATTATTTACGTAATACCGAACTCTCAATTCGAAGCGATACGAACTCCTTCTGGAAACTCATTAAGTCATTTAGAAATGAGAATTCTAGGCCCTCTACTATGTTTTACGAAGGTGCAGACTTCAACGATGACTTGTTAATAGCCAACTGCTTTGCAGATTATTTTGAATCCATATTCATTGAAGACACTAACGTCTCGCCTCAGCACAAATGTTACAATAAATATAACATTGATATATCGAGTCTCTCAATCGGCATTGGTGAAATCTATGAATGTATTCAAAATCTTAAAAACACCTCAAAGCCTGATTATGATAAAGTTACATGCTCTATTGTAAAGTCTTGTAAATTCATACTCTCTCGTATTTTATGGCATATTTTTAATAAATCGTTAGATCAAGGTAATTTTCCGAAAGCTTGGAAAACTTGTGTAATAATTCCCATTCATAAATATGGTGATAAATCTAATATTCTTAATTATAGACCTATTTGTTTGCAGAATATTTTTCTTAAAATTTTTGACAAGCTACTTACACACAAGCTTTCTTTTTTTTGTAAAAACATACTTATTGATGAACAACATGGCTTTATAGCAGGGCGCTCTGTCTCTACTAACCTGTTATTATATCAGCAGTATGTGACTAATAATATTGAAAAAGGCTCACAAGTGGACGTGATTTACACAGATTTCCGTAAGGCTCGTCGAATCACTCTATTCTCTTATGCAAGTTGAGGGATTATGGCTTTTTTGGAAGGATGATATCATGGCTAAAAAGCTTCATTACTGATCCTACTCAGATTGTTAGGTATAACAATACTTTATCTAGAGGAATTAGAGTCACATCTGGCATACCGCAGGGGTCCCATTTAGGGCCCTTTCTTTTTAATTTATTCATTAATGATATTTCGAGAGAATTTCATTTTTGCAAATATTTATTATATGCTGATGATTTGAAATTATTCCTTTCCATAGATACTCCAGAATGCCATCAACATATTCAATCCGACCTCGATAGACTGTCTGTATGGTGCTTAAATAATAAATTATACTTGAACATAGCCAAATGTTTTGTAATACAATTTAGCCGTAAAAAACAAACTGTAAAATACAGCTATTCTCTAAGTGGTAATTATCTGAAATATGTTGATAATATACGGGATCTTGGTGTTCACTTCTCATCCAACCTGTCATTTGAAACTCACATACGCAGCATTATTAATCGTTGCTATAAGGTACTCGGGTTTATTAGCCGGGCATCTAAGTTGTTTACTGACACAGACACTCTTAAGCTGCTATACTGCAGTCTTGTGCGCTCACACTTGGAATTTTGCTGCATTATTTGGTCACCTTACCAAAAATATCTATGCTCAGTTATTGAAGGAGTTCAGCATAAGTTCTTAAGGATCGCGGCGAGACATATGGGTTGCCCCTTAACCTTTGATTGTAGAAACTATACTCCTATTCTTTCTACCTTAAACATGTCAAGCTTAGAAAGCAGACGCACCATATGTGGCATCTGCTTTGTTAGAAAGGTTCTATGTGGCACGATAAACTGTCCGGAAATTATTAGTCTGTTTAAAATTTGTGCTCCTTACAGGGTATCTAGATTTCCACATACCCTATTCGAACAACAGCATCGCACATCTTATGGAAAATTTAACCCCGTCAATAATATGTGTTTAACAGTCAACAAATTTAGTAACGAAATTGACATCTTTTTTGACTTTATAACAGCACTGAAGCGTACCGTTAGCGCTAGTTGTAAGCGGTAATTTACTCTTGGCAATTACTCTATTACTCTAGGCTCTTATATATTTCTGTCTCTGTATCTCTTCTATGCGTACATTATGTCGTCCCGCCTTATCACTGTTTTCTTTTATGCTTTTCTTTTTATTGTACTAAAGGGTGAATCCCGTTAATAAACATTATTATTATTATTATTATTATTATTAGTTCGTTCCTGAAACGACAATACGAAAGGGGGAAAAATGATATACTATTTGCTCTGTCATTGGTTCGCTTTGACGCGCTAGGGAATTTTCTTCGTGCAGCGCGTGGGTTCGCGATTCCTTAAATAGTTGCCGAATTCATGTTCGAGTATTCTGGATGTTTGCGGCAAGTTTTACCGTAGAAGGAATTCCCTTTTCGTCGTAAAAGGAAGCGCGCGGTTACTCTTACGAATATTTCTCCGAAACTCCTACTTCTCGGCGCGACAGTCTTTGTCGTCGAGGTTGAAACATGATCGAGATTGATCACCAAAAAAAAGCAAACCACGTAGATTTTCTTGTTCGCGTTCCGCGAGGCTTAGAATTTTCTTGGGAACGCTGACAGCGATTATTAGTTTGCGATCATACAGAATCGATACCGCATCTTCTTTGTCTTATCAAAATGGCGTTCCCTATTTTTCGCGCACTAATTACGTCGTTAGCCCTGTTTTTCCTTCTCGTCGCGTCTCGAATGTCGCTCGTTTGTCGTCACTCGACGCCTCGCGTGATTAGCGTCGCTACTCGTGGTCTACGTAGACATTATGCCCACGCGAAAAATCGATGCCGCAACGTGGAGCTGCATCGCAGACGCCCTGAAAATATTTACTGCGAAACTTCAGAACGATAATGCAGTTGTTCGTGCGTACAATTTCATTTGAAACCATTTACGAGTAGAATTAGCCAACGAGAAGTCAAACAGTAAGGAGTCTGCATAATCGTGGGACGATACTACTCGCGACTGCATTAACTGCAGAGAGAAGGATTTCACTAACATTAATCGGCGTAATCCTCTACATTTTCCAATTACAGTCGACGGGATTTGACCGTAATTGTGTTGCGGAACTGTTACAGTCGCGCGTTAATTATTTCGTAGGTAGAAATTTATGATGCGAGGGGGGCTTAACGCAACAACGAGATCAGCGATGGTCACAATCGGTGAATAACGGAGGGAGAGAAAGACAATGCTCTTTTAAAGCTATTGACAAAGATTGTAATCATGCGGGATTCTGATTCTCATACGGAAACACTGTGAAAACTGCAAACGCCGCGGAGCAAATGCATCCGCCTGTCGATCTGTAGAAAATTTTTCCTCTTCTTGTTTGTCGATTTAATATTCCCCGTGTTTTCACAGTGATCCGTACGAACATAGCGATTCTGACCATCGAGATTATAAAAGAACTGTCTAGGCAGTGTTTAGGGAAAAGAGAACGTGATATGTGTAGGCACTGTGCTGCCGAGGATGCAAAAAATTCTCTGCGTTCATTTCGTCCAGAACATTTGCTAAATCGGTATGAAACAATGAACAAAACAATCCCGAGTTAATCGAATCTGCTTTCGCAGATCATTCGTCGGCTTAATAACAACCGAATTCGATCCTCGCATCTCGTCGAACCTAACGCTGACCAAAACTGTTAACTTGTCAAAAGAAAGAAATCTCAGAAATAGTCTTCTCTCTAAATGATACGTTTTATAATGGTAGAGAATGGTAATTTCTGTGAATCTCTCACACAGTTTAAACAATTTTCACAGGCAAGTAACTGTGTGATCCTTAGGAATTTAAAACAACTGAAAATTACGTTATAGGGAGCAATAAAAATTAAGACTTTTCCGCGGTCAGTGAAGAATGTTTTTAAACACTCCCATGTCGACGCGAACCTACGAAACGCTACTTTCGTCTGGGCCAGGTAACTCCTCTACTACTTGTGAAACTGCGCGCCGTGCTCCATTTGTACGTACCGCTGTTTCGCGGTTTATCGCGATGATATCGCCCGGAAGTGTGCGCGTCAGCCATCCGGCAACCCGCACCTAGAACTTCCCCTGCCGTTTAGCGCTGATTCAAGAGGATGGAACCGGAAACTAATTAATGGAACGTTCGAACGGTTACACAGCCGAAGCTCTGACGCTCGTGACGATCAATGAGTAAAAGTTCACTCGGCGTGCCTCAATCGAATTATTCCAAGTCGGGACCCTGTTGAAATTTGTCTTCGGAATCGCCTTCTGAAGTTTGCGTAGGACTCGCAGGGATCCTTTGCGTTCAATCATTTGCTCGGTGTTGAAAATTTGGTTGATCGAACGGGACAGCAAACGCGAAATACCTGGGTTTAATCCTTTTGCCTGAAGATGCACGCAGAGATTACTTCTAATTTGGATTATCAAAAAGGATATAAAAGCGTTGTAGACATTATTACTGCCAAGTTAAGTGCTAATTAATAGTTCCCCAAAAATGTGCAACTCGCTTTGGTTGGTTTAACGAGATTTTGTATATTACAGTTTTTTGTACTTATTTATATCTTCCGCTAAAAATTTTTCATTTGATATTGGGACGCCTGACCAAATCATATCTTCAATTTAAAAAAAATAGTCATTATTAACGAAGAAGTTGTTAACGAAGAATTAACGAAGAAGTTATAAGAACATATGAACATGATAGAATCTGCAGTAACAACAAACATTTATAATAACTTCTAAATTGTTTCTTATTTTTCTTTAAAAAAAGGCTCGAAGACCGTAGCAGGGTTAAACAAGTAAATATAAAACATAGGAAAGATGCAGCTCGAACAGCACGGAGCTTTCGTTGGCCCTACTACGTAGCGCCATGGCCAGGAACTTCCGCATTGCGATTCCGTGCACAGGTTCCGTTTCCATTTTATTATACACAATACCGATAATTCTAATTTCCGTAGCACGCGACCGGCAGCTTACGCCGGGAGTAGTCGTTTGTAAAGCGCGCGCCAGTAGCCCGGCTGGCAAGCTGCACTAATTACGGAAGCGAGAAAGCTCGAGGCAACCCTCGGGAAGCCCCGCTTCCGACAGACGGACGGCCAACGCGGACGGAGGGAGAAGCTGGAGCGAAGAAAAGAACGTCGCGTCGGGGAGCGTCCGGACGTTCGTTTTCGTGGGTCATACCCGACGCGACGGGGTCGAGGCCGCTCGTCGAAAATCTCTTCTCTCTCCATCGCGGGATTCTGGGGAACCATCGGCCACCGGAAATGATCGATATCCGCACAGCTTGTTAAACGACAGTTTAGGCACAATCAGTGGAGCATTATGAGCATTACCGCGGAAACTGGCGGTGCCGCGTCCCCAGAAATTAGAGCTCGATTGCCGCACGCACTATTGATCACCGGAGTCACAGGGCTGTCGATTAAGGTACCGGTATATCGGTGGACGGTTAATGGCTCTAGATTACCGGGCTGCGATTGCGAACGCTCCCGGTTCCGTCTCGGCCTCATCCGATTTCGATGAATTACAACATCCTAATCTCTGCCTTGTCTGGCTAAAAACTTGTCGTGTCTGCCTTTTTACTCATTTCGATGAAGGGTCATCCTGAATCCTTTTAATGAGGTGGCGGATCTTGTTCTCTCGTTGTAAATACATACATTTTGAGGCAATTTTATTTTCTTACTGAATGATGGAATATTATAATGATGGCATGATAGAATATGCCCTCTTTTCATAATATACGCTTAATGTTCCTTTAGTTTTTATCTCATAGTTTAGAGTTATCTTATTCAAATTATTTTATTGTACTTTATAAATTTCTTAATAAATTGGTAAGCAGATTATATTGTTTAACGGTTCAGGTTAAGTCGTCACAGAAATTTGGGGACTATTGGAATATTAATATTGCTTTTGTCATATTAATAATAATGTTCAGAGGTGAGGTTCTTCAGGAATTAATGCTACATGCTGCAAGAAAAATAAAATAAGGGCAATAGTATAATAAAAAGGATTACAAAAGACTATAGATAAAAAAAATCATAAAAATGGTAGATTTGTAAATTATCTTAGAAAGGAACTGGAAAATATCGCTTAATTTTTATACATCTTCAAAGATGATAGGACTTTGTGAAAAATCCGTTTACATATTTAAACCCTCTTCTGTTGTACATAATAATGTTAATAATTTCGTCCACTGCCACGACATAACTCGACGAAGAACCGAGTGGCACGCAATATAGTAAACACAACATGATAAGGTTCGTCAGACTTTGCCCTAAGAAATGAAACAACAAGAAATCCCAACGAGTGATTGACGCCATCGCATGCAGGTCGTTTCCGGGTCACGTTGTAGTTGCGTCACAGCGGCAGCGGTAGAAGAACCGCCCCTACGTATCCGAGCACTGTGCAGTAGTAGCAATTTTTAGAAAATGTCCGGCTGCGATCCGTGCCAAGGTTTATACCCCGAACGCGATATTAAAAATCGAAGGGAGGTTCGACCGGTATTTCCGGTTAACCGAAGGCCTAGGTGTCGCGCGAAACACTAAATCCTCGGCATATTTCGCGTGCACGAAGCACGAAGAACCACTCGTCGCCGCGACGCTCTATACATCATTCGTCCGTAATAGAAAAGTTCCCGGCGCGGACGGACTTTTCACCGTTCGTCGACGGCAGCTCAGCAGGTTATTCGTCTTCCCTTCGAGATCATCGTGCCCCCAAACCCCTCGTCTCTTGCCACTTTTCCCGCGTGTCCCCTTCGCTTCCTTCCTCTTCTTTCTCTCGCGCGCCCTCCGACACGTCCTCCCCGCGCCCCGTCGACCCGCCACACGCTTAAGTGGCAGTCATTCTTAAGGCGACGACCCCTAAAAGTGAAACGAGGTGAATGCTTCGCGAGTTCAAGTCCCGGCGTTGTCCTCCTACCTCCGTCGCTTCCGTGCATCCGCTTAACCGAGGTGAATGGAGACCGGAGATTTCGACCGATATACTCGCGAGTCGCATTTAAATTAATCATCTTCGTGTCCCTTTGGCGGGGTAACTGTTCTGGAAAACCGGGAACGACGGGAACGAATTTTCTATTCACTCAGGGATGGTTGATCCTTCAGCAATGACAATGGACATTGATGCGGGGCCATTTGTAACACGTGTTACCATTTTCGGGGTATAATATACTTCGGAAGTGGTTTCTCTCTTCGTATTATGTTTTGCTATGTGTTTTAATGGGCTGTTAAGTGATTCTGAAATGGAGTGCAGGAAGAAAGAGAATTAGGAAAGTAGGGAAATTGAGATTACTTAACCCCTTGAGTGGAAATTATGAATTCAGCCTACGTAATCTCGGACCATAAAGTGAAATTTGGTTAGCAGAAGTCGTAAATAACAAGACTTTGGGGTGGTTCATTTTTTAAATATTAAGGTAATTTTCTAGAACGAACTGAATAAAAACAAAAATAGTGAAGTTACAAGGTTTAAAACATGGAGAATAAATGCAAAACTGTCTTTCCTTATTTATAATTGGATGTGTTACGTCGAAAAAATGAAGTATTATTAAAAGTTCGATTGAAAAAATGTCAATGTGTGCATCGCGATATCTGCGCAAAAAATAATCGTATAGAAGTCCATTTAATCTCATTTTAAAGCATGAACTTTTTTTGAAGATCACTTTTTCGCTGTGAATCAAAATAAAAAGCTACAATTACTATTTCTCTTTGAGAGTAAGATCTACATATATTAGACCGACAAGACGAAGAACGAAAAACGACTATTCAGTTGCGCATAGCATCTGGTTATGCATAGACGTCCGAGGGTTAACGAACGCTCAGTTCTGAGCCTGATGCTCTTCAGAGTCCTAGCTCAGCAGCGAATTTCCAGGATTATGAAAGGCAGTCATTAAAGATCCGAACCGTTCGAAAATCCATAGGGATGTCGTAACGAGAGTCGAGGCCGTCGAACGGAAGTCGCATGAAACCTTAACGACCCAGTACATCGACTTCTCTAGCCTCGTGTCATGGTGGAAAGTAGTTTCTGCGTTAATATACCGAAGGATACCAACTCTCAGTGAGGAAGTCCTCTTCAATTAAATCGCTCTGCTTGCCCCGCATCTCGTCGTATCCAAAAAAAGAAATAGGCAATCTCGGAATATCAATCGTCGGAGTCTGGCAATGATTTCGCTCTACGATTCCAGAGTTCACGAAACACGAGTGGCCGATACAGCAGCATCTTTGTACGAGAAACGCATCAAGGACGAGTCTCGGAAGCTCTTGATCGCAGAGCCATGACGGGGAGTTGCTCTTAACTCTCGACGGCCCTTTGGACCGACCGTTAAGCGTTATCCCTCGGTGTCGAGAGGGTTGGAACGAACGATAGTTAAGGGTAACGCATCCCCCCCGTAATCGTAGCCGATGAAAAGAGATATTAGCCGACGCGGGTAACGCGAGGACGGACGCCGCTCGGATAACACACGGTGACGTAAGGTGTAACCATATAACCGTAACTGTAACCGCCAGTTATCTCGGGGCAGTTGGCGTAATTGGAAACGGGACACCGGCCGGCGGGGGTTGGAGCAAGACCCGCCCCGGAACGAAACTGTCGCGCGATTTGTAGCGGGGTCACGCGCGAGATTCCATCCTCCCGGTCGGTTAGCCGGCAGAATTAATCATGAGGACGGATTAAACCGCGCCTACCGTTCCCGATGAAATTTTCCCGTCCGTCTAATTACGAGGATTCGGTCGCCGCGGCAAACTCGATTGATATTAGAACGATCAGTGCAGCCACCGTGAAGTCGACAGGGCGCCCACGGCTTTGTTCGGGGATCTATGCGATGATCACGGGTATTTAATGAAAGTGCTAGTTTCACCAAGAATCGAAACCACCTGGGAGATTCATTAGCTGCTGTCCGACGCACTCCGGTACTCCGTACGTACACAACTTGTGTGTCTTCCGTTCGCAAATTAATTACTGGACAATGGAGAACGGCTGGCACATTGGACTGCTCTTAATATTATCTGCAGGTACGTGGTAATGGTAACCGCAGATGGTATGCTAATGAGGAGAGTTCAGGCAGACTTGAACGTCATTCTGTTGTTAGGTGTGTGGTGACGCATAAGTCTTTGTGACGGAGATATTGTTATATCGCAGTATTACAGTTTCTACTTTGTCTCTTGAGTTGGTTACCATCGGAATTTGTAAGTTATTCGTGGAAGAACTTCCGATTAGGATGCGTTGTGTCTGTGTGATCGTGGAAAGTAATTTCTTATGTAGTATTGTTATACAGTAAAGGAATACTGTTAAGACCAAAGAGTTTTGCGTTTTGGAAAACAAATGTGTATATATATTTCTAAAAGTATTCAATCTGCGACTGCTTGCTTATAACCCTGGGCTAATGTAACCACTTCAGTCGGAACTATGGCTATTAGCTCGGTCGAGACCCGACGCGTCCAGGGTGGTAAGGACATAGACCAAGCGTAGGCAGAGGACCTTTCGGCTGGTGCCATAAATTAACTTGTATTTTTTTTTCTTGAGTCTGTTAACAGAGTAAAGACGCAGTATTCCCTTTCCCTTAGACTAAACTACGAACACCCCTATCTCCAGGTCCACCAATCGCTGACAATTTTCGTGACAGCTCCACCCTCAGCGAGATATTTTTCGGCCTTCCTTGAAGGCAACGCAGCGATGGTTCGGCAGAAGCTTTCGAAACTCTTAACGTAATACACAACTTGTACAACTGTTCAAAATGTTATTGTTAATTATTTGAAATATAGTTAAATAAGTGTTAATGTTAACACTACAAGTGTAATCACTGATCACCAACCTCAACCCAGTTTACTCTTACGAAACACAAGTTCGTAAGAGCGTGACATTTCGTCGTGGAGACTTACAAGCTCCAGCACAATCGACGTTGTGACACAACAAATACAATTCAGTTGAAGCAGCAGACATATCCATAAAGTAGCAAACAGGGTGTCAGAAATTGCACTCCAGTTCTTTAAAAATGAGATAGTTTAGCTAAAGGATTTTAGGTACCAAAGGCATCCATCTGCTCGCTAGCAGAAACAACATCGTGTCAATACCGAAGTTTGCGAACAGCTCGATAGCAGATCAAAAGCAATTATTTATTTATTTATGTTTATTCACGGGCAAAAACCCTTTGGTACAACATACACTTCAAAGTTACCAGTGACATCACGAATCTATCTTCGTAATTTATCCAGTAGTTTACTGTCTCTTCTGAGATTGATTAGGTTGTACCTAAACACCAACATTTTTTGTAATCGTTAAAAGTAACGTTTCCAGAATAAACCTCCCCACTTTTACGAAACATTCCTCTACGCTGATGAATTTGATCCCCTCGCAGAGTTTTCCCTCAAGCAGCAGACGTCGCTAAATCTTCCACACAGCTCTCGTTTAATTACTCTATCCCGAGGGGGTAGCATCGAACGCGAGAAGAAGGCGACGGGCGTTTTTGTCCTTGTTATCGCGTGTTTAGCGGGCTTCATGCATGTGTACGTATGCCCACCCGACGAGATAACGCTGCGCAAATATTTGCACAGAATTTTCTCATCGTAATTCCCGCGCCCCAATATTTTGTCTCCATCGCGATCGCCCTCACCGAGAAAGTAACCCCCGCGTGAAAGTGTACACTCGGATCCTCGTGTCTCTCTCAAAGCGGTTTCCACGTCGTCCTTTACGAGCCGGGATATACGGCGGAAGAACATCGTACACTGACGGGATGTTGTCATTGCCGCTCGCAAGCGGGAATTTCGTTAGCATCGACAGGAGTTAAGTCGTGTCGAGTCACGTGTCGGTGAAACTATTCTCCGGGACTGATAATACGATCGACACGGTATTTTGACAACCGTCCGGCTGAATTAAACCCGTATTAGCCTGTTGGATGAAACTGAATAGTTTCGAAATTTCGTACGGACCCACTGAACGCAACGCGAATTGAAAAATATCATTGGCTCGTACGAAATTTGCGGTGAAATTTTAAGCGGTATATTTAAATGTCGGCGCGCATCGTTTCTGCATTCCGAATGAATAGCATTATGAGATCATTCGTGAAAGGACAGGTAAAAAATCGTGCGTGGAACACTCCGTATGGTTCATCCCTTCCGCGGCAGCTTGCTCTATGCGAAGTGGTCCTCGCTTTTTATGGAGCGTCCGTCTTTTTGCGAGCCTCCCCGTTTCACAGCGTAATTCCAAGGAAAATGGAATCATGCTAATAACTGGACTAATGCGGCCGCTCAAAGTGAAGGGAAGGCCGCGCAAAGCCGCCTCCTCCCCTCGCAAGCACCACCGGTGGATGTAGCTCGAGGCGGGTCTGACAGGGTGGAAAGCCTTCGTTACCCAACTCTCTGTCGTTGCTTATTTGTGTTACGTGAAACTTGGCGCATGTTAATTAGCAGATATGGTTAGTCGTTATGGCTAAGTGAAGTTTGTAAGCCACCTCCTCGATCTTCTTCCCCCGACGCGGCGCGGCGTCTGGCTTTTCGAGGACATTGTTGCCGAAAGCAGCCTGTTTCGGTTCTGCCACGAAGATATTACGATGGTATTTTCTGCTGCACAGCCATTTCTGGTCGTCGCCTATTTCGCGATTTCGCCGCGCGTTTCAATGCAGGCTACAAAGTTCTATGCTCAGCCAGAGAGTCGAGTTTCCTGATAGATGCAATGTCAAAGAACGCGGATGCCTTTTAGCCCCCGTACTTCGTCGCCCTCCCAAGACCCTTTATCAAAGGGCAGCAGAATCGCGTTGACGAAGTTCGATTACTAGAAGAAATACTTTCGATATCCTATATATTGAATATCATAACGCGAAACATGAATCTGCCTAGTGTAGATTTGCGTATTTTGCACTTACTTCTTGTTTCAGATTTTAATTTGCATTTATTTAAATTCGCTTATTGCTAAGCATAAGACAGTAGTTTCCTGTATAATTTTGTAGCCTACTTTGTTTATTTAAACGAGGAAAACACTGTTAATACGTGTAATTTCTATTTTGGAAGGGATTTGAATACAGCTTAGCCTCTGAAAATGTAAAGCATCCTATTAGAAGTTCTGTTCAGGCGAAGTTCTAGTGCTCTGTTGCAACCTTGGTTAACATATTCTCAACTTTTTCAATCTTAGTGGGACACATATGTCCCAAACTTTTGAAGCAAGTTCATTTTAATTCATGCACGATTATTCTGTTCTGCGAAAGTTTCAGTGACGTGTTGATATTTTAGGCAACATCTCTACTAAATTTTCACATAAATGTCTGAAGCATGACCCAGCTTTTGCAAAAGTAGGAATAGAATTTTCTCTTGCATAAAATGCGATTTCAAAGCATGAAAATACCATTAGGGATCCTAATTTTAGTTTACGTTGCCAGCTCCCAACTAATCAATAACTAATAATCTCAAGGAGAGGCTGATCAAATTATTATGGTCATTTCAAAACTATCGCAATTGAAAGTACGTTTAATATGAACTCCTTTTTGTTATAAAAAGTATTAGTACTTAGGTCTTGCAATGACTTATATCTGCAAATAAAATTTACCTCGACGTATTTTCAACACTGTCCCCACAATTTAAAATAAATGAAATACTTTAATCAAAAAATTTTTAATTGGGACTTAAAGGATTCACATATGCGGTACAGAAAATCTAAGAGCTGAAAAAGCTGTGTCAGCTTTCATTGTTCGGCAACTAAACTTTTTGGAACCGCAGTCATCGAAATTCCCAGATGATTTTTGTTTGAAGGGAAATTGGCCATTGAATGCGAACTCGCTTCTCCAAGTTCGATGCTGTGTTCAAGGGCTTTCTCAAAGTTTAAAGAGACTTTTTACTTCCCTCCGCCGCGCCGCGGCGGAAGTTTCCCCGATACTGTTTGGTTATTCGCGATGGAGCGCGTTGGACGATAAAAATGCTAGAACGTGTAAAAAGTTTTATTAGAGAGGCCCTCTTTGACGAATATTAAATTGCAACTTTCTGCACTCCTTGCTGCGACGTTGCTGTCGTCGTGGAAACATTATGGGGCGTCGGGGAACGCAACAAGGAACGCGAAGCGAATATTTTTTTTCTCCCATAAACCCGTCGACGAGCGAAAAGACGGACGTTTGCGTTTCTATTCGCGCCCCCATAAATCATGCTATCTTATTTAATTATCGATCGGTGTTTTTGTGGGTATCGCGATTCTCTTGTCGAGTTCCAGTATTCAATTAAAGCGGCACGAGTTTGTCTGCAAATTAATTATTGATCGCGGAACGTAAACGCAGTAATTCCCGGAAATCTCGTGGAAATTAATTCAGGAATGAATTAATCACTTCGGCTCGCGCGGGGCACACTCGACTCGAGCGCGATGCATTTTTCACGAGTTCCGTCGCAGCGACTATTTACTTCGTCCATTATCGAACGACCGTAAGAAGCCAAAATCTGCTGGCCGTCGCTCGAACTTCCTCCCGGCGCAGCGCGGGGCGCCGCGGCGCGGTCAGATACCCGCATAATTAAGGGTGAACCGCGTGCGTGAGCCCTCGTAATAACGACGCAAAGATTCGCAGATATCGGCTAATGGTCCTCGCCCGGATCACAGTAATCAGGGAAAGTTTGCTTTTAATTTATGAGAGCTTTTTACCGCCACCGCTCGCAAGATCGCTCTACGCTAGGGTTGTTTGTGACTAAATTGCTATAACATTGGAAGAAAATAATCTCCGACTAACCTCGTTCCCCAACTCATTTTTCTTCAGCTGCAATTTATCAGCAAAGGTCTAATCTCGTTACGTTCGAACCTAAAAACTTTCCAAAGCCCATTAAGTTTCTTTCTTTCGCGTGAACGTCTCGCGGAATTAAAATCAAAGGGGGATCAAAGCGCCTGGTGGACGCTGCGAAAAGGGAAGTTATTCCAGGCGCGGCTCAGGACGTTGGATACAACACGAGCCATGAAAGACGCGCAGGAAAAATCGAGGGCAGAAGGCGAACGCGGCCGGAAGCTGCGCCGGTAAAGTGTAACAATGCTACCGGAAGCGGAGGTCCGCGAGTGTCCCCAACGGGCTTCGACCGCTATCTCACGATTTATTGCCCGAACCATTTGTGCCGTCTTATTTAACTTCCGCTTTCCAATAGCGCGGGGGCGGTCGTGATTTACCGACGATATTCTCGGTGACTCGGCTTATTAAACTTCTGGCTACGTGCGAATTCTATTCGCGATAACGCTTCCACGAATTAGGAATATTAAACGGTGCCCGGCAAACAGTAAACAGGCCACTGCTCGCCGACTAATGGGAATCGTGCCGGAATTGAAACGAACGGCGAAATTAAGTGATCCCGGCTTAATTGCTCGCCCACATCTTTTCGGTTCACCGTCGAACGCTCGGTTTTCTTTGGATCCGCATTTTCCCACGGGTCGTGGGATCGCAATGATTCCGGAGATCCGATTTCCTCCGAGGAAGTTTATAAACCCCAGCGAACGGTGCTTCACGCGATATTTTCTGGGTCTTTCCTATGGGAATCCCCTGATTAATCCGTCGTATCACGAAAAGGCTGTTCTCTCGGAAATTATAGAACCGACGATTTCGCTTGGAAGTCGATGGCTGAACGCGAGCAGAACAATCGACAGCTAAGCCTTTGTGGTCCATCCGCGAGATGGCTCGTTTCGAAAGTCATCCTCCAGGTTATATCGTCATCGAAGGCACTTCCGTCGACCGTAAACGAAGGAGAAGCTCGAACAACGACAGGCCTTAGCGATCCTTTATTCCCCCTTGACGTCACTTTACGCGGCCACTCAAAGTCTCCCGCGCGAAAGTAGCTTCTGCACCCTGAGCTACCTGGTGCAGCCATTCGCGTCGGGAGGATTAAATCGAAATCTCGAAGCAAGGCGTCGCCGTGACGCGCGACGGCTTGCCTCGGGTTTCCCTCGACTGCCGGGGATCAATTCGGAGCAATTGATCGCCTCGGCTGTTTTCAAACAGCGATTCCGCGGAAGAGCCGGGCCATTCGTTCTCCGGATTCCGGCGATCGATCCGGCCGGGAGTAGCAGCCGCGGAGCAGAAGGCGGGCTTCGAACTCCTCGCGACGAGGCGGGCAAGTTGTGGAAGCGGTCGTATTTCCACGTGACGCGTATTCTTCGCGCTGAAGAGGCGCGTTCCGCTCGAGAGGAACGCGGAAAAAGGATGAATCGATGCGTGCACGAGTGCGTCGAAACCGCGGCGGTATCGCGGGCCCCGGTCGACCGAGCGTTCATACATTCCGCTCGGCGTGCGTGACGAATGGCTGGAAAAAGCTAGCTGGGTTAGCCGAGCGACAGGATGCAAAGTTGCAGATACCCTCGCCCGTTGAATTCCGCGCTTCCCTACCGCCCTTCTGCCCCTCGCCACCCGCCGCCCATTCTTCCTTCGCAATTCTACCTGCGGAGGCTGCACCTGCTACGCTTAACAAGCCTGGAGACTGTTCGTTGCTTGGCCCCTCTTCCCCTCTTGCCCGCAGCAGCCCCCGCATTCCACTCGCGCGCGGCTCGTTATATGTCCTCCTTTCTGGCGTCGTCGTTTTCCGGTTCCTCGCAGCGTTCCGCTCCGGTGCGCCCGCGTGTTTTCCACCGCGTCGCTGTTTGGGGATTAATTCTTCCGCGGAATTACGGGATCACGCGGTCCTGGCGTGCGTTCAGCGCGATTGATGGAATTAACGCGATTTCAGCTCGGAGGTTTTGAGGCTTTGCTGCGCGTTGCATGGCGCAATCGCGGCGAGGTCGGTAGGACGGACGCTTTGACTCGTTTCCAAGTCGTTGAAACTTCGGATTTCGGTGTTAGTTCCTTTTAGGCGCGATGTTGCCGATGCTCGTTCGAATCCAGAAAAGATCAATACGGGATTTTGGGAAGGGCTGCGTCGAAAGAAATTTACGGGTCCCAGATTCTATATTTTAGTATTATTTTGTACTCGGATACGAAGTAGGGCTATTGATTATGAGATACCCGGGTACCCGAGTACCCGGGTGAGATACCCGGGTATACCAAAATTACCCGCACTACCCGGGTATCTCACGGGTACCCGAACACATGAGATAGACAAGAATCTCATGCCGAATTAAGCCGAATTGAACCGAATTGAGCCGATAGTTTTTCGGTATGTGTTTCTGGATTTTAAAGTAGAGCGCGCGCGAGAGAGAGAGAAAGAGAGAGAGAGACAGAGAGAGAGAACTCATTTTCAACATAACCACGGTCCATTAAATTCAATTTTCATCATGTATACAGAATTCATTTCATTCTGAAATTTTTTTTTATTTTTAAAGCCACAAATACGTACCCAAAAACTATCGGCTCAATTCGGTTCAATTCGGCTTAATTCGGGATGAGATTCTTGTCTATCTCATGCGTTCGGGTACCCGTGAGATACCCGGGTAGTACGGGTAATTTTGGTATACCCGGGTATCTCACGAGTACCCGGGTACTCGGGTATCTCACTCGGTTCACTTGAAATCTCGAGCCCTAATACGAAGTACTGTGAACTTCGAAACGTTGTTACGAGTTAGTGTAATTGCTATAACTAAATTTGTTAATAATACGCTGTATAAAAGCGAATAATTAGGAATTAAGGAAAGTGACAAATATACCGATACCGTTTCCTCTGGCACAAGTTCTCGCAAGCAGATCGCGATGGACAAGAGCTGAGTTATACACATAATCTGTTACGAAAGAGCTTAGCATGTTTCATAGATCCATGGCGAGCATCCAGATCAACAAAATGCAGGATTTGCGAGGAGCTATAATAAGCTTTCAAAATTTATAATGGAAATGCCAAATTTTCAGCAATACATATATCTTTCCCTAAAAGTGAAATAATCTTTAATTTCAGTAAATTATTATAATCGCTACAATAAAACTATAGGAAACCATCTTTGCAAACCACTTGAAAATACGTCTCAATATCTCTGATATCAACTTTCTCTTTTAATAAAATTGTGAAGCTGTTCATAGCTCTTATAATAATTCTGTCTCTGAAGGCGATTTTTGTCACACAAAAGAGAAAGTACTGATACGCTAGTGTGTCGTTAATTTGTCCGTTGCAAAAGGCTGCCATTATAAAGAGTGCTCATGAAAAAATGAGTAGAATTGATAATCGTACGAACAGCTAGTGCATTATCGGATATTCGATTTCGCTCGGACAAAAGGTGGAACCTTGTCCAGGAAACGATTATGTTTTATGGATTCCTTCTGATGTCGGTAATTCTTTTAAGTGACCGTCCATTCGAGTATCTCCTATTATGACTGCGAACAGGGATCGTTGAAAAGTTCGCGGAAATGAAAACTCTTAATTAAATCCCGTTACCACGTTACGCATGCAACGATTTTAATCGACTTAGTCGCAATCAACAATGGCTCAACTGAAAAGCGTTTCGCAATTAAAAGTCATGAAGATTGAATCGTTCCCCGTCGTTAAAAAGTTTCTGCAATATAAATAACCTTGTACGGCGCAAATTGTGATAATAAGCTTTCGCAATCCCGCGATTTCGGACGTCAGTTGCTGCGTTCCTGCGCCACATTATCCTGTATTTCACAGTCGCATTCAAATTACTGCGCTGATGAAACCGGTTCAACCTCGACAATTCTTTTCCCATACATTTTTCTCCTGCGAAGAACCACCAACGTCGAGTTAAAATAATCGGATTGAACATGCTAACCGTAACGGAAAGGACGAACGACATTCCCTTGTGATCCCTGCGGTTGCCGCATTAACGTAACAATAACACAGTTTCCTGCCAGGGTTAAATGTTGCGTTAGATCAATTTGCCTAATCTGCGCTGTCGAACGAATGGATGGAAGCTTAACTCGAAGTATACGTGTTAATAGTATTAATGTGTTAAGATAGTAATAATGCTCTATCTTATCATACCTTTTAGATTAGCTTTTTTCAAGTATACATAAATTCAACTTTAAATTTTCTGTGCCAAAGGAAAAGTATATTAAACAATATATTGTTCATTCTTCTCTACCACTTTCTACAATTTCGGTATCCCATAAAAGAACTCTGCACAAAAAATCTATTTGGTCAATGTAATAGTTTAGACAACGTAGCGTAATTTGTCACCTTGACTGTCATAGTTAGAAAAAGTGAAATACGGTCTTAATTCTCTGTTGGTCTGCAATTGCAACGAATTAGATGTGAAATCGATGAACAGGTGGGACGTTGATAAAAAGTGGAATAGACTATAAGATAGATGACACACAGTGAGTAAAAAATAAGAAAGGAAGAAGTATGGATGGATAACCAGCAACTGCAAGTCGGGAACAGCTGTTCGGAGGAAGAAGAAACAAGTAGATCTGTCTGACAAAGAGCAGGTCTAGGAAAACATATGGTGCTTACGAGGAAACATTCTGAGTACAGGAACGCCATATCAAATAGATTTTCATGCGGTAGGAAACTTTGAACATAAGCTGGAAAATTACGTTTTTTTTTTACTTTTACTTTTTGTTTTAGATTTGAATATGTTTGCAAACTCAAATGTTTGTACGGCTAGTGCACCATTTTTTCATCACTGAAATCCCCATGGATTTAAAGTTCAAAGCTTTCCTATCATAACGCTCTGTCGTTCATATTAAAATAATCCGAGGTACACTACGAAGAGATGCACGCACACTAACACACAAACATGCGAGGTACAAATTCCACCTTGCAATCTTCAGATTATTTAAATGTCAGAGCCACACGTTTTCATCAGAGTTCAATGAAACAGAGATAAAAAAAATTGCTTATTAAGCTTTAAAATGACATTGCGAAAAGCGTACTTCAATCTTCAAATTCGAAATAATTTCAGTCATGAAATAAATTTTTAATATCCGCGCAGATGTTTGAGTTTGTAAATTTTTTAAAGAAACCAATAGTATTATCTTTAAAACAAGTGTTATTAGCTTATATGATCTGAAGAAAACATCTTCAAATATCTTCAAAAAATGTTCAAAAAAGCCTAAAAGTTAAGGCTTTACACATTGCAATAAACCCAAAGCATTTTGTTGGCTTGCAATAGTATAAAAATCTGTTTGATACGGCGAACTGTCTGCCTCTGAATGTTTCTTTGTGAAGCAATGGCGGCTTTTTAATAGAGATTGACGCACAGGATGATTGCATTTTGGAGCACAAGTTTAGGAAACAAGTCAAACCGATGACCGCATCGCTTCGGACAAGCCGACACGTCAATGCGCGCATTTCGAATTTAATTTGCGACACGCTTAAAACAAATTAAACCACTCGCTCCCGTAACGACCGTCACTCGCACGAATTTTCCTCGCGAGCGCCGACACTCTACAGGCGGTGGAATTTTAAATGGACAACGCTTTACGATGCTGCATGATTAATGCAACGCGCCATTACAGGAAGCACGACGCTCCGACACTTCCACCCGCCGTTCGTCGCCATAATCGCGAGAACGAGCGAGAAACGCGTACGAGCGACGCGTGTGTCGTCGTTGCCGGATGATTATATTCGGAACTGTTAATTGAAGTCGACAACCGGAAAGGGAAAACGTTAATAGCGTTAAATGGAAGGGTTAACAGGAGCCACCTACCTATCGTCACGTCATTATCGAATAATCCACTCGAATGCGCGTCTATGCAAGACCCCGGCAAAGGGGACGAAGAATCGTTCATAAATATCGATCACGCGGTACATCGGCGCGACGGGTCATCCCCCTTCAAACCTCTTCAAACACTCCGATGGACCGGATCGAGTAACCGTCGCATATTCAATGGCTTGCTTTCCCCGATCGGGAAGGAAGACCGGCGACTAATTGCGCCGGCGTCGCTGAATGCGCCTATTCTCCGACAGAAGTACGCAGATGCCGTCGAGAGGTCGACTACCTTGCGTGCATTTAGCTTTCCGCCCGTTCTGTAGCCAACAATAATCACCGTGGACACGTACGTGTCGCTTAATTGCGGGTGTACCTCACGTTGGCGCAGTTTTCCCGGCGATTTAAACCGCGTTCTCCTCTCGCGAGCTCATCCGCGTTGCAATACTATCCCTCTGTCGGAATGACGGTGCTTCTATCCCTGACAACGGTGCGCCTCTACTGTCGGTTTCCGCTAAATCACCCCTTAACGGTGCCCGCCATTTCTCGGGCGCAACTTGATCCGCGATAAGAACAACCACGATCCCCGATGATAAACACTTTCGCGGTTATTTGTCAATGAACGACTTTAGAGAACATGTTTCGCATGATTCGGGGATATCTGAATGTACAGTGATAAGAAATATTGAACACTCCTTGCAGACTTCCGCACATGAATTAATATGTATGTTTCAAACCTTGACGCTATGATACAAAATAACTTTTATTTTATACAAAAGTAAATTTTAGATATATTTTTAGCCAAACCTTAAACTATTTTATTTTTTCTACGTGGTAGTGTTGGACACCATTGGGGTATGAATATAAAATGTTATAAGAATGACACAAAAACATTTATTTAATGTCTTTAACCTTTCTTACTTTATTACAAACAAGATAGAAACATACGGAAACAAAAAAAAAAAGATCTCTGTTTATCTTGTTAACCAAAACTAGCAATTACTTGATTTTTCTTTTAATGTATGAACTAATCGCGCCACCCGATCGACATTCGTTTATACCTGTTTGGAGGAGATTATACAGGATGCGCCAAAAGTATGGAAACGGTAAAATATTTCGAAAACGGAACATTTTTGAGAAAAATGTTTTAGAGCAATGTTTTAGGGTTTTAAAAATTCTATTGAACGGTCATATCCGTTTGACCTTCAGATGAGCGGTCGAGGTCACGCCAAGGTCAATATAATTTTTTTAAATGGAATACTCCATTTTTGATCATGCAGTGTTAAAGCTGACGATGAGAGCTTTTCAAAACACTAGCTGATTACCTATTTCTGTTGAGAATTGCTGAAGTTCTGAGCGTTGAGAATGAAGAAATAAACTTTCGCTTGTGCACAATGATCATTCTTATGTTTGCCACATCATTCGGCCGAAATCGCATCTCAAAGATGTTACTGCACATGCGCTAGAAATACCATCGAAATCATGACGCTGATTTCAGTACTACTACCCAACGACATTAATTTCGAAATTTTGAATTGCTTTGATTCGCGCCGTTGTACCTCTAACAATATGGCGATAGATAAGCTCAGCACTCAGGCAATTTTCAAGGCCGTTTCCAGACTACAGTGTTGACTCGAAGAACGGCTGGGTTTCAGAACTGAGTGCAGTCCTTTTTCGAGTCAGGTTCGATCTTGATCACGGCGGAACAAGGAGACTCGCACCGGCGAAAAAGTGGTGAGGATAGAGAAATCCCTTTTTTCGAATCAAACTCATACGTTTTTTTGAGTCAACGCTGTAAGATTGTCTTTACATCGGGACAGTGCTGTATTTAGTACAATAGAGTTTCTTCACTCTCAATATTCAGAACTCGGGCAATTCTCAACAGAAATAGGTTATCAGCTAGTGTTTTGAAAATATCTCATCGTCAGCTTCAACACTGCATGATCAGAAATGGGATGTTCCATTTAAAAAAATCATGTTGACCTTGACGTGACCTTGACCGTTCCTCTGAAGGTCAAACGGATTCGATCGTTCAATAGAATATTTAAAACCCTAAAACATTGCTCTAAAACATTTTTCTCAAGTTCCGTTTTCGAAATATTTAACCGTTTCCATACTTTTTGCGCACCCTGTATATGCGAATTCAAACGGTCCAAATGTGTTCTCTTATGAAAACTAGTCTTACGTATTTAAAGCTAGACCAGGGATAAAGTCTTGGGCTTTCCTAACTTTTAAGGGACGTCTTGTTTATTCTAACTGGGAGATATATCAAACCGTAGCAACTTCAGGTTAAAGCGTGTTCAGTTTCGTTCATCACTGCACGTCGAACCGAAGCGCAGATTTATGAGACACTGATAATGTGGACAAAGAGCCTGCACGTTGGTGGAATGAACGCGGGAAACGAGAGGATGGACACGGAGCAAAAAGGGCAACGATACAGTCCTAGTAATCCCCTGCCGACTGGGATACTGACCCGACCCGTAAATCACGCATCATTGGCGATTGGTTCTAATTTCCTGGGGCTACGTGGCCCGAAAGTCGAATCACGGGTGTAGTTACCTGCTTCGGCAGGATACGAGCGCGTGATTCACGGGGAACCCTCGTCTTCCCGGCGAACGTCGGAGCCCCGTCAAATCAACGGGACTTAGAGAGCGACAGGCCCATTCGCCGCGGCCGAGGAAGTCGTCCCGGGGAAACCTTCATCATCCGTCGTCGCCGTGGCTCGACGCTCTCTCTATTTTGACGAGGGTTCGAGTGAATTAGAGGCGCCGTCTGCGACCGGATTTCCCTCGATCCTCGCGTCGCGCAAGAGTCGAAAGTTTCGGAAGTTTCGTCGTGTTGCGCGTTTCCAGCCGTAGCTTCTGATATCCTCGGCGCGCGAAGTTTTCGTGGAAAGGCGGCACGCCATCTGCTCAAGGGATGTCAGGAGGTTCAACGCGCCCCTCGGTTTCACGCGGGCGTCATCGATCACCGTTCGTAAACAGCTTCGCGGATTCCGGGGGACGTTTGCTCGGGCGCGAGATGAACGAAAGCGTGTCAAGGCGAAGCCGCCTTTCGTCGCTCGTTCGCGAAGGCGTCAAAGGTGAGTTGTAGGTTAAGGGGATGCGAACACACGGCCGTTTTCGGGGAGGGCGTGTCGAGGCACACACTCCGCGAGACTATCGGAAGAGAACCTTGGGACCCCGCGGCGTGTTTTCTCACCTACATTCCCTGCTCGTTGCTGCGCGAATATCCGACTGCGTTCCGAGGGAATTCTGTGACCCAGATAGTGTTAGTGTTGTTCCTTTTTGTTTCGTGTCTTCAGATCCCGAGGTAGCCTGTATCAGATCGTGTCGTGTAAAATATACTTGGTAAATGAAACTGTTGGATGAAGCGAGAGAAGAAACTAGAAATATGATCTACATGTCTTGGAATGAATCACAAATATCTTTTATTGAGTACTGAAGCTCTGTTTCCATACTAAGCGTCCCATAAGTCATTTGTAAATTGATTTTTCCGTTTCCTCCAACCCAATAACAGCGTTTGCTCTCCGGTAGGGTGACCACCTTCAAAATATTTACGATTGGAAAATTGTTGTATCTATGCAATATCTTTTACTGTACTTCTTGGAACAGGGTAGTTCATGAATTGCGCAAGCGGATCGATTGCGTTTTCTATGGCGACAGAGTTGGATTTATTCTACTACTACTACCTGTGACTGGCCAACGCTGACTTTAACTACTTGATTCTCTAGAAATACACTTAGGTACAATGGTATGTACAGTTAGTTTAGCTGATTCTTGACCTAGGGGAAAATGGCATAAAGAAAAGTGCCCATTTTCCACTGAAATATATAAAATGCAATATATACAGTAATGTAGTATGCATATATTTTCATTATATATATATACAGGGTGTTTCATTTAACTCGAGACTGTGAAATATCTGGAGAACTAAGCATTATACAAAAGTGTTCCAAATAAATTTTTAATGATATCGAAAGGAGTTCATTCATGAAATACGTAAGTTTTGTTGGAATCATTTCTTTGGACTTGCGATAGATGACGGGTTCTTTTTAGATGGTGCTGTAGACGCAAAAAAAAAACATTTACTCTGTCGTTTGAAATATTAAGTCAATATTAAAAAATCAAATAAAAGTGTCTAAAAAATCACATTGAACTTCCTGCCTTGAGAACATTACACGTGTGTTTCTTAATATTTGAAATGGCAGAGTGAACGTTATTTTTTTGCGACTACAGCACCATCTACAAAAACCCGACAAATTTCACATAAAAGTTACGTGTTTTTTCCGTACTATCCGAGTCTGCAAAAAAAAGGGTTCCCATTTTAAACATCAACACGTCTTTTTTTATGAAGGAGTTTCGATATGGTGCTGTTACTGATAAGTATGCGCACTTCCATTTAAACTACATGTAATAATGTGAATATGCTGACGTTGGTCCTATGCCGTTCGTATGTTGTGCTGTTTGGTGTGCGACGGCCTTTAAACAGCACATGCAACTGAGAAAGAAAGAGAAGAATTGTGGGGTATCGTACGGAGTACGACGGATTGAGAGATGTGCGTTTCGTCTTAAGCCGTGTACGGACACTGCGAGGCTGCCTCGTGAGGCAAGCCCCGATACCTTATTGTAGTGTATCACGAACCGCGCCGCGTTACAGCGATGGCGGCGAAAAAGCAGCTCGACGCGAGTCACGGCATGATCCGTGCTACACAACGCGCTTCCCGCTCCACGGACCGCGGTTGTAACGATTCACGCGTTTGTGTAGCACACACTGAAACATGAGTTTCAGAGTGTTTTTCGATCCCCTGAAGAAGCCACCTGCAATGCTAGCGAAACGTTGGGAAAACATTTCCTCATGGACACGGCTTACACCCGAAATCTTCAACAGTGAGAACTATCTTCTGTAATGTAAGAAAGTTTATTTTATTACTGCATTTGACCTTGCATGACCTTCAAGGATAACTTGATGAAGGCATCTCAACACCCGCTATTACATCGCATAAAAAAAATATAGCATTCCATTAAAAAAAATGAAGATAACCTTCAAATCTCCTCTATTCCTCCATCCACGCGAAAAATGTTTGTATCACAATATGTCCCCCTCTGTACCGTGCAAGTTTTGTATACGTATAACATTTTTCCATATTATTACAAATAACGGAGAGATATTCAAGGTGGATGTATGTAGTTATTGCTCCACTCGGTATATATCAGTGGGAATGGACGCTTGTCCTCATCCCAGTTTTCCCTAGAGGCAAGAATCCGCTAAACTGTACCTGCATTTACAGTAGAAAATAATTCAATACTTTTACCTACAGTGATACAATTGTTGTGTCGTTTGTATTTCGAAACAGTTGTTCGATACCAAGATTGTATGAAATATATGAAAAAATTGAATTACTTTCGTACAAAATAGGTTCAAAAGAATAATAAAAATTTCTTTTTACCATGAAGAAGAAACTAACGTAAGACTAAAATGTCTGATCAATTAAAAGCAGTTCCACATTACATTAAAATAAGTGTATGATGTAGATGTGGAAACATAAATTATGTAAAGTACTGTTTCATCCCCTTCGCTAATTCATTTCGTGAAATACTTTTTTCTAGATCCGGAATCCATTAAATATCCTTTCCCACGTAATATTTGTTCCCCCGCTGTTTTCCTTTTGATAATAAGTGGAGATTTCCACCGTCTGCTCTCGCATTTATTTCAGTACAGATTAATTTAATTTCCCCATGTGTTTTATATTCGTAACGTATAATAGCATTTTTTATTTCAAGAGTTTTATCGTTTGTAGTTAACCCCGTATTATCGCAATTGATGGAAAATTTCTTCCCATGGGTAGTATAAGCAGATTAAACGTACAAAATCGATCGCTGTACATGCTGTACAGACATTTACAAACTAACAAACTAAAGAATTACGAGTAATACACTAGTCTGATATTTGGCTGCGCAAAGAATTCAAGTCTACGATTATTTTCAAATTTCTACGCCTAGAATACATTTCAATTACGTCGGTCGTTACTAACAAGCGGCAGTAAAAATTCATCGAAGCCGCCATTCTGCAAGGAGCCACAGCGGAACGGGAAGAGATTCGTATAATCCGGATGGAAGTCTTAGACAAACCAGTGGAATTAAGGTGGAGGAGTTTATCTCGTCGGGGTTGGGAAGAGAGCTGGCTTTTCAGTGAAGATCGTCAACTCCTTTTATGCGCCACCTTCTACTTTCTGTTGGCATTCACTCGGTACATCGTGACAGAGAGGAACATTTGAGAGAATTCAGAAGGGTCGAAGCCCGGGAAGCAAAAGGTTGTCTTGCTCCTCGTTCCCTTTTAAATGCTACACTCTCGTTCAGGCTCTTAATACTAGGATCACAAGAAAGGGTTGCTTTAAGAGCATAGCTAATTTACATTACTTTGAGGAATAGCAGAGGAGGATGTACCGACAGTTTCCTTCTGGTTTCAAAAACAAATAATCGTCACGAACTCGAGAGCAGCTGAATGGAAACGTCATTGACGCGGAGCGCAAGTTAATCAGCAGTTGGGGTTGAGAAAAGTTGCCGGGGCGCGAATTTTCGCGAGACGTGACTCCCTGAGATTGTTGCGATTTCATTAGCAGCTTCGGCGAAGGTGTCAATGGGAAAACGATTGCCTTCTATGCCACCCGAAACTTTATGACTCGCTTACGACTTGGCAGCGACGAGGCGGGGGCGTAAAGCATCAGCGGTCGTTCCGTGAAATCTATGGCGGAGGGTCAGAAACGATAAAGCGGATTTATGTATTTTATTAACCGACGAGTGCGCTTGCGTTAATCGATCTCCCGATCGATTTCACTTCCAAGTGTAAACGCGCAGATAGCCTTTGTCCCATTTATTCGGGTTGTCCATAATCGATTACAGGGTTTGTTTTATCGAGCCGTTGCTACGTCGAAAGCAAGATAACTTTTCGTCGCTTCTGCTGAGCGAAATTTCAAAAGCTCTGGGGGACAACTTAGAATGGCGAAGCGTCCGCTTTAGAAATCGCGGATTCTTCTGTGAAAAGGGTTCAGGAAGGGCGAAGTCACGGCGGAAAGAATGGACAGCGGCCGGAGTCGTTGGTCCTCGAAAGCGAAATAAAACCCAGCTGAGATTCAATGCGGATCCGCCAACAGCCTTCTTCCTTCCTAGTCGCCGCGCCGCGCTGCGAATAAATTTCACCGCTTTCGTAGCGTTTCGCGCGACATTATTGCCCCATTTGGCCGAGGCACTGAATCACCCCGAGCAGAATTAAAGTCGGACTAAGGTGATTCCGAGTCCACGCGATCTTGAACCTCTGAACTCGACCGGTCCGAGAGTATCGGCCATTATTTACGCGGCGGAGCGAAAGGAATATCAACAGCGAACGTTTCGACAAGTACTTTCCCGGGACGAAATATCTGTTGGTTCTCTACCGACGGCAGTAACTCTTCCTTTCCTTAACCGTTGTATCTTAGCGACGATCGATGCTCGATCGTAAATTCGTCGCATTCCGCGTCGCTCCGAAGCTGTGTCGACCGCATGACCAATATACTCGCGTCGATATTTCGTTTTGATTTTTGACCAATAACTGGAATGACTCTCAACTGCGGAAATCCTTGGTCAAGAATTTATTAGAACGACCATATTTTCGAAATTCTCGTCGAAACGTGCGTTTGGAAGGCTAGCGAATTACGATTCTGCGTGAATATCGCAAAAGAAAGAACGATAACTGATTGGATGTTGTGTATTTATTCAATTACTGGCACTCGCAGATGTTCTGTTTAAAATATTGAAATACATTTATAGAACGATCGAAATTTGTTAATCAATTAGAAGAGTAGCTTCTCATGGACGAAAGTTGATCTTACGTTCTCGTTACTGTTCATTTAAAATTACATTTTATGAGAGTGCACTGAATAAATTGAGAGTGCAAGGTATTATTGAATAAACTATATGCAAATGTACAAAGCATCGTCTGCTTTCGACGTGAATTCCCGTTTAAATCCAACTTGAAATGCATTTATTTTGCCAGCAGCAAACTTTTCTGATTTCTTACTGGCTGAAGGATGTGTTCTGGATGTATTTCTATTTTTCCATTATTGGCGGAACTGTTTGATGTTGGCGAAAGACTTTCGACTTTCGCTGGACAGGGACTGTTGGTTTTCAGTGTGTATTGTCCTGGGATTCTTAACACAACCATAGTTTGTAGATGACAGTATCTGTTTGCGTTTAGAACTTCTCGAGAACCTCAGGTTTGCTGACTCAAAGTCAATGGTGGCTCTCTATTTCGTGTTTTCAATTTATAAACTCGGATAAAATCAGGTTTTCAATTCCCAACGTATTTTAAAAAGTAAAAAGATAGCCTTCTAGTCCAAAGCTATCGTTTATTAAATTTTCTCCGATTTCAGCTCGAAATTTAATCAAATCTCCACCAGTTTTAATTGGCTTGTCAACTATCCTTTATTTACTTTTACCCGGAAGGACGTTGACTTGGCCGTGGGTTAACTCTTTGTTAAGTTTGCGCAACGTGTAACTCAAGTTCGGGTTTGCCAGGGGAGTACGAGTCCACTTTGGTTTTACTTAAGTCCCTTAGGTGTCGGTAGTGTCTTGGCTAAGTCTGAGCCAATTTAAAGTTAATCAGTTTCAGGTTATCGGTAATGGAGCGCCTCACTGGTTCCGGTATACATACTGCGATTCAGCGATTCGCGGAGGTATTCGAAGAATGAATTGAATTTATCATCGCGTCCAAACTGAAACTAGATTTCGAATTAGCTCGGTTCGCGGACAAAGGAATTCCGAAATCGTGTCTAGGGGAATTCCCCGCGCGCAAAGAGAACGATTTTTCAAGGCGATTTCATCCGCGATATTCCCCGGCGCGGCGTTTTCACCGCAGACCCGAAAGGCTGCACCGTGTCGCCATCGATCAGAAAGCCCGGTCGTTTGCTCGATCAGAAATTCGCCATAATTAGATCGGCTGATTCCACGGTAGCTTCGTGCAGGAAATGCCGAACGAGGGAGCCGCGCACGGCAACAATCTCGTTTGTATGAACCCCCGTGAGATCGCGGTGGACGTCGGGATATAAAGCGATCGTTTTACTGCCCTCGACGTGCAACCGTGCCCCGCAATCGGTCTTCGTTGTCACGTCATATATCGTTACGACTTATACAAAACAGCCACGTATGTTCCTCGATATACCGAACAGACACCAGAGACTCCGCGGCCTGGAATCGCTCTTTTTTTTTTTTTCAGTTCTCGGGAAACGTTCAGCTCCTCCGCCAGTTACCACCAGTCATCAAACGTTGAAATCGCCCGCGGGAAAAGGGACAGTTGGCATTCTGCGTCGAGGGATTTCGCGCTCGACCAGCTCGAGAACGTTTATTGCGTTTCTGACCGTAATCTTTTTTTTTAGAAATGTTGCTTCTGCCGATTAACGAGGACAGAAATTACTGACGATATTTCGTGGCGACGGTTTTGGCAGAGCCTTCGCGATACTGTCGTCTATAAACGTGTCATGCAGGAAATAGTGGGATAAATGTATAGCGTTTAATATGCAACAACATAAGATCTCAGTAAGTAAGTAACAAGTTAGTTGATTTTATAAATATCTCTTCTACAAGCAAAAGCCAGTCGCATTACATAAGCGTCAGCTGAATAACTTCGTGAAATAGAAGGCAAACGGTTATATATTTTAGTAAAGATACATTTAACTCTTATTCTTATTTATACAGGCTGGTCCACGTAAAGGTAACCACCTATATACACTTGCATGCAAAAAAGCATATCGGTGACATTGAAAATTCAGGACAAATTGCTTTGAAGCAAAACAAGTATTCTTTATCCTGTAAATCATCTTCTGATACTATGAGATCTTTAGATGGACCGCCCTGTATATGGTGTTCCATATTAGATGCCATTTAGTTCCATATTAGATTCTCACTGTTGTAGGAGAAAAAGAGTCGGGTCGATCGGATTGCCTGGACCGGGATTCGAACCCGGATCTTTCACCTTCCAGGCGACTGCTTAAATCAATTATCCAGGGCCGCTCGACAACTCGATTCTCCTAGTCCCTATAACCGACACAAACACAGGCGCCGATCGCCTGGACTGTTTTCCGTCCAATTTGTACCGTCTAACAATGTATCTTTTTTTCTGAAATGCAGCGACTACAGAACGATATTTTAACAAGTGCACCGAAACGAGCCGACGAAACGATAAACTCCGAGGTAACGCTTTTCCTTGCACAAGCCAGAATTTGACGGGAAGTTTCGCCAGCGAAAAGTACCGGAAAAACTTTCCCATGCACTTCCCCGTCGCGTTTCGTGTTTTCATCGCGAAACTTGGGTAATTGAGAACTTTGTACTTTGTAACTGTCCGTCATAACACCTTAACACCTTTATAATATCCACCGGATAGTCTGAGAGCGATACAGGAGCCGCGCGGCCGCCGTTCCATCTGCCTCGAGCTCGTCCCCGATCACTTTGCAATAAAATATCGCGGGGAAAATTAAACGCTCCGCCGCGAGGCGGAGGGTCGAAGAAGGCGAGCTCCTGGGAACGCTAATGCCTCCTTTCCGTGGATTTTGGACGTTTGAACGATGTCCTTTACGGTTGATCAAATAGAAGATGCCGAGGTATTACGCGGAATGAAATTCGCGAAGCTACGACAAAGTAGACGGTAACGTACTACGACGGAAATCTCCGGGACCTGAAGAACCTTGTGCGAGAGTCCGCCTTGAAAGGAAAACGCGGAATATCCTTTTTACGAGCACGCCTCGAGACGGATAGCGGCTCGTAAAAAGCTTGATTCGAATTCGCTACGTTGCCGATTACTCAACGGGATTTGCAAGTATGTTGTGTCATTACGTTCCTTCGTAGAAAGGAAGCCTTCGGCGTCGTTTACCCGCGGCTATTTTCGCCGGTAACTTATTCATTAAATGCAGCACAGTCCTGTTGACTTTATCGTAATTTAATTCACCTGCGCGAGGTAAAAATGTGGGCAGGCGGCGGCGCCGCGGGGAAGAGGATCGAAAACGAGCAGAGTTTGTCGTTCTGTGCCGTCGATATCGCACCCTACGGGGTATTATGCTTTACATACATATGGCCTCCGAAGGTGGTTACCCTTTTAACCGGAAATGTTCCGCGAAACTGTGCTCGAGGACTGCGAGATATCGTTCGGCTGGAATTTCGGTAGCTCACATATTGTTTCGGCGAAAGCCGTCCGCGATTTGCGATACACAAATATCCGCGAGTGCCGTCGGGTATCGTATTTTCATCGACATCCCCCGTTGTGGAGATCGTAATTCCGCGGAAGGGTGTCCTGTGCGAGTAACGATTATCTTGGAAATCGTGGCAACGTGCCACCTTTCCATCGCGCGGCAACGGCTCGTTATTCGGCACGTTCAATTTTAATCTTCCTATACTCGCTTGTCGCAGCATGACACATATACCTGTGCGCGGTCTCACAGAGACCGATACTTATAGTGCGATTACTATTTATGTCATTCAGATTATTTTTTCGAAATTTTTGCTAAATGTATGGTAGGGAATGTACCTACACGGAGAAAAATCGGATCTTAGTTTATAGTATACAGGGTGGGGCAATAACTATTAGCACCTCCGATATCTCGGAAACTATAAGAGGCGCGACACACTATTATCACGTCACGTGAAATCACGTAATATTGCCCTGTATATGAGAGCACTTTCATCTGTCTTTCATCTGTATATTGATGTATACATATGAATGTGCTCTCATATACAGGGTAATATCACGTGATTACACGTGACGTGACAGTAGTGTGTCCCTACCTTAAGTTTCACAGAAATATTTGCTGAAATAAAATTGCACAGTACGAAGGGGGCCATCCGATGGCGATAATAGTTTCTTTGCAGGTGGAGGTACTTCGGACAGTTGAAGGTCACCTCCATTTTTTTTAAATGGATCGGTATGTTTTTGCTTCTGTACCATGATAGAGGATCTTAAAACGAGTTCAACGACCTATTACATAAGGTCATTGAACGTCATAGAAAGTAGAGAGTGTATAGATCACAGACAATGCACTGCAACCTCTTCTTCTACCAATAAGGTCAATACTTCGTTATTTAGAATTACTGGTAATTCGATTTAGACCATTTTATTGTTATTGTCTTACATATTTTATTAATAAAAATCATAAAAATATTGGATGCTTGCATCAATTTCATACGTGCATGGTGGTGCAGAGAAAAATTCCCTAGAATATTTCCACTTGTAGCAGATGAAACATGCATTAATTACTACAACTCGAAGTAGAAGCAATTAATGCGCGACGTGTATTTATTTCTTACCGCACGCTCATCAGACGCCATCATTGAATTTTCAAACAGTTCTCACTGTTGAAGCTTTCGGGTGTAACCCTGTCCATGAGGAAATGTTTTGAAATTGTGTGAAATGTTTTGAAACACCCGAAAGCTTCAACAGTGAGAACTGTATGACGCCGGGCCGTGAAAGCCTCAAATCTTTGAATTTTCAAATTAAAAAAGCTAATTATTTTTCCAATATTTTTATTAATAAAATAATTGTAAATAACGAAGTATTGACCTTATTAGTAGAAGAAGAGGTTGCAGTGCATTGGCTGTGATCTATGCACTCAATGCATGTATTGAAACGCACCCGTTATACATTATTAATACATTGGAAAAAATTACAATATACATTCATCGGTCTAAGAGACCGACGCGCGGGTGTAAGAAAGTTAATAGGCGGATCCCATATTTCGCTGCGATATCGTCGCCGAAGAATATTCGGCGATTGTTCAATAGGTGACGGATGACTAATTTTTTTGACGAGCACCGTCATACTTGATGATTCCGTCTTGGTAATCGAGCGACGCAAAAGAACTGCTTAGAGAGACGCTAATAAGCAGTCCTGGGCGTCGTTTAATAAATCGCTAGCGCCGCGTTCCTGTTCTTCCCGGTTGCGAATCGACTCGCGATCGGTCTTCCTCGGTCGTTCGTTCGGAGCGCGTTGTACACGGGGACGCATTTTCTCCTGGCTCGAGACGACTTAATTTAACTTTCGTTCCCTTTCCTAATTGAAGGGAACCTCCGGCACGCGTCTCGCGCTTTTATTCCATTCGCCGAACACGCTGTGCAAACAAACGTTCGTTGCGCCGCGACGCGCCCGCCGCGACTGAAATGCACGGGGCGCGGCCGTCGTTAAATAGAAATTCAGTGTTTGCGTTATACGCGGTGCAAACAATCGGCAAGAACGGGGCGGGCAGCAATCGGGGAAACACTGGAAAGAACAAAAGCAATTCCCTGGCAGCTCGCTCCTCCGCTAACCCCTTCCTATTATCTTTCTCGCGACCCGTCTCGCAGGCCCGTGGAGAATCAGCGGGAAAACACGATGCTCGAGCAACCGCGCAACCCCTTTTCCGCGTGCTGCTTCGATTATCGCTTCGTAAACGTATCTTCGTTGCTTTGACATCGATTAATCCCTGCCGCGTTAAAGGATTAAAGAGATATCGCGATCTGTGTAAATGGAGTACTGTTGGGAAAGGTAGATAACTTGTTGCGAATTCCAGAGCGATTGAATCGTGTTTGAATTTCGTGACGTGAATTTCATGCTACAGATATCGATCATCGAATTAGGATCACTTACAAACTTTCAATATTTATCTATTACATATCTATATTATTCAATATTTGGAATTTGTATATTTCATCTATATTATTGTCCATAGTCATTGAATTGGTTCACTGAACACTTTCAATATTTATCATGCTTTTCTTCAAATGGAGGGCTTCGAATTTTAATCTTTTCAGTATCCAAAAATCGAAATATCAGTTCAGAAAATACATGAAATATGGGTCAAAAAGTTGTAGGATATTAAAAGGATATTTTAGAAAATACAACATTGTTTATCCATTTACGTGAGAGAGTTATCAACATTTTTATTAAAATGAAAAGTCAAATAGTGAATTTATCTGTGATAATTGGAGAGAAGAGCGAGATAAATTCTAAAATCGTAGCACAAATAGATTCAAAGTAGACTTACCATAATTGTAATCATCTTGGATGAGACTAGTATAATTACGATCAAATTAAGGAATTAAAGATAAATTCGTTTGATAACTTTATTATAAGAGTCTAATATTTAAATCCTTATGTATGCAAATGTTCAATCTTTTTAATTATTTGTACAATATACAAGTGATACGCGCGCAGCGCGTATGCGTTGCTCGACGATTAAATAAAGGAAGCAATTCCTGCTCGGACAGAATACGCACATAAACAATACAAAAATTAATTTCGGAGATCAATTCGACTTCCAAGGAAATATGGGATGATCGTCTAGTCTTCTACAGGTCCCTCAGTGATAGATTATTAAAGATTAATTAGAGTGATGGATAATTCAGAAATAACTACAAGGAGCAAATTGGACATATTCTATAATTTAGGTCGCGCTTACTCAGATATTTCGAAAACGAAAATGTTTCTAAAGAAGGAATAGTATTTCCGAATCTCGAAGTTCAATGAAAAATAAATTAAATTTTGATTACGGAACGTGACACAAGGAAATATGAATTGAAAAATAGTATCATTTATATTTTTAGGTCTACATTTTGCAACTGTATTGAAGAATTCCAACAGAAAATATTTTAGGATGGAAGGAAAACTGAGTGCGCGAGGATGTGTGCTCGTGTGCAAGGAAACGGAAGAAGTGAGAGACGAGAGTTTTTGTCTGAAAGAGTCCGTGTAAGGGTGCAGAATGCAGAGTGCAAAATTACAGAGTTAGTCTAGGATGATTTCTCAGTTTAACGTACATATAGTTATATATTTAAATTTAACGTCGTTCTCTTTATTTAATGAACTCCCTCCTACCATTGGAAAAAGAGAAGATCTCATTCCTTTTTTCTTCCAACACTGCAGAGTAAGTTAAGGGACACGTTTAAAGAAAGCAAAACCTTGTGTTTGCAAGCTGTTCCACCGTAGCGCATTGTTTCACAGAGATTCTTCTGCCCTCTGTCATTGATCAAGTTCCCGCTTTTGTCCGCGCCGAGCTGCAGCCATAAAGTGTTTCATTTCTGCTTGAAAGTTCGTCGGGAAACGGCACGCGATACGGGTTTATCTGTTTCGCGAACAATCGCGTTGAGAGACGACGAGTGAAATCAATCCTCGTGTCGAACGAAATGTTAATTCCAAATGAAATCGAACGAGACACGATGACGCACAAACGTAAGTTTCATTTTCTAGTGCAATCTCAAAGTCCGCGATAAATTCTCAGTGATTCTAGTAAACGACATGCCATTGAAGCTTTAATAGACGCGGGTAAAGTGTTGGAGCATTCTCATCGCGGCAGTCATAGGGCGCAATTTCGAAAAATAAACGCGGGGTCTCTTTCAAGTTAACAATGCGCATTCTGGCGCCGAGTTAACGCAACCCGCATGCGATTCATAAATTAATTTGAAACGGTCACAGCACAAACTCGTAATTCTCGTGGTCCGGATCTCGTTGGCGCGAGTTTATCAGTGACGCGGGAGGATCGCAAATGAAAATTAAAATTCCGTTCTCTCTGGCGTCCGCTCTCCGCGCAACCTGCTCTTTTATATTATTTAACCGAGGCACGGCTGCTCAACAATTATTTAGCGTCTCCGTCGTAAACCAGGGCGAGCGTTCATTTTTGAAACACACCTTTAAACGTCGATAGCCTCGGCAAACGTTTCGTGACGCTTGAAACGACTTAGGCTGCGGTTAGTTTTCCGACGAATACGTTCGAACTGTTCTTCGCTAAACAATGAAACAGTTCAAACATATTCGCCAGAAAACGCATCCACTGTAATCGTAGCCTTAACGAACGTCTAGCGATTCGTCGCATCCGCTCTAGATTCACGGAACCCACTCCCTACTCCTCGCGAGATTCTTTGTTCCCTCTACAGAATTTATCGATAAGAAAAACATCGACAGCGAGGCGTGGGTGACTCGCAAGAGGAAGAAGGAGAGATAGAATCGAAAGGGTAAACGACAAGTGCTAGATAGCGTACGCTTCGCCACCAGCCAGAAATCCCTCGTCCCTGACGGGATCTGCGCGCGGCGAGGGTGCAAAAAGTCGGCGGAAACGCGACAGCACTGCCAGCTTGGAGTCTGCAGGCGGAAGTGGAGCCAATAAGAGGAACGAAGAAGCGAGGGCGAGGGGCGGACAGAATAAAAATAAAAAGGTGAAACAGGAACGCGACGAGGGGGATGGGGACGGAGGGAATGGCACGCAGGATCTGATGGTAGCCGGATAAACGGACGGAGGTAATTTTCTACGGTAGCTCAACTGCTGCCATTTTCTTCCTTTTTTTCTCCGCCGTTTCTATTCCCCCTCGGCTTCGCCGAAGGAAAAGGAGCACGAGGAGTCGTGAGTGTCGCGAGTGCAGCTTCTGGAGCATCGCCGCCTCCCCCGTTGCGCGCTCGACCCTGGCTGTTGCTCACACCGCCCCTCGCCACCCCCGCACCCTCCTCGTCGCCGTCTTAGACCGGGTGGATGGTCACCCGACGATATCTAACATCCTCGCACGATTTTTTTCCGGTGGTGTGCGTGCGTGTGCACGCGAACACGCCCGACCCTCGGGGTAATGGTGTATAATAGTCCGCGAGAGAGACGGAACGAGCAGTTTCCAGCGGATTTCTGTTTCCTTCCGAGCTCCTTTTGTTTCCATCTCGATCCGGGTCGCTGACTGGCGGGGCTGGCGGTCGAGAATGCGCTCCCGGTGGAACGCCGCTACGTGTACGATCGAGGGAAACACTGAAATGTAATTGATCACGGCCGCGCCGCGATGGAAAGGAGCGAAGGGGTTGGCCGAGCGATCGTTAAGGATTTTATTTCGGTACACTGGAGCCATTGACCGTGTTCGCGTGTCTATCGTATACTCTGCTCGCACTTTCATTCCTCTTTTTCCTACCTCGGGAAGAAAAGAGCGATTCGATGGGTGGCGAGATTGTTGGCGAAGAACGCATGAGTTATAATCGCGACGGAAGACGACGATTTTTACTCGCGTCGCGCGAGAGGAAAGGTGGTCAAAGTTTCCCTGAACTTTGGTAATATGCTGGAATTACAGGGATTCGTAATTGAGGTTCCTTAACTAATTGGACCGTTTCCTTTAGTAATTTTTGGCGCTTTCGCGCGTGGGAAATTAATTGGGTTAGTATAAAAGTTCTGGCAGTTTGTAATGGTAAAGCGGAAATTCATTTTGGGACTTTTATTTCATTTTGATGTGTCTATATTATTCATTTAATAGCGAAAAATTCTTTAACCACAAAATATAGTTCTAGCGGTGAAATGATGAAATGAAGAAATGAATAGTTTATTCGATCTGCTGTTCGTTAAATTATTTACAGTTACTCGAACTCTGTCACGAACAGAAAGGTTTGGGGGAAAAGTCTGCCAATGCTGGTACAATTTTCAGACACTGCTGCGACAGATTTCTCATTTGCTGAAATTATCAAATTTTCTAAATATCCAAGCGTTCACTAATAAAAGAAAAAGCGAACAATGTACTCTTGACTTATACAGGTATTTTATTTATTTATTTATTTATTTATTTATTTATTTATTTATTTATTTATTTACTTATTTATTTATTTATTAACGGGGTGGCACCCTTTGATACACTTAAAATAAAAATAACATTAAGATTCGCTGTTAGAGACGTATTTACATTGATCAGAAAAAGATTCAGTCGAACAACCCATACATTCAAACCATTCATTCAACCCATTTGTACATTCAAAAGATTCAAATTTTTTCTGCACGAGGATTAACTGTTTCACTACCAAAAGTTGCGCTTTTACTCCTAAACAATTTCTATTTATTATGTGCTGTTATTACGAACCAGAATTGTTGCTTGCTGAATTTCGAAATAGAAACAAAAATTCAAATAAAAATAGTTGCAAAGAACTTCACTTCCAATCAAGCAAAAACGTAGTTTATTGAAAAACTGTAGATATTTGCCACATTTTAGCAATATAAATATTAATTAACTAGCGCAAACATATAGCGAAAAATTTCTCGAGGTTTTCAACCAAATTTTTTCCAGGTGTATACAAGAGTTACACAATAAAACAAGTCCAGAATGTAGTAAGAAGCACTTCTCGTTAGTTTTGGAGAAATAAATTCTGGGAAATGTTGGAATTTCTACCTAATGAACGGAGCTCGTGCATATTTCGTTTCCGTTTCTGCTTATTTTTTATTTTTTCATTTCATATTTTCTCTTCTTATTATTTCCCATCATCAATACATAAAGAGTTCTGTTTGTATGATTGATAATCATTATAAAAAATTTCTATCCTTTTCAAAGTAAAAATGGAGTCATTTTTTATTGTTAAGTTTTATGAAATTTTCATACATTTCATTTTTTTTTAAATAGTAATCCGAAATATATGTCGAAAATCTGTAGAAAGAGATTCAATCTGCAAAACAAATGAAAATTTGTGCAACGAGGATTTATAATTTTTTGCTAAAAAAAAGAAACATTAGCGTACCTCTTTGGGATTGTTTCATGTATCCGCTACTGCTTCTTGAAAAAATTCATTCAAACGATTTGGTAAAGATTTCCCACTATTTCCTCCTAGGGAAAGGATAAAGTTGTCAAATGAAACAATGAAAAATCCCGAAGACAAGTATTGCATCCGTATTGTTTAAATCCGACAGCGTCTTCGCACTCGCCTAATAGATTGCCAGGTTAACGAGCGCCCCGTTAAGAATTCAACGAACCATTTAGCCGGATGGAGTTGCGAAGGCGCACGGGGACTTTCCCGACGAGATACCCTTTTAAATTTCAAATTCCCAACTCGACCACGCGATCGCGCCGCCTGCGAATGATGTAAGTCGTAGGAATGATCGCTGACTAAATGGCGTATGCGATTCCGATGCGAATTAACATAAATATCCCGCAAACTACGCGTTCTACCCGCGCAACCGATACGCGGATATACGACGTATCGATTTCTTGCGGATACACGTCGAATGCAAATGGCTCTTCTTGCATCCCCCGGTATTTCGTATTCGTCGGATTCGGCGGCGCGGCTGCTTAGAAATTCGAATTCCAATGCACGGGGAAGAATAAGAAAAGCGAAGCGATTGATTTATACTCGACATGTACGGGCGCTCCTGCACCGGAGCTTCCGGGAGGGAAGAAAGCCGGTGAAAAATTTTTAATAACGCGAATATATTTTCAGAGGAAGAGTAAAATTGTTTTTCCTTCGATCCTCGTCGGGGCGTTGACGTTGCGCGGACGGTTTCTCCGTCGCGAGTAAAACAGCGCTCGCGGGGACGGCAATTCGTCTTCCAATAATCGTAATTACCCCTTGGTCCGATGAGCGCTGACGGCTCCACCCCTGCCGCGAGATAAACTGCCCGAGGGCTGAAAGGTGGCCGAGCACTCGGGCGCATTCTTCTTGCCAGGAACGACGGCGGTTCGCGCTCCGTTTGGGATTCCGTTCCGTGCAATTTGGACGGGGCTACGTTGACCCCAGAAACTTGATAATACGCGCAGCGGCCAACGCAGGGTGAAAAGGACGAGGGAGGATCAGGGGTGGCAGGGTTAACGCGGCGAAGAGAGCGACGCGGCTCGGCCGGCTGCCACCCCGGGGAAGCTTAGCATGAAAAATGCCCGGACGATCCGTGTGCCTCGGAGAAAAATGATATCCGAAGCCGTTTCCCGTGTACGAGCTTCTCGCGCAATGCGAAAGACGTCAGAGCTCGCCGTAGCTTGTTAACTCGTTCGCGCAGGATTCGCGTCGCATTTACCATGCGCAAAAATGCGCTCAGAATTTTCCGTAAAATCTCTCGAATAGACCGCCATACGTGTCCTGTTCCTAGGGGGAAAGCCCTTGTAAATTTCACGGAAGAGCTTCCCGGTGACAGTTTTCTGGGCCTACGGACAATGAACAGACCCAAGAGAGATATTCGCGATGTCTTGGAAAATGACTATGGCCTTCGTCGTAGCCTCCGGTAAAGAACTTTTATTTTCTCCTTGAAACCCAAGGGGGATGAACTCACAGTAAGTAACTTCTCTTCAAAGGTTCGGAGTGAGAGCCAATTAAATGTTGCGACAGTTGAAGATCAAGGCTGATTCCAGTGATGCGTGAAATACACTGAAGTTATGATTGTACGACAGTGACAGTAGAAAACCATGTTTTTATAGCACAAATGAAAAAGCTGAAGTTTTAGCAACAGTGTGACTTATTTTCTAAATACTGTGACAAGTTGTATTATTTGTATATTTTAGAATGATGAACTTTTTTATAAATGCATAGAAATTCACATTTCAGTAATAATATGGACCCGTACACTGCTTCACTCAACATACTTTGCAAAATATTAAAATTATAAGCATTTAACATACACTTTTTTGTCTGTTTAGAGTCTTCATATCGTCATCCATTTTTTAATAATTCAACACACATGAGATTCATCCCGTTTATTAAATAAGTAAATAAATCAATGTATTAAAATATCTTCGTTAATAAAATGAAATGAAAATCCATGTGGAGAAGAGAATCCTTTCAGCTTTTAATTGGATCAAAATACACGTGTTGGTTAATATGTACATGCCGTAAATGTCGTACATCCCATAAATGCTGTTATTGTGAATTAATGAACAAATCCCTTATGCTGAATTGATCATTTTTTTTATACAGGGTGTTTGGGATAGTGGCGGCAAGCTTTGGAGGGGTGATAGATCACGTAAAAACAAACAAAAAATGATTATATACCTTGGGTCAAATCGTAGCCATTTTTGAAAAAATAGCCAAAGTTTTTCGCACTATTTGGCAACGCTGCTCGGGACTCGGCACGCAAACTTCATATTATCGCGCTTGCGCAGGTAAATGGAAGGAGAACGGTAGGCCCACGAATCCCTTCCACTGTATGTTGACAGCCATCCGAATAATTGGGAGGAGTTTAGATAATCTATAATCATCACTTTTTCTTTCAAAATGGTTGTCAAGGGGTGGAAACGTAGAATACAATAGGTTGAATTTAGACGCCATTCCTCTCTTGCATACACATTCTCCTTTGTGCTGTATTCATTGACCGAAGTAGTCACCTCCCAAAGATAAAGATACAGAACGAGGATGGAAAGAGGATAGAACGATCGGAATAAATACCCCCCTGACCTTGCGCCGCGACCCCCCGCGCCGCGCCGGCCAGCAACCGATTTTCAGTTTTGCACAAACGTAAACATAATGTGTCTGACAGCGTCTTTGACGCAGCCAAAGTTCTTTTGCCAAAGTCAAAAGACTCTCCCCACTCAGTGGTCTAATCTTTTAGTTTAATCTTTAGCGGCACGAGTCTCAACGATGATCGGCAACAGACGGCACGGCGCGGCGGGCCCATTGTCGGCACTCGAAACAGAAACAAACCGTCCGCGATACCCGACACCGCGAGTAGAGTACCGCCACTCAAGCCGCCACTAAATCTAAACATCGTTGACAGAATTAAGATCATAGCCTTTGACGGTATTAAACTTTTCGAAGAGACCAACGCATCCAAGTTTGTTGATCCAACATGTGTCTCGTCTTTCGATGAAACTGACACATGCATTTTTTTCATATTATAATTATACAGAAACCTAACTCAGGTATAAAACATTTTATAATTGGATTTTTTGTATTAGTATAACAGCAGAAATTGTTGGTAAATTTTTTTATTGCATAAATCTGTTGTACTTGACGAGTAGAAAAAAATTCTAAAAGGAACCATATGCTAGAAAAGCACCGTTTAGCCGCTATAAGACGTCAAAGTTTACGCGAAATTGTGCATGTGTAGCGCGACTACGGAAATCGAAGTAGATCCGTATACGGATGAGAGAGACTCCTGACCTACCTCACAGCTGACGCTCGAAAATCGATAGGATCGTTCCTCTCTTTCTTTCTTATTAGCTCCAGCGTCTTCTCGCTCACACGCACAGGCGTGGCTATTGACCCTTGGAGAAACATCGTTCATTCCGAGCGATTGCCTTTGCAGAATTTAACAAATTTCTCAATCTTTACACGTAGCTACAAATTGTGTAACCTTAGCTATTCAACTTAAACATTGTCTAACGTAATACATGAGTTAAAAGTAATTCAACTTATTTCATTTAACGTCGTTTACGACGTTAGGCAAAATCTCAAGAATTTATGGTTAATGCATTTGCGGAACTTTTATTAGACAATATTGAAATCTGAATTCACAGTGTTGGATATTGAATGTGCCCTTGGTTCAGTATCTCTGATATTTGTCACTTACCAACTTTGAATAACAAATATCCTTAAATTCACTTGCAAGGAAATTTATGATTTTATGGAAACGTTAATTGACGTATTGTTCATTGTGGTGTTATAAATGTATCGAAAATTGATTGCTGACGTGTTTTTTACGAAAACAGTACTGAATATGACGCAACATAAACCAAAATTTTCAATGATAAAACTTCTAACAGATTATAAGTGAATTTAGGTATTGTTTTACTGTGATTAATCATTTGAAGTATCTCATTTGATATCACTTTCATGGGGTAAACAAAAAGGATCTACCTTTAGTTTTGCAATTTTATTGCTTTTAAATGTTCAAAGCGGATTTTTGGAAATAGTATTTCGCCGAGAAGTTCAACATAGGTTATGAAAGACTTCATACATCCCTCTCTTTAACCTAAAATCGACGGACGGCCTCGTCCGACTGACTGCGATCAGGGCGCACCGCCTCTCCTCGAATCGTCTACTGCGTCGCATTTCCATGGCTGTCGAACCATCTTACCGATGCGTTGTTGCCACGTTTAGAGACTTAAAACGGCAGTAATTTCAGGGGTTAGAAAATTACTTATTTTTCGTAATACAAGGTACCAATGTCGCAGTTATTGTACTTATTCAATTATTAAGATCCCAATCTTTACCTTAGCGAAAAAATTACTTACGAAAAACGTTCCTGTCTTGAATTACAGGGGTTGGAAGTTTAAATGTTTATGACAGTTTTTTTCGAAAATGGTTGAGTTTTGGACCCAAGTCATATAGAAGTTTTTTGTTTGTTTTTACGTGATCTATCACCCCTCCAAAGCTTGCCGACACTATCCCAAACACCCTGTATATCTTCCTAATCTCCCTGCCCTAAATGATTCACTGGATACCACAATGCGTAAATTATGTGGACTTCGCAATGCAGATAGTAAAATGGAATATTAAAATTCGTTTGTATACGATCAATATTATTATCCAATTACCAGTATTAAAGCTCGTATTTCCAAATATCTAAATTATCATCAATCTTCAATTTTAACGTTATTTTTGCTTTCAATACTGACCGCACATAGCCAATAATATTGTTGATATTCGTCAGTATTAATAACATTATTAATTACGTACAGGCACTAAATCATTATTTTGAATTTCTTGGCTATACTTTACAAGAAAAGGCTACGTAAAATATAAAAGGGTGTACTTTTTATTCTTTTTATTCTGAAAGTAATAGTTATCATTAAGGAACTAGTTTTTCATCAGGCACTAGTTTATGATCAGTTCATGAAATAAATCATTCTTTTAAGTTTATGTTAACCAGTAATTATTTAAAATAACTTCTGAAGTAAAGATTGACTATTCAAAAATATAAGTATGACATGTCAAAGCAAGTAGTATTGTGCGTTTCTGTGAAAATGAGTGTGAAATGTAGCACATTTGCAGAAAGTCTTTATTGAAGACCATATCTTACTGATCGCCGTAAGAGAGTACCGGTAGTACCATTAATAATACAGTCGATCTGTTTATACTATTGCAACTTTGAAGGCTATTTTTATACACTTTGCTTATTAAACAGTTTATTTACAACGAAGAGCAAGAATTTTAATAATATATGATATACAATTTTTATTTAAAAATTAGTGATCAATTTAGTTCCAATGTTTTTTGTCTTTACTGAATAGTTTAGGATACAAAATTACAAAAAGAAAGTATTAAATTTACATTATTAATTTTATTATTTATTTTTTACTACTACAAGCTTCTTTCGTTTATTTTTGTTTCTTTTTAATTGGTATTTGCATTTTGTTCTTGCATCTATTTAGTTCCTATGTATTTTAGGTGATCGAAAACTATTTCCCAGTTCTATAGCTTGTAAATAATTCAATTATACTTATTTTCAACTTTTCAAAATCTTTTCTTGAAAACAAAACATAAATTTATCTTTTAATAATAAAAAAAACTCTATGGTTCAGGATTTTAAAAGGTAAGAAAAAAAAAAAACCGTCGTGAAGGTCCCGAAAATGATCAAAAACTAATTCCTTAACGGTACATGATTGGTCTCACAAAATTCTGGACTCATGTCAGAGAGATAACACTGGTAGGCCTTTAAGGGCTCTACAAAGGGAGGGTAAATAAGAATGCGCTCAAGGACGACAGAGCCAATACTGAAGGTAGGCGTCAACTGCGTAGAATGTACGAAAACTGGTCGACAGATGATTGCATGCTCTCGTGGAAAGGGCTCGTTATTCTGCGCGAACGAGTTAATTCCTCGATCCTCTTCCACCGGTTCTGTAAACTCGCGTCTTCGTCTTGAAGCGACACGCGCGTGTCGAGTCTGCCCAAGAATTTACGGAACCCGTCAAGGAAACGTCGATACGTTTCGCCGGTCGACAGCCACGGTCTCGATGCTCGATTTGACGCAGCGGTTCGCTACGAATATCGGATTAAAAAGGGGAATAAGTGGCCGGTTGATGCACTCCGCGTGTATCGACGTTTTCGACGTTCGGTTAGTGTCGCGTGTCCAAACATTCTCGAGCGACGAGGCCGAAGTGCATCGCGTCGCCGAAACAGATTTCACCAGCGGGCGGTCGTGTATCGATAATAGCCGACATTCCCGTAACCGTTTTATTGAGCTAATCCCGGCGACGCGACGCGCGTTAACGAGCAGCAACGCGCGCGAACTCGCGGGTGTCTGCACCCTGACACGTTACCTGCCGCGATAACAACTGCCCTCGCCGCGAGCTATCGAAACCTGACGACGCTTCTGCCCAATACTGACAGTCGATGTCTGCCTCGTGGCACGGTTCTTCTTTCGTTTCCTTTTCTCGTCGACGGAAACTCGCCTGGGGACGATTTCTCGTCGTGGAAAAATGTCTGAAGATTCTTGCGAACGGACGACGGCGATCGGAGTTCTTCAGAATTCTCCGATTCCTGGCGAGTCATAGACGTCGATGCAAACTGTTCTTTTCTAAAGCTCTACACGCCAAATTGAGGGATAGGGATCGAAATGTTTTGAATGAGCGTATCTATACACGAGAAATTCTTGAAACGTTTCCATTTCCGTTCCCTCCTCCATTATTCATCTTCGTTTCAAATTTACATAGGAATTACAGGGAGATTTAATCGAACCCCGATTGTCGCACTGTTTGTCGAAAACCGTTAAACGTTGCAAAAACGTGTTTGTTAATTTGTAGACGCGGCCCTGCGGTTCGAATAAGTTTGCTCGTTGTTTATATAGCACACGGTTGAAGAGAGACGCTATCAAAATGTTTGCCCGCCGGAGTGATTGATGCAATGCTGCCGTACTATCGATCAGTTGTTATTCGTTTAATTCTTGCTCGACTTGTAACTGGAGAATCTATAGCTGTAGTTCGCGTAGCTTCAAAAGGATACAGGATAGTAGGTATCTTTATACGTTATGGATCGTGTAGAAAGCGATTGTACCATGTGTGTTTGCTGTGAAGAAGTGGGATTGAATGATGGAGATTAAACGATCAGATAGAAGTGTTGGTTGAGAGTGAATGGGCTCTTCAGTACGCTTGTGGAAATTTCAGAAGCATAGAAATGTTCAGGATTACAAGGTAATTGAGAATGTAGTTAAGCTTCACTATTCCATTACCTATTATCCGAATACTATTAACACGCGGATAATAATGCAGATATTCTGTCGCCTGAAGTGAAGGATTCTTGGCGATAGATGCTGTTTTTTGTTGCACATGTGCTGTATTATATTTTTCATTATTTTGACGAAAAGATTTTGATCACCACCGTGCAGTATAAAAGTAGAAAGAAGAGCAAACTAAAAAAAGTGAACAATTTGTGATTTTTCGCGAAGTAGGTGAATAAAAGTTACTCCTTGATTCATGTGGAACCATGTGAACTATGTTTCCTCTTAATTACAATGGGTAACAAAAGTAAGTAAGCGGTCAACTTTTAAAAGAACTAATAATGTTTATGAAGTGGAAGTTTAATGCTACATAAATTAATATACAGGGTGTAAAAAATATGCGTTTAAATATTTTCAGGGATGGTTGGGGAGCTCAAATGGAATACAAAATGTCCTATGACACAGTGTCCGATCTGCCTTCGTTTTACAGTAATAATACCTTAAAGTTTTATTACCCTATAGGCTAAACTAATAGTCCGAAGATTCTGAAACTTTACAAGCACATTGGCAAGAAACAATAGAGTAAAAGAGTCTTAATGCATTTTGTTGTATCTCTTATAGTTTAACCGTTATAAAGCTTTAAAAATTGGGGATGTTTGTAGGAATGAGCATCGGCTACGCACACAGAGGAAGGGAAGCCTAAACGACTGCTTGGTTCCATGTGTTTGCCTCGTCGATATGCCGGAGTTAGTATCCATCTCAAAACCATACAGCTAGCTTTAAAGAATTATTACTGCAAAATAGAGACAGATCGGACACTATGTCATAGGACATTTTGTGCTCCATTTGAGCTCCCCAATCTTCCCCGAAAATATTTAAACGTATATTGTTTACACCCAGTATAGTCAGTTATAGAACAGAAAAAATGAAAGAATTTGTTTTAGTTAATAATATATTGATGTAACAAAAATTATTATGGGTAGAAAAACACATATTACAAAAATAAGTAAACACCCTTCGATTTATTTATGCAATAGCCGCAATGGTGGCCATTCTGCAGTGTCGTTTTTGGTAAATGATCAGAGAGAGCGTCTGTACTTCTTACATTCTTCCACCGAAAATAATTGCCACTTTTCTTCGATTAAATATTTAAAATCATTAATATTCTTTGGACTACATTGCGCTATCTTTAACTTAAGAATTCACATATTCTCAATTGGCGATAAATTGGGGCTTTACGGTGGCCACTCGAAAGTATTAATACAATTGTTTTTTAAATAATTTGTAAGAATTTTCATTTTATGAATCGGAACTGTGTCCTGTTGCAGGATGAAGTCATCTCCTATTAATCGTGTACCCTCAGGAATGATTACTTTTTTTACCAATTTTAAATATACAGAGGCGTTAATTTTGCAACTTAATATTATATTTCTACTGCAAATGAACAAACAGATCCCCACACCATAACACCTCGATCCATTGACTTTATTGTCGGTTTAGTGCACTGATATGAAAGAATTTCATGCCTTTGCCTCCACACAAACATTGTACCATGACTATATCTTACAATTACAACTAATTATCGACTCATCGGTCCACAGTATTTTTGAATATAATGTGAGAGGTTTTAATACATATGCATGATAAAAATTCATCCTTTATTAAATATCTTACTTAGATAAATAAGGTACTTTTTTGACGGAGAGCTCTGGTCTTGATTTTGAAGTTGCACACGAATTTTAGTTACTGACATAAATGGTTCGGTTAGTGAGATATTGACTATGTTTTTATCCATTTGCTTATCAGTAGACTACGGAAGTTTATGCATTTACAGCGATTTTAAATGTGCTAAAACGTATAACGATGTGCATAGATGTAAAAACACATCAAATATAGAAAACAAAACACATATTATCATATTTAGAAGGTACAAGATATTTTTATTTAAGTTGATTATCTTTTTCTACAGTCTTGAAAAGGTGTATTTGTATAAACTTCCGCAGTCTACATATCAATAATTTGAGGCCGTCCTGGTTTCGATGCAGTCGCTGGTCTTCCACTATCCTTGAAAGCCTTAACTATTTTAAATTCCTCAAAAATACGACTAGCCTTATACGACTTGCCCTCGTCTTTCATTTTAATAACAATCCTTCCTTCATTCGTCAAATGTTTGAGTTTGACTATTTTCAACAGTTATCTTGAAAAAATAGAGTATGGTAAAACATTCATTTTAAATTTAAATTTATTGAATAAACTGGACATAACCTTTTTGAAAAATAACAAAGAAATATTGAAACATTATTATTTAAGTGAAATATTTCGCAAACTTGTGTTGCAGTTTCAAAAAATAAGAAATTGAAGGTGTTTATTTACTTTTGTAACATCTATAAAATACTTATAACAATAAACAAAAAAGAATCGCTCTCAACATGTTTATAACAAGTGCAACCAATGCTGTAAACTGTTGAAGGGTGTCAATGCTACGTATTCCATTTTTCTCACAGATGACATTAAAGCACACTTTCTCGTAAAAACATTTACATACGTATCCTTGCTTAATTAAAAAGAAATGTTACATTCCCTTGTCCGAACGTGCTCGACATTACGGAATAAGCTTGCATTTCAATTGACCAAAAACATATCTCGATCCGGTCGAACAACCTCAACCGAACGTTTCCTCTCAAGATTTATTCTACAATAAGCCGGTGCACTTACACAGTCGCGGAGGGAATTAATTACGCAAAATGAACGGGAAGAGGCCAGCTCACGACGGCACAAAGATCGCTCGGGACAGTCGGAGGGGTCGCCGGGTGGCAGGGCGAGCGATTCAAGTCGGATGATAAAAATGAATTCAATGGCTCGACGGGATTAACCCGATTTCGGGCCAGCGACATGGCCGCCCGTTTCGTTCGGCCATTCAATTTAGTTTCACGCAAATACCGGCTGCCGACGGAGGGAGGGAGAAAGCGAGGGGCTGGGTGCGGGGTGAAATTGTGTTTGCATTTCCCTTTTGGCCCGCGCTCGAAACAGGACAGCCTCCTTGGACATGCATACGGATAGTGAAATTTGCGTCGAATCATTCGCCCCGGAGCCTGGACTTGTTATTTGTCCCTTGATTCGTGACAGAAATTGAAAACCTTTAATTCGAGCCACCCACTCTTCCCGAGTTCCTGCGACTCGGCCTCGATTGCCGCGTTTCGCTCGCAGAACACAGATTCGTTTAAGGAGGGATTTTCATATAGCAGGTCAAAAAATTTGTGCTTGATCAATAGTAATGAACTTCAAGGACGTAATCCTAAAGCCCTAAGCCAGAATTCCAGGTATTTGTAGAAATACAGTTAATAGAGCAGCAGCGGGTCGACTGCGCGCGGTATTATAAAATAACAAAAGTTATGGCGAATATGGTAGTTCTATCGGAGATAGAGATTTGAATTTTTTGAGGAAGCTGAAGAGTTACTTTATTCAGCATGAACAGCAAATTAACATTGAACAACTGCAAGTTTTACAAGACTTTGCCACTTTTCGTTTTTCGCCGCTGAAACTTTAGATACGTTTTTCTCGAAACTAATTTCTTTCAATTGGTGGGCACGATTAAACAAAAACTACTCAACCAATCTATCTATCCCGGTGTATACAACTACATTATAGCAAACTATAGCCGATGAACCTGCATGTTTAATGAAAAAATTAATTTAAGCAACTTTACTTCACACAAATGCGTCCAAAAATTACCCCCAAAAAAACACACTTTTGGTTTACAAGCCCTGCGATCTTTAAGGGGTCTTTCCAGTGTGAACCTCTGAAAAATTGCCTTTTTTTGGGAATTTTTTTGTACTAAACGAAATGTTCAATGTAAATAAAGTTTTTCCTGCTGATTAATACACTTATTGAGAGTACAAACAATTTTTTTATGCAATTTATAATAGTTTATTTAAATATATATATCGCACTGAATTGAGCACCTCAAGAAAACGATGTAGTGCTTGCGTAGATGATTCCAGAAGAACGACGCATCTGAATAAAAAAATTCAAAATGGTTTTTAGTCGTCACGGATGTCGTTATCGTTGGAACCAAAATTATTTTAATTGATAAAAAATTAACCAAATGACGGAAGTTTGAATGTTTAAGTTCCGAAATTCGATGAATTTTTAGTCATTTGTCATTGTAAAAAGTATGAAATTGTTAATAAAACAAAGTTTCCGTGGTCCCTGCGATAGCCACTGATGTGTTGAATAATGTGTAAAAATTTGAGACTGATTAATCAAATAATTTTTTTGCAATCATCTACGCCAGTACTACATCGTTTTCTTGAGGCGCTCAATTCAGTGCGATATATATAGTTAAATAAACTATTATAAATTGCAAAAGAAATTTGTTTGTGCTCTCAATAAGTGTATTAATCAGTAGGAAAAACTTTATTTAGATTGGACATTTCGTTTAGTACAAAAAAATTCCCAAAAAAAAGGCAATTTTTCAGAGGTTCACACTGGAAAGACCCCTTAAAAATTTATACTTTTCACTAATATTTTTGGTTCATCGACGATATAATTTCATAAATAATAAGGAACATTTTGAATTTCTTCATTCTAGAAAAAATTGAAGGAGCTAGAGTGTCCGCCAATTTATACCTCCAGCGGCAAGGCTGCAACAACTTTCTTCAATAGCGACTTCTGCAGCCAATATTTATACTGCAAACAAATTTTTTTTGTAACTTTAAACAGTGTATATACAGTCCCGAAGGTTTCAAAATGATTCCCTTAATAGGTTTTTTGTAAAAAATTCGCAAAAATCGGCTTATTTTTAGTAGTCTATATAGAAATCCCCCCTTAACGGGAACGTTCTCCGTCCGTCTCGCTGGAAAACGGATAACGAATGATTATTGTCGCGGAATCTGCTCTCTGCGAGAGGGAGCCGCCGAGACGAGGACGAGGCGGACGAGGAAATTGTGTTACGGACTTCTAAGAACAGCGGTCGAACGAAAGGTTGACGCTGTATTCGACAATTACTTCGAGAAGTCTGTCGGGAATCGTTCGACCGAAACGCTGTTTTGTCTTTGAGGATTCCGGCGCAAGAAGGAGCATGAAATCGCATTGTCGTCGGAGTGTCGCGGAAAGAGTACTCTCCGGGGACGCCGGAAGCAAGTTCCGTTGGCGTCCCATAAATTTTAAGAAAATTTATAGCGGCTGGCGACGTTACGCTCGGAGTTTCTGCCGGGTCAGAGGGCCTGGACGACTGCGACTGCCTAATTTCTCCCACGATTTATCCCCCTACGTTTGAATGGCCATTAAACCAGGTCCACGTAGAATTTTCGCGCGTCCGCCGCAACAAGCCGCGTCGCTCTCGGAAAGTTTCTTCGCGCGGCGGTCTTGCCTCGAATACTACGAGCATGATCGATAAATTCCGCCGCGACAGACTCCGTGTGCGCCTGTCAGCGGTGTCCGCGGCCGATAATTTTAATTTCTGGCTACGAAAGTTCTGAAAGGGATGCAGCCGGAAGCGACTGTAGCTCCTTCGATAATTAACGTTCGACTTCCAACATCCCGAGATATTGATTTATCGTTTACTGGGAAATGGCGCAAACGTGACGGTGCTCGCACCGACGCGTCAGTATCCGTGCTTTCCAGCCAGGAAATAAATCGGGACACGTTCCTCGCGACCGTACTTATCATAACGGGAATTCGATAACGCGTCCGTTGATCCTGTGCGACGCCCACTCCCAGAATGCACTGGTTGCGCGATAGAAACTGCATAGTTATTGACTGTGTCCTCGAAGATCGAGGAACAAGTGGCACGTGACTGGCGTGGAAGCTTCTACGATTTGCGCGAAGAATGTTCTTCGTAAATCACGGATCTATAAAGCCGGAATGTCCGGCTCTGCGCGGATTGTTTTCGACAAGAAGAGGGAAAACATCTTCGTTCGGTCGGCCGGCGCGCCGACACCCTAACCGTCTAGTCGTACTGATTGAAAACCGATATTTCCATCGATTTCAACTGTCGATATAAGTCATTCGAACACTGGTCCATACTTTTCCCTGACGGATACAATTAGGAAGTGGTCGATTCGATTATTTACAGGACGATCTCGCTCGTAATACGATTTCATTGAAGCGGTGACTGATGTTCGAAGATTTTTAAAAGCGGTAGACTGAGAAGAAATTGTTGAAATGGAAATCGATTGAGAAAATTTCTGCGCTTCGAATATCCATAAATAGATTTACGTTCCTTTTTCAATTTGTTGATTTCAAATTGTTGGTCTGGAATTAAGATTTCATAATATTGGAAATGATTCAGCTTGAAAAATCTCCTTGACAAAAAAGAATTCTTAAGTTCCTAGAAACAAGTCTTTTTTTAAGCTTATTAATTAAAATTTATTTCTATTTAGAGGTTGATATTAGTTGATTTCATCTTACAGGAATTTCTTGATGGTCGCGGAAACAATTCGAGTTACAGAGAGGTTAAAGGATTCTCATTCCCTAGTTCAGGAAAAGTGAGAAAAACGAGAAATGCCGAAGGCTGGTAAATCTTCTCCTTTCAGTACAACTAACTCGACCTAGTTTAAGCACAGTTTTTTTTTATGGCCTTAGAAATCTCGGAGAATCCCAATCTCTTACGACACTGTAACCTGTAACTCTAAAGAATTTAGGCATTCCTGAATGTCTACTCTGGCTTCTATTAGAATCATTGCACTGAATGGTCACGTCCTAACCGCTAAAAAACGTCTAGTTGAATGACATATCTGAGCCCTTTCATCAGTTTTCCTTTTCTCTGTAACTACTCTTCTATAGAAAATGGAGAAGTAAATATTCGTTCTTTCACTCTGAGCGGAATGTCATCTACTTTAATTATTAAAACTAGATTACCGTCAACGACCCAATTCTTCATCAGAATCCAATTCCTGATCAGCTTAGTATATAACTATCATACAACAAATTATCAGGCCAAAACTTGATCTTCAACAGTTAATAAATAGTTATTAACTGTTTTGAATTTCAAAAGTAAAATTTGAAAGCTAATATTGGACATAATATGGGTGATCAGAAATTAGAACTTAGATTATAAATTAATTATTGTTACTTTTGCACTTTTACACATGTCAAATTAATTATAAAATTTTGAGATTAGGTTAATGTTAACATTTACATATTAGAAAAAACACGATAGTTACTCTTAAGTGATCAGGAATTGGGTCTTTGACGGTACCTACTGCAAGTTCGTTCAAATTCATTAAAGAATTCTTTGTTTAAAAAAATTCGAATTCCGATGTTTTATTGTGAAATTTTTGCTCATGTGCAAAGTTAAATAAATTGGATGCTTTTGTTTAGAATTCCTGAACTGACTGGAAAATTTCGGAACATTTTCATTCGCATATCAGTGCCGTCGGTGGAGGAAAAGGAAACTTCGGTTCGCTATTACGGCTTTTCTCCAGAAAACAAAGAGATCGATGCTCGCAAATGATGAGAAAAAAAATAGGATACTGTTCAGTCTGCATTTTCGCCGTGATTCTGAGTACTATATAATTCGTTTCGGCGAGAGATGGTTCCAAATTACGGGAGGGAACTCGCTATCTCGAGCGTCCGACGTGAAAATTATAATTCCCCGTCGTCGAGACGCGAGATTAATTGCGGCTTGAGAATCCCAGCAAAACGAAAGAAAGTTACGAAACGTTAGTGGCAAGTTGGGAGTAGAGCCTTGTTCTCGGTGGGCAAAAATTTAGCGTACGGGAAGAAAAAGTTACGAAGAATTCCAATGAGCGATGAAAGCACACCTTCCAGCGGCCACATAAATTTCGATTTCTCAGCAAGTTCGCGGCGAAAAATCCGCGCTGAATCCTCTTAGTCCTTAATGGCGAATAATGAAGACAAACGCACGGCATGAGCCACAACTGTGACGTTTTACGATACACAACTGTAACGGGTCGTGGGCGTATTTCATTCCTCCTTCCGTGCATATAGAAACGAACAAAAGAGAAACGCGAAGTCGAGTCGCGCCACGTCCCGCTATTATTTTCTTTCCCGCAGTTTTGCGACTCGCTGCTTTCCGATTTGTCACTTTCTCCATGCTTTTTGGCCGAGGAAACATCGCGAAGGAGAATCCTCGCGTCGAACGCGGTTTCGCGTCTAGGTGTTGCTCGCGTTTCGTCGTTCAATGAAAACCTATTTAACATCCGAGCACAACACACATCACACATGCCACTTATTGTGAAGCTTGTTTCAATGTTTATAAAGGTGGTGATAAATCGAATATTGAAAACTACAGACCTATCAGTATTCAGGGTACTATTCCGAAGATCTTCGACAAGATCATCTCTCACAAACTCTCTTTCCTCTGCAAAAATATTATTTTGAAGGAACAATACGGATTTGTTACTGGTCGCTCTACATGTTCTAACTTGCTTTCATACCATCATTACCTGTCCTGTTCTATGGATAATAGACTTCAGGTAGATGCGATTTACACAGATTTTAGTAAAGCGTTTGATTCTGTGTGTCATTCAATATGAATTTGTAAACTGAGAGAGACTGGATTCGCTGGTATTCTACTCGATTGGCTATACAGTTTTATTTCTGGCAGATCACAGATCGTTAGAGTTAACTGCTCCTTTTCACGTACTATTAAGGTGACTTCGGGCGTCCCACAGGGCTCTCACCTGGGACCTTTATTATTTTTATTATTTATTAACGATATATCTAGCTGCTTTCTTTACTGTCATTTCTTGTTATTTGCTGATGACCTAAAAATATTCCATTCTATCGATAGTAATTTAAGCCACTTACTCATCCAGCGTGATCTGCTTAACCTAGATTTGTGGTGTAAGCATAATCAGCTCAAGTTAAACTTATCGAAATGTTCGGTTATTCGTTTTTCTCGCCTTAGACATATTTCCATCTATGATTACAATTTTACGTTCAGTGGATAATATTCGCGACCTTGGAGTAACCTTTTCATCTAATCTCTCTTTTTCCGATCATATTGTCAAAATTACTGGTACAGCGTTTAAAGTACTGGGTTTCATATATAGAGCAACTAGGTATTTTAAGAGACTTGGTACATTACGAACATTATATTGTTCCCTAGTTCGTCCTCACTTGGAATACTGTTCCATGATATGATCACCATATCACAGGGTTCATTGCGTAAAAATTGAAGGTATTCAACACAAATTTTTGCGCTTGGCTGCCCGTTTTTCGGGTTGTTCCATGTCGTATGTTGATCATAGTTACATTTCTATCATGCTTAAGGTTAATCTTACGTCACTCGAGTGTCGTCGTCTTAGGTCTGATTTATTGTTTGCGCACAAAGTAATTAATGGTACTATTGACTGTCCGTATATTTTATCTCGTTTTAACTTATACGTACCTCGACCAGGCTTAAGACTACGCCCACTTCTCATGCAAGAGACTCATGGCACACTCTATGGTCAATACAACGGCATCAACCGTATTATTATGCATGTTAATAATTTCTGCGCTAAGTTTGATTTCTTCTCTTCATTTTCCGTTTTTAAAGTTAGTGTAACGCGTAACTTAAGTACTGTTTAAGTATATTCGTTTTATAAGTTTGTTTATAATTCATAGTATATTATTGTACACTAGAGGGCTTTTATGCCCGTAAACATAATAAATAAATAAATAAATAAATAAATAAATGTACGACGTTGACGTTTCATCGCGGCGCGGACGATTTGATCGATACCAAGAGTATCGGAATCTCCTCCGCGTCGTTATTCATCGAAAGGCGAAAACGCGAGCCGTGAACAATCGGTTACAACTTGAACTTCTTTTAAACCCGATTTCCTACTCCAGTTTCAGAGTTCGAATGCGGCGAACTCACGGCTCGGATTAAGCGTCGCGACAGCGCAAGAACCGCGTGCTGTTTAAGTTTTTCGAGATGACGAGCCATCGCGGGCAAAGCGACGAAGCTGGTCGCTCGTTCGAGGTCGACCGTAAAAGAGAAACTCATAACGCTGAAGGAAGTCGTTACTGAAATTTCGAACTGAACGCTGGGAAACTTTCGTATCGGGCAAAGATTACCAACAATGCCAGTGTCGTGACAATACGGTTCGCCGGGACGTCGAAGCTGGAACAGAGATATCAAATCCGCTCGATTGGTCGTCGCACCCGATACAACCATGCCGCATTGATTTTAAAATCTCCCGTCTTTTGCCCTCTCCGTTCATCACGCCGTACTTTCGTCCAACGGTTTCAGAATTTTCGAATTTTTTTCTGTTCCATCTTCTACTTGTGAGGAAACATCCGTCATTGAGGATTTTATAAATGTTGTGACATAGCGAAACTTTCGCTTAAGTGATTCTTCAATATCCTTGTGAATGCGCAAAAAAGAGTGACTCTGATAAAAGGACCGGTTTCTCCCTTGAAGTCCAGAATAAATACCAACAGGTCAGGATGAAATTCTTAAGCTGAACTACAATAATGTCAAGATTCTCTAAAGTCGAAGCACGTCACGTCAAGTTTCTCGCGTTAGGGTAGAAACACGTAAAACACTTGTTGCTTGCGCTTGTTCACCAGCGTTTGTTTCTGTCTTTGTTCAACCATCGCGTTGATAAGAACAAAAACAAAGACAAAAACCACATGCGCTTTTTTTTTGTCTTTATTCAACCATCTTCTCAGCGCGATGGTTGAACAAAAACAAAAAAAAAGCGCAAGCAACAAGCGTTTTACGTGTTTCCACCCTTAGTTTTAAACAAATATGTAAGAAGACGATAGGCAATTGAATTTATCGTTTGAAACTCCGAATTCTACGTAATCGAATCGAAACTCCAACATTTTTCACGGAAGTTCGAAGTAACGAATTTTTTTATTTCAGTGTTAACGCAACTCTATTCTCCTAGTGGTGTAATAGCAATAGGAATCTCTATATATTTTCAGGCAACAGTTTTGAAACGATCCACTCAATACCGAAATTGTAACGTCATCCGCCTGAAATTCAATCTCTCGGCGAGCGCGAGAAAAACCTTCATCCGAATTAAAATAAGCGATTTGTTCGTCAGAAGCGGCCGATCCTCCGAACCGTCAGCGAAAAAACGTTAGCAGGAGGAAAAGGGAATAACGGTCAAGAGGGCGGGCGGCAAGCGGAGAGAGGGAAATGCTGCAATCGCGCAGCTACTCTTTTTAACGACCTCATTATCAACCCCGAAGCGACTGGTGGATCGCAGTACGAGCGAAGATGACGGAACGGCGGGCGCGCGATTCACCGAGAACGTCGAGTTCGTTATCGGGTCGCTGAGAAATATGCATGAAAATCCGGATAAATTCGCGATTCGATATCGCGAGGTCGCTGCTACGACGCTCGTTCGCCGTTTATTGCGAAATTATACAGCCGTGAACAAAACTATAATTTTGCTATTCCAGTCTTCTGGAGGGCAGGTACCTTCGCCTCGCGCGATTCCATCGGAAATGGGTATGGCGGAGGGAAGCGCGGGGCTGGAGGGAAATTCAGAGGGCATGAAGTAAATGTCGACGATAAAAAAGTTTTATGACGCATCGACTGCCTCTGAATGTACAATTGCAGCGATGGTTGTGCCGTTCCTTAGATAACATTCCTCACGGAATCGCGTGTTTATGCGGAGGGATGAAAGCAGACGCGGTATTAACTCGCCGGAGCAGACGAGATATTAACTTGCAACTTTGTGAGAAAAATGACAATTTCCCGTGTATCGTCAAATTCATTATACTCCGTATTACTTGAAAATTCACAATAATAGAATTGAAAGTGTTCAACATAAATTCTTAAGATTAATAGCTTTTAAATCTGGATCTAGCATCCTTCTCCAGTGTCATAACTATCAACCTTGGCTGTCCAAATTCGGATTGGTAACTCTTGAAAATGGGGGAGTAATGTCTGACATAATTTTTATATATAATTTTCTGAATAGTTGGTTAAATTGTCCTGCTATTTTGATCAGACATCATAACCTTATTAATGTTAAGGTTCATCGAACCTCACATGGTCAACATAATTGCATTGATCGCATTTGTGCCTTATTGAACTTATATGGAGATAAGTTTGATATTTTCTCTGATCCTTTAAGTAAAACCCGAAAGGCACTGTGGCTATTGTTAAATAAGTAATCTGCCTACTATATCTATTTATTCCTCTTTTTCTATAAAGTTTTTCCTTCTTTCCTTCACCCACAACATTTTTTTCTTTTGTATTAATTTGTTATAATATTTTGTACTCTATGTTATCCTTTAAACACGTCTTGTCTCTACTATCCATGTATATCATATTATTGTACCAAAGGGTTACAAACCAGTTAATTTAATAATAATAATTACGTAAATTAAATTAAATTACTTAACAAACCTTTAAAGGTAAGAATATTCTTTACATTACAAAAAACTGACCTAGTTTCTTCTAATTTAAAAGTGGTAATAAATCCTTTGCTTCCTCTTCAAACGTAAGAGTGCAAACACGTAAAACGCTGGTTTCCAGCGCTTGTTTTTGTCTTATCAGCGCAACGGTTGAACAAAGCTAAAAACAAGTGCCAGAAACAAGCGTTTTACGTGTTTGCACCCTAATGCCTGAACTTCTCCAAAAAATTATATTCAAGAAATTCTTCTTACACAAGAAGTTAATATCAACATGGTTTCGTTGCTGGTCGGTTTGCAATTACAAATCTTCAATGCTACTGAGCAAAGTTTTCGATTCTAAGCTGTTTAAGCTTCATGCAAGTTTTCTTCATAGTACTTTTGACGACTATGTAGCTAACAAGATTCAGACTATGAGATTCAATCGCTGTTTTTCTAAAGAAATTTCAAGGGAATTGTATAATCGAAGAGTACACGAGAATCTCATCCAGGCACACTACTTTTTAATTTTTTTATTTCAATTTTTACAAGTTTTATAAATGCCACTGTCATTCTGCAATGTCATTGACCTGTTTTTGTATTTCTATACCTATTTTTGTTTTCTATACTTCACGTATCTATCAACCTCAAATTTTTTTATACTAAAAGATATAAATTGTTTGAATCTTCTGTGGTCCAAGAGCCAGTCCATTCGCTCTACGTATCAAAGAGTCTATTCCATGAAAGCAAATAAATAAAATAAAACTTTTGCAAAGCCACTCATGGGGAACGTATTTCCATCGAGGCGTTCGCCGACCATCTCGCCGAGACAATGTCGGAAGTTGAGCTCCGGAGGCTTCGAAGCGAGCTCCATCTCGAGTCGAACTCGACCCTTGCCACCTCAAGAATGTTCTCAATTTCCTTCATCTACCAGCTTTCTCATCGTCTTGCCAGCCCCTCAGCGGCTAAAGAAAGAAGAGGAACAGGAAGAGAGCGCACGGTTTTAAGCACAGGTGGCGCACCGAGAGCAGCACTTCTTGGCTGCCATAACGAACGCGTAGAGGGTCATGAAAGTGATGCCACTACAATTTACGTTGTCTCGACGGTGTCGACATCCGACGAGGGGATGCTCGAGGGGACCCGCGGCCGAGGAAATGCCAGATATCCGCGATTCGGCCGGAGAAATTTTCCCGACACGGATATACGTCTTCGGGCGCGTCGGGGAATTCAATTGGGCCGTTTCCAGCCTGGTCTGTGGAATTCGAATCGAATAGAGGGACGGATCGTCAACTTCCGTGACGCGTGACAGGGTGAAGATACACCCTCGCAACGGCTGCGGACAAAGGGAATGTTGGCCCTTTGACTATCGTACGGGGAAAGGACGTCTTGTCGAGCTGTCCAATCATCAATCCCACCTCGTGACGTTTAGCCAAGGGAGAGCGACCCGGATAAAGACGTCGTGGACCAGGTTGTCACGTTTTTGGCTGAAAAAATACGGCCTCCGAGGTTGTGCAAACAGATACGACATCGCGGCGGAATTCCTGCACTAGGCCTTTCGTTGACGGGAAGGCAAATAAACTTTTCCTTGCGCGAGGAGAAGTCACGCTAATTTAATTCTATCCCTGGCGAAGGGGGGAATTCCACCTCGGTCTTCAGTGTCAACACTTAACCGGGGTCTTCGAAAGTTGGGAAAAGTATCCTTATAACCGATAACCGTGTCACCGACTCGACCGAGAGACCTCCGAACCACCCTGGAAATAATCGTTCGAAGAGGCTTTCGTATCTGTCTTCGGGATTCTTATGTCCCTCTTTCTTCAACTTCTCGAATCGATAGGTTCCTCTTCTCCGTTTTCGAGGATCAATCTTTTAATTAAAAGTTGTAGAAAACCAACTAAATATTCTTATTTCTATAAATTAATTTCTGCAAAGGATATTTATAAATATCCAGAAATATTTTTCTTAGAGTATTAACGATGGAACACCCTAAAACTTTCTATTAATTAACATACACCCCCGCTCAAAAGTATGTGGACACTAACCATTTTTATGAAATTTGTGATATATTATGTATACTGTTGTTGTTAGACGGTATTTATTGTTAAATTCTGTTACGTACATGTATAATGTATTCTAGTAATATTCTATTGTTTCCCAGTAATTGTATCCAATGTATCAACTCAAAATCAATTCCAATTTTATATTATTAGTAGGGGTGTGCGGGTACCCGAAATTACGGGATCGGGTCGGGTCGGGAATTTTTTTCGGGTTCGGGTCGGGATCCCGAAAGTTTGTCGACACATAAATATATTCGGGTACCCGTCATTTCGGGGCCCGATTTCCGATTCGGGACCAGATTTTCGATACACGCCATATTACATAATTTTCTCCTCAGTTACAAATTATTTCATCTGATTTCATAGAAAAATTACATTTTAACAGTTTAAGTAGAAAACCAGAATGAAAAGTTATGTACTGAATTAAGTGCCAAGTCCCGATTTAAAAATCGTGTCCCGAATCGAAAGTCGGGTCCAGAATTGAAAATCGGGTCCCGAAATTACGGGTACCCGAATATATTTATGTGTCGACAAACTTTCGGGATCCCGACCCGATCCGAGGCTCGGGTACCCGTATTTTCGGGTACCCGCACACCCCTAATTATTAGTATCATCGAAAAAAATAAAATTCTATTGTTTCCAAGTAATTGTATCTAACGTATCAATCCAAAATCAATTCCAATTTTATATTATTAGTATCATCGAAAAAAATAAAATTTTATTGTTTTCAAGTAGTTGTATACAATGTTCTAGTAACACATTACATACATGTACGTAACAGAATTTAACAATGAAAACCGTCTAACAACAACAGTATACAAATTTCATAAAAATGGTTAGTGTCCACATACTTTTGAGCGGGGATGTATCTCTTCATCGATCGCAATGTAGAATGTGACTGCATCTATGTATAATTTCTTAGCGCACTGCATTTATAGATCATTATCGCGACGCCCGTAACTAAAAGTGTTTGACGAAAAAGGGAATTCAAATTGAAACGGAGAAACGATGCACCTGCAAAACATAATTGAATGGCAAACCCTCAGCGCAGCACGAAGGTATCGCTGCGGCGTATTTGCGAGCTAGCGCGAACAAATTCGGGCGAATTTCTGGCCCGCGGCGCGTTAATTATCGTAATTACGTTTTATCGAGAACGAAATGGGACATCGAGCGGGAATTATAGTCTCACTTTTTGCGGAGACGCGTTATGTTTGTTAATTGCGACCGATGAAAATTACCCCGGGGTAATGCGATCGGTTTAACGCGTATCACCGGAACAGCTGTCTTTCCTGCGCTCGCGGACGTTGCTACGAGCAGATTGCTCGTTGAATTACGCACCGCACTGGCGGTCGAATGAAATCGACTATGCGCCCGTCCCTGCCGTTCATTAGACCTCGCTCGCAAATCTCTTTTCATATCTGGGAACGGTTTCGAAACGTTGTGCCGCTCGTTTCTCGTGGCGGCCGTTTTTTTTTTTCGAACCGATTCTTCACCCCGATGCGTCGAGTCTTCGTGGAGCCGCCGGCGACTCGTGTATTCCTCTGATCCACCGACCGCCAGCGACGCGTGAATTATCCGCCCGCCGATGATTTCGATCGCCGCGCGAGCATCAGAGCGCGAAATCTCTGGGAAAATAATTCCATCCCGGCGAACGGCGCGGCGGCCGACTGCTCGAAACCGCCATAACAATTCGGTTACAGATAGCGGTTAGCGTGTAGTTCGCCGTGCGATTACACCGGTGTACGTAACGCGAGCGATATAGCGTGCGTGTTGGAGCACGTATGACAACACTAAAGCGGAAACGCAACATTTGCTATTTCGCGGTGTATCATGTAGCCAGCGTGCTTACTGACGGTTAAAGGCAACCCTCGAAAATGTATCGTCGCGGTTTCGTCCGCGCAAACGAGCCCTCGATCGCGACCATCGGCTTCGCACACTCGCCGAATTGCTCCGCGAATCAGTCGCTAATGGCTTTGAATCGAACTTAAAGCGCTTAACGTTCACCGTCACATGGAGATGGTTTAAAATTCGAATGCTACGGCTTCTATGCATCCCTTTGACAAATATTTCACACTTATTACAAGCCTAACCACTCTAATTTTGTAATATTTTTCTGTGTCGCAAAATTCAATATAGATTCTTGTAAAAATAAGAAGAATTTGAAGTTACAGTATTTTCTCGCTATAAGCTCGCCGTTTCCGTCGCTTCATCGAGCTACTCTTCAATTTCACTGTAATCATTGATGACGTATGTAGAAAAAGCTATCGATTCCATCATTCCATTGCCTTCACGAACATGTGCCTTACACATATTATTGCTCGATGAAGTGACGAAAAGGGCGAGCTTATAGCGAGAGAATACTGTATAATGAAATGTAAAATAGTAGATATGTACGAAATTTAGCAATTTTGATAAACTGTGGAATTAATATTTATTTACTAACGGAAGCTTTTCCAATTTTACAATAATATATATGAAGACGTACAGTAGTGAAACAAAAAGTTGTAAGATACAAGAAAAGAAAGTAATAATGAATTGATACGTAAAATAGTAATACTTTAATAGTAACTAAAGAAAAGATAAAAGAGTGAGACAGTGAAAAGTAGTATATACCGCTAAGCACATAATACTAATCTTATTGCTAATGACTAGACAGCGGATCTTTATGCAAAATAAAATTTTTACAAGAACAAATAAAGAATTGTAACTCGGAAAACAGTACGTTTTTTATTTTAAATATTCTAACTTGAATAATATTGTTGATATTTTGTATATTTTGGCATATGTTAAAAGTCTCGTAGGTTTTTTGCATAATTAGAATTGCTATAAATGCATAAAATCCGCCGTCTACTAATGACAGATTTGAACGCAGTTAAAGAAGTATCGAATAAATATAATATATTCAGTCGAATTACCATATAAATAATAAATTAGGAATAAGATGAAATTGATGATTCGAAAGTGAAACTACCTCAATTTTATATTACATCGATTATTTTCAATGTCTACATAAGACAGACTTCGAAAATTTTCAATCTCATTTATGTATTCATAGAAAATGAAAATCTTTAAGAGGTTGACGCAAAGGATAATGTTAAAAAAGGCTATATTCATCTGATATATTCATCTAAATCTCCCCGTTTAACAGTTCATTATTATCGCCTTACGATAAAGCGCTTTCGACACTTTGACAACGACCGGAACAAACTATTCAGAGCGACTGTTGTTGAAGGAAAATAATGAGAAAGAAGAACGATTTATGTCTCACCGTTACAAATAGCCTCGCGAAAAATTAGGACGAAATCGGAGAGGACGGAGCAAGTCTACGGAAATAAAGAGCGAGAGGATCGAGGGTCGGTCTGATGACCCTGTCAGATAGAATCCTTCGGTAGTGGCGAACCGTATCGCTCGGGCAGAAGGTACTACGTGTAACAGAGTACACGGTGGTATACCGTTCAGCGTTACAACATCGATGCGATGGCTGAAATCGAGCGGCAGGGATATTGCAGGTGGAACGAGAGGAGCTTTACGGATCGTGGAGCGGTCACTGAAGATTCTATTTTCCAAGGGAAATTTATCCCTCCGGGAAACAAGTTCCTTCCTAGCTGGGATACGGCACGAAAGCTATCAGGGAAAGTTAAAAAATATTTAATTGCAGAGACGTGATTTTAACTAGTTCGCTAATTAAACGATATTTTAACGTGAACACACACGCTGTACCTTCCCACGTCGCCTTCTGGTATCTTTCGTAATTGTTTTACCGAACAATTCACTGGAATAAACAAGAACCAAAATAGCAACGCGTCAATTGGTCATGTGATCACCGGGTAAACTTTTTCAGTAAATTGCGTGAAGGTAAACCAGTCACGCGTATTTCTGTCTGCGCAATGGCAAACAACAACGATCGCAGTTCATGAACGTGTTCTTGTATAAGTGGAACAATGTTTATGGCAATCGATTCGAGCATCGTTTCGATGGGAACCAAATATTTCGGCAGTATATCTTGCAGTAAAATGTTATTAAAAAATTCCACGGGAGGATTCCGCTTTTGGGCAATAACTCAAACTGCTGTTCCTACGCCGTGTATTTTATGTACTCATAAAACTTGTCAGACGATCGGTTCAAGAATGCCGCCACTAAATATCCAAGAAATATTACGTTTCGTGCTGGTAGATTATTAAAAAATGCCAATGCAGCCTTCTTCTTCTACACCACGATTCATCTCCCTTTTTCCTCAAAACGTAACCTACTTTCTGATCCTCAACCCTTTGTGGACAAAAAGATGGTCTTCCTTAGCTATTCTCTTTCCTTCTCTTTCTTCCTACTTTTATTGTTTACTTCGAGGTATCAAAGACAGCTACACTTTCAAGTGTCGTTCATGTTCTTCAAGAAAATTTAATTTTACACTATATGCCAGTGTCTCCTTCCATATTTCATCTCAACAACTGAGAGATCTTCTCCCACCGTTGCATAATAATCTACCACGTTCTGATGAAGTATGATGTCATTTAGATAAATTTGCTCAATTTTTGTTAGAAAGTTAAATCTTTGTTTGGAAAGATACAAAGGATAGCAATTGAGATTCCATAAAGATGAAAATTTAATATAAGATATCGCACTACAATTATAATAAACTCTGAAAGCTTTTAAACCTCAAAATTTGCTCATATTCTGCTTTCTAAACTCAATACATTCATAATCACACTTTTGATAACAAGACTGCAAATCTGTATGCAAGTTGATATTTTCTCTAACCACAAAGTTGGAGCTGCAATAATAATAAAATATAGAAGAACTGGTACTTGTATAAAAGTGTGTATTACAAAAAACCTATTCTTTTCATTCATTTTTGTTTAACAGCTTCAATGATTATGTAAAGAATCTACTATTTGCCAAAGCTTTCCATATGTATGTGTAAAATTAAAAGCAGTAGTAACACATTGTATTGGAAAATAAATTTCATTTTCAAAAACGAAACTAAGTTATTTTATTTATTTATTTGCCAGAAAAACAATGTCGTTGCATCAAATATACACGTAATATACACGTATTATACTAGACCCAACTGACATCCTACAGAGATGCATAGAAGCATCTGTTCGTAGGTCTGGTCACAACATAAGGCTTACATACTAACTTATACTCTACTATATAAACTTTTTAATTTATAATAACAAATTTATATTTAAAACAAAACAGTGAATATTATTATTATTTTACATACAATTTTATCCATAATTTCAACTTCTTTTTAATATTAATTTTGTCTTTAGTAATTAATTTTAGCTCATTCTGTAAGCTGTTATAAAGTCTGATAGCTACCAATAAACTGTTCTTATCACTGATAGTTTTTTTGAATTTGGGTATCCGAATCGCTTTTTTTCTTGTTTTCTGTTAGATTTTTCGTACTCATTTTTGAGATCTAAGTAGTGATACGTTAAACACTCTAAGCGACTAATGCGAAACTTAATCAAATTAGAGTATTTCTGAGATACTCTAAAACTACTAAAAACTTCTACCTTCTTCCGCATTGAGAATCGCTGCTAGAAGCCGACTTCCAAGAGCAACTTCATCCTGTCACAGGTTCATTCCGGAGGTCAATTTCAATCGACTTTACTTTTCTCGATCGTCACTTCGGCCTTCGCCGACAGAACACTGCAGGCACGATGAGAACGAGAACGCGCGGGAGGGTGGAATCGCCATGTACGGCGTAGCCACCGACGGTGGCAAAAGCGTCGTACAATGTAAGGGTCGGTCGGGGACGGTTGGCGAAGGCGTAACTGCAGACGCGCGTGTATACGACGCTTGTAATCCGATCCCCTGGAGAATAACTTCGTTATCCGAGGCAGAAAGTCACTCCGCCGGATGGAAACTGTCTCCTTCCGGATGCACACTTCCAATTCCATTTCTTGTCGGCGACGCCGTCCTATCTCCGTCCCGGATGACGCGCAAATGGATTTTTAAATCGTTCCTCGAAACAGTCGCGGATCGGGTTTCTTATCGGGGCCCGCGCGAGTTCCGGGCGAGATTCGAGGCGGGCGTGAACCGCTTCTTGCCCCCGTCGGGGTAATTTTCGCGAGCGACCGCCCGTGCTCCGTCGAGATATCCCCGGCGAAGCCGGCGGAAAGGCATTAATTGTCGCGGAACGCCGCACTGGTTCGAGTCGTCCGGATTTGAATGCGGACGCGGTTTTTCGACCACGCAACACTCCCGAGATTGCTCGCGTTTCCTTTACCTAATGCACTAGCAATTGCTTCCAGATTTCTTTTATTCCTCGCCATTCTTCCCTTCAGACCGCTGCCGGATGTCCACCGTGCGGTGAAAGCCGGAGGCTGCGTTCTCGTGTTTCGAAAATTTATTTCTCGTTTACCCGGGGTATTATGTGGGGGAGAAAACAGGACTACAAGGAATCGGACACTTGTTATATCTTGTCGGAGCGCATTCTTTCTTGCCCGCACGATTCCATCGAAATCTTTTCGATTATCTCTCGACGCACGGTGCGACGAAACGCTGATATAACTGGACAAAGCTATTGCGACGAAGGAAAACCAAAAGTAATTGGTTTAGGAAGTATGTTAATAATAAAAAACATGATAATGTAAGAAACATTAAATATGGAAACCCCCTACCTTTAAAAATTTAATTTTTAGCACTACAACGCATTTACTTACGTATATGGACTTTGAATTCTATATACAGGGTGATTCTCTCGCTAGGAAACACAAAAGAAAACCCGTTTTATAAAGGATCACAGCGGTAACCTCATCACTGAAAAGGCCCAAACCATTGGTGGGCCATTAAGAAGTCGACGACCAAGGATTGGTCCTCTTCAGTTACAAGGTTACCGCTGCGATATTCAGACACCGACAATTGCTTTGTGTTCCCTAGCGAGAGTATCACCCTGTAGAAATTCGTTTTTGTCCACCTAGATTAGCGTTTCGTCACACTATGCAGCTCTATAAAAATGGAAAAGCGTTTATTCTAAGAGCTTCGAGCTATGGGAAGACTTATTCGATCTACGTGACACGCTTCGGTACGTGATCTTCAAGCAAGTGACAACAATTTCTGTTTCCTATCGACCACCGCTGTCTATGACAATCGGAACACTACTTGCGTTGGCGGTGGAACGCGCCAAACGAACCGATAAAGACGAACGTTCTTGTTAAGACCGAGTGCTTAAAATTTGCTTGATAGCGACGCAACCGGAGTGCGTCAGCAGAGCAACCAAGTCGTGTCAGCGGAACCTTAATGTTTGTATCTTCTCTAATCTCCTTAAATCCCTTTAATTCGGATCGGGGGAGCGTAATTCCCATGCAAAACGGCGGGAAACATCTCGTCACTCACGAGGATCTTCGTGGCGCTCAAAACCCGAGGAGCTACTTATCCGGTCGCGCAAGACGGGAACGCCGAAAACTAATCCGCCCCGGCAGCTTCGTTTCTTCGATCCTTCTATTTTTTAGCCGCGACCAGCACACCGGAAAATCAGGCCATCAGTTCAGGCGGTCGTGTCTGGCAACCGACACTTCGTCCATTTTCCGTGTTTCCTCTGTCGGTGGGACGCCTCGCTTCAAAATTCCATCCCCGAGACAAGAGAGAAACAGCGCGGAATCCGGGGACAGGGGTGTGGGTGTGGCTTCGATCCGGCAACAATAGGATGTCACAGCTAATTTAGCCAGCGTGGTCGTTGCACCGCGCGCGGAGGGAGGAAGGAAAGCGACGATCGACGGCGAAGGGGTGGAGATGGAAAGGCTGCGGAAGGAACAATACGTTCGAACGAGCCGGAGGATGAAAGCCGCAACGATTTTATTTCGCGAGGGCGCTCGCAATATCGGGAACTTTATGTCGCCTGCATTCAAGTTCGCCACAAAGAATACGCGCCCTGGTAGCCTCGCTCGACAGGGAACTACGCACGGTCACACCCCCGTAGCAAATCATCACCGCCGGCTCGTTCCAGCGGGGGTTTACGGCCTCTTACCAGCGGGGAGATGCCGGGTTAACGGTGCCGCTGATACGCGGACGCTGACGAGCAACGCTATGATAAACAGCGTGAAAAATAAGCAACGACCCGGGGGGTCGAAGAGGGGAGATTCGACGAGCGGGGGTGTTCTCCTTCGACCGATACTTGATACCATTTTTCCTCACCCTCGTCTTCAATTACGCTGCGGCGGACGTAATTTTTCTCAGCAGGGGGCGCGACGACGAAGCAAAAATGCTCGAGAACGAGAAGATTGCCTAGCAACGGGTGGATTTCAAAGGGCTCGTTTACGTCGATTCTTCCACCCCCTTCCTTCGCCCCGCCCGTCCCGGGTCAAATTCCTGTCCTCCTGTTTCGCCCTCGTCGCGTCCGCCTCTCCTGCTTGCCTCCCTAAGAATTAATATTCAGCGGCGCGCCACGGCCGTACTGTTTCCACCGCGACACGATGTGACACAGTCGCACGGAAGCCGCGCAGATTGAGTTACGCGGAACGAAACAAACGACGAATTTCTCCGGAATTGTATTCGGGGAAATTGGCGAGCACTTTGTATCGAATGAAGTTTGCGATACGGATGCATTTGTATCGTTATCTTGGGAGAATACGCTCAAAGCTATGGAAACGAGCGCGGTAGAACAGTGGCGCGAATAAAAATCTTCACCCTAAGGGGAGCATAATTATTATGCTACTATATTCGTTTACCTTTAACCTTCGCTACGCGGATGGTTACTTTGCATTGCATAATTAATTTTATTCCACTGATTTTACAACCATGAAACACGATTATATGGTATTTCTTACTCCTTTGCAACGCAATAATAAGAATAAATCGAGAATACTTGTAAGAGTACAAATCTACAAAATGTGATACTTTTTTGCAATCGTGTAGGCCGAATTCGTGAAAACGATTGTATTTATAGAAGACACTGGATGTCCCACCTGATAATTGCAGAAGATACTATGTTAAGGACTCAGGTGGGTTTGCGATGTGGTTGATATAGAGCAGTGCCGTTTTTGAGGAAGTCGATTTGTCACGCGTTGTATATCTTCTTTAGGACTTGGATCTGGCGAAAGGATGGCACGAACTTGCACTTTTGAGGTTGTCCAGCCAGATCCCCTCAATGGCAATTGACGCATCGTACACCCGCACGCCGAGAAAAGAGGGACTTAAGATTTATGGCCGGTTTTCGGGACTCTAGAGTTTACGCAAGGTTTGACGATCCTGCTGACAGGACGCAGACCGTGAGAATTGTAGGTGTTTCGCATTCGGAAAACCGTTCATGATCTAATTAAACAACTCCAAGTCCCACTTTTCTCGGTTTCCTTCGAGAGACGAGTTGGAGGGAGGATCGGAGGTTGGGTCGACGGTGTTTGTGGTCGACAAGGACCAGAAAGAACTTTCCGGTCTATGACAGAACCTTTCTGTCCATCAGCGAACCTTTTGAACTTTATAATTTTGTATTACATCCGTTGGACAAACTACTTAGAATGTATCGGACTTTTACATTTAAGTGATTTGGATTTTGTTACAAATAAACTTTCATTGTGTTTGCAAATTAACGTGTTTGCTAAATATCCAATTCCACGAACTTTCGGAATTAACATACTAAATGCGCTATTCCTTTTCGTTTGTAAATGTTTCTGCCAGCGCAGCCAACATTTACACTACTGATGACTATTTACACAGAAAAATTGTATTTAGATTATATGTGTATTACAGAATTCTCTCTCATTAACTTACAGAAAATTTTTCAATAAAGAAAGAAATAGAATTTGTTCGAAATTTCGTTCCTTACAAGATTTTCAACAAGAATTCGAAAAAATAAACACAAGAATGAAAAAGACGAGTGCAGGAGCACGGGTGGGTCAAAATTACCCCGCAGTCACCCTCCAAGGGCTTAAGAGTTTTCGATTCGAACGTCAAAAAGCTGTTTTCTTTGCATGGTTCTCGGGAATAACGCAGAAGTCCGAGAAATCTCAGCCGCAACGCGAATAATACGTAACCGGAGTAGTTTGCGGGAAAACATTATGCTGGTATTGTGTAACCGCCGCTGTCGAAATGAAACTTATCCTCTCCACGAATTTACTCTGTAAACGGTGTCTAGAAATTGGAAGACTTTTCTTCCCAGGGAAAAGTAAATGCTCCGCTTTGGTGTGCAATGGAACCTTTTAATTAAAGAGGTCGTCTTTTAAAATAACGCAACGACGGACCGAGACTTTCCGTTCAAACCGTGGAAATAAATTCAACCGTGTATTTGCCGACCGGGGCAGAATTTCGTGCCACTCTGTCGAATTAATCCAATTACCGTTATATCCAGATCTTTGCGAAGTTATGGCCTGAATCCGGCGCGGTGATTTCGTTCCTTCGTTTGACTCTTTAATGATGCCCACCGTGATACACAGCGGTTTTCAGAAATATACAATTACATTTAAGATTACTACCCAAATACGCTACCACTCGATGTTCCACGTGTTAACACCATTGCGACCTTCCGACAAGCATTGACAAGCTTCCACATCATTTTTTAAAAAAACTGTGAGGAACAGAGGAAGTTTAAGCAATCTAAATGAATTATATGAAGAAACAGAATTAAAATCGTGCTCTGCGTGTGTATAATAGCAAATTTGCATGAATATTCACAGTTCAGTTATAAGAATACTTAGAAATATATTTCCGTATTAGAACACTACCTAATAATTTAATTATTTTTTCTCGGCTAACAATATTTAATCTCTTAACGTCTACATTATATATTTATTTACAAAAACAAATAAATTAGGGTAACAAAAGTATCTGATTATAGGTTATGCACAGACATGCCATAAATACAATTCAAGATTACATAATAGTGTAATAAAAAACAAATATTTGGTATGTATCATATGTGTCACGCACGGTGGTGTATTATACATATATGTAGGTGTTTCAAGTCCCTTGGAAATCTCGTTGGTTTTCTGTGATAATTTTGTCTTACAAGGGGAGGGCCAGACATTCGGGTCACCGATTCGAACGACACTTGATGAGCATGTAGTCTTTGATGTGTACAATAAACTGTATTTCTCACTCGATGCGCTTCTCAAGCGTTTTCGAGAAATAAATAATTGAATTCCCAGATGCGGTCGTTAGTTCGATCCCCGGTGGATGTAATTTTCTTTTCTTTCTTTTTTTGACATTCATTACTTTTAAATATCAATTAAGTTTCACTACTTGTTTCTAAATTCCATTATATTCAAATTCCATTATTTATAAATATATGAAATTGTATTTCCAATTATTGTTACATTTACTATATGTATAGTGATACAATTTCATGTATTTATAAATAATGGAATTTGAATATAATGGAATGAAAGAAAAAGTAGTGAAATTTAATTACTATTTAAAAATACTGAATGTCAAAAGAAAAAAAGAAAATTACACCCACTGAGGATCGAATTAACGACCGCGTGTCGAAATTCAATTATTTATTTCTCGAAAACGCTTGAACAGCGCATCGAGTGACAAACACAGTTTATTATACACATCAAAGACTACATGCTCATCAAGTGTCATTCGAATCGGTGACCCGAATGTATGGCCCTCCTCTTGTTAGGTCTCCCAGCAACCGGTAGAGGCGTCGTTATCATAGCCACTATACAGTTAACTTTTTACCATACATACTGGCCATTGTATTGTGTTACGTTATCACGCGAACGTAGGTTCAGAATTAGACATTATCGATATATTTATTATGAAAGCGAAATTCAGAATATTCGGTGTATAATGATAATAATACACCGTGGTATTACGGGAGATGTTAAGAGGTTAATTTTCTACTGTCATTACAAGACTACGAATTTTATACAGTTATGGTATGCAAAAAATCTAAAAGGCTGTTAACAAATGCAAAAAAAAAATAATGCACGTTTAGAAAATGAGACATTCCGTTACTCAAGTTTCACTTTTTACTTCTTTTTCTAAAAATTTTATTTTGCATAAACATCCACCGTCTAGTCAGTATAGAAACAGAATCAAGTCGTGACGTGTCAAAGTAGTCGAGGTAAACGATTGCGACTCCGCAAGCAAGTAGTACAACCGAACCGAGGTTCAGCCGTGACGAAGTAGTAGAGTCGTAGCGATAGGTCGATGCGGTCGAGGAAGCAGAGGGCCGATAAATCGATAAATCTCGTCGCGATCGTTTCGCAGGTAACGGATGGGCTTTTGCTCTTTTCGGGGGCCGCCGCGGGCCCCACCCTTCGAGCTGGGATTCGCGTGCGAGTACTCGCGGCAACCGATTCCACTTGTTCTCGGTGGTTCTGCGCCTGACTCTGAAATACGGCCCGCCACCACACCTCCTCGTCTATACGGGGTTACTATTGTCCGATGGAGCGTATATCGCGACCGTCGCGAGAAATCGCGGGAAAAGTCGCGCGAAGACGGGGGAAAACGGATGGGAATCGGTTTAATCGCGCGTCCCACGTTTTTCGTATTTTCGGCGCGGGATCGCGCGACAAAGGCGAGGCGAGGGGGTCGGTTTAATCGTCGGACTGAAGGACCGGGCGCTGACAGGGGGCCAAAACTTTTTCCCTGGTTCTTAAGTACTCGAAACAGTTGCCAACACAGTGCAGCGGCCGTGCCACCCAGTCCCCGCCCCTTTATAAAGGAAAGGAAACGTCGACGGAGGAAGACGGAGCGGCAGGAAGGCGCAAAACAAAGTGCAAGGCGACGACGATGCCGGAAAACGGCGAGAAGCGGGGTCGCTCGACTCGAGTGGCGAAGGGTGGAAGTGCGAAACGGGGCGGGCAGTACTCGGGGTGCAAAAGCGGAGACTGCCGGTGAAATGTCCTGCCGGCGCACTATACCGTGGCCTGGGCTTGCTAAACGATCGACTTTTTGCCGATGTCTCGGCAAGTAAGTCGATTATTTTTCTCGAGCGTCGCTGGTTTTCGTCTATCCCGTCTCAAGTTGCGCGCAGATTTACGGGACTTCGACCGAGATCACGGAAACGGAACGATCTGAATGGCCGGGAAAAACGTTTGACAGTGCGATCCGAAAAATAAACTTGTTTAACAACAACGGAAAACATTTTTCAAGTAAGGTAAACTACACTGCGATAAAAAATTAGAGGTTCACTTTTCGATTGAAAAATTGGCGATGTTTGGAATGTTGTGATTTTGCAAAAAAAAATCGGACTACCAATATCGGCTGTCCATTTTTCATTTTACGTGCAATAAAACAGTGAAAAAATCGGAGTTATTCCAATTTCAAAACTCTATTTTTTTTTTAATGTGCAATAAAACAGCGGGAAAAATCGTACATCAATTTTTTTAGAGCTCGTTATAAAGAACAGACTTTAGAAGGTAAAATGATCTTAAAGAAATACTTAAAAAAGTTTTTTGAACTTCGTAAAAGTGTTTGAATTTTTCTTTTAAAAAATAAAAAATGGTTCGTGTCATTTTAATAAAGGGACACATTTAATGCTCTGTTTAATGAACACTTCTTTATTCATTTCCTATATTCATTAGTCTGACAACCTAACGAATCGAATCTTTGCAAAACATATAATATTTTGGTAATGCCACCAAGTATAACATATCAACAATAACAGTACCAGTAAATTAGTACATATTTGGGGCGTTGTGAACGTGTCAACTTCCTACTCAAATAAACTATTCTCGATTGTAAATTTTTCTGCGTGTTTCCAAGGAACACGTACGCAACACATGCACTCGACACACATAATCTCGGGCTTCAAAAATGTTCACAAACATTCTAGAAATCTCTTTCGCTGCAAACTAGTACTGCTACCTAATCGTTCAATCCCTGTCACTCAGTTCTACTTCTTCGCACCAAGCACGCGACACAATCAGCTCATTCAAAAAAGTATTCTGACATCGTACAACACTTTGAAGCTCTCTAAATTTTAATTAGATTCTCCAGCTACGAGCGAAACACGAATTAGATGAATTATTATTATAATCGATCGACGCGGCATTAATACTACGTCAATCACTTTGTTAAGCAAACATTTTAGCAGGATCTATTTTCAAATTCATGCTAAATAAACAACCAAGCAAAGTTATCCAAGCTGCGGCTTTGCATCCACAAATGAACAAACAGGTTTTTGCAACATTTAACAGCTCTCAGTAAACAACGCGATGGTCAGACTTCGATAAAATAGTCCTATAATCCGAAGGTAAATTTTTAACGGAAATGAATAATGGAGGATTGGCACAGGGAGGAGGAAATTGGATAAATCGATAGATATTTGTTGCCCTGTGGACACAGTTTCGCGGGCTGTTCGCGACGCATGCAAATCGGGGTGGCGAATGACTGACTCGTCGCGGCGATATTTTCGAATTTCTATGGAACTTAATACGGGCGTAGCGCGTATTGGCCCGGGGCCAAAGAGGACCCGATTGTCGCTGCCAAAGATACTCCCGCCTGAGAATTGGAAGCCTGGAAGTTATCGTTTTATTTACATCGCGAGATTCGTTTCAACGAGCATTATTCAAATTTCTTTGTTCCACGCGGCGCGACCCGACGACACGACTGAACGGGTCGAGGCCAATAAAAACGGGGATAAGTCGGGGAATCGGGTGAAACGTGTTTAACGTCCATTTACGGCGAGATTCATGGCCCATTCGCGACATCTGCCACGGCGATGCAAGATTCATTGCGCGTACGAGCAAAGTGACTCGTCGCGGTGTTCGCCGCGATCGCCGTAGACTCCACGTGGGGATAATTCAGTAGTGTTCGGTGCGCCGAACCGTGCTAAAGAAGAATGGAACTTTTCAATCAGCGATAGAAACGGGCGAACCGACGTCGACTCGGGGCCAATAATTTTTTCATCGAGTCGATCGCGTGATTTGCTAGGCCCTCGGCCCGAAGCACGCGATCGCCGTCCATCGTGATTGGCAAATCAGAGACGAACGGTTGATCCGAAGGGACGAGCTCGTTCGATCGCCGGCTATAATTTATGGCAGCCAGTCGGCTAATGGTACGAAGATCCGTGGAGTCACGTGAAGAGCTCGCCGTGAGGTGAATTGAATTTCTATTTCCAGGAACGCGTCGGAAGTCCGTGCGGCTCGGTCAGAGAGCATCCCCCGGATAGTGCGACGGTTCTTTTCACGGCGTGGGTGGGGGGAGAGGGAGAGTCGTAAATTGCCTCGATGGCCGGGGCGTTGCAATTTGCGGATGATTTTAATGCGACACGCGAAGAAGCTCGACGGCGATTTTACGTTCGTGAAACCGGGCTTCCCCTTTGTGCATCCGACAGCATATATCGGTAAATAAGCGGCTGACGTGACCAGCCGCCTTTTCTTTCCCCCGAAGAGGATCAAACCGGACGAAATACGAGGCACGTATGTCGGGAGACGTTGCTAAAGCGTAGCTTGGCGTGACTTCTTTCGCGAAAAGAGGAAAACTTGAAAGAGGCACTCGTTTCTTACGCGGACCTGACGAGGTTAACGCGAACAAATTCCTTCCCGTCGGCTTTGTACTTAGAGGTCGCCATTTAACTCTTTCGCGACCGGAGACGAGATATCTCGTGCCCTCCTTACCGTTTATGCAATCACGTGGCCGAGATATCTCGCTACGCCTTTGTCGATTATGCGGTCGACTGGAAATATTTATAGACTTATAAGAAAGAAAAGTACAATGAATCACGGATTCGTTCATACGTATTCCAAATGTTGATTGACTGTGAAATTTCCAGTATTATAGTCTTTTTATAAATTTATGTTAATTTAGATTCCACATTCGATTGTTTCTCAGGTTCCATCATTTTTATTCTGCAAAGGGAAATATTGCTTTTAGAACTGAAAAAAAATTAACATACTTTTTATGAACAAAGTTGGGAGTCACTGTGTGTAAAAACTTGGAAAGTAGAATTGTGTTACATTTTGAAGAGGAGATATATCTATTTTTATTGATATTTCGAATCTTAAGCCGCGTCTGTAAAAATCTGATCTGTAATCCACTTATTTAGTTACAAAATGCTTTGTTCAAAAATTAGATATAAAAATCCATTTTCTAGACATTTTTTCGTTGACGCGAGAGGCTTAAAAATACAGCATGAATTGTACTCTACATTCTGGCAAATAATTGTCACTGTGAATTAGAATATGTGCTTCTATATTCTTTTTTCTACCAGTTTTATCTCGCCTCTCAGACAATGAAATGTCCCTATCAGAAACAGACTATCGTCGCTGTCACAATCATTAATAATGCAATTTTTCAATCGTCGAGCCATCACTACTGCACGTACTGAAAGGTCTGCGAAAACTGTGGCTAGAAACGAAGGCAAACGCAGAATATTTCGCCCCAAGCGGCACGATGAGTGACATTCGATTGAATGAATGCGAACTCTCACAGAGAAAATGAACTTTCTCACTGAAGGAGAGACGTAAAATAAACGATATTGCGATTCGGAATATCTCGTCCATTGCTCAGTACAATCAGCATCGTCGCAGGGAGACATCTCGTGCATACTATTGCACAATACATAAAAATTCTCGAAAAAATTATTGATGGTATCGAACACTTTATTTGATCAAAATCGATGATTACAAGGTTCAGAACTGTAAAGTTCAAGCCCGAGAACATTCTGTTACAATATTTATCACTGTCTGGATCAGAAAATTTCTCAGATTTTTTATTTATTTATTTATTTATTCGTTTATTGACGGGAATAACCCTTTAGTGTACACAGGAAATTTTAATACAAAATGAATATTCTAACCGTGAACAGTGGAGGGGGCTACATTAAGTCTGTGCGATTTAAGCAGTTTGTGTAAAGCATCGAGTGAGATATTAAATAAATCAACATAATTTATGTGAGAGTTGGCTTCGTTCATAGCTCTGTTAATTGGATCGACAGAGGAAGATCTATGTGTAGGTAATTTACAATAGAATAGTTTGCTATGTCTGAAGTGCCTTTGCGATGCATAAAGATTTATAAGTTCAACAAGTTCTGGGCAGTTGATACGATCATTAAGTATCCTGAACAAAAAATTAAGTCAGCGATAATCCTATGGTCAGAGAGCGTCTGCAAATGCAGTACCTCAAGTATGTCATCATAATCATGGTTAGTTATGTCCATCCGGGGAAGAACGCGACACGTTTCGCACGAAGCCGGCTAATGCGAGCACCTCCCCCACCTGGGGAGGGAATGAAACTCCTCACGAAATTAAGGAGTAGACGCCTCCACTGAGCACCGGCGAGGTGGGCCGGTAGAAACTTAACATAGAACATAGAACATAGTTATGTCCATAGGATTACCAAGGAGTCTGGCTGCAGATCTCAGAAACTTATGTTGGACTTTCTCCACTAAATAAGCATATTTTCTGTGAATAGGATTCCAAATTACAGAAGCATATTCAATATGAGGTCTAACTAGCGAAGTATATAGCAGAGTGAGTGTTTCCTTATTTTTGAAATGCTTGCTTCCTTCCAAGGCAATTTTTGAGGACTAAATTACACGTGGGATCGTTGTTCATTAATATGTACTGTTTCAGTTCCTTTGACACTTTCACCATCTTGCCTAAATCCACGCAATTGCGAAACGTCCGCGTGCGAAAATTTGGCAATTCTTAGGTCGGCGGGGTGTAAGAGGCGGGTGCGCGACGCAGCGCTATGCCAAGGTAGGAAGAAACTCCGAGTCACCGAGGGCGCAATTAACATTCGGAGTTTTTCCCACTAATAAATAGGTGAAACTCCCCCGACGGTCCTAGCACGCGGAAAAAATTGCCTAAAAAATCTCTTAGCCCTCCAGGCGCGAGCGACGCCGATATCGCGTTCCATTTATTCTGTTAATTTCGGTGGGTCGCGTTATTATCGTGGCGCATTAAATTCCGAGAGCTTCTAAACAGCGGGAAACGCCATTTTCGCGTTGAATAAATATTGTTATGAGTTGAAATAAAAGGAGACTACATCTCCACTTATTTTATTTCCTTCTACAGCATTAGAGGTCTCTTTACAATGAACTAATAAAAGATACAAATGTCACGATTTTCTACAGAAAAATATGGCAATCGCCCGAAGCTGGACGACTGAAATCACGTCCTTGCCGTAAACCATCTCTGCGATGGAAATCACAACAATATCATGGCACCGAGATATCTCGACCAAACTTGCAAAAGGGTTAATAATCTACTGCGCCACTTTTCGCGGCGTGTCGCTGCACCGCAACGAGAACGCAGTAAGAACAATTAAACGCAGAGGTCGAAGTTCAGTGCAGAGCGAGGCGAAACATCCCAGCCGAGGGACCGTGCTTAATTCATCTTTCACGCCCACCGCGTCGTCAAACGGCTTCGTGGACCGGAAAAAACTTCGGAACAGGCGAAATCCGCCCCCGACAACGGTGTCTGCGTTTGGACGGACGAGCGATCGATACCGCGCGATTGTGTTTTAGTCGTATTCGAAGAAACTTGCTCCAGCAAGACGAAAAAGCACGCATCCAGCTGCAGTTACACCCGAAGAAAGGGAATCTCTCGGTCGAACGGAGAGACCGCGGAGAGGCTGATTGATCGAGCCGCGATCCACGATAGCCGAGGAGACGTTCCCCACCTCCCGGCCAGGATGATAGATCGTCCACGTCCTTCGCACAATCGGCAATTCCGCCGATCGCTTCCTCGTACGTTCGATCAATCTGAGCGGGGAAGGATTCAGGTACGGGGCATCCGTAGTTCGTCACTGGTAGAACTTTGCTTTCCCGATATCTCGGGGCCTCGTTTGCATAATCGTTTGTCGTTTCTATCGGGGCCAACGGGGAGAGACAAAGTAGCTGCGAGGAGATATCGCCCGGAACCTTTGAGAATGGCCGAGGACCGAGGTCTTCGTTGACAGCGCACAGTGGTCCAGAGAGCGGCGTTTTGTGGCCAAAATTTATATTGTCATTATTTTGATGATCTTCAACATAAATTTGTTTTCTATGGTATAATACGACTATTTACATTATGAAAATACATTATTTAAACAGAAATAGTAATTGTTGTGCGCAAAAAAAACGAAATATTATAGCTAAAAGTTAAAACATCTTTCTGTTTACTTTTTTCAGTAAACCTTATTTTTTTATGATGGAATTCGATTGCATATATATGAAATAACATTTCTAGAGAAAGGGAAGTAGTATACTTCTTCCATTTTATCAAAAATAAAGGATGAAACCGCACTTATCTTTTTGTTCAAATTACTTTCATTGTGCCATGCATTGAAAAGATCTTCCTTTTTGGAATAATAGTTGCCTATAAAAGTAGAACTTTTGCACCTTTTGTACAGATAGGATCTATCGATGCAATAGAAAAGTGAAATATACTTACTTGAAGATCTGTCCGACATTATATTATATAAAATATTTGAAATATTATTAAAAAGTTTACTACACACTATTGTATACACATACAATAATAAATATATTATATAAATGTAATTAAACTACGAACACTGCTATAGACTCAGCTATGAAAACTATGAATAAAATGATAATATACGTAAAATAAAACTATAAAATATACATGTAATTATCCAATAATGCATAGAATTTACACTTCAGTATATAAACTTGATGCATTACTTTGCACATTCGGAAGAAAACTGAGTCGATCCGAAGGAGCAAAAGGAGACTGCGAGAAAACTAATCTTGTGTTTGTAAAATGTGATACAAAGTATTTGAAGATGAGGTTCACGCAATTGAAACATGGCAGTTCGGTCCGCCTCTTCAGCCGCCACTTAAGCGATCGCATAGGGACACGCGTTTCGAACGCCAAATACGGCGCGCCACTATTCCTTAAAATCCGTATATAACTGAAGGTTGCAGGAGGTTGCACTTGAAATTTGTATGATCTTGGCAACAATTGTGCAAGCTTTCATATAAAAATAGTCTCATGTTTATAACTTTTCATCATTTTTTTATAATCGTCCTCAAAGTTTTAATTGTTGTAAATTTTGTATTGTTTATAAATGGATTAAACAATGCTTATAGCACATATATATAATTAAAATATACCTACTTACTTACGTAACAGTATACTACAAATCCTTATTTTGAGATTCTGTAACGAATAATTCAGCGTTTAAGGTTTACTTAATCATATTTTTGACTTTACAATATTATATCTGGTGACAGGATTATCTGAAACGATTTATACATTTTGATTTTAAAACTTCAAAATGTTTTTAATTCAAGGAAAAAAAAATTTTTCTGAAATGTTGAAGTTGCAAAATTGACTTTTGGCCACGAAAAAGCGGTTTCTGGACCACTGTGCAGCGGCCTAGCGCTACGAGCTCATTGTTCCTGGCTACGCGCTTTTTGCCGCCATTTAACAGCCACTGTTTTAGAGCAAGTTACGTTCCGCTGCAGTAGACTTGTTGATACATTGCCGGCGTCCAACCGGCAGGCGTTTCGTATACTTTCGACGATCTCGAAAGTTTTTTCCGTTTAAATTTCCGGAAAGTTTAGAGATACATTAGATATTTGTTTCCTTATTTATTTATCAATTGACGAGCATCCACAAAAGGAATGGAATTGTTATGAAATAGAATGGCAGTAATAAAGACAAGAGAGGAAAGCTGTGAAAAATGGCTAAGTACAGTTGAAAATACCAGAATCATGAATGATTAAGAGTTATCAAGAGTAAGATACTTTTAAAACAGATCGTTCGAATTTATTTACAGAAGTACGAAGAAAAACCACTGGGTCAGTGACGCAATTTGTGTAATTACATTTTTAATAACGGAGTTGCCAATTAATACGACATTTCGAAGTATCTACTGGGTTTTGTAATGGAAATTTGTTGGTGCATAGGGGTGGAATGTAAAAGAACCCCAGAAGAGAGCAAAAAGCACCTTTTTCCCTTTTTGAGAAAGGGAATGATGAAAAATGTGAATATTTTCAAGAACGAACGTCGGAAGCAAAAAGGGAAATCCCCTGAAAGGGCTTATATCTTCGAGAAGAGTTCACTTTGCTTCACTGACACTCATTAACAAAAGTTTCTTCATTTTTAATAATTTAATCCTCGAAAAAGAGAAGGAGATAGTTATTACAATGTTAAAAAAAATGTTATTGGAAAACTATAGTTTCCGATATCCTCTCATTACATGCTACGAAATTAATATAACCAGGCATAAAAATTAATAATTAATCGAGGCAGCGAAGTTAGTAGAATTATTCCTGTTTTAAATAAAAAGGGAATTTTAACCTGTGCTAAAATGTTAAAAAATGTAATTACTGAGCCATAATTATGACTATATTATAAGTACTTGCCTGTGCTTAAATAGATAATTATATTGCATAAGTAAAATCTGTTTTAATTTTGCACATAAAAAAACATTTATATGAAGCAGTCTTAATATCCAAGAAATGGGACGTAAATTCAAAAGTGCTTTTTACTGTAATTTTTCTGTTACTTATAGAATCTTTTATCGTAAGAAAAATAAAATTCTAAAGATAATATTAAGAAAGTTGTATAAGAAAACCGACAGGGTGTTGGACTTTAGCTACTTTCTCCTAAAATATGAATTTTATTGATAGACAAATATTCTGTTTCTTACATATTATACATGCTACTAATCCTTGTCCTATAACAACGTGTGACGCTCGTGATACGAATACATCTCAAGTATTGGAACAGCCGATACAAGTTTTTGTTTGATCTTATGCAGTTATTAATTAAATGTTTGATATTTTCATTTATCAATTATTTATAGCCTATAATTATTTGTAGCCTAAATAAATTTATAGGACAAGGAGTTAATGGCAAAATGTATGAAACATTAGTACGTAGACGCATCTAAATGAATTTGAGTCGTACTTGCGCGTACAATTCCGAACAAGCGTGTTCGTCGCTTACTTATGTAAAGGCCGAGGGTAACAAGTGGTATTCCGAGAGTTGTCGAGAGTTTGTCGAGAGGGACGAAGCCTTCTTGCAATTTTACATTTTTCTGTCGGCTAGCGGGGGCGTTCAACCCTCCTTTGCCCCGACGGCCCTCGACCACCCTTTCCTGTTCACGTCCGAGTGTGTGCGCGCGTCACCTTCGTCATTGTTCTTTTGCGATTCCCGCCTTCCAACCAGGGCAGTTTTTTTTCCCTACCCCGTCGCCGGTCTCCATGTCGACTTTTTTGCGTTCGCGGGGCGCGAGGTTGCAGGAAGCCATTTAATTTCGAGGGTCTGGCACCGGCGATCGCAAAAATATTCGACGCGCCCGATGGCGTGGACCGATCCGCGCGGACAAAGTGATCGCCGCCTCGAATTACCTGACGCGAAATTTTATTCAATTCGGCGATCCCTCGGTCGTAAAGTACCGCAGTTAAAATATGCGTCACTCTCGATCCCATTCCTGCGATCCGCTGGGCTCGCGTTTTAACTGAACAATCGTTTACACGACGCGCGTGGCGCGAGAACACGTCGCGCGAATGCATTGCCTCGACAGACCTCTTTTTTACCGAACAATCCGGGGCGCGATTGTTTTATGCGCGCGACACCACGCTGTGCGAGGGCGGGGGCGGGGACGGCGAACATTTGCATAGGTGGTCTCGGGAACAACGAATAAACGGGAGCGGTCGCCAAATCGCACGACCTCGAATATCGTTTCCACGGGCTGTACGCTCGGGATGCCAGCAATCTGGACGCGAATTCCCCGTCGCCGGTATATCTGGCCACGGATAGCGGAATTCTACTTCCTGGCGAAAATGCTCCAGGTGAAGACTGATATCTGACGCGGAGTAGTCGCAGTTTCTGCTAAGGAAATTCGAAGTGCTTCGCACGCCAACGACCGCTCGCTCGCCTATCGATTTTCCGACTACGATTGATGCAACGGTGTACAATCAACCTACTCGTGTCAAAGTCGAATCGATAGTCCCTCTTGCAACATGAACTATAGACTCGGAATTTGTTTCCCAACGATTGGGCAACGCTCTCCCGTTTGACTCGAAATTCGTGAGCTTCGGTGGTTTCAAGATGGCTCGTAGGTATTTCAAATACCTGTATTCCTGCACAACTGCACTGCGGATGTCTTGGAGACATTGTGCGAGGATCTCTAAAGGGAACGTTGTTCTCTTCGTCAGACAAGTTACATTTGCAAATCTTTCTTAAATTATTTTATATATGACTGCGTTTGTTATCTTTATAGTCAATTAACCTGGGGGTATTTGAGAGAATAAACCAAATCTGTGATGGACCAGCTTTCTCTCCAATCTGTGACGTAACAGAGATGCTGTTATAAATCGAAATAACTCTTATAAGGCATACGGGGTGATGTTATAATAATTGTCCAGTTATTCATAATCGCAACTCTAGATATAGGTACTTATGAAAAAGTTAGTACAAAGATAAATACAAAGATAAAATTTTTTAAATTCCCTGCGTCACGTCGTGTTTGTTTCTAAACAACGGATTCTACTTGCATCAACTAGTTTATACTATTTTCAAAAATTTCTGTGTATTTTTCTTACAATTAACTAAATATTTAGCAAATACCATTAAAATCGAGGAAAACTATAACCAAAGTTTCCGTTGTTATTTTTCCAGTCATGGATAGTCAATTATTTGAAATGTCTGACTAATGCCTGAACACACTACTACACTATTTGCTGCACCGCGCCGTATTCTTATCCAATATTTATGAAAAATATCCATCCATATGAATTGGAGAAAATTTGGGACAGAAGATTCTTCGGTATTTTCGACAGAATCAGGAATTGAATATGAAGACATACTGTACCCTATGTTGAAGACACTTCGAACACTTCCTTTGACTATTTGTAACTAGAAAACTGAAGGACAGAGGACGTACATTCATATGACGTTTTTTCCTCATTTTGGTATGGAGATTCATCCCTTTAAGTAAGTAGATCCACTTACGCACCATTCTCCGTAATAATGCTTAACTCTTATGGGTGTAGGCGATCGGCGTTTGTGTTTGTGTTTACATTTGTATAATAACGATTAGGAGAATCAGAGTTGTCGGTCGGCCCTGGATAGCTTAATTGGTTATAGCAGTCGTCCGGAAAGTGAAAGATCCGGGTTAGAATCACGATTCAGGCAATCCGATCGGCCTACTCTTTTTCTCCTATTTCAGGATAAATTTTGCTTGGTTATTTATCAGAAAGAGTCACGCCAGTTAACAGCGGTTAACAGTGCCTCGAAAGACAGAAGTCACACGCCGAGCACTCCATAGCTTAAAGTATCGACGATTGACTGCGTTCGCAACGACGCTTTCAATCTGACCACAATTCACCGGCTTCCAGCCAATTTAACTTCCCCCTGGCATTAAACAAACGTTCCACTGTGACTGTGATAATCACTCCCATGGCAACCGCCAGAAGCACCGCGATAGGTTATACTCTTGTTGACGCGCATATAAACCAGGGATCGTCGTTTAAGCGGGTTAAGTGTAACAAGGTTTGGAACAGCCCCACGAAGAAATTTAATTATCGGTCGGAGGGGGAAACAATGGAACGACTTACTTACGAGCGGCGGTGTTGCGCGGCTCTCGACTGGAGGAACGAGGCGGGCTAACTTCCGACAAGTACGGTCGCTTTGAAGTTTTCCGGGCACCTCGAAACGACGACGAAACGGCCGCGTTACGACGTGGGGGAATTAGAAAAAAAAGAGACCGGGGGAAATGGTTCGAGCTGCGGCGATTTTCACCGACCGGTCTGCGTAACTTTATTCCATTAATTAGATCTTCCCGAGGTAAATAAACGAGACTCGGGGATTGGGCCGCAAAAACGCGTCGCGTTGTTTAAATCGCGGGGCAACGGGAGCCCGGAACTAGTTTGCATCGAAAACGGGCCGGCGGCGGCGGCATCGGGGGATGGTCAATTACAGTCTCAATTTCGTCCCCTCCGCGCACCGACTTCCATCGCTTTCACGGAGTAACCCTCGACGACCACAGTCCCTCGGAAGTTACGGAAAATATCGCGGGCAGAGTGGCGGCCAGCCGAGAACCAAATAAAAGCGATTGTTTCATTGGAGGTGGTTCGAGGCGCATTCGAGCCGAGACAATCGATATATTGGAGGTCGCGTTGCGTGCTCCGAACGATTCGTACGTCCATTTTCTGCTGGAGCGAAGGAGGAAAACAAGAGGAAAGCATGATGGCGTTGAACAGGGTTAATTGGACCGTCGATACAAAGAGAGCGAAGCTGGAGGACGGTGGGAGGGGCGGCGATAAACTCTAGAATCGCCTTCAAAGGTTTTCTTCGCTCGCGAAAGACTTATGACGAGCGACCCGCATTAAATTTTCCTTTGCAAACGATCCTCGCGTTTCCTCACTGATGATGATGATAACTCGCGCCGAGAAGCCGTCAGCGCGCGGCGCGCAGCGCGGTCGTGGAACAGTCGCAAATAAAACGGAAGCGCGCGTTGTTCAGGGCGAAAGAATTTTCAACTCGCTTGGAGCGGCAGTATAACTCTTACCATCCGCCATTTCGGAATGCTTTCGCCGAGGGCCGCTTAATCAAAACGTCGAAGCTTTTTCGAGCCATATGTTCCGTCGGGAGCGGCTCGCCGTCGAAAGTCGGCGACTTGGGACAATTCCCGAACGTGAAAGTTCAGTTTTAGGTAATCGAGAGCCATCGCATAAAGGTCGATGACATCTATTCCCGATGGCCGTAACTCACCGGCGTCCTTCCACCTCCCACCGAACTTCTCCAACTTAGATTAGCGATTCAATTTGGCCGGGCACTAAATCACCCCCGAGATCGTTTTTTAATCGCTACAACATGTAACGAGAGCACGCCTGCCGTCACTTCCGTATCGTCATATCCGGGGAACGGCGAATTTTCTGACTTACCAGTCGCCGCTTTGCGAAATCTTCAATTTAAGATCGCTTGATCGAACCGACGCGACGATGGGAAACTTCGTGTGTGTTCACTGATTTCGAGCAAATTGATTGGAGCTATAAATCTAAATCTGCAGTAAGTACACCCATAATTGGACGCTCAGTGTTCTGAAATTGAGTAAACTTACAAGGAATAATTTTTAAGTGTTCGTTTCCGATTGCTTTGATTTTTTTTTTCCCTTTAAGATGAAATGCTATTACATGAATTCTTTTTGTGTTCGTTCAAAGTTTACACGTTTTTTTTATTGTAAGCTAGAGGTAGATATCTAGTTAGCAATGATTCAAGCCTCAACAGTGGAGACCATAATGTTACTAATCTGTTATTACAAAATGATTTTCGTTTGTTTTTTAAAACTTTTATTAATCCTTCATATATTTCTAATAGTTTACACTCTAGCAAAGCTGGCTGACAACAAGAACATTATACATACAGTAAATTAGAATGCAAACTGAACTTACAATACTCTTCAAATAATAGAAATATTGTTAATTATTTTTACAAACTTTGAGGTCTGATATCACTTCATGAATCTAAAAACGGACTAATATAAAAAGCTCGCATTTCTTATTTTTCCTGTCTATAAAATGTATGTAAAAATCTAAACATTATTCCTTACCAGTTGCAAAACTAACTCTGTTTTTTTTTGGTAGCTCACTAAGTTTTTGCATAACTTAATTCAATAAAATTTAATTGAAATTTGTAACTACCTTAAGTGAGGCTTCCCCTGTGACGCGTGAGCAACATTTCGCCGGTGCTCTTAAGAGAATCGCCCCTTTCGTTCGCGGCAAAGGGTGGTGATTAAAATTATTGGCAAGTCCTGTGCCATGCTGATTGCCAGTGTATCACGGACAGGGGAGGGAGAAGTGCGCGCAATTTCATTATGCCTTCGAATTCGCTATCGGCGTAAATCGCGTCGATACCTTCGCCGGCTTCGAATTGAATTTTACGACACCGATGCTCCATTAATTGAACGGTCGAGATGAAAGTACCTTTCGCCCCGGCGTCCTCGTAAATAAGTTTATTTATCTATAATGCTCGGCGGGCGACGGTATCGATCGCCGCGACTCAGAAACAACCGACTCGTAATTATCGGTTCGTTTTGCTCGCCGACTAAATCGCTGCGATAACTCTCGTCTGTCGTTCGCGATATCGCGCACCGGCGACGCGAGTTTTACGTCGCTATTGAACACCGCGCGGCACATAATCCGAGGGAGGCGGGAAATTCGGGATAAAATAACGCGTGCCCGTAACGCCGACGATCCTTCTTCCTTCTCGTCTCTACGGGGAACGCGCGAACGACCCGAAAGAATCAAAAGAAGGCGAGAGAAGGAAGGTCGAGGAGCTAGAGAAGATAAGAATAACGTCCCTTTGTGAAACGTAATTCGTATTCCAAGTGCGAACGTACCGTTCATCCGCTGCCAGCTGGAGGCCTTTGATGTCTCTTTCCCCCCCGCGCCCGCCCTTTCTTTTCTCATTAAGGATCAGCACGTTAAGGGACGCGTATGCGACGACCCTTTTTTTTTCTACGCCGTGATTAATTAAAACTACATCTTCGCGAGCTAACGAGGCGACGTGGGAGAAACATCTGACGCGCAGGATTCTGCGCGGATATCTTTCACGGATATGCAGCCTCCTCTGAGGGGCACTTTTAACGTCTTTATGGTGCCAACTTGAAAAATACTTCAATCATTCCTACGACTACTCGCTGTTATTCTTTATCTCGCTTTGAGCTTTGATTTTTGCGTCGCTAATGAGCCTCGCACAACTCGTAGAAATATTAAGGCGTCATGTCGTTGTTAACATCATACGAATGCCGGGATAAAAGGATTTCGCTTTCTTTGAATGAAGTTCTGTGAATATAATGCATTTATCTACAATTCTATTTTATTATTTATAATTCGTGTTTTCAATCTAGTTTTCCTTTTTTTTTACTGCTAAAAATTATTACTACACTGCAATAATTATATTAAATAAGAATCACTAATTTTTATCTTCTTTGAACTGTTGTAACTTTCTATCAAAAAATCATATAACAGTCTGCTTGGTCTCAATTTAAAGGGTGAAGCTTTTACAATCTTGAATCTTCATTTTTTCACAATAAATGATTAGGCATTTCTTTTTCTAGCACTCTATCATTCCATGACCACTATATTCACATAGTTAATTCTGCTTTTAAAACATTAGGATTCACTCATCCCTCTTCTAATATTTCCACACTTGTAACTTTCTATGCATCTTTGACTGGTCCAATTCTTGAATACGGTTCCGTTATCTGGGCTCCTTATTATAAGCACCACTCTGCGTTGATCGAGAGCATCCAACACAGATTCCTTAGACTTGCATCTTTACAGATTCACCAATGTTGCTACGTCTGGGATTAATGACTTTCGATCAGCGCCGAAAAGCTGCCTATCTGCTATTTGTCTTCAAAATTATTAATAACTTTATAAGCTGCCCAGAAATTCTTGGAAAATTATCTTTCTATGCTCCGGTGTGTAGCCTTAGGAAGCATACTCTTCTTTTTTCCTGAATGTCATCAAACATTGTATGGACATTATAATTGTATAAATCGTTTATTAATAGTCTCAAACTACTACTCAAATTCCCTAGACTTCTTTCATAACTCATTGTACTCCTTCAAGAAATCTGTACTCACTTCGAAATTCTCCATAATAGGTATGTTCCTTTTTCCCTTCTAACTTCCATATCTTTTATTATCGATTTACTTCTTACTGGTATAACTTGCGTTTTTCTTAATTCCTATGATAAGACTATACTAACTATGACTGCTACTCTTGTTTTTTCTATTATGCACTATTTGTAACAAAGTGACCACCCCGTGTAATAATACAAAAATAATTAAAATATTTTTATAAGATCGTTTTGTTTTTGTTAAAACAGTGTAAAAAACAACAATTCTAACAAATAATAGCAAAACTTCCGTTTTATACTCCCAAAAAAACTGAACGTTTCTCAATCGGAAAGGACTTAATTCGAAGCAAATTATTTATATCTGACCGCTTCCCGCACCTTCAGAAGACTCCTGCAAAGTTCGACGCCAACCCCGTTGCTGGCACAGACTCTTTCGTGGAGGGATGCGGAAGATCGAAGCTCCGGGAAAGAAGCACGCGGGAAAATACAAATGGTGCTTGATCATGGGTCGGCATTAAGGCGGATCCCGGATCAGCGTTATAAAGGAAGGCTCTCGACGGAACAGGAGAAGCCACTTTATCTCTCGTCCCGAGCGAACGAACAAATAATTTCACGGGCCGTACCTCGGGAAGGTTCACGCTTCGCGACAAAGTATTCCTCGAGTTGAAACGAATTCCCGCGAACTTAAAGATTCGATTATTAGTTGTCGGCTCTGGGAGAACTTGCCACCTTCTTCGCTCTTGTTCGAGGCGGTAGCTTCGGCTTCAGGAATCGCGGGAGGGCGCGGGCGCAGGCGGCCGTGTGATTGCGAGTTCCGCGGCGGAAAGTTAGGAAGCGAATCCGAAGTTTCGCACGGTCCTCTCAAATTTCAAACGCGTCTCGCGCGCGCGAACGTTCGTGCGTGCTCGACGCGGATAATTCAGCGGAACGGAAGGAGCGGAGGCAGGGTGGAATCTGTTAACGACGATGAGACCCATGGATCAGAGGACTCAGCAGGCTCGGTCGAGTTCTAATGACTCCCGAGCTTTTACCTCGCCTTTTAAACATTCTAATATCGAGGTCCTTAAGCCAGTCTCCTTTTAATTTCGGATTCCTTGTGGCTAACCTTCTTTTGCTTAAAAATTCAATAGCGAGGTACTCATCTTTCAGCGCTTGTCCTCTTTCTGCATAAACGATCACACCGAGGAATATTAGGCGGCCCCGAGGTTCCGACGTGGTCGCCGGCATGTTCTGCTCGTAGCTTATAGATGACGGAAATGGGGCCGTGGCAAAGGCGACGGCAAAGGCACCTCGTACTCATCGAAGGAGAGAGTTAAACATTCAACGTAAGCCTCTCGGTTGCACAGAGCGGACCGCGCGGATTCGGTCGGATGCGTGGTGAAATATCGTTCTCCGCCGTGTCGGGACTAGGTCATGAAAATGGAAAAAGTTGGCGACAAGTGCGGACGTTTACTCGATTTCCGGGGGAGCTGCGAAAGGGAATTACTAATGTCCCCAGCGGTCGCTGGTAATTAATGGCGGTCGCGCCACCACTCGTCTCGTCATTTTATTAATCGTCGAAAGCTGACGAAGGTCAGTCGGTCGCGCAGTTTCCGCGTCGGAGCGTAAATCGTTCCGGGCAGTGCGGCTGTCTTGACGGAAAGACGAATTGACGTTATTAGAGCCGTTCTATATCACCCCGAGTCGTCGAGGAGGGAATTTCGTTTCATGACACTGCCGGCTGGACGAGCAGGAAAGTTGCTGGACGACTGGTTCCGGCTCGGATGACGAATAATTGCTTGGATTGATTTAACGTTCACGCGATTTCATTTCGGAGGGAATTTAATCTATTTTTCAGGGAGTCGGTTTTTTCTGTAATTTAACTTCGTTCTGTGAAGCTAAAAATATTGGATTACTCATGCAAACTGACCAGTCCAACAGTGAAATACAGATGCAGAGCATTCATCGGAATTATTCGGGATGTTGACCGAGGTCGAATCGTTTATTACAATCGATGGCGTCGGCAAAACAAACGCGCCATCACAATCGAGAGGCAACGGTGCAACGTCCGCAACGCGCTTAATGAAGAGCGCATTCTCGGATTAGGTGGAACATTAATCAACGTAGTCGGTCAGAGGATGGAGAAGGGACGGCGCGGAAGGTTAAATTTCCTTTCTAATCGGATGATTGGATGTCCGCAACAGTGGGAATCTTTTCCCTCCCCGGGACTCTTTATCTTCCACCTCGAAATATATGAGTCGGATTGGGGAAGAAGAATGAAGAAGCCTTACCAGAATCAGACTGAATTCGGCAGGCCGGCCGAGAGTTGGTTTGCGTGAAATATTCAGAGAATCTTCTCCCTGTTCCTTCTCGCGTTTCAGACTTTCACTTTCCACGGACCACTCTCCCGTTCGTTTCAGAAATTCATCTTCACGAGCGTCTCGACTGAGCCCATTCTCCTGCGTCGATGCGTCTGCCGCTTACTTATTCAGAGGAACGATATTACGGTTAAACAAGTGTCACAACGCACAAACAACGTTCGTGTTAATTGTCTCTCGCGTTGTAAACGTTAACACAACTTCGAACGTTCTTCTTCTACGAACCGGCTTCCGCGCGAAGCAGACTTTCGAAAAAACAACAAGCAAAGCGGATTCCCGGGGAGTAATGCCTGCGAACCCATTTAATCGGCTGCGAGTATCTCTTAGGAAATATTAATTACTAACAAGTTCGAAGGTTGTCTTTGAATGCCCCATACAAAGACCGTCGCTACTTTTAATCTTGAAGCATCCTGCTTCGACGATCGATCACTCGCAACGTTTAAACGCGGTCAAAGTAAGAACTGCATTTAATAATGCGGCGGCGTGTATGAACTTCCGACGATGGCTTCGCGGACCCCAGTCGGGAGAACCCTTGACGCGACGTCCTTGTTGCCCGGGAACGGCACTTAGATGAGACTCCTTTGGAGGCTCCCTTTTGTCATGCAATTGCGTGCTTGTTGCGCGCTTAAACTGGTAACTTCGACGCGGCGTGTCGCGAGGAGCCTCGTGAGCTTCCACGCCAGTCGTAACAGTATTAATTGCAAACACCATCCCTTTGAAGATTCTACTTTCAGGATGGAGAACGTTTTGCGAAACTTGCTGATTAATGCTGGATTCGCCGATTGAAGTGCAGATCCAAAAATCATTCTCTTGTTTCGAAATAGAGCGAATCACACTTTTCCTTCAGTATTTTTTTCGTCATTCGTTTTGTTTATATGTAAACCACTAGACATAACAACGCTACCTCTAATTTGTATTTCTGTCCCAAAACGAACACGTCTCGATTATGTATAAATGGATCTCAATTTGGTGTGATTGAGCGGGTCGTTGCACTGAAGATCGATCATTAAATATTCTTTGCGTGATGTAAACGGACGTTCGAATCTACTTGTCGCATTAACGACACTGTGTCCGACAAGCATGAGACGTCCCTAATGTCCGAAGATCAGGAGGGTAGCAAACACTGGTAACCCATCGACGGCTCACTAAACACATGTAATGCTTTACCGAGCATCTTCCTAGCCCCTGGTAGAATCAATTCGTGACTGAGTAATCCTGCGTGTCACCAATGGCAACGTAGACGGTGTCCTTCGTTGCTAGGAAACAATTTAGCCCCCGTGATTGCGACTGCCTCAGGGTTCGTCCATCTGCATCCTATAATACTTCCCCTGTTTTCGAGCGCCACTCAACCGTGCTTCTACGAGGATTACAAGCATCGCTGTATCGAGGAGGAAAAGCTAAAGAGAAATATGAGTTAACGGTAGAACGCATTTGATTAAAATTCGCATTCGCTTGCTTTTCGAATCGCGTCTCTTACTCAAACGAAACCGAACATTCGAGAAACGCGGACTCTATATTCTCTAGTTCCTCGTGCCAAGATTTCCTAGGCAGTAGAACATTTTTGAAATATGAAATTTGGTTCAGTTCTTAACGTATAAACACGTGCTTCAACGTTTTACGCCTTATAAATACGCTTCGTACGGGACGAATCCTTTCGTCTTGCACGGGTTCACTAGGTTTTTCCCTGCTTCTTGTAAATATTTCATATTATTTATCGAGCAGCAGGGTTGAGACTATTTCTCGAACGTAACCAGGGGACGACAACGACGAACATGTCCATGGTAGTTTCGCATTCTGGACAGTTGCCGAGGCAGCCGGCAGCGAATAGTCACGCTCGCGCGCTGACTTGCAGAATAGCGTGTTCTGGTTTCCGGTTCCGGCTTACATTTGCGTCTGGATATTTCATTGTCGAAACGCGAATGCGCACGCCGCGATACACGAAAGAGATGAAAACGGTTTGACCCAGATGCGTGAGGGCAGGGGTCAGGCAATGTCCGAAGTAGAATCTGCGCCTGCAGTAATCGCGAAGCATTTCTTGCGGTTGTTTCCGGTTCTTTGTACTGTGGTAAACTGCTTGAGTCTCTCTCTGAAACTTTTATATTCGGACGAGACCGTCGAAAGACTGGTTTCCTTATCACGCTTGGGGTTGACGTTGAGCAATTGACAGGGCAATATTGAATTACCTCAGAGGCTGCGGCCCCCCTTCTGGGGGCTGTAGTACGGGCCCAACGTACCCGAGGTACTCAAGCTACCCTCGGGCCATGGTAGGCAGTCGGACCGGGGGGTCCGGCCGCCGGATTAAAGTGGCCCGAGAAGGGCGGTGTGTGGTCATGGCCCCACACGTCGTCTGGGGATAGGGGGGGGGGGGTCCGCCCACTCCCTGGGAGGCGCCGGTGAAGTCTTGCGGATCTCGGCGTCTCCCTATACGCGCTGGGATGGTCACCGCGGGGGGGGGGGGGGGGGCTAGTGGGTGCAAGTTCCACACTACCCTGGGGTCCCCCCCCAGAGGACCCCGGGATGTGCGTTAGGCATTTTCCCTTCGTAAAAAAAAGGGCAACATTGAATACGGATAAGCGTACTGCAGGTTCATTTCGAACTCCCATCGTTTAAGACCCGATGCACACAAGCGACGCGAAATCGCTTCGATTATTGCGATTTCATGTCAGTGACGTTTGAATTACTTGTATTTGTGGAAAACAGTAATATGCAGAATCGCAGCGACTTTTTGTCTCTCGTGTGCATCGGCTGTAAAGAATTGCGCGGATCGGTCTGAAAATCGATACCTTTGTTAGTTTACGTATGTGGAATGCTTCAACTCTCAGGAAAATGTCCTCCAAATTTCATAGGCACATTTCAAATATTAACAAAGCCATACAGCTTTGAACGACGCCGGATTCTGTATGCGGATACTGTGCTTGAAGCTTTAAACCAGTTTCTCTCGAAACGCGATTTTCAAAGGCAGTGGACGTGATATCCCGCGAACCTCTCGATCGATTCAGTCCAAATTTGCACAAGATATTTTCTGAAACTTGATACCATTTTCAAACTTCATTTGTGATATCTCATTGATTAAAAAAGAAGAAAATATGTATTTTATAATATTAAAATATGGAGATCGTCAGGGATTTAAAATTTTATTTATTTTAGCTGGTCAATCGACTATTCATTTAATACTATTATTTCATGTCAGTTTGGAATGATATAGTCATAAAATGTATTTTTCAGAAAAAAGATATGCGTAATTTGCACTTACTAACAATTTCTACATTTACACGCCTTTGCGACACCTTATAGGTAAATGAATAACCCTTAAGGGTGTATTCTCCTCTGGAGATATCCTTTCTAGGGCTTGTCCAGGGATAAAAAGTTTTTAGGTTATTAAATATCAATTTGACATACATGTGCAAATATATATTTTAAGAGAACACTGCAATTTTTTACTAATTATCTTTATTATTACTAATGCTATTACATGTCTCTTAGTCTGTACTATCTTTTATGGTTTCCACAATTTCTTATTATTAGATTAACCAATTTTCTTTAGATTTGATACGTCAATTTCTTCGTATCAGATAAGTAGGAAAAAAGCATATCGTAGAAGCTAGCTAAAATGATACGTTACAAGAAATAAACCATAGCATAATTAATAATAAAAATAATTAAATAAAAACTTCCCAGTATCGTCTAAAAATATTACTTATAAACATATATATACAAAATATTAAATCCTTTGATGTATAATAATTTGATCACTTAACGCACATTAAGTTCTAGTTTTAATTATATACTAACGTTGTCCCTTCACCTAATGTCAAACCCTCTTCCACCGTTTCGCGCGCCGTCGCATCCCACGAATGGCGTCATGGCATTCTTGTCGCCTTCGCCGTTCAATTTCCGGCTCGGGAGAGGCCGCAAGAAAAACGGGAGTCGGTCGGGTCGCGGAGTGAGGAAACTGGGGAGCTCAAGACGCGAGGGAAAAGTAAAATTTCCTATTTCAAGGAGAGAACGCAGTGATGTACTATTATTGAAACCGTTCCTCTCTCTCTCTGCTCGCGCAGCACGCAGCGCGAAAGAAATAAAAACGGGGAGAGAACGACGTGCGCGAGAAACTCGTGGTAGCGAGGGGAAGATCGGAGCGGAGGGAGGTTGGAGAGGGTTGGCGGTTCGAGACGAACACGCGCCACAGGAGGGAAACATATTGCGTGTGCATGCCGCGATTCTCCGCGCTTCCGCATCGCCAAAGCAAACCATTTTGCGTCCTCTTCGCCCCTCGTTGTCCTACTTATTGGCGGCCCTGTTTCCCCCGCGATCGCGTTTATCCCCTTCGCGCGATTCGTCAAACGGCTCGCCGGGGGTGTCGACGCTCCAGCGATCCGCGTCGAGGGGGATTCTTTTCCCCGAGAATAATTTCTGTCTCGATTTCGTCGGGGCGGATCCACGCGTATGTACAGGGTGTATAAAAAGTAATGGACACCCGTGATAGGAGTGAAACTAAATCTCGTGGTCGATGGACATTTGTAAAAGATTCGCGCCGCAAAATTGTTTATAACAATGAAAATGGTTGTTAAATTTTTTTATTGCATAAATCTATTCTACTCGACGAGTTGAGAAAAAGTCTCAAGGGAGCCATATGCCGGAAATGCACCGTTTGGACGCTATAAAGCGTTAAAGTTTACGCAAAATTGTGTTGCGTAGCGCTACACACGCAAAGCGAAGCGCGTTCATATACAAGGGCCAACGGCAGTTCTGACCTACCTCTCAGAACTAGAAAGTCGATATCGATGGAGGGATTCTTCCTCTCTCTCTTTCTTAGGGGTTCCTGTCCTTCTCGATCTTACGCACACGCGTGATTGTTGACCTCCGAACGGTCGAAGCGGTCCTCCTCTTTCTTAGTGGTCCCTGCTTCTCTCTCTCAGTACTTATAGAAACCAAGCGATTCTCATTAAGTTTTTCACCGCCGCGGCTGAGTGGAAACGGGAGCTAGTCAAACAACTAATGAGAACCGCTTGGTTTCTGTAAGTGCGAGCGAGAGAAGTAGGGCCCACTAAGAAAGAGAAGGAGGACCGCTTCGTCCGTTCGAAGGTCAACAGTCAGGCGTGTGCGTAAGATCGAGAAGGACAGGAACCACTAAGAAAGAGAGAGAGGGAGAATCCTTCCGTCGATATCGATTTTCTAGCTCCGCGCGTCGACTATGAGGTAGATCGAGACTGCCGTTGTCCCTCGTATACGGACGCGTTTCGCTTTGCGTGTGTAGCGCTACACAATCACAATTTTGTGTAAACTTTAACGCTTTATAGCGTCTAAACGGTGCATTTCCGGCATATGGCTGCTTTGAGACTTTTTCTCAACTCGTCAAGTAGAATACATTCATGCAATAAAAAAATTTAACAACCATTTTTATTGTTATAAACAATTTTGCGGCGCGAATCTTTTACAAATGTCCATCGACCACGAGGTCTAGTTTCACCCCTATCACGGGTGTCCGTTATTTTTTTATACACCCTGTACATACAGGATTATAGCGCGCGCGCGCTCGCGCGTTGGCAAGTGATTCGCGGCGGATGCTACGAAACAACCGGAGCTTTGTATCCTGCGAGGCATACAATCCCGATGATCAAAGTTTCCCGTTTCACTCGGCAACGCCCGCAAACGCGTGCTCGAAACGTCGCCTTGTACAGGGCGATCGAACAAGGACTGGGCTTCTCCTGTTCACGGGAATGTTCGAGGTGTAAGCGGATAAACTGTGAAATTACTCACCCATGGCTGGTGCGTAGATGTTCAAGTAGAGGCAATCCTCGCTTTGATTCCGCAGATGAGGTAGCAGTCTCTTCAAGTACTCCAACCGGCCTTTCGGCATCCGCTTCAGTGCTTCTTCCACATTCGAGATGTCGGGCAGCTTTTGGGGGCAGACCGGACTGACGGAGTCCGATAATCTGCAACCAGGAGGGATTCACTCGGACTCGCTCATCCGTAATGGCACGGATAAATCGAATGGTCGAGTCGCTCGATTCTCGGGGAACCGCGACTTTTCCAGAGAACGACCACCGTTAACTAGCGACAGGCTCAAGCACGTCGCAAGTGGGTCTGAACATTGATCGTCCAGATTCGAACCCTGTATATGTACGCTAAAAGAGAGGAACTGTACTTTTGAGTTTACTCAACTGTGAACTCGATAGATTCGAAACCTAAGCGTATACTTTCGAAAATTAAAGAGGTACCAAAAAGAATCTAACAGTAAGACACTGACTGTTAGGTTTACTCGCAAGTACCTACTTAGAATTTTCTTCCTTTTTATTCTGTAAACGCAAATATCTTCTATAGGTTCGTTGTTTATCGCACTGTTGTGACTGTCATGTATAATCTAAGTGTGCACTAATAATACCAATTACTATCATTAACATTGTAAGGAATATCTATTCTTTACGCTGAATCTAAATCTACAATCAGACTTTCTCCATCACTCACAGTTTTTGTGCGATAATGCTTTGTATTACTTACAATTAGTAATATGTACTTAAATTCATACTATTGAATTCGCGTCAAGATGTGAGGTTTTTAAAAATCCAGTTTCTGAATGCTAATTGGGATTCTTTCCGGGAAATATGAGTGCTTCAATTCTCCTAATCCGATTACCGCTTGTAAGAATCTGAATTTTAACATCGAAGTTCAATAAATTTGTAAGTTCATTCCGGAAACTTATGTGTAATCATCCTGAGATTTGAAATCAACATGCACAGATTGCATACTTTGAGATAACGATAAATATAAGAAAATAATCATATCTTTTGGGTAATATTAAATATTCAGTTTGATTCAGATTATTATAATTACATATTAAATTTGATCTCATCGATACATCGCTGCCTCCCATGGAAAGAGACACAAAACTAATTTCCTACCTTTTATTTATACGCTAACGATGATTTGGAGCTTAATCTCTAGACAACGTATGCCGTAAATTCCGCGAGTGCATTTTAGCTCTGCCACGAATAATTTGTTACGGTCTATCTGGAAGACTCTTTGTCTCTGTAGCTTGTAAAATATACCAGAATTAACGTCATGAATAATTACGACTCCCTTTCTGTTTCATAATAAAAGGTCAGACAGAAATCCATTTAAAAAGAAAATTCATTGTTCGGTTGCGTAGAATATCAAATGTCGCGGATTTACGATTTTTGCTTCTTTTAAACGACACAGGTATTATTATCGTCCTGTTACTAATTATTTTTAGTCGTTCTTTAATATTAATTTCAGTCGGATTCGCGTGAACGTTCGTAATTCCATTGGCTCATAAATATAAGCTTACTTTTGTTATAAAAAGCTACGTAAAATGGAAGCTCGGACTAGCGGAATACGTAAACGAATTTCAAAGGAGTAGCTTGACATAACTGCGCAAAGTGTATACGAACAGAATACGTTGAAGAATTTGCGCATTAAAGGGATTTCAAGGGTCCAAATGTATTCTTTGAAAGCAAATCCGCTTGTAAAATCGTGAGCTTCCAATGTCGCACGATAAGAATTTTTGTAGATCCTGAATTTATCTACTTGTTATCAGAAAAAATTGTATATAGTAATCGATATGTTCTTGAAACGCAGGAAATATCTTTCTGCATCTAAACAGAATTTTCCTCACACACAGTGTTCCCAAATAAATTACAAAATATTCAATCTTTCTCCACTTTGCAGTAATAAAACCTAAACCTTCACTTTAAGTCATCGAAGGGACTTCAGCGTAATACATATCAAAGTCGAGATTAGCATGTTGCCGCTCATGAGAAGTAAGTTATGAGAGTGCACAGAATAAATTCAATTTTTACCGAGTGGCAGGGGAGTTATAATAAAATGGAGTACAAAGTTTCCTGTGGTATAATGTCGGAAATGTCTTCATAGCGCAATAATAATTCTCCTAAGAATAATAAATCTCCCAAGACTGTGTTTTACATATTTTCGAAGTTTAATTAACATGTATATTTTCTAAAATAATGCTCGGTGGAGTTTATGACTTCGCAGTAGCGAGGAGGAATAGAGCAAAAAAATGTCGATGCACTTTGTTCTATCCTTTAAGATTTTATTTTTGTAAAGCTTCAAAAATTTCATATTTTTTTATGAAAAAGTATTATAACATACACAGACTTAACACACTCTAAAATATTATCTAAAGACAACTATTGAAGATTGGTATTAATGTAAAGTCAACCCGCCGACCCAGTAGCAATTTAATCCGTCTACTACAATTACGAATGCATTGTCTAGGAGAATCTTAAGAGGCTTCCGAAACACAGAGCTCTTTCTCAAACAGTTGAAAAGTCTAGGTCACTGTATTTCTATGTGTTTGTTCATTGATATGCGCGAACTAGTTTCTGTTTCAAAACCATATCTCTCTAACTTAAAGACACTGTTACTGCAAAGTGGAAATAAATTGAAAACTGCGTCATAGTACGTTTCCTAGCTTTTCTTTTGTTCAAATTTCTATTTCATGATACTTTCTCAAATATTGTGACTGAAATACTTATAGAAAATATTTTTACAAGCAGTTAATACAAGTTGAGTATATAACGATGTTCTAAAAAAAACCTTCAATTTATTAAAAGAAAAAAGTCTCGATAATATTCTTCTTAGCCGTTTCAGTGGTTTCACTCCCTAAATTGAAAACCACCAAATTGATTCGCACACTTAATGTTTCTTATTTTCTGGGATATTTTGAGCTGAACAATCAATATCAGCTCTACCTTCAATATCAACCGCAGACGGTCAATAACGTTGTCAATACCGACAAAGACTGACAGTACTATTGATCATTTGCGGTCCCTTTGGAAAGCAAACAAAGCCTCGGCAGCTTACGGTAACCCTTCAAGTTTGTATTTCGCGAGCAGCCTATTACTCGCACCGTTTCTAAAACAGCGTAAGAACTTGGGCGGTTGGTTCGCCGGTTCTATCAGCTTGAACCCTCAGGTTTAGGGATCATCAAAACGAAGGGTCGGCGATCACGCGCGGGGTTGAACGGATGTACACACACAAACACAAACACATACATAGAGAACTGAAGGAAATCTCGTGCTCACCTGACTCCTTCCCACGGGCTGGGCGCCCTGGTCGGCGAGAATCTGTTACCCCCGACTGGAGGGGTGGCGTAGGGTATCCCGAGGTAAACCTCGACTGGCTTGAGGAACTTGGCGGACTCGAAGGACCGCACGACTCCCTGCACTTCGCCGTACCGGGTCTGAACGATCCGTGAATTGATTTTGGTCTTGATCGAGAGCGAGAGGGTGGACGGCACGGTCAGACAGACAAGAATCAGGAAGAGTTCCATCTTGCTCTCCGGCCCTCCCCCCGCGCGCATCCGCCACGTTCACCCTGCGAGGTCGCGCGCGCACACACGCACGCTCCCACGCTCGCGTCCGCTCCTCGTAATCGGTATCGATCACCTGTCCCACTGACGATCGCTCTTCATTTAGGCTTGCTCGAGCGCTAAACGCGCGCCGCCCCGACGCGAGCTTGCGGCTTTCCCTGAAATTTCAATTGCAACTGTTCACAGACCCGAGTTGCCTGCTTCGGCCTCGCTTTCGCGACCGCGACGATTCACGATCAAACCGCGGATCGGATTATACGCGCGATCCTAGAGTCAACATACTTCGAAACGAGATCCGCCGCGGAGAGGAATTTGTTTCGCGATCCCAGCGTAAACCTTGTATCGTCGCGCCGCTTTTACGATCGCGAAATTGAGTGGAAAGCTCTGGCCGGAGGTACCGGTCTCCTGGCGGGTTTCAGCTCATCGACGGTGCTCTAAACAGAAGAATAATCCCGAGGCGGGGCTCCATCTATCTTGGGCCACGCTCGTTTCAAATTCTCATCTCGTACAGGAATTTTCATCCCCGGGCTCCTTTGATGCAAGATAAAGCGAAAGGACTGTCAGTGAAACGTGCATACGTAAAGAAGGAAGAGGTGGAACGCCTCGGAAACGCGGAGAAGAGAAGTTTGCCAGCTTGATAAGGTCAGAGGAGTATATCCTCAAGGAAGATCGCGCACACTTCAAGGAAGATGCCGAAGTATTGCCCGGACTTAATTGAAACTGGCGAAACGGGAATGGAAATGAGGCAAGATTTCTGAACCTCAACATTGCCGGTGAGATCACTCCCGCCAATTGTGTTATCCCTCGACGATAATACAAACCGCTGTCAAATTCACCGTGATTTCGAAACTAACTTAATACCTTCCTTCTACATTCTCCCGGCCGAAATAAAAATTTAGGGACTTCGTAACTACCACAAATCAATTCGATATCGATCAGTTTTTTAGTCTAAAGGCAGATAGGACGTAGAAAAGAGTACCGAAGCGAACCCAGCACGCTGGTATGCGAGACCATTATGGAAATCAATACTTATCAGACTCGAAGGGAGGACTGGAGTTCGCTATCGGTCGACTGGTTCACGTACTCTTCGTCATCCGCACACGGAATATGCGGAAGAAGAAGATAAGCTATTTCGGACGCAGGGCTTTTCAGGCTTATCCCGACCTTCTTATCAGCCACGCCGGAATCTTTCTTCCCGAATCTATCTGGAAGATTTTCGACCGTGCCGAAGGGTGTGCCGTAATCCCCTAAGAAGATCGACAAGCCCAGGCCTGTTGGTTTAATCATTATTTCCGGACACCCGGCGACGGTACACAGTGGTACGAGTCAATGGCTTCGCCAACATGGAGGACCGCCGAGGCATTAGCGTTTGAACAGTCCCGAAGCGTTCCGTTCAGCGAACCAGTCGAGTCAAATTATGAAACCACCTCGAATTAGTCGAAAAGGGAACCTCGACCCACCAGGAAAGGCACAGCATTACGAAACTTAGCCATTCCCCCTAACAGTTCGCCCGGAGCTCTCTCGTCGGAGTTTCGAATTGTCCCGTCGTCGAAGACAAGAGTCCGAAGTGAACGAGCAAATTATCGGCCTGACTTTAGCTGACGCGTGATCACGGCGGGGCTTACCATTAGACTCGTTCATTGGTGCTAATTAACTTCTCTCTCTCGCTCCTCTGGATTAACGGGATCAGTGACGAACGAGAATTTTCGTCCACGGGATCGGAGAGCGACTTTTTCTACCGAGACGCGACGCGACGTGCCTTCCGACGGATCGTTCGTGGCTAATTTCTCGATCGTTCCCTCATCTCCGAGGTGGATGAGAGTCGCGGAAACACCGATACGAGATTCGCGACGTCATTTATACGAAGCGAATATTTCGTTTCAGACACGCTGACTAAAATCGCGCGCGTGGTTTTCATCTGTCTGAATGGGGAATCGCGAACATTCGGAAAGTCCGACGGGGGTACTTGTTTCTCTTAGGCTGTATCCAATCCTGAAACAGAAAAAGAGGAAGGTTATTAGTACTTTAGGTACTTTTGATATCAATCTTTCATTTTAATATTTTTTTTATTTCTGCAATTTGGTGCAAAAAGTATCGATTTTCAGTATTTTTATAGGTGAGATACTCCAGCATTTAAAAATATATTCGAAAATTCATGGTCAAATAATATTTGACACCGAAGTGTCTGCTGTTTTAAATTTTTTTAACAAAAAAAGAAAGAGAGAATCGAATCTTATGCTATTTATATTTTTTATAAGTGTTGAACCATTTATGAAAGAAGCTTATTCTATGAAAAATGTTAATATCTATATAAATAAAATGATAGCTAGGTTCGTTGATGTGAAATTACTGCATAGATTTTCATCAAACTTTTTTATTTTTATTCCTTAGACTTAATATGGACTTCCTTAGTCTTAATATGGAAAAAAAATTATTTCGATATTCCTATTTAATGTCGAGTTATTAAAGTTTTTATACGTAGACGACAACGATGGCCTTGGCGGCCGCAACGGCCCCAACCACGCATGTTCTTTTGCTACTGAGGAGAGGGGCGAGCGACGCGGTGCGAATGCGAAACCTCGCAGACGAAGTCGCGGGAATCAGCTAGTTGGCACATAAAACTGCCATAGAAATTGAAATTGTCTTTTCTTATATAGTATATACCATTGTTTATGAACTCAATTTTGCAGAAGTATGACGATTGGCACTTCTTGCAGCAAGTCACAGATTTATATTAATTTATTATTAATACATTTTGTATTTTTCATTAGGTATATACACAATATATAATCATATATTACTAAGGAATATAATTTAGCTATAATCTGATTTTGAAACAGTGATGCTTTACATGAATATTTTTTCTACACCTGACTAATATTTGTTCGTACCTAAAACAAGTATTACAAAAAATAATTCATCATTAAAGATGAATTCCGCGAGTAAAATATAATACACGGAAATAATTTATGATATGCATGGAATATACGGAATATACGAAGACTGAAGAAAACCCGAACCGTGGGTTCTTTGCATCGTACCGGCTTTAGCCAGCAAGGGGCAAAGCACCATAAAAATGAACAGCACTCGCAGATAAAAAGCACCATAAAGGTAGCAGCATCCTTCAGGAAGGCGATTTCGATGCATGCTAAAAGGATTGATCTTGGCCGATGCATTCTTTCGTTTCGAGATGGTAAGATGTTCGCATTGGAAGCCGATGGGTCAGTATGTACAGAGGGATCACAGTCAAGGGCTGGGACGCGTAAAAAGATATATACTTGTATCTTTTCTACAAGTTGATCGGGATCGGGCGCATAGTCAGGGAATATAAGAAAGGCTCTGGATAGGTCAAGAGCCTAGTCAAACACTGATGCCGGTCCTTGATACCGAACGACCAATGTAGAGCCTTCGACCTTTCCCTGACAAAGGGTCCTTCAGGCGATTCCGCCTCTCGACACAGACGATCCATCCCAAGGCAGCGCAATATCTGCTACATACCGAGCGAAGTATTTCATTTAAAACATGCCGAATTAATCGAAGTCACTTCGTCTGACTGCCGCGAAACCGGGTCGACCGAGTGTTCTAATTTCCCTAACCAAACATTCCACCGAACAGCAGTTCCTCGCGATTGAAACGTTCAAACCGAGTTTCTAAATAACCCTGCTCGAACGGCCAGCTGGGAACAGATAAAATCAGAACTACTGGAATCCGAAACCCGCGTTTCCAACGCTTAACCGTTATCTAAGCAACCCGTCGTAAGCGAAAACGTCGCCGTTCGACATTTTCCAGTCGGTCGGAAAGGAAGACAGCTTTCCGCGGCAGCAGGATGCTCGTAACAACGCGCCGTTTCGCGTCCAATTAACGCCATTAAATAGACTAATCGAGGGAGTCGAGTAGCACAAACGGCAACTGCCGCATCTACTGCATGCACAGTCGATTAGACGACTACCCAATAAGCGAGTCCACGACGCGGATATTATCAGGTTGCCGACGGCAAATGACAGAACCTCCAATGAAAACTGTAACTGAATAGGCATTTGGGCACGAACTCGCGGAAAATCAGCAGACGGATAAGCGAACGGAGAATAAATGCGAAGCGCGCATAAGAAGTAAGACACGTTTCGCTATTACTCACCGAAATGTAGGAAAGGGAGATACAGGCACGCGTGGTTCTCCAGTTTCACTCATTAACCCTCACCCGTCTCTCATTTTCCTAACTTAATTTATCCCTCGTGTGTAAAATTGACACAATGGTAAAAAACTAATAAAATGAAAAGATAAATAGATAATTCTCCTGATTCTTTTATTCAAAACAAAAAAATGAACATTTAGACAATACATTGTTGTCATTGTTCACACAGAATATAGTTATGTGCTGGACATATTGCTTATGCATATGATGTACATATGCATGTAACTTATGAATGTCCATACTTTACAATGACCTCATCGTTTTTAGCTTTCTTTGCATTTCAGTCATTCGCCATGGATTCTCGTTTTCTACTCTATCCGCAGGTTTTTCTCCATCTTCAATTCATACCATCTTGATGAACAAAACTATCTACAAAAATATCTATCTATATTCTAGGAAACTTGTACATTGAATGTATAATTCTGGTATAATAATTGTATAACAATATACCAACTGCCATGAGACTTTATGAAACGTAAACATTACGTGCGTCAGATTGAAACACAAGGACTCATTCGTAACAAATTTTGTTTAAAAAAATCAAAGTCACAAAGTTTTAAGTAAATATCCCCACAAATGTCCGAATAATACAACGTTTTATGATAAAAATTGTGTCAATTTCACACGATGGACGGATGAAGGTTAACTTCCTGTGCATCATTCTATTTTTACTATTATATGTAATTAATTATCAAATAATAGATTTTTGCACAATACGTTCAAAAAGTTATAACACCTATCCAACATTTTTGAGAGAACCAAAATTTTGTTATTATACATTCTATGCTTTACTTTATATCAGCGATGACCGCCTGCAGATGTTACTTTATTAAACAACGAGAGACACAACACACTTATATTGTATTGAAGCATCACTCGTCCCCAGTGCCAACTCTTGTCGCAAACTAAAGTCGAATGTCCCCAAGCTAGTCGTAGCCATTTCAAGCGAAATCTTAAGGAAACGGACGGATCAGTTAACGGCGCGAAGGCGCAGGAAGGGAGGAGCAGATAGCAGCCCCGTCAAGTTTCCCCAAACAGGATTCTAGTCAGCGTCGGCAGTGTGTCATTAACCGCGCTACACTCCATTACACCCTGATTATTCCACGCTCGAGCTACGTGGTCCAGTCACTCGCATACCAAACGATTGAACCTCACACTCGAGCGGGAGTCCGCACCGTTGATACGCGCGTGGTGTAACGTCGTGGGGTGCGACGCGCCGTGGGAAGTTGGCAACCGGCGCCCGTAGACTAGGCGCTGTTTGAGTTTGCAGAGTAGTAATAATTGTTTCTGGCGGGCAACGCTGTCCAGGCAGCTACACGATAGTAGCACCGCGACGCTTCGGGCTGTGTCGCTAACGCAGCTGCTTCGCCGGTGTATGCACAGGGTTAAGGGCTAGGACACTAGTCATCGCGTATCTCTGTCATTATAATTCAGTCCTCTGGCCGTTCCTTATTTAACTCCTGTAAATATCACTAATCTTAAGATCGCGATGCGATAAGATTTATTATATCATGACGGATATTGTATTGCAATTATAGTATTTCTGCAGTAATTGATGTTAAATCACTTATATTACTTCTTTAATTCTTCGAATCTTTGACCTCAAATAATCAAATTTTTTACTTCAAATTACTCATGTAAACATTCGACTATTCGAATGATTTGAATAAGTAGAAGTATTCGAATATGCGTACGTTATTTAAATAATTAAATGTATTTGAATTCGAACATTAATTGAATATTTGAATATTTATAACAGTCCTACTCAAACCTTTAAATTTACAATTTTAACTCTTAAAATTTGCAAAATTGAACCCTAGAAAGATTCAAGATTTTCCGACTTTCAATTTGAAATATTCAAGACCTTCAACTTTAATGTTTCAAATGTTCTACTCCAAACCTTCAAACCTCCAACTCTAATTCTTCAAATCTCCGACTGCAAATCGCAAAAGCTTCAACTTCATGTTTTCAAATCTTCAACTACAATTTTCTAAATTACGTAACTACCTTTTTCCATATGTAGAAAACATTTATTTTAAAAAATACAGGGACACACGCAATATGTGCTTATGGGTTTAGTATACGGCAATCACAATATTGATTCTGACTACTAATTTTAACTATTCAAAGTGGATACGTGAAACGTTGATGACCTCGAGCAAGAGATCGAAACCCTCATTAACTATAACCATTTCGGAAATCTAAAATTCCAGCTGATTTCAAGCTCCACATGTCTTTCAACGTTACTCTTTTTGCTGTCGTATCATAACAGAAGCACCGAAAAATTCTTAATTGCTAAAACCTGACACGATGTTTCAAAAAAAAGTACGTATACCTATATATATCGTCACCGAGGGTAGATTTGGGGTGTTGCAAATTCTGTCTCCTGTCTAACTCTGATTGAGTATGACAAAGGGGCTTCCGCTTGTGTTCGACCGTAAGATAAACACTTTTTCTGTGACCCGTGAGGTCCGAGCATAGCCGAAGCGCTTTCAGCGGCTCATCGATCACCGTCTGACCACATACATGCTTGCACTCCTGCGGCCGACAAATTTTACACCCATTAAATGTTAAAAAGTCACGTCGCTCAAGCCGACTGAATTTCTCCGGGCTAGGTGATACATAATACATAGTCCGGCACGGCAGAATAGACAAAAGAACGGCAAGACCGGGAAATAACCTGTTCTACGGTTTCTATTATGCAACGACTATATTCGGACGGTGTGAGAGGCTTCGGTGTTTCGGGTGAAATTTTCGCGAAACGCTCGGCGAAAGGATTCGCAACGGAGCAGAGAATTTGCGTGCGCCGTCGACCTGTGTATATCAGCGATCGAATCGATTCGAATCGAAAAGCGGGAAGTCCCGCGAGCCCCTTTTTTGCCCCGCAAATGCTGGCTCCTGGATAGTCAATTTCGTCCCATTGTTCGCAAAATATGGCGGCAATTTGCCTAGGCCTGTCTCCCCTCCCAACGACCGCAACCTCTACTTTTCACCGCGCCAAAGACAGATTTCGCAAAAAATATACTTCCGCGGCGAAAGCTTTTGCCTCCGTTTCTTCCATTCCCGCTTTACTTGTCACCCTGTCAATTCCATTCCACGACGCTTCGTCCTCCCCGCGGCGAGCGATTTCGCATCAACGACGAAGATTACGCGCGCTCGCCGGGAATTCGGTGTCCGTCGACAGAATCACCTCGGATTTATTCTTAATTGCTTCGCTTTGTGAAACTGCGTTCGCGATCGCGTCGTACACTAATCCCAATGGAAGAATTCAGTAACATTTAGGTATAACTTTTAAAATATACGAGTTTTCGGCATGAAATTTGGCATTGAATGATGGAAGTAAAGAAAGAAAGCATAACAGTAACAATTAGGTATATTAAAGTTATTAATCATAACAAACGTTTTAATGCATTACAACTTTTACTCTTCATACTCAGATTATTTCATCAATGGGTCTAGCACCTCAGCTCTATCCACATGAAAAAATTGTAGGTACTTTCTGGTTAAATATGACTACATTTTTCGATCCAGACCACTTCGCGCCGAAACGCATGCAACTTCCCGGCGCAAAAACTATCGTCGGATCGATGATCCCCTCGCCCAAAATCGGAATTAAGGGCATGAACGCGATCCCGAGCTCGTTCGCTCCATTTACGATCCTCCCATCTAAAAACGGTTTCTAAATATCTATCCCATCGGCGTCGCATTCTTCCCGGGCTCGCGCCGGATCTCGAAATCTTGGCTGGTGATGGTGATTCCTCGCGAGACGTTTCTGGCAATGAAACGCGACCGCGCGCGCACAGACAATGATCGCGACGCGTACAACCAACCCGGGTATAAGGGATTGTTCCATGGAGTTACACGACTTCACCGCGTAACGACGGGCCCCGAACAATGGCTTTCGGCCATCTATGTCGATCATGTCGCACCGAAGAACGAACTGGGGTAGACTTTTCTGCTCTCCTTTGTCGTCGAGGAGGACCGGCTGAAAACCCGACACCGAATCGATATTCCCAATGCCGCGTAACAATCGAATTCTGAAGGGAATATCTTCGCGACAGTCTAGTCGGCATCGTGTTCCGCCTCCTCGCCGTTTCGCGATCGTTTCGCGCCCTCTCCTTTCCGACCGATCGGTTTCACCTTGTTATTTCGTTTCGGTTTTAATTGATCCCGGGGATCTGGGCGTGACAGACTACTCGAGCCATTATTTCTGCCGGTTGAAAAAAATAAAACGGAAAGGGACGGACGAAAAAAGGTAGTATTACTTGACAGGTGAGTTATCGAAGTATTCTAATAGGGTAAGAAAATTCGTTGAAATAAATAGGGGTCTATCGATCATCCTTGACGTCCGCGGGGCCAAAGTTCCATCCAGTGCTCGGGGATGAGCCGGCATTATCTTCTTTGGCAGACAAGAGCGCAACGAGGTCGGCAAAATCCAGAAAATTTAATTGGAAAAGTTTCACTGGCGGCGCGCCGCTCTCGAATCGGCAAGTGCTCGCGATGTATCGGCTCGCGGCTGCAATCGTGCCTCGCGAAGCGACCGATCGAGACGCGTCGCCCTCGATCGACCATGAAACATTCCGCCGGATCACAGATTTGAGCGAAAAATCGCTCCGATTTAGCGAAGGGCGCTTCACGCGGCTTCCCAATATGAAAAGCGTCGAAACGATAGCGGTTTCAGCGAAATAATAAATCAATTTGCGCTCTGTTTGTGGAACAAGAGGCAGAGAGGGTCACACGGAGCGTAGAATTTTATTATTAAATATATTAAGCGAATATTGAAAAATTGTAGAGGGAGCGACGCGGTATTCGTTAAATTAATCTGTGTTAATTATTATCAAACCTGGAAACTAAAATATTCATGGAATTCAAGAAACGAAAGTTCCATGCAAATAAAATGATTCTTCCAACTGCGAAAACACGCTCCAGTGTCTCTATTGTGAATATAATTCAATTCGCGCTATATTGTTTTATACAATCACATTGCATTCCATACAGTCGAGATGGTCCAATATTTTTCCCCGCGAAAATCAAACAATCATGGGTCCCTCGATAAATTACTGAAATTAATACAGTCTGATGCATATAATTTTCAAAATAACAAAAGGTGAACACGATACATCGACACGTTAAATATTATACGTAATCGAATACTGTCCAACTATTGTTTCTGGCTAATGACCCGTGCAGAAATTTTTCATTCTACCGAAAAATTTGAAATTCGGGAAACGATCACGATACTGCGGGCGCAGAGAGCAGCCTAAAAAGGCTACGCGAATTCACCCGAAACCGAAACACAATTTGCTACCTTCACATCCCTCAAGCCTGGTCATACGAGATTGGAGCACGGCAACAATGGACCCGCAACGTACGGTTTCATTCCGTTTCCTAAACAATACCGCTAATCAAGCAACTTCCTTCTTCATCAGCGTGCCGTCCTTCTCTTCCCATGGCCAGTCCCAGTCCACTCTGCATCCTACGTGTGCCTTCATGGCCCTTCACTTCTCCACAGAATGCACAACCTCCATTCTCTTCCCGGAACACGTGCGGGGCATCATTTCTGTCCAATATTCGCAGCTATCTGTTCGTCCGTGCAAATCCCGGTCCGCTCTGCCTTCCTCCGCGAAAGGGGGAGCTTTCGCGAGACGATTTTTCGCGAACGAGCACGTCGTTGATAATGAAGGGGCGCAATTCATCGGTGCGGCTGTCGTGATAAATACCGCGTCAGCCTTCGTCGAGACAGAACCACTTCCACGCCTAAACGAGGCGATCTCGTCGTTGCGCTTTCGATTCGTCTTGTCGTCGTTAATTGGCACGCACCGCGTCGTCGCGTCGGCGCACGCTTCGTACTTTTCGCAACGTTCGTCGATCACGGAGATCCGGTTTACTGCGACTCGCTGCCAATATTCGTTCGAAACTTTAGCCGTTCGTCTGAGTCGGCGACGCGCATTGTGTACTCGGTTTGATCGTAATTACGCTTAGGAAGCCATCCGCGTCGACGATTCCGTCACGTTCACGTGGAAATCAAAGTTTATCTCGCCGCGTCATTTCGCTCGCGAAGTCGTTACAAATCCTGAAGGCGTCACGAACGTGGGTATCATGTTCGCGCGAAATGCGCGAGGCTCGGTACAACTTGCAAAGGCGTCTCTCGCCTGTAAGTTCGTCCTAACACTGGCAGCGGCCGTGCAAGACCAATTTGGGGACGTACGCATCTGCATCCACAGTTACAAACCATAACTTCTCTTAACTCGATTAACGTGTAACCTGATAAATGAACGCAAACTTCTAAGTACCTGTGAGGTCTGAAATCCATGTAAACCGCGGGTAAACGTCAATATAATAACGATGATCGATACCGAGCTGCGTTGTCGTGACCAAAATCCTCGAACAGTGGGATAGACGGACGTTAAGTATATTTATTTATTACTAGTCGTGTGCGAAAGGATGTGGATTAGTTATTTTACGATCTCTCTGTGAATTAATTCAACAATGAGATTAATAACAATGCTTCTCAACATCATTTTTATGCCATTTGAATTTTATGAAAAAGAAAACTATAATAATCCACAACTGAAAAGGGACACTTATACTCAATTTCTTATACAATAGAACCTCCATTCACAGGCTCTTACTAGTTCCGCATTTCTATTATCCTGTGTAGTAACAGTAAAATTTTGAGTAATACTCGAACCTTGATTTAATAATACTCTAGTGTAAATAAAAAATTTCTTGAAAACAATATTTCGTATAAATAAAGGAAATTCTTCAATTTTGATTCTAATGTTGAGTCGGTTAATCGAGGTTCCTCTGTATGTAATTTCAATATTAGATCGTCCCATGTTATTTTCATTTTTACTGACAACAATGATACGACGAATACCCACAAACACCTAAACCTATACAGAATTAAACTACAGTATTAAACTATCTATAGCGAGTAAATGTTTTCGAAATACATGTGGAAAATTCAGACGTTGCGTACCTCAAGTGTCTGACAAATATGTATGCACGACCCTTGAGAGTGCGATTTCGCGTTTCGAGCGACGAGAGTTTTGCGTCGAAGAGTTAGAAGCATCATTTTAACAACGGTATTAGTAACTAATTGTCATTGTTACAACTTGTTTTTCCAACAAAGTATTCTATCGTGTCGTCTACGAGCACTCTCCAAATGCCAGCTACGTGACAACTGATCAACTCTCCTCGCACCTATTTATTAGAACGATGACAACGATCAGCTGTTGCGGCGCGCAGAAGACGCGACCGATGAGCAACCCATGAACAAGTGGCAGATTAATTTCCGTTGACAGTTTAATTGGGCCGGGTTGGGATTAAACGCGGCGAAGGACCAGCTGGACATTTTTCACGGCCAGCCGAATAAATGGTGCCGTTCTGACGAACGGACGAATGCCCGTCAACCCGGAATTTCAATTTCCGTGCTACTCGACGGAAGCGGACATAAAACATTCACCGAAACACCCCTCCCCTCGCCCCGGCGACATTTTTCATCGGTGCTGTCCCAAAAAAAACTGAAGACTACCCGGCCGGGAATCCCGATCGGATTTTCCGAATTTCACGCGTCGAAGATCAGCGACCGACGTCTTTGAAAACCATTTCGACGCGGATTTCTGCCGACGCATTCGGCTGCCTCCGTCGCATAAGCGTCGTCGTCGGTCAAAGCGATGGTTGAAGAGAGGGGAAGAAGCCAAACAAAGTGAAAAGGAGGAGCACGGGGGGAAGAGAATATTCTCGGCTGAGTAATAACACTGGCAATCGGTATCCGTTTCGGAACTGGAAGTGACTGGAAAGACAGACGAAAAAGGGGTAGAAAATCGGTCGTTATTGTTTCCCGAATCGAATCCGCTGTGTTTTATGGGAAGGTAACTCTTTCGGAAATCTGTCGACCGCCACAAGATCGCTATTCTGTGCCCAAGAACGTTCCGGATTGGCGTCCCGAGACCGCACAGGGAGTGACCGACCCCTCTTCAAACTTCCAGGCAGCATCCCAGGACAGCGTCGGTGCGGCGCGTTTCCCGCCCGATGCTTCTTTGTCCTTCGAATTAAATTGTTCGCGAGGTTCAGGCCACGGGAGGGAATTGGAAAGAATTGCTGGAGGATTTCTTATGCTGACTCGCGCAGGAATTTTTACGTGGCAGCCGGCAAAGTAAACGTCTTCGGCGAAGGCAAGGACGTCCGCTACCCTTGGGGCAAGGGCCGAAGGGAAATATTTAAGCCCTCTTAATTTGCTGTCGGAGGACGTTCGTCCTTCTATCTTTCATTCCGGCACAAGAGGGAAAGATCCGTCTCTAAATTCATTTACCGTTGTCCATCCCCCCCCCCTGCGAATTTTCGGAGAAATAGAAAATTATGTCTCCGCGTTTCTTCTAGTAAAAGCTTGACATCTCTCGGCCGAAGTTTCAACACCGAGTCGCCCAGGGAAACTTTCCGGCTCCATAATTTCTTGCGGACCCGTCGCTCGCGCTAATCCTCCTCCTCTTCCCTCTATGCACTCGACTTCCAAACCTTCCCCTCCCCCGATCGATCTCACCGCGAGCGGAAAATGAAACAGTAAAAATTCAGTCGGAGGATGGCCACCCCTCGCGTCGCTTTCAATCTCCCTTCCATTATATATACACGCAATTTGGCCGGGGTCCAGAGGCCCACCGCGGGGAATACTTCATGCATGGAATCGGCTTTTCGCGAGGAGTCGTCGTCGCTCTCCGGCCGGAGTAGCTCGAGGACACGCGTCCCACCCCCTCGCGTCGCCTCGTTGCTTCCTTTTCTCTCTCGATCCAGCGATTTTCCCGTGGCGCGGAAGAATCGCGGCCGCGTGCATATTTTACAACGCGATAAGAAGGGACGTGGAACATGGAAAAGGGGTTCCAGACGGCGTCGGCTCGGCTCGGCTCGACCTCGCCCCGGCTGGAAAAAAAAATGAGGAGCCACGATCCAGCACCGGTGCACCTTTCCGCTTTTGTGAAATGGCGCGGGGATAAAACGGTCTTTCGGTGCCCGGAGAGACGCGGCGAATTCCTCGGTGGATCGTTGCCTTCGCGGTTACGGCCATCGGACGCAGTAGTTTCTGCGGCAGATGCGTCCAAGTGCGGCTTCTCCGTCTCCGACGCCGTCCTCCTCCCCCGCGATATCCCCCGATTGCATATCGGATATACCGGGTCCGTAAAAGGCCGACAAACTTCCCGTTCCACTTGCAAACATCGGTCCTGTCTCTCTCCCGCAGTCCCGTTCACGGTCTGCTTCTCCTCGATTCAGCGACGCGCGCTCCAAGTGACGCGAATTAATAATTTATTCGAAAAGTCGGGGACGTGCCGGGAAAAGGAGACGAGGCTCAACGACCGAGAGGGAATTCGCAAAGAAATCATGGGGGTCGTTTCACAGGTTCGCGCCTCCGTTTTGAAGATTCCCTTTGACGACGTGCAGAGGCGGGGTGAGAAGTCGGCGAACAAGTCAGCTCATTGAAACATTAATTACGGAGCTCGAAATGGGTCGGAACGGTTCACGCTGCGCCCGTGTTTAATTTAAACCAAGAAAAATCACCCAGTGTCCTGTAACTAGCATCTAATTAACTCGAACCACGATGGTCCTTTCAGTTCTTTTGCCCGTGCTCCCCACGGTCAGAGACGTGGACAAAGCCCGGGCCGACGCTTTGTTTCGCACAAAAGCTCGCTGCGGGCACGGAAAAATAATGGGAAAATGTAATAAATCGGGTGATTAATTAAGCCACATTTGCCTCCGCGAAACCTATCCGGCGTGCCGCGTCCATTCTTAAGGCCGGACGCGGTTGTTCGAGTGTGCCTGCGCGAATTTTCGTCGCAGGCGGCTGAACCGTGCCTGCCTATTATTTGCGATGAAAACGAAGAAAAACGAAGAAAAACGAAAATTCGCAGGGTCATTAATAATCGGAGCGATAGTTGCGGCGTTGCATTGTCGAGTGCCAGACCTTTTCGTTCTAGATTGAATAACGGCGAATGCACAAAAACGCCAGTCTCGAAATACGTTTCTAACCCATGGAAATCAGGATGTGATGGAAATATCTTGCAATGTGCTGTATGTTTAAACGAATTAAGCTTTCGTATCGAATTTAAAAAATATCTACTTAGAGACACATAAAAAGGGATGAAATTCGACAACTCCTTTGGAAGGAAACACCGTTGGAGATTAAATTAAATATTTTTTCGGTATATTGTTAGTTAGACCGACCTAAATTTATAGGAAAAGTATAAATAGATAACCGGGATGCAACTGTCGATCGCAGATGCGCGCCTTTTGATGGCTGGAAACTTTCCAATCTAAACAGTGTATCGAAAACGAAAAAGCGAACCAATTTGAAAAATAAATTGAAGGTAGGAATCGACATGTGCTGCATGTTTCGCCTTAAAATAGTTACCATTTTGTGAAAATATAAGTAAATTGAAAATCGAAGCTTCCAAACAATTTATAGTGGTAAATTCATTTTTTAAATGCCTTCTATCTTTCGCGTTTTGTATACATGTGACATCAGTATTCAACAATATTGTTGTCAATTATTAATAGTTTTCACTAAAAAATTCGGAAAGATTGAAATATATCTTTCAGTAGAAAAATGTTTGTATTAATTTCCGTCCCTAATTTCTTCAAAAAAGAATCTAAATTTGTAGTTCTACTTATATTTTTCGATAAATGTGATTTCATACAAACTTAAAACTAGACACTATAATTCTGTAGCGATGTGCAGGAACATCCAAGCAGCATTCGATACACACGTTACTTATTTAGCTTCCATCTCAGTCTAACGTACTTCCTCCTATTTTCAGCCCTTCTTCTCGACACCTGGTAGCTTTCTCGTCCGCCCATGTTAGACCGCGGCATTAGGTTTCCTACTGGTAGGGGGGCAGCGTTATTTAAAGTTTAAACCCTACCGAAGGGTCACTTATCTTGCTTAACGAGAGTAATGAATTAGAGTAGAACACGGGACCGCGTACCGTTGCGGGGTTTCTTCATACTTCGTTTGTTTCACCCCCTGTTTTTCTCAGGATTACAATAAATAAGGGTGATTTATGCCGCTACTTTCCAACTTTTGTGCACGCACTTTCAATTAGAATCAAAGTTGTGGATGATTTATAAACCCCGGTAGCATATGTACTCTTATATCCAGAGATCCGTTAAGATAATTATGCTGCAAAGGAACTATGAAAACTTTGGATCCAAGCTAGTGATGAGTTGTTTACTTTTATTAATTACTTGATGGTGAATTTCAAGATTCAATTATTACAGTAATTAGTTTCAAGCGTTGCTTTAAGATCCTTCAGAACATTTTCCAAACAAACTAAGTAGAATATATTGATGCACTTTTTACTTTATAAATAACACAAGAATTTAAGCTACGAAATTTGTTCCGAAATTAAGTAAGCGTGCTCATCAGCCGAGTAAATTAATTTTGTTGATCTCGTATACACGCCTTCTTCACTCATGCTCGTCCTCTTCGTCGTTCTTCATACATTCGTCGATGGTCCATAAAGAATTAAACCCAGCTTCATCCAAGTAAATTCTGCACTTCGATTAGCGAGGTACAATTAGCGTTCACCTGAATTATTTCGCGATCACGTGCATTATGAGCAGCCGTAATTTATCGATCGATTGCGTACAGTGTCTGCAGGAAATTTCATTTCGTACTTTTTCCAAGGCATTTACTCGCGCCCCTCCTTTCATTTTACATCGGATCAATTGATTTATCGAAAATTCCATTAGAATCGCGAGAACACCTCGCATTTTCAATTACGCCATCGAGCTTTCAGACAATCTCCCATTTTTTCGCTCGCTTGTAATTAAAATGTAAAATTTTTTAAACTCAAGTTTGTAAGCTTAGATAGGTATCCAAATATTCAAAACATCCAAAACGAAGAATGTCGACTTCACTATCTAACAGGTGAAATCGATTAAAAGACAGCCACGTTCGCATTCCAATTTAAGTTCGATTCCCCGAATGTCTCACGCAGCCGATCATATCGTCGGGTAGGTATGATCGATTATCGGAGGCGCGGAAGCAATCTATCACTGGGAGGGAATCGTAAGTGTTCGTCGAGGCTTTCCGCGTCCTTAAGGGAGTTGTTCCCTCGACAGAGCTCTTCCCGTTCGGTGCACGTGACTTTCCGACGTGTCTCGCAAGCATTTCGACTCATGGAATCGAGAGAGCCTTTACAACGATGCAGCACGCGAACGCGCTTATACTTCGCCTAACGAGTCGAAAGCCTCGTGTACGGTCGCGACGCGTACTTGCCGCCCGCCAAACTAATCTTGAGTGGCTAGTTCTACGAATAACTGTCTATGTAATAGGGCTCGAGATTTCAAGTGAACCGAGTGAGATACCCGAGTACCCGGGTACTCGTGAGATACCCGGGTATACCAAAATTACCCGTACTACCCGGGTATCTCACGGGTACCCGAACGCATGAGATAGACAAGAATCTCATCCCGAATTAAGCCGAACTGAACCGAATTGAGCCGATAGTTTTTCGGTACGTATTTGTAGCTTTAAAAATAAAAAAAAATTTCAGAATGAAATGAATTCTGTATACATGATGAAAATGAGTTCTCTCTCTCTCTCTCCCCCTCTCTCTCTCGCTCTCTCTCCCCCCCTCTCTCTCTCTCGCGCACGCTCTATTTTAAAATCCAGAAACACATACCGAAAAACTATCGGCTCAATTCGGTTCAATTCGGCTTAATTCGGCATGAGATTCTTGTCTATCTCATGTGTTCGGGTACCCGTGAGATACCCGGGTAGTGTGGGTAATTTTGGTATACCCGGGTACCCGGGTATCTCATAATCAATAGCCCTACTATGTAATGTGCAGGTGAAACTGAGATCGAAATCTACTGATCCGTACGATGATCGAAAATTTTCTCGAAAACGAGATGGTCCGAACGATGACCGAAAAGGTTCTCGAGTTAACTCTAGTCCGTACGATGACTAAAACGATTCTGCCGATTTTTCCGAAGTCCGTTTCCCTCTCCCCTTCGCGTCGACCGAGTCGCGAATTCTGGGGGTTTCAACCCCCGCTACGATTTCCGAAACGCGTCTTCGATTCGTTATCGTCCTGAAGGAAGAGGATCCCTCGGAGCGATCCTCACCAATGGAGGAGGGAACCTTCCCTGTGAAGGAGGAAACTTCCCTGGGGGAGAGAGTCCTCCTTTCAGGTCGAAGAGTTCGGAAATTTGGGGAAGAAAGAAACGAACCACGGGTTGCCGCGAGAACCGATTGTGAATGTCTCACTGGTGACCGTTTTTTGGCCATGAGTCCCGATTGCCAACGGCCGACCTTCGCGCTCGAACCGAAGTCGACCTGGCGCATCGTAACCGACTCCGAGAAAAATATGGCCCGTAACGGTTATTACGGGAGGAAGCATTGTCCCGTCCAGATTTCGGAAAAACGTTAATTTCCGTAATTGGCCGTACGTGCCTTAGGAGCAGTTTTTGACGCGAGAAACGCCGTCAACTCCTCCATCTGGAAACCGAATGTTTCCTGGGAAAAACCGTTACCGGACGGAACACCTGGCTCGTCGAGTGGCTACTTGTCTACTGCACGATACCGAGCTAACCGCATTCTATTTTGTGGGTTCGAGAACGCGTATCAAAAGCTTCCGCGTTGTTTCTTCTCAAGAGTCGGAGAATCTTCTCTTTGTCGAACAACGCGCGTCAGCCTTTCTTCCATATTCCTGTACAAAAAAGGAAACGCTTCCGCCATCCTTTCGATCCAAGACGCTCTTTAATTTCCCGACAACGAGTGGGAAACGAGCGTCGGGTTCGAACATTATTCCATGCGGACAATTTTCCCTGGCGACGTTCGCCGGAGTACGCGTTTTCTGCTGGGAAAGGCTTAATCATAACTGACTCGGGTCCCAGTTGCGTCGCTGCGTGCACAGGAACTTCCAGATGCACTTAATTGATCGTTAGTATCGCGGTAATTGCCTCCAATTAACTTCTCCGTACTTGTTTGGAAGGAGCAGGAAAGTTACCTGATACAAAGCGCGCGCCATTTCGGAGTCCACCGTCGCAGAGGACTAATTGGCAGTCTGAACGAATTCTTGGGACGGGCCGACAAAGGAAATTTCCGGATAAAACCGAATCGCCTAGTTAGACTCGCAAAGGATCGGCCGACTGCAAAATCGAAATTACGTTATCCGAGCTTCGGACAAATTCTCCTCGTCATTCGACACGGATACTCTCTGTGACTCGCCTTTACTTTAATTGAACGAATATCAAATATCGCAGTCGTCCTCGACGAATCCCGGCATCGGCCGCTTCTGTTGGCTGCAATCTGGGTCGAGTCGCGATTAGATTCTAGAATCGACGCGTTCGTCGGACGCTCTATCAAATACCATGCGGTCAAATATTCACAGACTAGGCACCGTTCGGATACCCGGGCTTTGGCGTGATGGGCGCAACGCTCGCTTGAGCTCGCCTCGCGATTAAACGGCCGCTGGTTATCAAATCCGTGAGAACACAATATGCTACGGAGAGGATAAGCCACGCGAGGGATCTCGCCCGTTGACAGCACGGTGTTCGTTATAATCTCGCGACTCGTCGCCAGTGACAAGTTTACAGAGCGTAAGAAGCACGTATCCGAGATTAGTCTATTCCCATGCAAGCCACTCTTTCCTTGAAAAATGTAAGAACGAGGAAAAGCGAAGAATCGCGTTGCGTTACAGAGATCAGAGTTGGATTACGTCTTTGTTACTGTCTTCATGAAACTTGAAAGTACTGTATTACTACTCTCAAATATTCGTGTCACCTGGAGTTTTCAAATAGCTCGGCACGACGAGTTGATCATTATTCAACGGATTGTACGGTCAGTCCAAATGATTCGTGACGGTTACTAAAAAATCACCAAGCGGAAAAATGTCATTTCCTACTATTATATACAAAAAATATATAAAAAGTATACATGTACATATACTACATACATATCTGCGTATGTACATATATATTTTTTATATATAATAGTGGCAAATGGCATTTTTACGCCTGGTGATTTTCTAATAACCACCACGACTCATTTGGACTGAGTGTAACACGAATAAATTGAACATTTGGATACACCTGTGTGTTTTTATTTTTCTACTCTTGGTAGAATGGTGTGCTGAAGGCACAGCGTGATAGCAACGCGGTAGCGACGTGACAAAGACCTTCGATCTTTCATATGATAAGAAACTATTATATGAAACTATTATTATAACTACTCCTGTTTCTATTTATTGTTTTGGGATTCCATCCAAAGTGTCCCTTAACTTGCAGATGTCAGCCCCTCAAGAATACCAGGTGCACATTCCTAAAATATTCGCACTATAGTCACTCTAAATTCAATGGCTCTGCTTTCCAGTATTTTGCAGGATCCAAATTTTTACGCACCGTTTAACGCCACAGTGACGGAAATATCGACGGGAATATTACACATCAATAAAATGACATACAGTCGCAGCTAGTAAACATCGAAAAGGTGTACCGTCGAACTATTGTCACGAACCGTTACAAGGAACCGTACCTCGCCTGTTTCGTAACGTTCTCACGCTCCACTTTCCACCCTTGCCCAATAAACATGTCAATAACAATGAAAAGAATTGCCTAAATATTTGACGACAGATTCATCGACATGGGCATCGAACAGTGTTACCGTAACGTCGAAACGATATTGGCCAGGAAAACTCGAAGAGGAACGGACGAACGCGGCGCGTAAAACGTCGACGGCAGACCTCGTTGCTCCTGTATGCGCGTCTCGTAAAATAAATAAAGAGAGCATCGCGAGAACCGTACCGGTCGCGCGCAGAATGATAAGGCCGACGGAAAGTGAATTGGTGCGGGAGGACCTTTTGCATAAAGCGTCTGCCACTTTGCATATCTCCCCCTCGTGGCGTGTTTGCGTCCCGATTTTAGGCGGGAGATTTGCAGAACAGGCCTTCATCTGCATTCTACCATCCCTCCCACTCTTTCTATTTCTCCATATCTCCGCCATGCTTTTCTACTCTCCCGATTCTATTTTTCTACCTTCCGATCTCCCTCGTTCCGTCATCTTCACACCGCCGAACGAGGTTCGCCACGTGGCGGCGTCGCTGCACAGGTCGTTCCGTCGTGCGTTCGCCGCGTCGTTTCATTTTCTTTATGGCAGACCTATCACAGGTGTCATATTATCCATGGGAACCGCAAAGACCTCAAGCTCTTCCGTCGAGAATAAAACACAAGACAAGTCCATCTTGCCTAAGAGCCCGGCTAAGAAAATTCTAACGCTATTTCAATGGGCACATTCCTTAATTCAAACGATGTAGCATAAACAAATAAATTTTCTTTTTAAAACGCAAGAGTTTCGACTGCATCGCTTAAGGTAAAAAATTTGTCTGTTGAAATGACATTCGAATTTTCATAGCCAGCTCAACGTCAAATTTCGAGCGACAAATCTTACACTTCGGTTATCCCATAAATGAACTCCATTCTCTGTATTTTCATCCCGATTCCGTTTGTTTGCGTAACAAGAAATTATTGAATTACTTGCAGCTTTAAAGTCTTTGATTATGCGGTCGGCTATCAATGGGCCAAAGTGTTTGCAAGGCTGGGTCAGTCGAACGGGAAAATGTTTTCAGAGGCGAACCTCCGTCGACGGCATTCAGACCGCGTCTTATTCATTCTGAGTCGCTCGCCGCGGCAATTTTACGCTCGGCACAATATCACGGATTTAATTAGCCACTCGAATAAGAGCAGAAACAAGATGCTCCCTTTCCCGGCCGTTCCGTTTCAGGGATCTGCAACTGATGTAAATATAATTGCGTGGCAACGGCCGCTGGGCCCCCCGCGGAGACTTCTTCTCGCGTGCCGGTTGCGCGCGCCAGCTCTCCCTGAAAACGAGGACACGCCGCGCCACGACACGGCACGGCGTCGTCTTCGAGGAAGCGACGACGTTGCCGAAGCGAGTTGTAATGTGAGAAAGACCCGCGACCGCCCGTGATCTCAATAACAGGACTTCGGCTGTGCTCGAGAGGGTGAGTATTCTTTTCCAGGGTGCTGTAACGTCAGCCGATGTCCGCTTGATCGATGTCGGGAGCACGAAATGTAAAAATCGAGGGAGGTTCGACGCGGGAGGGTAGAGAAGAATGCAAATAATGACTCAATGCAACGGGGAAATTCACCGGCACGACTTATGGGTTATCGCAGGGGCGGCTGTTATTGATTCGGAGCCGACACTACAGTGATATCGGTAGCAATGATGAAATGTAGCGGATATACCTCGGCAAACACGTTAAATCTCGTATCCGTAGCTGGCTCGAATAACTCGACCATAAAATTTACATTGATCTCGTTTCGCATTACTTCGACTGGCAACTAACGATACCGACTGATTAATGGCCCTATTGATAACGTTAATTTGTAATACCACACATCCGCGCTGCCTCGCGCTATCTCATAATGTGCCGCGCGCGCGTTTCGGAAGTTTGCTCGCAAGATTACGAATGTACTCGGCGCGCCGCTGAGTTATCGTCGCAGTTATTAATTCGAAAATAAATTGTTCGACGGGATGATTCTTCTGCTCGCTGTTTGATTTGCTAATCGAGGGGCATAAGTTATTCGAGCATAATCCGATACACGCGTGATGGTCGCGGGGTGCGGCTGACCAATCGCGACCGAGGGTAATTTATATTCACCCGGAACCGCCAGTCGTTCACATTGGGTCTCTGCTTTGTGCTGGTAATATCACGGCCAAACATTAACGCCGACAGAAATAGCGTCGCGTCCCTGCCAGGATTTACATATTAAGCATTTAAATCGCCCCTCGACTCGACTACGCTAACCCAATCATGTCGTTTCACGAACCTCCGTCGTGTGCTCTGATAAGCATTTCACTGCTCTCGTGAACGTTAGACCTAGTGCTTGGAGAAAATTTCCTCCCTCAAACAGATTAATCTTAACTGTGGAGATAAAATCGCAATTGCTGGGCGTGGGCGGGTATGAGGTTTCGGGTTGAAGCCAGTTTGGACTGGGAAATTTTTTTCGAGCCCATTTAGAATCTTGAAACTTCGTTTATTTATAATGTTTCGATGCCGTAAGCTAAAATTGTAAATCTTTAACAACAGTGATAGAATAATTTTTCATTATTTTTGTATTCTATAATGCAGCGAATGAAAGTTTGCAATTATTTTATTAAAATTTGACTTTTTTCTTGAGATGATGAGCATTTTCTTGAAAAAAAAAAAAAAAAAAATTTACCTTTCCGTAATATTTTGTAATATGGCAAGCTTCGAGATCCCAAAACAACCCAACTGAAGACTCGGATATTCGCGCATTTCTAACAGCTGAATTGGAAGTCCCTTATCTTCCAAAAGTCGATAAGCCTCTCCAAATTCTTCATCTAGCGTACAAAATGATACGTTTACCCCGTGTCGGTGAGCTTGAAAGATATTCAAATTCAAGCTGACCGAGTTAAGCTTCTCCCCTGTGCGCCCTTCAAAACATTCTACTCTCGCCGCTCGTTCGCAACAATTGCCGTGTCGGCCCAGTTTCCATGTGTTATTATTAATATTATTATCAGTCCGTCGCGGCATCAGGCTCGTTTAAATTATTCCAGGGCCGGGCCTTTGTCTGCTCGCCAGATCTGCATTACGTCGGAATACCTGACCAAACTGCGGGGCATAATTATATTGACTTTATACCATTGTACGGCGAAGCCTCTATGTTACGAGCACGCGTGCACACAGATAACACGCGTAACGGATTTCCGCTCGCGTCTGGTATATATCACGCTACTAACTTGACGAGATACTCGATCTACCGCCGCGCAGAGTAAAGAGGATAGTTCATCTAGGCCAACCGCCCTTAACGCGATCTTCCCCGGTGGCTGGGCTAGAGGATCGTTCGAAAAGTGATCCGGTTTGGACCGTTATTCCGCAGCGCCGACCAATGTGGTTCCCTTTTTCTCTTCGACCGGATTTCGTGCGCTATCGGCTCGTCGAACTCACGGCGCAATGCTATTCTACTGCCGATACGTTGACTCGTTCTACTTACGCGACGCGGAGAGCAACGACGAACAGGAAATCGAACTTTATCAACTGAATAAAAAATAAGATTCCGATAAACTCTTGAGTTCGATCAACCTACGCTCACTTGATACGATCCAGTGCAGTAAATTGAGGATTAGAGGGAAAGGGACAGGTTCACTCTCCAACCATTTCACATCCACCACTCTTCGTTAATAAAGCGCATATTTCTCTACCGCCATACGTCGCGTCGTCGCGAAAATTGCATACCGTAAAAAAATGACTTTCCATAAAAATTCCGCTCACGAGCGCTCCCCGTCGATCCCCGCGCATCACCTTACCGCCCTCGAATCCACCGATTTATATTTATTATCCCGCGGCGGTGGAGGTTGACGCGGGATCTATAAACACTTAATACTCCTCGAAATTGCCGCTTTAGTGTCCAACGTTCGGCGCCATTAATCGACAGCCGAGCCACGGTCTATTATTTTCTGATCGATAGCGACCCCCTTCCGTAGGGGTGGCGACCGGTCGGCGCGAGGTAAATTAACGTGGAAAGAATTGCGAGGGCCACGCAGCCACCCTTAATGACCGTCTTCATGATAATATTCGAAATGACTTTTCCCCGGCAGCGAGCGAAAGAAAGGCACCCCTTTGAGGGGGTTTAATCTCGCGTGGAAACACGTCCACGCACACGAACGCACGCGGTGCATTACGGCCGCGGCGCACAAGGTATCTACACTTTGTCGATAGGATGTGCAGCATGCGGAACGTTACGAGCAGTTGCCCCAATTTATCCCACTTTTTTGTGCCGAGAGCTTTTCAGCCTTTTTTCTCCCGGCCTCTCTCTCTCTCTCTCTCTTTCTCTCTCTCTCTATCTCTCTCGCTCTCTCTCCCTCCCTCCCGCCCTCCTCCTACCCCCTTGCTCTTCGTAGACCGTTCCAGAGCCGCTGCCTTTTCGCTCCCTCTCAGCCGGCACTTTTAAGTGCACGTACAGTTTAGTGCACTCTGACCGCGGCTGCACCAAGCAACACCGATGCAGGAGACATTTTTATTGCCGGGACTTTAGCGAGTGTGTAGCCGATAAATGTTTCGTTCACCGTGACTAATGTCGCACGCGCTCGCACACACTGACACGTACACGCGTATCCTGCACCTCCCACGGTCCGTTGCTTCGTTGCTGTGAGATTAATGAAAAATTAACTGGCGATTCGTCTTCGTTGCGACTGCCGCGGTTAATGGTTCTGTCGTTGTGAAATACGACAGTGCGCGGAGATCGATACGATTAAGTAGATTTCTTCTACCGTTGCATTGTGCATAACGCGGCAAATTGCACTCTGACGATGTTGTTGTACCTGTTGCCGACGATCGCGAGCGACTGCTGGTAATTAGAACATCTGCTCGATCAGTTTTATAACTCTGCTCAGCGCCATAAAGACTTTGACCTCCGCTTGTCCACTGAAATATTTTTTTTTTTTTCTTGGCATGAGTTCTCTCATATTTTCTAGGGATAATTTCACGAAGCTTCCTGAGGGATTTTCATGGAGAAACGTTAATTGAGATTGGGCAGGTGAGTATTAAAAATTTCTTTCTCAGTTATACATCACAACTCTCTCATGCTCTGCACTGTTCTCTTTAATCCTCGGATCTGTACCGTCAATCATCCTGCACTCTGCTTAGTCACACGGCATGCAAGCCCACGTACGCACACTCGTGACAGGCGTTCTCATGCATCGAAAATTTCTACAAGCGTTCCAAGAATCTCTCACTCGCAACAAATAAGCTAATCCAAAAAATGAGTACCTATCTCTCGGTCTTGAAAGCTCGATTCAATCATCTATTCACGCACAAATTCATTCCCTTTCATAATTATTTTTCATTTTCAAGTGCCGCACCTGGTGAAATAGTGGATGAACAAAGTTCTATTTGAGGGAACAGCAATACTTAAGTACAACGAATGCTTTGACTACGAGCTACTCTGAAGGAGAGGACCAGTCGACCATCGTTGTCTATTTTAATAGTCGCTTCGACCCCTGTTTTCACGCCTAACGGACGGAGAACACGCCACATGCTCGTGTCCCGAATAAAGGGTGTGTCTCGATCAGAAGGAACGTCGGAGCTTTGAGGACGTGAATCGGCGAGCCTTGACTTTGATTTCGCCAGCGGCAATATTGATCAACGCGGCTGGTCTTTAGCGGGGTGCATGTTCTCCTTTCTCCTGTGGTTTTACCGACCCCATCAACATTTATTTCGTGCTACACGAGGGGGTCTATTTTTGAGTCGTGCGAGAAGTCTCGCATGCTGGATCTCTCGTAGGATGGGTTCCGATCTCAAAATTGTATGTTCATGGGTGTTCAAATAAACGTAGTATTGTGGTTAGAATCGGTGGGGGCACTCTTGAATTAACACGTGTACAAAGGAATAAACATTAATTGATCATGGTTAATATAGTAGAATTAAACGAAACGTATATACTGAAAGATGAGAACGATTCTCGGTATCACGTTTTACGTGAAACGCGAACACCAGGTAATACGCACAAGACCGAACCAAGACAAAGAAGAATGCGTAAGAGGCGCATGCACTTCGGAACTCGAATGATCGGTTGCGAGTTCGATCGATTCGTCGTCGCCATCTTCCTGTGCCGCAGCGGGCGATACGAACGCGGTACCCACTACGAGGCACGCAGGATCTAATTTTAACACATACGAGCTGATATGAGAGTTTACACCTGCGAATATACAACTTTCAGATCGGAACACATTCTACGAGAGATCCCGCATGCGAGACTTCTCTCACGACTTAAAAATAGATCCCCTATACGCGGATATCAAATCGTCCTCGTATTTTTACCTCATATTTTCCGTATGTAACTACATCCCCCGGATTCATATAATTCCGTCGGCGGTCTTTGCTTGTTGCTTTAATAGGACGTTCATCCCACTATTCGCAGAAGGTACTGCATGTATTAGACTCCCGATGGCCTTCGAAAGAATCTTTTGGCCAAAGCCTCGTCAAAATTTAAGTCGCTACGAGCGAAACTCGATTGTCGACCAAAGTCGCGATTATAAAAACGTGCCTGACTGGGTCGACGAATCGGTGGTTGGTTGCGTCTACACACACTCAGGGACAAAGGGTCGGTCTCGAGGGGGGGAAAGAACGCGTCAGTGGTCGCGGCGTTGGGGTTTCAAATACACAGTCGTTATGCCCCGATCAGTTCGGTTAGTGTTCGCGGTAATTTGCCCAGCACGGCTTTTGATTCTCGGTTGACGTCATCGATTTACACGCCGACCACAATTACGATTCGCGCGTTCGTGAAAGGCGAAGCTCGATTACGGGCGAACAGCAGGCTCGGTTTACCGGCGACCTCTAAAATCCGACTCCCCCGAAAAGGCTTTTCCTCTCCTAGCGACAACGTAGAAAAGAGCGGCGCGCGAAGGAGTTACAATCGCGTCTCCGCAGTTTTATTGTCTGCCAATGAAAGCAAAGGGACATTCCGGCGATTTGAAAGCCGGCGCACGCTCCTCATTCTTTGCGGCGGGAGCCACCGTCGCGTCCCGGAGGCCGTAAACGTCGCTGAGTCAGGAAAAAGTGCGGCGTTACTTTAATTTCGACCGAAGGACTGAATTCGGATCGTTACAAAGCTTCTAGCTGTTCCAGCGCCGTCGACGTCGCGCCGCGCCCTGCCGGAAGTGCCGAGCGCGGGCTTTAATCTCGCGACTTATTGCCGCGAGTTTATTATCGAGGTGAAAGTCTGAGTTAACCTACATTCCGTCTTCCTGGGAAACTTTTCAGCGCTCTTTGTTCGCGGACGTCGCCGACCGCAACCACGCCCCTCGCACCCCCGCTGCGTGCCGGAGTCGATGCACTTTCAGGAATCGCGGACGAACGAGGGACTCGGAGCCGGAGTTTTCGTTGCGACGCGAGGGAACAAAGACTTCGTTGGGCTGACGAACCGAAAGCCTACGTCCCAATTGATCCAACGTGTTGACAAGCCAGCCTCCCAGATATTCGTCGTGTTATGCATGCAGCGGGTGTCCCCTTTCGTCAAGTATGCCAACGATTTCCCTTATTTCGAGCGAACCTTTGAGCCAAGAGTGCCACGCGTGCCAGCTTTCGGGCGGTCGTCGACAAAGTGGAATTTTTTTAACAGGACGTTGCCAAGCAACCGCCCTACTTCATTATGCATTTCAACATAATTTTCCCCCCGAATGGCCCTTAACCCGCAGCCATCCGTGTGAGTCGAGGCTGACGATCCGAGTCCGCTCGAATGGAAAATCGTCGTCCTTCGAGGAATTAATATCGTCCAGCGAGTCGCTCGTCCTACAGTGACTCTTGACTGGCTCGGTATTGAAACCTCGCCGCAACCGCAGCAGTTAACTCGTTACACTGGTCACTCTTCTAACGAGGGAACATTGCAGCGACTCTCGAATATTTTTCCAATGTAAGGGAGGCGTACAATTCAATCCCGGAAAGTTGTAAGCAGCACTTTTTTTCTGTTCTTGCGAAACAAATGATTAAAATTGTGAAAGTTCATGTTGATGAATGTCGATCATGTACATATATTAAACTGTTCTGAGGTTTTCAAAGTGGTAGTAATTTAGGATTGTTTCCAAAGGGGTAGATTTTTAATACCTTTCTAGTTATTACGCCTATACGTGAAAAAGAATTTGTGTAACATAAAGCTGAAAGTACACGTCTTCAATTAGTGTTTTCTTTTTACTGTTAAGCGAAAGTAATACCTTCCTCAGCGGTCTTTCCACTTTTCCTACAGTTGTTGGAAATGAAGTTGCCCCGTTATTGCTACCAAGTTTTCAATTTGCTTTCATTTAATTTTCTCTAACAGTAGCTTATTTTATGTTTTCATTTTATTCTCCTTTTATCCTTTTTATTGTGAAAATTCTTCTCTTTATACGTTTCTGTTTCCCAATTTCGTATTCGTAATGGAACACTGACGTCCACTAGCTACTGACATTGGCTTAATTTAAAAAATTGCCACCCTCAAAATGTTTTTATTTATAAATTGTATTGTTGGTAAAATTTCACTTTGACGAAAAGAATCATTTTGTTATCAATAACAAGATGTTGAAAAGATATGAAACTATAGTAACACTCTACCACTCTCTAGGATCTCCGAAACTCTTTCATTCTTTGCTCTTCATAAAGCTCAATCCTCAACTCCCGATCCTCAATCATCTCGCACTCTTTTCAGTCGCACAGAATACACACTCATCCCAGATACCTCCACGCGTCGTAAACCTCCACAAGCATTCCAAGAATCTCTCACATGCAACCCATACATTTCTCTGAACATTCAATCGCTATCTCGCGATCGAAACACTCGCTGATCGTATCCGACACTCAATTCCATCACCTAACCGTACGATCAATAACGTATAAAATCACTCATTTCCACAATATATTTTTCGAAAACGAAAGAAGACAGGATTCTAGAGTTATTTTACCTATCCTTTCCTATGTCTCAAAAAGATTTGAATTTCAAGATAAAATAGATAAACTATGACTTTTCGCAGAAAAATTTCTGTCTAAAATTGTCTGTAGCAAAAAAAGTTCTCAAGAAATCGTAAGATCCGTTGTATCTGTCTTAATAATCAAGAACTTCTCGTAGTAATTGCAGCTTGCATTCAGAACTATTAAAGTATAATTTGTGACGAGAAAAAAATATTAAAGCCTCTAATGTGGCTTAACTCCTTAATTTCAAAGCAACACGTCGATCTCTCAAGAAATCAAATCGATGCTGAACAAAACCTTCAAATTATCCCTCGTTTCTCTGGTAATGCAGGCAGTGACCGAGCGCCTCGCAACGCGTTCGCCGGTTGTATCCGGAATAAGAACCTTAATATCTTTCGTCAAAGTACCCGAGGGAAATGAACGCTTCACGGCTTTGTGCGCGAAGAAGTACGGAAAAAAGCGGGTCGTCCGGGGGCTGCGGGAGGTGGTGGATGGAGCGAGGTTGCAATTTAATCAATCCGCGGCCAAGGCTGTGTGCATCAGTGACAACGGTCACTGTTCGATGTTCACAGCCCTCGTACCGTGATGTCGGGCGCAAAGTGTCAAAGAAGGCGACTCTCGCACACCGGCCGATTAGAGTGTTCGGTTTATCGACCATCCGCCTAATCGATAGCCGGCGTATGTTCAGCGACCGTGTCGCGTCCTCACTCTCAGCGATGGATTCCTCAGGCTGCAAAGACGGGTGGCGGGGGTGCGGAGGGGTGACGTTACATCGAGTCAGGTTCATTAATCGCGAGCAAGTCCCAGGCGTGGAGCGCCGTCGCGTTTAACGCTTTGAAATCTCTGTAAGTCGAACTAGTAGAAATGGGACGTCAATTGTCTTTGCGAGGCTCTGTGTGTGTGTCTGTGTGTGTGTGTGCGCGCCTCTGGCTATGCGTCGATCAACGGGTGTGTGCAAACACGGCCAGGTGTAATTACAGCGCAAACACAGCCACGGACTGAAATTATTTCGAGCCCAGGAATGAGATGGGTGGTTAATAAAGGAGGAGGCGTCCGGGCGCGAAAGGAGTCGTTCTTTCCTTTCTTTCTATCCGTTCCCCCGCAGAAATTCAGGAAGCAATCACGGAGCCACGCGTCCTTTTGGCCACCGCGGACAAAGGAACAACTATTTCGATGAGTCTACAAACCCTGCTGCGAGTTCATACGTTTCGACTCGATAGCAGGCGAAGTCGCACCTACCAGCCCGAAAACATTAGCTCTAGACAGGCCAAAGCATTCCTCCGAGCTATCAGCGAACGGGTACATATTGAACTTGATCTCAAATAGAATCGCGGTCAACAGCCGCTGACCCACGCCGACGTCGAAACCGCTTGGAACTTGTCCGATCTCGTTTACCAGCGCGATACCAACTTGCAAATGAGCCCCAGGGGACTTCCTTAAAATGGATTACGAGTCCGCGCGATTATTTTCTTAGACGCGGAGCGAACTTTGTTGGCGAAACATGCACCTCTCTGCCGCATGAATACTCAATGCTCGCGTAATTTACCACTATTCGACATTATCTTTCGCGCGAACGCATTATGCGCGAAGAATTCGCGTACGCGACGCTCCCGTCGTTGTCTCCTGATGAGTTCCGCTCGGAGGACGCAGCTCGTCGACCCACTTTAAAGTTAACACTGCTTCAAATCCGCTACTCGTCACCTAAGAAAGGGGATCTCGGAGATCTTATTGTCGAAGTCGTTCTTCTGTGATCCTTCGCGAAATGAATGCTCCTGGAACGGTAACGAGCGAGCATTGAACGGGCACAATTGATGGGAGCTTCGATGGAGATCTTTCGAGACGGATCGAAAGGCTTCGATATGGATTAGTGTTTCCCATTCTTATTTAAGTCGTGACTCTCTTTCAAAATATTCTAATAACCTGTGACTTCTCCCATCGAGTTATATGTAAGGTACAATTAATGAGGTGAAAAGGAGTACATTAAAAAAAGGTATATCAGAATATTATTCTTACTTATTACTATTCAATTATATTGATGCATATTTATAACCTATAACTAAAAATTGAAAATCATAAAACAATCTACCACTTGTAATACTTTTACAAAAAATTGTTTCTTTTTGTGTTGATGAATTATTAGAAAAAAAGCATAGTTAATATTTGTCCTAATGTATTTAACACTAGAATTACCGGTAATTAATACACAGGATAACAACTTTAATTTTCTAGTGGAAGCGGCCCTTCATATTAAAATAAGTAAGTATTAAAAAGTGGCTACTCAACATAACGATGTTTAACTACCAGTTGGAAATCGTTGATCCAGATTAACGTTCTACACTTGACATACAAAACAGTTTCGTTCCAACAGTAATAGTTTCTTAAAGTTCAAGTATCGCCGCAACGATCGGAAGGTTCTGCAAACTTTTTTTTAATAAGACGAACGCGACTGCAATTCAACTTGCGCTCGTTCTACCCTCCGTGCAAGGGAATGCATAAAATTTAAATTACCGAAAAACCATAGTGGACTCACGTCGAGCGATTTAAACGCATTCAAATGGATTGGCTAAACATTTGCATGAATTAAAAAGCACCGTTAAGGGAGACTGTCATTAGCGCGGAGGGAACGGTACGGATTAAGAGCCCTCCATGGCGTTTCTGGTTTGCGAATCGTCCTAGTCGCGTGCAAGAAAAGAAAATCGCTAAGCAGGGCGGTCGTTAGCGCGGGTTTTTTCGCGAGCGAGGAAGGTCTCTCGACCGTGGTTCGTGGTTGCCGGTGTTTTCTGCGAGAAATCTCGCCCCGTTCTTTTCTTTCGCGGGCAGGACCGGAGGAGTTGACTTAAACGGACGAGAAGTCGAGGAACGAGGCAACGTTACTTTTATTTGACGAGTGGAGGCGGACGTGAGGGAAGACCATAGCCTGCGGCGGCCGTGTCAAACTTGCTAATTATGGAAGTTTCCGACACGAAATTCTTGGCGAGGAAGCTTGAATCTTGGATTACGTCCGGAATCGATCGAGTTACCTTCCTCTGTCTCGCTCGCTCTTTCACCGTCAAGTATTTACACGTTCCCGATCACGTCTCCTCGCCTCGACGCTTCCTCGATATTATTCTTTGTGTCTCGCGAACTTTTACCGCGTCTTTTACCGCCGCGATTCTAACGCGTCGCAAACGACGCGACGGCGACAAACTTCCTCGGTGGTAAAATGAATCACGACCGCAAGACTCGCGCCAAAGCGACGCGTTTTAAGGAAACGTTAATTAAAAAATCGCCAAGAAAAGGCCGTGACAACTTTTTGCGGTCGTTCCAACCCCCGGGTTTAATAAAGTTTCACCGCGGACATTAAGTTCCCGCTAGACGTCTTCGCCCGGTTCTTTACCGCCGGCTTTCGTAAGACGGTTCTAATCTTTCACAAACTTTGATCTCAATCTCGTTAACGATATCTCTTCGCGGAAGAATAAAAAGAACTCTGACGACTGCGAACAGAGTATTCCAACTCGGAACGCCTCGCTGCAACTCTCAGCAGCGGCTTTGTCCCAATTGCGAATCGTTTTATAAAGACGAAGACGTAACTGCGAGCTGCGCGTTACGTCGCTCTAAACCCGTCTACGTTTCGTCAACGAAATAAAGGGAATCGAAGGCAAGAGGAAGACGAGCGTGGGCGCGCAGAGCGACACAGAGTGTATAAAGTAAAGGAACAAACTTACGTCGTATTGTTTATGGGATATTACATCTCCGCGAGCATTGCGATTCATTCTATACACAATTCCCGATATCCTTTCAAAAGCTGCCGCCTCGTTTGCGATATCGTAAAAACGTGGAGAAGGCGTTCGCGTCAATTGTTTCACCGGCCCCTTTACGGGAAATAACAATGCGATAATATCGTGGGAGTGGTCGGTGCACGACCACCATTCGATACTTCACCCTCGTTATTTTTATGCGACGATGCTTCGCGAAACGTTTCCCTTCCTGTTACGATATAGGGGCTCGACCCATAAAAAGGCCACATAGAACCGATCACCCATTCATTCTCACGATTGCGTTCACGTATGACGGCTGCCCGACAAAGTAATATCGATTATAGCACGGTCCATGGGTCCGTATCAACGGAGGGGTGGAAAGGAGGGTTCGGTTTTATCAATAAACAGGTCGACACGCTCCCTTCGAGTGCAAAAAGGGAAGAATTTCCTGGTTCGGCCGAGCGAGGAATCGACTTTGCGCGCGCGCGCCTTCATTCAATCTGGTCCTGCCGAGTCGACTTCCTGTGCGCCGCAGTTATTTATAATGCGATTGTATCAATCACGATGACGTCAACGATCGCCCTATTGATACAATCAATAGATGCGTATTTTAATCCGCGCGCGGAAGAACGCCCTGCGGCGACAACCCTTCGAGCGACGAACCCCGGAGGCTGAATACCCGGTGCTCCGATCAGTGGAACAGACCGCGTTATGTCAGGCACGCATGAACGCGTGCGGCCCACCAACAGAATGAATTATACGGAAATGGTCTCCTTCCACCTTGGGCACCGCGCGAGCTCCATTCTGCCCATAAACTATTCGCGCGGTTCCACTGGAAACGACGGATAATGCGACGGCCGAGCCTACGATAGGGTAACGCCGATTCGCGTGCACGCGTCATCGATTCAACGACCGATCGATCAATCAACGCCAAACGCTCGTCAAACGGTCCCGTTCCCGATTCGCCGAAATCCCTGCCGTGCGAACAGGTGCGAATTCTGTATCTCGGATTTAATGATTCGCGAGAACCCGAGCCGCGTCCTTCTCGCCGGACCCGACCGTGGAATACAATCGGAATCGCCCCGGGTTGATGCGGGGGCAGCGCGGCGCGAGGCGAGACTGAACGGCGCTTTTGTTCTGATATCCGATCGTGTGTACCGAGAGCTTGAGTCGAAAGACGTCCTTGGCAAACCCCTGTGGTTGGTGCGGGAGCTTCGTTCATTATATAGCGATGCGCCTTGAGCCTCTATCTTTAGGTTCTGTGCAGCGAGCGAGTCGTAGATGTCATCGCGTAGAACATTATTGACAATGGTGTGAATCGCTTCTGGGTTTGGGTTGGAGCTGGCGGGCCTATTGGGGATGTAATTAATCGGGTCTCGGGGACAGATTCTGATTGGATACGCACGGCGAGAAAATATGGGTATCGCGCTCTGGACGTAAAGCAAATTTCGGGAGAGATGCAAAGAATATGTTGGTCTTATTTTAGTGTAACAATAGCGATAAAGCATAGCTATTAATTTTACATTTCCATTTCACAAAATTATGAAGGAAATCGATGGTTTAGATATTAGGAAGTGCAAGAATTTTCTTATGTGGTTCTAAGAAATTAATATATGTAATTCAGTGTAATCAACAAGAGAACTAGGCAATTCCTTACCGTAAAAATTATTGGGCCGTTAGTTTTAGGTAATGAAAAGTAGTAGTTGTTGTTTTTAATTTTACAAGGGAAGATCTGTGTTTGATTAAATTGTATTAAACGTTTTTCTAAACGTGATTCATCTCTCTTTGTAGATTTCTATACAAAAATGTACTATTCCCTACAATATTAACAAATGAACAAATTAGAACTTGGAAAGAACACAGGAATAACTACTGTGTAGTACTAATAAATCGTCTTACAACTTACAAGTAAAGTCTCTCGACATACTTGCAAAAGAATTAATATTCGTATGAACTTCTTGTGAATGAATTGTATGTTTGACCTATTGTGAGTGAATCGTGTGTGAATGACTAATGCTTCAACTCGAACGGGAAAAAAAAAAATATTTAAATTAAGAAATCAGTAAGAAATGTAAATGTTCTTTGAATGTGTGTGGAAAATTCAAGTGTTACGTGTATTATGTGCGTGACGTATGTCTGAATGGGTGTGACACTTGAGGATTCAGAGTTGTGGGAGTTTCGCTTTGAACAGTTGCTCTCGTGTTGTTGTAGCGTCTTCATTAATACAGAAGTGTTATTGTTACGCACTATTGTTTTCCTAACAGAGTAATTCACTTATGATCCTACCTCTGTAATTACATTAAGTTACGTTTACAATAGGTTAAAAAGTACCTTACTTGTTCAATTAGAGACTTGGCATATACTCCTAAAACTAATCACAGATTAGTTCTAAAAGTAGGAACTATATTTAGAACACAACACTGTTCGGTGGCTAGTTGTTCAATTAGTTCATTCAAAAGATCCTTTTCTAACATTTAGATAATGTTTTAATCTCACTCTCACAACCCCGGTTCTTTTTATTCCAAACACCATTCGTTATAGAATGACTTAGTAGAGAATAGATCCACCTTGATTACGTTACATTCGGCAGTGGAGTATTATTGGTTGAAGTAGTTAGATCTGCAAAGTCAAAGGTGAGGTCAGTGGGCGCCAGAAACGCACTCCTCTTAGTCCTATACCACTGTAAGTGCCATTTGTGCTGCTCTGAATAGTAAGTTAATCAATCATAAGCCTCTAAGACGTATAGGACCCATCACAGGTTGTGTTATTAACATGCATCTACGATTACAACGCAACGTATTTGATGACACGTAAGTAATTAACCCGCTGCTTTGTAATAAGTAGAGATCGGATGTTCATGCACGTAAAATATGTAAAAAGCATATGCCATTTATGCTCATTACATATGCATATATGCATGAGCATATGCAAATATGTAAAGAATGTTACACACATTTTATCATGTATATACTATATTATAATTTACACTGAAGCATTATAATTTGCATTACAATAAACAATAAGTAGTTTTTCTGTATTTTCATTAGTCAACGGCTGGCGTTTATACGTTAATAACGACTTGTGCGCTGAAAATGAACGCTCCACATCACAAGATGTAACAGGCGCATACTTAAATTTACATCAATGGTGTTCTAATCTAGTTGTCGGACGCTTCACATGTTCGCCACTTAAAATGCTTGCAATTTGTGAAACGTCCTGAAAACCGGCATTTTTCTTTAGAATAGCGTCTACCTTTTTACAGATTTCTTCGTCACAATCCTCAGGCACATTCTTTAAATGATTTACGCAATTCATAAAGATGCTTGTCGAATCTAATGGTAAGCCGACCGATTCCAATTTTTCTGTTGCAGTGGGCAGAACTTGCAAATGTGCTTTGATATAAGTTATTATCTTGAGCAAGCTGTTCTTGCAGCTACATTTTTTTGTTGCGCTTTATCTTGAAAAAAATGGCTCTATACTACACTAAAAATTAATTGGATACATGATTTAAAAACTAGACCCTTCAACCTACAAAATAGCTGCTTTTAATATTTTTTATACCTATTTTTCGCGGAGATACAGTCACTTGAAAATGACCAAATTTTTCGAAAAATTTTAGTGTACTCTTAATTTTGTGCATCAATGTATGTCATCGGTAATGCGCTATCGATATTTATGAATGATCGTTAATGGCACACGAATCCAATATTATATGATAAATATGTTACGTATGCACAAAATATGCAATATGCTCATACATATATGCTCTTAAATGTTAATATACAAAGCATATGTATTATGCAATTTACGTAAAATAAAAAATAGATTTTTAGAATCTCTTAAACATAAAACAAATTTCTGTTTCGGTTTCACATTCTTATTTGAATTTTATCAACATATCTATTCGCATGAACGATCTCTAGTAATAAGTCTCGTTCATGCAACAAATTCATTTCGAATATTAGGCACTTTGGGCATACATCTGCTTGTAGAAGTAACTTGCGATTAGCTCTAAGTGCATATTTAAGTACTTGAATAATAACTAATTGTATTGGTTGCATAAATCATAAGATATCTTCTTTTTGAACCTTTTCTACCGGCTTCCTCTCTCTATTTCTCTATTTCTCTATCCAACTTTGCACAGCACGCACCTACCGCTGCGGTTAAAGGTTTCGTGCATGAAAAGTTGTCGAAACAAGCATATTTTCTATCTCGCCTTTATCTTAGGTGTCACGGGATGAATAACGCGGTATCGGGGAACACGTGCATCGAGAAACACATGTATCCCAGGAATATATTGCAGTCTGTTGGAATAAAGCTTCAGAATTGGACAGGTTATGCGCCATTGAGCAAACAAAATAGATGCGTCCCTTTCAACGCTACATTCTCCACGTAACTGGAAACGGCAGCTAAAGAAATTCAAAACTAATGCAACTGTTCATTCACGCAAAGGAATTCAGTGATAATCGTGTTAAATGCGACAAACAGTCGCTCGATTAATGTTATTATGAGCTGACGTGAACAATTATCCTGATAAACAGGATTCATCGGCAAAAGCTTTGGCTCTGGTAAATGAAAACTTTGAGTATTCGAAACAAAGTGTTAAAAGTTGATAAATCGGATTGGTGGAAAGAATCTGAAGCCCACGTAAATGTGTCTTTTTTTGTCGCTTAAAGAGAAACGTGTCACAACTTCAGGAGTGGAGAATAGGCATGAAAAAAGTTCTGTCACGGCGATATTGGTGTTCCATGAACTTCGACCTTTTGATTGGTTATTTCGGTGTTTTAAAGTTTCTATCAAACATTTTACGATACCTACTGTTTGTAAAAGAATAAACTAAACTAGCACAAAATGTATTCCTTTAATTAATATAATAATGCAACAAAATAGTATTTATTGGTCAAAAGTGTTTGACACACTTCAAATATTAATAATAGCTTGATAATTATACAGAATTACAATGATAAAATGAAGACTCAAGATTGGTTTTACTAATTTTGAATTGTTAAAAATTGACTTTTTTTCAACGAACAATTATATCACAAATTAATAGCTACGAAAAGATAATTTGTAATCGGGATAGAAAATATTATGAAGTAAATGTAGCTGTAACTGAATATCACAGAACGTTTGGTCAGACAAGCAATTGAAGAACCAACTGTGCAAAACACAATAGAAACACGAAGCACTAGAAAGCAAACTCAACGTTGATCCAAACAAGCTTTGAACACAAATTGTTTGTTAAGTAAATACTGTAAACCGTGCGGTAGACTTGTACAGAAAATAACTATGACAAAACAATAGACATCGTAAAATGAACGTACTAATGAAATAAACGTTTCGGCCTTTGTCGTTCACGATAATGTAATCGGTGGATTATTGCGATGTTAATATCCCAGAAAGGTCCGATCATAAAATTACGTCGATTTCGCGACCATTGTTCGCTGAAATGTATTATTCGAAAATCCATCGAACCGATGAATGGCCGTCGCGAAAAAGGGTCGAAAACAAATCGACAGAATTCATGAGTCGAAGAACGACAAATGTATGCGATCCGAAAATATCAATCGATCGTTAATCAAGAGTGAGAGAGGATTCCGGGCGTCGACGGTTCATTGTATGCCCCCGGGAGGTCGCAACGAGCTGTAAAACCTGCCCTTTTCCTGCGCGATAAATCCAAAATGCTCGTCAAGCAATTGTTCGCTCGCATCACTTTCGCGACCAGAAGCCCAAAGCGAACGATCCAAGGATTTATCGACATTCAGTTACACCGCCTCGCTCCCTGAGGAACCGCTCCCTCGTAAATCCAATTTCTCAGGTATTCGACTACGTCCGAACGCTTCCGAGAGAAAAATCATCGACGATCCACCATCAACTAAGTTCTTCCCATCCCCCCATAGTTCTTTCTTCCCCAACTCACGTTGGCAAGCGTGCATCGGTATTCTGAAGGATCGTCATTTGGAAGCCGGTCCAAGATTAGTCTTCCCACGAGAAAAAGCGTGGCAATAGTTGACCTGGAGTCCAAAAATCAGGAAGATGGGTCGTGTGTATTTACGAACAGTCGAACGAATGCGCGCCGATTGTTTCAGAGTCGAACGAGCACCGGCGAAAGGAGCGTATCGCTCGACGAGGCACCGATAATAGATATGGATATGCGGGTCAAATTTTCCATTTCGCTAATTATCTGGGTGACGTCGACCACGAGAGCTGCCTGGGAAGAGACAAAGACGATCGCCGCGGCGGTGAAGTAGGCGGAGGTTAACAGAGCCGAGGAGCCCTCTTCAGACTTCAGCCTCGCTTTATTCTTGAAAGTAAAAGTGGAAAAGCCGACGACGGGTCAGTCCGAGGCCAAAGGACGAGGAGTCGTCGCACACCGTCAACGAAAGGAGTTAATTTCAGAGCGACGCGAAAAACATGTCGCGTGCAGTCACAGTGTGAGTCATGTTTTTTTTCCAACCCGTTGCAGCGGCGACACGCACCAGCACCTTCCCACCCTGCGCAGAAACCGGGCAGAGGGGCGAGAGGCGCGGGTGGAAACAAGCGCAAGCTCCGACGTACACGACGCGAGTTTGCAAATGGAGCGAACAATGCCGCGGGGAAATATTATTGAAAAAGTCTTCCGGTCCACATGACCGATGTGTACACGCATCGCCGGGTATCGTTGCATCCGAAGAGTCGAGTGCACACGTTACTAAGCTTTCCGTTTTGTTAAAAAATAGACATCTGAATATCGAGGTCTTGGACTATTTCCACCAACTTTTGCTGCGGCAGAGCAACTGGATGGGAAAAGTCGAGAAGGCGACAATATGTAGTCACAAATGATTTAAATTCTTCTGAGAATAACGTGAAGAATAGGCGTCGATTTATCTTTCGAATCACGGAGTTGATGATTTCAACGTCATAGATAGTTAGTCTAGGCCAGAATTCACGGAACAACGAAGCTAGTCGAATGCGCTATCGATAGTCAAAGGAGGCGGAGGCACGCAACCCTCCACGAAATTTCATTACCGTTTCCTAGCAGCGGACGTTTGTTTCCCGTCGTTGACGTCTCCATCGACGAAGACGTCGCGGTCGGGTCGATATCGATTCGCCGCAACCTCAAACGTCTAATGTTCCCTGCCCCTAAAAAGGTTTTCCTCGGTTCGCCGAGAGTGTATACCTTCGCGTCTCACTCTTTAAAGAATTCCAAAAAAATCGTTAGGAACCGTAATTATTTTGCAACGGTGATCGATCGACCATTACTCACAAGAATAACGAGTCGCTCGCGAAAACAGAGGTTCTTTGTCCGAGTACGCCTACTGACAGGAGCCTATTAATTTTCTATAAACTGTCAAACCATGCGTGCAGACGCCATGGAAAATTTTGTAAAATCCGCCCCGTCTGGTCGACAACCGGCGAGCTGGAAGGATCGATATCCTCCGTCCGGCTCGTCCGCACACACGTTACGGCCGTCGCGACCAAGAAAGTTTTCGAATCCTGTGCGTTATGATGCGCGAATATTCGACGACTGATTTTTTCCGAAAAATGATATTCAAAGTATACAAAGAAGAACGCGCGCTCGTACAAATACGACTGTTCGTAAGAATTCGAGGAAACGAGTCGAAGAAGCCATCAGCGGGGAGGCCTGGCAAATTAATCCGATACTTCCTCCCAGACTTAAAAGTCATTTCGAATATTGGATTTCACCCGTCGCGACGATGTTCCGGCAAGAACTTTCTCAGACTAATATTCGATCGAATTACCAGCGCGGCGGTCTCCTCGACGCGCTCATCGCGATGCATTGGAATTAGGCGACGGGACGGGCGTCTACGATAGTGACCCACCCCATCGGCGATTTATTCGATTTCCTATTCGAATCGATCGATTCGTGCTTGATATCTTCCCGCGGCGCCTTTTTTCCGCCTCTTACTCGACAATTTTCGCCTGGGACGATTCCGCGAAGCGGCTCGCGCAACCTTCCCGTTAATTTCTGCCTTTGTCTGCAGAGGAACGATCGTTCCCGGTGAACGACGTCGATTCCGAACCGGAGAAATTGCATTTGCAATGTCCTTCAACGGCAAATCTCTCGGGGAACCCCGTGGGACGATCAAAAGGTACCAGAGTAATCGCAGCTTGTCTTGTGGAACGACAACCGATAAAGGAGTAGCGATTCCTCTCCTTTAATTGCATTACATGAAACAATTTATAACTCTTATTATATTTAGCAAGGCATATGTTTGCTTATCTGTCTAAATGGTTATTAGTTTTGTAGAACCTTCTTGCTAGTCAATTATCCTCATAGTCGGGATTGTTGGACTTGTATTATAAATTGACTATAGTTACTAAAAATTAAGAAAATGTTATTATCAACTTATCCATAGTAATAAAACAACACAACACCAAGAGCGTAATATAAACTTTTAACCACTAGTCAACTTTCCCGAATATGCACCCTCGATCTCCTTCAATAATTTGCCATTTTCTTCCCTTTCGAGATATTTGCGCGGCGAATCCAGTTTTCGTTGGGAATCGACCCGGACGAGTGGCAGTTGCTTCGTGATCGAAAATAGACGAGATCCCAAGGCGAATCTCAGCTCCCTATTAATAGTAAATCCCGACGAGTTGTAAGCATCGTTACGGACAGAAGAGGACAGGAGGTATTTCGACGAGGAGCGGCAAGGAAACCTTAATTGCAGTTAATTGGATTTTAGCCGGTTGCATTTCGTCAGACACCGCGTCAGCAGGTTGGTTCGATGGCGCCAGGCCTTGCAACCATAGTCCCTTGTTAACAAGCAAACAAGAACTTCGGCGCAACCCGCGCTCAATTACATACGGGAAACTTTCTTTGCTTCGGCCGATTGAAATTGCTGCAATTTACACGATCAGGGTCGATGAAGAGGCTACTACACTTAACGTATGGATCGACTTCCCGTGAATGAATTCAGGGGTGAGTAAAGTGAATAGAGGATCTCACGATACGGGGAATAATTATTTTGAAACAAGAGTTCCTCGCGTCCTGTCGTCTCCCGTTCGAAACTTTTTTCGGAGCAGGAAAAGGAAACGCTGTTCCTCGCAGACTTTTGAAGTTTACGAACGATGTTCAGCCAAGTCTGAGCCAGCATCTTTCGCCCGTCAGAGGGGATAGCGTGTGCGTTTGTCTGTGTGCGTATATACTTTTCCCTGGAGCGCCGGAAATAACCAGACGGAACTCGCCCGGTAGCTAAACAGTACGTGCGCGCGGCCGGTCCGAGCACGAGCGGCTTGTTACACCAACTTCCGGCATTATCTAAATTACTTTATATTCCCAGACACAGAAATTACGGCCAGTTCGAGCAGATATCATAGAGTTCTGGCATTAGGGAAGCTTTCGATGGAATCACCGCTCCTCGAACGATAAAGACCTGGCCAATTTCGTCCGAGAGACGTCTCCCTCTGCGAAATCCGGCTGTAAAGTGCTGCACCTCGAATATCAGTTACCCGAGATAATGTTTCCGGTTAGCTTCCGGCGTTCGCGGAGGATAATTAAAATGGTTTTACAATCGCACCGTTTACGAAGAGCCCGACCCCGGACTCCCTTAATTAACGCGCGTTACCCGAGCGTTACCCACCTCGGAGATTCGATGGATTTTATCGTTCTCAACCGAGAATGACTTCCGCCAGGGTGTACCGACGAAAATTGCACCACTCCACCCTCCTCTTACCTTCGCCCCGCTTAGACGCCCCTTGGATACGCAGGATCGAATGAGTGATTCGACCGGCAAAGAGCGAACGGGGATGGAGTCGAGGGTGGGACGCGACGGGGAAGGTAAAAGCCGAGAGGAAAGGTAGGAAGGGGTCGGATGAAAGATGGGCGAGAAGAGACGGCAGTCAGAACGAGGGTAAGAGTAACGCTGAGGCAATATCACAGTCGACTAGCGCGGGTCGAGCCGGCATACTAAGCGGGTAGAGAGTGATTTTTAAAACAGAGGACGGGGCGCCCGCGGGAATCTTAAGCAACCGTCGCGACCGGCTAAAGGGAATCTCGATGGGGACGGAGAGGGGATTGCCGGCGGCCAGAGGGAAAGAAATCGCGACGGCCGTCGAGAAATATTCGAGCGAACGCCCACGAGGGCCAGGATGACAGGCCGAGAAATTGGGAAATTGAAAACGAGCTCTCGGCTGAACGGTTCTGTGTCCGATTCGGACGCTTCTTTGTCCCGGTGTCGAATTTGCTCCACTCGGACGCCGATTCGTCGTGTAACAGCCTGCGGGAGACTTGGAGCCAACGCTACACGGAATGAATGTAAAAAATATTGTAGACAAATGTTTATGCAGGATGATAAATCAGTCGTCGTGATTTTTTAGCTACTTTCGGTAATCTCACAAAAAACGTGAACAAAACTTTAAGGTCTAATAGTAGTTGCAATTTTTCTCTTCAATAAAAAATCAAGATGATCATGATTTATTTAAATGAGGTCATGGAACCCGAACAACTGATTACTGTCACTTTAAGAATTGAACGTGCCAGTATTGTATGGTCCTTTTTAATTTATTCAGCAAACACAGCACATCCTTTTCTTTTTATTTTTTATTATGATTGTACTTAACATATAAGAAAAACCTTTTCAGTGACTCTCAGAACTTTTACTTCTGTTTGTAGATTGATGGACCTAAAATATATATTTCTAAAGTTATAACACTATCGCCATTAATTTTTTAACAATTTCCTTTAATTTTAATAAAATGTTGATCATTTTTAAATATCACGATATGTAGAATGTATTTGACCTTTTGGTACAGACTGTATGTGGGTGTAACACTTTAATACCATTTTAGTAACTTTATTATTGAATCTCAAGGCTTTTAGTTTAATTAAGACATGGTAAATACAGTAATGTCTGCTTAAGCCTTGCACATTTTATTTCCACAAGGCTAGCACAGTCTCTCCCACCATTATTTTCTGTCTACTTGGACCGTGGGAACTTTCTCGCATGGGAGCTCGACTCTCGAAACAATGGGCCATAAAAGATAAGGATAGCACTAGCCATTTAAAAGTGTTCGTGATTGATTTCCACTTTTTTGCATCGAATTTTCACGAGAGTGACGCTAATTGTGATGAAACCTTTGTATCGATACGACAACGGATAAGATCGTGGAAACTGAGAAAAATTGACGACTCAACGCCCGAACGACACTCGCGTAACTCGATACCGTCGCGAAGCGAATATCAGAGGATACCGTGCATTCCTAGGGTCGCTCGGTCTCGAGCGTCCAAAAAACTCATAAAAACCAGTCAAGCGAGAAATCGGAGGTGCGAGATTCACTTTCCAGTTCACGTATGGATCCGATTGGCAAAGCCTTACGCGTGCACTATTGTATTAAGTATCCGGTGTTCATTACGGATGATCGTGGACTGTATACACTAAAATAAAAAAAATTCATGTAAACATGTACCCAATTTCCAATCTGAGTCATCCACATATGTATTTATATGAATTTTTTTACAATATTTTACTGTGTAGAATTTACTGTTAGCTGATGTACTTTCTACATACAACCAGACATCCTGTACCTTTATATTTGTTTTCATACATGTTTAATACATTTTTATACTAGTTTCGGTCTAGTTGCATTATCCAATGTTCAAAGCTACACAATGCTGTAAACATTAAAGTTACAAATTTAATAAGCGGAACTATTTTTTTTTACCTTACGCCCATTTTTATTACTATACATCAATTAGTCTTTGAAAAAGACCGTCTCTCTGTAATATTTGTAACATGCAACAGTTGGTCCACCAATACCAGTGATAGTGACGGACATCAAAGCGCAGTGACTTCGTTCATTTTCACATGCAGATACGTTTTGATTTGCTCAAAAGTCAATTCAGAGAAAATTGCATTCTTCATTGATGCGAACCTCATGGCGCGTTCAGAGCTTTCCAATTCCCTTCGGGCCACTACCTCAGAATTTTCCTGTAAAAGCTATAGCGTCAGAGACGAATTTTTAGCACCAAACTCATCCACTCGTTGACGCTTCGTACATTCGCGAACTCTCCCCTTTTTGTTCGTCCATGTCCGCGGAAAATTTTGAATTTTCATTTGCTCCTGGTAGCTCGTTATTTCCTTCAGAGTTTATGCTCAACTGTGTCACGAAAATTGGAAAACTCAATTCGAACTTTGCAAGGACTCGCGGTAAAATTACTTTTTACACGCGCTCTTTCGTCGGTATCTGGTTAGATAGAAGAGTGTAATTTCACGAGTTTCAACTGCATAGTAAAATCACAGATAAAAAAAAACCAAATTACAGATTTTATGCCTCGCATCTGAAGAATTTATTCAAATTTTCTATGTAGCTTTCTCTGTAGTGGAAAGCTAGAAAGTTCGTTCGACTCCCCTTTTCCGGAGTAGTGAAAGTCAATTCTACTGTGCATTGTAACTCGAAGAAAGTAGCCATCCTGTGTCGCCTGTGTTCATAGTCGAAAACCAGGTTTTAGACACAGGTTTCACTTTTGAAAAAGCTGAACAAGTAAAAAAGTCGCAGATCCTTTAAACCCGGAACTCGTCTTCAAAACTTAATCGAGTGAAGATAAACTGCATGCTGCAGAAAAGTCAAAGACGCTTCAAGACCAGTTACAGCGGTGCAAGCTTTTCAAGAATTTTTCAAGCAGACTAATTAGAAGCGTATTTAGAAAGTATACATCTTTTTATAACCACGGTGAACGTTTAATCAAAGCTGTCGATACACAGCGTGATGTAATACTACACCACAAAGACAATTGAAGAGTAGATAAGTAGGTGTATCTGAACACACCGCCCACTCTTTGCATAACTTGCAGCATGTATTCTTTGATTTTCTCATGTTATTTCTGCACACAGACCGCCTACTTTTCCGCGAAACGATTTCCCGCATTACAAAGTGTAACACCGTGACTCGGTTATTTTTTGCCAGCACTTAAAAGTTCAAAGTATGCGGACGGAAAACCTATCAGATGGTTGGAGGTCGGTCCTACACGTGGCAGGCATTTGATACTTCGCCGTCGACCCTTCCAGGACACCAGATATTCGCTCAACTATGCTATTAATTTGCTCATAAATATTCCTCCGAGTTTGTCTGTAACATTTAAGAGCCATTTTACGGTCCCTTGCTCTCAGAATACTAAAAACAGTTGAACGCACGAGGCAAGAATTATACTAAAAATAAGTTTTGTCTCGTACACTTTGCCTCGCGAAACACAAAGTCTCGGCACGCCACGTCCAATGTTCTCGAGGGGTTAATTAAACCGCATACCTTTCGCAGCCGTGGCGCTGCAGTAAGAAAAAATCGCCGACTCGTTTTTGCCCGGCATCTTCGGGAAAAGTTAAAACGGTCGCGGCCAGCAACGATTCATCATCGGACGCGTCGAGGATGCAATCGTCTCCACGACCAAGGACCGCGAAAATCGATGCGCTTCCGGTCCCGAGTTAATCTTCCGTCCTCGGTTCGCTAGCGAGGTAATCGGGCAAGATCGGCCGGTTACTCGCGCGCGAACGGCTCTGAGTGTCTCGCGAGCCGAGCCGAGCGGCTCTGAATTTAAACGAGGATCCACGTCGCCGCTTCCGGTTCGCCTCCCTCGCGACGGACAACCCGGAAACTGTTTTTAGAAGCGTCCCTCACGCCCGACGCGTTTCCTCGATTTTCGTCCAAGCACGTAACGCTCGGAACGCGCTCGAGCCAGCTGTCCTATCAGCTTCGAGCGTTACGCGTTGGGAATCGCAAATTAAATTCGAACGATTTACTCCGAGTGTCGGCGGAGATACAGAATCGGAGGAAGCTCCGCGCGGATATTGCGTGGGCTCTTCGAACGCTTTCGGATCCGCGTCGGATTCGTACAATTCCTCGAACGAGCCTGGAGGCGAGGCAACGCGAGGAACCGTTATCGTCAGCCGAGCCGGAAATTTTCCTTATTTCGCCAGGGAATTGTTTCGTCGCTTCGAGGCAAGGGCGCGAAGGACGCGAACGAAACGAGATACTGGTAGGAAATCGCGAATTTTGATTTCTCTCAGAGGAAAGACTTGGACGACGTTATTCGACGTCACGCAAGACGATCCCTTCAAGGTTGTATCTCCTCCGAGCGAAGCTCGACGAAAAATCCGAGTTTGCCGTGACGAAAACGCGGGACAATCGCGCGGAACAAAACGCTAAACGTCGAGAAGAAACTTCGTGAGCGTTACAAACAGCACTATTACATTAAAAAGGATTTATGGCAGTCCTCGCTGAAGCTCCCCCAGCATGGGCAGAATAATCTTCCGTGGGAGAAAAAGTCGAATACGAATTTTAATTAGCTTCTACTTCAAATAAATCGTCGGCAAAGGTAAATAGAATCTCAAAGAGACGTCGCTCTCTTAGGAAACGGAGAGACGAACTTAGGCGGAAGCAATCGCGACGACGATGAACCGGCGATTTCTATTTCGCTGCGTCTTTCGTTTCCATATTTATCGATCGCCCCGCCAACTACAAACGAGGCTGTTGTGCAACTTGAGAAAGGAAGATTGATCGAACGGCTGACCTACGCACTGTCGATTCAATTGCTCGGGCGCTCTCGCCGTAATAAATCATCCCAGCCGCGACGTGCGCGAGGGTGAATCGTCTGAAGACCTCGTTCTTTATCTATACAAAATCGTCCGGAATAAATCAGAGCTTCCTGCGCGATGGCGAACACTGTAGTTTCCCCGAAGTTCCACGGAATCCTTTCCTGCAGACACAGCGAGTCGTAACTATCACGGCATGGTTTATTATCGATCATCAGCGGAGACGTTAGAAGCGACTCGCCACGATCGTGGCAACGTCGACCGACTTACTTGCCAGCAAATTCTTTGTCCATTTTTCTTTCGGCGGGGCCATGAATTTTCAAGTCGGTGCGTTCGCGCTAATGCGTCGGCGGGATGGAAAAAAGAGGGCGAGAGAACCGAGGGTGTAAACGGTGGTAGGACCGTCGGCGACGTGCACTCGCTGAACTTCGCGTTTTTAACGTCATCCTAATAGCTTCGAAATTTACTGCGCCGCGGCGCCGACTAACGACAATCCTGACGACTTTTGCGCCGTAATCGCCAGAAAACGAAATTTCCGACGAAACGCCCGGCGCTCGCGATATCTTCGCAGAGTACCGCGCGAAGAGAAACCTGTCGATCACATTGTTTAGGCAGCCAGTAATATGGGTGGTCATTAATCAGACGGCGCCAAAATATGTACCCAGTAGTATCAATAGACGCTAGACAGGCAAATAGAATATCATTTGTTTTACCGGCTGCTGCCAATAGTGTGAACCGTTTGTCAGACGGCTTAAAATATTTCGACAAAAGCGCGCACAGTAGGTATTTATCATATGCCGTTGATTAAGGGGTCTTCCCACTGTGAACCTCTGAAAAATTGCCCTTTTTTGGGAATTTTTTTGTACTAAACGAAATGTCCAATCTAAATAAAGTTTTTCTTACTGATTAATACACTTATTGAGAGTACAAACAAATTTTTTTGCAATTTATAATAGTTTATTTAACTATATATATCGCACTGAATTGAGCGCCTCAAGAAAACGATGTAGTGCTGGCGTAGATGATTGCAAAAAAATTATTTGATTAATCAGTCTCAAATTTTTACACATTATTCAATACATCAGTGGCTATCGCAGGGACCACGGAAACTTTGTTTTATTAACAATTTCATACTTTTTACAATGACAAATGACTAAAAATTCATCGGATTTCGGAACTTAAACATTCAAACTTCCGGCATTTGGTTAATTTTTTATCAATTAAAATAATTTTGGTTTCAACGATAACGACATCCGTGACGACTAAAAACCATTTTGAATTTTTTTATTCAGATGCGTCGTTCTTCTGGAATCATCTACGTCAGCACTACATCGTTTTCTTGAGGTGCTCAATTCAGTGCGATATATATATTTAAATAAACTATTATAAATTGCATAAAAAAATTGTTTGTACTCTCAATAAGTGTATTAATCAGTAGGAAAAACTTTATTTACATTGGACATTTCGTTCAGTACAAAAAATTCCCAAAGAATGGCAATTTTTCGGAGGTTCACAGTGGAAAGATCCCTTAACAAATTTTCGTGGCTCCAGTTACGTACTCATTATGCGTGTATGAAAGATAGACTGAAACGTGACGTAACTGGGATTTCGGAACGTAAAACAAGAAACGAAGCACCACAGAAACCTCCACACAAGCGGCGGCATAAAATGGCAAAATTCAGAATCCGCAGCGCAACGTCCTTTTTTCCTCGCTTCTCTTTTTAATTCCTGTTCCCGGCGCTCCCACCACTACCTCCTTTTTGCGCGGCTCCACGCAAACGGTGGTTTTCCATGCGTCCCGAAATCTCGTTTCTTAGCGGTGTGTTACAGAAAGCCGCAGGATTTAAAATGTATGAACCACACCCCGGGACAGGGGACGATATTTTATTCAAAAATGCGGATTCGCCGACGCGTCATGCGGCATTAGAATTCGATAATACGGTTGCGGAGGTTTTTGCCCCTCTAAAACTCTCGGTCGAGCACGGGGGTGGTTGCGACCCTCGTTTATTATGGGCGCGGCGCAGAAGGCGGCTCCATAATTTCAGCATCCGCCCTTAACGAAATTCGGGGCTTAAGAACGAAATCCAATTTGGCCGTTTGAGCGTGAAGCGAAGCCGCGAACCACTCGGCTCTAATGGGATTTACGATATCGCGTGTAATTTATGGTAAAATAATCGGTACCGTCTCGCGATGAAAGAAAATCTGAGTCCTCGGTAGAGGAAACTGCGGTGTAATGAACCGACTGACACAGAAATTTTGTTCGTCCGGTTCATTTCAATCCACTTCGTTGCGTTTACGTTTAGACCTCACAAAACAGTACGATCACGCATAATGGAAAAATCAAAGTGCAACAAAATTTGCATCGCTGTATACAACATTTGCGAAATTGAAATAGTGCACTTACGTTTCCGTATGCAAAAGATGTGAATCCAATTTTACAAACGTGATGCGATGAAAAAGAAAACAAACTGTGTTCATAGAAATTTGATTAGTTGATCAATTTATGTTAATATCTAAACATAGTGAGGTTTCTTTTCGATTGCACCACGTAATTGTGCAATTATCGCAGATCACAGCCTAAATTTACACAGAAATTTTCATTTTTGGATTCCCGCCCGTTTCATTTTTCTAGCCTACTCTCGCCTCTCGCCGAATTCGTCTAATAAAGAAATCTCCCTTAGCTCTAAAGTCGCTCGATTATTCGCGCACCTTGATCCCGGAATTACACGAGTCCCGAATAAATTCCCACCGAATACATAACGAGGATTCGCCCCCGTCTCTGTGGATAGACCCATAAATTTCTACGGAAATTGCCGCTTATTATCAAAGGATCGGCGCGGTTGCAGCGAAAGGACGGATGCGGAAGCGCGAGGGCAATCACGTTTCAGCTTTCGACGCGCTCCGGCTCGGACCAAGTTCCCAGGGTGGTCAAACAAAACGTGTAATGCGATGTTAAATCGTGCAGTCCGATCGATCGCGGCGCGTTACACCGTCTAATCGAAACTCCCTTCGCGCAGCTCACAAGACTCGCCGGTAATTCGCCGAGCAGCGAACCGGAACTTCCGTAACGACGAACCCCTTCCCCTCATCCCGACCAAAATTAGTGTTTTTCTTGCATGGAAATCGCGGCCGGTCAGCTCTTGCTGTTCTTTGCCCTCATTAAGTACTCAAAATACTATTTGTCCGGTTGAGTCGATACTTGGTGGAAAAAGTTCGCTTTTCCCGGTAGAACCAAGCGCAGCAGTCTACTTCATGCTCGAGGTAGCAAGGATACGGTTGCTTAACCGTGGTTAGGTTTCCAGTTAAGCGTAGACTCGTGCGTGAACATCGCGCTTTCCGGTCGCTGATCGGTCAATTTCGGTTCTGTTGCCATTAGCGTCGGGATCATTCGGCAGATTGCGAAATGCCGAAGCGTTAAAGGGTGTGCTAGGATACAGGAAGCGTAATCGAGTTGAAAACTGATTTGCTACGATTGCGAGAAGCATAGGATAAGAATGACACGAGAGTAACAAATGAGTTTACGTAGAAAGAGATTTACATTAATTATAAATTTTCTTCGTGATGCTGGATTACAATATGGCTGATTAATCCTTCTTTGTACTCTTAGCTCCTCAATAATCCACAAGTAGTGGTACTTATCTACTTATGACAGATTTTTAAGAGTATTCGATATCTGAAAAGCTTTTCAATTACTTTTACTACAAACCTAGAATATTGAAGAACCTAGGCTTATCTTGAAGCATAAAGCTTCTACTTTTACAGTCTTGCACTTCATTTTTTTGAAAATTGCTTTTTGCTGCAGAACAGAGTAAAAAACTAAAGAAATATATTTTTTTTTTTAATCTTGTAAATCCAAACGGATTTGCGAAGCTTAACAGAACGTGTTGAGGATTTATTTTAAGAACACTTTCTAGAGGAAAGCTCCCCTTTACAACGCGTACTGAAAAGTTAGGCTACGATTTTATTTCGGTTTTATAGCACTTCAAACAAAAAGCAGACTGTACTAGTTTTTAAATCCATTAAACCAATAAATGCGACTTTTGCGCAGTAAGTCCTTCAGGTTTTATAAAGTTGCAAATACAAGATAGAATATTTTCCTCGCTTTAATATAAACAAAAGAAGGAAAAATGAAAGACAGACTAATTTAAAATATTTAAGCCCCATTTTGATGCTATTTCAATATAACTTACACAGGATAACATTGCGAACCCGTTTAAATAACGTTTGGATGGAAAAGAAGAACTTTTTAATAAAAATAAAAAGAAAACAAGGTAAGAGCGCATAATGCAAAAAATGCACTGAACATGAACTGTTGTGTCTGCAGGATGCAATGAGCTCTGTGTACTATAAATAGTTTATTTAACCCAGCAAAAAGAAAAAAACCTGAAAATAGCTCCGCATTGTTCATACATCCATATCATCCTAATGTTTTCTAATATTTCATTAGTACTATTACTAAACTTTTCTTATTAAGGTATCAATTTCTCTCAACGCAGATGAATGAACTTATCTTCCTCGAATCTACGTGCTCCGAATTTCGGTCACGTATTATTTTATTATCACAGTCGGCCTCAGGATAAAGGAATAATACTTCCAGCAACGTTCCAAGGTTTGACGCAATCAGGACCAAAGTCGGCCGCACAGTAAAACGTGACACACCTTGACGTCAGCTCCGCCGCGGTTTTCATCACAACTGGCGCGTATATTATCGGCTGGCGTAGCATTTCGGCCAGGCAGGTGTCACCGACAGCCAGAAATCGACCGTTCAAAGATATCAGCCGCGCGACGTAAGAAAAAGGGCGAGCAAAGAAAAGAAGCGGAATGGACATCGAACGGTGGAAAGCTGGTCTCGCTCGTCGGCTACAAAGGAGTCTCCGGAAATGGAAAAGGAAAGTGGAAACGACTTCGGATTCCTCGGCGAATAGAAACTCTGCTAACGAATCCCGAAACGCTGCGCCTCTCTGATTCCGCTGACTGTAACTAACCACGAAGGTTTCGAATTGTTTAGTAAGGATCGTCGAATCACGGCGAACCTCGACCGAAGGGAAAGAATTTCCAGAGTCGGAACGCCGAAACTATGCGAGCGGATTAAAGTACTTGGTAAAATTCACCCTCGGTCGGTGCTCGTCCTGCGCTCGCTCCTGCTCGACGACTCGTGTCCCGAGGGAAGATGAAAATTAGTAGGCGCCCTAGACATGCCGGGATCGCGGGTCTTACGAGCGCGGAACACGGAATGATTTAGACGAAGAAGATAAGCAACGCGAGAAAATCGAATGGATCCATACGTTAAGCTAGATTACGTGTCCGATGGTCAGATTGCAGCCGTTGTCTGCTGGATTTATTAAGCAACACCGTGTATATGTGTACGTGTGTGTTTGTGTCCGGTCGCCGCAGTGTGGCTGGGGGCCGAGGGAGTTGAGGAATCGCAATTTCCGATAGCGAAAGAGGACGATCGCTGTGAGACGGAACCAGTCACCAGATACTCTGCCGAGGAGCGCAAAAAAACGGTGGCTCGCATCGATCAAGTTCCGCTCCGTCCAGTGATAAAGCACACAGGAGGAACATAATTCTTCGCGATAGCTTCTGCGAACACTATGGAAAGGAAAGACTGGACGCGTCATGTGTAATTGCAGTCCGATTAAGGGCGTAAATCACGGCGTCGCGGCGTCCCCTTCGATTTGATCGTCGGTCGAGACGATTTCGATTCTTCGGTTCGCTGTGGTGTCGCTGCTGGAAAGTTAAATGAAGAGCGACGAAGTTCAAGGGAGAAATTCTGATCTCGCGAAACTTCCGGAAAACGTTGCTCCGCGCATGCGAAACTTGCTTAATTACTGTGCCAAGAATGCTATTTTGTAATTTGAGTGTATGAAGCTTGTTAATATGCTGGAGAATGTAATAAGACCGAAGGAGTTAATATACGATTAACTATCCTGAAATCAGCTGCTACTTCAGCGGTTCGTTACACAAGTTTCAATGTATCTTCTCGTAATCGCAATAATTCAACGAGGAAATAAGACGATCGCTCGCGTGGTTGATAGTGGTACAAATTGAAACTAGTCAGACGTCAGGTTACATCGTTCTTCTCGGACAAAAATTCGTTTCATTAACAAAACCATTTCTTCGAGGGGCGCAACGGGGACGGATACTCATAAGTTACGTGAATAATCCAAACTTATGCCATAATCTCACTAGCGCAAAGCTTGCAGACGCTAATCCCGAAACGACGTGGAAATATGAACTCGTAAAGCTATTGAGCAACTGGCCGGAAACGACCAGCCGTGTACGTATATGCAACCAGCTACATGGACAAGGGGCCACTAATGCCCCCGCGGAGATTTATCGTCCTACGCCGATGGGATTGTTACGTAAGGTTAAGCTCAGGGTCGAGGCGTCAGGATTTGACCCCGCCGGTGATTCCCAATGGCGCAGCAGTCGCGTAAATCGCAACCGGCTACTGTTCGCGAATCTGCTCCCAGGGAAGCACGCTTTTCTTCACTTTTTCTGAGCTTAACTACGATTTTGAAGATACTGGAATTAGAGAAGCGGCTTTCATTCATAACACCATTGACTCTTCAATAATGGAATTGTAATTTTAAACCTCTTGCGGTTTTTAGATTCAAACGGTTGAGCCTTCGTAAAAAAATCGTACAACTATACATCTGTATATCTAGGCTCTTTTTAACCTTTAGAGGGCGAAGCTTCTATGTTTACTTGAATTTTTCTTTTTCGAAGATTGCTTTGTGATGTAGAACAGAGTAAAAGAACTAACGTGAAACAATTTCTTTAAAAATTTTGCAAATTTAAAGGACTCTAGAGAGCATGACAAATTCTTTTCGAGATACACCGCTATAATAAATACACGCAGACATCGTGCACTAATTGTAAGTAGTCTAAAGTACAATGATTATGTCCAAAAGACGCTCTCACATTTCATACAATTTTTTTAAGAACTAGACTTTTGTAATTCTCTCCATTTTTCAATATTTATACTCTTGGTTTATAAGTTCTTTTCGAAATCATTCATCCAAAATTATACTACAGAATTTAAAAGAAGTATACAGTAGAACCTCAATTCAGTAGTTATATCCAGTCAGGACGAAATAAAACGAATATTTGAGAATTTTTTTTAAAAGCATAAGCATATTATAGGTTCAACACTTTTTCTGTTTAAAAGAACAATATTTAAAACGTATTTCCTACCTTTTTGTAGTAAAAATATTCATTTATGAGGAAGTTATTGGCGATGACCGACAAACACTTTTCAAAAAATGGTTTTGCGGCGAGTGCTGTCGTTCAACATCAGATTATGTAAAATAAAAAAAGTCAAAGGATTTCGTAAATTTGTTAGTTTCTCCTCTGATTAATCGAAGGAATTTTCAAAACATTATGTTAAAACAAATTGAAGACTGTTTAAAGTAAAAGCTTTAATTTTCAGGATAAAAAACGGCCATTTTTTATAAAATTAAAAATATACACTAAAAAAAATCCTTCGACAAACCACTAGATTTTTATATCTGAAATAAACTCACCAAATTTGGAAAATATTGGTGCAGTAGTTTTTGAAATATCTTGCTCACCGTCTTCGAAAACGTTGTATCGAGAAAAATGCGTTTAATGTTTCAAAAGCGAATTGCATATAATTAAGAAATTAATTGTAAGTGTCTATATCTCTATGCAATTTAGTCAGACAAATTTGAAACTTTCAGAGAATATTTCAAAAACTGTCATTTTTGAAAATTCGATTTTTGTCAACTTCCTGACTGGGTATAACCGTTCATCTGACTCTTAATTACTTTGTATTTTTATTATTCTGTGTTCTAACTTTCCAATGTATCAGTGATAGAAGTACACTACATTTCACAATAACACTTGAACTTTCAATTAATGATGCTGTACTAAAAATAAAAAATTCTGCGTCAAGGAAACACTTCAGTTCTGACTCCAATATTAAACCTGTTAATCGAGGTTTAACTGTACCCAAATATTGCAAGCACTCGTACATGTACTTCCTCAGGCAAACAAGTAGAAAACTGGTTGTATTATAACTCTTTAGGTTTCTCTCGTTCGATTGCTATACCGAATATTGATTAAACTCTAAACTGTATCCTACCAACACACGCACCGTGTTTAATCAACGACAAAGGGAAGGAGATAGAATACAACGGTAATAGCAGTGTTCTGTTTTAGATGACGTAAACCAAAACCTCACGACTTCGCCTTCGTATAGTTTGCCCGGGTCAGAATGAGCTCGGCATCCGCCGCGGCGGGACGAGCGAAGAGGGTTAGGGTACACCGAAAATGCACGCAAACTCTCCTGACGATTGTGCGGTAGCTAAGCGGCAGTGTAAATCCCAATGAGCTGAGTCCGACAGACTTGGCGGACGCGCAGCGGACCGTGGACTCGCTCTACCGTGAAGTCTGCATCAAACGAGCGTTCGACCTGGCCGGGCCATCGACGGAACTCGGCCTCTGAACTCTCTTAATGTCGTTTACACATCCGCTTGTGCGGCTTTTTCCAGGTCGCGGATGAACAGAAGAGCCCAGAACGGGAGGGGAAAAAGCGAGCCAGCTAATTACAGAGACTTCTCTGCACAGGCTATTAAATTTGAATCAAAGCGCGCGTACAGGTTCGAGGGGCAATTTTACTGTAAATGCCATGCGGCGGTTATGGCCTCGCTTCCTTGCAAAATTGGCGACCCAAGTATCGCAAGCTTCATGCTACCGTGGCAATTTTCGACAAAGATGTCGCCGTGCGAATCGGTGTCATCCCAAACGGACGAGGAAAAAGAGAGTCAGCCAACTGACAGAGACGTAGAGAGAGCGCAATACACGTCGCTCGTGAATCGATTCAGTGATATTATAAACGTGGGGATCGAATAATTCGAACAACGGTCATGCCGAGTCGCGGCGATCGTTTCACGATCGTTTTACGCGCAACGATTTGCGTGAAACGCGACGCCAGCGTTGCGTAAGCTGCAACCGTGCGACACAATTTTTCACAAAAACGTTATTTTACACCGCGACAGATAAAATATTGCGAATAATAATTTGACGCTGTGGTGCGTGAAAGGAGAAAAACGCGGACGCAATAGGACGAAGCGTGCAACCGTTACATACAATAATTTACATTTTCCCCTTGCATTTAGTTTTAAAGAGGCTTACTCGTTTGTCACCGTGCGCGAATGAAAATGGAAAATATATTCGCACGGTCTCCGAAAGTGTGTGCGCATTTTAACGGTTTGTGTTGTCGCCCGATTCGACTGACCGGCATTGTTTTCTGTCGGATTGATATCTTTTTCGCTAACGAAATTCAACTGTAGTGTCACGCGAGTAACTGGCCGCGAAACGCGACGGTTTCGGGATTCGATTTCACATTTCCGTGAAATTCAGGGCTCACATTTATCGCGGTTCGCCCTGGCCGCGTATTTCGCATTATGGTTGATTTCTGTTTCTAGCAGCGGAAACCTGACGATTTAAATTTAAACGAGGTCGTCGCCAGGAACGCGAAACGTCCGGCCGCTCCTGGTTTGCGGTAAGATTATTTGCCCCTCGTTTTACGGATCATTATATGCATTTTCTAGTCCAGAAAACCGAAAACCAAGATGCCTAAGCCTCTCGTTCGGTCGAGCCGCCTCCTCTGTTCGCTCGCCTCGCTTCCCGTTCAATTATCGTGATTTCAGTTCTTCGTTTCAGCGCAACTTCGTCGGTATTATCAGTCTGTTGACAAATTCGTCCGGCTCCTGCGAAATAGTTGTTTCCGCTAACGCCATTAGTTTCCCGCGGCACCAGACGCAGCTAATTCCTACGAATATCATAGAAGATACACGACGAATTACAATTGGACTATCTGCAGCCGTGCACGAGCGTCTCACGTGTAATACTCTTATACATTCGAGATGCTTACAGTACAGACAGAACTCTAATTTAACTATTATAACATTTCCCTGGAAGACAGTGAAATCCCATCTGCGGCAAGAGACACGTACTTGCCGAGGAACAGGGAATATCTCCGACAGAAGTCGATCTGTCGTGGCGTTTCAGGTAGAATGTTGATAAGGGAATTATCTCAACGATATTACCGACGCACGGTTGTACATTTACCGCCGTCTGAATCGAGCTCCCTGTTGAATCCTTCGAGCGTGAATCTCGGATGTTTTTGCCGATGAGCCCGGGCTCCCGTAGCCCGGTTACAAATGTCTGTCGTGATTCGCTCGGAGCCAGGGAAGTAACAGGGGTTTAGGTGAACCCTGAACGTGTCAATTATCGATCTAACGGCGAGACCCGCGCGCCCGTGGAGCCGATAATAAATTCGAAGATGCCTTGAGGAGGTGGCAAGATCGCGGGTGAAGATCGTGCGCGGGAAAGAGCAAATTCATTTTCCCTGTTACGGTCTCATGCATATTCGATCGTTTAAACGAAGGAATAGGCGGCGGGCCGGAGATTATGCAAAAGTATTCGCTCGTCGGCCACGCAACCGCGTTAATCTCGCGTGTAGAACGCGCGAAACACTCGCGACGCGTCTCATGGACGAATTCGGTCGGTGTACGTGCACCGCGTTAAGCAACGGTGAACGGTGTACACAACATCCTCTGATCCGTATTCAATTAACGCTAATCCCATTGGCGAATAAACGGCGAGGCATCAGTGTGCCAACCTGCCGGCATTAAACGCCGCGCACGTGTGCCGGGGAAGAAGCTGGGATCCGTCGGTCCGAAGAAGAACGAAAAGGCGGGAAAATCGTTGGGGAACGCTAGTCCCGAATGGCGACCGCTGCATTCCGAACACGTTCCTCTCCCAGCGCTGGGGCGCAATAACGCGCGTACTCAAAGGTCTCGACAACAAAGTTAAAAGAATAACTTCCCTATGTCTTTTAGATTGCAAATACGTCGGATTGATTTTTGTCTATACTACTAGCTTTCCAAAGCTACGGAAGAAAATGTGTCTAGTTAATCCATGGTTACACTGCTACTTCCTCGAAGGTACGCGAGCTGGTAATACAAATACGGATTAATCCGCCATATCAGTCTAATCTACTACTTGAGTCTAGATTTGCCTAGAAATTTTAAAACTATGACTTCCATCAGGACGAATGACATTTTCTGTTCCCTATCTGTGGAGGACTGGAATGTCAAACAGATTATATTCATGTTACGATCGTTCAGACGTCGAATTCGGTACGCGTTACATTTAGATCCTGGCGCGTCGAATCAAGATGATATTCAGATTATATTCAAGTTGATTTTTGATTAAATCAGGGCGGAGTTAGATTATTCCAACTTAGGCTCCTCGATCTATCGCATCTTATCGCTCACGACCGAACCCTCGAACCTTCTCCCCTTTAAATAGGACTCGCATGTGGTAAAGACGCGAGTAGAATCCCCTTTCGCGCGATTATCGGCCGCATAAACCGGGAACACGCCCGTCCCATCCTTCCCAACACCTTCCGTCCCCGCCCCGAACAACAATTTGCATTTTAAAAAGCGGGGGCCACGAGAGTTATTCCCGCGAGAGGGTAATACGTCTTCCTTTCGCCCGCGGGATTCGTTCGCGGGACACGACTAACTTTCGGCCGAGCTCACAAAGGGTTCGCCGCGCTATAATCATCAGTTTTACCGGGAGAGAACGAAGAACCGGGTCGTCGAGAGACACCGAGGATACTTTCCGTGCCTCGAGGCAACCACGCACGTATCGCACCGCAGAAACAATTCCAAAAGCTAACACACCCTGAGAAAACAGGTACAATCTTGTTATAAATATCAATGACGGTGTCGCGGACGCGCGGGGTATGGGGCTCATCGACGTCGATGCTTTCCCGGAGATAACATCGGAAGCATTTCCGGAATGTCGTCGAAAATCACCGGGGTATCCCGAGCCCGATGCTAATGCTCTGATACGACATCTGCACTCTCGAGACGTCATGCAGATACGTCGAGTATCTTCTGGACATTACTGCATATATGCGGCGGACGTTTCCAGCCGAACCCGGACCCACAACCCCGATGAACTTCAACGAGAGCAAGAAGGAACCTTCGTCGGTGGAGGTTGGCCGGAACATTACCACCGCGCCGCGGTGAAGAACTCGTCAACGTGTACCGCGGCTGTGTATTCGTCGTCGTTCGAGCACGGGTGGACCACAGGCAAAGGGAAAGCGGCGACTTACATAGTCAGCGAATCGGCCTAAATCGTGTTACGCGCTGCATATGCATCCAACGACAATGTGATAGGACATCACTGGATTTTTTGTTTCTCAAAAGCAATAAAATAAGACTTTGCAAGACTTCTCACGTATATAGAAATATGAACAAAGTCCCTTCCTCAGTACGATGCGGAGAAACAGTCACTCATTATGTCGTTTTTTAAAAACTAGTACTTTTGTATGAAAACCGAAGATGGAGTTCGGAATTCCTTTCAATATTAGCTAGCGTCAGTTAAAAATAGTGAAAGTAGTTTTTTATTAAATTATACTAATTAATATGGGTCGTGCACTCAGTTGAACCAATTTGAGAGGAAACAGGAATACAACAAGAGTTTAAAATTCTCTTTAAAAATATTGAACCATGTTATTTTAACTAACAAAACTTCCGATCGAACCGCTAATAGCAGAATAATCTAAACTGATCACGCTTCGTGGTCCACTCTGTATAATATAAAATAATGGTCCCTATTAATGAGCCTGCACCCATTAGTACCTTCATATTTAAATAAGTTGTAAGAAAATGCTTCTAAAAAAATAAAAGAAAAGCATTTTTGTAATTAAGTTAGACTATCAAATATAACGAAAAAAAAATGTTTTTCTTTTATTTCTAGTGGCATTCCTTTATAAAAATCATACAAAATCATTTAAAACATTGTAGACCGAGAAATGTGAAGAATGGAGAAGTGTGTTATCGCATGAGATCTAAACAGCGCGGGTCTAGTTGACCACTGTGTGTGCATGCCGTGCAACAGCCGCGTCCTCAGACCCTTCGTCGGCGAAGAACACCGTTATCGCCCACTTAAGGCAATTTACTTCCTCGGATCACTTGCCAAAAGCGAGAGGAGCCGATCGATGCTCAAGAGGACCAAATTCTGCCCGCCCCTTATCAAAGGCTTTTGAAATCGTTGCCAGGTGCGGCTCGTGTTGGATTCTTCCGCTCGCCGACGCGACGTGACGGAAATAAGTCTATCCAAATCGTCGCGAGAGCAGTGAAAGGAACATGTCCAGAACCGTTTGAGGTATATCGTGGTGTTCCGGAGATCCTGGCCGAGGAGCGGAGCTCCCATCAGCCAGAAGAATCCAGTTAAGCTCCGTCGTCCCAGGTGTCGTTTTTACCAGAATATCGGATGTCGCCGACCATCGAAACGGCTTGACCCTATTGATCTCCACCCTCAAGGTCCTAACGCTTGCCGATATTAAGGGGTCGCAGGGACTCGATTTCGAGCAGAAGCCAATCGTCGCCGTGGAGGCAGAAGGAATCGAGTTACGCCACGGACAATGATTGCCTCTGGCCGTTGCTCGACGAGGGCGGCGGCGGCGAGATTGGCCGATATCGTGGGGAAGCAACGACGCTTGACCTTCGCTAGAAACGAGCTTGTATAATAAACCGAAAACTGAACGCGGAACATAACTGGTTCGGAATCGAATCAGTTCCTCGAAGAGGGGTGGAATTGTCCCCAGCGTTGGAAGTATGAAAATTCACGAAATACCATATTCGTTCGTTGCGATGGACAAGCACGAGTCGAAGGGCACTGATTAAATGCTTCAGTATGCGAGGAGAAGCGGAACCGGTTCCTGCTCGACGAATTCTAGCCACGCGCTCCGCGGCAATTCGGTTTCCCAATTTTCGCTCGACAATTACGCTAGATCAGTGTAAACGAAAAAAAAAAAAAAAAAGAGAAACGGGAGAATCGGGACTACGGTATCGTCGCAGTGTTGTGCCAACTCCGATCAGGCAGAAATCGTCGGAGCTTTCAGCGATCGCGTTCACGATACATTGCTTAAACGGCGATCCTGAAGTTAGACCGTAAAACGAAACATTTTTCACTCGGGGCAGTGCAGAGGGGTGAAGGAGACGAGGAGGTGGTGAACCACGTCATTTCGTGCACTTCGCGTTTGGCCAGCTTCCATGCTCGTCCCGGAGCTCGCGCAGAAATATGTATCGCGTGTCGGTCGCTCGCGAAATTAAGTCGCCGGCCGAATCGATTCGCGACATTCTTCGCGCTTCGAGGGCCTCGCGTCTACGCTCAAGAGGGAGGAGGACGATCCGAAGTTCACCGCTGGGGATCCTTACCCTTTCCCTCGATGACAAACTTTCCTCGAGAAAATCATTCCGCCCCTCGCCTCGAAAGCCCTCGTACAGTTTTCGAACCGCCGCGACCAAATAAGTTTTCAAGTACGCTACCAACTTTTTCTATAAATCAATGCTCGTCTCGCGGAGGCCACTCCGCAGTCCGATGATCCATTTAACGTCCCGCATCTGTGGCGGGTTTGCGGCTGAAATCGGGAAACGTTTCAGAAATTTTTCATGGAGATATACAACGTGCTTCGCAGTTCCCGCTTCGCCTAGTCTATTCTACGGTCTTCTCAGACGGGCCGAGGAAGAAAGAGATCTCACCGAGTACTAAACTTTCCCATAACTTAGGATGAACGTATTGACAGAGGAGTGAAATTGTATTCCAAAGGATTACAGTTTTGATATTAATTCTGCTATCCTCTTTGAATATTTTTCGACAAAACGGAAATGCATTATTGTTATGTCTATTTTCTTTTCCAGAAAAATGTAAGGAAATCAATAGTTACTATTATTTACGTTTCTTAGGCTAGTAATAAAAGTAATTCCACATTAAATTTTTACGAGGACCGTAACAGAGTTAATACTACCAAAATATTCGAGAATTACTCGAAATTAAATATATAAACTCTATTCTAATTTTGAGACATATCTATGCAATTAGTTTTAATATCTATGTTTTTTATTTCCCGACGTTATATTTAAAATTCCTCATTTATATTCATAATACTGTAATAATTATAAAATTTAGTCCATGTAGATTCTACATTGTAGAATATTCAAGAGGGACGTAGCAGGATTAATCCTATTACAATTGTGGATGAAATATTTTATGCAACACTCTAGATAAAATATCTCGTGTGTCCTCGTGTTACGTTGTGATAATACAATTTTTCATATGATGAACTAAACATAATTATTAACAAATCACTCCTTTCGTAACTGTTTTTCATTTTTTAATTGTTAGTTATGAATATTTTTTTTCTACCTATGCAATTTTTTTTAATTACTGTCCAACTACTTTAGAATACTTAATATACATTTTTCATTATCTTCAGCATTCATATATGTATTCCTAAACATGTTATTGTCTATTACAGTATATTATACCGTTTTTTTCGCTCCACACTCTAAAGTACGCTAAAGTACATTGAATCGTAAATACTGATGGATACGCGCAAAGCATTTCGTTCTTAGTATCACATGAACGGTATTGCAACGAGAAATATCTTGCCTATACCGTTGCATAACTGATATTATCGTGGTAGCGAGATATCTCGTCCATAACGTTGCACAGTACTGGGTCCATACTAATATTCGAAAGCAATTCTCGAACAGATTGCAAATCATGTTTGCCGGCACTTTCTTGAGCGAAGAACAGTTTGAAACGAACTCATTTTACATCCTATGCTTGTTAGAAGTTGCAAAAAGTTCGAAAAGTATTAGCAAGCATTGTTTGCAAACAGTGTTCATGAACTGCTTGCTGATAAATACGCAAATAAGTTGAGTTACTTAATGAACATAAACATGCAGTAAGTACATAACTATTAATTGCACGACTTCAAAAGATCATTAATTTAATATCGTAACAAAGTTTACTCCAATCCTTAAAATGTATCAAGTATCCCAAAAAGTTCTACAATTTTTGCAAGCATAATATGAATACATTTCATTACATTTCTACAATATTCTTCGAATCCTAATACAAGTAGAAAGAAAAGGAACTCTCTTGATTGCCTGATAATTCACACCATGAATGTACTTTGGAGGAAAACAGCAGCTTAAAGGATATCATATTTACAAGATAAGCTTTACAGATAATTGTGCGATCGCGCACAATTTCTTCAACTCGCATGCACAGAAACGCCCGATTCATCCTCGACGACACACGACGGTGCACGGATTACCTTGCACTGAATAAGCGCGCGTCTCTCCCTATGAAAGAGATTCGTGGAAACGCGTCGCAATATTCTAGGGCGAACGGTAAATCTTGGAAAACAGCTGGGAAAAGAGGAGATTTCAATGTCGAGATATCGATGGCAGACGTCTCCCGGAACGCGAAGACAGACGGAGCGAGGACGCAATGTAATTTGAACGATAGTTTGCCTTGGGATGTTTGAAACTGTTACGCGAACTGGAGGAAACGCTATTGGAGAATTTGATTCGAAGTCAATAATCTGCCGGAAGAAATAGTCAACTACCTCTATCCGACACAGAATTCTGTGTAATCGAATTCTCAAAATGCACAAACTACTATTTGCCAAGAACGTTTCGGTTCGATTTGAGACTCTCCTATTACCACTGCGGCTGAATAGGGAGGCGGGCACGAGCGGAGGACTCGAAGGCCGCAAGTTTTGATGAAATGCATTCCGACTACTACTGTGATGACCCGCCGGGAATTCGGCGAACACGCGATTTCTCTCGATGGCAAAGAACGGAGCGAAACGTTAGTTGAAAACACGCAAGGTCCAACAAAAATACGCGCCTTTCGTGATAGGATCGTACAGTTCGAGTAACTTCCTCTCGAATTCGTCGTTAGATATTCAATCTGCAATCCTTTCGTTTATTTTAATACTCCCCGTCGATGCGGGACTTAGCGGTTTGCTTAAATACAGCTAGCCCCAGAGTGGAGAAGGATATTGCGTCTGTATCAATATTCGGTTCTGATAGCACCGGCTGGAATGTACCAACGAGAATATAGTCCCGTAGAATGGCCGATGGATGTTTGTCCCGCGTTTTGGGAAACTTGATGTGTCTAGCGGCTTCGAGAGCACGAGTATACATATTTGACTGCTGAGAATTTCCTCGACCGAATACCTAACTATTCAAATGTATAAACAAGTGAGCGAACAAACTGAGAATGTATAATTTTTCGAATTTATCGATTGGGCGGACAACTTTTGCCAAAAGTAGATATTAGAGACAGAGAAAAAATATCTAGAATCGCAGAGTAAATAAAGATGCATAAATTATTAGGTGCAGCTTGAAATTTATTAGATCAAAATTCGATGCATTATATTTAATTGGTTAATAAGTAAAGTGTCTTTTTCAATGAACAAATCATACGGTTTCTTCTCGATAAGTCTAATTCTTCTTTTCTATTTTTCTTTACAACCCTTAGTACTTCCGAATAAGAAACCAACGAATTCGCAAATTTATTTCCTTTTGAAAATAATATTCCGTATACCAAATTTAGAAGATTCTTGGCAGTTGTCCTGTGCATCAAAAGGATCGACAACTCCCAGATTTCCATTTGAAAGCATCGAAATCGAAGAAAAATATTCAATAGATTTTCTGATAACAATTACAGATTTGTATTCCACTTGAATGTTTCGCCGATTGAGAGGGGAATTCTGTGGAGCAATTTTAGGAACACTTGTCGCATTACGTCGAGCTATTTAGCAATGCAGATATATCGCAAAAAAGTTTCAGGGTTAAGTGGCGATAGTCTCGACGTGAAAAATGTCGAAAAGTTTCGTTCTAAATTGTCGATAATGGCACTTGATCCACTAGCGCTACGATTGGAAGGAATCTCTATTGAATTCCTATCAATTTCGCGTTTCGAGCCGGGCGTTTTGTGCAACAAAATTGCAAACAGATAACAAAGTTCCCGTCAATGGCGGGCGAAAACTCCGGCACTATATCGTGCCGTCGAGAAGATAGAAGAAAAGAAAAAGGGAAGCGCGGCACGAAGTAAATGGAAGATCGGGAAGAGAATAAGGAGAGAGGGACTCAAGAGAAGGGAGACCGTTAGCAGAAATTCCGAAACGTAGAAAGATTCTACGCTCGAGTGGCTCATAATTTGCAAGAGTGCTCCAACTTTTCTGTTAATCGTGTTTCCCGCGCGCCATTTTCAAACTTTCCACGGACGCGCGTGGCCGAGCTCCGATTCCCCTGGCGATTTCCGCGAATGGCCGCGAAATAAAATTTATAAACGCAAAGTGCTGAAAGCACTTGAAATGACAACGGGAAAACATGGAAAAATGTCCGAACGAATGCGACGTTAGCGGGGGAAACAAGTGAACGATAATGGCAACAGTTTCTGCAAGCGACAATAAAAAAAAAAGCTAACATCGACATCGTTTGGCTTGCGAGCGAAAATTTCGAGCTGCTCTATTCCGTCGCGTCGGTGACGATTCATAACTGTACGCGAGTGTCTCTCTCTCTCCTTTTTTTTCAATCGGACGCGCGACAAAGGGGTAGGTCATACGACGCTAACAAAATCGGTCGCATCGAAAAGTTGTAGCGAGCAATTCAGCCGTTACAACGGTGTAATGGCCGTATAAATCGGTCCGCGCCGTAACTTGTAATCCACTTTCAAGTTCGCGCGGAACATCGCCCAGGCCACGTACACGTAAATTTCACCGCCGGTTTATGCAAATTATTGATGGGGCCGAGCTAATACATTGTCGCGTGCAGCCGCTTGCTTGGCCCACCTATAAACTCCCGATACCTTCGCCCGATGCACTTTCCCCCTCCGATTTATGAAACCCCCTTCTTTTTCCTCGCGTTCGCGACGCGATTGATTCGTACGAATTCAGACGTTATTCCGACTGTCCCGTTAAGCCAAACACGCAACAGTTACGGAAAATCCAAATTAGTGTCGTGTTTTTATATGTATGTAGGGGAGAGTGGGGTAATTACAAACGAGGGGTAATTGCGAACACAGCTATTTCAGTCTATTAAAAAAGGAAAATAGATTAAGTCCAACCACCAATTGACAGGTCCGAACGCGTTCAGTGTCAGGCAATAAGTGGTAGAAAGAAGCAGCACGTACGGTTTAAGGCAAATACACTTTAAACTTTTCGTTACTTTTCATCTAATTTTTCGTGATGTTACTTTGTCATATAGCTTCTATAGTGCGAGTGTATTTTATTTTCAAATTTTATCGATATTGATTACTGTAAGTTATAAATGAATAGTTAAACTACAATTATAATCAATAAAAAAAACTTTTTCATACTCAGCTATCGTTTTATTTGAATTCTTGCTTAGGTGTTCGTAATTACCCCACTCTCCAATATATATGTAGTGGTTTACACATGAATCAAACTTACAAAACAAATGATGATTTTCTATAACCATTCCATGTCTGAACGAATAATATACTTCAACCAGGCTTCATTCGGACCGTGCAAGTATTTGATATTTTTTCCACGGGAAAACTAAACTCAGTCTATTATGAGTTCGAAAACAGTCGGATGAAAGTACCTATGTAAATTAGAGACGAGAAATCATAATTTTTTACAGCAGGGTATCATTGCTGATCTCGAGCAGCACGCATGGAAAACAGAATTCCAGATTTTCCTATGTTTCCCTACCTTTTCGTGAAAATAGTCATAACGGTTCCATGAAATTCTACTAACGAATTTTGTTTTGTCTGGAATTAATAACGAACACGGATAGAAGATCTGGAGAGAGATAGAATTTCTGGAATTTCGTGTACCGCGCCGCTTATTTTGAGCACCGATTTTATGGATCGGGTAGCGACAAGAATGCCAGGTCGAAGGACGTCTACGAGTTTGTAAACAAAACACTGCGAGCGCAGTACGTACTCAGCACTGCGATTCGAGTATAAAGTTCCCCTAATGTATCCCCTCGATGACCACTTTCGTATTTCGTATGCGCGTAGCGTTTTTCGTGATGAATTATGCCCAACGTATTTTCAAAACATATGTTGCTTCACGTATTTAATACATTTATTCATTAGTTTTTCTGTGAATTCATTTCAACGGCGAAACATTATTTTAGCGAGTACAATAATGCATATTTTACTAGCGTATTCCGTAATACAAGAGACACTGCGAAACTCGTGAGATACGGAAAAAGGAATATTGCACTCGACTGAAATTTAAGGGAAAGAAGATTACTATCGGCCACTAGTTTCGTTGAAAAGAATGGGGCCACCGCGGTACATTCAACTTACGCGAGACTTCTTCCACTTTACCGAATTTCGAAACTTTTATGCGGTGAAAAAAGATTAAAACAACATTTCCGTAATAATCGGAGCGAAACTAGATAAAAAAATTTGCCCGTCGTCAAGGGGTTTCGAAATCACAGCGAAGCACTATTCGCCATCATCGCAGTTCCTCAGCAAAAATGGTAAACAGCGGAAGAAAAAGGGAACGGCAAGGTCGATCATAATAACGTACATCCACTGACGCATCAGAATCCGACACAGTGCGTAGAAAGTTAACCACCGCGTACGAAACTCGGCGGCTGGATTCATCACTGTCAACGATTCGTTTGCATTAGAGCCAGACAACCTGATTAATTCAAAGACACCTCTGCGGCGCACTGGGCCGACGTTAATTCACCCACACCGAGAGAACGAAACACGGAAAGAAACAGACGCAGTTTGTACTCACCGTTAGCAACGCGACGCAACCACCACGAGGCACACAATCCGGCACAAACTCACAACGAGAACCGCTGTAACGCGCACACGAACCACGCGATCTTCGCGACGACGCGCGTACAATCGTGGCAGGAACCGAAATGTCTTCTCTCCGTCTGGATCAGCTTCCCCGCGAGTGTCAACCCGTCGAGCACCGGTCCAGCGAGCGTGTCGTCTTCGCTGGAACCGTTGGCGTCACAGCTGCACGAAACTATCACACGACACTGTTGACAACAAGCGAACACAATCACCGGAAAGGCTCTCGAATCACACGGGGCGTCACGTTGACCGGGCGGCTCTCCTTCTCTCTCTCTTTCTCGAGATTCCGGAGGCTCAGTGTTCGGTTGCCGATCTCCCCTGCATTCGTTCGATCCGCCTCGCGACGAGACGGATGCTGCCGCGAACCTCCGACGCCGGGTCAAACATCGTCTCGCTCTCGGCGTCCGATTAGCGATGTCGCGTACGATTAGAACACAGAAGTTTCGACGACGAACCGAGCGATCGGCGGCACGACGGCACTGTCACACACGCGGCGAGGGGGGAAACGCGGTGGAAACCGACGAAAGGATAGATGCAAGCCGGCGAACAACGCGTAACGTCGCCTCGAAGCTCACGAGACGGACTACGGCACGGGAATGAGAAGGTCCGCGAGCTCTCGCGCAGCGCGACGCTAGTGACGCCACCATCCGCCTAGCGAGTTCGTGCGCGCCACGGTCGATTCGAACACTCGCAACCCTCCTTCGTGCTACCGACCGGGACCGGGCGAACTCCCTGCGTTCGAGCGGTTCTTTCGATCTGGACGTTGTCTTCCGTTAATTCGGAAAGTTCATCAGATGAGGATATCTTGCAAAATCACCAATTTGCAAAAAACAAGTTCATCGTTTGTTAAGATCTTATTCAATAATATAAATATTGTCGTATTCCTTAAACTTGATGTTTATTGAACAAGACAGCGTTCTTTAACCTTTTTCCACTTGCTGATCGGTGAAAATAGCAGGAATATTTCACGGATCGACGGCTAAGAAAGAAATATAAACTATTGTAAACTGGAAGCACTAGTACTTGGCATATTTTGGTTACCATCACTGTTCTCCTTAATATTGTCCTTATTTGTACTAATGAAGCATAAAAGATGTTTTGTCCTACCTGCACCGAAAATGCGTCAATATATGCCCGTAGGTCGTGCACAAAGCGATACTAGAACGGCAAAGCAGGGCTTGAAACGGTCTCGAAAAAAACTGTTAATAACCGCTATATATCGGTCTTGATTGAAACAGTTACGGAGGACCGATATTCTGAATAACTGTTACGAAGGACCTAAATTTTTGTCGATATCGGTTTCGGTTATGGTCCTTATATCGGTCTTCATATCGGTCCTAGGACCGTTTTTTTTCGGTCCTGATATCAGTTCTAAGATTTTTTTATCGGTCCTGCATAACCAACATAGATTATATCGGGTCTTAAATTGATTGTGGTATCATTTTCAATTACTTCTATTCTTTTTATTAGCCAAAAATATTCTTGTTAAGAGAGATATCAATGATCGTGAAGTCTGCAGAAACATGACTTTAAGAAAAATTTTTGTATCGCAGTATTTTTCCCTTCAAACAAAATTATGGTCTTCTCCATTTTTTTATCACCAGAAACAAATGTAAATTATTATACATTATATATTATACATACTATTATTTTACTTATTACTATATTATTACTATACTTATTACTATATTTATTATTAGGTATACAACTATTACTTTCTAAACATTATACATATATATTTTTCACAACTATTACTATTATTATTACACTTTATCATTAATACTATGTTCTAACTTAAGCATATTTAGACGTATTAATAGTATGTCATCTATAATATCTGATGTCATGGTCGAACGATGAGGGCACAGAATAAACTTCAGTGCAGAAAATAGACGTTCCACACTTTTGTTGATGGAATTCCTAAAATTACTTGTTCCTGTTTATATAATTTAGGGAATTTGCTTTTCTTTGTGTCCCAATAGGGCAAAATATTTGTAAAGTGTTCCACTCGAGCTTCTTTGAGATATTCGCTCATTTCACTTTCCATACTTTGACACTGTGACATATTATTATAAATACTTTCTGTTTCTGCGTTTTTTAATAATATTTCAAAATCGTCCTCCTATATAATGTCGGCTTTATCTCCATTTGTTTTCATTGTATTATTATTTGACATATCCGAAGAATTGTTTAAAACATTCTGTATTCTTCTGTATGTCTCTGATAAACAATCTTTTATTTTCTTCAGGTCTTTCTCTGTTAATATTACGTTGTATCGAGGATCAAATATTATTAAAAATAAAATAAAAATAATTATATTATTTTGAAACAGTTTCTCCTTACTTTTTTTTAGCGACCGTACTGCAGGAAGCCACCTATGGGGCCTACCTTCTACCGGTCACCGTCCAATTGTCCGGCGCTTTTTTTGTGTCCCCTAGCGAGAGAATGACCCCGTGATTCATTGGCAGTCTTATTTGTTTTTATGATGCAGCGTTCCCATATTTCGTACACATTGCTATGTAACAATTGTTTGCTTTGTAATTTCCTTATAGCTTCTCGAGCACGTATTAATATTGCAATTAGATAAGATATCTTTGTCCATACCATGTCAGATAATTTTAATCTGTTCGCAAAGAAAGAGACGGAACGTAAAAGTGGTGGGGCTAGTGGTGGCGATAAAATTTTCACATTTATCGTAGAGAAGTTTTTAACATTTATCGAGAAAATACTGTAGTAGCTACATGATCCAGGCTAAATTTTTTACAGGTTGAAGAACACCGGAATAAAACACTCGTACAAGTAAGGAAACATATACTTTAAACAGAAACAACAACGTACAATAGATACAATTAGCGTAGAATAGTTATTTCTATAACGTCATAGATAATTGTCTATGACGTTAAGTCATAGACAAAACAGTGTCTGTAATGAAGGAAGAAATAAAAGTGTCCAAAATGAGAGAAATCGGCGTTAAATTGAACCTATATATGTTTATGCTTTTTCAAAAAAAAAATTCTCAAATATGCGTTTTATTTCGGTCTCCTGACTGGTTATAACCCCTTAATATGAAACTTTAGCAATATTAAATTTAAATAATCACACCGTTTGAAGTAGACGAAGAGTATCACACGGACAATCCAACCCTTCTAAAGTCTAAAGAAAAGTAAAATATTGGTTAAAATTGTTAAAATTCAAAAACTCGTTATTGAATCCCCCAGATGCTACACTGTCCACTGGAAATCTCTCGACAACCGCGATACCCACTTAAAATCCTTCAAAGACTGCATGCTCACTCAAAGTTCTTCGGTGAATTCGGTGTTCAAAGTTCGAAGCAGCGCAATAATCCACAGCGGGCGGCTTACCGCAGAATGAGGATTTAATCGATCTTTCGGTGTATTTATGTATCCATGATGAAAGTATCGGTTGTCAAAGCAGCGCGATTAAATAATTCGCAGGGGATTGACATTCTTGGTAAAGTAATCGTAGAAGCCACAAACTTTTCAAATAACCTACAGAATTCTATCGTTTGAATTATTCCTTTCTCCGCAATAAATCTTGTTTCATTCTTCCCTAATAAGCAACAGGGTTACACAGAATATCATGTAATTTCGCATTGGAGTAAATCATTTCTATTAATCCATGCAAATATCTATACATAGAAGAAGGATACTTCGAATGCAGATATTCCAGTTGAAAGAACGGAGAGAGGAAATTGATGATCTCTAGGATGGGACTTGGTGGCACGATGGAAAGGTTAATACGAGGAATATTGTGAAGATATGACTGAGCATGAACGGTGAGCGGTTTATAAAGTAGACAGCATAAATGAAAACTTATGGTCAAATTTACGAGCACAGTAAGAGAAACGCAAACAGGAATTTTGCACACGTAACACCAAGAGAGAATGATGGAAAGATAGACATAAAGATACAAGACAGAAGTTCTTGAAAAGAATGATATCGTACATATGAATTATTTTTATTCTTAATATTTAAACTCTTTCTTAGAACATTCATGTATTATAAATACTGAACCCTATTCCGAACTAACAAACGAACAAAAATATTGATAATATAGACTTCCTACAATGAGAGAAAAAATGAGAGAAATTTTACTACATTTTCTACTAAAACGGCAGGATTGGTGATAGTGGTTAGGTTTTTACTAAACCAGTGTAGTAATATTTGGTTCTGAAGACTTGGTAAAAACTACAACCTCGTGCGCTGATTTTTACTACACGAATGTAGCAAAATTGGAACTTTTGTTCAAACTAAAAAGAGTTTTTCTTTATGGAAATACTGAGGGGGGTACGCTTGGCGACGGGGAAGGCGAGGTTTAGGATAGATAAGAGAATTATTATTGGTTATACAAAGTGTTGTCGACTGGAGGAGGAAAACTTTGAGATGGAAAAAGAGAAGGGAGCCACGGCGATTTTCGTTTTGAACCGTCGGATCAACGAAGACTTGCTTCATTATCTCAGTACACCTATGCTGAAGGAGCCGCGCTTGAGCTGTGGAAGATTATTTTGGAACTCGTTTTATACAGGCTGTTCGGCAACATGTGTCAGAAATTTTAAGGGATGGTTCTACACGCCAAAATAAGACGTAAATCAAGCATGGAAAAATTGCGTTTTGGGCTTCGTTACGTAGTTATTAATTGTTGTAAATACGTGCAAAAACGGTCTGAAGCGGTACGGTTATTTCACTGTATACGCGCGCTAGGCAGGTCAAACAGACCGCTGTCAGTGCCGTATCTCTAAGAGTACCCACTTACCTTGTAGTAATTAATAACAGCAGAACACCATACAAAACTGCAACAATTTTCTTCAAAATTTTCTGTGCTCGCAATAATCCGCAAGAGTTAGGTAAGTCAATTTTTTTCTTTACAACACACACGTACTATCATACACCGCGATTGTCCCGTCCACGAGTGTCCACATTTTCATTTATTTATTTAAGGAGATGTTCGATGTGATGTTGAATGTCATTATTTCGATTTACCTAGTATAGTGAGTACTCTTACAATTAGACATACGGCACTGACAGCGGTCTGTCTGACCTGCCTAGCGCGCGTCTACAATGAAATAACCGTACCGCCTCAGACCGTTTTTGCACGTATTTACAACAATTAATAACTATCTAACGAAGACTGAAACTCAATTTTTCCATTCTTGATTTTCGTCTTATTTTGGCGTGTGGAACCATCCCATAAAATTTCTGACACACGTTGTCGAACACCCTGTATATGAACAAGGCTAGGATCAAGCACTAGAGAGAAAGACGATTATTACGAGAACACTCTAGCGGAAGCCCTATGAAACTAGGCCTACGCTCAGTACCTGCTAATGGCCCGTAACAACTACCTATGTCAGAAAATAAGTTCTTCCAATATTAATTGGACGTCCATTTTTTGGACGTTTATGCGATATTCATTGATAGGCATTGAAAAGACAATGCTAAAATCCAAGCAAATTGAGGTTATGTCACGAGACGCCACTTCTTTCCGAAGCGTAGATGTCGCTGTGTATTACAGCCTTCCGTAAATTTTACTACACTGGTCTATTAAATTTTGAAACACATGTGCTAATTTTTCCTTTTGATGTGGTAGAAAGGAACGCATTTCACTATATCCTGTTTCTTTACTACGCAATGTAGTAATTTTTCCTCCATTATTTTTCTCAGTCTAAGCAATATAGAACAGCAACTTTTACAGTTTTAAATTTCAGATATTCTGAACATGAAACGAATAATTGAAAAAACATTGTATAATAGTTTAATCACTAAATTGTATAAATTTTACAGTAAAGCAATGATCAGTCGACAAAATATTTCAATAATCGAAATCTACTATACGTTGCACTTCGGGTACTTATCGAATTAAATATTTCGTCCTGTATGCTCCGATAATCGAGTCCAAATAAACGCAAGAGACGTAGTCTCCTCATATTCTATTGAAATGGTTAATCGGAACGTTGAAACTGGCCGATTACCTATAATTTAAAATGAAACAATGCTGCGAATACTGAAACATCGGCAAAATTGACTAAATTGCGCCGCGCAGACTCCTTGGTAGGCAGGACGCCCGGCTATTGATTCAGTTCTACCAACGCAAGGATACTTTTTAGTGATTTCACTGGCTTCTAGGGAAACAATGTAACACTCGAACCCTCTGAAAATTTGTTCGCGTGAAATTAAACAAGAAAGCGTAGTTTCGAATACATCGTTCGATAGATAGAATGTCGTGTGTTTCCGGGTCCGAGTCCATCGAGGAACATTCGTTTCGCGGAACGCAGCAGGAAGATGCTCGGAACGCACTCGAAGTTCAAGTCTCCGCGAGTAGGTTTACGGTAAGGCCGCTAATTGGCTTACACGATTGAGGCGAGTGTTTGGGTGAGCTTTTAGGCGCTATATCGTGGTTAATTAGATCACGAAACGAGAGGTTACCGCACTTCAGAGGTCAGTTCTTTGAATTCGAAACAGCGCGAGTGATTTCAACGCATTTGTTTACCAACCAACGTACTGAGACAGCAACTTGAACGACCCGTCGGTCTTCACCGAGAATATGCAGCATTTAACGTTCTTCGATGCAAAGAATTATCAGTCTTTCCCCGAGAAATTAAAGCGGAAACTTTTATTAGTCGGCAACTCCAATGAATGAAACTTGCCGGGAAACTTTGTATGGAAGTTCTTTTAAATGCGGTTCCTTATCACGAATTCCTGCGTCGCCTGAACTCGCGACGAGCTTCATCGAACAGAAAACCGCTTGAAACGTTTCCTCTCCCTTTGAAGCCGACCTTTAACGCTCTCCGGCCGCGAATTCGCAAAATTGCATAGAGCCGACGGCGAATTTGGGTTACGGGTTCCTTTTTTTTTTTTTTTCTTTCTTCCTCTATGACGAAGATTTTTCTTCGCAATACATTTATTGTCACTCCTTCCTCCCTCTATTCCGCTTACAAACTTTCCGGCTGCAATTTCCGCCAACCGCCAGTTCGGTTAACTTCCATCTTCATTATCCCAGCGGTTCCCATTTTGGAATTGGTATTATTCGCTCCGACGTCTAACCAGGAACCATTACTGTAAATCTGCTCGACCCGTTTTCATAGCAACTAATTGAAACATCTTGCCATAGACGCGACGAAAATGGAATTGCGCGTTTCTATTATATTTTCTTGCGAATTTATTTCTGGTTTTGCTTTTTGGCGCACCCTACCGAAACGCTCGTTCCACTTTCAAATCGGGAGCACGCAATATCAATCCTTCTGTTTTGTCGTCAATGTTCAGTCATTGTTTTCGTTGTATTTTTGGTGCCTCGAAAATGAAGTTGCTTTGAGATTCGGTAAATAGCGCAAGAAATCATGGTGGATCATTTTTGGGGGACAAATATTAAGGATTTTGAAGACAAGACATGTTTTGCTTGGATCCATTTCGGAAATTAATTGCTATGCACTTTTTATAGTTACTTTATATTTTTCTTAGAACGGCGACAGTTATTGAAAAGACAAAACGCATGATTGTGTCAGAAAAAACTCTGCAAATTTAATGATCTCTATTTAATTTCTAAACAGTTGGAATTTTAATCCGCTCCGGTTATTAAGGTATCGCGTTGTCTAGCATATTCTCGTGTTTTACCTCGTCGGGGTCTCTCACAAACTCGTGCGCAGCAACATGATAAACACATACCGAGGCAACGCGTAACCGAGTCACGGCAATTTAGTATCCTCCAGGGTCGAATCCTTTGCCGAGCATCACAAAACGGCGTCCTGTGATCTAGAGTAGTTGAAAAGTAGAAGCCTACATCATTCGGATAACGCGTTTGTCTGCGAGGAACGAGGGGCCGTCTCCTTCGCCGCGGCTCGCTACGTTTGTGGTACTTCGGGAAAACCTTTCGATGCGACCTATTTCCTCCTCTTCCTCTTACGTCCTCTTCTGGGTAGAAAGACCCGGGGCTTCGGAGAAAGCGCTATATGCCTTTCCGAAGTCAAAGAATCCCTCTAATATACCGAAGGGGGGGGGGGTGGAAGACGCGTGGCGTGCATGCGTCTCTCAAACGAAGATATACCGCGAAGGAAACACGGACGGTCGCACACCAGTGCGCATCCACCGCTTCGGTTAAAGTTATAACGGCTGCGGTGGCATTTGGGGCGCATATCCTATCCACTTCCAGCGAGTTTCTGCCTAGCGCTGCGACCTACGACGCGAAAGAGGGACGCGCGTTACTTCTTAATCAAGATACCCTCGACGGCTCTGAAAGGGAGAGATCGAACTGTCCGGGATTTTAGATTGATCCGGGAGACCTGCCTGGGAAATCCTGGAAACCCTACCGGGACACGGTCGAGAATTCCATGGAGCGCGGAAAGGGTGAAATACACGCCGCGCCGGGGAGAGTTTCCAGGTCGAGCGACTTCAAGGAGATCGAAGATAGAGGATTCGGGGAGTCGCTTTACCTGGTGAAACTGCGAAACAGCTCGCGTATTAGCGTTAGTTTCTTAAATCTGTTGCTACGACGCTAATCTCCGAGTCGCGCGAACATTGGACGCCCATTTGAACTTCCGATCGACATCCCTCGGGGAGTTTCGGAAGTTACCGAGTTAGCTTCTTGGTCATACCCGAACACCTGTACCCGTCGTTTCGTAATTAAACGCATCGTCCATATCTCCGCGCGATCAATAAACGACAATTACTGCCGCGATCAGGTAAGTAACAAGCATCGACCAGCGACTCTTGAGAAAAATTCTGCCGCGAGCTGTTCAGATTTTCCTTGAAATCTCGAGAAGTGCGCCTGTCCCTCGCAGGAGCGCCGTAACTTTTCTCTGGTCAAACGAGCCGGTGTTTACTGATTTCGGAGCTGTAGAACATCCGTCAAATTAACGAGCGCCAAGCAGGAGCAGGTGTTCGTCGGTAGTCCAGAATTAACTGGAGTTTGCCGCGGAAGGAATCTCGGGGACCCCCGAAGCCGAAGTTCGCTCGTCGAACGACTCTGGTTTAGCGGGAGGAAACCGAGGAAGGGGACGTGTTCCGGCAAGATGGAACGCGGCCATCGAGCCCGTTGGCACGGGATCGGTGAGAACGAGGAGGAAAGCAAGACGGCAGGACGGAGGACAAGGCGGCGCGACGGCGGCGATGGAAGAAGAAGAAGAAGAAGTGCGAAAAGCTGACACCAAAGGAGGACGAGTCACGAGGAGCTTTCGCGCACGGCCAGCCCACAATAATCCCCTCCTGGAAGATGAATCACCCTGTCTACCGTTTCTCAAGACACGCTGATGGCGAGATAGAGACGGCTAAAAGAAGGTGACTGGTTTCAGCGGCAGCTGCTGGCACCGGCCCCTCGGACTCTCCCTCCCCCGCCCTTTGTGGACATCCGCGAGGGCGGTGGATGCTGGCAATCCTCAAAGCGGGAAGAAAATGAATGAAAACGCGGCGCGAAATTCAATTTGGACCGGTGAAACAAAACGAAGATCGACGGGCACCGAAGTGGGTGCAACGAGACGAAAGGTAACATCGAGAGAATGGTTAACCGAACGCCACGGGCTTCTTGTGAGCTCGTTCATTGAAAGCTCACCGCGAGCATTCGCCAAATATAATCAACCGGAATTGTGGGCACGGTCGCTTTTCTACCGTTCCACGTCGCCCACGAAAAAACCAAACTAATTTCGGTGAATGGAGAAGGCTTCTTTTTCGGGAGGGGAATTTCAGAAAGAAACGCAGTACGGTAATTAATGTTTAAGAACCATTATGATTCCTCGACGAGGATTACCGGCCCGCGATCCTTCTTGGAACGTTCATCATGCTGAGCTTCTTATCTCTAAGTATTCTATACTTTAATTGTACCTACACTCTCCGTTCTATATTCATGTCTAATTAATAATAGACCATCCCCATAAGGATAACGGTCTATGATTAATTGCTCCTTCGACCGTTTTTATAATTAGTACGAGGCGAACCGGCCTCTGACAGGAAATTTTACAATTGTTAATTATTTCTTACATAATGAGACGCGTCGTGAAAAAATTCTGACCTCTGTTTGCGAACGGAATTTCCATTGTGCTTAAATGGGAAGCATTCTGGCATGGAAAGCGAGGAGGCAAAGAAACGAGCGGTTCTGAAAATTGTCATGAATTTATTATAATTTCCATGCTCTTTTGAACTAGAAGAAACGTTCGCGACGCTTTCTATTACGCAACGCGACTGATTCCCTCTGTATTTTATAAGTTGCAAACGATTCCCCTGTCGTAATTGATTTTCCTTCCCCCGCGACTCGTTGGAAATCACGTAACGATTTTAAATTACTGTCATCGTTCAGTTAATGTCGAAACAATTCTTTCCCCGCCGCGCCGCACAGTGGTCCGGATCGAAAAATTTAGTGACTTTTGGTCAAAAAGTCAACTTTCTCATATTGATATCTACTGTATGTGTATTATTTACTAATTGACCATTAGTCTCGAATATAAAAATATTACTTAAATCTAATGGAAACAATAGTGGCAATAGACACTTAAAGTTAAACATTTTAGAAGGAGTATTTTTCATCCCATGAAATTGTTTTCTTTTGTTAAAGTATTCTGATACTCTAACTCAATATTTTTATTTCGTGTTTTTTTTTAAATAAAGAGTATTCTTTCGTAATACAAAATGATGCCTTACATTAATGGTTACTGTATCGAATATATTAAAAAAATAATGCTAAATAAAATAGAAACAATTCTCAAAGTTCTGTACAAATACTAAGAGATATCTTTCAAGTCCCAAGGAGTCCCAGTTTCTAACAAATTAGAATGTTTTCAGTAAACTTTCTTCTATATAAGCATGCAAAAATCAGTTCCACCTTCGTCCGGTTTTTCAAATTATTATAGTTCAAAGCTGTCAATGTTACGTAGCAATCGCTTTTGCTTTACGCACTACATTCGTATTCTCCGACCCAACTTCTCAAACCGATGCAGAGTTCTTCTCCAAGAACTGTTTGGATTAGAGTCACTTGATATGTTTATGTTATGGTACAGATAAGTCTTCGAATGAGTCTTCGACTTTCTGTCTGCATTTAGTTAAAAGAGAACCATTCGAACGTCCACAGTGAGACTGTCAGAGCATTTTTCGCGTGTTGAAAGTTACTGTTAATTTTTATTTCGTTTTAATCATTTCATGTTTTGTTCTAATAATAATTCGTAGTGTTTTAATTTTCTTTATGAACTAAACTTAAGTTATATTTTGGTGTTTTCACTGTGCGTGAATTAAATTTAAGTTATATTATTTAGTGTTGTTTGTTATACTATTTTGGTCTATTTTATTTTACATCTACATAATACTTCATTAGTTCTGTTTGGTAAGTACAAATGACTTAAAAACTTCTTACGTAAGTCATTTTTTACATTTGACATTTTCTTCTTTGTTATTTAGATATTATTTGTTCTGTGAAAATGCAAGCTTTTCGCAAAAATAACGACTTATATAAAACCTTGAAAGATTCAAAGAGAGATATGGGTGATTATTTATTTTTGCACACGAGAATATCTGAAAAGATCAATATTTCTTCTAAAAACTTAGAAGTATTAAAAATATATTTAAAGTACTAATTGTAAATGTTTCAGGCAGCAACGTCTTTCAATTACACGGACTATAAATAAATAATGATAAACAAAAAAATTTGAGAGTGAATACTGACAAAGCATAAAAAAATATTATTTTTTAAATATTTTATGTTATTAATTATATCTTATTATTGTTATATTATAAAACCGTTATTGTTATCACATTTTTCTCTTAACCTAGTAATAACCCATCATCTCTATAGTATTCATTTCAAATTTGGTATCAATGTACATTATGGTTCAAAAGTTATACAAAAAAGTCACTAAATTTCTCGATTCGGACCACTGTGCTCCGGTTCTTTCTTTCTCATGCACGCGATCGCGGGAAACTGTCGTCGAAATTCCCTTTATAGGACGGTTCGAATACAGTAGGGCAGCATTCGAGGGAAGGAACAGGTATCGTTCGAGGGAGGCCAGGGAGAATAGATTCGCGGGGCAACAAGCTTGAGAAGCGGCAGCAACACCGGGCGTTCGGATCGTGTTCTCGGCGCATCCGATTCTCCTATCCTCTGCCAAAGTGGAAATAAAGTGAAGCACGGCGGAGCCAGAGGTTCAATTTAGGTCGCGCGACAAAATAAAGATCTGTAACGAGAAGGCGAGGCGTGGAGGCGACGCGACGGAGCGAAACGAAGACGGAGGAGAGCCGGGGATGATGATTCAGGTACGCAAGCTAGTTTCGGTAACGAGCGGAAGAAAAATCCTGGCCCCCAAACAAGCACGGCTTTTAATCCGTCAGAGTATCGGTTTGCTTTGAACCTTTTCGTGTCCACATCCAATTACCGGCGCGCTGCAATACTTCCCCTCGATTCATTTATACATATAGCGGATCGACGCTGCAACGCCGACGGAAAAATTGCGCGCGGAGAAGGATAGTGTCTCCTCGAGGAATACGCGATCCGGAGAGGAATCTCGGTTTACGAGGAAGCCGACGAATGAACTCGTTGGCTCTTAAGCCGGGGTCCCATTAGACAAAAGCGCGGCGCGGGCGGCCCTGGAAATCACCTGAAAAATTTGTTTTTTAAGAGCAGACTCATCTTGAAGTACCAAGCGCGCCTTGACAAAGTACTTTAGGTACTTCAGGACGAGTCCGCTCGTGAAAATCGACTTTTTCAGCTGGTTTTCAGGACCGTGCGCGCCGCGCTTTTCTCCAGTGGGACCCCGGCTTTAGACCGCCGAACTACGCGCGAGACAAAAGGAAACGCGTGGAATTGAATTCGATCGACGGCAACGGCAGGGGGAGAGCGAAAGGATGTCTGAACGGCGAAACAAGTAAAGAGGGAAGCGTCGTCGGAAGTTCGCAGTCGAGTTCAAGCTACCAAAAGGCGGTCCCCATTGAAATTCGAAGTTTAGGAAGCGGTGGGATTATAACTCGGGGAACATTAGCTCGATCCATAGTATCCGGATAGCTTCTAGTATTGCTGCAGTCCTCTCAAACTCACCGCGACGAAAATATTGCTGGAGATTTCATTATAGATAGACGGGAAGGACTGTGTCTCCGGAATTGCTGCGTCGCGTTCTTGTCGACTTCTTCTTTCTTCCTTTCTTTCTTTCTACAATTTTTTTGCCCCTCTCCGTTCCCGCTACCTCTTCCTGCATCCTAATCCCTCTCGGGGAGCTATCTTGAATTCCGTATTAATTACCGACGAAAGAAGCCCAAGAATTCCAACGACCAAGAAGAAGGGATCCCACCCTTCCTAGATCTCGTGGAATTCTGGACCGATAAATGGACCTTGTTGTCTGGCGGCGTGTAATTTACGTTTCGCGGGAACGTGGAATTCCATTTCTCGACGAAGAAGAGTAATTTTTATGGCGGAAATTATTATCTTGCAAGCAATCTGATGACCTTATGACCTGATTTCTTGCAACTCGTTGGAGTGATTCAGACTTTATGCAGGATGAGCAATAGAAAACAGAATATTTAAATATCTTGATTAATTAGAGATAGGAAGAAATTTGAAGAGAACAAATGCCGGTGGTTATAGGTTGTAGGTAATATTTTGAGCGAAACTAAAAGCTGTAATGGCTGATATCAAGACGAATTAAACTATATTAAATATTATGACCTTCAAGTGACATTAATCTCAGAAATTTGAGTACGATTAGCACAAAGATTAGCATACAAAACGAATTCATAGTTTGAAACGTAAACTTGAAAGGTAAATTTTAAATTTAAATAAACTTAGACATGGCGAGAAAAACAATTTTTGTTAAATATTGTGAAAAATAATTTATTGCAAGTCACATGAATATCAGAGATTGTTCAAATAAAAGGATCGTATCCATTAAACTTCATGTTCCTTTATTATAATTTTTATAGCTCAGGGTCGTCTCAAATATATAAATAATATCCTACGTTTTTGAACTCGTCTTGATATCATATATTATTATACAATAAAGTTCAGAACATATATTTCTATTTAAGAAACCACCAAGAGACCATTCAAGAGGTCTTTTAATATCAACATATTTGTCTCCTTGAATACTCTATCTTTTTTTTTACATTCCCTCCTGCCTTTACTAATAAGTGAGATATTTAGGTGTTCCGTTCTACGTGACACAGTCTGTATAAAGAAATTTCAACCCTAGCCACGTAGAAAGAGTGCAGCAGTCCCGAAGGAAGAAGTTCACTCGATCGGTCATACGACAAATGAGACACATTGTGCCATGAATTAGCAGTCGTCAAAATTTTATTCATAGCTCGACCTTACAGCAGCATTTCCAGATATGGTCTCGTATAACTTGGCACTCAAATGGCACTTACCCTCGGCGAGATAAGACATACTTTTACGATTCACCCCGCCCGAGCAATGAAACGGTGAACAAAATGAAGAAGGTATCTGCTTCCTACGTTCGAAGAAATTTCATTTAGGAATACTATTTCTCGTTTAAACACGCGTCGCGTGAAACGGATAGGAGGTTGCAGTAACGCCGGATCGAGACCCGTTCCTGGCAATCCTCCGACGATTCTCCGTCGCAGAAATCAACGGAGGATTTGCCGAAGGTACCGCCTACTCAACGTCATCTAACGAGACCCGGAAAATCCCGTGTTCACCGGTACCTCGTAGTCGACGAAGAAAAAAGGACGCGAAATGCTGTGTTCCATGATTTACGAGTGATGCAGGTCGTTTAGCGCTGAGCCTCGGTCGAAACGTTACACCTCGCAGATGCATTTAATCACTCGTACATCCGATAATCGATATCGGCGGCAGGTATATGTGGCGGGGACGCAGGCCTCGATAGAAACGTGATACCGAGATCGAGCTTTATCATTGATCGAACCACCGCACCGGCAGCAATGGCAGCGAGTCACGCGCCTTCTTCGCACGAAAACTAATATTTCCGCCGTGATATACACGTCGCGGAAAATGAATAAAGCGCCTGAGAAACTGAGACACAGTCGTGTTTAAGCCGTGACAAGTTTGCTAAGCACACGTTATAGGAATATTATAAGTTTCACTCGACGGAATTAGTAGGCAATGAAAATTCAGAGCGAAGTTCACGCGGGACGCGACGTCGAAACAATTCGATGCACCGCCGCTTCGCAATGAACCGCCCTTCTGAATTCATTACTCTTTCTCCGCCCTGGCGCGTCTGTGAAATTACGTTCAACGGAAACACAATCAAGACACGAATGATTAACGAGGAAGCGGCGGCGGGAGCGGCAGCTATCTTGCCTATTTCAAGGATTCACGAGGAAATTGATCGGAAAGGGAGACCGCGACGATGTCGTTAACCGAAGCGATCGTCCAAAAGAAATTACGAAATTCTGTCGATAAAGTCTGACTGGCGGGGGTGGACTGCGCTTCCTCCGCCCTGAGTGTTTTTCGATTACCGTCGTTCCCGTTCCGTCTCTCCTCCTATCCGCGGAGACGGAATTTCGGCTTGATTAAACAGCCTTCGACTTCGTCCGACGCGTTTGCTTTGAAATCTAATTAATTTGACATCGTGGCCGGTCGTTAACTGTCGACAGTTAGGCAGCGCGACCGGCGAGTAGCCGGCATTGTCCTCGCAACAATGGATACCTCTTGAAACAGAGGCGGAGGCGGCCTGCTCTGTGGCCAGTCGAGCGGTACAAATTTATTAATTGGCTCGTGCCGAAGACAGGGAATTAGGCTGCCGACGCTACTCCCAGTTTGCCCGACATCGCGTTAATAAAAGACGAACGTACTTGTGCTGTTTAGGGGTTGATCGGCACTTCGAGGGCGCTAATTATGCAGCGTCGGTGCGAGGTGTGTTGTTAAAGCCGGAGATAACTAGTACGCGGCGGCTTCAGTCGCTGACGTGCTTAGAAAGTTGCGGTCGGTGTGCCAGAGGTCTCTATTTTTGCGAAGTGCGCATTTAAGATTGGGGTAAAGATGCATTTCTCTGATCACAATTATAATCCTGTTATGGATAAGCTAAAACTTATGTCGTTAGAGAATAGAAGAACAATATCTGATTTGCTGTTTCTTTACAAAATTCTGCATGGTTGTATCAAATGTCCCCAACTCCTTGAACTCGTCAATTTATATGCACCAATACGATATTTAAGAAAATCACAAACATTTCTCCCAGCAAGCTACACCTCTTATTTCTCATATACCGATACCATTAATCGAGTATGCATGGCAGTACCGTTAAGGAACTAGTTTTTGATCATTTTAGAGCACTTTCCGATGTAATATTATTTTTTAACCTAATCAAATTCTAAACCATAGACTTTTTTGGTACGAGAAGATAAATCTATCTTTAAAGTTTAAGCAAAAATTTTTAAACAATGGAAATAAGTATAATTTAATTATTTATAAGCTATTAAATAATAAGGTAACTGGGAACTAATTTTTGATCATCTAAATTATTTGGGAACTAATTTTGGATCAGGTAAAGAACTAATTTTTGATCATTTAAATTACATGGGAACTAGGCAATTTTTAATGGTGTATACAACTGTAATGGTGTATATTTAAGTATTTAATAAGTATGAAATGAATATTAATATAAAATAACAACAATAAAATATTTAAAATATTAAAATGACACACAAACTTTTTCCTATTAAAATTTTTTTTCTCAAACCTTAGGTTTCTTATCAATTCCAACACCAGTACTAATTAAAAAGAAATAGAAATAAACAAAAAAAATTTGCATTAATCAAAAATAAACTTATTTTTAGTATTATAATAAAAAAAATTAATTTTTTTATAATTTTATGATGTCCTTACTAGGGCTCGAGATTTCAAGTGAACCGAGTCAGATACCCGAGTACCCGGGTACTCGTGAGATACCCGGGTATACCAAAATTACCCGTACTACCCGGGTATCTCACGGGTACCCGAACGCATGAGATAGACAAGAATATCATCCCGAATTAAGCCGAAGTGAACCGAATTGAGCCGATAGTTTTTCGGGACGTATTTGTGGCTTTAAAATAAAAAAAAATTTCAGAATGAAATGAATTCTGTATACATGATGAAAATTGTATTTAATGGACCGTGGTTATGTTGAAAATGAGTTCGCTTTTTCTCTCTCTCTCTCGCGCGCGCGCGCTCTACTTTAAAATCTAGAAACACCGAAAAACTATCGGCTCAATTCGGTTCAATTCGGCTTAATTCGGCATGAGATTCTTGTCTATCTCATGTGTTCGGGTGCCCGTGAGATACCCGGGTAGTGCGGGTAATTTTGGTATACCCGGGTATCTCATAATCAATAGCCCTAGTCCTAACCTATTTATGATTTAAGTGATCAAAAAACTAGTTACACGAAAAAACATTGGAACTAAATAATTGATCACTAATTTTTTAATAAAAATTATAAATAAATTATTACAATTCTTATCTACATTGTTAATAAACTATTTAATAAGCAAAATGTATGAAAATAACCTTCAATAATTGCTACAGCATAAACAGATCAACTGTATTACTGACGGTACTTTCGGTACTCTCTTACGCCGTTCAGTAAGATATGGCGTTCAATAAGGACTTTCTGCAAGTGTGCTACCTTTCATATTTATTTTCACGAAAACGCACAATAGTATCTGCTTTGACATGCCATACTTATATTTTTGAATAGTCAATCTTAACTTCAGAAATTATTTTAAATAATTACTTGTTGACATAAACTTAAAAGAACGATTTATTTCACGAACTGATCAAAAACTAGTGCCTGATCAAAAACTAGTTCCTTAACGGTAAATGCTTGTGATCATAACCTGGACATGTTCTGCGGCCCTTTTTCCGTGTTCAGGAAGCAAATTTATGATGTTTTGTAATTCTCCTTTCTCTGCTGTGATGTATACGTTTGAATTTTTACCTTTTATCTCTTGTTTCCGTGTCTAATTCTTATTTACATCATCATATACATTTATAGTTTAGTTTATTTTATTTTTATTAATTTTTTATATAAGTCAATTAGTCCTCTACTGTACTGCTATTATTATAATTACTTGTATACTAATGGGAAAATTTTCCCCTGAATGAATGAATAAATAAATAAATAAATAAAATATACGGACGCGTATGTAGACACGGAGTCGAATTAAAACAAAATTTTGAAAACACATAACATGAAACGGATATAAATAGATTTATGGCTTCTTCCGAGTTTGTGACACGGATCGAGGGAGAACTTGTGGACGACGTGTACCTACATTTGTTTTCTTATGAATAATTCGCAAAACTAGAACATACTGGAATAATTCATGATACGTGCCTTTCTTGTCAGCCCGAAGACGTCGTGGATTTATAGGATAATTCCGAAACTCGCGGCCAAACAGACCAAATTCTTTGTCCTAACGTTTTGCTAGCAGGATCGTCCTCGAACTCGACTCGATATCGCGCTACACTTCGGAAATTCATGAAATTGGAAGGAGTGTCCGACCACCGGAGCGGACTATCGGGAAAGGACTCAACGGTTGGGCAAATATTATGGGAGGACCGGTCACACGTCGACCTTTACAATTATGGGTGATATTTCGGGTCTCGGTTACGTTGCGTGAATTGCTTTGCAAAAAGGGTAGCCCCAGAAGGATCCCAGAAAGGGGCCGTCTCTCTTGAAAGGATCGCTACGATATCCCCGCCACTGTCCAGCCTATGTATTAAAAGCATTCGTCGCGAAAGAGGGGAAGCAAAACGACCATCTTCTCCTATCGACCTGTCCACTCGACCTACAAATCGAGGGCTCATCCTCCTCAAATTTCTCGATGTCCGTCAGCGAGGACCTGATCGATAAGGGGAGGATGGTTTCAAGGGCGTTCGCGTTTAACGCGGCCAAATTTCGCACTCACCGTTAAGAAGCTTTTTCCTTCTTCGGGAACGATGGACTCGTCCACAAGTGGGGTCTCCTTCCTGAAGCACCGTCTCGATGATTGTAGGCGATAGATGGCTCAAAGTGCTTCATTTCGACGGAGGGAACGGTCTCCCGCCCTTGCGGTTAGGGAAACCCCTACTCGTTTCCTTTGTCACATTCTACCAGTTCGTTTTCGGGTTGCCACATTTAATCGTACATCATTCCAGCGATGGGTCGCATGTTCGTCAAGCTGACTAAACGCGTGCTGGACGACAGTTTCACGGTGTCGCGTAAGCATTCGTTGCCACTAATCCGCCTCCGTCAACTGGAGAACGAGGAGTTGTCTTGCAATTACGGCTTTCCAAGCTGCTGCACCCAGAAACTGCGTTACGCTCTCCGTAACTAATGCTTGGTAATCGTTCGGTTCAGTTCTCGCCGGTTTCCTGTTCCTCTGTTTCCAGATTCTCTCTCTTGGTTTCCGTTTTACTGCCCCTCTTCGTCCTCGACTCGTTGTTAACCGGCTATCTCTCCCTCCAAATTGTCCAACTATTTACTAGCCAGGGGAGGAAAACCAACGAACGCATCACTCATTATCGGGTCGTTTGTTGCGGTGAAAATGGTAGAATAAAAGAATTCGTGAATTTTTCTACTTATAACGGATCCTCGATTGATCGGGGTTTAACTATTTGCCGGTTTCATGCTGAATTTTGGAAGCGCAAAAGTGAGCGCTTTAACCACTTTAGTGCGCTCGACGTGTATACACGTCGGACCAAATCTCTATTATGGTGCGGTTGACGTGTATACGCGTCGTGTAAAATAAAAAATTACCATTCACTATAAAAACTCGAAATTTCAATAAAATGTAATAAGAATATTATTTGGTGGTATGTTTCCTTTATATTACTAATACAGTATGCCTCTTATATCTTCTCCGTCTCGGGACCGGACGGGAGAAGTTACGAGATCGGAACAAGGCGCGTCAAGATATTGGTGTATGACCTGCGAAGTGCCACTTTGTGTGGTACCGTGTTTTGAAAAATTTCACACCGAAATCAGTTGAAATTTTTAAAATTATTTTTTTCTTCAGTTCATGTATTTTATTACCCAGATAGCACAAACACGTTGTACGTATGTCCATAGAATATTCGTTCTGGACGTTCCGGACGTCCCGTAAAGGTCCATATGTCCTCTATAAGTCCTCATTAAGTTTTCTAAACGTCGGAGTAAGGTCCCATTTACAAAGTGGGACGTCCTCAGAATGTGCTGTGTCGACATTATCAGGACATGTTCCGAACATTCAAAAATAATTTTTTGAACGCTTAAAATTACTAAACGAATCATTTTCTTAAATTCGCATTCTTGGATATTACAAAATATAAATATAGATCTTATTATCTTTCACAATCCGGACAGCAAAGGAATATTATTTACTCTATAACCTTGCAGATTATGTGTGTTGCTGTTATCGGAATATTCGCGGTCACCCATTCCTTCTTTGGAGTCTCGATCGAGCATCTTTACTTATTAACTTCGATGATCCTATCTATAACCTCAAACTGCAAACTCAAATGATTAGATAAAGAAAATTTTTATTTGGCTACCTTTGTATGATATATCAAAGCAAGTTTTTATAATATACGCGTCGTTTTGAATAAAGTAATTGTTTACAATTATTTACGAATCATTTCAGAATTCAGAAGCATTTCTTTTCCTTTAGTTTTGAAAACCTCGTTTTGTTGTATGTACATATTTTAAAGTTCAGAGATTTAAAATTCAATATAAAATTATTGTTTAACAAACTTTCTATTTAAATGTTCGTTTTTTCAAGCTGAACAATATAAGAGTAGCCGACTACTAAAGAAGTGTCGACTACTAAAGATTTGTCGAAATAAATAAGACACCAAAATTTCGTTGCAACGTTGAGGTTATATTGTGTATTTCTTATGTATATCCATAACACTCTTTAGAGGAACGTTTCTAAAACATCCGAAATTTAAATCTTCCGAATATCCACAGAACTTTTAAAACGGACGTTTCTGAAACATCCGAAATTTAAGTTTTAGGAATGTCCTAGGAATGTCCAAAATGGACGTAGGACATTCGGACATAAACTGAACATGAAACGAACGTCCTTGGAACGTATGGTGCTATCTGGGTATGTTTATGTATTTTATTATTTTTTGACAATTTGTAAGTTTTTAATAACACTAACCTTTTCAGAAATGAATTGTTAATTTTTTATCAAATAAAAATATAATCCTTCCTCGTTTTTCGTAAAATTTGTAATAGGACCATTTGCCCTGCGTTCGACGTGCATACTCGTCATTGCTTGATTTTCATTCCGCACTCTGCGGAGGATTTTTAAAACTAAATTCCGCAGTTAACAGGTTAAAAGTGACAGGACTAAGCCGGGTAGTGGAACGCACCAAAAGTTGAGCTAAATGTAAATATACGATCGGACTAATAAATTTTTTTGCAACAAAGGAAGCGTTATTTTATGAACGGCTCCTATAACTCTTTGCGTTGGCGTTATTTGACGCAATTTCCTGAAGGTAGCGTATGTTTTTTAAAAAGGTTTATCCACGGAGGGGGAGAAAGTATAATCTAGCTCGGAATTCATGGAACGGAGCTGCTTACCTTTGCTCAGGAAATATGAACACAATGTGCCGCGATGATTTCGTGGTTACCGTTCGTGATTTCCATAAAGCAGAACTTTTTGTTTCAGCTGATTTCTCATTCCTTCCTCCAAAGTTTAATGTTATCGACAGTTACCGATACTATGAATAATTTAAACGGGCTAATGGCTGGCGAAGCATTAGCGTAACAACCGTTAAATATTTTTCTCGAAACTTTCCAACTTCGCGCGAACTCGTGGAGCAGTCTCCAGGAGATGCATATGTGCGCGTGCAAACATTGAAACCGGAGGAGCTAAGAGCGAATCGAATGTGAAACGACGTTTAGCAATGCAAATTGGCTCGATGTTGGGTCTAGGTATATTTTCTCCCTGTATATTCGCATGTGTGCGACTTGCGCGTCTACTCGAGTAGGCGAACGCGTCATTTCTGCCATCGATTTTGCATTCTGTTTGACGTACCGCGAGCTACAAAGTTATTCCTCGAATTGTCGTACTTTTAAATTAAACAATTAGATTTTTACGCTTTGAAACAACTGCGAAGCCAGCCAATGCCGTTAGGAATTCATTCCGAATTGTCCAATCAGACGCTATAGACACGCAAATAATCAATGAGGGGACAGGTCAGGGCGCTAGGAGAATGAAGTTTTCTTTATCGGTCGGCAGGGAAATCGTTTTACTCGGTTGGAACTTTGAAAATCAATTCGATTCGCGAACGAATGGCGCAAGAACGGGGAGTGGCAAAGTCGCTGACTGTTTTCACATCAGCCCATCCCCTCCAGATACCGCCGTGAACACACCAGCACCGTTGTGACATATAGACTTTGTTTTACTTAATAATAAAGTTCCTTCGGATAAAGGTAAAGTTGCAAGATAAATGGTACCGTACGCCAGCCGCGTACTGAAAAATGATAACCGGAAACTCGCCGCGACACTTCGCTCGAGACACGTTCAGCTCGGTTTTCTACTGGAAAAGTACGAAAATCGTTTATTTCAGCCACGTACAAGCTAATAAACTTATAAAACGACTAATAGCGCATTAAGAAAGATCTCGATCTGGTTGAAATACAATTAAATATGGTGCAGTCTACCGAAGCGAGACTTACGTTACATAACACTTAAATTTATTAAATAATAATGTGGGAGTAGCTTAGAAACAAGCGATGCGATTATTAACACGTTCACAGTCCAACAAAAATATAGATATTCATTTACTAATTAAGTATATTTTAAATTGTATTAATTGAGTACATTTGGGAAAGAAAGCACATTTCGTGTAATCATTCGGAATATTAAATTAGAAAGGTGGAAGAGAAAGCATTATCATCTGATTTGCATAGTTTTTTGTCAGGAATTTTAGCGGCGCGGACAAAAGAAAACAAAGGACACAAAGACATAGTGTCCTTTACTATCCTGTTACCACTATGTATATTTAATTCGCATAATGTTCATAGGACTGTTAACGTGTTAGCCATTATTACATGAACATAGATAGAGAAATTAAATCTTAAATAAAAATGTGTCTTATCTTAAAGTTGTAGTATTTACAAATATAATATATGTATAATAAAATATTCTAGTATAGGTTTGCATTCTTGCACAATCTTATACGTGTTCTCACATGTACCTTGCCATAAATGCTTAAAAATCCGCAGTCTAGTTATTATTTATTATATAGTCGAGAGCAGTCTTGAAAAGTCACGAATAAAACTAATTGTGTGTTCAATTCGAATCATATATATAAAGTATTGACTCTTTAGTGTAATACAGAAAGTTCCCTGTAATAAAACGCGAATGAACGAAACATTAAACGAAAAGTTTTCGTCCATTTGTGAGGAAACCTTCCTTTTCTAATCAGATGATACAATTAATTGCATTATGTACACTTAATCGAATCAGAATTATTTAGCACAAAAGTCGGGTGTGTCATAACGTGTAGAATCTACGTTAGGAGCGCACAGAGGGAACAAATATACTGAAGCAAATTTGTTTCGATACAAAAATTGTCCCTACACACAAAAGTCCTACAATTATTGGAAAAATTTTCCATTATGTTTTATCCTCCTGATTATTTCTAACGTGGATTCCACACATTATGATAGACGCTATATAATAAAAGAAAGAATTGGCTTCTGTAGATTAAATTACGTTAATTAGTAAATCCTTATCTGGGGCGTTCCCCACTCATTACGAGAAAGTAATTTGCATCCGCGAAAGTAGTCTGATCCCTAAAGTCTACTTCACGTTGACCGGCTTCTTCTTGATCGTCCCGGTGCTGGAATTACCATTACTAGCGGATGAGTCCATGCTCGAAAAGCTCTCACTTTCTTTCCTCTGCAAAGTCGGAATGCTTGACTTCCCGTCGCCAGTCAAAGACACGGCCGCAGCTTTATTGGGCACCGCCTCTACCCTCTGCACGATTTCCGTCTTCTCGGGGTACGCCGGTCCGTACGACCTCTCGATTCCGCCAGGGAAGTCTTCCTTGCGCTTGGAAAACGACGGGATCCGCGTAACCTTTGGTTTCTCCCTGAGGGGAGGTTTCTCTCTCCGCTCGAGGACCTTGTCCTTGTCGCCACTCTGACAGCTCTGCACTTCCGGCGGCGGGATGGCCGACACCTTGGGTATGTTTCTCTGGTCTCGCGACCTCTGCAAGCTGGACGTGGGCTTGATGATGATCTTCGGTTGCTTCAGACTCGACGCGGGCCCTTTAGTATCCCGGGGTGTGATTATTATCCGCGGCTCCTTCCTGTCCAACGTGAACGCACCGGGTGACCTAACCTCCGGAGAGGAGCAGGTCACCTGCGAGTTCGGTTGCTCTACCGAAGCTCCGTCCAATTTATTAACCGTGTCCACGCCGATCGCTGGCGTTGACCCGGACAGACCACACACACCGGGCGCCCGATCCATCCGGTCGTCGGAAGTCGCTCCCGACAAATTCACCACGGTGTGGTTTAAGTTTTGATTCACTTGCCCGAGCAAATTGCCTACTCGCGGGGTGATCACGATCCTAGGCTCTGCGATCGGGAGCCTGGTATCCCAATTAGAGCCGCCCAGTTGCAACTGGTTGTCCGCGTTCCTCGCTGCGATCCGCGGCTCCGAGGACGCCGCCGACATCGAGGCTTCCTTCCCTGACGAAGACGGCTTGAACCAATTGGGATTCCCCCTGCCAGCCTCGAGCAGAGCCACGGAGTTCCCCATGTTCTTGTCCATGCTCTGCGAAATCTGTTGACCCACCCCGTGAACCGGGCACATGGGGTTCGAGTAAATCGTGTCCACGCTGCCGGCCTGCGTCCTGCCTCCCCTCTCTATCCTCTCGTCGAGGGAATCGATAATGCTGGGATCCGAACGATTCTTCGACGGATACTCTTGTCGCCTGAGCAGCGGGCCGATGTGCAAGTTGGTCGTGACTTGTTCGGCGTCGCATTGGTTCTCGTTCTCCTCCGCGAAGTCCAGACTCTTAGACGGACCGAACATCCGGGGCGGGGGTTGGGGCGGTTGGTGAGAGGGCGATGGCAGATTCAGCCCCGCTCTGTATTCCCGGAACGAGTTGGCATGCTGCTTGGGCGCGAATAAGCTGCTGGGCGCCGGAAGCGATCGTCTCTTTTCGATATCTGGCAGGACTTTCGGGTAGTTTCTGCGTTTGATCGTCCTGAGCGCTTCCTCCGGGCTGATGCACTCCCTCTCCGTCGTCGGCTCCCTGCAGGTTACGTTTATGTCGCACGGCGGATGGTTGCTGGCCGCGAAAGTAGTCAGTTTCGGACCCGTCTTTATGTAAATGTCTTCCGGTTCCTCTCCGGCGGCCGCCTCGGCGTTGACGCCGAGCTCCAGACGCGGCAGACGAGACTTTAGCTTCGGATTGATCTTCGCGTACAAGCTGCTCGCACTACCGGAGTCAGATTCGTAGATCCTCGTAGTGGAGAAGTTCGGCTTCATGCTCCTCAGGACGTTCTCCATTGGCAGAGGGTCGCTCTTCGAATGATGGTGTTCTATGACGACCACCTGAGGAGCGGTTTGAAAATCGAACGCCTTGTTGAACGGCTCCTCCGGCGGCTCGGCTTTGACCAGCTCGATGGGCACCTGGTTCAGAATCGATTCGGTCCTGGTCGCGGGTGTGGCGTCGATGCCCACCGAGACCTTCGGAAGCTTTGACTTCTTGCCAGGCCGCACTACGAGCGCCGGATTCTTGTCGTAAATCGGCTCCTCCTTCTTCTCTTTCAACGTCTCCTCATCCAACCGCTTCTTCTCGTCCTCCTGTTGTCTCGTCAGCATGTCCTGGTGTTCCTTCTGCAGGGTTTCTCGGGTCTTGCGGAGAAACCTAGGCGAACACCTTTGGAGACAAATGTAAACGTTCCGTGAATTCAAAGTGGTCAGCAGTTGGTTACAGGATTTTTTTTAATCAATGGGAAGTCTTTATCGATATAAAGTAAGAGAGAAGTTTATATCTGGTGCGATACAAACTTTAAGATTATCAACATTAGTCAAAGCTGTTTTGTATCTCACAAAGTCGGAGAGCTTCCGAGGTGATTTATGGTTCAGAATTCCTGATAGTAATTTCATTTCAAGGCATTTTTTTTCTCATGAAAAAAATGTTACATCTTGGAAATACCTTCCACTAATACTGTGCTAAAATATTAAGTAGTCACATACAGTTGTGAATGATGAAAGTGCTGCTCACTATAAAAGGAAGACATCCTTCTATACTTTATACAATGCTTTTAAACCCAATTCTAAAATAAAATTTTTTAAATGCCGTGCAACCGTTTGAATTTCTGACATTCTTAAAGAAAAATAGCTACTTGAGTAGTAACTACTTTAATATTATTAAACTAGAGGCTTTGTGCTTTAATAAGATTCTAGGTAAATTGTTATACGAGATTTTTTTGGAAAGATACAACTGTTAAAAAATCGACAATTTTACAGGCGAAATTAGTCATTCTTTCATTTTTTGGCATACCGTATTTTGTAATGAATAAACTAATTAAAAAAGTTCTTAAATCGCGGTCTACAAAGAAGAGCAATTAATTTTACAATGGACTAGGCTCCTGTTTGGGTTGCGATGGAATGGTTTCCGTATTTTAATATAGATCATTGAAAAGTAAATGACAAATGGAAATAACTTTTGCACCAGGTGCGCACACCTGTGGATTTTACAGATTTTACGATTTTACAATTTTACGCTCGTCGGACATTCAATTTAAAGAAAAACCATCAAATACGGAACAGAAGTAACTCTAATTACTCTGTCAGTAATTAATCAACTTGTATCTCAGACAGGTGGTCTTTAAGCGGCACCGCTAATTGGATTGCGAGATCGATCGGCATCGTGGGTTCGTTTGCGATCAACGAATCTGGGAGAACTTCTCCTTAAATCTGTGCAATTAGTAAAGGAAGAAGGGACTTCAAAGGGGAGTTGGTCGTTGAAGAGAAGCGGAAAGTCTACTGACCTGTGCACGATCTCCTGCTGTATCCACTCCCTAACCTTGATGTGGGTATCGATGGTGGAGCCGGAATTCTGCCTGGACAGTTTCGAGCGTCGTCCGAAGTTCGAGTTGTTGTCGTACGCCTTGTCATTCTTTATCACGTCGTTCAAGTCCGGCTTGCTGTCGCTTTTGTAGCCGAGCTCGCCATAGTGATTCTCATGCTTCTCGGACTTCGCCCTTTTCGAGTCGTCCTTTTGGCTGAGGCGTCTCTTCAGTCCGGGCTCTTTGCCCTTCGAGTCCTGCTTCTTGCAATAAAAGTAAAGGAAAGCGGTGAAGTTTATCAGAAGGAACACCACTCCGAAACCAGTCAGCATAGTTATCACCGAGGAACTCCTCGGCGTGCCGGACTGAGAGACCGTTTCCTCGCCCGGTCGCGGATTCCTGGAATCCGAAATCGTTGCTTTGTTGTTGTTGGCCTCTGTCGCGGACGGTGTGAGATGACGTTCCATCGCGGGGAACCTTCAACATCGAAAGATCGATTGCCAGAGAAAAAGGTGAAACGGTTGCTCGAGGAAATTCCTTTTTCGAGACAAATAACGGGGGAAACTTGAAACGTTGCGAGGGTTCATTTTGCTGACGGAAATATTAACTTCATAGTGATAACGTTTCTCGAGCCGGCGCGGTATCGATCCGACTGCGTGCGTAATTGAAACTTTAAATTGCTAATACTTTATCTCGTTTTGTAGAAGTTTAAATAAATTCCATTCAACCGTCGCGCACAGACTATTAAACACTCGAGACAGGTGGAGGCGTTGAATGCGATGGGGTGCGAGTGACATTTCATTAATGAGAAACAATAGTAGCATACATGCATAAATGCACGCGCGAATGATCACGTTCAATTTTCCAATTAACGCGTCCCGTAAGCTTTTTATAAATGGAAGGCTTGCATTCATTACGTCGAAAAGGGTGCGGGATTAATATATTATTTAGAAGTAATTAAATCGTATACAGAACTCGCTGCGCATTGCCTCTGCAGACCCTTTTACACTGCTATTTAAAATCATAAATTAAATCCTCTCGTCCACGAAATTTCCGATTCAATTCCCCATGATTGGATTAAAATACACGTATGTATATAGGAATAACTCGTTCACTTGTTACCGACCTGCCGTCGCCATAATCCCTGTCGGAGGTCGCGTTCTTTGGAATTCCGTCAGCTATGTCGAGAATACGAGGTCGCGAACCTTTCGGTCGAATCGGCAGCGGAATTTCTTTGTTAGGATAACGCAGCATGTTGGGCAGGTCCTCGTTCCAAAATTGCATCTCCGCTGCTCGATAATGCGAGCCGGTCGTTGGCGGTATGGCTGAATAGAAGAAATAACGCGTCTCGTTTAATCATCGAATGCTTTAAATGAACGCGGTACATTGTCAACTTACTTAGGTTCAAGTACGTTTGATTCTGAGGGTCGTATTCAGGCCACTCGATATCGTACTGGCCCCATTCCTTCAGTCCATCCGTCAGGTATGGGTAGCGCTTCGCAATATTGGGGTTCCTGACATATACAGAACAAACGGTTGCTGAGGATCGACAAGAAATTAAGTCCTACGGGGGAGAACAATAGAACGGGGATTCGAGTTCGCGTCTGCCGGGTTTACGGATTAAGAGTTATCCTCTTCGATAATTGAACCGCGTTGTCGCTTGTCTTTCGAAGCCGCGTCTTCCTCCCAGTATGTTTTCTTCGAGGGATCCCTGACAAATCGATAGGAGTCATGGTACTGCCGGACGCTATCATGAACAATATTTTAGTCGTCGCACTCTGGGGAATTCCAATATTGAGGATTCAAACATTTGGAGTATCGTCGGTGATATTGGTCTTCCGAGAACGACCTCTATGAAATTGGCAAACTGAAACATTGATTCAATCCGCACCGGAGACCAATACTGGGAGCTTTAAAACAAATTGCACACTTATGAATATGAGAAGGAGTTTGAAGGCATTGTAACTCGTCCTTCTTGAATAATAAAAACTTAGACTCGTCAAAATTCTGGTATGGGCAAGCAGAGAATCGTTTAAATAGAATCACTTACGATATTTTTTGTCACATTTTCTATTTGGCATTCGTTCTTTCATAAGCTAATATTGTATTTGAGCCTAACGATTCTACGTTATTGATGCACATCCATTGATACAAGAATAATAAAATACGTAATATTATTAATTCGTCTTTTTTCGAGAACAGTAATAATTAAATTGTACTTCCCTCTTTTGTATTTGACAAAAATTCTTCTGATTAAATTGAAACATTGGAGAAGTTGTATAAAATAACTGGAAATAATAAATACAACGTTTGATTAAAATGAAACCACCTGGATACCTCCTGCTGTACCAATGCGATGGAGGAAACCTCATGGTAGTATAATTTAGAAAGCGTATACAATTTACTGATAAAAATTGATTCCACTATCATGGTGAATGTGATGTAGCGCGGGTGATCAAATTATTACGACCAGACAGAAAAGTTATATATTTTATATTTTCGATGGTATTGTAATTTCAATAACAGTGAAATATATCCACTCTTTTTGTTCTTAACATGTAAATAATCCCTTTGATTACTTTTTGATGTATCGATAAAGCTTTTTTTCTTTGATTCCTGTACGATAAAATATACATATAGGTACGTATTGCAGATTACTATTAATACTGTAGCTGTTCATTCATAACAATAATTTTAATATTCATGATTTGTGTGCTTTTTTTAATCTTCCTTGATTAAAAGTATGAAAAACTGTAACGGTATTGAAAACAGCATGGGAAAACATTTTAATATTAACTATATTTTATTTGTTATTAAAAATATAGTAATAGTCTTCGCAATAAAAAAAAGTTGTGTGTATTATAGTATGTGTAACAGATGTATATACTAATATTATTCTTCTGTATACTTCACATAAGTGTCAACTTTAGTAAAATATTCTACAATAAATCTATGTACTTTTAAAAAAATGTATACATATAGATGAAATCTCTTTTTTAGATCATAATCGCTTATAATTCGATTACAATGTTATCTGACTTTTAATATCTTAGTTTTACCTCCCAATATTCATGTATTTTCTATTTATAACGTGAAACGCGATCTCCATCTATACCGATGATAGAAAGATCGGTGAGGTACGATTTAGAAGATTGGTCCGATACAGACAATCCTTCTCTTATTCTTTCACAGATTACTCACAATTTCGATGCTTTAGAGTTTCCTTTCGGAAGCAAGTATCTCGAAGGAGAAGCCACTCTCCGTCATCGAATACTATGGTTACTTTTTTTTTTTTTTATTTCTTAACATCCGCTGCTATTTTATACACCCGTAAAATTTATCGACAAAGATTGTCTCAATCAAAGAAAGCGAAGCCGCATCGAACAAGGCAACGGTACGAAGCACCGTGCGAGGGAGGAGAGGCCTTCAAAAGTCATTTCGTTTAATGGTCGTTCGCTGTTTCCGATTGCAAAGTCACGTAGCGACGCGCCACACCCGGCACTCGCACATCGAATGCATCGCTGCAACCCGGGAAAGACGCATTCCTATGGGAAGGACACAGTGACACGCGCGATATCGATCAGCTCGTGTCGCGGGAGCGTGTTAAACATACGCGGTCTCCACTTTGGCTCGTATGCATTAAACAGTTTTCTTTCGTCTAATTGGATCGACCCAGTTCTTCGCGACTCTGTCGACGCGTCACGATGCATATGCATCCGTCGCGACGGAGGGTCTCGTGCTTGGGCGCGGAAACGAGCACGATGGTAATGCAGCTTTAAAGAACATTGTATGCGGTAAATTATTGTGCCGCGGTTGCAATCGCGTTCCGTTTGCGGCGTTTGATGCATTAAGGGGAACGCGAAAGAACGAGTTCGGGGAAATTTTTCAGTAGAATGTGTTAACGACAGATCAGCCTCGCACGATTTTCCGTTTACAAAATATTAATAATTCACCGAAGTATCATTACCGATTGGAAACGGATGGTCTTTATCTCCCATTAATCTAAACCGCATTTGCAAAGCGAAAATACAAATTAGTTGATTCCTTACTTTTTAATAACTACATAGATTAAAAGAGCTTTCTTTTATATTCAGTAACATTTGTAATGAAAATATGTAGGTAATTATTTAAGAAATACATTAACCAATGGAAGATCATTTTTTCTAAGAGAATATTTATATCAGTATTTTTCTTTACGCTCCATTGGTCCTACGTCGACGTACTACTGCTATTATTATAGTTTTGTCCCCCTAGTTTGTTAAACATTATTACGAGTTACGAAATGCGCCGGTATTCCTTACGAAATACGAAAATAATCCTCCGAATGCAAATGTTTAGACAGTCCTTCTGAAAATGCAAGAACGAAGTCAATTTCGCCGCGCGCAGTTCCACAGGTTCCCTTGTTTGGCGATCTAATTACCGGCCGGTTACAAGTGGCGCGACCCCCGGGAGGCGAGAAAAAACATAAATATTCAAAGGCAGAGATAATTGAAAATCATGTTTGAAGGCGCGTCAGTCTATTTTCCTGTGGCCGGCTGATAATGAATTTCCACGCCGGCGAAAATTCCCCGGCGGGTCTCGCGCCACCGTGAAATTGTTTCTCCGCTAGCGACGGTTGTCGCTTGTTCGACCTATTATTTCGGAATTTCTATAAAACTCCGTGGGATTTATTGCGGGGCGCGGTTGGAAAGCGGAGGGGTAGGGCGGGACATTTTCGAGGGCCGAACAGCGGCGTTATTCAGCGGGCGCGCGTTTTCAGATTTATTATTTAATAAGCGAAACAAGCTGGACACTCCGGTCCCAATCGTATTCGCTAATTTCGCATGGTGCCGCTGTAAACAATGCGTCGACGTGAGTAACGCGCCGATACAAATCTCCGTTCCGTTGTGCACTTCCCCTGCGTCCCGCCCGAAACGATCGTCTCGTTAAAGATTTCAGAGCTTCCGAAGCTCGAGTTTTTAGTGCTGTTGCGCACGCAAAGCTATGCGTATTAACGGTACTGACTACGTCGATCTGCACGTTTTCACGGAATTCTATTTTTTGGGCGGTGAATCAGCCATCAAAATTTATAAAATCTATTTTACGAATGCGTCACATATTCAACATTTTTGCATTATTTCGTTTCTTGAAATCCAATTTTTGTCGCAAATGAAAGGTATTCCTGTAGATTTTAATTTAATACGTATGGATATTTAGAGTCGTTGATAAAATTCAATTACCACGATTTTGAAAATACAGACACATGATAATTACAAATATTATACTTCGTGCAGAATTCTATGTAGAAAAAGTAATTTCTAACTTCTTCAGAAAGTCATATATGTCCAACGAGTAACATTTACTATTTCCCTAGCGTATAATTTCGCTTTTGCGAAGGAGAAATGGGGTTATCGAGGGATAATTCCTCTCAGTGGAAATGAGAAACTTAATTCTCCACATATAAAGTTCGATAACTAACCCGTACACGAGATAAATGAGAATACAGTAACTGAAACGTAAATTTAACAGAATGTTTGCGAACCTCATTCAGTGTTTATAAGGTTCCCTTTAGAAAATATTAGGCGCGGTAAAAACTGTTTAGGGAAAATACTTTAAATGGATACGGAAAGGGGAGCTTTTACTCGAAATGGGTAGAAAATGCTTGGCTAGTCTTCTGCTCATGTAATTACGGAACGCCATGTTACGCTAAACCAAATTAATTCTATTTATAAAATATCATTAAGGATTACTGTATGCTTGCGGCAGGGCAGGTGCTCTTATAAAGAGAGGACTATAATTCGTTTACTAGTTAAGTCATTACACACTCTCCCACACTTGCCTCGCTTTCAATATCACCCTTCGTACCTGAAACTTCACTTTAAACTTTCAAAGACTATTCGCTCAACTATATTATTAATTAGTTTAGAGACGCTCGTCGAAAACTGTTTATATTAAATTATAAGAGGCACGTAGAATTACGTTAGGAAGATTGAAGACATCTCTTCATTTATTAACTTAAAAAACAAAAGGTTTCATGCATTTTGCTTCATAAAATACTAACAAGGGCAAGTTCCACCCGAATTTTAGAATTAATTTTCTTTTAATTACAGGGCACGATGTATGAAATGTACAAAATGTACAAAAATGTAAAAATTCCTGCTAGTGAATATCGACCAAGCAATTAAGACCCTTTCCAGCTGTATAATTCGGGAGACACTCAGCACATCCGTACAAATTGATAAGTAACACCGACGCCATACTTGAGGAGTTTTTTCCATAATTCAATATTTAAAGAAAGCATAAGGCAGAAGCCGAGCTCACCCGACATAAGCGAAGCTGCACCACCAGTTCATCATAGCTTCCGAAAACAAAGTTTCCCCGATGTTGTATCGGCGACGGAAATCGTACTTGTTCCCATCGAGAGGCATCCCCAGCACGTAGGGCAGCTCCTCCCCGTGAACCGTGCGCTGCCGTTGTTGCTGCAAATATAACGAGCCAGTTCGGTATGCTTTCTCATCGAAACAAAGTTTCGCGGGGCGAGTTGGCCGAAATTTTGCAGACCAGAAGAAGGGCCAAGAGTACTCCTCCGGCCCTCGAGACCGCGGCATTGTTATTAACTTCCGGCTCTCCGCCCGGAGTCTCCCCCTTGTAACCGTAACTCCGTAGAATCGGCCGCCTCCTCGGGCAAATCGATACATTGCCAATACGAAACGCTTTGAAATAATTTCCAGCGCGTATTCTTCCGACTTTCGACGGCCTCGCCCCTGCCCGCGATCGCGTGCATGCTTTTCGCGTCCGAATCGTTAGTTAATCGGCCAAACAAGTCGACCAATTGGCTGACGGTACCTCAGACGTTCTCAGACGCTAAGGTGCCCGCGATACCGGCTAAACGATCCCGCGTTACGGACTCGGGCTTTGCTCGATCGTAAATTTTATGTCTAATGGAACGCCGACCCTTTAACCCCGAGTTGAAAACCAGAAACGTTGTTACATTCGGTTTAACGACACCGCCCGGTCACTGTACTCGAAGCGTAACAGGCCGGCACGCAGCGACGATAAAAATAGTTGGCCAGGGTCCAAATGGGTTCGTAGCTGGGATTTTTCTTCCTTCCCCTCCTCTTCCCTCCCCTTTGGGCGCTCACGAATACAATGAATAGCCAGTAGGTCACGCTCACCTTGCCCCTTCCTCCCCCACCATTCGCTAAGGAATCCGCCGCTGAGAAAATGAATAAAATGCAAAGTACACTGTCTAATCGTACGTGCTCCAGTTTCCACGATGGACGGGAAGAGCCGTCGCGATTTATGAGCTCCCTTAATATCTCCGCTGGCTTCCGGATTCTTGACCCGGATGAATTTGTCAGGCCACAGGGGAAGCTGTAGCGTGCACCAGACACCGTTGTACCGTCGTGAAATTTTTCTGTCCCGGGGTTTGGGGAAAGAAACTAAGCGCGACGCTCCGGCGCGTAAAAAGAATCCGTAGCTCGGGGCAGCTTCAGTAAAAGCTGTTTAGTTTTCCTCGAACGGGCGCGAGTGTACGCTGGTAAACCGTGCTTGGCGATATTCGCTTAGAGAATTCGTAAATAAAGTTTTGTGGGTGTTGGTCCGCGTTTAGAGGAGGCATTGGCCAACTGTTACGCGTCCATTTTGGTTGAATTTAGCATCTAGGTGAAGCGTTTGAAAATGTTTGGTAGACAATTTTTTGTCGATGGAAAAGTATTTATTTATTTATGGGGAACTAAACCTTGGAAACCCTGTAGTTCAAGTGTATGTAGAACTGGTAGATATTAGGGCTCGAGATTTCAAGTGAACCGAGTGAGATACCCGAGTACCCGGGTACTCGTGAGATACCCGGGTATACCAAAATTACCCGTACTACCCGGGTATCTCACGGGTATCCGAACGCATGAGATAGACAAGAATCTCATGCCGAATTAAGCCGAATTGAACCGAATTGAGCCGATAGTTTTTGGGTACGCATTTGTGGCTTTAAAAATAAAAAAAAAAATTCAGAATGAAATGAATTCTGTATACATGATGAAAATTGAATTTAATGGACCGTGGTTATGTTGAAAATGAGTTCTTTCTCTCTCTCTCTCTCTCTCTCTCTCTCTCTCTCTCTCTCTCTCTCTCTCGCGCGCGCGCGCGCGCTCTACTTGAAAATCCAGAAACACATACCGAAAAACTATCAGCTCAATTCGGTTCAATTCGACTTAATTCGGCATGAGATTCTTGTCTATCTCATGTGTTCGGGTACCCGTGAGATACCCGGGTAGTGCGGGTAATTTTAGTATACCCGGGTATCTCACCCGGGTACCCGGGTACCCGGGTATCTCATAATCAATAGCCCTAATAGATATTCAGAAAAGCTTCTTTTATCACCTATGTGAACCAAAAAGAACATTTTCTGCTAAGTAAGTTTGTTTTTTCGTGAAACTGCATCACCATGCAGGAAAGATTCGATACATCTATGTCAAAAATTTGAGACCGATATTTCACATGCATATCAAGTAAAAGGTACTTTTTGCCTCGGATAGGCTCGAAACTTTTATCAAAGATCCGCTGTTACATTTTTCTGGACATTTTTCACTTTTCACTTCTAAGAGTTTTGATGGAAATCCTGTAGCAAATGGCGGTAGTAAAATTCATGATAGTGAACACATGTTCTCCTCAATTTTGGAAAATGTTGAAAAATATGAGTACAGGATTTCTGCCAAGCGCTAACACGGTATTTTATTTTATATGAAAATCTGTGGAAGTGGAAGTATTATTGTAACTTCTGCATAATGTTTGGGTGAATCTGACAATAAATCAAAATGTAATTCAATCTTTTTTCATCTTGCAACAAAAATTTACCTTCGTTAGAATTTCCTAACTTTTGAGAAAAATGTTGGAAAAATATGTCTTTATTTAAAAATGAATCTGATATTATTTCATACTCTGAAAACAACATGTGCTTAAATTATGTCGAAGCTAAAAGATAGTAAGAGATAGTGTTGTGATAGTTTCACCGCCAACTATAAAATACGTGTCATGTATCTGCAATTACTTTACTCATGCTATATTATTATATTATACAATTAGCTAGTAGTAACAATTGGCTCTTTATTAATCCTGTGATGAAATTGGTAGTTACAAACCGAGTCGGTCTCTTTTTTCGGAGCAAGAAAGCTTCTTCGTGAAGAGTTTACAATTCTCCTCATTTCAAGACAAGCATGACATTCCCTCCCTTCCAATAAGTTCTCTCGAGGGAAGCGTAATGGATGTGTCTACGTGTGAACAGAAACGTACTTACGCCGGAATAGTCCTGCATCGCCTTCGGATGCGAGAAAACGTACATGTAGCTCTTCGGGTTCGCTCTTGAATGTAAATTCGCGGTCATTATTAATGGTGCCACCGTCCCGCTGTCGGAGAGCGCTTCCAACACCAGGTCCCGATTCTTCGTGACGTATTCGTTCGTATACCCGGCCGAGAAATCGCCGTATTGTTCCAGAATCTTCGATAGAATGAGTTCCGGTTCCAATTCGTGCGTTGCCTGCCGACGAAGAAATATCGCGTCACTTTGCTACCGGAACGCCCGGCGAATTTCCTTGAATTCGATATCAACGCGCGCGAGAATTTATTTCTTAAAACTTCTCTCCCTCCCCACTCCCACGCCCCGAGCCACTCCCGGGAAGAGACGCACATCGAATTCTTCGAAGCGTTCGCCGTTCGAACGTCAACGTAACGGAGTCTGGAGTCGAACTCTACATATCATACCATCGCATGGTCTTTCAGAACCTCGTCCCTGTGTCTGTCCAGCATTCCGTGCAGCAAAGCAACCGGTGGTAGAATGTGAAATTTTTCCGACTCAGTGACGCCGTACATTAAATCGTATCTACGGAGAAAAATATTCGATGCTGTTCATTTTTTTTTTTTTTTTTGTTTGGGGGGGAGAAGTCGCGTGAACGATTTTACATGGAACGAAGCGTACTTGCCGAACAGTTCCGCGTCCTTCATCAGGTTTACAGGCTTGTCCGGGATGACCGCGTTGTCGATCAAGGGCGCGAAGGCGGGCACGTATTTCGGCTTGTGGAGCTTCACGTCCAGCAGCGCGTTCACGTCCTGGTCGCGCAAACAAAGCGCCAGGTCTCTGTCGGTGGTGGTGGGACAATTTAAAGCGTGAGCCACCTGAAAAATGATTCGGGCCATTTCTCAGTGGCGCAATGAATGTTCCCGCCTCCTACGATCGTAGCTATTCCTCGACGTGACGAGAAGCGATATTTCTTCCCGGCGCGTTTCGAATCGTGGCCGCGTCGCGTCGCGTCGTTCTTTCCCTCGCCATTCCCACCGTCACTCACAGTCACGACCGCGAGCACGAAATCGATCGAAGGTGCGTCGACGACGTCGGAATCTCGCAGATCTACACCGGCTTCCCTCACCTGTTTGGTAATCTGTAGAGGCGCCTTGCCGATGGCGTCCGCGCTTAGCGCCGATCCCGACATCAGTATCGCTCGTTTGAACAGACCTACGCAAACGGAGAGCGGGAGAACGATTAATAGCTTGCGTCCCCGAAGGCCGGGGCGACCAGCCGCCTTGGCGCGTGAAATATTAAGTCCAGTTATTTTTCATTGTGCGATATAATTATTGACCGGACGCTGCGGTATTGTGGCCTCGGTTGGACGAGAACAGTTCCCTTCGGTCTCCACCGCGGATGAAAAATGACCCGCGTTTCCTTTCCCTTCTTCCTTTTTTCTCTCCCTCACAATGGTTATTCTCTTTCCTCCAAATCTCCCAGAGGAACACGCCAGTCCTCGGAGTAACCGCGTCGTCCGTAAGATTCGAATCGGTCGTTCCTGCGCCAAACGTCGAACAACCGTTTGACACGTGACTGAGTTGTACTACTTAGATTCGCCGAGTAAATGTAAGACCCGTGTTCCCGAGAGCGACATCTAAATTATGCGCGTTTAAAATCGAAGTCTAAACATCGGTGTCCGGGGTCTTATCGATGCCACGAGAATGGAGGTTACGTGTTCCCCTAGAAGTGTCCTCTTGGTATTCAGCCGTCGTGGAAGTTGCAAACACGCGACGCAGTAATAACCGTTACCTTTCTTATTAGCCACGGGGCTGATAAGCAGTAGATTGGCAAAAATCGCGCCGGTGCCGTGGCCGACCAACGTAACGCTGTTCGGATCGCCACCGAAGTCGGCGATGTTCTCCCGGAGCCAAAGAAGCGCCGCTATTTGATCAAGCAGACCGAAATTGCTGGCCGTGTCGTCCTTGGTACCTGGTCTCAGAAAACCTGTAACATGATGTAAACTAGTCGGATTAAACCCTTACTTCTTGCGAGGAGAGGTCACCACTGCACGCAATTTCGATGAAACTTTTCGTAATTATTCCCTTGTCAAGATTAAGGACTTTGCCATCTTGAATTGGTGCCTGCTTTGTACTTTAAGGTAGAAACCTTCTATCAAAGTGCTCGTTTTATTCAGTACAAAAGATGCTGTAATATTTTTAGTAAAAGTTTCACTCTTTTATGGTGTAAAGTGCATTTATAGGCGATAAGGAAGTTTTGGATAAAAGTTTTCTGACAAAAAGGAAGGGAGTAAAAATACAGTTTTTGGAAAATTTTCAGTCCTCAAAATTGTTCAACTCCTTATAGGTTCTTTGAAGCCAATTTTTTTTTAAATTTCAGTCTAAGAAATACGCGCACTTGAATAAAAAGGACAACTTTGATGAAAGAGGGTATTTTCTTTTTGGAAGTCTAAAATGGGCTCCAACTGTTCTCAGGTTGGACCAGAGAATAATTGTGCAAAGTTACATCAGAATAGAAACGTGTCGTTCACAGATCTCCTTTTATTAAAAGAACCTCATTAAAAAAACTTTTCTCTTCTTAAAAGACTCGTCCATTACTTTAGAGTTATTCCCAAGTGCCCTTATTCAATCTTAATTTAGAATTTTGCGGTGGTCCGTAGCCACTTTTCCGATGCGCCAGGCATCGTCCGAGAAATGTAAACTACCCTCGTGCAACGCGACCGTTCTTTTCGCTCTCACGAACCTTGGAGGCCATATTTTTCTACCGTTGTTTCGCGAAGGGCCGAACTTATCCGCGGACTTCTCGTGAACTAACTGTTCCCAGCCACCGGCGGCAAGAGGAGGAGGCGAAGTTAACTAAGCGCCTTCCCAGCACTTTAACCTAATTTATGATTATGGTTTCGCGGTCTTCCCCTCTTTTTTTTCTTCTTCTCCTCTTTTAAAGCAGCCCCACTTGTCGGATGTAACCGCGGCTGCAGCTCGCGCCCCACGACGTTCGTCCATTTGCATTGCACGTTGAGGTCGCGTTATCATTTTAGGGGAAAGGATAGGCGGAAGCTCGTCGTTACGGCGTCGCGGAGGAAGAGGAAAAGGGAGGGCCGGGGGGAAGGCGAGGGGAGGAAAAAATAGAGCAGGCCACGGGAAAACGGCGGGGATCGATGGACGCTTCGGGGGTAAAAAGAGCGCCTTTGTCTCCGCTGCGAGGGCCTCCTTTCCCCGGGAAAAGTTTTCTTTTGCGCGATATGCACACCCCGGCTTTCCACGAAACTTTACGGTCACCGTCATCCTGACTTTTTGCCCTTGAGTAACGAATAGGGGTTTTTTTCCTCTGACGATAAATGTTCGACCTCGTAATTGGGCAACGCGGAATATACAAGGGGAGCGAGCGTGTGAAACTCGATTTAATGCGAGCAAAAATAAAGTGAAAGGAACCTTAAAGTTAATGGAACCATAGTTTCTGAGATTTCCATTCGAACAAGAATTTATGCGAACGTTCTTACGGCCTGAGGAAACTCTGGATGATAAAAACTGTCTGGATTGTTGTGCGATCGAGTTCCAAAAACTCGAACCATGTTATAGGAACGAAGTGTAAAGAATAGCGGAAGGGTAGTGCTTCTCTAGTTGTAAGATAACGGGTCCGTAGTTGTAGGAAGGCTTTAGAAAGAAGTTGGTCGAAGATCAAACGCCAATGGCGTAACGAAGCGTGAACGTAAATGAAGCAGAATTCCCGATTTTATGCAAGAATGCTGTTGGCAGTGTTCGGTGAAATTTCATATATTCGTACTAGAATTTTAACCATGCTTGTTTCGTATTTTTCACGATATCTTATTTTAGAAACGTTTGGACACGCACCAGCGTTCAATCTTCTTCTTCTTACTTTTCCTTCATGTCGTAAGACTCCTCCGCAGATTTACAAAGGTGTAAATTTCGCGAAACTGTTGATTTATACTACTTAAAATAAGATAAGAAAAAAACTTTGAAAAATTTTTGCAAAATTATAAGTTCATAAAACTGATCTACAAATTTTTAAAAAGTGTGAAATCCGTGCAAATCATTGCTTCATACTACTTACAATAAGATATTGAGTTGTACTACTGAGTAAAACTATTGAACCGATTTTCACAAAATATTAAACTCGCCAGAATGATTGACTTGTACTACTTCCAACGTTGAGATGTATTCCTGAGACGTGTCTGACTGTGAAATTTAATCTACTTACCCAAGATGCCTAAGCGGAAGTTGATAGTGACGAAGACGACGTTACCATAAGCTGCCAATATGGTACCGTCGTAAGGGTTGCCACTGTTCCATTCAAATCCCTCTCCGTGAATAAATACCATCACGGGGTACTTTCTCAAGACTCTCTGACCTGAAAGCAAAAGGGCTTAAAATAATAACGTGAAAGCGTTCTCCTGTTTTTAAAGGGCACTTTAGTATTGACAGGTCAATGCGTAACTCAATATTAATTGTAATTATAGGTGTGCAATCGAATCAATTAATGAGTACGTAAACATTGCGATACACGTTTCCCTATATTCGTTTGTGAACCGCTTACGTGATTAAATGAATAGGTTCTGTTGAAAATACATTTCGATAAAAATCGAATTAAACGAGAGCGAATAATTCCTTATTATTCAAACATTATGTAAAAACGGGCTTTAATGACTTTTATAATTAACATGTTTAATACCGCAATGAATATTAATCGGGAAGTTCCGCAAATGTGTTTTATCAGAAAATAATATTCGCGGAACGAAAATGAATGTCCTGTAGTATATTTGTAAAAGTAAAATCACGATTCAACAAGACAGGAACGAGGCAAAATATTCACCACGAACAGTCGTTGCTTAATAGCAACAGTAACATCCGGTTTGAATTATGGTTTCGGTGAGGGTTACCTTCCTGTCAGAGCTTTTTCACGAGGACTTTTGATTTACGTCGGCCGAAAAATTATCGGCGGAGTTTGCCTATGGGAGCGAACGCACGCGTGAGTCGGGTCAGTTCTAAAATTTATAACCCCCGCCTCCCCACCTTTCCACGTTCACCAACTATTCACTGTGAGTTTTCGGTATTAGGGTATCTATAAATTCTTCTCTTCCATCCTGTAGACGACGTAGTTTCCTTTTAGTGAACGATCCACAAATTAGACTGGAGCGAATCGCCTGGCCTCCCCACACCCAACAACCCTCAAGATTTATTGGGGAATCTGTTTTACACGATTCCAGTTTCCGTTGAGCAACGAACTTCTCGCTGACGTTTGAATACCACGTGAATCCGACCGTGTGTTTAACCATACACGGCTACAAACCTGACCGAACACTTCGACTCCGTTGTAATTAGCGAGCTCTACTTAATTTTGCCCCGCTGCAGTTTCCGTTTCTCTGCAATTTACTTCGTCTACATTTTCCGTGTAACTTTTTGTTGAAATTATTAAATGCGTCGATGAAAACACGCTAAAGATAAGGTTCCAGTGTGCATATTCATAAACCGTAAACTGCCTCAATTTCCGCCTCGAATACAGTCTTTTTGGGTCCGAATGTTTCTTTTAAACGAAGCGAACTTCGCTGTTTGAGTAACTTCCGGCGGATGAAATGTCTCCGAACAACTTACCTCCTCGTATATCTTTTCCTCCCTTCGCGCCTTTTTATTCCTTTCTTATTTTTCTTTTTTTTTTAAGAAAAAGAAGTAACAGACGTGGTTGCGCGCGTGTCCAATCTCGAAAGCTTCCACCCGGCTTTATCTCGTCCATCTACGAGTCGAGACAGCAAAGAGGACGCTTTATTAGTCGCCACCCACGCAGCAGATATCACTAATCCTTCGTTGAATATTTTTCAGCGCGGCTCAAACTTTAGTAGGGTAACGGACAGATTACGGTAATAATCCGTCTTTCTCCTCCAAAGCTTGTTCGGATATTTTGGGGGTATGAAAAAATATTGCTACTACAAGGGAGGGAAATAAACGTCGAGGGGAGCATCCGTATTCGTTGACGACCAGTTAACACGTTTATGAACTGTGAGAGATATATTGTGCCATCTCGAGGGTCAAATTGAATCATTTGCTACCGAGGGATGAAAGGGAACACTGTTTATGAGTTTCCTCCCTTGAAAAAACCTCGTCTTGTTTCAATAATTACGTACAGTCTTGGCTGAAAGTACCGTGGAAAAAAGGGAGGGAGGGAGGATAATTGAAAATGCAAACGAAAACGAAACTACGTATGGACACTATTTCTCTCCGGGTCAAAGAATATTTTTGATCAAGTCTGTACCAGAATACCAATTTTAGAGCTTTAACGACTAAATTAAGGTCAAAGTTGAGTGATGATTATTTTGAAAGATTATAAAATTAACTGCATAATGGAAATTATAATTTTGCTCGATGCGAATGCAAGGTTAATTCTCAAAATATCAGCAGAGTTCGGCCGCGGCCTGCTTTTTCTCCCGGAGTCATTTTGCGGAACGGAAACGAAGAAGGAAATAGGTCAATGCGATCATACGGAAGGCTTTCCTGCAATAATAAATGCACCGCGCGCCTCCTCCATAAGATCGAATCGACCCATTTTCTATTGCGTTTCCCCGCAAATAGCCGCGTTAAAAAGCCCCGCGTGATTCCCACTCCTATTCAAAGGATGGCCCATCTTCGTGGTTAATGACGGGATCCATCACCATCCGAATGTCAGAAGGATGCTTCGAGCGTGCAACAGACGCGTTAATTCGCGAGCCGGCGCGAAGCATCGTTCCGCCGAGTTTCGACATTTTAATTAACTTTTGCTTTTGGGTCAGGGGGGGAATTGATACCTCCGAGCACGTATGATAACTAGCGGGCAGAAATATTAATTCCGCCGATAAAACTGCTTGATATCGCATTACTTTTAGCTAGAAGTGGCATCCGATTAAACGTAACGAGTGCTCCACCGATTATTGGTTCGTCAACTATTTGTTCACGAAATTAAAACGCAGGAAGTGATGCAGCCCTTGCCATTTAGTTTTTCCACTGTCCGAAGGTTGAGTCCCCACCCCGAAAATATACATTACCTCGTCGCGCTAAGAACCCCTCTCAGACTACTTTGCATTTTAATAATGACATAAATAATCCCAGGACAGGTCGGCCAGCGAAGTTCGGGGACAACGAGGAACGTGCGGACGAAGCTCCAGCTGTGAAATTTCCATGAAAATTAAAAGCCGGATCGATACGGTCCGCGCGAAATTGACGTATGGCGAGCCGTGCCTCGCGATGTTTTCATCTTGGCTCGACGGTGCACGCTGCAAGATCGCAGCGTCCACCATAAATCAATTGACGTGAACCAATATCCTAATAAAAGAACCAACGTCGTCGGCGTGTAGCCGTAAAAAGATATCGTACGGTACACTTTGCCGCGCGGCAGTATCGATTCGAGCCAAACCCTTTATCGGGGCATGTTTCATGCTTAAATCTACGGCGTTCAAAATGCTAAACAGAGCGTCCGATCCGTCGAAGAATTGCCTTTGCATTTACTGGCCGAACGAACCGCTGCGCCGCGCCGATCGAACGAAGTTAAACGTATTGCCGAGAAACATTCCGCGCGCAATTACAACGAGAGGAAAAAGTATAATTAATCGACACGGGGAGGCATTCGTTTCGGGACCAGAGGCAAGAACGTTCGAACGTTCCGTGGAACGGAGTGCAACAGCCTCGCCCCTAAATTTTCGCGCGGGATCGGCAGCCACCGCATATCCAAGTGCGATCCTCAGTCGCGCTTGAAAACAATAACTCGACATCGACGATATGCGGAGAGTTACGACCGGCGGGCTCGTAAAATTAAAACTTCCATTCTTCTTATCGACCCCACGCCGGGAAGAGCGGAGCACGCCGCGCCGCGTATTGTTGCATTCCTCCTAACACCGGCGGCGCGTAACTGACGCTCCGAGCTCCCCCCGCGCTCGAATAATTCAAGATTCGAATCGACGTAGTCACCAGCCGCGGCGCTTCTACATAAAACAAATCAACGTTCGATTTACGAGCGAGCCACTTTTACGTCAGAAGGGGGGCGGTTTTTACCGCAGCGTAATCATTTTTATCGGCAACCCCCGCGCGTCCTTCTCCCGCGGCTCTGACCGGCGTCGGATAAATATTTATGGCCGGCGTATATACGGCGCTCAGACGTCGATGGCCTCGTAATTCAGCTCGGGCACGGCCGATTTTCCTTTATGGAAGCGACGAGCTGGCGAGCGACGCCACGGTCGCCGAATTTACGGGGGCGGACCGTGGTTGAGCGCATCCTGTAGTCGCGGGGAATTTCAAGATCAACGAGATCCGAAGAAACGAAATAAATGCCGCCTAGTGGAAGGGAGGATTTCGTCTAGTGAGAATAACGGTGCGCTTGCGAAGGGTAGTCGACGGGGGTGGAAAACACGCCATCTTCCGCCACCTCGTAGCCGAGCCACGAAACTCTCACCGTCAGGGGTTGCTCGACGCTCGAACAGATGTCGGCACGCAGCGCGTTTCCACGAGCTCGAAGACGCCTCTAGTGATACTTGGAATTTCGTTCGGGAAGAGAATAATGCTTGCGCGAAAATGCTACTGGTGGTCGAGAAAGAAGAGAGCGAGGACCGGGCTTTTAAGCGGAAGACGTATCGAGGGTTTCAACTGCTCTTAATCGCTTCTAAATCGAAGAACTCGCAGCGATTCTTCACTCTGTTTCTAAAGTGCGTTTCTTTGGGCGGGCACAAGGAAGTTTAGAGCGAAAAAAGACAGCGATAGTAGAAGCTCGAAGGTTGTTTTCGATGCTCTGGTTCCTCAGACCTGGACTTCATTTCGCTTGCAGTAAAGATCGTAACGCGACTTGGCACCCGGCGAGGAAACGTTTGTTCGCGTTGCATCCCGCTTATGAAACCACTTTTTCACTGGTGAATTCCGATGGGGTCGAAGGTCGAGCGTTGTTTACGCGTTCGAGTCGTTATGCGCGCAATTAATAACTCTCCCTTCCTCTCCTGAAAGTTTATAGCCTCTTCTGTCTCCTAGCAACCGCGTGGTATGTCGCGCCGCGCTGCGGCCCTTCCTGTCTTCGGACGCGTGGAAGTCTACGGCTCAAGTAAAAGAGAGCGTCCTTCTGTTTGCATGGCAAATACTTGATTGGTGCCGGTTGAAAGAGCTCATTATTACGGTTTATACAGTTAATGGATTCAGCTTGCTCTCGAGGGAGAATAAGATCTTCGATTCTGAAAGTAACGTTTGTTTTCGAGCGTGTGCTTCGGGCCGTTATCGCCGCGCGCGATCTCGCCGCGTATTGAAACATATAAACGAGTTAATTATGTAATTAAATTGGCACGATAGAACCCACGTGCGCGCTTGATACAACAAACAATAGTCATAATGGGTGGATTATCGTTGCGCTCGCGGTTGTTATCCTACTATTTCAAGCGACTTTGCTACTTCTATATTTACTTCTAGCGCTTCTTCGATAATTAGTTTCTTGGAAAACGTATTGAGACGCGCACTGAATTCGCCAGAATAGAACGTAACCCCGTGGCTCGCAATAAATCGCGATGACAGCTACTTAATTGATTTATTCTACTGCAAGACGAAGTAAGTGATGCAACTCAATCATAATGTTGCCAAACTGCCTTATTACCGCATTCTGCGATTTAGTATTGCTAATTAATGAGCTTCTCCTCATTAGGGAAGAATAATTGGATACAGTGAGTACTCGTAGCTCTCGAATCGCTTTCAAGCCGCGAATGAGACGTCGAAAATATTCACAGTTCGTAAGAGCGCCGAGATTCTCGCGCGAAAACCTTTCACGATAACCCACGATCGGATCGGAAAGCGAAACTCTTTTAATATAGCAGCCTCAACGGGCGCGTTTCGATATGAATTTATCGGCGCCACATTTTGCCAGACAACCGGCACTTTCGCGAGCTTCCTTCGACCCGGCACGGTTCCGCGCAGGCAAAGTGCAAAGTCGTGTCATCCGGTTTTTATGAGACGGCCGTGCCGCGAGAATCCAGAAGAACCCGGGTCTGCCAAACGGCTGTTGGAAAATGGCACAACACCGACTACTCGGGTGGAAGGAACTGCGTTTCCAACCCCCCGTGGCAATCAACCCCTGTACCAGAGATTCTCTCGGTTCGTTACCTTCCACTCGTAACTTCAATAGCAGAATGACGAAGCCCTAATCGAGCGATCGAATATAATTTCAAATCAAATAGAATCCAGCAATGCCTCCTTACTTTCTCGTAGATGTCTCGCGCTCCTCGCGTCATAGAATTCTCGTAGGGAGTCACTTTTCATCCGACATCGACGTTTCATTCTACACTTCAGAGACTCAACTTCGTGGAGTTCTTTGGAGTAGATCTTTTGGTCTTTAATATGATATTTGAGAAGTAAATTGCAGAAAATTATCATTTTTAATCAGGTGACGTTTAGCAAATATATATTATTTGTGTATGTTTAAGATGAAAACTCAAATTTTTATGAGAAATTTTGTTAAGAATTGGGGATGATGCTAATACGTGTGCAGATCATGTATAAGGAGATCATACCTGAAAGGAGACGTTTCGATCCATTATTTGCAAAGACATGTTATTAATCGACCTAGTATAGTACACAAGACACAGTAGAAAAGAAATTTACCAAATAACAGGGTGTTAAAAATTATTATTCTTTAAATTCCAGCGACATTGTTATTTTAGAAATATCAAGGAATTTTCAACTTAAACTGTATTTAGAAATGTAGATATCCGACATGTGTGCGAAATTTTGAGTCGCTTTGTTTAGTAGGGTCTAAGAAAAATTCAAAATTTTGGATTTGCATCACGTCGTGAATTTTTCCTAAAATAGTGCCAGGATCTCGAAAATTTATACTTTTCGGAAATTCAAGATTTCGGGTTTCCAAGGTTAAAATTGAATCGACTGGGATCGGGACCCCAAAAATTGATAAGCTCCTAAATATAATTTTGTATTTTCACTTTCAAATTCAGAAGGATTGTTGTATCTTCTAACCCTTTTCTGAACCTGAAGGTTCTTTGTACAAAACGCGATGAAAAGTCATTTTGAGTAATCTCAACCATATTTACAAGTATATATTTCTCGAAATCCTGCTTGTAGCACATGCAAATCGAAGAATTGACTCCTCAGAAACACCATTCTTCATTCTCTCATAAGTAGGGGTGTGCGGGTACCCGATATTCCGGGTTCGGGTCGGGTCGGGAATTTTACTCGAGATCGGGTCGAGATCCCAAAAGTCTATAAAGTTCGGGTATCCACGACTTCGGGCACCCGAAATTGTAATCGGGTCGAGTCGGGACGGTATCCCGAAAGTTTGTAACGTTCGGGTACCCGAAACTAAATTCGGATCTTTTTCATGATTTTTCAATTATATTTTGATAAAATTACAGACGATATTCGATCCGAATTCAGCTTCGGGTACCCGAATATTACAAACTTTCGGGATCCCGACTCGACTCGACCCGGTTACAACTTCGGGTTCTCGAAACCCTGGGTATCCGAAAATTACTAACTTTCGGGATCCCGACCCGAACTGTCCCGATTGCTACTCGACCCGACCCGAGACTCGGGTACCCGCACATCTCTACTTATTAGTTTAATAATTTCACGAATTCCGTCGCAATATCCTATGAATAGATTTTGAGGATTTCAAACCATAAGAAAGTGCATAAAACAGAGACCTACTTTGGGTACCAGAATACCTCCTTAATGGTCATAAGTGATTCGCGCGTATGGAAAGGCAACATTTTCCCGAGGCAAAGGTGAACAACTTGGAGAAACGAAGAAAATTTCGTCAGAGTCATTTTCTTTCTTCCGCGAAAATGCACAGACGGTATTGCGCGGTCACGAGGTTCGCATTACATTCGTTCCCGCATTTTCATCTCAAAGAATTATGCCCCCTTTGAAGGCTCCTCGACCATTCGCTTCAGACGTCCGTAGAAATCCGTCGTTATTCGACTTCGCATGCGAGCGGACCGGATGGTGGGTATCCTTTATGCAGAACCGTGTGCACCTTCGAGTAACTACCGATTCCCGGGGCTCGCGCGCCGCTCCACGAGAGGCGTGCTTCCTCGCTGCGATTCAGGATCGTCCGGTTGACCGACGTGTTCATTTCGCCCCGAAAGTGTGCCACGTCGGGCAAGGATTTGGCAGAGACCTCTCGCCGGTGTTTGCCGTCTCCGTTTGACCGACTTTGTCTACCGATCCTTTTCCCTGCGACGTTTTCCTCCCTCCCGTTCCGGTTCCATCCGCGCCGTCCTCGAAACGCCCCACTGTTCGGAGCGGAAAATTCTGTCGCGAAAAATCCGTGCCGGAACAAAGCTATCGCGCCAAAGGCAACTCCATTAGGGAGTCACCTAATTTCCCGGTAAATATTACCCAAGATTCTCTCGACTTTCCCTTGACCCAGCGAGGAATTCCTATTCTCTTCCGCCGAGTTTCCAAACAGTGGACTTTAACCGGCGCATCGAGTGCCGCGACAAAAGGCAGCCGCAGAGAAACGGGAGCCAGAGGAAACAAGAAGCGGAGAATGAGACTCGATAAAGTTCCGGACTCGATAAAGTTCGCGTAGCGAGATCCTCGAAGGCCACGCGAATTTCTGTCGTAGAAGAAACGTGGTGGACTCTTCGCGCGAATTCTAAGGACAGGAGCGAGAGATCTTTGCTCTCGCTTCTTCTTCCGCTCCCCGCCCATCTCCTTTTTTATTTTTCGCCTCGCCGGCGAGGAAACAGAACCGTGAGAGATCCAAATGCTCGATAGGAGCACGGTGTGGTGTAGATACATGGTCAGGCAAAGCCTTCCATTATCCTGGACGACGCTATTCAATCCAAGCTACACGTATTCCGATGTATTACGCGGAGCGTCTCGAGCAGATAGGACGTCGCAGCCATCGCCTCTCTCGCCTCTGTGCCGCTCTCCATAAACAGATCCGTTTATCAGCTCGCCGCGTGATAAACTCGCCGTCCAGACACGAGGATCCGTCAGCTCTATCCAGACCTTCACACTGCTCCTTCCCGTTCCTCTTAAGATACGCGATCCATCGCGCGCTCTGTGTTTTCCCTTCAACCGATCAGAAAACATCAAGTTGTTTGAAAAGAATCGACTCTCAACGAAATCTCAAAATTATAAGAAATCGAAACACCGACATTTCGGCGCTCCAGTGAAGCTGCTTCCTCGTCGATTTTCCACCATTCCACGCAGTTCTGATTGTCTTTGTTATTGAACCGGTTTTCCGACGCGAAGGAAAACTACCACCGTGATTTCTACGTCACGTCCGCGATGCTCAGTTTTTCGAATCTCAAGTAGCAGATTCTAGTCGTAGAGGACCGTCGAGGAAGAGCCGCAATGAACTGATCGACCGGTTTTTGCTTCGTTCGATCAAGCTCGCAAGCTGACAATCGTTAGGCGCGTTCGAAAACGAATTTAGACGCGCGGCAAGCGCAAAAACGAACCGACGCGGCGCGCCTTTTAACGATGCGGACGATTAACGTTTATTCCGTGGATAATGAGAATCGCATGCATAATGAAGCGACGCACGAAAGAAACCGGAGCCACGCTGGTCGTTTTTCTATCGATATTCCGGAACAATACCGCGGGAGGGGAAGGGTTCGAATATTCTTCGAACACTGCGTCCGTCGATGAAAACTTTCCGATATTTTATTTGTAGCTCGTTAAGTCTGGGCCTTCTTTTCTCCTCCATCGGACGTCACTCTTTTTAGATGATTTCAATCATTCAATAAAGACTCTGGAGCCTTTAATTCACACTCCGAGTGACACTCAATGAATTAGCATTAATAGACAGCTCCCATTCATAACGCATATCGATCTGACAGTGCTTCTAGCTTCTAACCAACCACTTGTAACTGCTACGCGAATATTTTAGCCGGCGAACTGAGGGGGAATAGTAATGATCTTCGGAGGAGTATTTGGTGTAAATTTTCTTACAGTATTAATAAATATTTGGGACAAACTGAACTTTGTGCTCTTCTGAAACTCGAAACTCTCCCTCGTTTTTTACATTGTATGATGCATGATTATCAGCTAACGATCATCTACTACTTTTAGAAAATATACACCCATAACGGAGATTTTTATGCGTCCGAAATTTTTTATGAACATTCAAGGAATCCAAGCTTTCGGGTGGTGTCCACTAGTCCTCATTTTCTACATCAAACGTAGTTCAATCACCGAGATACATGACCCATAACGCGTGAAATGACTCACTCTCGTAATAACAAAAGAATTTTGAACGCGGAACGTGCAGGAATGCTAACGAGCGACGAAGTAGCCATAACTACAGAAAGGGCCCAGCGACGCGAATTTAATTGCACACGGCGAAGTATTAACAATGTTGTTCTCCGTGGGAATATCAGCCCTCGCTGAGGTATTTCGCAGCGCCGCGGATTAATAATACTCCTTGTAATTCAAGTTGATTTGGGGACCGCTAGCAGTGAATGATGAATACAAGTAGAAAGAAAACGCGTAAAGAACTGTGTGTAACAGAGAAAACGCATTGTTCAATATCGAACCAATCTAAATTTGTTTGTGTTTCATATTAAGTAATTTTGCTCTTATAATTTATTGTATAAATTGACTGGCGGATTCGCAAGTTAATCATCTCTGTGAACCAAGAACGAATACGCAGGATGCATAATTATACGTCGCTGATGGCAATGGTGCTTCATTTATTTGAATTATTGCGAAAATATTATTGTATCGAATACTATATCTCGCTTTTAATAAGTTATAATTATGATTAAACCGCGAAGTAGACGATGAAGGAAGGAGATAATTTATGAAACACTTTCTGACATTCGCAATAGCAATCAGATCAATTACAAGTTTTAGTTTATTTATTGTAACTTAAATAATTGCTAGGAAATGTTGTAAATTCCTGTTTAGTATGCATCACTTTTTATGAAGAAGTTTTTATATATCTTATTTTATAAAACATGTTATCTCATAGTGTAATATAATTGTTCATTGTTAAAAATTGTTTTTTAACACGGAAAAGGACGAAAAACCGATTCAGCTGGCTCTTTATTCAGTGCTCTGTTTTTTTTTTTTTTCTTGTCGATCAATATGGTCACCATATCCGACGTTGCGATTGAAACTATATCTGACATATCGGAAAAAATAAAACTCTTCCTAGACCCTGCAGTAGCATAAAGTCAATAACCAAATTAATTTAATTCTAAAATCAAATGTATAGGAATGCTCACGACAGAAATTAAGTTACGCGAAAAAAATGTTAAGAAAGTGTATCATGCACATAATACGACATCACAGCAAGTAAAACTGAAACGAAATGAATAAGATTTATGTGTTTAAAGCTATCATCGTATTTCACAGTTGATTAGATGAACCAATAAAGGTGATTCTAGGATGACTCGCATTAGGATACAGTTTCCTAATTGGTACTTCTCCTTTTTAAAGAATACTCGATTGTGTTAGCCGAGTCGTTGAAGCTATTTGCACTTTGCGCACCGGCTCTTTCGACTTTCCACCGATAAGCGATTCCCAATCCAATTTAACTACGCCTTCGGATTGCAAAAAGCTAGCTAATAACTACTTGTTGATTCAGGATACCCTTTATTCTGCTCAGAACCTCCGTAAAACGAACTCTGTAACGCAATTACATTTGATTTCAAGGTTTGAACAATAGCTCAGCAAGGACAGATATATCGCAAGCTTTTCTTGTCAAGCTCCTGTTTCCAGGGTTCTATATTTCACAATTCTAAAGCCGCTTTCTCGCTACGAAGACGTGTCTGAATTATAAACCAAAGCTCTATTTTAATTCCCTAGAATGGTAGGCGTCTCGACCGCAGTCGAGACTCATTAACATCAAGCGTTATTTTCGTTTATCCAAAGATAACACCGGGAACGATCAAACAAGCACCGATCAAAATTTCACTGTGAACCGGTTCCTGCCTTCACGCTCCTCAGAGAAACGATAGCTGCGCGCACGGTACCAATCGGAGCGCGAATAAACCTAATAATAAGCGGCATTATTAAGCGTAATAACGTTTTTAGGTTGCCCGTTTAAATGCATGAAGCGCAGCTCACCGTCGCAGCCGAGTTATCCGATATTGCGACGGCAAAAAGCGGCAAGGTTTTACCCGGTGTCTGGATATATTTACGCGGCCCACGATAACCGGACTGTCCTTTTTAAAGCGGAGCTTAAAAGCTTTCCCGTCGCGTCGGGGAGAAAGCTCGGCGTAAACGCCGTCGCGGTGGTCACCGCGACTTTCGGGGAATACTAATGTCCTCGGGACGTTCGTGCCGGCTTCGTCCTGAATTTCATCTTCCGCGCATAGCGTCGGCCAGATGCGACGTTTAACGCATCGATGTTAACATTTTTCCTCGTCCAGCGGCAAGGCCGAACCTCGAATACGAAATCCGGCCCGAATCGCTAATTGTTTTTTGAGAGATTTCCTGAAAATCCGGCAGGGACAACGGAACGATCGCCGAATGCCAACGAGCGAAAGGAGACAGGCAAGTACGAGGAGAGAAAGCCGAACGATGGGGAGGTAAACAGTTCCGGTCGCTGTTCGGGGTGGCCGCCGCGCCGGTTGGTAATTCTATCGCTTCCGGCGGCTTAATTGGGTCGATCCCGGGCCGAAATCGATCGCATTATGGGATCGCTAATTATTCAAGGCGAGCCGGTCGACCGGAAGACGAGAAACTCCTCTAATGTGAGCAACGTTTGATTGACGGGCGGGAGGGGCGACGATCGGAGGAGCGGCCGTTAAATCCAGGGCTATCAAAAACCGCGGTAAATTCATTGCCGTTATTTCCACGCCGCGACGTGGCCGACACATCCGTGGTGTCTAGGCGCGGTGATCTATTTCACCGGAAGTGGCGGCGATCGATTAGCAGAAAATATATAGCGATTGACGTGCCGCGGCGGTGCATCGCTCAACCGATTGTAACGGTATCGGCTCGTAATTTCGGAAAACGATGCTCGAGGCAATGCCACCGCCACGAATACAAACAACCGGGACACGAATACACGCTCGATCGTTCGAAATTGCCAGTTCACACTCCCCTCCGTCCCCGGCGCCTTTCCCCTCTTTCCCCGTCGCGCCGACCTTCCGCCCCATTCTGCAACTACCAAGAGGTCGCTGTTCCTCGTTCGTCTCGCGGATCGCTTCGCTGTCCCATGCTCTTCCGTCCTCCTCCCGCCTATAGCCGTGGCGCAACCCTCCCAAAATCCACCATAGGCTCCCCTCGTTCCATTCACGAAATTGTTATGCGTCTCCCGGTAGTTGTAATTCAAACCCCTTTACATATCAAGCGATACGCGTTACGAATGTTCCAGCTCCTCCGAAACGCTTGCGTATTTTTTTGCGCCCCGCTTTCCCCCGCATCGGATCGCGCGTTGTTTTCCGCTCGCTCCGCGCGTATACACACGCGCTTACCACTTTCCATCCCCTCCGTTTTTACTCGTCACTCGCCCAGTCTATCTTCTTCCACGTCCGCCCTCGTCGCTCGCTCCGTCTTGCTCCGATTCCCTGCGGCCTCTCGCTCGGAGAATCACCCTCCTCTCGGCGTCGTTCCCCAACCCCATCCCCTCTAGGCTGATTCGTGTTCTACGTGCCACGCGAATTCGCCGGTTCCTCTGTACCAGATTATGGGAGCCGGCCAGCCCCTGTAAACTACAAGCTACCGGCGTAGTCACACTTTGTTGCCCGATGCTCGCCAGTCATCGCCGCTGTAATTTGCCGGACTATTTGCCACGGTCGGACATTGCGTCCTGCTTCCTACCCCCGCGTATCCGGTGTCGAAAAACCACGGCGAAACGATCAGCGCGGACGGGGACGCGCACCCGGGGACTCTTGATCCCCTATTTACTGGAAGACCGGTTCGGTACCCTCGCGGTGGTCATTCGCGAGTACATCGTGCCGATTCACGACGGAACTTTGCAAGTTTGCGAATTGTATTTCGTTTCTAAGCCGCCGGTGCTTTGGAGCGTGGCAAAGCTTGCGATTAAGAGTGGCAAGATATGCGAATTTTAATACCAGATTAATTATTTGTATAGGTGTGCGAGGACCCGAGAGTTTCAGGAACCGTGTGTTCGGCAGGGGTTGGACGGTCCCGAAAGTTATTTCACGGCTTAAAGCCTTGCAAGATTTTTATTCCAAAGAGTTTTTTAACCCGTTTAATATAATAACTTTGAGAACCCAAACGATATTTTGGAATTGGTGTTATTTAATAAGATTAAAACAATATCCTTTCAAATACTTTATTTTTAATCTTATCATGTTTCAAATTGCAGTCAAAACAGATATTACAATCTTGAATTCTCGGAAAACCCGGTATTTTCAATATCAGAAATTGCTTCGAGACTCTATCTCAATCCATCAATGTTTTCGAATTTTCGCACAGCTCCGACTATTCAGTTTAATGATCCATAAGGATATTGGTCTTCACTTGCAGTATGAGGAATACAATTTTGTACCACGGAACAGAATTCTAAAATTCAAGTGGTATAAAACTAATACCATTATGCTCCAAAAAGTTGAAGGATCAGAAATCTCTGAATTATTTTCAATACTTCTACGTTTATTGTGTAGCTCACTGAACCGAGCCAAAGTTGCGATCGATTGCTTTGATGTTCATTCTTCTACAATCCGTCTTTGAATCTCTGGTTTCCACAAAGTCCAGTGATTTTATTAAGTACACTGAGCACACTGCCATATATGGTCATCTTACAATTATATAGTAACATTATCGCGAAGCGATGGAATATTCGTGTAATGCTGAATATGCGGAACGTGCTTGCAACCTAAAGCGTTTATCTATTTAGTGTCACAACTTTATTAAGAATGCTCCGTTTTGGACGTTGTCTGGGCACAACAAATTATGACTTTCCACAGGTTATACTTAGTAACTATAATTCTGTTCCTAATAGGTACAAATAAAACAATAGTAGACGAAAATTGTTCATTGTTTAATAAGTTCTATCACTCTGCGGTACATTTTACATACAAAAGTGCATTAGTAAAGCATCAAAGTATATTTGCGGTTCACTTTCCATGGAACTCTACAATCTTTCTCCGTTTATGCACTTGTCAATTATATTTAGCAACTGTCTCTGATCTGCTTTATAGAAAACCTTACCGCGGGATGATATGCTTTGTTAAATACTGTTAAACATTTCTCTACAATTTTCTTTCTATTTGTAAAAGGAATAGCATTCAGAATTTTCTACCATTTTAACGGGAAAGATGTCATATTTGAACAGGGTACATCAGATGTGTTCATTATTGATTCTTCGAGAGTTGGTAGACTTTGAATGTGATGTTCTACCTCATCCCTTGTATTCAGTCAACCTTGCATCCCCAGATATCTATTTAATTCGATTCTGGCAGAATTTGGAATGAAAAGAAGCTCGAAAATGTGTAGGGCATGTGGAAACTGTTTGTAAGAATCTTTCATTACAAAAAAAATGTCTACTGCTTTCAAGATAAAATAATAAAACTCTTTAAAATGGCAGAGTATTGTGAATACAAGGTGCAATATATGGTTTCAAAAAATCTTACTTAATACAGTAAAATTCAGCATTGATCTTTTTAAAATAATTCGAAATCTCTTGAGCAAACCAATAGATGCAAATTTCTACCCGTATTTGATTTTATTTCTGAGGTACTTTTATAATTATATACTATAATTTTATGTAATAGTGTATCTTTACATCTACCAAAAATAGCAAAATCTGTATACTTACACTATACAAAACAGAATATTTTAAGATCTACAAAGTTTTCAGTCTACTGAAATCTCTATTCAAGTGTACAAAATTTCCTTTAAATCTCTGTCATATCACAAGCGAAAATGATCACTTTTACGTCACGAGCGAAACTTTCATATTTTCAAAATGAAGCAGCAGGCGTCGGATTGTTTCAAAAACTACTGCCCTCTCCCAGCACATAGAAGAACGCCCCTTCGTTACCCCTGTTTTCAGAAAACGATTGTTCCGGATCGGGAAATGTTCGCCGAATGACACGCTGCAACGTTAACTAAATTGTGCCTCGTCGAGCGGTCGTCGCGCTGGACCTTTCACGCGTCGCTTCAATCTCCGGCTGTTATCGCGTATCGAGTCGAGTCCCAGCGAATGAATTAACGAAGCAATTAATCAAACCCCTCGGATAATCATCGAGGAACGTAATAGCGCGAGCGGCTCGAGCGGTCGCGACCGTCGCGCGCTAATGCCGCCGAGAGTAAACCCGAAACGATCGGCACGAAGCGCATAATGACGTTTCAACGGATCGACGCATTAATAAGCCTCGTCCCCTTCCTCCACCCTCGCGCCACGTCGTCCTTATTTACTTTGCGCCGCGGCCAACCTCCGTTCCACGCCGTTTCTTTCCCCTCCGTTCGCTCGGATTTGCTCGCGTCTCACGATCCGGTGAATTCGTGTCATCGGTGTCGTTAGATGCACTTTACGCGCCGGCTGCACCGTGAAATTAACGCCGTCCGCGATGATACGCCCGTGGGATATCGAACTTCCGTTGAAACGTTTTATTTTTCAGTTCCGCACCTTCTCCTTTTCTGGTTATTTCGATCCGACGATGTCCTACATATCACCTCCGCCACTCTCCTTTTCTGGCCCGTCTGCGGTCCCCGCTCCTCGCCTCTTCCCGTGTTATTAATTATCCGACAATATGGTTTTTCGCGGTCGACGGGGCAGTTATGAATCGAACAAGGGCAGGGATCCAGGTACGGTGAAATACTTGCATCCCATTCATTACCGTGGCCCACAATAATCTCCCGACTAGAATATTCATTCGCGACTCTACATAATGATTGAGCGGAATCTGATATTCCTGTGCCTTCCGTCCATTAATTTCGACCGAGCGATATTTCACGAATTTCAACCGGTTATTCGACGATCATAATTGCCGAAATCCGGCTGCGCGCGGACAAAAATTCTTAATGCGATCATTTCGCAGTAATGCTCAATAATTTTGCAGATTCGAACCCTGCCGATTCGTTCCGCACAAATCCTCGCAGAACGTATCGGCCTAGAATCGTTGAAATTTGTTGGATGCAACGATCGGAATGCAGTTAGAACCGTCATGGGAGTCCAAACGTGTCTGCACATCGATCTTTATTGGATCGAATCGAAAGATCTAGTTGAACAAAACGAAGTAGGTACGTCCGATTCAAATTAATATTTCATTCTAAATATCTGTTAGGTAATATTCTATGATATACAATACGCCATACATATTAATTTATAACATAACGTATACTATACAGGGTGTTTCGCAATTCGTGGGAAATCTCCGAGATAGAGGTACTAGACACGAAAATAATAAGAAAAGTTCCTATGCAATATATTCGGAAATGGTTAGTTTATTAGTTACACGCGATTTTATATTTCGCAAAAGCACATAACAAAGGCTCATCCCCTGTAAGGTCAGTGACCGCGATTTGGGCCCCTGCATCGTGGAAAAGTATCAGTTGTGTTACATTCGTCATCATTTCAATTTTTAATTACAAAATATGTGATTTTTCATTCGAAGAAACATCTCATTCCAATGTACGTTGCGAGTCACCGGGGCCCACTTAGACCCAGAGAGGCCTGCGCCTTTAAGCGCGGTCACTGGCTTTAAAGGGGATGAAGCAGTGTGACGTCGGCATTTTACGAAATGTAAAACCGCGTGTAACTAATAAACTAACCATTTCCGAGAATATTGCATGAGAACTTTTCTTATTATTTTCGTGTCTACTACCTGTATCTCGGAGATTTCCCATGAATTGCGAAACACCCTGTATAACATATTGCAATAATTAACTAAATCGCCCCAGTAGTTCAACTAATGAAATAAAGAAGGGGGGGAGTCATTTAAATAAGTGTACAAATGCTTGATTTTATCCATAATACCGTCATACTACTTTTATAAATCATATTTTATAATTATTTTTATAAACTTGGAACTACGAATTTTTAATATAATATTGAAGAATAAGAAATATAGAGATTAGTAATACTTTTTGTGCAAGGAGAAGAATTGTTGGAAAAAATAGAAAACCAAGAAATTGATTTTGCATTGGAAGCCAGAAGGACGAAATGCGTAATATTTTATATTAAGTATGTTCAGTATACAGTAGTGGTTCACAAAGACCCAATAATTTCAATTCATTTCAGATTGCGACTTCATCTCGAACTGTCTGCAACGCGTCCCAACGTCAAATAAAAAATATTTACAGCATTGTAGTTAATGTAACAGCATCCGCGAAGACTATAGCACTGACTACTCAGTTCTATCCGACCATCCTGTTCCAACTCTCCCCTACTGCATAAAAGATATTTTTTCATATGTAAGTTTGGAAGCAACGACGGCAATCCTTCAATATCTCTCGATGGCGAAGCAGGCCGGATGTTTCGCTGATCGAAATACAATGGCACGAAATAAAGTTTTCAAATTTCCTCCGGCCGCTGCACGCTCTCTATCTTGCCCATTTCCCGCTGTTCAATAAACTCCGCGCCACGCGGAGGGAAACTGTGCATCGCGTGATTGAAAATGAAATGTAAACGCAAATGACCGTTCGCGTAAAAACTTCACGTTCCGAGATACCCGCGTATTCCCATTGAAGGAAAGCCGCTGCCTCGGCTCCGAACGGGCGTGTAGCCAGCCACGGCATCCGGAACACCGCAACATATCGAAATAAAGGTACGCGGAGAACGGAAGAAGAGGGAGGGAAACAAGCCCGGCCGAGATGCCCGTTCATTTCCGCCTTTAGTTCTCCAGCTCCCGATTCTCTACGGTCCTGCATATTTTTTTTTTTTTTTTTACTCTCCGTCGCAAAATGAAAAATCGGGTCATCGCCGTACCAACGTTCCGCACTGACGTCAGCTTTTCTTACACGCTCGACGACCTCTTCAACGTGGATGGTAATCACTTCGAAGCTGTTCGATGTCAACGGCTTCGATAAGACGACGCGGTCGGATCGTTAAATGTAATCGAAAAAACAGACGACCGGAGATGAGTCGATATTGCAAAATTATTTCCGCGTTAACACGCGCTGGGTACACACAAATAAAGCCTTGCGCGTTCGGAATATTTCGTTAGCTGCGAACGGGTCGGTGGGGGTGTCGTCGTCGTGAGAATTCGACTGATTGAAGGAAACTGAGCGAGGCTGCGTGTATATTTCGTCGGGATTCGGTCAAGCAGAAAACGTTCGTCGACGCGAGAAGCTGACGCTATCGTGAGAGCCCGATCGAACCGTTATTCGGGCCGTTACACCGACGAGAAGGGGGAGAATGTTTTCTCCAAGGGGAAAGGATCGAAAACCTCGAAAATTATGATCGATCCAGCGAGCAGCGGCTCCCTGAAAGACACCGCTTCGTCTCGCCAGGTGCTCGTCGACCCGAAACGGTCTCTCCCTCCTGTGCGCAGGAAAAAATTTTATTAATAATATTTCGTTTCACTTGGCGCGGACGCGCGGCGTCGTTACCTCGCCGCGGCTAATGCATAGTTAATGGGTACGTTTTATTTTCGTCGGGGAATGAATACCCGGGGCGGAATTCGGATTGCGAGCGCCGAAGGAAAACGTACGCCCCGGCATTCCCTGTAATTCCGTTCGCCGACGTTTCAATGGATGCCGTCCGATTTATTCCCGTGATATTTCGCCCGATCGGCGAGCTCGTTCGAAAATATTCACGGTGAAATAAGAAACGGCGGCGGCGCGGGTCCCAGTCGTCGGTTCGAAGGGAGAAAACCATTCGGCGCTCTTTTGTGTCGCGCAAACAAGGTCCGATGCCGGCCTCGGACCGTGAGTTATGAAGCGAAATATCCCCCGGAACGACACGTCATAAAGTTTTAATACCGCGTTCAGGCTGGACGTTTCGCGTTCCGTTTCTTCGTCGGAATCGCCAATAATTTCTACAACGCCGCACCGCTAATTGAACCGAAATTCCTGCGGCGAATAAGAGACAAACTTGAGAATACATAAGATACAGCGGAATAAGATACACGCTGGAGAAGCGACTGGGGTTCTATCCATTCCAAATTGTAATTTGTATTTACTTTGATGCGGGTAATATTTTGTAAAATTCTCCAGCGTAAATTTTGTATTTACGTTGATTAATGCTTCTTGGTTAAAGTAAATTAGCCTTCATAGGCGGAAAGCTGGCTACGAAAATTCCAACGTCATTTCATTAGTCAAATTTCGTACTTTAAACGATACAGGCAATGTTAGCAATCATAAAACCAGCAGTCTGGCTGGTCGGAACGCTTGCGTTTAGCGGGGGCGTGCGTCATTTCATTAGGGCTGAAAATTTGTTTATTTGTACTACATGATGCTACGAAACACAATAAACCACTGCCAGACTATTTGCTCCTTGATTTTGATTGATTGTGAGTTAAAAGTGCATATGAAGTGCATAAAAGTGTTTTCAATGGATTATATCTTTAGGAAGGTACTTTAGAAAAAATGTTTTAGACAAAAGTTGTAGGAGTAAAAGGGGGACAACCGAAAGTGTCTCTGACTTTGACCTCGGTGTCAAATTTAGAGGTCATTCAAGGTCAATTTATTTTTTTTTTTTTTTTAAAGAAACCACAAATTTTTTAATTCATTGATCGATGCATTTCGCCATTCCCTGTAAAAAATTGTTTACCTACTTATGACGAAAAACCGTTATTTTAGTAGATATTTTAACTTCTACTATAAGTTTCCACGGGTTATCTCTTAATACCTGAGTTAAACTGTTTGTCTTGTAGTAAAAGTTTAAATGTTTCCCAAACTAACGATTTCTCCTCATAAGTAGGTTAACAATTTTTTACAGGGAATGGCGAACTGCATCGATCAATGAATTAAAAAATATGTTGTTTCGCTAAAAAAAAATAAGTTGACTTGAATGACCTCTAAAGTTGACACCGAGGTCAAAGTCAGCGACACTTTCGGTTGTCCGCCTCTTACTCCTACAACTATTGTCTAAAACATTTTTTCTAAAGTATCTTCCTAAAGATATAATCCATTGAAAACACTTTTATGTACTTCATATGCACTTTTAACTCACAATCAATCAAAATCAAGGAGCAAATAGTCTGGCAGTGGTTTATTGTGTTTCATAGCATCATGTAGTACAAATAAACAAATTTTCAGCCCTAATGAAATGACGTTTTTACCCCTTGAAATTGGACACCTTTGGGTGCACGCCCCCGCTAAACGTAAGAGTTCCGACCAGCCAGACTGCCGGTTTTGTGATTGATAACATTGCTTGTATCGTTTAAAGTACGAAATTTGACTAATGAAATAACGTTGGATTTTTCGTAGCCAGCTCTTAGACTATTAGAACCTTTCCACAGTATTCGGGATTGGAGTGAGGAGCCTATGACGTCAGCAGCGCGAAATCGGTTGAGCGCGATGATCTGATGAGTTCGAGATGAGTTCGAGATCGAGACAACGGTGACACCTTATCGAAGTGGCCCTTAATTACGCGTTACCGCGTGATTGGGAGTCATATATGTAACATATACGTAATATCCGTAATCACGCTGACTACTTCCGATCCAGAATAAAGGATTTTAAATTAGTCTTCGTTACGCTATCACCGTGCACGGTCATACGCTACTATACCAAACTCGAAAAGAAGCACTCTCCGAATTTCGCGAACGAAGTTCCACTTTACGCGTTGTATATCGTTTCGTGCTGTTTTGGTAATTTTATTCGTTTTGTCAAATGCATTTTGTCGTGTTCGTATTGTTTTCATTTCGCTCTTTCTCCCCATCATCTCGCACGCATACAACATGGCAGTGCAATTTTGCACACACAAATTTTCCAAAACTTGCAATCGCAAAATTGCTTTTTCATTTATTAACACATGTCAAACATAGTGATATATAGAAAAAAAATTAATCAAAAATTTCTGACGCAATTTATTTGACTCGGTATTTTGGCTTAGGGATCCTTTTTCGGAAAAGTTCTCAATTTCTAGCGAATTATACAATCCCGCCACTTTCATCATCCACCAATCTTTTAATTCCCAACATATAAATATTCCAGTAAATTGACGAATTCCTCAGTCTGCAGCTAACTACCGTCAAGTGCGATCAACCAAAACTAATAAACATTTCGACTTCAAAAAAACCTACCATGAATTTCAAGTACCAATCCCCACCAATTTCAAGTACTTAACGAACTGCGCATCATAATCAGCCTGTTATTCTTCGAAACAAAGTCAAAGATAAATCTAACATCTCGCTCGCTATATCCACGATCGATAGGCTAGTATTACTAAATGAAAGAAATTCGTCCTTTTGTCTGCGTGAATCGGGTCCACTGTTTGAATCAGTTGCAACCGAGGTCCCTCCCCCGCCCCCCTTTCGATACCATTTCGTCTTCGTTCCTGTTCGACCGTCGTCTCATTCTCAAAGCTTTCTCAGAGCGGAACGGGTAACTTAATTTACCAAGGGATTCAACGAACAGCGAGATATCAGGATAAGAGAGAATAATTAAATGGAAAGCAGCCACTCAGCGAATGGAAATACCTTTGAAGAAATGGGGTATCGTCGTCGGGAGACGCGTCCGCTTACTTCGTCGGGTCCACCGTGCTTCTGATTACTCTTCATTATCTTTGCACACGAATCTAGGCGCAGCTTTGACCCACTGCCGAGTTTTCTACAGCTGAACGAGCCTGTAGAACTCGACGAAGGGATTCGCGATCCCCGGATGTCGCACCGGCGATGTGCACCGTATCACCGATACCCAATGCCGTTCAAGTTTCAGAAGTTAAACACGCCTTCGCTGCAACTTCGCGTTTCGCGCCGGGACGGAAGAATGCACGCCATGCGACGATTGTAACGAGTGACTTTCACGACACCGTAACTCAGCGTGCAAGAGCAAAGCACTTGCGTTGCAGTTACTTGTAGAGTGAGATTAGCAAGATAAGTGCAGGTCTTTGCGCATTAAATTATGCTACCGTGCAAAACTCCGGGGGACCGCATTTATTCGCGACCGTAATTTTAAGTTATGAATATTCGTTTAGGGAAGCCTTGTTCGCGATCGCTGGCCACTGATGTTAACCAGCAAAAGAGGAATGTATACGAAACGACGCAGTTGCCATACATTGCACATCCAACTGACCAGGAGGGTTGTGTCCTTTAACATTGAATCGCAAACTGCGAAACCAGCACACAATGGTTCAGAATCTGCAAACCTTGGTCAGAACTACTGCGGTCTTCAATATTCTATTGAAATCACTCAGAAAGTACTGAAAGACGCTAAATAGCAAAAAAAAACGCTAATATACGTTTCTATCAAGCACTAATTTTTGATCAGTTCGTGAAACAAATCGTTCTTTTAAGTTTATGTTAACAAGTAATTATTTAAAATAATTTCTGAAGTAAAGATTGACTATTCAAAAATATAAGTGTGACATGTCAAAGAAGGTAGTATTGTACGTTTTCGTGAAAATAAATGTGAAAGGTAGCGCAAATGCGAAAGAATTTTAATAATATATATATATATATATATATATATATATATATATATATATATAATGGTTATTTAAAAATTAGTGATCAATTATTTAGTTCCAATGTTTTCTTGTGTACCTAGTTTTTTGATCACCTAAATACTGAATAGGTTGGAACACAAAATTACAAAGAGAAGTATTAAATTTTCATTATTATACTCAAAATAAGTTCATTTTTTATTACCACAAGCTTCTTTTGTTTATTTTTGTTTCTTTTTAATTGGTATTTGCATTTTGCAATGTATTTTAGATGATCAAAAACCAGTTCCCAATCACCTTATTATTATACAGGGTGTAAACAATATACGTTTAAATACTTTCAGGGGTGGTTGGAGAGTTCAAATGTAACACAAAATGTCCTATGACATAGTGTTCGATCTGCCTTCGTTTTGCAGTAATAATACCTTAAAGCTTATTACTCTATACGCTAAACTAATAGTCCAAAGATTCTGAAACTTTACAAGCACATTGGCAAGCAGCAATAGAGTAAAACAATCTTAATGCATTTGTTGTATCTCTTATAGTTTAACTGTTATACAGCTTTAAAAATTGGGAATGTTTGTAGGAGTGAGCATCGACTACGCACACGGAGGAAAGGAAGCCTAAACGGCTGCTTCGTTCCATGTGTTTGCCTTGTCGATGTGCCGGAGTTGGTATCAATCTCAAAATCGTACCGCTAGCTTTAAAACATTATTACTGCAAAATGGAGACATATCGGACACTATGGCATAAAACATTTTGTATTCCATTTGAGCTCTCCAACCACCCCCGAAAATATTGAAACGTATACTGTTTACACCCTGTATAGCTTGAAAATAATTCAATCTTTTCTTAAAAATAAAACATAAATGTATTTTTTAATAATAAAGAACTCTATGTTTTAGGATTTTATCAGTAATTTGTAATTTGTTTAATTTTTTTGTTCTACCGATACCTTTAAGCATACTTTACTAATAATAAATAAATAAATATAAGATGGAAATCAATGGTATTCTCTACTTTAAAAAACTGATGTCTTTATTCAAAATTCTGAACACTACAACTGCCATAAACTCAATTGATTTTTCTTATTGTTGTCTCGTTGCTATTCATCATTATAAGATACATCTTCAATTTACTGTTTTACATATTTTGATAAATAAATAAAAATCTATTACATAACATTTCGTATGTATTAATGAATTTTTACCAGGTTTTCCGGGTTTGGAATCACTATGCCGTGTTGGAGTTGCTCGACCGGTAAGTAACCGCTCGTTTCTAACGAGCATAATACGGAACTATCGATCGATGAAGTCCCAACCGGCCGGTCGAAGATAATCGACGCGGCAAGCGATAAGCTTCCACGTTGATATAATAATTAAGGGCTCATTAAACAGGGCATTGTTCTACGGCCGCCGGGTCCGATCGTGAAACGCGGCGCGGGAGCGTGTCGAATTCTCAACAGCGACCGTCAGCATCATCGACGCCATTCAAAAACGGCAGCACTTCAGTGCCCCGGACTTTAGTCAGACGCAATCTGCTGAGTGGCGTCGCACACGCGACGTTCATTTCACGAACAGGGCGCGCGCGCTGTTCCAGCGGAGCCGGTCTTATGGAAACGCCTGCCATCGCGTTGCCATAGAGTACCGCGTTAAGAGAAGTTACGGGGCCGTAATACACGTTGCGAAGCCTACCGCAAGTACGGTAATTAGTCGTAGCTGCGAGCGTTTGAATCCCTGTTCCCCTTCGCTCCCTACCGCGAAAAGGGGGACTTTCCCCGCTTTGCGCCGCGGCTAGACGCGGAAGCGACTCTTCCGCCGAGACTTGTCCTCCTGGACGCTCGCTTAAGAATCCCGGCGTCGAGAGCCGCTTGTAACCGCGAGAAGCTTAAGGAGATGAACAATGCGCGGCTCTATTTAATCGCGCCTATTTTCCTTGAAGCGCGACGCGACGACGCACAGTGGAACGAAACGCCTATTTTCTCGGACATCAGTCCAAATTTTTTAATTCGAAATTTTGTACTGTAGCTTCAGTAAATCTTTGTTAAGTAGTCGTAGCATAAGAAAACACAAAGTAAGGTATATTAAATGTGCATTAAATTTGATTCAATTGTATATATATTTGATAATTACTAAGCATTGACGTTTTGGTCTTTTGGTTGCTCCAGTTTAAAAAGTTATTATTGCCTAAATTCTAACAATTTATAACTTTTCTATGTTTTATATATTATCGAGTACGTTATTATCAACGATTTTGTACAAAAAGTATTTTCAACACACTTTACTTTTATTATATAACGAGTGTATAAGGTAAAAGTCTGCAGCAATTACTGCTACAATAATTCAACCAATGATTTACAATTTTATCCAATGTTGTCCAAGGTTTTAAATATCTTTATGTAATCTTCTATAGGTAAAATTTTAAAAAATAAAAGAATTAGCTGCTACTATCTGCTATTAGTAAAGTAAATTTAACCTAAACTGTTGAGTCTTTTACAAGGACAAAGAGCAGACTTTGGTGAATATTCATATTTAATTAATTTTTAATATACATTTTTTTTATATTTATGCTTTTTTGCGTTTATAGCCTTAATCAATCATATTTTCAAAATGAAAATTATTCATATTTATGTTTAGTAGTATAGTATATAATTGTATAAATAAATTTACATACTATTAATTTACGAAATATGATTGATAAATATGAGAATTTTTATAAAATTATGTCTAAATTATTCACAAGTAATTACCATGTCCGGTTATTTTGCTTACTCGTTCCACTGTGCGACGACCTTTGTTGATCGACAAGATTGTCCTGCGGACGAAGGTGTGTAGGTTCATCGTGGCGGAACGGGGCCGCATGCGTGAGTTAAGGTCGCTCCTAATCTCGATGGTGTTGCATCGTCGCGATGTCTTTATCGCAACTTCGCCTTCGTGACGAAAGCGTGCCTCGAATGTTCGTCAAGTGAAAATTCCAAATGTGGAAGGGGGCGCGAGCGCGAAATGTGCTTCATGATAAATTAAGGTTTTCAGCTGGAAACAGGTTGCAAGTTTCGCAGCGCAATAATTAAACCTGACTCGGAGTATAAACGAGCCCGTTTCACGTTTCGATGGATCCATCGCTTTTCCTTCCATGCTAGGAATATCCTCGGCCCGTCTGCTGGACGAGAAATAACGCGGGCTGCCGGCTACAGCTGCGGGGAATTCAGAAACGGCTGCGAAAACGTTCCGATGATAGCGGGAAATCAAGTATTGGCGATTTCGAGGCAACGTTTCGTTGGTGTTCGCATAGTCGCGGCTGGATATGCGATCTATCCACCTTAATGGGGTTCGATCCGGCGTTCTGTGCACGCGGGCGGTGTCTTCGGATGTTCGGGATCCCTCGACGGAGTCGCGGTCGAAATCGCGATACGCGCGTCTGGCGTCTCGATACGACCGGCGAAATTGATCCGCCGCGCCGTTTGATTAATAAATCAAACTTCCCCTTCACGGGCGCGTGGTCGTCAATTTATGAGTGTCGACTTGGAAAAAGTGCGCGCGACCGGTCGCGATAATTAATTACAAATTATGAACAGCCGATTAATTGTAGCCGTGATTGCTCGCGCAATAAATACGAGCACAGATGGAAACGGGGATCCGCGCGAAGTCGTTAATCATGACGAATCGAATGACTACGCGGAAAGAGGCTCCGGTCTGGCTGACCACAGGCGGTTTATACTACTGTCTGCTGCAGTCACTGACTCGCGACTGCGTTTAAACGGAAAGAATTGGTTTAATGATTAAAAAAATTCATGTTGTCTTTCTACTTTATGAATTATCTAAACTAATGGAGTTATTCTTCCGTAATGTTTTAATTATGTCAGGTTAATTTACAGTTGAAACGGCTGGAAAATCGCAAATTGCTTCACGGCAGAGATGGACATTATTTAGACAAAAAATGATTTAAATAACGATACAAATAAAACATGATTTATCTTTATTCGTTATTCGAAGGCTCGAATAACCTATTTATCTTTATTCGATAAGTGTTGATTAATACGTTTCTTTCAAATGTTTACATTGTAGGCCTTGAAAATTATTCGCACTTTGAATAAACGATCGAATACAGATACAGTTACAGATGAAACATTTATTCGACGCTAGGAATTAAACTCTCTTCGAATAAAAAAAAGTATCTTTATTCGTCGAATACATTCTCATCGAATAAATTCATTTATTCGTTACTTATTGAATAAAAATAATTTGTGTTATCTTTATTGGCCGAATCAAGAATAAAATTTTTTATTTATGATTCGAACATTAAAATTTTTATTTAGATAAAATTTTGCCTATCTCTGTTTCACGGTGTACTTCGTATAGTACAATGGATGTTTATACATATGTATAGAATTAATCAACGGTTTGGAAAGTAACGAATAGTTTTTAATGTTTTCTGAAAATACATTTATCAGACTTCAGAGACTGGTATGTTACACTTTTACAGCAAATTTAACATAAATTTAACAGTCGGTTGAACATTCAGTCACCCCATAAATAATGCTCCTTTTTTACATTAAAGTTAGAAATTCTTAATGAGACGCAAAAGATAAAGATGGTCCCAGAAAATAATAGCCTCCATTCCAATGATTAAGTGCGACTGTAAACATTAATTTTTTTTTTAGAAACATAATAACCTTCAGAGACTTTATTTATGGAATGATTTAATAGCTTTCTCGAAATCGTGTACAGTGTACACCATTCGTCGACATAAGGTCTCGCTTCTAGTGTTGTGCTATCCACATTCCACTAATTACGTTTTCAGGCACTGATAAATATTCTTAAAGTATACTTTTTCAGGAGAAAAAGTTCTGATGTCTACAACCTTTTTTATGCCGAATCCAAATATGTAAACATTTGTTGGGAATGTGAAACCAGAAAATTATTTGAATCTTATATGACACAAAAAGAGTTGAATTTTTTAAGCATTCACTCGCATTATTTTTGCTGCAGGTGTATATTCTTCAATATTCCATACCAATAAGCGTGTATGAATATACATATAAACTTATAAAAATTCAATAGATACTGAAAAAGCTGCATGAGAAACGTCGCAATCCGAATGATTCAATTACTACATTCCGATTGTCCCAAAAATAGTCGCGCTTTCGAACACAGAGAGTCACCATGCTTGCTTCCCCATTCCCCCCCTAGAATGTCCCCATGCCGGCAGTCCTGTTTTTATCCGTTTCAGTTTGCGCAACGGCGATTGTCCGTAAAATCCGTGGAACGCGGGGCATCGTTACATGGAGCAGATCGTGGCCGCGCGGCATTTTTCAACGAGCGACCGGTAAATCATCGAAGCAACGCGGTTGCCGGGCTTCTTACGAGGGCTTAATGGGTCGTCATATATTTCTTGGCAATAAGTGGCAAGCCCTTATCTGTGCTTGATGTACGATTGGAAAAAAGCTCGGCGCGCCCCGGCCCGACCGGTTTACGCTTCCCGAATAAGAAGCGACGTGGCTCCGCCTAGCACGCGATTGCTTTATTCCGTCAGGTATTAACCGAGCTTTTATTTTGCGTTCCGAGGGGGATTCGGCGGAAGGGGATCGAATTGATTCGCCGCGACCGGCGAGAGACGCGGGCAAAACACCTCGGTGCCCTAGACGCAGCTAAATGAATTTTATCGATTAAAGTGGATTTTTGGTTGGCGCGGAAAATTACCGTTCACGGTGCGCGCCGTTGCCGGAAGTTATCGGGTTGAAATCACATCAGACACTGTTACGTGGATCGATGTATATCGGTTTTCAGATTACGCGTCTCCGTGTCGGTCGCTTGGCATCGTCGACGCTGAAACGACGCGCGAACGGGACGCGGGGGACGCGACAGTGTCTTCGTAAATGCCTGCTTGTACCCTCGTTTGCATTCAGCCGGAGAATATCGCGGCTACCGACACTTCGAGGGGAAAATCTATTCGACTCTGCCGCTTCACCCCCTTCCCCTCGGACTGGTATTTCGAAAATGGATTAGACAAAGTCCTCGAACTTCCGCAAGATTTTATCGAGCGAACCCGAGACGGGGACGGCTGAATCCCCGAGTACTCTGAATCGGTTCGCGGAATCGAGGGAGAAACGACTGCAGAAAAGAACAGAGGAGAGGGCGAGAGGGCGAGCTGTTAGTAAAATAATAGGAACTTCATCTGAAAGTCCGCGAGTTCGCTCGGAAACAATTATATTATGAGGGCTCGGAGGTCGGAGGTAAGGTTGCCCAGAAGGGAAGCGGAAGTGAAATAGGAGAGAAACAGTGGACCGGGGGTGGAGATTGGACAAAAAGGCGCGGAAAGTGAGAGCGCGAGGGGATTTCGACCGAAGGGAGATGGGAGAAAGGGAGCGGATGGATATTTATATTCATTAGAAAGTAAGAAGTCGGGTCCAAGCTAGAGCGTAGTTACAGCTTGGAAATGTTTAATGAGGGTTTGCATCCGCGGACTTTGCCCCCGAGCGGCTATTTGCGCCGGCGAAGAACCGTCTGCTCTCTTTCTAGATCAGTTTTGAGTGTTTCTATAATTCCCCGTATTGCAACCCCTTCCCCCGCGGTGAAGTGCAACTTTTCGGTGCTACCATTTAAAACTTTCTTCATCATGCTCCTTTCTCTATGTTAATTTCCCCCTTTTCTCTTGTTTCGTACAGTCGGCGTACAGTCGGCGATCGCGTTGTTTACGCAGAAAATGTTATTTAGAAGCAAGAGCGAAATAAACTTTTATAACGGATACAAGAACACAGCGAAGTTGAAAGTGCATTGTTCCCAGTGTAGGATCGCGATGAAACTTCGTGTATAATATTCATTATTTATGCCGCGTATAACAGATGTAGCTTGCAATATTTTGGAGGATGTTAGGGACGTTGGAATGGATCACGAAATGTCTACTGTGTTTAGCTTTTGCAGTGATCGTGTCTAAAAGTTAGTGATTTGGTTTTTGTATTAGGAGAAGTTCAGGAATTTCTATTAAACGGACAAACGATCTAAGCTAAACAAAGGCTCCTATTTGTAGAATTATTTGATAGCTATTAATAAAATACTCAGTTTTAGTTTTTCTTTTAATAACAGTATGAAAGCAAAATGAAGTCGCGTCGTACGGTTAATTTGCCATAACTGAGATTGAAGATGACAATGTTAATGGAAGAGCTTAAAGCGCGAATAAACTCACGCTGATGTGATATAGCCGAAGATGAGGCTGTAAAAGAGGCTCTCAAGATTCTTATGGGCAATGTGACTGCAACTGCAGTAAACAGATTAGGTTACTACCAGGTCGAAGTTCTATACTTTGGACTTTTCACTGATGTCTCGTACAACGTGAAAGGTATAGAGATCGTTTTCATTTACGTTTTATATTTCCAGGCTTTGATCGTGCGTTACAGTAAAGAGCGGAAAATTGTTTTCATCCAAAATAAACGTCTAAAAGTGCCAGTAAATGAAGTGTCGATGAATTGCCAAAGAATTCACAAACATAATGGTATGAAGTGTGGATTCACTTATAGGGATACTGTTCCATAAACGCCGCATCTGCACCTCTCGCTGCATTTGCAATTTTATAAAAATCTAGTAATAATCAATTGCGCGAAATAGCATTTTACCTTCAAGGCATCATTACTTCGGAAACAGAAACAAAGCAGAATAAAACATACGCCATAGAATATTCTGTTATCCACTCGTGCTCTTCGATCACTCGTTAAAATATTACCACGTATATTCCTTACACCCTGTGTTTGTGTTTCAATATTGTTTACAAAACAAATATTGCTTCCTTTTCCGGGAGAAAAAAACCGGTTCGCCTCCGTGTAAACCTGGAAAGGAGCACACGAAAATTCCGTTCATAAATCATCCTCTGGTCGTGTTGCTCCAAAGACTCGATCGCACGCACCCCGCGAAATACTGTGGACGTGGGCGCCGGAAGTTTCGAAGTCTCTGCATCCGGGAAGAAGTTTTGAGACATCGATTAGCAAGATTGAAAACTTCCGTCTCCCCGTCCTGCATTACGATTTCCCTCCGCGAACAAACCGAAGGGGATGGCAGGCTAATGGTTTCCGTACTCGTACAAAGGGGACATCGATTAACATCTCCGTTTCTTTTTTCGATTCCCCAACCCGTTGCTCTATTTTTCACGGCGATTCGCGGCGCGAGTGTTTTCTTCTTGCTTAAACTTCGATCGCACTATCGCGTATAGAATTCCAAGCGACGGATGGGCGTATTTAAGGGGAGGATTCGTTATGCGGAAGTCGCATTGATTTCAAGCTTCGCAATAGAGTGCAGTCATAGATAGACTGACCACCAGACATTTATTAAATTGATGCTCTCTGTAAATGTCTGATGGTGCCGTTACGCTTGATATTCTTCGATGGATCCGTCGATACGTCGAAGAGAATGCGACGTTTTCAACGAACGAATGCAATGAAAAATTGATGGAATTGCTGGTTTATGTTTTTATTATCGCAGCATTGTAGTCTTCGCCGTCCCAGTTTCCTTTTAGTTTAATCGCGTTTCTACCGTCGTTGATTAATATTATCAGTTAGATTTTAATTACTCTGATACTCTTTAACAGGCAACTGTTGCACAATCGAAATTTAAGAGATCCATCAAAAATTGCATTCGTCTAATCATAAAAGTCTCACCTACCTCGTAAAAATTTTAGTCCCCGCCTGCATTAAAACCGGCGCAATGAAATTGATTCTTCCAAGTGGAGAATTACTTCAGTTATCTTCAAGAAGTTTTCCAGAAAGTTTTGCGATCCGACGAGAACCCGACAGCTCTGATTTTTTAATCGTCGGGGTCTTAGCACTTTGAATTAGTATTCCTATAATTAGTCAGTGTCTCCTTGAATATCTTTTGTTCAAGTTCCATTTGAATCCGGCGAATTCTTATTCCAGTGGCTCTTCGTGGTTCCTAAAGCGCGATAAATTATGTATACGATACAAGATTTTCTCCACGAGCAATATTTCCGTGGTCGACCGCATTTCCCGCAACTTCGTGAAAATTCATTACGCTTACTTAAAGCATCGTCGATTGATCCCGCTAAAGACGGAAAATCACGCGGCGCGAGCGGGGATTAAAAGAACGGTGGGTGATTCCAATTTCTTCGTCTAATTTCAATTTCAAAGTTCCGAGGGACGAGGTCGGAAGTCACGGGCACCGGTACAAGCGAGTTTCCACGAGAAACAGCGTCGTTTCGCGCGTCATTTATCGCGACAAACGACTCGCGTCGCGAAGGAACGCCGATCCATCGATCCATCGGGCGACGCGGCTCGGTGATCCGATACGTGCAGAGCTCTTCGTCCATTTCCGTTTGTCGTGGAGACGTTTCTGCGCATCCGCGTGCAAAACCGCCTCGTTCGCGTTCTATCGATGCTTCATGAATTTACAGCAGCCTCGAACGATTCCCTCGTCTCGCGAAACACTGATCCCTCCGTCGAATTGCCGCGATTTGTAAACGATGAGCGCGAACCCGATCGATGGATCGTCAACGGATGTTGTTCGGCCTCGCGGCGAGCGAGAAGTCATTGCTTCGCAGCGTCAGGTTCTTAGAAACTGCGATTCGTTGCCTCGATATTTATGAGACCACGAAAGGCGGTTCGGCGAATCGACCCGCGGCAAATCGAAACGACGACGAACGAGGGAGGTCGGGTTCGGTATTTTTATTACCAAACTTTCTTAATATCCCTTAGGCGGAAATGGTTTTAATAGCCGTCGAATAATTGGTATTTTATATTGCAAGACAATGGGTTTGCGTGGTTCCCGCGGCGATATTAATTTGCACTTTTACCGAGGAAAATTAATCCGCGAGATCGACGGACGGAAATTCGACATAGAGGCAGGGCGGAGGAGAATGGGGGAGAGTGAACGGGAACCGGGGAATTGGTAACGTTGTCGACTCGAAAATGACGAGTCATTCGAACCTGACCAGCAGCTCGATTTAATTTTCAGAATTTGTTCAGCCGGGATTGCGGCTGGTTTCATTACTAACCCGTTCATCCGTCGTCTCTTCGTTCGTTCAGGTTTCGCTATCATCTCCCCCCACCCCAGGTACCGAAGAATTAGCATTGACCAGCCACGTCGAATACCGTCGCATGCAGAAAAGTACAATTCTGGATTAATCGATCGCTTCATTAACGAAATACCCTACATAATCGATTACCTTCAGTCTCCGTTCTTAAACGAAATTTGGTATCTGGCATCAGAGAACTTCTTTTATATTGAAGTACCATTCTTCTTGAGACACAACTCCTTTTGGAATCGGGATGTTAGCTTTTTCTAGTCTTATGCCTTTTTAGTCTCGAGGTATTTTCTGTCGAGACTTCTAGTTTTTGGCAGATCTATTCCTTGTATAGCGTTGACCAGTATCTACAGAGTCTTCTGAAATTTTGCACTCATTTTTTTCTCTGAATAGAAGATAAAAAATGTGTACAAAATTACATGCAACGCTTTTTCCCAGTTTTTGCAAAATAAAATATTTAAAATGTGGTGTAGTATCCTTTAATTTTCAAAATCTACTACTGAAAGAGCTTGTATAATCTTTTATAAAAGCAGTAACACATGTAAAAACTTTCTTCGATGAAAAAATTGACATTAAAAATGAGTTACTGTTGTGGAACTGATGAAAGAGTTTAATTAATCTGCAAAACTTTACATGTTTTTAATCGTTTCTAAAAAATTTCACAGCATGCTTTTGTTATGGAAAGTCTGTGTGACACCTTGGATTCAAATTATACTACCAAATTGCTCCAGTAAAATCATTAAGTTTAAATTTTATAAACTGATGTACGCGAAGTCCATGTTGTGTCGTGTTCTGAAGAGTGGAAATAGAATCGCATAATCAGGTATTCGTACAGTCGGAGACTATCTAATTTCTCTCACAAGCTATGGTTGTTCGTCCGGTAATTAGGCGCTTGTATTCATATGAGTAACATTGTTGGAGAAATGAATAGAGATTGCTTTGAAATTACGATTCCTGTACACTGTACACGATAATTACGTATCCCTTAATGAATTATATGTTCTTTGAAATAATAATAAAATACTTTAATAGTAGAGTTTGTTGAATAATAAGTACAGTTATAATTTCGACAAAATATATAAAGTTTATATAAATGAAATTCCACTGCAATTGCCTCCGAACTATTGTAGAAACAAGTATAACACTTTTGCTCGGAATAATTTAGACAACGCGGTCGTCTGCAGTTTAATAATAAACTATTACTTGAATTCAAAATTAAGCTCTCGGTATATCTCGAAAATGCCTTTGCTATTTCCAAAACAGGGTGAAAAGCGTCTGGCGCAGTTACGCGAAAATGTTAATCACAATTGGATTGCTCATTTCATTCCCAAATGCCAATTTAATGCATGAATAAGCACAAATTGAAACCTCCGCGGAAAAATATTTAAAAATGAGTAGTTTAACAAACAACTACAGAAGATTTGATGATTGCTATTATTATTATACCTAGAAAAATTGACAGAAAAATTGGCAGAAAATAAAACTTATTTAACTTTGAATAGCATTATCTGATATTAGGTACTACTTGAATTTTTGCTTGTCCAATACTGTCTTAATTCAGGAAGACTAAGAAAAAATTAAAGTGTTATAAAGTTTGCAATATTTATATTTACGCAGCATACTTCGTAAGAAATTTCGTAAAGCTTTTCAATCGATTTTCTTATTCATAGCTGTTGGAAGACTTGCTAACAAGGGACATTACCCGATCCATACACTTTCGATGCACTTTTAGTATAATGTAGAACTCGAAAAAATATGTGACATTTATTTTTTCTTATCAGCAATCATCCATATTGAAGGGATGACAGCATCCTCAAAGTTGGGATGAAAAACATATTTTATTAAATATCTTAGGAACAATTAAAGCTACACTAATTCCGATTTGTGCGTTTTTAATGGTGATTTTTATTATATAAACAGGTTTACAAAAATTGTATTTGTGTAAAAAAAATTAAGAATTTTCATATTCCTGGCAAATTTTTTTCAATAAACGTTGAGCTATTTTCATCGTTATTTGTACACGCAAACTATGTATATCTAGACAAAAAATACGGGTAAATTGGAACTTTTGTCTCGGAACTTTTATCCGTATTTTTTGTCTCGATATATATATAGTTTGCATGTACAAATGACGATGATAATAGCTCAACATTTATTGAAAAAAATTTGCCAGGTACATGAAAATTCTCTATATGTATACATATAATAAAAATTACCATTAAAAATGCACAAATTGGAATTAGTGTAGCTCTAATAGTTCCTGAGATATTCGATGAAATATGTTTTTCATCCCCAACATTGAAGATGATTTACACCCCTTCGACACGAATGATTGCCGATAAAAAAAATACGCGCCAAATATTTTTTCCAGTTCTATACTATACTAAAAGTGCATCAAAAAATAAAATGGTTGTACCTCCTACTCTGTACTTTAGGAATTAATCAATTAGTTGCATATTGTCGAGTCAATAATCAGCCCGTACCACTTAACAGGAAAATTAATCCGCGTCTCCGAGCGTAGAACAATCGCTATGAAGGTCACGTTTCCATTCCTTACGTGGTCCCTGGCGAAGATCTAACCGCGGGTAAACACGACCAGCTGAATAGACGGATATTCATAGGAGCCGGTGCTATCGGAGGGGTTCTTCGATGCGGCACAGTTCGAGACTTCCATAATGATGAACCGAAACCCGTGGCATGCACCGACGATATGTTACTACCTTGCCGTGACGGCGTCTGGTAGCCTCCAGATAGGCCATGAACAGCAGTTGCAGAATAACGCTTCCCCTTCCATATTAAGTGGCAGCCCTAAGACTCATTCGGACTATTGCACGACGGGAACTTTGCGCCTGGGTCCTGACGATCGTGATCTTCGACTGGCCTCGGATTCGTCTCGATCCGAAATTCAAAGATCACGGATCCGGGTCACGAAAATTGCGATCCCGTTTTACCCGACGCAAAATAGAGTTACGACGCAGATTCCAATTCCCTTTTGAGCGGTCGCGATTTTCGCGTCGACGTCGTCCCCTTTTGAGGATCGACGGCGTAACGGCGGAAAATGTTGGGGAATGACGATTGGAAACTCTACGTTCCCGACGCGATTCCGTTTCGGTGACTTGACGTTACACTTCGCCGCGTCTTTTTAGCGCGACGCCAGCTCGGCGCGTTAAGTCGGATTTCAATTAGTCACGGTTAATGGCCGTTCGACGGTGTACGTGTTCGAGGTTAATACGATTTTTAATTTTCCAGCCTGTCTGTAATCCTTTAACGTAATTACACGTTCCATTGGAAAAACCATTTGAGGTAATTACAGTGTGGCGCGCGGGGGGACGCGGGCGCGAGCGTGAAACGCGGACGCCGGCGCTCGGATAACCCGACGCATCGTCGGTCTCTGTGCTTTTAATCGAGTATTTAATAATTCCACGTTCCGTGATTTCGAGGTCCGATGACGAGGCACGTTTTTAATACACGAATGTCGTGAATGAATGACGACGCGCACGAACGCGGCCGACCGGCTACGATTCAATGGCCCACGATTTCTGTTCCCCTTTCGCGTCGCAGTCACAATTTTAATCAACGTAAAACCTTTGATCAATACAAGCCGCGCCGTACTAGGGCTATGCTCCGACTCGACCTTCATAAAGTAGACTACTGACTTCATTATGGTATGCGCCGAAAGACGGAGCAAAGTGCAGCCAGCTAAATGATATCTTGTGCCCTCAATGTAGATCCTGAGCTTCTAATTAACTTACAATTTCTCCTCTGTTTGCATTTCAAGCTCGTAATTAGTCAAATTAGTAGTATTACATGCGTGTGTTCGGAGCGCAAACTATTTTTTGGCTGGCCGCACGTCGTGCATTGTTCCAACTTGTACCTCGATTTCTATTGTACCTCGATATTTTAATTGCCTGTGGAGTGTAGATTAGCATTAGTCATGCAGTTGAGTTGATTAACTTAGTAATTTAGGTGTGAATAATTACATGCATTAAAGGAACTTATTGCCTACACGATCAATAGCGGATCAAATAATACCCCATACTCTAAACACAGATGCATTACCAATTTCACCAAATCGCAGTACTAGAATACACAAAGCAAAATCAATAGCAAAACAGATACAGAAGTCGAGCTCTCTATTCAAAGTGTTCAGCGCAAAATATTTTTTGATCACTTGAGTAAAGCCATCGATAAAAAAGGCTAACTCGAAAAGGAAGATGAAAGTAAGCACTTCTTACACAAAATACTGCTCATCGTACTGTGTGCTCAACGAAATAATCTCACGGTAGGTCCGAGCTAGATTAAAAGGGACCACCCTGTACGCGCGCATTAATCTCGATGGTCTGTGCCAACCGGAACACGGACAGTTGTTTGCCGAATAACGATTAACTACAGAGATAGGAAATGCAAATAGCCGCGAGTCCCAAGAGGCGTTTGGTTTCACCGACTGGTTCCAGCACGTCGTCCAGCCCGCCCTGTGTGCAACGTCTGCAGCGTCTGCTCGCCCTCAAGACGTCCGCCCTCGGGGCCTCTTCGCCCTCGAGGCTCAGGAAATTCCTATTACCGGTTACAGAGCTAGACGACCGAGTGTTGCTTAGTTAATTTTAAGAAAATCGCTCCTCGGAAATCTAACTGCTTCTTTGTTACATTAACTAAGCAACATCCAACGCGAATCTGTTCGTATCCGCGGACCCGCGCCTTCTTTACGCTCTGTCATCGACACTCTGTCGATTCCGTGAATGGAAGACGCTGAATCACTGCGTGGGGGATGATCGTTGAAATCGCGAAAGACGACGGAGCTGCCGCGCGCGTGCTACCGCGGTGGGCAGCGTTCGGTCAGGCTGTGCCGACGGTGACAAAAGTTTCGGCTCGCCAGAAGCAACAATGACGTGGACGGGGAGAGGGAAACGGCGAAAGCATTGTCGGTCGGCGAGAGAAACGGTAGCTGGTGCGCGCCGTTTATTTTAAGTTCTTTCAAACTCTCCGGCGCACTCGCCGAGAAAGGAAGAAGGCGTCAGTGGCGGAGGAGCAGCGGGAGATCGGTGGGGAGGGTACAAAGGAAGAGATAGGGAAAAGGAAAGAAAGGTCAGCCGGCGGGCGAGAGAGCCGAGGTATCGTGCTGGAAATAGAGCAAAAAGGTGGACGGATAGAGGAAAGGGGGAAGGGCGTGCGGCGCGGCCCGGCGCGGCGCAGCTCTCTGAACCATTAGACAAATTCTTTATATGGAGCGGCTGAAGGGTCATTCGTTTCTGCTGCACATCGTTACCGACGATTGGTCCCACTCCTCCTTATAATCGATCGTTTAACGTCCTCCGCGCGCGAATCTTTATTGCGACGAAGTCGATGGCCCGGCAAATCTTTCAATCGGAGGGCCGATCCTGACCACCCCCGCCCTTTGTCGGCCCCGGTCATTTTCCGAGCGTTCTTTGCCTCTTTGCGACGCAAAAATGGGGGAAAAATCAGATTGTTAGAGTTTCTGAATTGGTTTTTTTTTTTAAATTTTATGTACCTACACAATACCTATTCCTCATTTGCAAACACAAAAGTATGTTAACAGTTATCTACTCTGTATAAACTCGTGTAAGAACTAGAGCTATTGATTATGAGATACCCGGGTACCCGGGTACTCGGGTGAGATACCCGGGTATACCAAAATTACCCGTACTACCCGGGTATCTCACGGGTACCCGAACACATGAGATAGACAAGAATCTCATGCCGAATTAAGCCGAATTGAACCGAATTGAGCCGATAGTTTTCCGGTATGTGTTTCTGGATTTTAAAATAGAGCGAGAGAGAGAGAGAGAGAGAGAGAAAGAGGGGGGGAGAGAGAGAGAGGACTAATTGTCAACATAACCACGGCCCATTAAAGTTAATTTTCATCATGTATACAGAATTCATTTCATTCTGAAATTTTTTTTTATTTTTAAAGCCACAAATACGTACCGAAAAACTATCGGCTCAATTCGGTTCAATTCGGCTTAATTCGGCATGAGATTCTTGTCTATCTCATGCGTTCGGGTACCCGTGAGATACCCGGGTAGTACGGGTAATTTTGGTATACCCGGGTATCTCACGAGTACCCGGGTACTCGGGTATCTCACTCGGTTCATTTGAAATCTCGAGCCCTAGTAAGAACCCTGTTGTTATACTCCGATTCTTATAAAACTTGCCATACAAATATAGTTACTTACAAATATTACACATTTTCTTTAACTACGGAAATACTTGTACTGGGAGAGAAAACACCTTGAAATGTTGAGGGTTGGAAAGCTATCTAATCGAATAATTGGGAAACAAATGAAGATTGAAAATTGTTTGGTAACTTATTCCAATAACGTAACACAAGTAGAACTTGCGAAATCACAGATGGCGTCGCTATAGCTAAAAGAGCACTTTATTAGGAGTGTGCGGGCACCCGAAATTACGGATTCGGGTCGGGAATTTTTTTCGGGTTCGGTTCGGGATCCCGAAAGGTTGTCGACACATAAATATATTCGGGTACCCGTCATTTCGGGACCCGAATTTTAATTCGGGATCCGATTTTTAACCGGGACTCGACGCTTAATTCAGTATATAACAGAGCACAAAGCAAAATTAAAATTTAAAAGTTTAAGTAGAAAACCAGACTGAAAAGGAATATACTGAATTAAGTGCAGAACCCCGAATTAAAAATCGTGTCCCGAATCGAAAATCAGGTCCCAAAATGACGGGTACCCGAAGTATATTTATGTGTCGATCCCGGGATCCCGATCCGACCCGAAGCTCGGGAACCCATATTTTCGGTTATCCGCACACCTCTACACTTTACAAATCAATATTTTCCGTATCACTTTTCCAGAATTTCTGCAGCTCTTGCAACTCGACGTCTACACATTAGCGAAATCCATTGTTGGTCGGAAATAGATTAGTAAGGTCGCGTCAGTGCACCGTCACCAGGGGTTAATAAGTTTCACGGCATCCGCGACAGTCTCAACGCGCGAGAAATCGATGGCACGGGTCTACGGGTGTTACACGACGAAAATTTTCATTGTAAGGACGGTAGACGCCTCTAATGTGAAGCAACTTCCTCCGCGACACAAACCATTAGATGTTCCTTTTACGGGACGCGTGCAGGTATCTCATGGAACGCAATGGCACCGGGAAACGCATTAACAAAGCCAATTTCCCGGGTCGATCCCATAACGCCACTAACGGGACCAACTTCTTGACGACCTGACATTCCTCGTGAACGTCTTTTACCGCGCGCTGCTTTCTTTGCACCTTCCCCATCTAACTACCTGCGAGACGAGTAACTCGCCAAGGAGAAGATGTCCGGCTATGCTCAGACAATTAGACCGAAGCAACAGTTTAACACGTGCCACTCGTTACGATGGCCCGTGGCGTGTCGCTTCAACTTCTCAGATTTAAAGTAGCCTCTTTTCTTTCCAAGGAATCGATCTTCTTTCTGGCCTCCGTAGGACACGCTTCAACTACATAAAATGAGATCAATTAACGCTTCGAAGACGGCGTCGGGGCCACGTACGGACTTGGAAAGTTTTCCGGATGTTAAATTAGTTTTGAACAATTAAGGGTAGAAAGTTATAACACCCCATCTCTTATTAAGCAAAGTGAGTGCCCTTCGATAGGCATTTTGGATGTTCGCCAGAAATATGGGGCGAGAATTTACCAACGGCTCTAAAAATGGGTGTAAACGACAGTCTTTTTCAGTCTTATACGCGCGAATAAACTGCGATTTCGATGACGGAAACCCAGTATACACATTTTTTATTGATTTCGCTTGGATTTTATCAGTATTCATACATTCATTTATGTTTCATGATATAAGTAATTAAAGTATGAAATGTTATAGGTACTTATAATTATGCTGCAATGTTTTATAAATCATAAATTTCCCTCACCAAATGAGAGGATTTTTATACGAAACAACAACATATTTTATCATCATCAGGTAAATTGAGGCGTTGACATGGAAAAGCATGTAACGCACAAAAAAAATCGAAGTTTTTTGCGGATAAGATAGTAAGAACCTGTGCCAATGGCATGATAAAGCTAGTAAGTCGCTAGAAAAAATAGTTTAGAAATATTTTATACAAATAAAATTCTTCTTTAGCAGGCACACAAACGTTTTTTGCTTGTCCAATCCACATGTTTTTGTATATTCCAGTTATTTTATTGACATGTATCGGAAAAAATTGAATGCGTAAAAAACGCATGAAAAAAACGTTATTTTCGAAATCGTTCATGCTAGACTTCTACGCTATTCTTTGGGCAAGCAATTTTTCTAACAAATTAAACTCGTTTCGTTTTTTATCAGGTAAAGTACTGTAATTTAAACAGTTAATACTTTAAAATGAAGTTAACATTTGCGTAATTTTTTTTTTTTTTGTGTGTTTCGTAATCTAAAGAGTAGAAAACTTACTATCATAATACTCTAAAAGATAAATAGTAAGATTTGGTACAATTGTTGTATAATTGGATTAAATTTATTTGAAACAATGTTTTTGAAGTAACTGATAGTACAATAGTACAAAAATTGTCATTGCTTGCGAGATTATTTTTCTCTGCAGAATTTTTCGATTGCATTTAATTCGAAACTCCTAGATTACGTTATCCGCAACGTACACTGTGCACTTTACAAATTGAAATATTACGTGAAGTTGTTTTTCGAATCATCCAGAATGTGATGGACGGCCGTATTATGGAAGTACCGGAATATTATCGAGTGAATTGAAAAACACTTCCTGTCTGGAAATTTTATCATCCCGAACGACTTTCATTTCTTCTACATCGACGTGATGTACGACAGTCCGACTAGATTCTCAATTTCCGTTTCGGGAACTCAGGTGGTTCAGATTTTGATCTATTCCACTGAGGTATTATCTGTCTGAATTATTTTCGCTGTCTCAAAGCGAGTAAGGTCCGCACCGGTCACCGTCGCCATTTCTCACTCGCGTCCTCCAACGTTCGTAAAAAGTGATACTGTTCTCAAGACAAGAAAATGATTACATTAATGGTCAAAGGCCGCGGAAAATTTATATTCCACGGTTTAAAAACCCTCCGGTTCTCCTGGTGGAAAAAAATCCCGGCCGAGAAAGAAAGAAACTCGGAGCAAACATTGAAAGTTTCCCAGCGTGAAAATGCAAACTAATTTGATCAGCCCTTCGTACGAGGAAGAAAAGCTCCCCGGTATTTACGAAGCCGCGTTGCGGAGTTCACGGTGAACGTGTGGAAACTTATTTTCCCTCTTGTTGTTCGAAGGAAAACAGAGGGAGGATCCAAATCTTTCCCCGAGACCAGAGGAAAGCGTCACGATTTTCCGAGACAGCAAAGTTCCCACTCGGAAGTTTCTCGCCGCGACTGGGGCCTTTCGTCCCTTCTAAATTTAATATTGCTGTTACGGTGCACGCTGAAAATCGCCCTCGAGATTTGTAATGCTCTCTCCGCCGCGCGACGGGCGGCAGCCGAGGAGCGGAAGGGCGGGCGAAAAGTGGAAAGGGGAAGTATGAACGGCCGGTATCCTCTTCTGTCGTTCGACCCTCTTCCGAATCCCCAACCCTCGCGTCACGGCTGCAGATATGACAAACGCACGTGGGCCCTGAAACCCATATGCACTGATAACGACGTTATCGGCCCGACATGGAGCACGCCTGTTATTCGTGATACGCGGACGTGTGCTGATGCAACCTGGTAAAATGTCATCCATTACCCGGCCAGACTGATTTACTATTAATTAGTAATATCTACGGAGGGGGAAAGGTGGACGTAGAATTTCAATCGTCACACTCTGCTCCGCGGATCGAAGGACGAATCGCGTCCCTTTTCGACGCGGTTGCCTGTTAAACGAATCGACGGACGCTCGCGAAACATTTTACCGGAATGATGAGCAGCGAGCGCTCAATTAGCCGAAAATTGGCGTTCGACGACGCGACGGGAATATTCGCGGTAAAAAGAGGCGCGCGAGCCGAGGCAGGCAGACTTTCCACGGAACATGCTCGAGTTTACCTACTAATTCTTCGTCCGTGGGAACAGCCGAGGCGGCTTGATTCGAGGCTCCCAAACGAGTAAGAAATGCGTCGTTACGAGTCAAAGCAGCTGCTTGCTCCCGCGCCCAATTTCATAAGAACCGGAAGAGCGGAGAAAAGGCGACGGGAATAGCGAGAGTGGAACGAGTTTCCGTTGGTTCCGCTGGCATCGGATAAAACACCGCACAAAGGAAGACTGAACCTGCTGTAAGCTCGCGAGGACGAGGCCACACAAAGGCTCCGAACTAGCTGAGTGCCACTCCAACACGCGTCTCCGTCTCGGTTAATCCTCCGTCTGGGAGATCCGGGCTCACCCGCGGACAGACGATCGCCGAGCCGCACCGCGCCGTTCGTCTTTGATTTAATAATTCGATGGCTTGTGGCGGGTTCGAGACGTTGGAGATGTTCCGAGCCATTTTCGATCGCGGCCAGGATAATCGGCAAGTGGGTCGAAGTTGGTTGCGGTGTTTCGATGACCTTGTCGAGAATCCCCTTTGACTCGGAGCCCCATTTCGAGAACGCCGGAGTCTAAGCTACTCGCCGGCTCGTTAGAGTCATTATAAAGTCTTCGTAACGAGGTCTTGTGTATTAGGCGTCTTTGATTCGGAGCTTCGCCGCGATTCAACGGACTTCAACTTCACAGGGATTCCTTGGCGCATCGCTTTTCCGACGAAGAGCACTCCACTCGGAATCTATAAACTTTTCGCTTGCCCGGCGCGCTGCGAACCTGCTACTTTCCCTCGCACGAATTCGCCTCCCCATCTTTCTTTCCGGTTCTGCCTCGGCGAGACGTCGGCGGATTCAGCGTCAGGCAGTTTTCTGATCGGGTAGAATGCTTGTCGAAAGTTTGTTGGGACGTCGGTGTCGTTTTCATTTCGAACTTGCGAGTTTGCGATCGTTTCGGGTGAATGAACTAAGCTGAACTGAAAGCCAAACAGATACTGCCGTCATCGAGTCATTCTGGATACTAGTAAAGTTGCTCGAAGCCGTGGAAGTAGCTTCCAGAATCAATCAGTGTCGCCTCGGTCACTTAAACCTTTAAGCTCTAGATTGCTTCGCGGGACTTTGTCAAAAGTTTTCATATTTTTTAAACATGTATTTTGGTTTCTTACGCAACATTGAGTAGTTTCTTGCATCGTACACTACGTCAAAAAAAATTAGAGGATCACTAAATTTCGACCGAAAAATTGTTTATTTCCGAAGTGCTGTAACTTCGTAAAAACGTGTCGCACAGTTACGCACAACAGTCTGCCTATACTGGTTTTAAAGCGCGAAGCTGCTACGTTTACAATATCGAACTTCGTTTGTTCGAATATCGCCTTTTGCTGTTGATCAAACTAGAAAGTATCTATTAAAATGTTACAAATTCAAACGACTCCACAGCGTGTAAAAAATGTTTACCTTGGTTAAGTATAAGGGGACATTTCCATCCGATACATTAAAAAGTTTTTGTTTACTTTGCGAAGGATATTTATTTAAAAACGTAGTGTAAACTTTGGGAAAAGTCAGTCAATTATCCGTACATTGGCATCCCTCAATAAAATGATTTTGGAGTAAACCACAAAAGAATTTGGTAACTTCTGTAGAATTGTTTGGCTTTGTAAAAAAAGTCAAATGCAAAAATATTGTATGTACTGTAAAACTAGCTGTTTTGTGCTTTACTTTATTTTATGTTTAGATTACCATACTTTTCTCATTGAAATGACTGTTAATAACTGTCGTGTAGTAAACGAATCTTTCGATTAGAATTACGCTAATAGATTTATTTTTCATTTCCAGTGACCAGGTAACTAAAAAAAGAACAATTTTGAGCGCAGAATTTAATGACCAATTTCTCCTTCTTCACATTTAACATGAGAAATACCGTAAATGGCTTCACAACATATCTAAAAATAAGTTAAAAGAGGTTAAAATCTAAGATAGTTATGTCTCCGTAAAACGTGTAATCGTCCACTGCACGCAAGACAATTCAGCTATAAACCGTAACTGCTAAACACCTCTAAAAATGATGAAGAAACCACTCCGTAAACACGAAAGCCAAGGAAGAACAAAGATTAGAAAACAAACAGCAAGGCGCACTGGAAATTACCCTTGGCAATAAAATTCTATTCCCACCCTCGCAATAGATTCCCAAACCCCTCGACTATTTCATCCACCCTCTAACTCCTCGCATCCCCGATTACAATACCTGCTCGACTTTCATTGACCGTTCCACTTAATCCTCGCGTGCTCGATTACCGCAACCCGTTCATGAATTTAAGAGAGGAAGCGAGATAGCTTCCGGAAGGGAGTGGACGATGCGCCGTGCGGAAATGAAAGTAAGACTGCTGTTTCCGGACGGCGGCCGTTTTAAAAGGGTGAGAAAGCAATAGGCGCGATTTCCACGGTAGCTTCGTGGGATCAAAGTGCAGGACGTAGCACGGCGGAAGGAAACGAAATTTGCTGGAGCATCCCGACCCCCCTTAAATTTGTCTCCGCGCGGGATTACGGGACTCCGATACTCCGATGCCGGACAAAGGGGATCAACGAGCATCCTGCGAGTAGCAAGGATTAAGGCCGGCGAAGAAATTGAATTCGTCGGAAATCCGTAGACGCGACGACGACGCGAACAGGGAACGGGGCGAGGAGGGGCGCCGACGTGTTTCCGCTCGCACACCTGACGTCGCTCCTCGAAACCCCTTTTCGCCGGTTGTTCTGTCTCCCGTGAACTATTCGTGATCCAGGATCGCGTCGTGGAAGTGGCGCGAAGTCTATCCAATGCAATAGTGTGTAACCGTACTTTTTCCCTTATTTAATTTTAAAGACAAAATTATAAATAACTTACCGTAAACCATTGAGTAACGATGAGTGCAAATTTAGCATGAGAATGCTGGAACGACCAACGATGCCAAGATACGATATGATTAGCAGAGACTCTACATAAATGATCGCAAGATTCTTAGGAATACGGTTACATATTAATAACTAATGTTGTAAAGTAGGAACAATTAAGGGATGAATTTAGAATTTACGTAAGGTTCGGGTCACCGGACCTTGGATAGCGGCGAGGAAATTTAGAATAAACTATTGATATCAGATTTTCTTGGAAAATGTAAGAGATACGTATATTCGCGAAATTTGTGTTTATAATGATGTAAATGTTCGCTTTTGAACGAGATCTATTTCTTGGCGTGAACAATTGATGATACCGCGAGTTTGAATTTTGAACCTCACATATCACGCAATACGCACGACGAGTTCATGCGTTAATGAAAAATTACGCACGCGACGATAACAAGAAATCCTTCTCTCTCTCAATAAAGTTGTGTTAAAATGACACTCACCAGTGTACAGATCGTTCCACCAGCAGATAATAAATCATTCAGAAAGCTCGGTGAGTTTAAATCTGATCAGAGGCGTCGCAGACGTCGCCGTGACACTAAATCAGAGCCAAAACTTGGGATAGCACAGCGAATGTGGTCTCCTTTTGAATTGCTCTGATTGTCGTGAAACAGTCAACACTCAAGGATCGCGACACAGAGATCGCCGACGTCCCCGAGACACCAACAGACAGGAGAACTCATAAGAGTTCACACAAGGTGTGGGACTCTGTCCGAGGACCCTGTCTGGAAGTGAATCAGTTACCGCTTTCTGCTGCGTATGGTTAGGATTTTCTGATTTAATTTAACAAATCAGAAAATTCCCGAGAATTTAAAATTTGTTGGTTAATCGATCTGGAGCTCCCCAGACGTGGACGAGCCACGACAATAAAAACCACACGCACCGTCTCCGACGCGCGGGCACCACAATCCGAGAGAGATCCGTTACACAATCACTCGATTGAAGTTAGATCTTAATAACCAAAGCCAAAGACAATTATCATTGAATAAATTGAAGTTTAAATTCTATTAACAGAGACTTGAAATTTTTATTTATTTATTTATTTATTTATTTATTTATTTATTTATTTATTTATTTATTTATTTATTTATTTATTTATTTATTTATTTATTTATTTCAGTTTCACGGGAATAATTTCCCATTAGTGTACAAAAAGACGGATAAGAGACTGTAAATTATATCGAGGACAAAGTTAATAAGATTAAACAAAAGATACGCTAGTTAGATTTAAGGATTTGCATTTTTAGGGAGTAAATGGAGCAACAAAATAGATCCAAATCACCACCTAGAACATTGGCCAATACGCATATACGACGAAATTTTGCTTATTTATAAGAAGAAGTTTACTTTTGTTATTGAACAGGAACTTTAGAAATGGAACCTTAATTATGTGAACTTTACGTTACAAGAAAATTCAATTTATTAAAATGTGACTACTACGGCTAGATTTTCCCGAGGATTTATTTTAATAGTCCATAGGATCTCGTGTGATCTGTGCCGCGGATCTGCTTGCTTCGGCGACCCCTCGGCTTGAGGTGCCCACGCGTCGATTACGATGGAGGCGGCTTGGCTCCACCGTCGAGTCGGCTTTGACTCCTCGTTCGCGTGTCGTGTTTCGTCCAGGGACTCCGGCTGGAGAGCGTCTTCCCTCGGTTGTGTCCGCACGTAGAGTGCTCGATTCTTCTCTCGCATCGACCTCCTTCGATCGTGATTGAGCGGGGATCGATGCGCACGCAATCGAGCAGTAGAAGGAGACTGACGTCACGCTCACTCATACTATTCAAATTCTCACATACGCGCGATCGCCTGATGATCTACACAGGATGGGGCAATAACTATTAGCACCTCAGATATCTCGGAAACTATAAGTTTCACAGAAATGTTTGCTGAAATAAAATTGCACAGTACGAAGGGGGCCATCCGGTGGTGATAATAGTTTTTTTGCAGGTGGATATTCGAAGGTCACCTCCATTTTTTTAAATGGATCGATATATTTTTGCTTCCGTATCATGATAGAGGATCTTAAAACGAGTTCAACGACCTATTACATAAGGTCATTGAAGGTCATAGAAAGTAGAGAAAGGCGATTCATTTACTACCAAAACCGTAAGTATTATCGCCTTTCTCTACTTTATATGACCTTTAATGACCTTATGTAATAGGTCGTTGAACTAGTTTTAAGATCCTCTATCATGATACGGAAGCAAAAACATACCGATCCATTTAAAAAAAATGGAGGAGAAAACTTAATTAAAAATCAATATTCATCAAAGTTTCCTCTGTTTCGTTGTGAAAAACCCAAATGTTTTGGTTAGATTTACTTTATTAGTAGCAGATTCATAGTGGTAGTCTAATTAACTCTAATTATTTTACTTTTTAAAACCTTACCCACAGAAAATGTAATAAAGATATCTAAAACCTTGGGCAACATCGAGCAACATTGTAAACCATTAATTGAATTATTGCAACAATAATTGCTACAGACTTTTACTTTGTACACTCGTCACATAATAAAAGTAAAGTGTGTTCAAAATCCTTTTTGTACAAAATCATTGATAATAACGTATTCAATAATATATAAAACATAGAGAAGTTATAAACTATTAGAATTTAGACAATTATAATTTTTTTAAGTGGAGCAATCAATTAAATCGAACTTATTCTACATTTAACATAATTTTCTTTGTATACTCTTGTGCTATGACTACTTAATAGCGATTTACTGAAGCTATAGTATAAAATTTCGAAATAAAAAGCGTTTGCTGATGTCCAAGAAAATAGGCGTTTCGTTCCACTGTGCGGCGCCCGAAGACATCGGCGTGCGCCAGGAGCGTTTAAAACTAACCCTGACGGCGCTGCGAAGCGATCGCTCACGCGTTTCACAAGTTGAATAGATGAAATTTGCGTTGAAAAGGTAGCCCCTGGCGTTACAATCTACCGCGTCGAAACTGCCGGAACTATTAGGTACGCGAAGTGAACGCGAAAGCTGAGGAAAAAAAGGGAGCCCAGTCCGTGGGATTGGTTTCGCGTGAAACATTGCGCGCGCCGAATGGCTGGTTTGTTCTGGTGAAAAGTAATACAAAAGAGGCGTAATTTTTTACTTTTTATGATCGCGGGACGCGTGGCGATCGTGACAGATCTGTCGACCACCGCGACCACTGATACCGTTATCCGCTTTCATTTTATCGTTGGGCACGCGACATACAACCGCGGCGAATTTCATAGGTGGCCGAAATTTATTTGACCCGGCCCACCACATCGACCGTTAATGAATTTCTCGATATTTCACAAGACCGCGGGGGGCACGCGCCCCATCACCGCCGCGAGCTTCCTGAAAGCTGCTTTCTCCGCCATTCCCGGCCCTCGGCGTCCACCGGCGCGCTCGCTTCGGTATTTAAGAGGGCGTATATATCTTCCTGAGAACAACCCCCGCAACCCCTGACCGGACGGTTCCAATTTATTTGCAACGGCGGGGCATCCTTCATCGGGCGTTCGTATATTCTCAGCTGTGTCTTCGAGCCTCGGCTGATATTTTCTTTTGCCTTTGCCGTGGAAATAACGCGACAAGTCGAAATACTAAGACCCGACGGAAGAAATTCAAATTGTGAATTGTATAATTCATTTGCGTGAAAGAGAATAAGATAGCAGTGGAGTCTTCTAAAAGCATCCCAAAGGAAAAATAAAAATTTCGACGTTGGAGTATTTCGCTAGAAACAGACGATAGTGTTTTATTCTCTCTTGCAAAACACATATTTGCCAGGTTAATTCGCACGCTTATCTGCGGAATGGAGAAAGAGGAGCGTTTTTCGTGGCGCGATAACCACCGCAAGGGCACGAGAGAGTGGAGTTTCCAACGGCAAAACGAGGAAAATCTCTGATAATCCCCGAGGGGATAATCGACGCCACGCTCTGCAATTTTTTCCCCCTAATTAACGGCTCATCGAAAACGCGAGGGATTACTTTTAATTAGCTTAGTTTTACTTTTAATTTACTTAGAAACGGTTGAGTTCGTCAAACCTATATCAATGCGCTTAAATCACTCGCACAATCTCGATCCTGGAAATACCATTGATGCGTTTCGTATAGATTAGCAGATACTCGTAAATTCCACGGATTTTAATCCATTCCTCGGTGTTTTACACGTTTCGAAATCGTTTGGATGCTTGTTACTCTGCTATCCTGGCCCTTTTCATTGTTTTAACGGTCGAATGAATTGTATATTAAATCATGAACAAGAGGCGCATAGTTTCATTCACTAATTCGTTCAGAAATGCAATATGCAAAAAAATAGTGTTTCAGGGAATTCTCAAAATTACAATTGTGGAATGGATGAAATTCAACGATCGACTTGGAGGAAAAAATTCACTCTGTGATAGTATATTACGTTAAGTTTTTAATATCAACACCTCCGTGTAAATTCACACCTCGATATCGACACTTTCTCGCCCCTGTCTTTAGATCATTTTAACAACGGCAACATGTACATTTTGTGCATCCTACACGATACTGCTTGCATTCACGAAGGTTCGTGATAAAAGTTATCACAGCGATAGGTGCTTACCATGAGACTAGGTGCATTTCTACTGCATGAAAAATGTTCTCGTAAAGGTATTCAAATAGCACTCTTTACGAGGTGCCATTTTTATGCCACTACTTTTTGTCATATTTATAATTTTTATTTCACGACTCGCTAATAGCTTCCTGTAGTTCACGGGCATTTAATTTTTGTATACCCTGTGTTGCAGTCCTTAGTTACAATCATTTTTTAACAGAAGTTCTGTTTTCATAGAATTTAGATAAAACTGAATTTAGGAAAACATGTACATAGAATTTTATTTTAGTTATACAATTTCTTATTTAAAGTATTTGAGATCGAAATAGGACGTGGATAATAAATGAAAATAATTATAACTATTTTATTCTTGTAGTGTAGGAAAAGAAACAAAATTTGTTTAAAGTTTCCTTTGCTAAAAATTACAAATTAGTTGACGCACACATTCAGCATTTTATACGAGCATCAATGACTTATCAATTGACAAACGTACTGATAAAAATGACAAAAATAAAAAATAATTACTGCACTCTCATATCTAAGTAATTGAAACCCTGCATAATAAAAACTGATGATACTTCAGAGTCGGATAATTAACGTTCTACGCACTGTACATCATCTAATTTCCACTTTATTATTACTATAAATATATAATACTATATTGTTTTTAGTTTTTGTTCATTTTAGGGACTTTCCCCACGTAATATTTTTTTTTAACCTGATAAAATCCTTTTAGCTAAACCATAGAGTTTTTTAATTAATTAAAAGATAAATTTATGTTTTGTTTTCAAGAAAAGATTTAAAAAAATGAAAATAAGTATAATTGAATTATTTACACGCTATAGAATAATAAGGTTATTGAGAACTAAATAGTTTTTGATTATCTAAAATACATAGCAACTAAATTTTGATCATCTAAAATGCATTGTAAAATGCAAATACTAATTAAAAAAGAACAAAGCAAGCTTGTGGTAATAAAAAATAAACTTGTTTTTAGTATAACAATGTAAATTTAATACTTTTTTTTTGTAATTTTGTGTTCTAACCTTTTCAGTATTTAGGTGATCTAAAAACTAGTTACACGAGAAAACATTGGAACTAAATAATTGATCACTAATTTTTAAATAAAAATTATGTATACATTATTAAAATTCTTTCACATTTATTTTCACGAAAACGCACAATACTACCTGCTTTTGACAAGGCATACTTATATTTTTGCATAGTCAGTCTTTACTTCAAAAATTATTTCAAATAATTACTTGTTGACATAAACCTAAAAGAACGATTTATTTCACGAACTGATCAAAAAGTAGTGCCTGATCAAAAACTAATTCCTGGCGTAAATATAAAGTAGTATAATAAAGAAACTCGGTATGCATAAAAAATAGAACCAAAAAATTAAACTCTCCATCACATCCCCAACTCCCATAGTTATTCAAACATTACACAAGAATTACAAATTCATCCAATTTAAACAATTTGATATTACTTAAGAAGAAACGATTTTTCCTACGTTCCGAATTTTCCTCGTTCAAAATTCGTCGAATTGCATAAACAATATGAAACAATTTTACTTAATCCTACCAAATTTACCCCGCGCTACTCGGCTTCCAATTTCTCCAGTCTCACTACAATATTTACCGACTGACATTGTGTAAACTAAACGAAGAACTTTGAGTTCCCGAGAAAAGGTTCTCCCCCGCGCATCGTTTAAACGTTGAATTAACGTCAAATCGACGGATAAAGTTCACCATTAACTGTCTAAAATTTCCCAGGCATCTTTCATTTCAGCAATCTTGAAGGTCTAGCAGCGCGCCGCGGCATTATCGATCGCGGATCGCCTTTGAGTAACGACGGTGCATTATTAAACAGGCATAACCGAGCGATCGTAAACAGCGGTAAAGGGAGAAGCGTGTATCTAGTCGAGGCGAAGGTGGATCGTAAGTCGTAAGCTGACCCGGGGAATCATGGTCTCGTTTTCGATTAAGATCACCCGCCGAATACTTTCATTACTGTCCGTTCTTCGCCCCCCTCCCCTAAATTGGATTCCTCATGAACTCATTAACCGGCTTGGACGAACGAGTCCCCTCTTCCCCGCCCTCGTAAAACACGTCCGAAACACCTAACTAGTCTTCAAGGAGCGCGAACTCGATTCCAGGGACGCCATCGAGAGCCCGAGGATCTTCGAAACAATTAATCTCCATTTGCGGAGTCACTTACCTTCGGGCTGGTGCGGCGCGTAGATGTTCAAGTAGAGGCAGTCCTCGCTCTGGTTCCTGAGGTACGGCAACAGCTTCTCCAGGTACTCGTAACGAGTCGGTTTCACCTCGTCCCGCAGATTCGGCACGACTTGCGGACAGACGGGGGCGAAGTCCATGGCCTGTCGTACGCTTCTCCACGCTTCCGGCGACCTCGGAGGAGAGAATCTTAAGGATCCCATCGGGGGCTCTGCGTACGGCACTCCTGAAACAATCCCGGGCACAAGAGCTTCCGTAATTATCCATTGGTAATTGGTTCCCGCGGTGGTCGGTTCTCTCGATTCAATCGGATCGATTCGTTGGGATCGAACTCGGTCGAAAAAGGAACCGCTCTCCTTAGAGCAGAGATGCACAACTGCGTGCTCACGAGCAATTATTCCCCTTCGGTGATACTTTCACCATGGGGCTCGAGTTGACGCTCGAACCGTGGTGCGTGGACGCGGAAGGCCGCGGAAAGGCGTCTGGCGTTTGCCCACCACCGTTCCTATACAGGGTCATCCGATTATGTCGGAACAGCTAGAAACGGTAGATTTGGCAACAGCGTAAAAGTACACCTGCGCCCTCTGCGAACTGTCAGTGAAGTAAAAGCGTTTCATCATGGCCGTTGTCATTAAAAATGTCTAACCTAAAGCAGAAGACATAACCAATATCGAAGACAGGAGTTTTGGTTGCCTTCAACAATTATGAATTTTGATTAATATTATTAATATTTATGAACGATGGGCAATGAATTAGAAATTTATGTGTTGTAGTAAATAAAAACTCTCGAGACAACCGACGATTTTTTATGATACTACAAAGCGCCGAACCCAAACACGGTTGATAGAGGGTTAGATTCTGCAAATTATGCGGCGATGATTTACATCGTCTGCGTTGATCGTCTAGCATCAGTTCCAGAACTGAAAAGGCTCTTTCCAAATTAACCTCTATAGCAGGAACAAATTTTACAAGTTTTGTTAACCTACACGAAACTCTTGTCACCGAAAATGATTAGCGATAACCAAAAAAACAGTTCTTCTTATTGATAATCATTATTTGCAAGCAAAGACCATTTTCCGTTATTAATCCATTCGCGGCGCATTGAAAATAAAATGCCTCCGTTGTAATGCAAATATTTTAACAATTGACATCATCCGCGGCGGATAGATTAATCATGGTTCATCTTAACCAAAAATAATTTTCATCGGCATTAATGGCTATTAGTAACACAACATAATTTCCGGCATCGATAACCAATAAATTTTGATCATTTACAATTATTTATAACCGAAATCGTTTAAAGAAAGATATTTATTTTTATATTTCCAACTTTAGGTTATAACGGTAACGATCTCTGCTTTAGGTTAGACATTTTTAATGACAACGGCCATGATGAAACGCTTTTACTTCACTGACAGTTCGCAGAGGGCGCAGGTGTACTTTTACGCAGTTGCCAAATCTACCGTTTCTAGCTGTTCCGACATAATCGGATGACCCTGTATATAGTATATAGCAATAGCCTTTTGTTTTATGCTCTCTAACTCTGTCTCATGCTCGTGTCGTTACACTTAGACCATATATACCTATAGACACGGCCTGAGTCATCTAGATTGATGCAAAGATAAAATCATCTACATGGCGTTCACGTGGGCAATGTGGGCATGCATCATGTGGGGAAAGAATATCTACTTCCAAAAAGTATCTATATAGTCTAATGGCGTCTAATCGTCTGATTGGTCTGATGCCCTATTCGCCATCTTGAATTATCTTTTCTGACGTCACTGTGAGCAAACTTGCTCGCTATCTTTGCATCAGGCTCTCCCATGGGCTCCTACACCTCAGGCCGTGTCTATAGATATACGTATATGGTCTAAGTCGTTACATAGATAAACAATAGGCTATCACTGGAGCCGTGGTAGGAAAACGCTTTTTCGCAGCCTCCTGCGTCCACGCACCACGGTTCCAGCGTCAACTCGAGCCCCATGGTGGGGGTACCTCCGAAGGGGAATAATTTGTCGTGAGCACGCAGTTGTGCATCTATGCCTTAGAGCAGTGGTGTCAAACACGCGGCCCGCGGGTCGCAAGAGGCCCGCGAGACCTTAGAGTGCGGCCCGCGGCCCAAAACTTGAAATTAATTTTATTACCTTAATAAAGTAGAATTAAACAATATTTTTAAAACATTGCAAATTATAGAAGCATATTGTAAGTAACATCGTTTTAAGTTTACTGGTATATTTATAAAATCAAATTCTGTCATTGTTATGGCATTTTTCTGTCTGTGTCCGAATTGCTGCGACTAATTGTAAGTCGGCTGTGCGCAGCGTCGAACGTACAAATGAACACTTAAAATCTATGCTAAAAATATCTTTATCCCAAAAAATTACACCCGATATCGATAAAATAGTATCTGCGAAAAGATGCCAAGTGTCTAGTAAAAGTATTAAGTCTTTTAATTTCTAAAATTAATGTATCTTTTAATGTATTTTTTTAATTCTTGTAAATTTATTAAAGAAAAATAAATGTAAAGTTTAAATGAGTTATTTTCCATTATAAATAAAAAACTTCTTTTTCTTCCTGTCTGCGGCCCGCGGATTTTCTTAAACTGAATTTGGTGGCCCGTGTTCATACATGAGTTTGACACCACTGCCTTAGAGCGTCTAATTCGGGGCCCGACGATGACAGTGACAAGGACGCCTCGGAATTTCCAACGCGGGTCGCTCGGAGCGCGAATACCCAGCCAATACCGGGAACGAAATATCCCCCCTCCTCGTTCTCGTTCGCGCGGCATTCACAGTCAATATTCAATATATCAGCGAAAGCTCTCACGGCGAACGAGAGTTCTTATTGTTAGCGAAAGAGAGCCCCGGCTGGAAATGATCTCGCGCGAATCGTCGTCGAGGCAATCACCGTAAAGTTTTATTGGACCGCCCGGTGGATCGATTAAATTGATCGCGTTCGTCCGGCATTCGTGTTAACACGTTCCGCCTTGGCGGCAAGGATCACGGCGATCCATTTTATCCAATTCCGGGGTAAATTGGATTCCCGGGCTGTCGGTTTCTACGTAAAATATTAAATCGCGAGTCGTCTGAGTGGGCGGTACAAATCGAGGGGCTTGATTGCGGACGAACGGAATTAGAAACGTATGGATCGTTCCGGCCGGCCGAAATTGGTGCAAGATCAAGCGAGATCTTAACGACTGGAATAGATCTTCGCGCGGTAGCGTTGATCAGTTAAATAGGACGGAATCGAAACGCCGCGCCGCGTCGGGCGTCTTTCGGTTCCGCTTGAGTCGCCCCGAGGAGGCCGCGTCTAAAGTTGGAGCAACTTTCGGGCCGTAGTTAGCCGATACCGATCGGAAACGTTTCCGAGCGAAGAAATGCGTTAAGAATGTTCACAGCGGCGGACGAATCGGTGCCAAGGAATGTCAGGGGCTATCGGAGAACTCGGGGAAAGTGCACGGTCGCGCTGACGAGTCGGACGTGAGCGACGCGACGCGACGGCAACGAGTCGACGAGCGGAGCGGAGCGCGCTGTGCACTCGTGATGGAGCCGGGGAGTGGGGACGCTCGGGGAGGCGTCTGTTCCCCGAAATAGCCGGTACGGTTCTCGTTTCGGAGCCTTTGACGTATCGGGGATTCTCGAAGCGCGGATACATCGCGGTAATGCGGCAGAACGGCTGATGCAGCTGCGAGGAAACTTTACCCCCCGCCGCTGACCAAAGTTCAGCGAGCATCGGCAGACGGAAGCTGGAAATCGTGGCGTGCTATCGTTCCATCGGCTGATAGGGTTCGATTAAGGGAGGGTGGAGGGACTTGGGCCCCGAGTTCCGAACTTACCGCCGTCGAACGTTTAGCGATGATTGCGGACGAATTTCAATAGTCTGGATTCGACTCGCTCGTCGTTTCGTCATTCGTTCTAATCTGTTTTCGACACTTGGGATGGTCGATTATTGTTCGCCAGAAAAATTCCGCTTGCGTTAAGTAAAGGAATTCTGTCGTTAACGTGCATTATGATAACGAGAGATGCTTACATGGCGTATGATTCATTGTGCTGCAAACTGCGTAACAAGCTACATATACCTACTTAGGACTTGTTTTGTTCCTTCAATGCATCTCTTTTATGCGATACATGGACAGTTCCTAACATTATTATGCATACAAAAGCGGCAGAAGTTTCTTGGCTATCGATACTTTTTTCCAGAAGTATTAACATCATGCAGATTGAGTAGTTTCGTGAGTAACTTTCGTCTGTGGATAGCTTTTTTATTCAGGATTGACAAACCAAGATTATTGCTAACGACAATTTCTTTTTTCAGATACAACAGTATATCTGATAAATAATAATTTAAGAAAGTCATTTCAGAGAAGCTTTCACTAGCAGAATTTGCCACATTTTTAACAATTTATTTCTTAAAAGTTTTTAATGTCGCGATGAAAGTATTAATGGACGCACCGTACAACCTGGTTTATATTATTCGTTCAGACACGAAACGGTTACGGAAAATCGTCATTTGTTTCGTCCATGTGTACTCATTACTCATGTCCCGATTTCTACTTATTTCGTATTTTTCTTACTATTATAAATGTTACATTTATATTATAGCTATAAAAAAATTATTATAAATTATTTGAATAGTCATGCGAGTGTTGCACAGTTGTTTACAAACAAAATGTAACATAAGCAATGAAAAAAAATGTCAAAACAAGGAACTTATCTCGTTTTGATTGTACTCTTAATGCTTAGGCTAAGAAACAGCAACTTCATTATTTTTCGAGAATCGAGCAGAAAACAACGTCTTCATCGACAACTCGTATTTAATAGTAAAAACATTCACTAGACTTTGCTCTGAATTTATTGTTTTTATCATTGCTAATCTTTTTTAAGTAAAAAACAGGGGAGTAGGTTTAAGGTCAAGTAAATTACCGTCATGTTTGTATTTCTACTCATTAAAATTTTAGTAAGGTAACCTCAGAATTCAATGTATGGCGTAGCCTCTATTTCTATTTAAAAGTATTTAATTTGTTATTTATCAATATTTTATACTTTAAAATGAACTTTATTTACATTTTTCGTAGTTTGAAAACAGAAAATAACGCAAATTTATTAAAAAAAAAGTATCAAAAGTAAGAATAAAAAATACACACATGAATAGTTAATAAAAGCAATAAATGCTATTTCTGAAGGACAATCCGTTAGGGCAGCTAGCCCTAAATAAATAAAGCACTAAAAAAAAAGGAAAAAGATGGAAGGAAAGATAAATTAAAAAATAATTAAAGGATGAAAAAGCAACAATCACAAAACAGAAGAACGAATAATTTTAAAGTTAATAGAAATTTGTTAATTATTTTTATTTTAATAAACATGTGTCCTGAAATTATAAATAGCTTTACTTATTCTTATTTTCTGAACCCTATCCATAAACGACGTAACTTATTCTTTCCTGAAAAGGTAACAGATTACGTGAGCAGAAATTGATACAAATGGTGAGTAGAAATACGTACATCGTCATTTTTCGTGAGCAGAAATACGGACATTTCGAGCACTGCATTAAACTTGTCATTATTAATAATTAAACGTCCAAAAACATTTTTTAAAAATATTTTTTAATTAGCTGGATTGATTGCCGAGGGCTTAATCAATTACTTTGCAAATATTTACTACAAACAAATTTTTTACACCTCTTTCATAACGAGTGTACGCTTAAAAGAGTAGGAATTGGGACATTCACCTTACAACGAGTCGTAATGAACCCTCAATGTGTTAACAGCGCCTTTGTTTCAATAATACCACTGATATTTATTTTTGCTCGTTAACGGCAAATAATATACAATTACTGAATGCATGTTCATCAAATAAATCAGAATTTTATGTGACAGACGGACCGGAATCACCTGTAATTTCCGTTTGAACATGCACACGCATTCCACGTTTAAACATTATTGACGTTTGTTAATAAACTGATGTTTACTTTCGAAATGTAATTAAACTACAAAGCAACAAGCCAACGCACCGCGCGATCCCTCAAAGAAGAACGTTTCTAATTATTTTCAATTGCTACTTCGAGCTACTTGACGGATTTTTAAAATCCTCGCGTGACGCTTTCCACGGATCGACCACCGGCCCTGGGAATCTGTCGCAGAGCGATTGGAACAGGCAACACTTACCCAGGAAAACGTCGACCGCCTGCAAATCGTGATTAGTCCTGGGCTGCACCACTATACCCCGAAGATATCCCTGCTTCACCCGCACCTCCCTGGTGACGCGATCCTGGGGCTCGTGGAGTCTCGAGTGGTAGCCATGCTGCGTCCTCGGATCGTAAAAGTCGCGGTGCTCCGTGAGGATCTGGGTGCTGGCCAACAGCACGAGACCCACCAGCTCCAATCGCAGCATCCTCGACATTTGTTTGGTTGTTCGATAGCCGGAAAGCGTGGCAATGAATTTTCGCGGGACCACCTTGGGACTGGATTGGCCCGAATAGAGTCACGCGCCGCGACAACTCGTCGTGCGCCGGGGTAAAAATAATTTTTCACCAGCTCCCGCTTCTTCCGTTCTCGCGCCGGATGCGAAAGGGGAAACCCCTTTGCCTCCTCGGTTATCGCTCCGCCGCGCCGCGTCGAGCTTTAGCTTTCACGGGCGACGCTATTTCGCCGGTCCGCCGGCCGAGGAAAGCCGCTCGATCTTTCTCCGGCCCGTGCCAAAATCGTTTCGAGTCAGTTTTGGCACCACGTGCGCGCGTGGCTCACATTTTCGTCGACGATTTCCTGGTTCTGTCCCTGTTGCCCTTTCACGATCGATGCACCAACGGGATACGCGACATCACATTCACGCCGTTTCTCCTCGACGCTTGATTATTGCTCGCGCTACTTAATCGCTCGTTGGAAGCGCGTTCTTTGTTGTCCTTCGCGAATCATTCGCCACTGTTGATCATTCCTCAATATTCCACAGTCCTCCGAAGAATTTTCACGGACGAAACCTTCGCAATATCAAAATACCGCCCTTTGGTCCGACGTAATGAAAGTTAAATCGATCGTTCTGTGCTAGAATGTTCAGTTACAAACACCGATCTCCGAATTTCACTACAATCTGGTTTAACCCTTGTCATACCAAGCTTTTATGATCAACGTTCTTCACCAAGGGGGGTACTCAAGGGACCCCAAGGTAATTTATTGTTATATTGGTTATTATTTATTATAGTATTTTTATTTCAACATAAACTTTATTAAATATAACTGGAATATCATTATAATTATTCTTTTTATTGCAAAAATGTTTCTAACTGTAAAACTTTGATCGTATCCTCAAAAATGTCGTTTATTCTGGCTGAAAGGAAAAAAAATATATATAATAACTAGACTGCGGATGTTTATGCAAATGCATATATTTATAGGAAAGAGATAATGTTATAGGACTTGGACAGAAAGTGGTTTTATCATTAGAGGATTTAAAAAATATAATTTCTTTTTTGCATATTTTGCATGTTATATGTTTTGTATATTGCATATTTTTTGCATATATTTGTCTCCTTTCTGCATATTTCGTATATATTCGATTGACCAGATTCCCTTGATCAAAAACAAACGTTAGAAATATCGCAATCATAATTATATCATACTAATTACAGTTGCCCTTGTTATTGACAACAAATATGTACTACTGTGTCTTAGTTTACTTCTCCATTCTCGTGTGATACGATATGAATGCTTCATATGAACTATTCATTCGAATGTCCTGAGATATGTAAATACTTTTAAGTAAATATACGCAGTCAGTCAGTTGTGGTGTAACATTCCTGGTGTAACGTGAAGATAGAAATATTACTCGTGCTTCATTAATTGTGAGTAAGAAATTCATAATGCCAAAAGTAAGTAAGAAACGCGTAATGATAAAAAAGTGGGATTCTGAAATCGGAAATAATCATTTCAACATCAATGATGATACAGTTACTTGTGAGGCTTGTAATAAAGAGATATGTGTTCAAGTATGAGGAACATGCATGAAAATTAATATTTAAATTATAAATGTGATTTTAATTGTATGTCGTCCTCTACTATTCTTTTTGTGTAGATGAATTGTGAACAAAAATCACAGCCAAAACAGCATACACTTACTGCTATGGAAAAAGTATACGCATGCTCCTATCACATCCTGTGATGTTAAAAGAACATTTTCTGCCTACAAATTAATTGTATCTGATAAAAGGCACTAATTAACAGTTCAAAATATGGAAAGAATAATCGTAACATATTGTAATGCAAATTACAGTAAATAGTAGTAAGTACAGTAGTAGTAGTAGTAACAGCAGTAGTAAGTAGTAAAATAGTGCAAATAATAAAACAATTTGCATACAGTTTTCATATTTTTTGCATATATTTTTCATATTCCTGAATATATTTTGCATTAATTTTGCATATATTTTGCATATTTCGACATATAAATTTTGCATAAACATCCGCAGTCTAATAATAACCGATAGTGTATAATATAGTAACGATAACAGTATGCAATCGATAAAAGTAAAACTGAAAGGATTTATACCTCTGTATTTGTACAATCTTCTGTGCAAGTAATATACGTGTGTGTAATTCTATGATTTTTACAAAAGAAGCGTCCACAAATGTTACACTTAGTGTTAGTTTTTGTACGTTCGATCTTAGTCGATTTGTTTCTCTCCTTATCCATACCACTCGAAATTAATAATAAGACACATAAAAAAAATCTGGCAACATATTTCCAATAGTTAAAAAATTACAGCAAAGAAACATATATTGGGGTCCCTAAAATACCCCCCTTGGTGTGACAAGGGTTAAATGTATGTAACCAGCTTTCAAATCGTCACGATTTCGGTTTCGTGCGACGCGAACCGTCCCGATGGCGATTAAAAGGAGAAGAGAAGAGTCCTCTGACGCTGTCCTCCGCCGGAGATATTCTTGGGCCGAACAAGGGTGAACGCACGTACGGGAAAAGGGGAGAAGGAGATGGAAGAGGAGCGGGCCGTGCACGCACTCTATTTTCGATCCAAATAGAACGGCGGTTCTGTTGGTAAACTCGGTGCGCGTTCGCGTCAGAATCCCAAAGTTCCTACGCTACGTTCGCGGAGGATTTTAATGCTGAAATTTATGAGATTTTTATGTTCGTTTAACCCCTACACCGACGACCTTCTACTAAACGAATATTGAGACTTTCTGCGAAACGACGCTGTTAAGAATGAAATATTCGTTCCGACGGTTCTGATGAAAAATTCATTCTTTCCGCGGATCTCGAATTGTTTCCGGTTCAGTTAGCTCGAATGAGCGAACGAAGGGGAAACTGAGGGGGAAAAAAACGATGGAACAACAATAGGTTTAACAAATTAGTTGAAAGAAATGAAATCAGTGGTCGGTGCGCGGAACAAAGTCGGGGGCGGCAGGACGCGGACTGTTTCGCGGCGAACGGAAAAGTTTCAATTTACTCTATTCACGTCAGTGAAAAAGCAGCCATCAAAAGAGCTTCCCGTTCCGCCGTAAAAATCATTCAACGAAATTTACGAAAAAACCTTGCTTCTACGCGCGTGAAACGGCAAACCGGATTATGCGGTGCGAACTGAAACCGGGGACCGCTTTAACGCGCGTTTAAAAGCGGTCAATAGCGTTAAATTATGAATACCCGTGATTTACATCGTGACTAATTGTCGGCCGAATAAATCTCTCTCGGCGTTTTTCACTATCGCCCTTTACTCTGCTCTCGTTCTTTGCCTTTAATCATTATTCCTGCTTTTCTTCTTTTTCTCTCTCTCTCTCTCTCTCCTTTTTTTTCCTTTTTCTTTTTTTTAATAATCTCGCCGTGGAGTTTCATGACTACGTGACACGTTTATCGATCTTTCTAACGCGATTTACATGCGGGCAAACCGTGTTACGTCAACCAAGGAGCAAACGCTTTCTCAGCGAAGGCGCGACGTTGAATTGAATCGCGAAAACGCGTGAATTCGCGAGCGAGTCCTCGTTCCGGCATGGCGGCGCAGAACTCGACGCTATTAGGAAACGGGAATGCGCCGCTTATCGCAGCAGCGTGCCGGGTTTCAAAGAAGCCGCCACTCCAATCGCGATGTTGAGAACGAAATTCAGGATCCAAGGATCGATATTTGTTATTAAGCGAGAAAAATCGAGGCTAAACTCAACCGCAAAGCAACGGACGTTGCATTCCCTAGGATATTGAACTTTTGGCTGCCCTTGCTCCGAGCGACACTGATATTCTTGGACCGCGTTATGCCGGCTTCGCTTCGTTACCGAGCATTCAATATGCTTTATACGCGAGGAGATTAGTAACTGCATTATTACCTTGAATAGTTACGGAAACGCGCCAACGGTAAAAAATTTGCGAGAAAGAATTCTTTGAATAGTTCTAAAACTCGTAATCTATCTTGAACGCGGAAGCACGTCTTTTATTAAGACAGAGCGTAAAAACAGTGAAGAAGAAGGGAAACCTTATTTCGCGGTTTTACAACTTCCTTGAGTAAGCACCAAAAAAACTTTAGCGGATACGTCGAGTCACGAATATCGCGTTCGCGAACTCAACTTCGCCTCGATGGCACACGTGAGCAAACTGAGTTCGTGCGTACTAAAATTAAATTGAGAACGCGTGAAGGAGGAAGCGCCACCGGGCGGCTGCGTTACAAGCTGAAACTTTTATTTTTGGAGCAACGTTTCCCGATCTGTCCTCAAGTTCTGGTAAACGCGCGAGCGGACTATGAATTTCGCGACTCTCGACTACCATACCATCGTCTTTCCTGAGGTGGATGCAACTATTAACTGGACACGATCTTCGCGCAAATAATTTCTGCTCGAAATTATCTGCTATATTCTAGTTTAGTGCAATGTGAACGCGCCGAAGCGATTCTGTTCTTTCGGATAGAAGCTCGGGAACGAAGTTAAACATTTCCTGCTAATGGAATTAGTGTATACCGTCCGCAGTCGGGAGTGTTTGGATTAAATGAAACACCGACTCGCGGAGTCTCAGTTTATTGAAATTAAGATAATTGGAGTGCGCAAGGAAATTGTGCGGGGCGAGGCTATTTAAATGAAACAAGGGACGCATTAATCAACTTCAGCTATTGCAGAATCTTTTAAACGCGGTTATTTAGAAGCAAGGATGGCGCGTGAATTGTGGGGGCGGAGGTCTGCTTTCGCCGTGCTTGTACGCCAACGTCCCGATAAGAAACACATCGCGTTTCCGTGTAGGAAAAGAGATTAGAGTTTTGCCGTGAATTCGTTAGCACGCACACACAACGTCCCGTCACTGCTCATTGAACGTAACGACGCGTTAACGCGACGATAAGAAGACTTCGAGAAGCCCTCCAGGCACGAGGAGTTCACCAGTGAGCGGATCCTCTTCAGGAACACTTCGTTTATGTTAATGAACTTACTAGCTATCAGAACACACGAGCTGGAAATAGAAATGTCAATTAATGAAACGAAAATCCGCGAGATCTTTATTTATAAAGCAATGTTAACAATATTGGTGAGGATACAATTAACAAAACGATTTTCAGGATATTTTCATTGAATTTATTTGATTATATTTTCAGAGAGAGCGTGTACAGTGGAATATGTTAGCATTCGATATTAATATTAATATATGTTACTGTACAAGAAAATATGGTTTATTTGCTTACAAAATTGTTAATGGATTGAACGCTGTTCTGCTTTTTTTTATGCAATACACGCTTTTGTTTTAACAAACATACAGTCGAGGACAAAAATATGTGGACAGATAGTGAATCTAGACATTGGTGAAGTTTAATCTAACTAATATCATTGTTACATACGTCAATTTTATTTATTATACAGGGTGTAACAAAAATGTTGCAGTTCCTTGAAAGGGGTGATTCCTGAGACGATTTCAAACAACTTTTTCCTTAGCGAAAATGTTAGGTGGAGCTTTGTTAACGAGTTATTAACGAAAAACATTGACCAATCAGAGCGCGAGTTTACCGGTGAAGCGGCCGCGGTAGCGAAGTCTACAACGCTAGGCGCTGCGCTTGTGCTTCGAACAAACAAGTCGACACGCATCGATGAACATAACATTATTACAAGAAAGTAAAACGGCATAACAAATAAAGTCAGGTCCTTTACCATTTTTTGTTTATCATTGAAAGTGATTAATTATTTTAAATCGGGGGAAATCACGTGTAGCGTAAAAAGGCAAATACACAGTTTGTTTGTTAAGGTGAATCGAAAATAATAATTATTTGAAACGAAAGAATAAGGAATACGTAAATTTCTTTTTCAAATAACGTATAAAGAAAAAGGCAAAGTAATAAAAAATGGATGAAAAGTGATCCTAGTTCGTTACTGAGATAAAAGTTTGTAGTTCAACAACGGTCAGCAGTGTTTTTTATAATGAATAAGTGTGCTTAAAAATCCCGAAGAAAAGTGTGCATATGGAACGTGGGAGAATTGTTGGGGAAAAGAAGTCCGCGTTAAAGTAAAAAAATAATAATCAACAATAAATTACATGCGACTCACCCTTTCGGCAATTCACCTGTAGTGTTTAAACCTGTGTCACTGGGTCACTGTACCGGTCCTGGTCATGGTTTATGGTAGCCCAGCGCCTAGACCACAGCTGATCGCAGGTACACGACACCACCCACAGTTAAGGGTCACAACATCAGGTGCATCCGGGTGAAGGCACTAAATAACGAATGTATTCACTTCACTACAGCCACTAATACACTAATCACTTGTCACGATCACTTCATTTTTGTTTTGCGGAATGAGTTGTTCCTACGTTATAACAATTGGTGGCTCCGAAAGGGGTTGATTGCTGTCAATTTAGGAAATGCTCCACATAGCCACCGTCAGGGTTGACGCACGTTTGTGCACGTAAAATAATGTGCCACTGCACGCGTTGGAGCATCGCTGGTATGATGTTCGCAATTGGCATCATGTGTACGTGAAACGGCTTCTTCTGGGATGTCCACTGGTTGACGGTACATCTCATTCTGAAACGATTGTTGTACAACAAATACAAAACGCAAGTAAATAAAAAAATAATGCTTATAATAAATGTAAGTAAAAGGTAACAGCAATAATCAAATTACCTTTAGGTGTTACTGGGCCATTGTACCGATCTTGGTCATCGACGGACGCAATGTCGCCGGGTCTAGCGTTCTAATTCGCGGATACAGCTTTGCGAGTACTCGCACATTAACAATCGCGTTACCATCGCACCGAGCATGCACCCGAAACACCGTGCAGTACTCCTGCGCTGTGTGCATGCTGGATTGGAGATTGCTGACTGACTGACAGAACTTTTCCGAAGGAGCTTCTCCTACCCTCAAGCAGTTTCGTATCGTTTCACTATGGGTTAACTCCCTCTACTACAAGAAAACTTAGGGATAAAGAAACTAGCATTCGTTAAAAAGAAATACGTGCTTTGCTGAAATGCGCTACGAATGGACCATCGAGCAGTTCCAAAAGGCGCTTGATCCGCTAATTTACAACCTACGTACCCATTGCTTCGAGATAGAAAACAGACACCACGTGCATCGGTCCGACAGGGCCCAAGAAAAAGAGGCGCAGGGAGTCCTTTCTGTATTCGAAGGACAGGAGAAACATTTTCAGCGACACGTGTTGAGTTGACGCTGCTAGGGTCACTCCGACTACCTTGGCGAAGGCCTAACCGCGCGCTTGAGTAATTTATGATTTAATTGCTTCGCTTTTGTAACGGACACGAACGCAGGATATCGGAAATGCGAAACAGAAATGGATAGTTTTCATTCCGTTTCGTGAGGGAATTTTTGTGCCCCTTCTCACTCCTACGTACCCATTGCTTCCAGAAAGAAAGCAGACCCACGTACAACGCTCCAAAAGGGTCTGAAGGAAAGAGAAAGCTTACACAGGAAAACGCATGCTATTCTTTTTTTTGCTTCCTCCGATTCTAATGTTTCTTGTCCTACGAGTATTAAAAAAAGTTTTAAAATACAATCTAGAAAAGCATGGACGCATAACCGCCTAGAAATAATCTTTGGCAATGTGGAACAGTAACGAGTTACCCGATTGTAAGAATCCTTGAATACATTTATTGTGGTTATTTATAGCTGATTAATATGTAGTGTAATTACTTATTAAAAAGTAATTGATAAATTATAAACTAATAATTTAGATAGACTGTATAATTTGATGAATTATAATTGATATAAATTATTAATGAATAATTTTCGAAATTTGTTCATCAGAATCGAAGAAAGGAAAAAAGGAATAGCATGCGTTTTCCTGTGTAAGCTTTCTCTTTCCTTCAGACCCTTTTGGAGCGTTGTACGTGGGTCTGCTTTCTTTCTGGAAGCAATGGGTACGTAGGAGTGAGAAGGGGCACAAAAATTCCCTCACGAAACGGAATGAAAACTATCCATTTCTGTTTCGCATTTCCGATATCCTGCGTTCGTGTCCGTTACAAAAGCGAAGCAATTAAATCATAAATTACTCAAGCGCGCGGTTAGGCCTTCGCCAAGGTAGTCGGAGTGACCCTAGCAGCGTCAACTCAACACGTGTCGCTGAAAATGTTTCTCCTGTCCTTCGAATACAGAAAGGACTCCCTGCGCCTCTTTTTCTTGGGCCCTGTCGGACCGATGCACGTGGTGTCTGTTTTCTATCTCGAAGCAATGGGTACGTAGGTTGTAAATTAGCGGATCAAGCGCCTTTTGGAACTGCTCGATGGTCCATTCGTAGCGCATTTCAGCAAAGCACGTATTTCTTTTTAACGAATGCTAGTTTCTTTATCCCTAAGTTTTCTTGTAGTAGAGGGAGTTAACCCATAGTGAAACGATACGAAACTGCTTGAGGGTAGGAGAAGCTCCTTCGGAAAAGTTCTGTCAGTCAGTCAGCAATCTCCAATCCAGCATGCACACAGCGCAGGAGTACTGCACGGTGTTTCGGGTGCATGCTCGGTGCGATGGTAACGCGATTGTTAATGTGCGAGTACTCGCAAAGCTGTATCCGCGAATTAGAACGCTAGACCCGGCGACATTGCGTCCGTCGATGACCAAGATCGGTACAATGGCCCAGTAACACCTAAAGGTAATTTGATTATTGCTGTTACCTTTTACTTACATTTATTATAAGCATTATTTTTTTATTTACTTGCGTTTTGTATTTGTTGTACAACAATCGTTTCAGAATGAGATGTACCGTCAACCAGTGGACATCCCAGAAGAAGCCGTTTCACGTACACATGATGCCAATTGCGAACATCATACCAGCGATGCTCCAACGCGTGCAGTGGCACATTATTTTACGTGCACAAACGTGCGTCAACCCTGACGGTGGCTATGTGGAGCATTTCCTAAATTGACAGCAATCAACCCCTTTCGGAGCCACCAATTGTTATAACGTAGGAACAACTCATTCCGCAAAACAAAAATGAAGTGATCGTGACAAGTGATTAGTGTATTAGTGGCTGTAGTGAAGTGAATACATTCGTTATTTAGTGCCTTCACCCGGATGCACCTGATGTTGTGACCCTTAACTGTGGGTGGTGTCGTGTACCTGCGATCAGCTGTGGTCTAGGCGCTGGGCTACCATAAACCATGACCAGGACCGGTACAGTGACCCAGTGACACAGGTTTAAACACTACAGGTGAATTGCCGAAAGGGTGAGTCGCATGTAATTTATTGTTGATTATTATTTTTTTACTTTAACGCGGACTTCTTTTCCCCAACAATTCTCCCACGTTCCATATGCACACTTTTCTTCGGGATTTTTAAGCACACTTATTCATTATAAAAAACACTGCTGACCGTTGTTGAACTACAAACTTTTATCTCAGTAACGAACTAGGATCACTTTTCATCCATTTTTTATTACTTTGCCTTTTTCTTTATACGTTATTTGAAAAAGAAATTTACGTATTCCTTATTCTTTCGTTTCAAATAATTATTATTTTCGATTCACCTTAACAAACAAACTGTGTATTTGCCTTTTTACGCTACACGTGATTTCCCCCGATTTAAAATAATTAATCACTTTCAATGATAAACAAAAAATGGTAAAGGACCTGACTTTATTTGTTATGCCGTTTTACTTTCTTGTAATAATGTTATGTTCATCGATGCGTGTCGACTTGTTTGTTCGAAGCACAAGCGCAGCGCCTAGCGTTGTAGACTTCGCTACCGCGGCCGCTTCACCGGTAAACTCGCGCTCTGATTGGTCAATGTTTTTCGTTAATAACTCGTTAACAAAGCTCCACCTAACATTTTCGCTAAGGAAAAAGTTGTTTGAAATCGTCTCAGGAATCACCCCTTTCAAGGAACTGCAACATTTTTGTTACACCCTGTATACTTTATAGTATATGGGGCATTCCATGTCAAATTTACCTAAAAAAAAATTTGGTTCCCCGATTTTTTAAAATTTTTTATATGTTTTAATATCCAGCCCCAGGAGCTTTCAGGATTCTTTTCAAATTTTTTTGAGCAATGGTGTCCGAGATACGAATTTTATAAAAATTCGATGTTTTTTTCTTTGAAGAGCTATAACTTTTCGAAAAATTGATAGATCTTGATCCGGTTTTTTTTTAAATCTTCGTTTTTAAATGTACTTTTCGAAAAAAATGAGAAAAAATTGTTCGATTTAAATTAAATAGGTTTTTTATCAATTTTTCATTTAAATTGAGTTTTTGAAACTGTGTGGGTCCTTCGATTTTTTTCTATTTTTTCTCAAAAAAACTAATTTTTATAACAAAAATTTTAAGCTTTGTCCGGTTGTGGTTGAACAATATTTACTATTTTATTTAGAATTTCGAAAATTCTCTATTTTAAAAAAAAGATTAAATGTTACTCATTATTTTTGCAATATAATACTCAAATTACTTTTTTTACCATATTTATATGTTTTGATTGATTTTCAAGAATTTTTGAAAATACTACTTTTCATAACAAAAATTTTAAGTCGGTCCAATCGGGGCCAGGCAATATCTACTATTTTATTTAAAGTTTTATAAATTCACTATTCTTAAATTTCAAAAAACTCAAAATCATTGGCAAGTTGTATGCAATGTATAATTGAATTTTTATTCAGAGATTTGAGTTTGAAGTTTTATTATATAAGATATTTGATATAAAAAAATAAAATGTTTCACTTATTTCTAAGAATAGTAAATTTATAAAACTTTAAATAAAATAGTAGATATTGCCTGGCCCCGATTGGACCGGACTTAAAATTTTTGTTATGAAAAGTAGTATTTTCAAAAATTCTTGAAAATCAATCAAAACATATAAATATGGTAAAAAAAGTAATTTGAGTATTATATTGCAAAAATAATGAGTAACATTTAATCTTTTTTTTAAAATAGAGAATTTTCGAAATTCTAAATAAAATAGTAAATATTGTTCAACCACAACCGGACAAAGCTTAAAATTTTTGTTATAAAAAGTAGTTTTTTTTGAGAAAAATAGAAAAACATCGAAGGACCCACACAGTTTCAAAAACTCAATTTAAATGTAAAACTGATAAAAAACCTATTTAATTTAAATCGGACAATTTTTTCTCATTTTTTTTTTTTATCAATTTTTCGAAAAGTTATAGCTCTTAAAAAAAAAACATCGAATTTTTATAAAATTCGTATCTCGGACACCATGGGTCAAAAAAATTTGAAAAAAATCCTGAAAGCTCCTGGGGCTGGATATTAAAACATATAAAAAATTAAAAAAAATCGGAGACCCAAATTTTTTTTTAGGTCAATTTGACATGGATAGCCCCATATACATTATTTAGCAAATATTGAAATTAACATTTACATTTTTGTATAAAAAATCCGTATTTAATGAAATAGTCAGCTATTTTTCGAGAGACAAAAATAAGTGGACACTTGGTTAGAATGCCTTGGCAAAGCGTTAGATGTTAACAAACATAATGTTTTTGTAGCGCTTACGTGCAGAAGCCCCAAACAAATATTTCAATGCCTATTCAAGTTTTATAAAAGTAACATCATGCTTGAAAAAATACCAAATGTCAAATTTCTTATCAAATTCGCCATTTAATTGTTTTGGACTGCCGTAATGAATTAAGTTACCGTGAAGTAGCCCGGAAGTACAGTGTATCGAAAAGTGTTGTAGTAAAAATTTATAAAAAATATTTAATACATAATACTGCGGAGAATTTAAGAGGTCCTGGACGCAAACGTTGTACTACGGTAAAAGAGGACCGCCGAATTGTTCGAAAATGTAGACAGGACTCAACGATAGCCTCGAGAAGTATTGCAGAAACATTGCCATTAAATATTTCAACGAAAACAATTAAAAGAATACTGCACAAAGCTGATTTAAAATGTTGCAAGCGTAGGCGTAGGCCACAAAGTAATCAGAGAAATATAGGGACATCCACGTATCTCGGAACTCGTACACATGATTATAAATGGGCTCGGGTTCCGAGATACGTGGGAGATCCTATATGAAAAAACGTTTAGCTTTTGCTAAAAAATATGTAAATATGCCAATATCATTTTGGGAAAATATAGTATGGACTGATGAAAGTAAATTTGAATTGGGACAATTAAAAAAGAAGCATTATGTCTAGAGGAAAAGAAATTAAGCCTATAAGAAGCAGTTTATTACACCACCGGTTAAATTTTGTGGAGGTTCATTGACGGTATGGGAATGTTTTTCCTGGAATGGAATCAGTACATTAGTACAAATTAAGGGAATAATGACTGCAGCTAAGTATATTGATATACTAGATGAAAATTTAGAAGAGGCAGTATTAAAAATGGGTCCTAACGAAGGATTTGTCTTCCAGCAGGACAATGACCCAAAACATACTGCCAAGAAAAGTGTAAAATTTGTTAAGAATTCGAATATTAAATTGTTTGCATGGCCAGCACAAAACCGACATGAATCCAATAGAAATTTTATGGAATTTATTAGACAGAAAAGTTCCTTTGGATAAACGAACGAACGAAATTAAATGTTTAAAACATTTACAGTCTGCATTTGCAAATATTAGTAAAGATTATATTGAAGATCTTATAAACAGTATTCCACGACGTTCGGCAGCAGTAATATAAGCAAAAGGCGGCAATACCAAATATTGAATTTATCATGCATTATACATTATCTTTACCATATATTTTATCATGTGTCCACCTATTTTTGTCTCCCAACAAATAGCTGATTACTTCGTTGAATATGAATAAATATTATTTTCAACTGTATACTAAATAATGTATGTACTATAAAGTATATAATAAATAAAATTGATGTATGCAACAATAATTTTAGTTAGATTAAACTTCACCAATACCTAGATCCACTATCTGTCCACTTATTTTTGTTCTCGACTGTATAATGGTATGTTTTTATACTTTTTCGAAATTCTTGGACAAACAAAATGACAAATTTTGTACTTTTTTCGAATCCTTGAATAGCGAATATCCCCTTAAATGCTTGTTCAAGGCAAGAAACAGTGCTCGTCCCCTATCAATGTTTCTTCAGGAGTTCCCCAGGGTTCCCATCTGGGCCCTATTCTATTTAACCTATTCATTAATGACATTTCAGATGTTTTCCATTACAGCCGAATCTTCTCATTTGCTGATGATTTAAAAATTTTTAAAGCCATTTTCAACGAGTCTGACTGTCTTTTGATGCAACAAGATCTTGATAATTTTGTACAATGGTGTTTGGCCAACGGCATGTCATTGAATTATGACAAATATTTTCTAATGAGATCCTCGCGTAGGCTGCAACCAATTGGGTACGAATATAAACTTGGTGTAGAACTTTTACCGCAAGTCTCGAAGATGCGTGATCTAGGAGTTTCGTTTACGCCTCTCCTTGACTTCTCCTCTCACATTCATGGAATTGCAACCAAGGCATATAAAATATTAGACTTTGTCAGGCGCTGCACAGTGAAATTTATGAATCGTGAAATTTATGAATATTATGAAATTTATGAAATTCATGAAGACACTGTTTTTATTATTGTACACTAATGGGAATTATTTCCTGTTAAATTGAAATAAATAAATAAATAAGAAACAACATAATTCATGCAATGCTCTGAAACTTGTATTAAACATACTAAAGTTCGTCAAATACTCTATTTCACCGTCTATTTTCCAACAAAATTTTCTGAACCGAAGCATCATACATACGTCCATAGCGGAATATGTATGATTGCTTTGTTTATCGATAACAAAACAAACGGTTGCAATATGGAGACAAATAACCTTTAAAGCGTAAACAGTCTCTTCGTGATGTACATCAATCTCGAGAAAATTTTTCCATGTTCGGAGTGGATACTTTCCTTCCTTGCAGAAAATCATCCGTCCCTATTCGTTTCCGAGCAAATACTTCCTCGCAAATAGAGGAAACAATCGATCCAGGAAAATAATTGCGTTTATAGATATGGGAGGTCGAGGAAACCTCGGGACCTCACCCCGAGGTTTACTAACTCCGGACCGCCACCCAGTTGTTTCGCACCCGTTCCATGGAAAATTATCATTACAGAATTCTCCCAGCGATCCTCCCATACACCTGACTGACGGCAAATCTAATCTTGAAGCTTGTTTACCGTCAACTGGGGTAAGGACAGGCATCGACGTTAAAGGAAACTAGTTTACGGAGTAGTTTTAAACTGTGGAAAAAGGTGACTGAGGAATCGCTAGAAGTTCCGGAAAAGGGTGAATTCGAAGCGAGGGATGGACGGGCGAGTGAGAGAAAAGTTGGAAAGCGTAAATTAGGTTCAGTACGAGCTAGGAGCTCCGAGGTGGATGCGCGGGGTTCGATCAAGGTTGCACCCCCCTCGGTCCATTTATTCTGCCCGATTTTATTGGCCGTGTACGCGAGCCAAGTTCACTGATCTTAGTTTTGAGAGTTCCATTCTGCTGATTCGACATAGGGATTGAGCTCACGCAACCCTCGCCACTAGATGTTCGGCGAAACTTATTTATTTATGACTCTTGGTTGTAAAAGGTGTGAGAAGCGAAGCCGTGTCATCATTTGGACGAGAACTTGGGATTAAATATTTTCCTCGTGGACTTCGTTAAAAAATTAGTTTTATTAATTAACGATTATTTATGTAGATTGTTATTGCTTTGTACGATCATGTTGCATCCTTTAAATCAGTGGTGTCAAACTCATGTATGAATACGGGCCACCAAATTCAGTTTAAGAAAATCCGCGGGTCACAGACAGGAAGAAAAAAAGTCTTTTATTTATAACGGAAAATAACTCATTTAAACTTTACATTTATTTTTCTTTAATAAATTTACAAGAATTAAAAAAATACATTAAAAGATATATTAATTTTAGAAATTAAAAGACTTAATATTTTTTACTAGACATTTGGCATCTTTTCGCAGATACTATTTTATCGACATCGAGTGTAATTGTTTGGGATAAAGATATTTTTAACATAGATTTTAAGTGTTCATTTGTTAACTTCACCCTGTATGAAGTTTTATTGATCTTTAAGACAGAAAATAATTGTTCACATAGATATCTACTACAAAACATTGCCAAGATTCTCGCAACAAACATACGCATTTCAATAAAATGTTCTGGCAAGTACGAATAATTTTTTGGTAATAAAATTAATTTCAAGTTTTGGGCCGCGGGCCGCACCCTAAGGTCTTGCGGGCCGTGTGTTTGACACCACTGCTTTAAATCATTCGTTTACATCGCTTCGAACTGTAGTATTTTTTGTTCCCTTTAAAATCATTTATGTAGAATCAAGCAAATTTTTAGTATAATATCAAAGAAGAAGAAATATTAGTAGTAGGGGAAGGTGGGGCAAGACGGGGTAGGCCCTGTACCACGTGATGTAAATGTGTCAATCACAATTAATCATGCGGATTCGATGTGTCGCTTCAATCGCAGACGACGATCAACGAGCCAGCGAAGCACGTGCTTGCATGTTTGAATTAGACCACATTTTATCATATTGTGCAATTCTCTTATTTTTTCATCATAGTCTTTCACTTGTGGAATTACTGTTAAATTGTGGAAGTTCCCCTATAAATGTGTATGTTTCTGAAAGAGAATTTCATAGGTAACAAGGTAAGTATTTTACTTTTTACTTTTGTAAATATTATTTACAGAATATGTTGGTATTACTGCGTTTAGACGAGAAGGGGCAAGATGGGGTACCTTGTATTTCTTAATACCCAATCCGATGGACCGCTCACAAATTCCCCAATCGCGATGTCAACGCTAATTTCCCTGATTGGGAAATTAATTTCGCTTTTCAAATTTTGCAGTATATTCGTACGCCTCCCTTTAACATTTCTTCAATATTATGTTATAAATTGCTCGCACACTGCATTTTTATCTGGCCATTCCCTCATCCATTCATCTCTGATTTCACTGATTCCTTCACATATCCAAATGTGGTAGGTATTAATAAGTACCCCATCTTACCCACGGGGGTACCCCGTCCCAGATAGCACCATACGTTCCAAGGACGTTCGTTTCATGTTCAGTTTATATCCGAATGCCCTACGTCCATTTTGGACATTCCTAGGACATTCCTAAAACTTAAATTTCGGATGTTTCAGAAACGTCCGTTTTAAAAGTTCTGTGGATATTCGGAAGACTTAAATTTTGGATGTTTCAAGAGCGTCCATCTTAAAAGTTCTATGGATGTTCGGAAGATTTAAATTTCGGATGTTTTAGAAACGTTCCTCTAAAGAGTGTTATGGATGTGCATAAGAAATACACAATATAACCTCAACGTTGCAATGAAATTTTGGTGTCTTATTTATTTCTCGTATAGGGTGAAGGCATTAAAGGTCGACAATCCTTTAGTAGTCGGCTACTCTTATATTGTTCAGCTTGAAAAAACGAACATTTAAATAGAAAGTTTGTTAAACAATAATTTTATATTGAATTTTAAATCTCTGAACTTTAAAATATGTACATACAACAACACGAGGTTTCCAAAACTAAAGGAAAAGAAATTCTTCAGAATTCTGAAATGATTCGTAAATAATTGTAAACAATTACTTTATTCAAAACAACGCGTATATTATAAAAACTTGCTTTGATATATCATACAAAGGTAGTCAAATAAAAATTTTCTTTATCTAATCATTTGAGTTTGCAGTTTGAGGTTATAGATGGGATCATCGAAGTTAATAAGTAAAGATGCTCGATCGAGACTCCAAAGAAGGAAGGATGGGTGACCGCGAATATTCCGATAACAACACATAACCTGCAAGGTTTTAGAGTAATATTCCCCTTGCTGTCCGGATTGTGAAAGATAATAAGAGATCTATATTTATATTTTGTAATATCCAAGAATGCGAATTTAAGAAAATGATTCGTTTAGTAATTTTAAGCGTTCAAAAAATTATTTTTGAATGTTCGGGACATGTCCTGATGATGTCGACACAGCACATTCTGAGGACGTCCCACTTTGTAAATGGGACCTTACTGCGACGTTTAGAAAACTTAATGAGGACGTATAGAGGACATATGGACCTTTACGGGACGTCCGGAACGTCCAGAACGAATATTCTATGGACATACATACAACGTGTTTGTGCTATCTGTGGTCTTACCCCACCGGTGGGGCAAGATGGGGAGAAATGCCATTTTGTGAGTTTTCATTTGTATAATTTCAATACTGTGAAAACCTCGGTTTAACTGTAGTTAAACTGAAAGACTATTCATCAAAAAATTAGAAAAAAATAAAGTTCATTTTTTTACTACAAACACCTATGTTTTATTCATTGTTGAACCTTAAGTACCCCGTCTTGCCCCACCTTCCCCTAATATCCTGAAACATTTCTCGAATCAGAAAAGACATTGAAAGAAAGAAATTATTGGAACTAAGGTCATAAAGCTTCCCATTTCTTTTAATCAAAATTCAAAAGAAAAAACGATCCAGATGACGTAACACCGGTGGCATTCGCAATCATTTTCATTATCGATAGAAGAGTATAACGGAAAAAAAGCAGGTCGAATGGAGAATCGAAGGAAGAGAGACAGAATAAACGTTTGCAAAGCCTCAGCGACGATCTTTTAAAGTTTGCCTATGGAAGCTTCGAAATTGCAAGATTTGTTTCCCGCTGCGTGTCACTTTCCTCCTCTCGTCGATATCAAGGGACGAATTAATCACGAGCGAAAAGCCCAGCGGGGTCATCGCAGAGGGCACTCCGAGTCTCTCGATGTATCGTCGATACGACCGGGATTTTCCCGCGAAGGGAGAAACAGAAGACATTCGAGCGGGGTTGAAGCTCCGGGGGGTTGGGAGGCCCGGAAGGAGGTGAAAGAGATTCGACGCAAGGGAAGAAATCCGACGGAGTGTGACGCAGAGAGTTCGTGCTTGGATTGTCGAACATTCAAATCCGAGGAGTCGATGGGGGGGATCTTGACAAGGAACGCCAGATTCTTGGACCGGGTTGCGAAGGGAGGGGATGAAAGAAAGGAACCCCGTGGTGCCTTCTTTCAAGCCTCCCATACCCCTCGCTCCCAGCGTGTTGTACTTTACCTACTTTACAAGATTCCGCGCCCCGATAACCACCGACTCGTCGTTCCTCTGGCTCCTCTGCTTGTCGAAGCCTCGGCATCGGTTCTTTCGCGAAAATCGAGATCGAACGTGTTCTACTTCTGCCCCCACTGTTGCCATCCTTCCCTTCGGTTCCTCGGATTTCCGCCTGCCGCGCAAAAACCCAATATTCGAAGCGGTTTCGGCTGCCCTATAAACCCCTCGCTAATTGTTAATTTTCGAGTGTGAATCCCAATGAGGAATTACAAGAGATTTTCATTACAGATTAAAAGGGTTTTCTTGATGTAACCGGTTGAAATACTCGATTTCTGTTCAAAAAACAAATCTTTTATTTATTTATTTAATAAATGGGATGACACCCATTAATGTACAAAGAAAAAAGTAACAAGTGATGGGTATACGAAATCGCTGACAAGAAAGAATTAATATAAACGAGAACGCGTTACTTGCATCTATACAAGTAGCGAAACAGAGTTTTTGAAGGAGCTAAATTTACATACAAAAAAGTCCAAAGACATACAACACGAATTCACTACAGAGCATATGAAGTTTGCAGGGTCAGAATTGAGAAAATTAGAGGAATAACCATAAGGACGAAAAACTATAGAAGCTGTAAAGTAACTATGTTATTTATATATATTTAATAATTTATATAAAATTTATATAAATAATAATTTATATGTATATATATAAATAACAAGTTTATCCGCTCAAATAGATATAGATAACTAATATGATTACTAGATAGCGGATTTTATGCATTTATGGCAATGCTAAATATATAAAAAATCTACGAGACTGTTATCATAAGAAAAATATAAAAAATATCAAGAATACTGTTCAAGTTAGAATGATTAGAACATAAAACATACTGTTTTTTAAGTTCCAATTCTTTATTTGTGCTTGTAAAAATTTTATTTTGCATAAAGATCCGCTGTCTAGTAATTACCAATCAACTTGTATAAAAAGGTCAAACCGGCTGCAGTCCTTCGAGATTCGAGGCTTTTCAAACTTAGCTTAAGCATAATTGAACTGTAGTTATGATTCATGGAGGTCATTTTTTGACCTAGATTAAAGGCAGCAAATCTGAGAAAGTTGTGTTGAACCCTCTCAATCAGCTGTTTATATGTAACATGATTTGGCGACCAAATTACAAACGCATATTCCAAACGAGGTTATACAAGTCTTATATTCCAAACGAGGTCTTACAAGTGTACAACAACTTAATAATATGAGGTTCAATTTTTTATTTTTTATGGGTTTTAAAAGTGTGCTCTTAAAGTAAAGAATTATAAATTCCTCAAAGCTATAAAATAATAAAGAACAAAGTCCATACTGAGTATCCGCCAAATTTTCGTTCAGTACATACAGAGTACGGCTTCTGAATTCCCGTTTTTCCCATTGGTTTCTGAGGGAGCTTTTTTTTAATTTGCTTCGACGTACATCTGTTTTAATGTGAAATACTATGTAAATGAATAGATTTTTTGCCTCCTAGAATTAAACTAGATCAAATTGTTAAACTATAAGGGTAGCAAAATCCTTGGTTGTAAACATTTTTAATAAAGGCTTTTACAAAATCATTGAAACCTTGAGTTTAATGAAAATAAAATCTGTATGATAAAATCGTACTTTTACACGAGGAACGATGAGGCAAAAAATGTTTAATCATGCAACTGCCGCATCTGAAGGGAGTTAAAAATGGTTAAAAAGCAGGAAATGACTGCTCAACGCTTTATTGTCCTGGTACATGAGAGTAAATTAGGGAAATCAGTCATACATCGCGTGACTGCAGAAGGATCTTAAAACTCATTTTTCTTTGGACGATATTCTTCAAACTAAGCACATTTTTCTCGGAAATTATTGGGCGGATCGATCTGAAATTTCGCACGCATATAGGGTAGAATCTAAAAGTATCGTTCAAAGTACAGACTTATTCATTCTTTACCCTTTCAGGGCGTGGAATATGAAAAAGTTTCGCATGTCGTCTTGTGCAAATTGTAAATAATTATTATTGTTAAATTACGAATTATAAAGCTGCTTGAAATTATTTACCCTTGGGAAGTTTTGTAACTTGATGTCATCATTATTACGTCATTTGATTAAATAATTGGACAGATATTGCTATTAACGTATATTATTATTATGCCGCCGTTCTCGCTCGTCCGACATTGTTTGTTACTTTACAATCTCTGGTATTAATTACAATATTCACAAACTAATATTTACACAGATTATTATTACAAACACGTTTACAATACTATTATATAAGTTTAGTATCATAAAGTAAGTTTAGTTCAGTATTATATAATTTTATATAATATACTATTATATAATTTTATGCCGTTTTAGAGCAAAAACCAGTGACACGAAATTAGATTAAGAAAATTTTTGTATATCCTTCGGTCTTGACAAAGTTTCATTTAAATTTCATTTAAATTCCCAGTATCGCGTTCGTGGTGAAGAGTATAATCTGCTCGTAATACTGAAAGTTACATGGTTTTCCCGGGTCGACTATCTACCGAGAAAGTGGATTATACAAAATTTTCCGCGGGGCGTCCCTATGTTGCCAGTTGCCCATAAAATTTTTAGCAGACCGCCGTAAAACGACCGACCGAAAAATTGTTCTCTTTGCGTCCCGAGAACATCGCGACGGAAATCACACGACAAACACTGCGGCCCCGTGATCCGCGACGCTCGAGGAGTCCCCAAACTTCCTTCGTTACGACCAAGGTCCCGAGTTCTGTCTCGCTTTCGGTGTCCGGATCGTCCGTTTCGTCGGGACGTCCTCGTCGATTCGCCGATCCGCGCATGAAAAGCGAAAGTCAGCGACCCGGGGCGGTGTCGTCCATCAAAACGGATTCAGTTCAAACATCGAATCGGTCCAAAAAGCCGCAGCTGATGAGATTTCAGCGTTCACGAGATTAGAGGCGCAGGACAGGCGTGCGCCAGGTAATCGTGTTTGATTTGCCCAATCGACGGTGAACCAACGAAACGATACGATCGGAATAGTTGAATTTTGAGGCTGATTGAAGTTCGGCCGCGTTCAATCGCTGCGCAATTCAAGCATCGATACATCTCCGGGCGCGCACGTGTGCCGGATGTACGTTCACACACGGTCGGGGGACCCTTAAACGACGCTCTCATGGGCCCTCGGTCATTTAATTATTGTAGACGCGAGCTTTCACAGCCGCGGTGGGGAATTAATTGTCGAGGGATGTCCCATTGATCGAGCTATCGAGCCATTCACCGATGCCCCTTCAACGAGCGGACGCCAAATTGTCCCGGCAAAGGCCGACGCGGCGCGGCGCGGCGCGGCGGTTGCCGTTGCGTGGCGCACGGAGAAATCGAAAATCACAAAGACTCGCCGACGCGATTGTCTGCGCGGGAAAAGGTGGAAAATAAACGGAAGATATTACGGAATGAGCAGTTTCCTGGTCTCGTGGAAAGCCTGTCTCGCTCGCCGACGGAAAATAATGCAGCACTTGTAAAACGCCCCGGGGATTATCCGGAGGAAAACAACAGTTCTCCCCGTGTACCTCGAAGATCGCGCGCGCATATACAACATGTCGGAACGACAACGGCTACACGGAAAAACGCACCCTCGACGCGGCAAAAGCCGGGCACGGTGCTCGACTAATCCATGGAAAAATCCCTCGTGAACTGTCTCTTCTTTGGTTTTTCGCGGTGCTTCTTTGGTCCGCGAAATGTGCCTTGGGGAAACGTTCGCTGCACTCTCGCCCGAGTCAATCGATAACATAATTTTGTTGCTCGCGTGGTCCGTCGAAGCGCAGCCGATAAGCGTGTATCGAATAGCAAGCCGATTACACGAAAGAAAAATACCGAGAGCAGTATACGTAACAGGTAGTATTAAACGACGGATGAAAGGAGGAAGAAAGGCTTTCATTCACGACGGATTTTTCCGGGATTAGCTGGATCTTCTCCTATTATTCACCGTACAATTATCCAGCAGCCTGTTCTCGCGGCGCTGGCCTCGATGTTAACAGTTCCCTTCCTTTTTATTTCGAGATGTAACTCGCGGGTTCGTTTACTTGCTCCATTTATGTTTCCGCCGATGAATGGAACCATAGAATCGCCGTTGATACGGAAACAAGCGGAACAAATATCGATAAATTGCGAGGGGGGAATATTCTTCGTTTCCAATGAATCTCGGCTGTGCGTTTACCAGTGTAATTTCAACGCAAAGCTTAATGACTACGCGGTAAGATACGAACGGACACGAATGCCGAGGTCGAAGGGGCCGAGGAGAGTTGCGCGACGGAAAGGAAATCGCGTTTACAGTTCCACCTCCCGTCGTTCTATAATGTCCCGAAGCTTCGAAAAGTGTTATCATAACTTAAACGAGAGTGGAAACCGTTTGAAGGGAACGCCGTCGTAAAGAACGAAAACATCGTCTCGATACGAAGCAGTTATTGGAGACGGTCGCGTGAAACTATCGAGTCCCGCGACTGTTTCGCGAAACGTACGAGTGTATTTCACCTTTAAATGTATTCTTACAATATTACCCCGAGCGAAAAGCATTCTCGTTGGCTCCTTAGATTCCCTCCTAAGGGTTCTCGCCCCTCGGTGGAACGAACTTTCTCCCAACTTGGTGGCGCGAAACGAAGACAGATTTTGACACAGGGGGAGCGACAGTGAATGTCGAAGCATCATCTGTCCCGGAAGATTTTGATAGATTACGCGAGTAATCGTACAGGAATACGCGGAACTTCGATCGGTACGAGATCTCTGACGCGATCAGTCAAGGGACGCGACGTCTCCCGAGTTGCCAGACTTCGTCTTATCGTTTCGAAATTACTCCTCTTCAGACGTCGAATTTTTCAGTCGGAAACTCTGCATCGCGGTCGAACGACGAGCGCAAGAATATTAAACGGGACCTCGATCGCGTGGTCCTGTGGCAAATTTATCCCGAGCGTGTTACGCTATCGGAAACTTTCGAGCCCTAGAATTTACCCCCGTCATTTATTTTCCGTCTGTCCGAGGTTTCTTCGAAGGGCTCGAGTCGTGTTCGACCATGCGTAAGCGCTTATCGAAGCGGAGAAGCTGCGGAGTAGCGCACCGAATCGCGAACGCGTTCTCAGCGATTTTGGATTCGAATCCCGCGAAAATGAAATTTCTTTCACTAGTCAGAGTTTCGGATTCCTCCGCTTAATCCCCGAGCGTTTCGAGAGTTTGTAGTTTACGGGTCGTGCGTTCCACCCTCCTCTTATCCGCGTTTCGGTATTCAAGACGAGTTCGGCCCGATTGATCCTGCGTCTTCATCCCACGTTTAATTCGCGTAAACAAGGTTGAAAGGCCCCGAATGGGATGAAGATTTTCCATTTGGAAGCCGCGATTGAAGAGCAAATGGAAGGAACAGGTTCAAAGAGTTTACCGCTGTGGAAATTCTGCGGCAAGGATCAACGCGGCTCCCCCTTTGTTCGATATTTCTATGACGTTTCTAGCCCCGGCCACGCGACACACTCGATACGACGACGATGAACTACCTTCGGAAGGAGGCACCAGTTTCGTGGACGCGTTTCCTCCGCGTCACCCGTTGAATTTCGACAAATTTATGAGACAGCCGAGAGACGTCCCACGATTGAGCGCACGCGACGAAATTAATTTATGAGCCCGACATAAAGGCCGCCTTCCAAGCGGGGAAAAATCGTTGATGGACGGGCTCGGTAAGACTGGACGACGGAGTAATGGCGGCCTGAGACGAAAAACAATAGTACCTATAAAAGCAAGAAACAATCGATCGATCATTCGACGAGAATACATTGCTCTTTCGCGTCCCAATTACTTCCAATTCAAATAGCGACGAATAGCTCGATTTTCGCAACTGCTTTTGCTGACGTGAAACGCTTTTACGACGGGGGATACAGACGAGACACCTTTTATAGGAGACGGCGTCCCTCGAAGCGAAGAGATCGTCAAAACTTGACGACGGTGATAGGCAGATTTGTGGGGGCTTCAAACTCTTATCGATCCAGGGCTGCGCTCCGCGAAGGACCAAGAGACCTCGTAAAGAACCGCCCGCTTTCAGGACAGGTCCTTTGTCCTTACGGAAGGGCCGTGGTAGTCCGGAATGAACCTCCTTCGGATAAATTCCTCCGTTCCCTCTTTCCTTCTTACCTCGCGCGACATCCGCCGGACAGGGTACTTTAACGGGAATGAATAAGTCATAACGATTTGAATCTACCAGCGGGATCCCCTTCTGACGACGCATGCGCTGTGAATCATAATCACATCCTGGATGGGAATCTGTTCCTGTTCCTCCCGCCGTTTTTCGTCCATTGACTCCGCGGCCTTTGGGAACGCGAAGAAGTCTTCTGATTCCTCTCACTGATCGCTCTCTGTCGCGCCGCGGCACGGCGTTCATTGATTAGAAGTGAAAATCGCGACCCATCTTCCGCGACGACTAATAAATCAACCGCGGAAAGACACGCGAAGTCTTTAGAGGGTTCCGCATTTTGCAATTTCTACCGCATTCCCAGGAAGAGTTCACGGCGTTTCGAACGCAACCTCGGAAATGGCGAGCATATGGCATATCCGGAGCCTACGACCGTCGCGCGACATTCATACCCGCCGTGTCTATAAAAACTGCGTTTTCATCCTTGACGAAGCTCAATAGCGTTGCTCGCTAAGCGCCGCGAGAAGGTCATCGTGTACACGTTGGCTTCTCGATTTATTAGCCCGCCACGCAGCTCTAGGATCCGCCGCAGGGAATCCGAGGATCAGACCCCGGCTAGATTTATCATCGAGCGATCGATTCGACGCGACTGGCAAGCTTGTAGATGCAGCTCATGCATCATTATAAATCGAAGGCTGTTCTAAGGGTGGCGCGTATGTCGCCGGAAACACGCGACACAGGGTGCAAGTGGCTTTCTTCCTCATCGTCCTGTGAACCGCTATCGGCGATCGGTTTTGCAAGAAGTCACGATGTTTAGTGAAACGAAAACTGCGCGCGTCGTATCGACACTTCGAATGTTGAGTGACAGTGAAAGGAAAGTGATAAAAGGATCTTTGTAACCATTTTAGCACTACATGGAAAAAAGAATATTGATGCAATAATATAAAATTATTGAAATGCGAATGAAAGATTTTTTAAATGTAAAAAATATATAGAAAAATTAAATTGGTCTGGTATGAAGTAAGTAAAAAGATAGTTACAATTTTTTTTTTTATATAAGTTTATTTATTGTCGCATCAACTGCTACAAGGTTATTAGCGACACAAATTAAAGCTTAGATAAATTAATGCTTACATACTAATAGTACATATAGAAAATTTTGGTTAGATACATCATAATACAACATGAGATATATTTTTATTATTTTATATTTTACTCGGTTAGATTTTTGAATAAACTGATTTTTCTTTGAGATAGTCTATTAATTGCTGCATATGTTTAGTCTTGATTAACATTTCTGTCATGTTGGTGTTATCTGAATTTCTGAGGCTATCAAATGTGATATAATCGTACAGAAGGTGTTTAACTATGACTGGGGTGTTGCATTCTTTGCATATTTTTGGTGGTGATTTGTCCAGTAGATGTCCATGCGTTAGGTTTGTGTGGCCAATTCGAAGTCTGATCATAACAACTTGGTCTCTCCTGTTTAACGAATTATCCTGTATTTTATAGTTGAAATCTTGGATTAGGTCGTGGATTTTTGTGCGCTTGGTTTTCCAAATGACGTTCATTCCTCCTTAATAATTTTGCTGATAACCTGTTTGTAATCTTGGTGCAAGAATTGTAATTTAATGTCGGATATTTGAGTTTGTGCTGGTATTTCTTCCATGATGTTAGTTACAATTTTTGTGTTTATTATAATAAAGGGAACAGAGAGAGAATAAATTTTGCATGACGAAATACTATTTATTTGATTGACTGAAAGCCTAGAAAAAAGTATTCCATAAGATAAATTTGTAAGGGGATAAAACAATATTTGGCTCAATATTTTTATTACCCAACATTTTGCACTGTTTTCTTTTATACAAAAATCTGCTGTGATATGCTATGACATTGTCTCCAGTCGATCAAATCCTCTTTTTCCACGCGACATTCTGTTGCCTCGTTTTCTCTTACATAATAAAGAGCTATTTATATTATTCCTTTTATTATTTCTTTCATGTCAATGGTTTTTGCTTTCCTCCTGCATGTTATATTAATTCAATACAATTTTAAATTTCAAAAACCTCACTATTTATGGCCAGTGTCAATCTTTTAATAAATTATCATTAAAGTACACGATGGGTTACCTTAAAAAAGAATGTATAAAATGCTAAAATTGAAAAGCATATTGTTGACATAAAAAGTAGTACTAGATAGGATCACTAATTCTCTCATTCTCCGAATGATATTTCTTCGGTTTAACATTCATTGATAAGGTTATCGGGCAAATGTATGGAAGCTGGATGTTGCTCAAATTTGGATTAGGTTCTACACTACTATTGCATCGTGTTAACAATACCCCAGTAACATGCTGGCTTGTGTTGCATCCGCAACTATGTCGAGTAATTGTAGAGGGTTCACTTTCACTTTTGTCTGACAATATACGGGGTGACAAAGAAATAAGTACCAAACTTCGGTATTCTATCTTTCCTTAGGATGAAAACGAAACATAGGTGCAAGAACTTATTCTTTCCGGCGTGCAAACATTTTTTTGCTTACGCCGAAAGTTTAGTGGAATAGTTACCACACTTACAACCTAAATTTCCACCACTGGATTATTGTCTCATGTTTAAAAAAAATTTTAAGGCAATAGCAGTTTTTCAGTGCCTTCAACAATTTCTAAATTGTTGAAGCAAGACGTGCATAGAAGGGAATCATTTTCATCAGTTTCTTTAAATAAGTTTTCAGTTTCAAGCATTTCGAAAGAAAAATTTTCAGAGCTACATTTTTTCATTCTTAGGATCAGTAGTATACAGTACCAAAGTTTAGCCACCTGCTTTGAGCTTAAACTAGTATTGACGGAATTTAGTGTGGGAAACATAAAATATTCGAAACAAATAATGAAGGGTGCCATAAATCAGGCTTTGATACCTGTGTCTTGACTGGAGAAAAGGCCGGTATAGGGCACTCACTCACTGTGTGACCGTCTTCGAGAACGGAGCTCCGAGATTATACTCTCATAGATAGTTCGGAAATGAAATAGCTTACTACAGATCAGAAGTGGGATAGACGCACGTGTCTGTGAAATTAAAATTTAATTTGCGAATAGTAGAGTGCTGTGTCCGGTGTGTTCGACCAAGTGCATTAGTGCAGAAGCTGGACGATGTAGTAACCTGTATCGTTGATTCGAGTGAATGCCGTAAATATGGAAGCTATTCCTGAATTTAACGCAAGAGATTTTGGTAAAAATGCGACGACATGGTGTGATTTAGTTGAATAAATCACTAAAGACGTTTCAAGACAACAACGACTATGTTTGGCTACTCATTCTTTGAGAGGTGCTTCCTGAGATGGTAAAACTTTGTTTGCTACTGGTAACAGAATATGAGGCATCGAAATCGGTGAGTGAAAAAGTTCATTATAAAAAAAAGTATAGGATGACGAGGTATCAATTGCACGAACACTTTTCCTGGAAATCTTATTAATTACTGTTAGTTGTGGCGACATAACAGAGCTAAGAACAAAGGCCACGGAAATTTTACTTGAGTAAAGATCCTAATACAGGGATGCTTGATAATAAGAAGCAATTATTGTTTATTTATGATTGTAACATTACATTTGATAGAATGGCCGAACAGATTAACATGTACAGTAAAGTTTGGCAACAATGTATGGATGAGTCACAAATGGGCTAGTACCATACGACCATATCTTGGGAAAGAATATATTAGATTCCAGAGGGTTGAGGATGGTCACTGTTTCGGATGGGACAACAAAGCTTAAAAGTGTTCCACAGGAGAGTCAACATCCTGGAGAGACATCGGATCCTGTGTGCTGCCTTTTAGGGGAGGTAGACGAGGAAGCGCGCAGCGGTTTAAGATGACTACTGAATCGGTATAAGAATATGGTGTCAGTAGAAATTAAACTTCGGCGTGTAAGTACGGCAGAGATGAAAATTACTCTTACGAAAGATCAAGCGGTGAGTTACCATCCATATCGTTTGTCTATTATGAAACGAGAAAAGGTTCGTAATATTATTTCTGAATTATTACGTGACACTTGGTGTGCGTGCAATGTTGAACCCTTGTTGGGTAGGATGAAGTGTCCTTTAGACTTGTGTACGATTGTTATTGTGTCTTTGACTAGGTGTTTGAATTATCACGGACTCCCTAAAGCGTTGTGACGTCGGAGAGAGTGATCAGAAAGATGTTCACGAATTCCGTAAAGCGCTATGTCGTAGGACAGGTGATTTTTGATGGTGAGATGCCTATGGACTCCATAGAACAGGATGCATCGGAGACATGGCATAGGATTGCCATAGATACTGTAAAGTGCGGTGCACATGATTATGGTGGCATGAAATAATGCCTGTGTAAACACTTTTCTATTAGGTGCAGGAGGGTAACGTCTAACGCCAAGAACCAAGTAAAGCACTGTTTGTGTCTGTATTCAAGAGGATGGCATTATATAGTTAGATGAGACGACCACGGACTTGGAAAAGTTACGAATATTTCGTAAGGGTTTGATTCGACGAATGATAGTAGTCGGCCCTGGTGAATGAGAGTAACCAGAAGAGGTGAATGATAGTAGCCTAGTTTTCGACGAATGATAGTAGTCGGCCCTGGTGAATGAGAGTAACCAGAAGAGGTGAATGATAGTAGCCTAGTTTTCGACGAATGATAGTAGTCGGCCCTGGTGAATGAGAGTAACCAGAAGAGGTGAATGATAGTAGCCTAGTTTTCGACGAATGATAGTAGTCGGCCCTGGTGAATGAGAGTAGCCAGAAGAGGTGAATGATAGTAGCCTAGTTTTCGACGAATGATAGTAGTCGGCCCTGGTGAATGAGAGTAACCAGAAGAGGTGAATGATAGTAGCCTAGTTTTCGACGAATGATAGTAGTCGGCCCTGGTGAATGAGAGTAACCAGAAGAGGTGAATGATAGTAGCCTAGTTTTCGACGAATGATAGTAGTCGGCCCTGGTGAATGAGAGTAACCAGAAGAGGTGAATGATAGTAGCCTAGTTTTCGACGAATGATAGTAGTCGACCCTGGTGAATGAGAGTAACCAGAAGAGGTGAATGATAGTAGCCTAGTTTTCGACGAATGATAGTAGTCGCATTTAAGTTGATAAACAATATTAATCAGTATTACCAATGATGGTTCATGTCTGTTCTGATTCGCACAGGCAATCATACGGTCGCTGAGTGTTCCAAGCGGAGGCTGGGACCCCAATATTTTAACCAGAAGAGGTGAATGATAGTAACCTAGCTTCAACAAATAAGTGTAATGGTCATCGTGAAACTTGAGGGGCCATTCTGGGTCAGGAAGGCCGAGACTAAGAGCAGTCGGAGTCAAGGACATTTGGACTGAGTGAACGCTGGTTACACCCTCAGTTGAGTAGGGCCCCTGGCAAGGCTGGCAACCAGTTAAGGTCAGACCTTCCCTCTTCTTTACTCGCACAGCCCGGGCCGGTTCGGATCGGAACGCCCGGATATGTGTGACTCGACCCTTACAGACGAGAAAAGACGAAGGACATCTATATTTTTGAAAGATTGTCGATTGAGGTACATTTTAACAAGAGAAGAAGATAACCAGTCTGAGGACAGACTTATGGTCAGTATGGCCGAATGTGGGAAACATAAAATATTCGAAACAAATAATGAAGGGTGCCATAAATCAGGCTTTGATACCTGTGTCTTGACTGGAGAAAAGGCCGGTATAGGGCACTCACTCACTGTGTGACCGTCTTCGAGAACGGAGCTCCGAGATTATACTCTGATAGATAGCTTTGGAAATGAGATAGCTTACTACATTAGATTGATGTAGTACGGGGTGCGTCTACAAAGTAAAATAAAAGAAAAGTTATAAAAAAGAATAACGTCTTTTTTTGCATGGTACGTTTCAACATTTTCAAAAATTTTGATGCACTTCTATAGAACTAATGTTGCAGGTACCCAAAGGTTTGCGAACTCCATTCTTGTTGACAATTCTCGTTCGTGACGGTCGCAAGGTTAGAGTTCAACATTTCCAGCAAGCGACAAGCTGAAGGTTCAGGTAATGAGGAAATTCGAGGTCCAGGCGAATTATAGACGCGACGAAAGGATATGTCAGTGGGATATCGTGTTTCGTTCGATCCATTATTTGGAGTCGCGATATCCCGAGGCAAAGTTTCGTGCGAAGAGGGTCCTGATTGAATTACGCATTGCTTTCGACGAGCAACAGCACGCAGGTTTCCGACACGCCCCCGCGATTAGGGGGAGCAACGAGAGGCTGACGTTAGCCTTAGGATACAAGTTAATAGCATTGGCAAAGTTGACGCACCAGAACGACGACGCGACGAGAACGATGTTAAATGCGTTACACCTTCATGCCCGGAAGAATTAAGTCAGTAATTCATGAAGGGTCGTCCGAGAGGCACTCTCGGCCTCGTTATCTCGACGTTAAGTAAACTTCGTCGTACAGGGCGGCCACGCTCGACAGCTTTCGCGATAACACCTTCGAGCAACGATACGGCGAGGGCGTCCCTGTTACACCCCCTCGACGCGATCCCGTTCCTCAAGATTGCCGCGCCTACTGCCCCTCATCCCTACCCGATCGATTTTCATCCCCCGCGTTCCTCGCGGCGGCACCGCGATCCGCGCCACGATATCCACGATCTCTGCCCCGTTTTCTATAATTCCGTTCGTGTTCGCGCAGCTGCCGCGGTGCCTTCTGTTTTTAAAGGGTGGCTGGGTACGCATCGAAGTTTGTTAACAAGGCAAACTACGCGGTAAACTATGAACGCGGAGGACAAGTACATCGCGAAAACTTTTCCGCGGTAACCGACCGCTTGTAGTCATTCTTCCTTGAGAATTCTCGTTATAAAGTTTGCCCTTCTTACTTAGCCGATATTCCAATTTCCCTGCCTCTCATCGAGATCATCTTATGTATCGGCGTGATTTAGAACGACAGAGGGGCGACGGGTACTTCTCCCACGTAGAATACGCCGCATTGTGAACGGGGAGGAAAAGTTGCTACGACGTCGTCGAGGAATCTCGCTTTAAAATATTCACCGTGAGACGATAACAGTTATACTGAGTTGATGCAATTGGAATATACAGGGTTTGTTAATGAAACACCGTGATCGTCAAATATGGATATCATTTCGCTTGATTGTTAATAATTCTTACTGTTATTTAAACGTTCTGACATCTGTCAATAATGTTTAAAATGATTTATTCATGAATTTGGATTATATGCCCCGATTAACGATTTAATGAAATAAAACATATGCATAATTAACACATTTTATTTCCTTTTCAGTCATCAACAACCATTACGTATGTAACCAATAATTGTACCGAATATTATTCGTAGCTAAATGATTGTTATTGTAAAATTCATATTAACAACGAGGGTAATAAGAACCAATTTCATAATGGGAATGGGATAAATATATGTTGATTATAAATACAATATATATATATATTTTTTTGTTTTCATAAAGGAAATATCGTTGTATATGATGACATTTATTATAATGTGACTTATACATAGTGCATTCGAACAATTGTTGACATTGAATCTATTTTTTACGATAATCAGTTACGTAACATTTGGACTTTGGATTTTTACAACACAAATAAAGGATTTAAGCTTGCATAAAAGTGCATTTTATCTCGTGAATATTGTAGCACATTTTCCATTTTTTAATATTTTATATATCCTTGTATTTGTGCAAATTATTGTATATTATTACACATTTCGACTTTGCATAGATGCATAAACATCCGCGGTTCAGTAATATTCTTTCAAACATAAATCATCGTCCTTTTCAGATATTTCATCGCATCCTGAAATACTTGTTCAGATTACATCACTCAGATTCTTACGTAAGTGTTGCTCACACTTTTAAGAAAGAACTGGTAACAAATCATCCGTATAATCAGGGTGCATTATCCAGATAAAACCAGAGCGTTTCTTACGCATGCAAGACTTTAATACGCAATCAGTGTAAATATACATTGATAACATTTTGCATAAATGTTGCGATTCCGAATGCAATTACCTTCATATTTCGAATAATATGATCTTTTAAGATCTTCTTTGACTAAATATTCCCCATTTATTCATTTTTTCTTGCAAACAAAATGCTCAAAATATGTATACCAGAATGTATGTATATAGCATACATGTATGCAACATAATGATAATTAGCAAATAACATAATGGGATTATTCAAACAAGTTGTTAGTTGTTTCGAATATATAATAGAGCGTATTCCCCGGCGGGGCATATTACTCCGTTTTACTCTATAAGTAAACTATTGTTCTGGTTGTGTAGTTTCATCTATAATAGGACTTAAGCTGTTAAATAGAAGTTCACATTTTCAAAACCAATTAAGCTTCAACCTACTGTACCATAAAGATTTTAATTTGAATTCTCCTTGTCCAATAAATTTATCCACGGCATTCAAATATTATTTACGTACAACTCATTTCTGTTATATGTTGACTTAAAACTTTTCCTTTAGCCATTTATTTATTTATTTATTTATTTCGGTTTCACGGGAAATAACTTCCCATTAGTGTACAAAAAGACGGATAAAGAGACTATAAATTACATCGAGGATAAAGTAATAAAATTAAACAGAAGACACGCTAGTTAGATTTAAGGATTTGCCTTTGTAGGGAGTAAGTTATATTTCATTATTAACACATTATTACTGGCAGACTTATTAACAGACTTTATATTTTCGGGTTTGTCGGTTGCCGACACTTTATCGATTCGAGCAGTACAGTCAATTTTTTAATATTAATAATAAAATGTTTCAATATTTCTGTCTGCAAAGTTCATTTCGCGTCACTGGCAAAAACTTCTGTGATGTCGGATATTTAGTTTGCTCAAAAAGTGTTTAACAACATCATAGATTATGCAGAAGCATTTTTCATTGAATCCAATCATGTATTACAAATATGAGATCGAATACATCTTGCTGCTCTTTCGTATCCTCTAAACTCTATCTCTCTCGTATATTTCGAATCCATAACGACACTTTGTATTTATATCCAAACAACAATTATTTTTACCGAAGCAAGTCTTACCAACAGTAACAGATAAAGAGTTGAAGTAGTACATATGAATTTGATACACAAAACGTGCACTAATATCAATTAACGCGCAAAATTTTAACAGTGAATCCTAACTACTGCTCTTAGTAACGATGCAAACGGCAATACCTTAGGGCGCATAGCCTGCAATGGTATTCTGTTTATAAAATAATCATCGAGAACGTACGTTACATAATCAAGTTATGATAGAAAACAGTTAAACGGATCCGTTTCTGTTAGACCAGTGCGTCAGGAATACCCCTGTAACGCAACCCTAAAGCCTACACCATGAGATCGGACCACTCCGTGCCTCGGTTTCTCGCACGGTCGCACACTCTTCCTCGACATCCTAATAACCTTTAGCCGTCGTCATTCAGACGTCCCGACTGCTGCTCCATACTTTCAAAAACACACCCGCCCACCGGCGCGGCGCGACCTTAATCCCTCCGACTGATAGTTCCGCAACGGCCATTCATCCGGACTGGAGCGCGAACAATGAACTCGGCCGGTAGTCAGCGAGGCTCGACGGTGCAGAAACAGTTGCAGCGATCGTCAAGCTAATTGTCCTAATTGTATCGCGTTTTTCGTCCCCAGCGGAGCGGCGCGGCGCGTCGCGGGACGTCGCAGTGGAAACAAACATCGAAACTCGCCTCAGACTCGAACCAGCCTCTCGCACAGCCATCGATCCCCTCTGCCGTACCGACGAGTCCCTGAACTTACGCCCATGTCCCGTGCAGAGGGGCAACGCTTACGCGGAGCATGCGCACCGCGGTACCAGCGGTGTCGCTTGGTGCCAGTTTGCCCGAGGTCGAAGTGACAGCAACATCGGCTCCTCAGCCCGTCCGCGTTCCGCGTCCGCGTCCCTTGCTTTTTCGTCCTCCTCCGATCGTCCAGTCCCCGAAGCTGTCTTCGGAGAGATCGGCTCGCATCGCGTCGCTGCCCCCGCACGTGGCGGGGGAGGATCGTCGTCGGATCGAAGTGAAGTGCGGAGAACGGCGCTTTCGCAAGAGGAAGCGAGTGATCGGGTCCAGTGTCCGCGTGTGTCGGCTAGTTCGTAGGCATCGGTGGCTGCGTGTGTCCTCGCGGCCAGGTCCGCCTGAACGCGGGGGTCGCGATCGAGGGACGCGTTCCGCGGGGGATCGCGATCGGTCGTGGCGATCGAAATTGATCCGAGAACAGAGATCGGTGATTGCGACGAGACCGAGCGCACGGGAATGGGGAATTTATTTTCGTCGTCGCTCGATCGACGAATCGCGGCACGCAGTGTGAATGGTGATTCGCTCTCGCTGCGATAAAAATCGGCGGCCCCGTGATTATCGCAGAGCACGCCGAGTTTTAATAAATGAACCGCTGTCGGTGGTGACTCCGGGAGACAATTGCGGTGCCTAGATTACTGCATGAAAAACAACGGGGGATCGTTCGCGTGGGAGCGAAAAAGAGCAGTTGCTGAAAATTCGATCCGTCCGGAGACGGTCTCGTGGATAGGAGTAATAAAGCGTCTCGGTGTAACGGTGGTCACAATTCCATGGCATCCGGTGTCCCCCTTTTGCTCTTAACCTTTGAAAGAAGTTGACTCGTGAGGATGAAGCGGACCGGTAAACATCCGAGGGGTGGATTTCTCCTAGGCGTCATTAGGGCGGGCGCGTTTTATCTGTACCGAAACATCAAGTATGCCATTAGAAACGAGATCGTGTTCCTGTAACTTGACCCACCGGGGTCCGATGAGACGTTGCAATTAATTTCATTCGGTGGTTATAAGATTGGAAAAGGGGCGGCGAGCGGGCTTCCCGATCGCGAAACGGTGCTTGACCCTCGAAAATCGACGGGAGTCGAGTGTAATGCACCCTCGGAGCTATCTGCTTCCTGGTGGACTGCGTTTCTCTGTGGTCGGCGAAGCCGGCGAGATCGTATTTCCAAGACACGCGTCGGTGAACGGAAGGGGATTGTGCCAGGCGTAGCGGAAACGAAGCCGGAGAATTACGCGGAAGTGGGCTTGGCGCGCAAAGTTCGACTATTTACCATTGAGAACGCTGAATAGAGGACGTCCACGGTCGAGTGTGTTGATTTTCCTGCGGAGGACGTCGACGCGTTCGTATCGGGTGCGACGCCGACGATCGTTTCTGGAGAACCGACCCCGAGTCGGCCGAAGAATGTCGTGATCCGATCGTCGATCCAAGGACCATCGCCACCGGGTATCTGGCACGTCTCGACGCCGATCGTCGGCAGCTACTGATGCATTCTGGACGCGCGGCCGGTCCTCGTGGCGCGGGGACGGGCACGATCGCGTACTTTGGAACCTCCGGAGGCGGCTAGGCGTCGAGGATGGCAGGATCCGTCGTCGAATGAGCACGAGGCGTGGGGTCGGGGCTCGAAGGCCGCGAACTAAGATGACGTCGTCACTCCTGGCGCTGCTCGGCCTCGTGCTGGCGTCCGCCAGCGGCGAGCTCAGCTCGAGGATCGTGAGGACAAAGTACGGGGAATTGTCGGGCGTGATCGTGACCCTCAATCGGCACCTCGAGGGCGTCGAAGTGTTCCGCGGTGTTCCTTACGCGTCGCCGCCGACCGGCCACCTGCGTTTCATGCCGCCCGTCAGCAGCGCGCTGTGGCACGGTGTCAAGGTGGCCGACAAATTTGGGCCCGTGTGCCCGCAGCGGCTGCCGGAGCTCAGTGACACGATGCCAAGAGGGAGGGTCGAGTATCTGAAGAGATTGCTGCCCTACCTGAAGAACCAAAGCGAAGACTGCCTCTACCTCAACATCTACGCGCCGGTTCAAGGTAAAGAATTTCGAATTGATAAAGCTCCGAGAAGGAGGAGGACCCCTTCTCCGTGCTTCTCCGGGTCACCGTGTCGTCTTTCATCGCGCTCGGAATTTCTTTATACCGCGCAATACTGTACGCCTTTATTTCGTTCAACTACGCTCGGAATCTCGCGCAGTATTCGCTCGATTGTCTTCTTTGGAGTCGTCAACGAGTCTCCGAGATGAACGCCACTGCGGAGGAGGTTTCCCTGCGGTTCCTAGGTACATACAGTTGCATGGAAAGTCGGGTAAATTCGCCTTAATTATTGTCCAAAGGGCTGAATATTACCGATGAATTAATGCCTCTCCCCGCCCTCCGTCGTTCACCTCTACTCCGTTTCTTCTTTTCGTCCGCTTCTCGCGTTTTCATTTCCAACAGCGCGGCTCTTTGTGCGCGCTGGATACATCGGAGTCTTTTCGAACGGTAGAGATGCATGCCAATTTTTCAACAGCCTTTCATCGACGTTCGCCGCTGTCAAAGGAACCCGCGGCGCGTTTCCGCGCTCCTAGATGGTGACACGAATTAATTTCGATACAAACCGATGAGAGGAAAGGAGAAAGCGGGGGAGTCTCTCTGATTTTTTTATCTGTGACCGTAGGTAAATGAACGTTCCGTAGTTCAACAAAGAAAGACGAATATGTTTAAACTGTTACAGTTTCTTTTTGTGGAATTCTCTTTTGAATAAATGTACTTTATGATCTAAAGAGCAGGGATTGTATGGTAAAACTTCGTATATTAGGACTAATGGCTACAGAAGAATTTTTAAGTGAAAGAACGATATTTTTCTTCCGTGGAACGCCATCAATTTTCAACTCTTTATACGCGAATATATTTTTCATGGTTTGTTGAAAACGGAATTGAAATAAAATTTTTTGTTATCCTGGGCTTTCAATAAATTCGAGAAAATTTTAGGATACTCTACTACATTATACAATTACTTATTAAGTCAAATGTTTAAAATTTCTTTTTAAGAAAAGAAGAATTTATCAAACTTTTTCGGATTTTGTATGTGCTATAAAAAATTTACGTAAGATTCGTATTCTTTCGATAAAATTACAGGAGTGTAACCTACAGATCACATATATTTTGTAAATGCTTAGTTAATGAACAAATAGTGAATGCAATCTACGCGTCTTTTTACTACATTTGTTTTCACATAATGTTCTTTCATTTATAAAAACCACTTGAATAATTAATTGTCATTACATATTAATCAATTTTAAATTAATATAAGTTTGAAATGGCTGTGAAATAAAATCTCTTTTAGTAACTGAGTTAATAACTCGTTAAATAAATTCGATACATGTAATTACTTCCCATACATATAAATTAAACGATGTGAAGTCGCAATGAATTGCTTCAGAACAAGAAACATCAAACAAACATAAACAAACGTTTAATATTTGCCCATAAAAACAGATTCATTTAGCGTGTTTCCCTCATTTTCACTTGTAGCATATTCCTGCAGTTTTCTGGCAAAATATAAATCTCCTTATACAATTTCATTTCAAATAAATTTATCGACCATTTTAGCTTCTCAATTGTATAAATCTTTAACGTTTAATTCTCTAGGACTGCGTATTCTGATAATCCAGGTTCTGCTGGAATTTTTTTTTAAGTCTTCTGAACTTGGCGATTATCTTAAAATGTATTCATCGTTTCATTGCTGAATCAGTATTGCTAAACGTGTATCGCGATTAGCGTACGATTGAAGATAGGCTTCAAAGCTCGTTTATCCCTAATTCAAGCTTCAGTATCAATAAAAAAAAGAATCTGTTTGCGAAAGCTCGTGTTCAAGGCAGAACACGTTCCATGGATTTCGCTGGAACTCGCTGACCACTTGCTCCTACTATTTCGGAATAATAACCCAGCAGCGAGCCATTGTTGTCGGCCGCAAACAAAGAATCCATGAAAACGGCCATTAATTTGCCGATTTGAATGGGAAGTGTTATTTTATAGCCGGGTGTTCGCTTCCCATAAATCGTTTTGCGCTCGTGGAATTCACCTGATCACCCTTCTCCCTCGCCATTACGGCGCCACCCCTTTGTGCCTTCGCTCTTGCCCGCACACTACACACGTACTGCCAATTTTTTGTATTCCACATGAATCACGCTGAAATATATGGCTAAGTAGATTCATTGAAATTTCCCTATACGAAAAACTGCAACATTTAACACCTTCGATTACCGCGTCAACCCAATTCGGGAACATATTATGCTTTCAATGGACTGCGTCGTTCGCACATGGATGGCAGTTGCAGTGAGCTGATCGTGAACGATCTAAGTAGACGAAGAAATAGAATAGGAAGTCAGCAGGATATTGCAGAACTACTAAAATATCACGAAGCCACTGCAATATGTAAAATCGTAAAATACGGCAGATTCAGTTCAAGTTGCTCACGATAGGTTGGACAGTATATTGCCTTTTTTAGAGTTCTTCTTTGGAGGAACCATTTTATTCTTCTTCCGAGTGCTACACAATCTGCACGATCTATGCCACAGTTTCTTGTATTATACAAGAGTCAATAGCTTCCGTTCGCAGACGAACATTGGCTGGAGTAAACTTATGAGAGAACTACTTCAAATGTTACCTCCTGTTTTAATGAGTTTCGACAGAGTGATAGAGCTTGAAACAATTGTCACAATGATATTCCGCGCTGTCTCGAAACGTGCACGGGTGTCCTGCTTCGAAAAGAAGCTCTCCCATTGTCTCCTTTATGATTTCATCGGCAAATTGAAGTTTTAGGCGATCGAATCTTTCACTTGCTACGATGATAGACACAGCGAAAGGCGAATAGACTTTCCGCTTCGAAAAGTGCTTGTGGTCTTCTTTCGAGACAAGACTGCACACTTTCATGGATATACATTAACGAAAGCAATAGTTCTAACATTGTGAGCAGTTCCCTTGAGGTCAGATAAAATTTTTCTAAAATTTCGCTTGACAAAAAAATGCTTTAATCAATCTTTCTACATCATTCACACATTTACATATTAATTTAATCTTTTTACATATACAGATCGCTGAAAGTAAAAGAAATATTTCACGGACTCGCTGTCATCTAAGAGAAAAATAAAAAGCAGTGTAAACAGTATTGTCTTAATTGAATTCAATGCTATAAAATTATAATTTTTGTCATAGAACAGCTACATAATTCGGGCGAAATATTTCGTGGATCGTGGTTGAAGAACACTGCTTTAAACAACGCTCTTCGCAATTTGTCAGCGTTGGGCGGTACTAAAATCGTTCGCTCCTCTCATCTAGTGTTTCTGACTGCCCCGAAAATGAAACGTAGGAGCGTGTTTCGGTTGATATTAAGGTGATAAACCGATAATCTTGTCTACGGGAGCGCGTGTGCGCGCAAACCGTAGCAGGCTGTTCTCTGTTCCGATTCAGGCCGCGCCTCACCGTAGCCATTGAGTTCAATTTCGTTCTGCCCACTTATTTGTGCCGTTCACGATACTTATACCTAATCCTCGGCGCGATACGTGTTTACAGATCTCTTCGGTCGGCCGAAAATACATCCGTACGTACGGGGGAAGTAACACGTTCGAGGCATTTGTTTCAAAGGATCCAGCCAGTCGGTTTCTATCCTGCCAGACGCTCCTCCCGCCTTCGCTTATCGCTTACCGACTCGAGAGTGAAAAACGACGCGAAGCTCTCTCCGGGAAGAAGCTTCCCCTGGCCTAGATCCCCGGCGAGCCGACCGCGCGCTCGACCTAGCTTCAACGGGTGAAATTTCGCGGATCGTTCTGTCCTCGTGACCGTTTCTTAACGAGTCCGACCGGTTTGTTAGGCGAATGCTTAACGAATCTCGACTTTCCTCGTTTAGTCTCATTGTCAGTCGAATGAATCCGTCTCGGCGCAAGAGATCGTCGGAGAACGAACGTTGTCATTCGTATTTTAGTAGATTCACGGAGAAGTTCCGGCAGGTCACGAACGCATACCCCTCGGTCCGTGAAATGGCGAGTTGTTTCTCCTTAGGCAGGGTTGGCCTTCTTAGATGCGAAACAGAGGGGAAACGAGGTTAACCAACTAAAGCCCCCAGGACGGCTCGTGTCCAAGCGACCTGAGCGCCGTGAAAGGCAGTGCGACTAATGTGCAAACAGAATTAATTAGGAGGGGGCCAGTGTAAAGCGAAAAGAGCTAGGGTGAATCGCGGTAGTTTTCTTCGGCTGGCGGCTTTAATGCGAGCCCCTTTAATCCAGACTCGGCCGAGGCAACGCGCGCGAAACGTATTCACGTAATTTCTTGATCGAGGAAAAGAAATTGTATTTAAATGGACCATGCAAATCTGCGGCAGGCCCGTGGCATTGCAGCATTACGTGCACCAGGGAATCCTGTTATGCTAATTCCCCCGGCAACATTTCGCGTTCTACCGCGGCCTCCTCGATGTTTCTACAAGATCTTCTAGTCGGTCGATGGAATCCTACTTGCGTGCGTAGGGTGCGTGTTTCAGACGTTGGAGTAATTACAGTGGTTCCGAAAAGTATTGACGTACTCCATTTTTTTTTTATAAGAACTTTTTTTAGAACAATGACATTCTATTGCAGAGTGTACGTAGTCGTCGTTATCTTACCAAATGTGAAAAATGTTTATTCGCAGACTCGATAACATGTTATAAAAAAATTATACAAAAGAAACAAAGAAGAATTGCCATAATTCTAATTTTGATAAAAAGTTTATTTCTAATTTCCGAAATTTTATAGGTCCAGAATATTTGTTAATTGTGCAGTTGAAATCGTGCGACGTTAGCTGGCAGTAAGAAAGCGAAAGCGACGCGTTGAATCTGTGTTTCACATAAAATAGAAGCTTCACGAACAGAATCATCACGACGCATGACTGTGGTTGAGTGCTGAGATTAAGGTGCGGCTAACCTCGTAAAGCATCTTACACGTCACGACTAATTATGAAATTTAATTAAACCGCCGGCATCGTGCGCGTGAGGCTTTGAAGTTGGGCGAATCGACTCTAGCGTTTATTTACTAGGAGAGAAAGAGAGGCAACTTGCTACCAACACCGAACTTTATACTTTTCACACCTCACGGTTTCTATAACATATTATTCAATGAAATCGAATTATACAAATAAATCGTACAGAACTTTCAAACTATAACCTAGAGTAAAATTTAGAAATAATTGGTAAGCGAATAAGATACTCAGTTAATGCGCAAATGTTTTCTTCAAGTTTTAAATAATTATTTGAAGCACCTTTGATATTGCAGAAGACAGGAGAGTCTGCATCTGTTTAGCTTTGAAATTTCTGATCAAACAGCGGCTTGAATGGATCTCACTGTAATTATGTTAATTACATTACTAAACATTTTCTCATGCTATATTTTTAATCTAAATGCAACTATTATTGGAATTATAGTAAATGGTACAGAACAATATTTCAGATACAGTCAACATGTAAATGCCTTTAAAAAGAATCTTCTAAGTTAAATTAAATTTTCTTCCAGTTACATTCTTCAAATTTTGTACCCTCCAAGGTAAATAATGAGAGAGTTGCTCTCATTCTACATCAAATGACAAACAAATCATTATTTTACCTGCATACGAAAGTGCAACTTAATTGACTTGATAATTTTCGAGCAACTGTGTCACAGTTTTGTGAAAAGTCGTTTAGAGAACAGGATTAAAATTTCTGGTGTTCCACTGCAACTTCACTTCTATTTTTAAACTCGCTATTTTAAAGCATCTCTTTCATGTTTTTTACACGCAAGCATAAAGAATCTCGTCTTTCGTTTTCCTGAATATTCTTTTTGTAACTCTCTTAACACGAATTTCGCTTTAACAGTTTAACAACACGTTTTGCAAGATTAAGTTGTAAAAAAAAATGAATAAACTGAAATGCAGATATTTAGAGTTAAAATATCTTTGACGATATTGCATAATCCGTCCTAGCGAGAATTCTACCGAAAGAATCTCCCTTTCTTGCAATTCGTCCCATGCAGATACAGCATTCCCAAGGTATCGCGACACGTCCATCCATTTTCGTTCCCTCTGTTCATCTTCCAAAGGAGAAACCGCGAAGGTATTCCTGGGATCACGATCGGATGGAATTCGTGGAATAACATCGGAGTAGCAGCGGGTAAAGAAAACATGTGCGCGTCGAGAGCCGGCAGGACTTTTCAATTTCGAGGGGGAACTCGTTTCGAAGGAATAACGTAGCCTCTTTTGACACCGGTGGGCAAAGTGTTGGGTTTCGCAGGAATCCTGCTGCGCGCGCAAGTATACATCGGATCATCCGGATAATAGATTTGCCAAGGGTAAACTCGCGGAATTTGCGTGCCTCGTTTCGTCGCGTCCCTGGCAAATTTAAAGAAAGCAGCCGCGTATCACGCGACGGGCGTGTTTGTCGAAATCGCGTGGCCGATCGGACAAACTCGGCTTAACGACGGTGGAAAGACTCGGTCGCCTGTGCAATGAACCGTAAGTTAAATTATGTCACGCGTGACGTCGATTTTTTACACGATTAACGCCACCGAAGTAGTTAAAGTGGATTATAACGACTCCTCGTAAGTAGTATAGGGGCGAAATTGGTCTGACGACTCAGCCGAGCTCCCGACGCGATAAGGGAAGAAAAATTCGACTCCGAGAGAAATGAAAAACCTTCGCGCTTTATTTTATTACTGAAATATTTCTCTTACGTTTCTTACTTAGTGTAATTATGCGGACAGAGCCTAGAATGAAAGGAGGAAAAAATGACGCGAAGAGTTCATTGTTCAGGTATAGGAGTTGGTGCCGCGCGCGAAAGTTCAACGTTCACGTTACTTCACATTTTTCGTTAACGAATACCGAAGCACGCTTTGAGTGGAATAAAAGTTTTACATGTGACATAAATCATACAGCTGGCGCGGAGCAGAATTTAAATAACCTCCATCCACGGCGAAGGAGGGAATATACCCAAGAGTTTCTTGACTCCATGGATATAAACTCGATTAAAAGTCGCAAGAGGCGAGAGGTATTTCGATTCGCAACAAACCCGCATTTGGCGAACGAAAACGTTTCATTTATTCAGAAATCGATAATCAATTCGCTGAATGCATTTCCATCCTTTTGGAGGTATCGGTAAATTAAAGAGAAGCAAGGACCTATAAATTTTATTCCCACGTACTCCATATTTTTCTACCCTCGCGCAAATTTTTCGCGCGAAGATCGAGAAAGGCTCGAAGAACACAGGAAAAACATCAAACTCTATAACGACGTCCGCAACTCGAACAATACAGTGACGGCCGTAAATCGATCGCGCCGAAGGAACAGCCACGCGAATACGTGACCCCGTGAAACAATTGAAAAACATGCATTAAACGTGACAGAAAGATGATTTACAGACAACGGTACAGCATTTCGACCCACCTCGCGCATCCTCCATCTCGTTTTGCGTTATATTCTATCTTGATATCAAATGTCAAAGGCCTACTGTCTATAGCGGAGTGTTGGGTGACACGCAAAACTGAAACTTTAACACGCAAAATTGAAGCCTGAAGCTCAATCCTTCATTAACGAGTAATTATAAATTCTCAACGATATGATATACTTATTACCACGATGTATCCAGATATCTCTTGAAATAGGATAATTCTAGGAGAGATAGCGAACCAAATTATTTTGAAATAAAAGTACTAATAAAATAGTACCATAAACTGTTTCATCATATCTGACAACATGACCAAAAAATTAAGGCTTCCTAAAGCTACAACAATCTTCACAGCTGAAGCAAAGGCAGTTCTTGAAGCACTCCACTACATACAAAAAATAAACCTCCAACAGACCATTATCTACACGGATTCTATGAGCGTAATAAATGCTATAGGAAAAAAACATAACAAAGCAGCCACGAAGTCATACTGAGTATTATTCAAGAAACATATACAGACCTCCTCAACAATAATAATATAATATATAATACAAATTATAATAACATTATAATAACATAATACAAAGAATGACATGTGAATAAATCGTCGCTAATGACTGAAAGGTCGATGCGACGTAAAACCGGTATGGAAAAAAAATAACATACTCAGTAAGATACTAGGGGAAATGTGTCTAAAATGAACCCTCTAAGGTTAAATTCATATAAAAAGTACAAATGCACATTATTTAAAAAAAAGTAAAGTAGTTTTTGCAAATTAGTACATACATCTATCTTATCACTCGCGTAGATAAAAGTTAGCTGCCCCGTAGTTAAGGATAATTTTGTACCACTATGTCTATAAAATGATCCCCCGGGATGCTATTCACCCGGAACACCTATTTGGAATAAATAAGATGAAAATTGAAAAACATTTTTGGCATAGAACGAATGAGAATGAGGAATACTTAAAATCGACTATTTAGTAAACGTAAGAAAATGAGATCAGTTTCAGGAAGTCAAACGTTTCGTATCCAAGCGAAGTAATCTTGGAGAAATCGCAGGTAATATCACCAATAGACGGTTTTTATTCAGCAGAATTCAGTTTTTACAAAGATAAATAAGGAATTCAAACTTTAGTAACAGGTTTTCTTATTTTCTAAACATTACAACTCTAGTTACATTTTTGATATTTTGTATAGCTTCATAGATTTTTGCATACTTTAAATTGTCATAAATGCATAAAAATCCGCAGTCTAATCATTAGCATCATTGCTATCTACCTCAGCGCAATCGTCATGTCCTCATTTTAAACACATTACATTCACTATTCGTCTTTGTCATCTTCCGAATATTTTTCATTGCAGAACAAACATTCTGTGCCATTTTCATCTGAAGATGATTCCCAAATGTAGGCAGTGTCTATTTTCTTTATTCTTTTTCCTTTGGATTGTTGTACTTAAAATAAACATGCCAAAGTAACGTGCCATAGGTAAAATGGTTCCTGGGATTATTTTACCCTGTTAGAGGGGGGACCATATGCCATATAACATCCAATTTAAATGAATATAATTTTAAACTTGTAAAAAACAGTAATAAAATATTAATTAAATTATTGTTAAATTATACCCAAATCTGACAAAATCTACACAGCATTGAAGAACACCTTACCATAGATGTAAGTAACTGTTTTGAACTTTTGTTTTACTCACACGGTTCTGATACCGGCACAGCATTTCAATCAACACTTAATAGCATGCGAAGAGAACTGTTACAGATCGGTATGAAAAGATAGCATCACTAATAGCTGCAGGACAGTAACAGCCCGTTCAGACGATACGGTTTTCTGCTGGATAACCGAATCGGTAACAGGCGAAAGCAGCATCCACAAAGTCTTGCATTTTCGTCACCACATTCAGCTTCCAAATATACGAACTTATGGATTCTGTATGGTGTGTAAGAACTTTTATTGTAACAGCTCACTCATACTATGACGAATCGTTTATTTGTCGAATCTCAACTGTCTTGTTGTGTACTACCACATAAATACATTTCATATGCGCGTACTCGGCAAAATAACTGATTCGGTTTTATCCACCGATGACTTCAACATGCAGACAAAACGGAATGTCAAAATTGACCGAATCGGTTATTTTACCGTGTACGCGCCATAGAGATATAAGAATAGAGTGCGCGAGAGGGCTGAAAAAGCGATGACTGCTTAGAAAGAGAACTTTACATAGAGACCCCTGTGTCTTTGTCTAATCGCGCAGGTGCATCAGCTCAGATAGTTATCATAGTTACGTTTATGTTTCTTTTAGCTTCTTTGACGTTTCAAATATATAGGTTATTACAGATATATTGAAGCAAATTAAAATAACACAAAATGCCCAAAAAGTGTATGGTATGCAAAAAGGAAGCTAATCCAATTACCTATTCCAAAATGTACATGTTTTCAAAATTATCTATTGTTTGTCTTACATTGTCCGTAATAAAATAAAATGAAATTATAATTTTTGAATTTGAATTTTATTATTTATAGATGTCTAGTAGATAAAAGATTTTTTAAACATAGTCATCGGGTATTATTCTTATATGAATTTTTAATTTTGTGTAATTTTTTATACAGTTTTATTATATTTAATTTAATTGTTCTTAATTGAAAGAAAAATAGAAAAAATTATGGAACTCATGAACGATCCCGCTCCCAAGATATAGTATACTGGTTTTGCGCATGCGTTAATAAACAAAGACACAGGGGTCTCTATTCCGCGTTCTCTTTCTAATCGTTCATCGCTGCCACCTATGGGCTAGTATACGGCTCACGCACTCTATTCTTATATCTCTATGGTACGCGCATATGAAATATATGTATATAGTAGTACACAAAACAAACAGTTGAGATTCGACAAATAAATGATTCGTCGTAGTATGAGTGAGCTGTTACAATAAAAGTTCCTACACACCATACAGAATCCCTAAATTCATATCTTGGGAACTGAATGTGGTGGCGAAAATATCGTCTGAACGGGCTGTAAAGGCTGATTCAGACACGTTTAGTAATTTACTCGTGTAGCAAGTATTTTAGTAATTTGTTATGTATGAACACTAAAATTTAGTCGAGCAATTTAGTAAAACAATGCAGTTACTTGCCACTCGACTAAATTACTAAACGTATCTGAACCAGCCTTAAGGGATCATTTTACCTCGGGTGGATCGTTTTGTACGCATTTCTTCTAATATGTGTGAAACACGAAGGAAAAGCTAAGTAATTAATTATGTATGATTAAATGGATGGACAAATAGCATTAAAAACGCTGTACGATTTTGTACTCGATCGATTAAATGATGTGCCTTACAAGAAGCACCAGAGGAAATGGGAGAACAAGAGTTCGTTGTAAAATGTCGTCGAAATATTTCGCAGTCAACAGCGGCAGCATTAAGCGACAAAGCACGGGGGAAAGCTTTCGCGGACGATAATAATAACTTCCTTAATCTTCCGTCCATTGTCGGGAAATGTTGCAACTTGTTCGATAACTATTCCGAGGTTTGTATTATCTAACGTCGCCCTGGCGCCCGCCGCGCTGCATCGCCAGTCTCGAGTTGGGTTTTGTTTCGGGCAGACGGACCGAGAGGTTTCACCGTACGCGTTGAAACGTTTCTTTGAGCATCCCGGCTTTCGACGATTCACATTTCGCAGCGCGAATTATCTGTCGTCGCGTCGTGGCGCGAATTAAACGCAATCGTGATAACTATTTACATTCATTCGCGATACCAAACAGAGTGTTAACGATTCATAATATACAACCCGAAGGCTCCTGCCGTTTGAAAGGAAACGTTTGAGACAATACAGGCGTCAAAGACAAAGAAGGGAACTGGCCCTTGAAAAAAAATCGATCCTCCCGCGGCGTACAAAGCGATGATAAAATCGACGCCTTTAAGAGGAAAAAAAAAAAAAGAAAAAAATCGATTGCGAGAGCTGCGAGGCAAGCGTAAGAAATAATTCAAAGGCATTGTGAGTCGCGTGAATTCCAGTCGAGAAGCTTCTCTTACCAAGCAAGACTCTCCACGGTCCAATCATCCAGCGCGAGCTGATGGAGCTGTCAGTTGCAGAATCGGAGCCGAATGGCTCGTAATGGATTTCTGTGTAAGAGCGGCCACGACTAAAAGCACGAAAGGAGTATCGGACAGATAAATATTTAAATTGGCCGAACACCTAACTCCGAGAGTTGAGAACTTGCGGTTATTTAAAGAAGTTCTCGTCGAAGCAGCTTCCTCCGACGCAAGCGACGCGAGCCTCGAACTGAAGCGACGCGAAATCAATCGCTGGTTGATGTCCGAGATATCACGAGATATCTTGTCCCTTGATCGCAGCATTTAATATTTATAGAGCGTGCGAAGCACGCGGAACTCGGCAAGAGACTAATCGCACTTAGTGATCGGGATCGCAAGCCGCACCGTTTGAAGGGACAAGTTCGACGGAGCCCCCGACCTCGTAAGTTGACTTTAAAAGCGCTTCGAAGAAGCGGCTGAAAGACAACAATGACACCGTCGAAGGAGACGCCTTAATCTGTCGATAATTTCACATCGCACTCGATATCGTCGGCTAACGAAGTTTGTCTAGCAACGACACGCGCAGCCGCCGCTCAAGGATTTACGAGCCGATGAAGAGGCGTACGAGCCGAGTCCTCGAGGCGTATTATTCCCTGGAGCTTTTTGCATCGCGCCGGTTGATTAATGATCGATCGAAATTCTTGGCAAAAGGTCTTCGCGACCAGCGGGAGAGAAACATCGAAGGGAGGCTGAACGTTTTCGATCCTGCGAACAAACCTCCGACGATTATGATCATTCGGAGCGACTTGAACCGGGACGATGGAAGGGAACAATTTAACGGACGAGTGGATCTCGAATCTACATTTATCGCGTCGTACCCCGAACTTGAAAATCTGCGTGAAACGTGGCGCACGTTGGAGGTGGCTAACGAGAGTCTGATATTGCAGAGGGTATGTCGGCTTACACGGAAGCGCAGGGTGATCATGACAAAGACATTGTTATCGTTTCTAGAGCGCGCTGCAACAAGCTGCCGGAGGAAATAATAAGCGCAACCCGAGGAGCAGGCGTCGCCGAAAGTTAGTTGATCGTAAGTAGTGAAAGTCCGCGACGATTTATCACCGAGCGAAAGATTAATGGGCCCGCGTGCGGATTACTCTCGTTACGCGGTTCGAGAACTGATTTATCGGGCCGTTCGACAGCGAAAAGTGTGTCCCGCTTGCGTTTTCCGCGCAACGCCGGCCGCCGCGCCGTGTCGCTGTTTAATCAGAACCGGCCCGGCAAATTAGCTGTCGACAGGAATACGTAATCGCATTAAATAGTGAACTGTTCGCGAGAGCAACACCGCCTGCTCTCTCTGCTTCCGCCGTTGCTGCGGCGTCTGCATCGCCCTGACCTACATATTTTTTTTCGAACTCGACGCTACAGCTTCCCAAACAACTTTACGGCACAGGACTCGCTTGCGATTTTAATAAATGAATAGCACCGCGAACGGCGCACGAAAAGTGCGGCCCGCCCTTTTCAGCGCCGCGCCGCGTCGGTCGCGTTGGCCGCGTCGGGTCGGAGGAATCCTATTATTTCTCAGAATTAATACCGCATCGAAATTTATGGCCGAGTGGTATTCTTGTTGCAGCAACTGTACATTCTCAAGTTGCCACGGAATTGCTCGGAGGGTCTTTCGACCCCCGCATCTAACGATAGTTAATTTCTGTTGCCAAGGGGCTGGCTTCCGCGACTTGAAAGTAAGTCCGCGGCGCTATCTAAAAACGGTCGGTGTTCTTCTGAAATAGTCTGGAAGATTTAATAACGTGTTTCTAGAATATTATGTTGAGACAGAAAAAATGAATGGAGTTAAGGGATTCGCAAGGGTACATCATTAGGCCAGTTAAGTAGAGACATGAAACTTTAACGTCGTTTTTTTCGAAACTATTTTTATCAAACTGGCCTGCTTAAAATCTCAAAAATTAATGAAGTCGTCTTTATGAAATCTCGCACACGGGCGAAGTAAACGTTCCTTTATGGCAGGGATCATATTCAACACATCTGCAGCCACTGATTTATGTTCATAATTTTTTATTCGCTTCCCATGTAGCACTTACTATAGTTACACTCTTATCTAGAATATTTTGGGGTTTTTAATGTTACATCAATAACTTTTTGCATATTATGATATATTATTAGTTGATGTTTTCTTTGAAACAGGAAGAAAATGAATAATTCTAGCAGTATGTTTGATAGATCATTCTAAACCAAAAGATTATGTACAATGTGGACCTTACAACACTTGCTTCTTATTTATTAAAACAAATATAGATTCCACACGTTCATAATTAGAATAGACCAACTGTTTATTAATTAGTATGTATTTTTTTTTCTAATGCATATACATATGCTGAAGCTGAAGAAAGTATTCGAAATAAGGGTTTTCAGTTTTCAATGACCATTCGACTGTAGACATTATTTTTCTGATTCACTTATATTGCAGATTATGTCAACTATATGGACTGCGAATATTTATGCATTTATAACTGCAGTAAACATCCGAAAAGATACTAACAAATGTAAATATGTGAATACACAATCAAAATTTAAATGATTAATAAACAAAATTTAAATTATTTGTATTCCCTTACAAAAATGTAAATTGTAAAAGTGTGCGGCGAACTGTAAAAATATGAAATCCAATCGCTCAACTGAAGTTTACAGATTAAAATCAAAAATCAGACTGACAATAAATGTAATAACTTACTGCACCCTTGAATAATGCAACCCACAATTTTCTCGACAACGAATGAACCAAGTCAGTTCAAAATTAATCTTAAATTTCTCTGCTCCTTTTTGATCTACAATGACCTACCAAAGATACTGGAAAGTAATTCAATTTCTCCGTTTGACACCTTGACATTAAAGCAGCTGTCCCTTGTAATTTTTGAGAAAAAAAGTTCCTTTTTCGATGGTCCAAACTAGAAACCCTCCACCTGACCACGAGCAAGGGAACTAGACCGCGATCTCAACTTTTCATTCCTTCGGTGGTATTTCAACGCTTCCACTTCCTACTTTTTCTTTCGCATAATCCAGTTGGAGAACATTCGCGGGCGGGTAACATGACATTTCCAGGAATATTGCGGCGAATTCGTTGTTGCGCGACAATTATCCGGTTTCGCAAACGTGATTACCGATCGGGAATTCGCAAGCCACACTCGAATTCGTTAATAATCGTCGAGACCGTGGCTTAACTATACCGAGTTGCCGAGCGTAATGCCACCAAACGACGCCTTTAAATAGGATGCTGCATAAACATGCGACATGCGGCGCCAGTTTATCGATTCTCCGCGTGCCGCGTAGCGAGGCAATCGATAGGATCGGCCGATGGATCGAAAGGACGCTTGGATAATGCACCGTGTAAAACGATAAATATTTATCGCGAGAACATATTCGCGGGGTTGATTGCGCTCGTCGTCGTAAACGTACGGTTTTATGTTTGACGTTGCAAGACGCCGCAATGTCAGTCGAAACACGAGAGTTACGACGAGGGTGTGGATTTGAGCAGCCGTCGAAGCCGCGAAACTGCGAACGACGACAGACACCAAATTTCCGTTAGCGGATCCTATTTTTATTAGACATTACGGCGCAGCGCGGGGTTGTCGAGAATTCCGAATTGCTCGCGAGGGAGACTCAAACGAGGAGCAGCCCTACCTTCAATTCGGATCAAAGCGGAAGCTCCGCGAAGCGGAGACGGCCTCGTTGCCCCTCTTTGGGAATTTAATCTTCGCCCGGTTCCCTTCTTAACAAAACGCTCTTTATGACACATGCCTGTCTACGCGCACCGTAACAACGTTTCATAGAGGTTTGAAGCACCGCCCTCGGGCATGTTCGAGTAGTTTTATGATTACACCAAGCCCGTCGCGATATCTCCGCGCCCGGGGATAACAATCTCTTGGCCGGAGGCAATCCGGTCTCGCTTCTGGAGGAACCCCTTCGCAATTTATTACGAGCAGCGTCACAGGACCAGGCGATATTTTTCCACGGTTGTCGGGAACATTGCGACGATCGACCGAGATTTTGATCAGTGATATGCGCCCCCCCCCCCCCCCACCCCGCCGCGTCGTTTCCAGTCCGTTCCGATTTTAATTAAACTTTTTCTATTATTTCGTCGAGGGTGTCCCGTCCGCTTCCGGATCGCGTCCGTATTGGCGGACTCGCGGTCGCGCAAATAGAGCTGACTCGCGGGAAAATTCCGTCTGCGTGGAAAGCGGTTGACGAAGGATCCGCGTAGAATGAGGGGCGGTGTACAATAGGCAAGGAGAAGTCCCGAAGAGACAAAGAAATCGGACGAAAGCGAACGACCTCCTCCATCGCGACAGTCCGGTCACATTTTTAATCCGGCGAAACTTTTTGAATTATGGCCGGCTGTGGCGGAACGGAAAGGAAAGCGAAGGGACGAAGACCGAGAAGGAGGGCATAAGGCGTGGACCGCGAGATAGAGGTCGACGCGGAGACAGCGCGGAAAAAATTATATTCCTGCCTAATGGCTCCTACCTCGCTTTAAGGGAACAAGTCTTATATCCTGGCCCCGTCTGACTCCGCCAGACCTCCCAGTCCGACTCCCTCCGTCGACCTCTGTCCGCGGCTCGGACCGGGAACAGTCATTAAAAAAGACTTTCCACGGGCAGTGGAGCAGCGAATGAAAATGCCGCGGGAAGAGACAGGAAACGGTGGAAAAAGAGCGAGAAGTTCTTTGCCCCGCCGCGGGCCGTCTTCCTCCCTTCCTCTTCCTGTTCACGGCTTCCTTCGCTCGCGTTCTCTCTCGCTCCTCCTCGCCCCCCTTTGTCCTCTCGCCGTCCCGCGTCGCTCTGTTTCGATCCTGATCCTTGCCAGCGCTGGAGGTGACGTTTTATACAAGGGCCGGGTTTACCGCGGCCGCAGCGAAAATAATTGCGGGACCGTTAAACCCCTGCATCCCGTTGGAACTCACGGGAAAGCACCGTGGAAGCTTTCCTCGGGGAAGGCCGAGATCCAGCTACGGCCGTTTCGATTAACGCGGTTTTTAGCGGTGCCGCTTTCGGGTTTCGCTCGTCGACCGGTTTTACGAGCGCCGCCAGTCCGGAGAGTTGATCGTGAAACCAGACGAACCGGGGGCGAGAGGGATGCGTATGTAACGGGAGGACCGACACTTTCGTTCCGCGAAACAAAACGAGTCAACTCTCCCCTCGGCCGCCCGCGCCGCGCCGCGGCCCGCCGATCGCAATTAAGCTAATTGGGGATGCGAAAGTTTCACGGCGCGCGCCGCGCACCGCTGCGAGTCGACGCAGTTCGTTTCGTCTCGATATAATCGCGGACCACCCGCCGAATTAGGCCTGGCGCGTTGCGATCTCGGTGCGATTTCGCATCGGCGACGTTGCACGTTTCGAGAGATTCGTGTTTTTAATTGTCGAGGACGAGAGGGTTTGTGTGTTGTAGGTGGCGCGAGTGGATGATTGAATCGAGTGTTTTGGTACGAAGAACGAGTGTTTGTATACAGAGATAGCGAAGAATTGAACGGTTTGGACCAGGGGTTCTCAGTGTAGCAACGTGACCAAATTTATGGGGATTCGCTGTGATGGCTTGAAAGCCTCTAGATTTTGTCACAAAATTGCAAAGTGGAACTCAGTATATAATTGTCGACTTGGAAAGTATCAAGTAACAAACAATCGCTCATTTAAGCACATATGTTTTTAAAAAATAAGTATGGGAACAGATTAAATGTTGAAAATGACTTGTAATTTTGTAGCAGTTACTGAAACCTTTATACTATTTATACAGGGTGTTTCGCAATTCGTGGGAAATCTTCGAGATACAGGTACTAGACACGAAAATAATAAGAAAAGTTCTTATGCAATATTCTCGGAAATGGTTAGTTTATTAGTTACACGTGGTTTTATATTTCGTAAAGGCACATAACAAAGACTCATCCCCTGTAAGGTCAGTGACCGCGATTTGGACCCCTGCATCGTGGAAAAGTATCAGTTGTGTTACATTCGTCATCATTTCAATTTTTAATTAAAAATATGTGATTTTTCATTCGAAGAAACATCTCATTCCGATACACGTTGCGACTCACCGGGGTCCACTTAGGCCCAGAGAGGCCTGGGCCTTTAAGCGCGGTCACTGGCTTTAAAGGGGATGAAACAGTCTTACGTCGGCATTTTACGAAATTTAAAACCGCGTGTAACTAATAAACTAACCATTTCCGAGAATATTGTATAAGAACTTTTCTTATTATTTTCGTGTCTACTACCTGTATCTCGGAGATTTCCCACGAATTGCGAAACACCCTATATACATGCATTTCATGTTTCATTATTATTTTATCTGATTTTACAATTTCTCATGTTACATGAATTATAAAGGTTTGGAAACCACAATAGTTTAGACGAACATATCGTATTTAATTTTGAAAATGAAATTTTGAACGCATGCAAACACGCTTTAAGGAGTATGTGTGTGTAAGTTTTGGTATTATACATACATATATGGCACTAAAAATATAGCAACAACTCTCCGCTAGCTTTATCAGGAATAGTCAGATCGTTGCTGCGTTTTTAAACTCATGTGTAATTCGTGATCCTAGAATTCAGGTTCTTGGTTAAGTTTTCTTCATTTCCAGCCACTGTGCATCCCGTCGTTAATGTGCATCGAGTCTTATGCTGACGCGTCGTTATCATAGCGAATTCGCTTTAGGGCTGCGAACTTACGTTGGAAGGACGGGCGTCTCGTCGCGTTGCAAACGAAGAAGCGTGAGGGAAGTTGGCATTGATAACAAAGGGCTTAACGACGCAATAATTGTCTGTACGCGCGAGGACGTAGCCGTGCTCCGAGCTAAGGGCCTCGGCGTGATTCAACAATAGCACGGTTACCGCCGGGGACGACGCTCTTTCCCCTTAATCTCGCAAAACGTGCTGCGGTTGAAAAGGAAGCCAATAGAAACCTTCTTTCAGCCCTTTAATGAAATAACAATGACTATTGTCGGTTCTTATTACCGGGAACGTCCTTGGACGGTGTGGGTGATCGATACGGTTCTTAATCGAATTCGCGTAGAATTTCTATAAATCGATTTCACGGTTCGTTCAAAACGATAAGAATTTTAGAATTTCACGAGATTGTATTAAACTTTAGACCATGCTTCGAATATTTTTATTCATTTTAATTTTGCGGGATAGACACTCTGATACACAAATCAAGTAAATTAACGCGAGGAGGCCAGAGGTCGGACAGGTAATTTAAATATACAAATTGAGTATAATGGATTGCATGAAACGTTTAAATGAAGGGGAAATGAAGCGTAGAATGAAATGAATTCTGCAGGAAATGAACTGCAGAAAAAAAATAAAAGGTATTACAGAATGAGTTCACATTTGAACATAAATTTTAAAACTTATTATATTTTACCCTAAGCAAGAATATGTTTTTTTTTAGATTGAAGCTGAAAATTCTTCTATATTTATTTATTTATTTAGCTAAGAAACGGGCATAAATACGTCCAACAGTATAAATTCATAACCAGAATAAACCTATAAAATAGTAACAAAAACAAACAAGCTTAAGACTAAAAAATAAAAACTAAAACAAAAACAACTACCGACTAACTTATAATAAACTAAAAAGAGAGAACAAATAAAACAAAAGAAAATAGAAACAAAAAGTACAAAACAAAAACTATGACGGATCTTTTAAAATGCGGGGTGACCCAGAAAAAAAAATCAGCAGTGTTAACGAGGTTATTGGCATAATCACAAATTCTGTTTATCGGATCATGGTGTCTTATGTCTATAGAATGTTACAAATAATAAAATAAATAAATTCAATATGTAGGTTAAATTCAGTTGATCAATGTTCGCACCTACTTGTGACATACTGGAGTCCATCACTCATTAGCACTAATATTTTTCAGAATTATTTGGTTTGGAAAAAATTTATTGTTCAAAGTTACACACTAACAGTTTCATCTTGACGTTTGTATTCTCTATGTCTAGGTTCATTCTCCGACTCAAAATTAGTGTTTGAATCCCTTTCTCAAATTTTATAAAAATCTTTTCAATCAAAGTGTAATTGACAAAGCAAAAATACTTACTGGATGACCTAGTATAATTTTGATCGTTAGCGATCGAAGCGATACTGACGTCAATGCATAGTGATGATATCCAAACAACTCGATGGCAAAGTACTCAGTGGAAAGTGTCGAAAGGCATCGAAATTTCAGGTACTTGATATCCGTTTTCGATACAGATATTTCTCGAAGCGGTACCAAACCAACACAAGTACTATACCGAATCGATACCTGTTTGATACTTGCCGAAAATATCGATACCAGTTTGATACCTGCGTCCCCTTTGTTTAAACGATAAAAAGTAACTCCCTTCTATTGATCAACGAGTTTTCATGTTGTTCCGTAGAGGCGATTAATGTGTCAAATCGGCATCGATACTTTTAGAATATATCAAACTGGTATCGATCGCGCTCGATACTATTCGACACCATGTCATGATTTAGAGATTGAAATCGATAAAGTTTGCGGGGCATCGTTAACATCACTCGCTAATTACCGTTTGAAGCTTTCGTGCGGAAGCCATATTCAACAGAAATTTTATCCCAATTTCGGTAGTTCTGCAACCAGTTTCATCCGTGGACAAATAACGGATTGATACTCTATATCGTGCGTATCATACGTTTGGATCGTTTTATATAATATATCACATATAATTTAGTAATTAATATACTACACAGCTTACACTCGGCAACCTCGACCGGTAATAACTGCTGAAATTAATATGATTCCGACAAATTGATTATTAAACACAAAGTGTCGATAAATGAACGGAAGCTTCGGTTTCGATGAAAAATCCATGGTCGAATCCACCGCGGAACGGGTTCGGTCGACGATTAATGTTGCACGGGGTTAGTCGGAGAGGGGAAAGAAAATAAGGCTACAAGTCCGCAGAACGGTGCCGGTCACGGGCGTGCTCGACTTCTTGCTTAATGCCCCTTCTCAAGAGACTGCCACCGCATCCGCAGCACCGCACTCGGACTTGTCCTTTATCTCTCGAATCCCTGAAGGGACGTGACCGCCAGTCCGGGACTCGGGATTCTTGGGAAAGCTACTTTATCACCGCCCTGCTGTTTACCAGTTCGTAATTCCCCTTAATTGCTGGACGAAAGCTCGCAACGGAATGACGATCCGCTATTGCTACGCTCGATAAATAATGTCCATTTGGTCGCGAGTTAACAAGCTACGCTTAGACAAAGCTTCTCGTCGCTGCGAATTATTGATTGAGAGTATAGTTTCTATCGGGGATGAAGCAGAACTGGAAATCTGGGTGAACTCCTCTTTCATTCGCCACGGCGATTATCAATCCATTGGAATTCGGATTAAAATGATATTCGGTAAAAATACATATACTGTGTTATTTATTGCACGTGGAAAACAATAGTTCGGGTTGTGTGATTTAGCAATTTAAACGTCACTTTGAATTTCGTATTTTCAAAATTATTTTTAGCATCTAGTAGACAATTGTTGTCATCATTTTTATTGTAAATGTTGTTTGCAGGAAGAAAAGTATTTTCTGATAAAAGGAAAAGCTAGCAAAAAATTCCATAACTATTGTACCAATTCAATAAATAGGAATGTTAGCGTTTGAAATATTAAATTCAATAATCCAAAAATGAATTTCTATATTTATATCTCATTGCATCTAGGATGAACAACAAATTCTTTGTCAGCAACTTTTTATTTGCTCTTACCGACAATTTCTGTCCGTTTCCTGCCATCTTCTTTTTCCATGTTTTCTACTTTCATTTCTTCTTTTTCTCCCTCTTGTCTTAAAAGCTCCTCTATCTCTTCTAAATTTAATTTTTGTTACTGCCCCGTGTACAGTATACAGTAGTCTCAATGCCATTTTAAGTCCACTTTGTATCTCGCGTTCGCAGATAGCGCCAAAATAAAATTTGGACTTCATATGTATCTAAAGCTAATATGTAACTCTCGAGTTTGTACTTCTATATACGTATGCCGGAATTTAGTTACAAAACTTTTAATCAAATTTTTATTTGCTAACTCAGTTTTCAGCCTTTTATTAGCCATTTGGTTAAAAGAACGGATTCCAGATAATTCTCTGTTACTTCATTAAATCTTTAGCGTTGCAAATTTTATCACTAGCTTGTGGATGTTAGTACACATTCATATTTTGACAGGTTCAGATAAAAACTGAAATTTGAATAAAAATGTGTTTTATCTTTCTACATGCTGCAACAATTTTTTCGCATTTTATATAACTTGTCCAGTTATTTATTCGCTACGAATTCATAAATATCTACAGTCCATTTATCACTAATTCTCAAGTATTCTACAAACTAAATCAGTATGTAGGTATTACAGATAAGAACAAAAATGTTCATTCGTCTCCATACGAAGTCAGTGAAAACGCATTCGAAAGCAAGATATTCTTGGATTAAGCATGAACACTTTCACCAGGTGATTCAGTTCGAGAACATTGCTGTGGTATCGCATTATTTAGCCCAAATTGTCAAAGCAGTTCCATGAGAACGCATCGGCGTCCGACAAAGCATAGAACAGCGATCGTTGCAGAAAGCCCAAATACGTCCCAGGACTATCTGGAGTGCTTCTACGTCCCCCACAAGGAAACTTTGCGAAAAGCTACATGGCTTTAAACACAATGGCGAAGCGAACGCAGCTCTGACGTTTCTGCCGGGGCTTCCTTAAGTAATTCGCCCCGTCGTTACCGTTATTCCAATTTTCTTTCCCACTTTCCTCCACTTCTTCCCTTCGACTTCTGCTGCACTCGAAACTCGAAACTTTGACCCTTCAGAGACCAGCATCCAAGAAATTGCAAGCATGACTGTCTGTTTATATGCAGAGCGCGGTCGAATAATATGCACATATAAGCGGGTACTAAGTGATTCTGTTCCTCGTGAAAAAACGAGAAAAAGATGTGGCATTAAATTTGTTTATTCGGCGGTTGGTTTTCGAGAAAATCGAGTTTAAAAATCCGGTGCATATAGGTGCGTATATGCAATTACGGCTAAATAGGGAAGCGTTTCAAGCATTACACTTCCGTTTTAATGAGCTTCGGTAGAATGATAGGGCTTGAAATGCAGATTATACTAATATGTAGGTATTCGTTTTAGGAAACACAATTAGTGATTTACGAAACGTTTAACGGTACAGTTTCAGATTCAATTACATATTTAATTGTAAATATGGAAAGCAGTTTAATCCAGTGCTCATGTTTGAAAATAATAATTTTACGGAAGACAAAATCGTTAACATGTTATAAAATTGAAGTTCATCCTTAAGAATTGTGGCGATTTCATAACCTCGCGTTTCGGTCAAACTTTCACATCGCTTCAACGTAGCACACACGAAAAGTACAGCGTTGAATATTTCGAGAACCGTTACTCTATGCTGCCAAATATATCACTATAATCCGCTTTTTAAGGTCTATCATCCTAGCAAAGCTCATTAGAAAAGAAACGGAGCGCTTAAAGTACTTCCCTCGTAAAATATGATTCATCGTCTGAGGTATAATCTATCGGATTTCTAAGCAACGTTTACATGATATTTGTTAGTTGCTAAATTAAAAAATGAACGATAATATTTTGTTAAATATTTTAGCATATTGATTACAGAATTGTTAAAACTTTCTTTCGCTGTACCAGTCTAATTACAAGTCTGCGACTGTCTATGCAAATTAATAATTTTAAAAACACAGACATAAAATTGAAGCTTAAATGAAAATGTTTTACGTTCTTTGGACCCTCTTGTATTCACACATCCTGTTCTACATGAGAAAAACTTGGGAGTCATTTCGCAATGCCGTCTCACCAGCGAAGCAACTACAATTAACACCCAGTTAAGTTGAGAACATAGGAAAGCTTATTTTAGCATTCGAAATACACTAAATACGGGAATGTAATATTATTACAAATCGCGGGGCAACGTTGCGTCTATTAATTACAATTCCAATCCCGTGAATTTCATAAACGCTATCGATCCAATCGGTTATCTCGCATCTATAGCACGAAAGATGTCGACGTTACACGCGCAGAGGCTCGAGGGCGCAATCATTGTAGTCCGCGCTGGGAGCTGTAACTTGCCGCATTCTCGACGAGTTCGTTGGCCGGTCGTTTCGATATGGGAAACGGAATGATGTACAGCTCGGAGCGTAAAACGTGCTCGCGAACCACGTTCGCGAGACAACGTGACAGCGCCGTTCTGTAGCGCCACGATTTCTGCCCTACTTTTCGCAACCGGGCGCGCCCTTTTCCTCTTTCCGGGTCCCCCTCCCCCCTGCCTTCGCTCCAGGAGCAATTATTCAACACACGCGAAATTGAATAAATTCCCGCGCCACGCCGCGTTCATTCGGAATACAAACGATAATCAACGGTCGTTAATTTCCCTCCCTCTCTAAATTGGTACCTCTATTTACGCAGGTGTCGCAGGTCGCCGCGGAAAAACTAACGCGAGAATTACAAAGTATCGGTCGCAAATCGCGATACGTTATCACCGCGCTATCCCTGTATTTGCATCGCTCGACGATCCTCCAAAGAGAAAGGGAGAGCCACGTCGAACGGTCAAACGTTGAAATTATTAGACAATGCGACGGTTGATTTTTCAATCACTGAAATTGAATGATCGTTTAAAATAAAAAAAAAAAAAAAATCATCGAGTGATACTTTGTAGTCGATTTCGACAACGGCTGCTCGCCCTAAGCGGTCGCTCTCGATATCGCTAATTTCGACGTTGATCGCTTTCGATGCTATTCTTTGTTACGTCAATGATACGCGGTGCTCAAGCTTCTCGTTTGGCCCGTCCAATCGAGCGCGAACTGGCTGTTGCGCGAACCGTCGGCAAAACTCGAAAGGGTTCATTCTGTTCAATCGATTCTCTCACGTCCCAGGCTGCTTCCTTCGTCCGTGGTCTCTCGGTTCGCGTACGAAACGAACCCGCAAAGTAGGATGAAAGGGTGCGAGTGGCCGCGCGAAGAGACCGTCAGCTGCGAATTTCATGACACAAGGAAGGGGTTTCCATTTCCCGCCGAACGATACCCACGGATAATTTTCTCCGTTGGTGGAAATAACTTGCTCGGTCCACTTTGGTCCGCCGTGACGCCGCGCCGCGCCGTTGTCGTCGGTGTTTTACAGGCCGGCCGAGAACGTTTTAAATCCTGCCTCTGGGTTCAGCTCTTCCTCTTCTTGCCCTTTCGTGTTGCTCGTCTCCGCGCCCGGCAGGAAGAAAGATGGGCTGGACCGACGGCAAAAAGTTCCGACGTTAAGTGTGTCTGACGTTACCCTCTTGTTTCTCCTTTATTGTGTATAATGCGCCACTTCCCTGATCCACTCTGCGCTTTACGCTCCCTCCTCTTATTCCCTGGACTTCTGCGCCGGTTCGATGCAGTTTTCCCTACGCGATCCTGGAAAATCCGCGGGACGATTCGAAAGGGCTTCCTTCGGAAACGATACCGTGTGTTATGAAACGCAACTATGGTATAATAGGGGAGTGCGACAGTTCCGTCGGGATCAAGTAATGAAAATGGAACGGTTTTCGGATCTTTTATTTAATCCTTTCGCGTTGGTGAGTTTCGAGCGGCAATTCGCCTGTCTACTTTCTGATGGATTCATATCCCTTGCTGAGATCAACTTCAAAAAATAATTAATGTGGATAATAGATGGTACCTAGAGTTAAGTATAGCTGACGGTTGTTAATAAAGTATTCATTCTTTATCTTTTTCTGTATTGTGTATGCTTTTATTATAAAAATTAGATTATTATTATCTAAGGATACGTTTGTTTTGTATATACATCCTTCAAAGGGAAAGTATGTGCAGAGTAGTACACAGTGTGCCTAGCTTTGGTGATACAGTCGAGCAGGTAAAACAATCATTAAGAAAAACTCATACCGGATTTTCAACGCTTTCGTTCAAAGCTGCATCTTCAGTCTGTCAAACTTTAACACTCGACAGTCCCGCCAATCATTATTTTTCTAGTATCTTCTTTCACAGAAATATATTCCTATAAATCCCCCGCCATTCCTCTTCAATTTCCCCCGCTCTTCTTTCTCGTTTTATCCTTCGTTCGCCTCGTTAGACGGCCACTTTTCACAAGAATCAGCCTGGCGCGAGTCGCGACGATAAGAAAGGAATGATCACTTGGAACACGAGCACGTACGATTATTGTATGTACGCAATGGCCCAGTTTCCTCTTCTCACAGCTCACAATGCCTCCAATACGGCGTTTCCTGCAATAGCAACGGCGCAATACTTAAAGCGGTCGAATCGGCTTGTGGATCTCCGTCAGTGACTAACAATAAGCTAGAAGCAAAGATGAAACGTGGCAACGAGGAAACCGGGTCGGGGAGGAGAACAGAAAGAGCATACGCGACTCGTTATCTCGATTTTCAAAGAACCGCGCTGCCGTTATTCGTCGTTGCAGCGGAATCGTTTGTCTGTCCGTCGCACGATTCGCCGCGTGTCACGCGAGCGTCCACGGAACAATACGTGAATGGTTCGAAGTTAAGGCCCATTTAAGGCCTATTCCTTAGGGGTGGGCGGCTACCCAAGCCTCGGTTCGGCTTTTGATGACTCGGGTCGGGTCGGGACCTGAATGTTTATAATACTCGGATACCCCAAATTTTCGGGTACCTGAAGTGTCAAAGTCGGGTCGGGTAGTGCTTGGGTCGGGAGGTTCCTCAATCTGATTTTATACGCCTCTTAATACCACCTGATTTTTTGTCAGGGACACTAATAGGAATATTGTAAATCTAATAAAGAATGAAGAAAGAGTAAAATCTGATTAAAGAATCAGCCAACCCGCGTCATAATATTCAGGTTCACGACCCGACCCGAGTACTACTCGACCCGATTTCGACTTCGGGTACTCGAAATTTCCGGGTATCCGAGAGTCACCAATTTTCGGGTACCGACCCGAACCCGCGGAAAATACTCGAACCCGAAATGTCGGGTACCCGCCCACCCCTACTTTTTATACATAACCGAGACGTGTTTATTCCGGGGCAGAAATCTAAATTAGTGTTCGTGTTTAGGGGCGTAGTGGTTTATGCATGAACGAACCAAATGAAGAAAATATACATCATGCTTTATTCGTCAATCCGGGAAGCGAATGTGGAGCAAGAGATCATAAGGAGCGCAGACGCGCGCGAATAATTTAATTTAAACTTAATGATTGAATGGTGGCTCGGAGCGTCGGCTAGACGTCAGTTTTTCTACGCAATCGACGAGCACGGGACGCTTTCAGACGCGGATTCTTAACTCGCGACGAGACGAACACGAAGGAACTCGCAAATACGTCGCAATTCGTCCGCTAATTGGACCGCGACGGGGCTCGCGGCTTCTTTGAAATCGGGTTCGCCGCCTATCGACCGTTTTATCTGTCGTTTCACCCGGCGGATGGCGCGAATTCGCGTGCCGGCTGGCGCGGATCCGCGAGGGCTAAGTGTTTTAACGACTAAAGTTTACGACCATTCATCGCGGTGGTGGCTTTTGTTCGTCATCGCGGCCGAATCGATAATCTATAAACGGTTAGCCAACTGGCGCAGACCCTCGACACTGGCCGCTTTTCGTGACATCGGCTCGTCCGCCGTTCGTCGTGACACAATTCGGATGCGATCATCGGTTATCTTGGGCGCATAACTATTCCAGCTGGCATCCAAGCGAGAAACGTCATAACCCGCTGTCGTTCCTGCCTCGTCCTGAATCAAACGGCTTTATAACCCGCTCGCCAACCCCTCGCCGCCGCTTCGATATTCCGCACGTCTGTTTTTTATTGGACAGCCGCGAGACATTATCGGGATCGCTCGCGAAGCCGAGTTTACATTAAGATTAACGAAGCCGGGAAAGGAAACTCGAGTCGGCGGCGCGCGAAGCTTCGTTACGAGCCGGTTTAAAGCTCGTGAACGATATACGTACACGTTATCCTGGCCGACGCGCGTTGAAGAAGCCTTATCGCGTCCGGTAAATGCAGTCCTTAAACCGACTTAAGAGCTCGTACAGACAGCCCGTTAATGTTTCATAATCGCGCGAGGCGCGAGTATAATTCCGGGTTATAAAGTCAATATAGACTGCGCGAAAGAACGATAACGCGCGATAATTAACATTAGCGAAGTTGGTAACACCTCCTCGGGAGGCAAGCTTAACGTTCGTCGTGGGAACTGGAATTTTATTCGCATAGTTCTTGTGATTTACAGCGGGAATTGTGTCGTTCGAGAACTATGGCGTTGCTGAAGATCGAAGTCGATGCTTCAATGGCGTGAAAAAGTGAAACAAAACTAACGTTAATTATTCAAATAAGTGTTAACGAGGTCGCACACCTCGGGGTCGACTGGCATTTTTATATAAAGGCTGGTTCAAATATGTTTAACAACTTAGTCGAGTGGCAAGTATCTAAATTGTTTTACTAAATTACTCGACTAAATTTTAGGGTTCATACAAAGTAAATTACTGAAATACTTGCCACTCGATTGAATTACTAAGCGTATCTGAATCAGCTTTAATAGGAATGAACCAGCTTTCATTCTTCGTTTCATTTATTTATTTTTATATTTATTCACGGGCAAAGACCCTTTGGTACAACGTATAAAAGAAAAAAGAACGCATAATGCAAGTATATACTTTTACATAATACGTCGTAAGCAGCTTCTTAAGGAGTCAAGAGACTGACTGAATAAGTCAACATTATGAACAGAGTCGATGAGGTTACATATTTGATTTATACAGCTATAATGGCCATAAGATGTGCGATGAGGTAGAGTGTATAATAAAGGGTGATTCCTTAGACTTCTAGCATTTGCATATAAGTCACATCTGAGTACTTTATACACAAATATAATATCTGAAATCATTTTTCCACTGCTCAACGTTTGAACTTTTAAAGCATTAAGCACCACGTCATAATTATGGTTATCAATTGACATGGGACACCTCATGTGTTTTGCAGCAAGCCTTAAAAGTTTATGCTGTACTTTTTCAATATTATAATCGTGAGATTTGAAATATGGAGACCAGATTATACTTCCATATTCAAGAATAGGTCTGGTCAACTGGAAGTAAAGAATTTTGAGAGAGTTCGTGTCTTTAAAGAAACTCGATACTCTGTGAATAAGTCCAAGAGTTTTGCAGCTTCTAGCAATAATATCATTGTAATGAGCAGTAAAAGATATGTTAGAAGAAAACGTAAATTCCTAACACTGCTAGAGTGGACAACGGCGTACTACTAATGGTATAATTAAAAATTACATTATTATTGTTATGACTAAATCTAACAAGATGACATTTAGACAAATGAAGAGATAATTGATTAACAGCACTAACGATAAAGGCATGGAAACATTCAAACTAAAACTTCAACTGTGCCTCAATAATCGTGCGACGGACATAAAAAATTCTAGGTCTAGGGAAGATTACAGTTCGAAGTTCTGTTGCATAATACATGGAAGAAGTAAGACTGATATACAATCGAGAGTCCAACGATCCAATGAACTATATTATAAACAGTCTGTGCCCGTTACGCGGTCGAGCCAGCGACAATCGATTCCCCGATGAATTTTGTTCGTATCGATACTCGAACTCGTAATCCACGATTATACGAGAGCTTTTAAGCTAAATTTACGAGATTTTCGCGCCCGCGCAGACGCAAATACCGACTGGTTCGGGAGCCGTAATCTATTCGCCGACGTTTTTCCGAATTTCCTCCGCAGAAAATTACCTTCGTGCAGCGGCGTTTGTAATGAGAAGGCATTTTCCTTGATAATATTGCAAGCGCACTTATATACGAGTCAGCTTGCCACGACAATATTTAAATTAGCTCGCCGCTGCTTGCAAGCAGAGCAGCGTTTCCGTTTTCCGTGAGGCGACGCGACGTCCAAAGTGTGGGTGGAAACAGAAGGACGCAGCTCGAGGACCGCGAGATTGATGCTCTTGGTTATCTACTGTGTTCTCCTCGCTCTGTGTCAAGGAACAGCCAGTCTAGGCAATTTTCGAAACGATCGAACATCGCTCGTTTCGACTAACGTCCACGAAAATCGGAAATCCCTATACTCCCGATTGATCGCGAACGGCTCGCTCCGTGATCGACAGTTCGACGTTAAATTTCGTGCGCGAGAGAATGTATGATAGGCGAATGCCAAGGGACATCGTGTCCCGATAAAAAGGCGGCGCACGGTTCTGCTGACGTTTCCGGTCCCTGGCGATTAAGAATTTATCGCGGACGCGGAGTACCGGGTCCGGTCCAATAGGATGGGAAGGATGAATTATCAATTTTCCTGTCGATGCCGCAGATTACGATCGCACACGCTCCCCGTGCTATTTTTGTCCCGATCGTTTATTAATTACAACTTGGAGACTCGACGGTAAGCAACAAACATCCAGGGAGATCGCGGCGCACCGATCCGTTTCAATTTGCCACTCGGATTAGGTAAAATATTGTGCAGGCATTGCTGTTGAGTACGACTGTGAAAACCCTCTTTGCTAACAATGACACAGGATATGTATTTATATATATAAAAAAAAGAACTAAATTGAATTAAAAGTCTATCATAACTTTTTATACTTTTCAGAATGTTTTTCATGCTTTGCTTTTTGTAATACTCACAATCAGTTCTTAATTAAGGATTCTTGATTATTTTACACTTATTTTAGTTATACGCAGTCGAGATACAAACTTACAATTAGTATGGGTAACTCAGTATAGTACGTCAAAAATTTCCTCAAGTATTCCAATTCTTCGTGTTCAAAGACTTGATTCAAGTCATTAGATAGCTTTATGAGCAACAACCACAATTTGTATTTGAATGCACTTCAAATGCAGACGTAGATTAGGGCGACAGTCCAATTCATACTATTGTACACGTGTCCCCAAATTGGATGTCAAATACACAAAGTTAAAAAAAATTGTTAGCCTCTACGAGAGTGGCCAATGGCAAAAATTGCGTTATCATACTGACATTTATTATCGAAAGTGCTTCTCCGAAGCTGCCTGGAAATTGGAGTTCTACTCCGATAAAGATAATTCCCGGTCGCTAAAGAGCGAACGAATTTGTGTGCACTAAATTCTGAGGGCTTCTAATCTTTCTGCGTTTCGCGGCTGCGGTACCCTTATCGGTGGAATTTTTTATGCCTCACGATCGCGCGAACCTACAAATTTCACGGTCGTAATAACCGGCCGTAATAACTCGGCAAATAATCCGCTTTTCGAACTTCTAAAAGATAAAAATAGGTAAAAGAGTGTACGGAGTAAGCGCAAGGGACAACTCCTCGAAGATAACAGGATTAACGGATGCATCAATTTCCCAAACTTGAGAATTACGAAGTCACCCTCGCAGACTCCGAACAGTGACCGCGTAATGGTATTTTGCGCATGGATCATGAAAATGCGGAGAATGCAATAAATTGTTTTGATATTTTTAATTCGGGCAAAGTAATGGTCCACAAGATTAGGACTGAAATACGACGGCAGGACGGTTGTTTTCGTAATGAGGAAACGTAACCGCGAACACAGTACCGCGAAGCGCACGTAGCCACTTAGCGATCCGTTTAAATGTCGCGATCGCGACTGCAGCTTTATAAATTTCTTAATTGCAACGAGCGCCTTGCGGAATCTCTAATTTCGGCGACGTGAAGCCCCGCCCCCTCTCCTCGTCGCCCATTCTCAGCCGAAACGACGCGGCGTCTTGAAGCATGCCTACATATAGCGAAAGCACACGAACAAACGTGAACGAATGCAGGGAAAATGAACACGCGCGAACGAGCGCGAACGATACAGAAGATAATAATAATAATAATCATAATACTTTATTGAACGGGTAAAAAACCCTTTGGTACAATAGATCATCCAAAATATTAAGGTAATAAATATACAAAAAAAAAAAAAAAAAGAAAATAAATATAAATAAAAGAAGACAAAAAATGACGGGTCACTCCTTTAACAACGATCTGAGTGTATTGCGCAGCAAATCGGGTGAGTCGTTATACAGATCGATGTTAGCACGGAATAAATTGGCCAGAGTACATATACGGTCAATAGAATTATGGTTGCCGAGCAGAGATCGGTGAGCCTTGACATTAAATAATCTGTTACCCCTCAAGTTTCGAGCGGGAATATTGAAATTTAGTTTTTCGAGGATAGACGTGCAATTTATTTTGTTATTGATTATATTGTATAAGAAAATTAAGTCAGCTATGATTCTTCTATTTTCGAGGGTTAAAAAATTGAAACTTGCTAGCCATGGTTTATAATTATGGCAGTAGGTATCGATTCCATTACCCATCTTAAACGCTATAATTCTTAAGACTTTATGCTGGATGCACTCTATTCTACTACAATGGGTCTTAAAAGACGGAGACCAGATGATTGAACCATATTCGAGAGTAGATGCTGATTCGCTTCTTTGACCTAAGTAGGAGAGGTGTTCGTCGCATTCGTTCCGGTGCGTTCACGTTCGTTCGCCCGTGTTCGTTCGCGTGCGTTCGCTATATGTAGACGTGCTTTTAGGCCGGATTCATATTGAGGGTGAGACCCTAAATCCAAGTCCAAGCCGCGCTTGGAAAATGCTCGGCGAGGCTCAGAGTTCAGCACGCGGAGTTCAGCTTCGGGATGGAATCTACTCCACGAGTCCTACCACGCGCTCGGTCCCAGCTCTAGCCGCCATACCATCTTCCACCATTGGTTTAATTTTAGGGCTCGTATTCTGGAAGAGTCCGTATCTGTACATCGTCCACCTTCAACCACTTCGAGTCCACTGGGGGTTCAGGGTATCCCTCCATGGCCACTTGGTCCACCGCAGCGTCCCCGGGCAGTTGCGAAGACCGAGGAGGCCCACGTAGGCCCACGCTCCCGGCGGCGGATCAACGCAGACTGAGAGATCCGTCAATCCCCCAGCTGTATTTATACTCCCGATGACTATTAATTCAAAGTCACAGAATTAATTAGATCGCGAAAAATTCAAATTTCCAATCATTTATTGCCTTTGATAATAATTTAAACTGCAGGCACTGCTATCAACAATTTTGCAAATTTTCTAGGGCAAATTGTTTATAATTATTATTATTAAATCATGAATCATAAAGCTGCTTGAAATTATTAGTTTTTGGAGGGTTTTTTCTCTTGATGCCATTACATACTATTGCATTACATGGTTATTACATACTATTGCCCGCACACTTGACGGCACTCGGCCGCCAAGCTAAAACTGTAGCGAGGAAAGGGAAATCGGCCAATCATAGTGCCTGATTCACATTGTGACGTCACTGCCCAGAATCGGGCGCTGTGACTGGCCGATTACCCCTTCCCCGCTGCAATTTTAGCTTAGAGGCCGAGTGCCATCAAGTGTGCGGGCAATAGTACTTATGCTCTTGGACGGTGTTACTTAAGCAAAGACCTTCTAGAAGAAACAAAATGACATTAGAAAATCTTATAGAATGATCTACAGATATGGACTCTTCCATGATACGAGCACGAAAATTAAAACAAACGGTGTAAGATGGTGTGGCGGCTGGAGCTCAAGCCGCGCGCGTGGTAGGGCCCGTTGAGTAGATCCTATCACGATGCGTGCTGAATCCCGAGCTTCGCCGAGCATTTTCCGCCGCCGTTTTCCATTTTCGAGCTTGGGATATCACGCTCAATGGGCCTCAAAGGGAACCCAGTTTTGTTGGAAACCACTTGGATGCAGTCGATTCGGAACGAAGCAGCGGACAGATTCCTATACCTCGACACTTTTCTCAGTCCGCGGAGACAGCGCGTCGACCGTCAAGCGTATTCGGTCCATTCAGCTCAGCCACAATGAAGGAGGAACGTAGCGGAGCTCGCCTAAATCTTGGAACACAGTTTCCCTGTCTGTCTGCGCCCGTCCATTGTCGATTCCCCGGTTGAATACCGGGTTTAAAGTTTCGAGGCTCGCGTGGACACGGCGTGTCGCGGCCAGCTCGCCGGATCTCGCCGCGTCGATTCGTCGCGAGTGGTGAATTTAAGCCGCGACACAATGCGGAAACCACTTTGAATTCCGTCGTCGAGGAAGTTGGAAGGGTGGCAAACATCTTTCAGCAGTCTTTGACACCAGTGGTACAGCTCTGCCATGTCCCAGCCGCCGGGCCTGGATTTCCGAGACTCGACGGCGAATCGTGACACGCGTCCTTCAATTATCGAATTGTGGCTTCTCGAAAAATTAATTGTGTGGGAAGCTGGAAAAGGCTTCGCAGTTTTTACTTTATAGAATTTTTGTTATAGATTTTTTTTTAACTTGTTACCTTATAACAACGTGTCACACTCGTGGTACCAATTCATCAATACCTCAAGTATTGAAATCAGCACCATTATGGTGCTACAAGTGATGAAAAAGACATGGTTGAATGTACCTTCGACAATTGACAATATATCCATTACATTACCTTTAAAACTTATGCAGTTAATAGTAGAAAATTATAGGTTTTTGTCTACTGTTTCAATTAACTCGTAAGTTTCCAGCTTAAAAAACTTGCAGAGCAAACGCCTAGTCCCCAGTTGCCAACGAAAATTAGGAAACATGTAATCTAGTGTGTGTAAAAGAGTGGTAATTTGGTTAAATAAGAGCTCGTCAATTTACACTAGCACGATGCAAGTTGATACAGCTCTGAAACTTGTTGACACGTGTTGGTGTGACTCTTAATCACTTTCATTGCCAGAAAAACGCTTCAAGTCTAAGTGGCAATTAGGTAAGAGTATTTTTATCGCACTTTCTATGAGTTCACTCAACGTTTTCATAACCACAAACGTAACTGCTGTGTTCCTGTCTTCTAGCTAATTTTCCACATTTCGGTGTTACGGTCGAAAAATGTCGCGTTTTGAAATACGCAGAGAATTTTAATTGCATAATTATCTGAGAAGGCTTCGCCTTCAACAAAGTAAAATCATAATCTATTTCGTGACAGCAAAAGTGTTAATATGAAATAATCCACTGATTTTATTTTTCGCCATATTTAGATTCTAAGAACAATTCAAGCTAAATAAAGCGCAAATCGTCTCCATTTTCCGATTCCAATTCGTCTTTGCCATTTAAAAGTCTGTTATTAGTTTTTTGCAGCGATTGAAATAGAGCTTTTGGTTTTTTTAGTGCAAACGGAGGAACAGAGCAACGGAGAAAATCCAATTAAAAGTAGTCAAAGTTAGTTGATATACAGCTTCAACATGCCTCGGGAAAAATCTATCAACTTGTTCCACGCAACGCTATCGTACAAAAACAGTTCTACAAAGAAAAGGGAAGCATACAAACGATGTAAGAGAACCTTCGAACGACGTCCTGTGACATCCAGTTAATTGAGAACAAAGTTTGATACCACACTTCCAGGAGTCAACATGAATATTAAAAAAACTAAAATATAGTACTTAAATAAAATTTTCTAACACAATGTTTGCACAGCTATAGTCTATTTTACACTTTGAATGCCACGTCATTCATTTGGCTGACAGCTATTTAAGTAGTTATGATTGATATTAATTTATTCAATTAATTCATTACTATGTCAACTTATACGTGAACAATATCAGTAATTTCCAATGAAAATGATCAGAAAGCGAGAAATACTATACAATAAATGAAAAAACGAATTTAAACTAATTTCTACTTTAAATTAAATTGATTTAGAAAATAGTTTTTTATATTGTAATTCATACTGAGCTTTTCGCAGTGTCACAAAAATTTCCTTACATCAATTTGCGCATGTATCAATTTACTCCGATTTCATTCGCACCTTTATTTCCTCGTCCTGCATTTTCCTTCGTTCGCATCGGAAAATTTTACTGAAAATCTCGTTGCGCTCATTTCCGAAGCATTATCCGATCGACTCGATACCGGTAACGCGTGATCAATCGAATTTAGGCGCATTAAATTCGACGCATACGGCGAATTAGACCCGGTCTGTGTCGAGTGTGTCGTGATCGCGTTTGTCGACGATAATGAATCATTTCCGTTATCCCGTTGTCAACGATCCCGTCTACTTCTGCCTCCCGTTTCGTTCTTTGTCGGCGTTTCACGCTGCTCGAACAATAAACATCGATCGATGGAATTTCGGCCGTCTTGTAGTAGAGCGACGATGAAATTAATATTTCTTTGATGGAAGTGGTTCTCTATCGCAACCGATGCATGCCTCGAATAGATTGTAACATCAAATAACCTCCTTCGGCGCAGCAGGGAAGGCGAAACTTGTCGAGAATTCCTTTAGTCCCACTTTAAGGGCAGAATTTCCTTAGTGGGTACGGTATTTACAATCGATCATTCGATTAAATCCAAATTCCATAGGACGCCAGCGCGGCGATAGTTTTCCAAGCGTTAACGGCCTCGTCGAAGTTTCAAATCGCCGTCGAGTCAAATTTAGGGGCGCAAACATTGGACGCATGCGGTTCTCGCCGAGCTCAAGTAGTATAGACGCGATAAAGGTCAACCGGTTGTTCCGATCATCGCCGTGAGCTTTAAGTTTTGAATTTATAGAGTTACTCAGCAGTTGCTAGTAGACTTTCTCGAGGACTTTGTTGACTTTGACGACCACAGGATTCCTGCGCACCATTCGTCTTAGCGCCACCTAAGCTTTTTCGTCGATCGTATTATTTGCTCGTTGTGCTTTTCGAACAATTTCGGAAAATAGAATAAAACCAATTTGCATTTGGGAACGCGTATGACAAAGAGGAATCGGTGAAATGTATAGCGATGAGTGATATAGGACAGTTTATGGTCAGGCATTCGTTACCGAATACCATTGAAAATAGTTTACGCTGGTGTTGGTTTCGGTTTTCAAACGAATATGTTAAACCGAATGTTTTCGCAAAGAGTTCAGTATCGAAACGAAAAAACTACGTCAATTTCACGTATCCAATCCATGTTGCTGCCCTCGATATACAGCCGCTGCCTTGGCTCCGGTGAAATTCGCGTGAAAGCTTTGCAAAGCTTGCAGCCCCGAGGCTTCGTTTGTAATTCTTCTAACCTTAAGTACAAACAGTCTGGCAGAGGTTTTTGTTTTGCATCGGAGTGCGCGAAAATACACGCAGAATACAGAACTCAATGCGGGGAGAGAGTTGGCGGGTTATTTTCGCCGTGGTTCATAATAATTTCAACGTAATCAGAAATGTTGACCTAAAAACTGCGCCACGGCAAAGGGAATTTCGGCTGACGTATGACGAAGTAGCACGCCACTATTTGTAACGTAAATGCAAGGAAGATTCGTGCCGATATTACGCTGACGATGTTTAAGTTTTACATCAAACAGCTCTCGAAGTGTTTGCACGTAATTATCTACCGGAGATATAAGTTCGAATAATGCGGAAGAGCGGCGACAGCGTCGATAACTGGCGGAAGAAACGATCGCAGCTGTTTTAGCGTAAAGCAGAGTAGTCGGGGCAACGTCAAAATCGAATGGCGCGGGGCGCATTCAATTCACTAACAAATTGCAAATACGAGTCACGTAGCAGAGATAGTGTTATCAGTAGTGTTATTTGTAGACATACACATCAGACTGATCGATGGGTCAGAGTTCCTGAACAGTTTGCATTACACTTCATGTACGTACAGTCACAAATCAATCAGTCACCGATGTCTACACACACTATGTAAATGGTAATACAATAGCACATGCAACATTTTCAATAACGGTAAAACGGCAAAATTTTCGATTAGTTACAGGTGCGAACATCTCGAGAAAATTTTTACATCCATTAATCTAGGCTTTAACAAAATGTTTTCGTAAATAAAGAACACTATTACAATATTTACATATAGTCAATCCCTAAAATCTACATAAACAAAAATAGAATTACCTATACAAAGTATTTCTAACTATAATTTTTAAATAATTTAAGGTACAAGTACTTACTGCGTGACTCCTTTATGGAATAGTATTAGAAATAATAACGTAACAAGCGTAAAACGACCTAAATAAATATAAAAATTCTAAATATTCATATATTTACAAACATTGTTCTTTGTAAATTCATAAAAATAAGTAAGTATTATTATATAATAATCAACCTAATATGTAATTTAGCTTCTTATGTTTCAAAAACAGCTGAATTTTATGACTAACTATTTCGAAAAGATTTATAAATTGAAGTTATTTATGAACATGAATATGAGCTCAAGCGATAGTTTAATAATTATATGTATGTAGATTTGATTTTGTAATAGATATTCGGGATTTTGATATTTTTTAAATAATTCCCTTGCCGTTTTATATTGTATATATGAATTTTTAGTAATGTCCCGATTTATGGAACGCTTCAAATACGTGTTTTAAATTCACGGACTGGTGTCTATCTCTCTGTACCAGTTGATCTTTATACTACTTATACAGTAGACTAACCTTCATGTTTCAATTATAAAAATATTTTCTGTTCAACAAATTTTTTTTAGCTCCAAATAGTAATACACATTTGCAAGAATGTGACAGCGATATAAATTTTAGAAGAAAATGTCCTTAATGAAGTAGTTCCAAATGAAAAATTAAGTAGTTTTTATGCATGCAAAAAAAAACAGGAACATTTTGAGAGGAAAATAAGAATGATTGTACTCCAACTAATAGCTTTCTGAAGATTGTCCATTGCGTCCTCAATATTTACCAAAAAGATAACGAATTAAATTAGAAGCATGTAGGAAATGTAAATTACCTGCAGTTGGAATATCTGATGAATGGTAGGGGATCACAATGAAAAAAAAACAAGAATAAAAAATGAATCAAGAAAAAGCCTTGAAGAAAAAACTTCTGCAAGAAGAGGAAAAGAAGTTAGCTGAGAAGAAAAGAAAACTAGCAAAAATTGGTAGTATAACAAAAAAGTCAAGACCGAAAAAACTTAACAATTTAAAATTATATAATAATATTAACATAATAACGTCAATGTTACATTATAATTAACTTCCCGATTTATAGGGAAGTTATTGTATTTGCCCCTAAAATGAAAAATCGATTTTTTAGCAGATCTCCATGTTTCAAGGTCATTGGAGTAATTTTAGGCTATTTTTAACAAATTGTTCGTGTGTGTGTGTGTGTGTGTGTGTGTGCGTACGTACGTACGTACGTACGTATGTGATCAAATTTTTCGTTAACGTTTTCTAAAAAACTAATGGTCAGATCAAAATGGTCGATGATGCAATCGATGTGTATCAATGTAACTTAGAGCTGAATAGATTTTGTTCTAATTCGGTCCAGTAGTTTTTTAGTTTTTTTAAGAAAACCTAACAGAATAACGCAATCTAAATGGGAGAATATAAATTTATGAGAGAATAACTAAACTGAAATAATATATACACATACATTATTACTATTATTATATTTATATAACACACACACACACTCACATATATATATATGCATATATACAGGGTGTCCCATTTTAATCCGCCACCACGGCTAACTTAAGAAATATGCATCGGATCAAAAAACATTTCGAACAAAAGTTTGATGGCTTGGAGGGGGACATCTGATCCTGTCAAAAAAATGTCACCCCTACCCCCCTGGGGGGGGGGTTACTTTAAAATTTTAAATAGGACCACCTACTTTTTATTGAAGATTCGGATTCCACGCCACAAAATATGTAGGTTTTATTTCAAACATTTTTTTTCATTCGCGATAGGTGGCGCTGTAATCGCGAAATTTCGATTTTTCGCCTATATATATATTACAATATATAATTATAATGATATAATTGTGATAAATACATATATATGAGTATATTTATACACGTATAAATATATATGTACTCAATAACTACATATTGAAAACAAATGAATATACATAATATCCATATACACAGCACACACATACATACATATATACCCCAGGGGGTAGGGATGAACTTTTTTAACAGGGTCAGATGTCCCCCTCCAAACCATCAAACTTTTATTCAGGATGTTTTTTGATCCAATGCATATTTCTTAAGTTGTCCGTAGTGGCGGATTAAAATGGGACACTCTCCCTATATATATTCGTTTAATGCGACGTCATATAGCAACAATGTTGATAAGTAGAAAACTATTAAATTTCCCCGAATACGAATAATTTTCTAATTAGTGACAATTAATAATGGTAATAGTAAATTACAACTCGCAAATCGGGAAGTTCTTTGCGTGGCCCGTAAAGGGTCACACACAAAATAAACATGAATAGCTACAGGCATCACTACTCGTGAGCGAGTGTAGCGAGCGAGCTATAACTCCACTCGCGAGCTCGCGAAGCGAGCGAGCAACACGGACTCCACCCGCGAGCTCGCGAAGCGAGCGAGCAACACGGACTAGCTAGTTTATTGATTCGTTTAATAGATTTCTTTTCATTTATAATGTATTTATTTTCTACTTGTAAAAATTATATTAATACTTATTTCAGATTAGCAAACAACTTATATAAGGAATAAAAGACAATAAAACTTTCCTACACGAATTAATAGTATTTCAAAGATATTCTGAAAAAACGGTGCTTCTGCCTTTTGTTTCATAATCGGAAAATTCACTATGAAAATATAATTATGATATCCGTATCATCTTCAACATTTTATATACTTTTACATACTTTAACATGCAACTAAATTCGTTCAAAGTCGCAGTAATAAAGTTTCAGTAATTAGAGTGCATATTTGAAGTGGTCTATCGGTTCGAGCAGAACCTCGAACAGAAAAGCGGCTCGCTTAGATAAGGAAAAGATGTATAAAGCGAGTTTATGGATCACGAGGCGATTAACCGCAATTAGATACGTAATCGTGACCGAAAAGTTGGAGCTCTGCTATCTCGTTTCAGCGGCAATCGACATGCTTTATCTCGTTCCCGTCTCCTCGCTGCCAGATAAGAAAGTTCCTTGAAAAACTGCGAAACTTAGTTTTTCCAACGGCGAGCCTGTAGCAAGTCGAATAAGGCGGGACGCTCCCGGCAGAACTTTCTCCTTACAAATGGCCAGCGTTCCCTACGTCGAATCGCTCCGTCGCTCCGGGAAAGGAAAGGAAAGTTTTTATATTTAAATACGAAAGGTGGAAATGCAAACGAAACGATGTCTCCTCGGATTAACCCTTTGCCCAGAAGCTTTCTCCTCGGAATAAACGTGGAAATTGAAGTGGCGCGTGGCTGACGATTACGTGTTTATCCCGAAACTTGTTAGTTAACAAAACGCGAAGCCAGAATTAAAAGTGCAAGGAATAGCATCTGCGTCGAACAAGTAATACTCTTCTATACGTCCGTAGACGGCGGCGACAGAGATTTATTTCGTTTCAGAATGTTCCTTTCACCCGATCGACGGGTTAGTAACGGCGAAACGGCAAATCCAAGTTCGCCCTTTCCGGCAGGCGGCGAGCAAAGGACACAACGGGCGCAGCAGAAATTGCTCGCATCTATTCCCTCTTTAAATCACTTTCAGTGGATTGCTTATAATTCCAGCGGCGATAAATTCCGCGACGCTGACGGTTTAGTTAACGAGAAAACGAACTCGCGCGAGCAACGCGCCGCGGAATTAATAACAGATTGCAGCTTTTCACTTCGCTTCGTTCTCGTCTTTGTACGCCTCTTTTTACACTCCGTGTCGCTGAAACGGGTCGCGAGCGCCACGGTCGATACTCTCGCCGTATTATCAATTAACGCGCTCCTCGAACTTCCTCGCAGGATATTCGGAAGGGCGACGCGTCGTCCGCCTCAGGTGACTGCGTGTCACGTTTCATCGAACACGAGTGCGCCCAGAAATGGGATTCCCTGGTGTTTTTGATCCGACAGGAACGAATACTGCGAGAGACGGATCGGAACGCGCGATACTGCGTCTGGCAAGAGTTTTCCAACCCCTCTTCGTGTTCACGGGTTAATACATTTTCCAGGTCGCGGGGGAACTTTTTCCTTCGCCGCGCCGCGGCAGTCGAGTTTCAATCCGAGACAAGTTACGCTCTCGCGCGGCCGCGAGACACGGGGTCCGGAAACGGGTCGGGAACGTCTTAAATATAGCGAGCACCGATCCCGCCTCTCCCGCCGAAACTTTACGATCGCGAGCCGCGGCTGCGTTTGTCGGATCAATCTTTTGATAATCACTCTTTCGCGGCGTCGGCCCACCGAGTTCCGAGAAGTTAGTCCCCGGAATCGTCCAACTTTCAATAAATTTCGCACAACTTCCTAGAGCTCCTTTAAACTTTTTAGCATAGCGATATTCCCTTTCACACGGCGCGCGACTATGTCGCCAAAATAGCGTTCTCCTTTAGGAGCGAACAGGGGTAACAACCCTTATTTATTCCGACAATTTTTTCTCCACCTTAAGACTCTCGCGCGACGCGAGGGAACGACTGACAGTTATTCATCTTTTCTTTTTCACACGAAATCGCTAATGTTCCTTCCCATCTTGGAGGCACGTCGTTACCGTGTCCGCCGTAAAATTTCCACCATCGCCCTTCGCCCGCCGCGGCCGATAAATCATCCTTAGCCACGGTCGTCACCTGCGCGTCGGTCGACCAGGTGCGAGCTCGCTTTAGGAACCCGACTGATAGGACGCGCACCCTTTGTTCTTGGATTTCGCGCGATCGCTTCCCTCATCCCCGTCCCTTTCGGCTTGGCTGCGTAAAACACGGTTATCGGGGATCGTGAAATATATGGAGGAACGCGGAGGGCCGGTTCATCGTAAAACACGCGAAATTTTTGGTCGCGTTTCGGATACAGCCGCGCTTTGATAAAACGACATACGGATTCGAGTCGACCGGGAAATGAACTGCTTCCCGGGAACAACGGGAAAAAATATTTTCGAGCGACCCTTCTTCGTTAATGTATTCGGTTTCCAGTGAACGGAACAAGACAACTCCTCTCCGCCCTTTTATGCATGCATTCGCGGGAGTTCGTGTAAGCGAGCACGAAAATCATGCTTGAATTCTTTTAAAAGCGGCCGTTTTTAATTTACTGAATACCCAACAGTGCCGAGGGGCGTATCCGATTCGGACAGAAAGTAATTATACGAATATGCCGGGAGTAATGCGCGCATCGATCAACAGCACGGAGGCCGAGCCCGTGACGTCGCCATCAGTATCCATAATTAATTTCATCGATGATTGATAAGCGTGGTATTAAAATATACAGGCCGGTAAATGAGGGATAATTTTTCAGGTGCTGTGAAGGGCGCGCGAACGTTTCGCGCATTGAATAACACAAGTTTGTCGACACAGAGGGAAAAAGTAGAGGTTCCAGGTGTTCCCTGTCAACAATAAGAAAGATTTGATCTAGAGTGTCTAACACTCCTTCTGTAGCTTTGCAGCATTCAGATGAGGCATGCGGATGACAACCATTGATCATAATTATGAACCTATTATGAACTTTCTAAATATCAAACTTTTAGAAACTCGTAGAACTCTTACGGATTTGTTGTTTTTATTTAAGATAATCAATGAATTTATCCGTTGTCCACAGCTTCTTCAACAAATTAACTTGTATGCGCCAACTAGGTCACTAAGGCCTTCAATGACCTTCCGCACACATGGATACATCACTAAATTCTCTAATACCGATTCTGTTAACCGTATATGCGAAGACCTAATTATCTATATTTACCTAATTATCTAAATTCCTTGAATCAAGGAATCGTTTCCTTTCTATAACTTCTCCGTTTAATATATTGTTGTTAGTCTATAGTGTTATTTTCGTTGACATGTCTTTTTGGATTTTCAGTTATACAGGGTGGGGCAATAACTATTAGCACCTCAGATATCTCGGAAACTATAAGTTTCACAGAAATATTTGCTGAAATAAAATTGCACAGTACGAAGGGGGCCATCCGGTGGTGATAATAGTTTCATTGCAGGTGGAGGTACTTCGGACATTTGAAGGTTACCTCCATTTTTTTAAATGGATCAGTATGTTTTAAGGTTATTGAAGGTCATAAAAAGTAGAGAAAGGCGATAATACTTACGGTTTTGGTAATAAATGAATCGCTTTTCTCTACTTTCTATGACCTTCAATGACCTTATCTAATAGGTCGTTGAACTCGTTTTAAGATCCTCTATCATGATACGGAAGCAAAACATACCGATCCATTTAAAAAAATGGAGGTGACCTTCAAATGTCCGAAGTACCTCCACTTGCAACAAAACTATTATCACCACCGGATGGCCCCCTTCGTACTGTGCAATTTTATTTCAGCAAATATTTCTGTGAAACTTATAGTTTCCGAGATATCTGAGGTACTAATAGTTATTGCCCCACCCTGTATACAGTGTTGATTCGAAGAACGGCTGGATTTCAGAACCGAGTGCAGCCCTTTTTCGAGTCGGATTCGATCTCGGTCGTGACAGAACGAGGAGACTCGCACCGGCGAAGAAGTAGAGAGCATAGAGAAATCCCTTTTTCGAATCAAACTCAGGCGTCGTTCTCTGAGTCAACATTGTAAGATTGGCCTTATATCGAAACAGTACTGTATTATATTAATTCCACTTGTCACTAGCGTATACGTTCTCAGAATGACACTGTTTCTTTTTATTATACCCTAATGGCAATTAGTTCCCGTTTAATTGAAATAAATAAATAAATAAATAAAATTCCAGCGCTTGCCCTTCAAAAAACACGCCCTTTAGTCCTAGCAAGTTTCTCACGGTCGTCACGAACCTTGCTGGATCCGGCACTTCCCGCACAGTCGTTTTGTTGACATTGGTGTAACGTTTTCAAGGCGAGCCTCGGGAATTGTTAACTTCGCGCTTTCCCTTAATAGACACGCCCATACCAACGTTCTACGCCATTACGGACTCGCCTGACGAACTTTATTCAGCAGTCAAGGTTCGGATGAAATCGTGAAGCCTCGCAGAATGCGACGACGAAGTGGAGTCCCGGCGGAGGACGCGTCTGTCCGCGTTGGGATCTTCCTCGGCTTGCGCGCAATTCGGCGACTTCGTTTTGAAATTCCACGCGCGACGCTGGCCGTCAGGATACCGGCTGTCCCTCGCGTTTTCGATATTAAGTACGCTTTTCTTTTCTTCACTGCAATTCAACGCGTGAATCATTCTGCATAGTCATGTGGAAAATTCGGGAATATATATCAAGAGCAGTGCTTTGCTTAATGTTTTTATTATAGCAGATACAGGTTTCTGTGCGCGTCAAAGTTTTGTTTAGATTGAAATAGCATCTGCGAAGCTCAGATTATTCGTATTATATCACGCTCGAAGGTTCCACGGACTAACGCGAAGTTTTCGTAGCAGCAGCGAACTCTTCGCGGTGGAAAATTTGCAAACGTGATAGCTTAATATGTTCGTTCACACCAACGTGAAAAATTTTGCCGCGTATTATAGTGCTGCAAACTTCTCATCCCAGAAAATATTTGCTGCTGCTACAAATTCTCGCGGTAGTCTGTACGAGATATACGAACGATAAAAGGAAAATAAAAATGCGAAAAAAGAAAAGAAATTCGTGCGGATTATTAAGACTACAACTTGGGGAGGTTGTGAGAAGAGAGAGATGTAGTCTTGCTTCTGTTTCGACTTCGCAATTTGCTCTCAGAAATATTCAAGGAATTTGGACTATATAACTAGTAGTATATATTAAGCTTTGAGTCAGTCTGCAGAGGAATTTTAAAGCGGATGATTCTACTTGGTAAGGTTAGGTTCCTTTTAATGTTCTACATTTATTTAGAAAAAAAAATAGATGCAAAATGAAGAATTTTATTCCTTAATTTTATTTTTGCATGTAATTTCAGGTGTGCTATTTGGATTAAAGCGCGATCAGAACCACAATACAAAGACATATGTTTCTGCTAATTATTATTTCCTAGAACAAGTGCCGGAAAATTTAGTACACAAATATACCTTCCATTGCATAAACGTTAGATTTCATTTTTATCAAGACCTTTTTCTAAAAAAAAAATATGCACGAAACTTCTTTTCAGAATTTTCCAAGTCTTTTTATACTACTTCTTATTTTAACGTTTCGACTGCTTATATCCTTTTCTATTACAGTAGTTAAATAAAAAAAGCCCATAATGTTCCCCAAAATATCCAAAATTGGCCGGCTGTGGAGCGTATACTTATCGGCAATTGCTATTCTAGACATTCTCCCATTCCAAAATCAATAAAAGGGCGTTAAATATAGCGAAACCAAAGGAAGACTTTTCCTATATATCACGAAACGCAAAAGCTGCATAAATCACGTAAGGATATCAATACGTGGTGCATTTGTCACAAACGGGCTGCACGAAAGCCCCCCATTGAAGCCGGCAGGAATGTTATTAATAACCTTATTATTTCACGCGGAATTCGTGCGACCGCTATCAATGAATAATTAAAATCCGCATGTATTCGTAGTATACAATATTATTATCAGAAATCGATTATCAACGGGCTGAATCGCGGGGATCGACAGTATAAACCGCAAGCGCGTATATTGCGGATTATCGGGCCAGCCTCGAGCGTTTCGGAACCTCTTTGTTCAAGCCCTGCAATCGTCGCTGCGTTACAATAAACAAATATCGCACGGCGACGAAGTTTCCGTTGCGTTCGAGGTGCGCCCTGTTGCACTTTCCCGTTTGGAAGTTCGGTGACGCGCGATCCTCGAGTCGACGGGGATGCTCGACCTCGATTTACGGGCGCAGGTGGACGGCCGAGCGGAACTTTGGGACGACACTAAATTATTTTCAGTAGACGTTAAATTATTTTTGGAAGATGCCGCGCAAGACAGCGGGGGCCGCTAACTCCGCTTAAGTTCACGCGACTTGGGTGGGGGATCGAGCGAAGGACGAAACAATGGAATGCAATTCGCGCAGGCGATCTGGAGCGCAATTAAGAAGGGAAGATGAAGAAATAGGAAAACCGTCACGACGGCGGTATATTATCAATGAACGAAATTTCCAGACAGGCGAGAAATGAATTTCGCAGCGTGGCGAACGTAAACGGTTAACAAACGGCACTGACGGCATCGGGGCTCGCTGAAAATTTCACGTAACAGCCGCGCCCGCCTTATTTCCCTCGCGTCCTGCCACTCCCGTGGAACCAGGAATGTTTCATTTATAATATCCGTATTCTTTTATGTCGGTCGTAAATGCTTAAAGCGGCCAGCCGTCTTCCCACGGAAATTTATGCGGTCAATCCCTTACCGCGTCGACCGTATATTCCTGCTCAGCGATCGCCTTATTTTCGAAGAGTCTACTTTCGATCGGTCCACTTTCTGCCCGAAGTCCCCTTCCCTCTATATTGCGGGAGTTCGCTCGCAAAAGCGGCTCGCTTCTATTATTCACGGATCGAATCGCGCGCCGCGATTACTTCTCTCCCACTTCCTGTTTCATTTGCTTACCTTCGACCCGAAGAACCTTGAACCGCTCGCAATTAGCACTCGCCATTGCCTTGTACTCGGTGACTACTTGTTGCGCGAACGACCGCAGATCGACATTTTCGAGAAATCCGTCGCGTCGCAAGGAAGAAGGCTAAAAAATGTCGAGGGTCGATTTCAGAAACACTGGTGGAACCCTGGTTCGTATACCAGATAGCACAAACACGTTGTATCCCAGATAGCACAAACACGTTGTTTGTATGTCCATAGAATATTCGTTCTGGACGTTCCGGACGTCCCGTAAAGGTCCATATGTCCTCTATACGTCCTCATTAAGTTCTCTAAACGTCGCAGTAAGATCCCATTTACAAAGTGGGACGTCCTCAGAATGTGCTGTTTCGACATTATCAGGACATGTTCCGAATATTCAAAAATAATTTTTTGAACGCTTAAAATTACTAAACGAATCATTTTCTTAAATTCGCATTCTTGGATATTACAAAATATAAATATAGATCTTATTATCTTTCACAATCCGGACAGCAAGGAATTACTCTAAAACCTTGCAGGTTATGTGTGTTGTTATCAGAATATTCGCGGTCACCCATCCTTCTTTGGAGTCTCGATCGAGCATCTTTACTTGTTAACCTCGATGATCCTATCTATAACCTCAAACTGCAAACTCAAATGATTAGATAAAGAAAATTTTTATTTGGCTACCTTGGTATGATATATCAAAGCAAGTTTTTATAATATACGCGTCATTTTGAATAAAGTAATTGTTTACAATTATTTACGAATCATTTCAGAATTCAGAAGCATTTCTTTTCCTTTAGTTTTGAAAATCTCGTTTTGTTGTATGTACATATTTTAAAGTTCAGAGATTTAAAATTCAATATAAAATTATTGTTTAACAAATTTTCTATTTAAATGTTCGTTTTTTCAAGCTGAACAATATATAAGAGTAGCCGACTACTAAAGGATTGTCGACCTTCATTGTAACGTTGAGGTTATATTGTGTATTTCTTATGCATATCCATAAAACTCTTTAGAGGAACGTTTCTAAAACATCCGAAATTTAAATCTTCCGAACATCCATAGAACTTTTAAGACGGACGCTCTTGAAACATCCGAAATTTAAGTCTTCCGAATATCCACAGAGCTTTTAAAACGGACGTTTCTGAAACATCCGAAATTTAAGTGTTAGGAATGTCCTAGGAATGTCCAAAATGGACGTAGGACATTCGGACATAAACTGAACATGAAACGAACGTTCTTGGAACGTATGGTGCTATCTGGGATGTATATCCACAGAATATCCGTTCTGGACGTTCCGGACGTCCCGTAAAGATATGTCCTCTATACGTCCTCATTAAGTTTTCTAAAGGTCGCAGTAAGGTCCCATATACAAAGTCGGACGTCCTTAGAATATGCTGTGTCGACATTATCAGGACATATTCCGAACATTCAAAAATAATTTTTTGAACGCTTAAAATTACTAAATGAATCATTTTCTTTAGACAGGACGATCGGGCGGCAAACCAGACCTTTCGATCCATGCTAAATTCGCATTCTTGGATATTACAAAATATAAATATAGATGTTATTATCTTTCATAATCCGGACAGCAAGGAATATTATTATTCTAAACTTTGCAGGTTATGTTGTTATTGGAATATTCGCGGTCACCCCCATCCTTCTTTGGAGTCTCGATCGAACATCTTTTCTTTTAACTTGGGTGATCCCATCTAATAACCTCAAACTGCAAACTCAAGTGATTAGATGACCGAAATTTTTATTTGGCTACCTTCGTGTGATATATCAAAGCAAGTTTTTATAATATGCGCCTCGTTTTCGAATAAAGTAATTGTTTACAATTATTTACGAATCATTTCAGAATTCAGAAGCATTTATTTTTCTTTAGTTTTGAAAACCTCGTTCTATTGTATGTACATACATATTTTAATGTTCAGAGATTTAAAATTCAATATAAAATTATTGTTTAACAAACTTTCTATTTGAATGTTCGTTTTTTTCAAGCTGAACAAAATAAGAATAGCCGACTACTAAAGGATCATCGACCTTTAATGCCTTCACCCCATACAAGAAATAAATAATAATACACCAAAACTTCATTGCAACGTTGAGGTTATATTGTGTATTTCTTACTCATATCCATAACACTCTTTAGAGGAACGTTTCTAAAACATCCGAAATTTAAATCTTACAAACATTCATAGAACTTTTAAAACAAACGTTCCAGAGACATCCGAAATTTAAGTCTTCCGAACATCCATAGAACTTTTAAGACGGACGTTTCTGAAACATCCGAAATTTAAGTCTTAGAAATGTCCTAGGAATATCCAAAATGGACGTAGGACATTCGGACATAAACTGAATATGAAACGAACGTCCTTGGAACGTATGGTGCTATCTGGGATTAGAAGCTCGACGCAGTGTTCTCGAGATTCTTTTCTTTTTTCAAACGCGTCGCGGCTTCTTGTCGAATTGTCCACGAGCCGAGAGATATTCACACAGCCAGGAACCTCGACTCGCGAGTCGGTTCTAGGATCGAAGATCAAAGCCTGCCAGAGGGAAATTACTTTCGAGGACGTTTTAGATTAGACCAAGAGGCGCCGTAGTAATTTACGCGGGATCGAAGGAAAGAGGTAGACGCAACCCGTTTTCATCGAGGCGTTCTTTTCAGCGCGGAAGCTCTTTCATTCGCGGCAGAATGCGAGCAAAGGGCATCGATAATGGAGTTACCGAAAGAATCGCCACGGTGACGATAATAAAGTGTCGATTAACGCGAGAGGAATTCTCGTCGCGTCTATTCTAAAACGCTGCTCCCCATTTTGTTCGGTAAATACGGTTCGTTTGGGGGTGGGAGAACGAGGCGACCTCTTTTACGGAAAGGGCGGCATTGTTGCGATGATTTCGAGGCAAAGAGTGACCCGAGGGAGGAAATTCGGAGAGCAGGGGTCTCGTTGTTCCATTACATTTCTGCTTTTATCGGTCCGATTGAATCGGTCCGTTCGGATTCGGATTAGCTTACCGACATGTCCCACAAAAGCGGCGTAGAAACGTCTCTTCGAACGCGGAGGGCGGAACGTCTCTTTCGAAACGTAAGGGACATGGTTTTTCATCCGGTCCCGAATAAAAAAAAAGGAGGAAAGCGAACAGCCGTCTCCCGCGTGCGCGAAACGTAACATATTTTCTCCGCGAACTCCACGGAGATTACCTGTGGAAACAGTTTCCAAAGAAATCCGCAGATCCCCGTGGAATTCGCGAGGCGGAGCGCGCCGCGTGTCAACCGACGATCGCGCGTGTGCACCAGCGTTCCCCTTTCCCAACCGTCTTTGTTATCGGATTACATAAAGAGAACGCGAGATCCTGCGAATTTTAGGAACGTTGCCCATAAAGGCACAAAAGAGCCCGGGAACCCGCTCGCACGAACCCCACACGAGATCTCGGATACGAGTCGTGGTCTTAATATTTCCAGTCAGGCGATTTCCGTGGTACATTATCCAGTTGCACGCTCGGCCTCGCGATCGCGCGCCGCCGCGCCGCTCCTTCGGACTTTTTACGAGCGCGAAACCTCTCGATCGCGCGAACTCGTAAAGATGTCGTCGCGACGGCCGCTCTTATGGTCGTCTGCCTTGGAGCTCCTCTTTTCAGACCGGTTGCCGAAGCGACCGTAATTTGAGTTAATGGCCGTCGACGAAGAAAGTCGGCCCGGCGCGCTGCGCGGCGCGGCGAGCAGCGCGACTGATCTTCGCTTGAAATATTACCCCTCCAACCTCTTCTCTGCTCTGCCCATCGCTTCGTTCCTCACCCTCCGCTCCTGAAAACTCGGTGACCGCCGCGAGGGGCTGATTAATTGTCCTTTCGGCGAAACTTAGACGAAATCAATGGACCGCAGGCGAATCCTGAGAACCTGACGATTCGTTTACTCTGCGACGAACGAGGGGACGGATGGAAAAGCTGCGGAGGATGGGAATTGCGGCGAGACATATACGAGGAGAAGGTATTAAGGACGGCCGATAGGAATTGGGACGTGACTTCTTCGCTGCTTTCGAGATTGCAGCCTTCGACGCCTCTTCCCCCGTTAGCTGGACTGATTTACTCGGTCTGCAATCTGAGGACCATGAGAGTTTTAATTAAAATAATACGCGTTTGGCGGGATTAATTATACCCAGTCTGTGTATCACTATTTTGTATGTATTTTTAAGGACTAGTGAATGGATATTATTTTTTAATAAGTCGGAAATCAGGGAGACGTAACAATTTATTATTTTATGAATTTTTAAGTTTAATATTTTGTCGGATTTTTAGGAAATGCTTATACGAATTTATGTATAAGAAATCATTATATGGATTATAATTATTGGACAACACAATCGAACAGTAAAACTTGTGTTTGTATTTATATTACAGCAGTTTTTTAAAGTAATTTGTTACTTTAGTCCTAATAGATACAACATTTTTAATGAGATTGTTATTTATTCCGCAGATAGACATGAATATAAATATAGTAGAACATACTTTTAAGGATTTTCTAGAACTATAACGGAAAGGTATAATACAATAAAATCTCAATTAAGAGACTCCTAATTATTTTCAATTTCTACCATGCTGAGTTACAATTATTCAATACACTGTAAATAAAATTACGATGTCACTTCGAGTAGAGTAAACACACCAATGAATGGACGGTACCCAATAGACGGACAGATTTTAGATTAATTAATAATTATGAGAAAACTAGGTTTTAAATTGATATTATTGTTTCTTTATTTTGTAGAGAAATCGTTTGTTGTGTTAGAAACTTATTATTTTGAATAAAATTATTTTTCAGACGAGGACAAATATTTCATAATACTGTTCATCTACTGCTGATGCAGGTTATGAGTGGAATTTTCGTCATTTGATGATTGAATAAATTAATTCTACTAAATGCAACTTATTTTTTCTTCAAATTTATACATTTCTTTTGTGCAAAATGATTGAATTTTATTTATAAAACAAATATTTCCAAGCAAAACCTTAATACAAATGTCGGAATCAACTAAGCTGTTCATCTACTGGCTTGCTTACCCTACCTAATCGTTGAACTATCATTCAACAGACAACCGAAATCGTTGATGGCACAATTCTGCTGCCATTCAAAAAATGTTTGGATATTCAACTTAACAAATGATTGCAATAATATTGCAATAAGATTAGGTTGTAAAGCAGTCCTATTCTATTCTTCTTTTTCACATCTGTATTTATTTCATGTTTGCGCAATAAAGGCGTTAATAATAATAATATGAATAGTAGGGACTTCAATAACTATCCTAAAATGTTGTCAATTTCACCGAAGAGCTTCTAAAATTCTTCGACAGATTCGCGACAGTAAAAAAGAATATTAAGATTCGTCTAGTTAAGTGATCTGAAGTTAGAGAGGAGAATCAAAGAAGAGAGCGGTAAGAGATTCGGAAGAGGAATTTGCTTTTTGACAGAACGAATTCGCGTAATCAGTTCTTTAATTCCTATCGAATTATCCTCATTACGTGCAGTCGAGTTGGTTCTCGTGCACCGCGAACGAAATGCGACGCATATTCCCCCCGCCAACCCCTGCCGCCGAACAATAATTCCCCTTTATTCGGCCTTTATCGCGTAACCCGCTATAAGCCGGTCCGCGAACGACGAAAATTACATAAGAACGGAAATAGAAAAGTCCACACGAACACGCCGACGCTTCGTTCGAGTGGTCTCCTTAATTGCGGCACCCTTTGAATTTAAATTACTCTCGAGAGCCGGTGCCGACGGAGAATCGCGGCGGAACCGCTCTCGGAAGAGCGACCCCGTTCCTCCCCACATTATCGTTACACGTATTTCTCGATAATTCATGCCACGCCGGCGTGAAAGTTATCGATTTACTTTCGGAATTATCTTAACGAAATATGATGACACAGTGCATGCTGATGAGTACAAAAATGCACAACAAACAGAATGAACTATCGTGAAGAAGAAAGATTCTGACTACTTTTCAATCTTAACGCTTACAGTAATTTGAATGACGAATCAGGGAAGTTTAATGATTTTATTAATGAAGCTACAGACTAGGCATTGCCTTTTTTAAATTAGCTGGACCATCTCCAGTTACACAAATTGTCATTACTGGCTTAGTCGATTACTTTGTCAAGTGATAAACTTGTAATAAAAATTACTGACTGGAAAAATTCGTGTAACTGGAAATGTTCCAAACAATGTTCTTTCTACGTCACGGAAAGAGAAGGATTTTTCTTGAAATTGCAGAACTATTCGATTACTTAATTGATTCCATTTTTTCATTAGTTTTGTTAGTCTAAATTATTTGAAAAATTGTTGAAGGTATGCATAAAGGAATATAATCGACGAATTCAATTCCGCATATGCTTGCAATGCGAATATAGCTGTATGGTTTGCACATCTCAATGACCTGAAAATGGATTTAATTAAATTACGTGGTATTGATCGTCGTATCAAAAGCCGCATCATGAATTGTGACAAATTGACAAAATTACATTATTTCAAAAGAGAAAGTAATTAACGCAGAAGTGTCAGTCTCCATCCGCTCATAAGGACCCGAGAAATTAAAAATAAAAAAACTGGTTCAATACATATACTGCAGATAATCTAATCGGCTATATGTAGATCGATTAAATTTCGTAAAACCCATACCGAAAATTGGCAGATAACATCGTAAAAGTGAGATTCGGATAAGAGCACTTTTGGAATGACATTATTGCTGATTGCATATCCTGCAACGCTTTTTTAGTTTTCAGAATTTTCCAATGAGACTTTTATAAGAGACTTTTACAAGCACGCGTCCAAAAATCTGCAAGGATTTCATTTTCCCATCTTACAAAGAAGAACTGTTTTGGAAAAACGGAATCATCGTTATGAATAGACTGCGGATGTTTATGCAAAATTTATATGTCGAAATATGCAAAATATATGCAAAATTAATGCAAAATATATTCAGGAATATGAAAAATATATGCAAAAAATATGAAAACTGTATGCAAATTGTTTTATTATTTGCACTATTTTACTACTTACTACTGCTGTTACTACTACTACTACTGTACTTATTATTATTTGCTGTAATTTGCATTACAACATGTTACGATTATTTTTTCCATATTTTGAACTGTTAATTGGTGCCTTTTATCAGATACAATTAATTTGTAGGCGGAAAATGTTCTTTTAACATCACAGGATGTGATAGGAGCATGCGTATACTTTTTCCATAGCAGTAAGTGTATGCTGTTTTAGCTGTGATTTTCGTTCACAATTCATCTACACAAAAAGGATAGTAGAGGACGACATATAATTAAAATCACATTTATAATTTAAAATATTAATTTTCATGCATGTTCCTGATACTTGAACACATATCTCTTTATTACAAGCCTCACAAGTAACTGTATCATCATTGATGTTAAAATGATTATTTCCGATTTCAGAATCCCACTTTTTTTTATCATTACGCGTTTCTTACTTACTTTTGGCATTATGAATTTCTTACTCATAATTAACGAAGTACGAGTAATATTTCTATCTTCACGTTACACCAGGAATGTTACACCACAACTGACTGACTGCGGTATATTTACTTAAAAGTGTTTACGTATCTCAGGACATTCGAATGAATAGTTCTTATTGAAGTATTCATATCGTATCACACGAGAATAGGAAGTAAACTAAGACGTACATATTTGTTGTCAATAACAAGGGCGACTGTAATTAGTATGATATAATTATGATTGCGATATTTCTAACGTTTGTTTTTGATCAAGGGAATCTGGTCAATCGAATATATACGAATATGCAGAAATGAGACAAACATATGCAAAAAATATGCAATATACAAAACATATACAATATGCAAAATATGCAAAAAAGAAATTATATTTTTTAAATCCTCTAATGATAAAACCACTTTCTGTCCAAGTCCTATAACATTATCTCTTTCCTATAAATATATGCATTTTCATAAACATCCGCAGTCTAGTTATGAAATTTGTCTTGCATAGCTGCATTGGAAATTCTGGACGCACCCTAAGGAATCAAACGACGCGCCTACGCACATGCAATGCATCACGAATCTCATAGCGACAACCTTGCTGTTCCAACGCAATTCTTAGTTATCCTGACAAGCATTTGCTCAGCAAGACCAGAGATGCTGCTACGAGATTCAAATTACATTGCGCGTTGCGTCGCGCACGTGCGAACGCACCATAAGCGGAAATATCCTCTAGATTATAGAGGGATGAAAGCGAATAGAATCGCAGCGTCGAAAGAATTTCGTGCGCCGCGCCGGGAGTAATCCTCGGCGACACGAAGCTGGATAAATAGCAGCCGAAACTGTGGCGACAGCGGCGTCGCGACGCTAATTAGTTGCTTCGGTTCCCCTTCAAAACACGCACAAATCTCTCGCCTCTTTACGCTAATTAGTTCCGACAATTAAAAGAAACCGCGAAGCGGGCGAGGAATTTTGAGGCGTTGGAATCGCGGCAACGAAGCTACTCTTTCGTCGCCCCGAAGTGTTAGTGCAGCTTTCCGACTATTTCGCTGTAAACGAAGCGGAATAAGAGCGTCGCGCCGCCACAAAGACACTCGCGACTGCCTGTTCACTTGCGTCCCGAGCAACTAACAGGCGAATTTATGCGCAAATATGGCGATGAATACCTGTTGCTAGATCTGGCTGTTCGCGATTGATAGCGGAAATTCGCGGGGCGAGGTTCTTTGTTCTGACTCTTACTCTTGCTAAAGGTATTTCATGAAAATATTTCACATAGCACGGAACTTGAGGAAATAGAGGATCGCGTTTAATATCGAGTGTAATAAGAAAACCGTCTAGAACGATGAAAGTTCTTAGTCAGGTGTTCCATCCGATCGTTTTCAAGCTCCTTGTTAAATAATTGACTCGCCACAGTGGTCTAACCTCGTCAAACGAAGGAGCCAGACCTGTCCAAGGAGCCTTCGTATCTTCCCCATTAACGAGATTCATTTTTATCGAATTGGATCGGGACCAGAAGCGATATCGTCGGCGTCGACCAGCGTATAAACATGATTGCCGCGAGTAACGATCTAGGAAACGAAGCGCGAAAACATCGCGTACCGATTTCTACTGTCGCGTCACTGTGCACGGGAATATAGCCGTCCCCAATAATTATACAGCTTGATAACGCTTTATCACTAATTACCAACCGGTGTCGGAGAAATTCGCGATAATTACGCGCTCAAACAATTCGAAGTATGCGTGCGCGCGCTAATTAGATGACACAGGACGTCAATTTATTCCCTAATATACAGGCCCGTTATGCAATTACACGAAATTGATGATAATACCAGGTCTAGTTCGCGCACGGACGCGGCATGTAACTTCGATCGTTAATTATGGATGCTTGTTCGGCCGGGCAACTAGAAAACTTTCTATTGCCGTTCTTGAATCGCGATGCTGGAACAGGTGGGGAAGCAGAGACGGGCGGCGGTTAGATGAGGATCAAAGAAAGTTGGTTAACTCGATGAACAGCGTTAAGTTATTGGATTTTCTGTTCGCTGCGTCCCTCTTTTCTCGATTTCTGTTTCCGTTTTTATGCATTCCGATACGAAACTTTGAATAAAGAACGACTCGGGTAAATAACTCTGTTGTACAGGGTGACAGTAAAATACCCGCAATACGTTCGAAGACGATAACTTTATAAAATCTCATCGAACTAAACAAATCTTCTTTTAATACAAAGAATATAAAAAACTGAACAGAGTTTTATAAGAGATGTTCAAAATGTCCTCCTTTAACTTTTATACACCCAGATAGCACAAACACGTTGTATGTATGTCCATAGAATATTCGTTCTGGACGTTCCAGACGTCCCGTAAAGGTCCATATGTCCTCTATACGTCCTCATTAAGTTTTCTTAACGTCGCAGTAAGGTCCCATTTACAAAGTGGGACGTCCTCAGAATGTGCTGTGTCGACATTATCAGGACATGTTCCGAACATTCAAAAATAATTTTTTGAACGCTTAAAATTACTAAACGAATCATTTTCTTAAATTCGCATTCTTGGATGTCACAAAATATAAATATATAGATCTTATTATCTTTCACAATCCGGACAGCAAGGAATATTTTTACTCTAAACCTTGGAGGTTATGTTGTTATCGGAATATTCGCGGTCACCCATCCTTCTTTAGAGTCTCGATCGAGCATCTTTACTTATTAACTTCGATGATCCTATCTATAACCTCAAACTGCAAACTCAAATGATTAGATAAAGAAAATTTTTATTTGGCTACCTTTGTATGATATATCAAAGCAAGTTTTTATAATATACGCGTCGTTTTGAATAAAGTAATTGTTTACAATTATTTACGAATCATTTCAGAATTCAGAAGCATTTCTTTTCCTTTAGTTTTGAAAACCTCGTTTTGTTGTATGTACATATTTTAAAGTTCAGAGATTTAAAATTCAATATAAAATTATTGTTTAACAAACTTTCTATTTAAATGTTCGTTTTTTCAAGCTGAACAAATATAAGAGTAGCCGACTACTAAAGGATTGTCGACCTTTAATGCCTTCACCCTATACGAGAAATAAATAAGACACCAAAATTTCATTGCAACGTTGAAGTTATATTGTGTATTTCTTATGCATATCCATAACACTCTTTAGAGGAACGTTTCTAAAACATCCGAAATTTAAATCTTCCGAACATCCATAGAACTTTTAAGACGGACGCTCTTGAAGCATCCGAAATTTAAGTCTTCCGAATATCCACAGAACTTTTAAAACGGACGTTTCTGAAACATCCGAAATTTAAGTTTTAGGAATGTCCTAGGAATGTCCAAAATGGACGTAGGACATTCGGACATAAACTGAACATGAAACGAACGTCCTTGGAACGTATGGTGCTATCTGGGCAGGCTGTTAAACGTTTCTGAGAATTATTTACAATAGTCGCACATTCTTCGATGGTAATTTCATTCCAGGCGCGTTGTAGAACAATCTTTAGTTGTTCTACAGTTTTATATCTTTTAGAGGAGAGTTTCTTCTCCAGAATGGACCAAACTGAGTAGTCCATTGCGCTGAGGTCGGGTGAATTTGATGGCCATATCGTTTTATCCCAGACCTCCGAAAACAATTCTTTGCGCAAGTTCAGTGTCGATTTTGCCGAATGCGCCTGAGCCCAGTCTTGTTGTAAAATCCATTTATTATTTCCGAAGTGCCTGACGTGCCCAGGGGTGTAGTACATCTCGGAGAATGTGTTCTTGATAAACGCTTGCGTTGATTTTGACACCCTTGTCGATAAAAACCAGCGGTGTCTTCCTTGTTGCGTAAATACCGGCGCAGACCATTAAAGAAGTCGGAAAATGGCTACGTTGCACACAAACCCGCTTTGATGATTTACTTGAGCCCTTTGGTAACAACTGCCTATCATTCTGACGGTTGTGACCTGAATTGTAAATTTCAATTGTAAAAATTTTTTCATCCGTAAAAAGTACAGAACGGTAGCGACCACGCGCGACAAGTCGAAGCAACGTCCTTGCTTTCTTCATTCGTTGCTTTGCCATTTCTTGTGTCAAGTAATGACACCGAATCAGCTTATAAGGATGGTGTTTCAGATTGTTTTTAACCATCAAACGGAGTGACTCGCGATTGATGCCAATGCATTTAGCCATTTGTCGCATTGATTGTACAGAATTGCGATAAATTCTGCAACCTATTTTGTTGAGGTTTTTCGGAGTGGTAATAGTTGGTTTTCTCCCTCTTCCTAGTCTATCCTCGTATCCACCAGTTTCCTTGTAACGTTTAATAGCGTCGTAAACAGTTCTAAGCGGCATTTTAAGTAATTTCGAAATAATTTTCGCTTTATTTCCCTTTTTGTATAAATTTACAGCTGAGATGCGGTTTTCTTTCCCCATTTTTAAATCAACTAGTTTAACATACGTTAGCAGAGGGTAGCACTACACTACAGAGAATTTCCCGCACAATTCAAATATAACATTCACTGTTATCGAAATAAAAAAGAACAGGATAAACACGAACACAAAAAGAATTACTAGAATTTACTTTACACAGGGGTGATTCCTGTTTTAGGCGGTGTTCGAAGATCGTTGTCACAGTCTTTAATTAATCATTTCTTCTCGCTGGAATTATTATGTATTGCTAGAAAAACATGGAATTATTAGATATTCGTCAGAATAACATTATTTACAAAAACGTGGAAATGTGTGTAACCGCCTTTTCTGAGGCGATTCCATAATCGCAAGTGTTGCGTGTCACCGTGCTATACGCACACAATTTTCATCGATCACACGATCGATCCGGTACGCGAGTACCACGGCGGTGACGTCATTCTCCCCACACGCGGGCGATTGCGTGCGCATCGATCTCCATCGATTCGCGACGCGAGGATATCGATGCGAGCGGAATCAGATTTACTCTCGTTTTAACGTTAGTCGTGAACACATGAAATAATTTGTGTCTACCGTGTTCGAGGAAAGCGGACCCCGTGGAGTCCGGCGACGGGATCGTGTGTGCGACTGAGGACCTTGTCGATCTTGCATCAAGGTGAGAAATCCTTGCTTGCGTTCGCGTGGCGACTCTCTTCCGTATTCTTCGGAGGCTGTCTTTACCTTCGAACCAAATTACAAATTAAAATAGTATTCAAAATATTTAATTTCTTACTTACAACACATTCAAATTAATTCTAATAATAATTCTAATAGATCGAAACGTACTGAGTCGAAGAGGTTAGAAACGCGAGCGCACGCGGGGACTATTGCCTGCCCTGCGACCGCGTGCACGATTTTGTCGTCGCGGGCGACGCAAATAGAATTGTCCTTTTCTTAACATCACATTTATGGTGTGTGTAATATATTGGCGCATAACCTCACTCGTTTTGCGCTTTAATGTAATGCACTTAATGGCTTGGTCTGTCTCCCCTGCTCTCGGCACCAGGCTGGACATTTTTCAAGTTCATTAAGTTGATTCGCGGAGTGATTTTGCCAAGGCGGTCACCGTCACACCCCTGAACCTCGGTCACGGTGTGTCGGGACGTCAGCCCGAGTTTTACACTCGAGGTATAACTATCAATAGAGTATTATTTATTATAATAAATGGAAAGGAGGATTCTATATCCTATCACGACAAACGCACGGGCGTGAATGTGGAAGTGTGAGTGTGAAAACTCTGTGTTGCTCTGTGTCAAACGGCGGAGAATAAGGTCTGTCTCTTTGTGATTATTCTTTACTTTAAATCATCAATAAATGTTATAGTGCTCCTAAAGAAATTTCACAATTACAATTTGGATTCGTAGATTTCTATGTTCTATCACGAGCGAACATTTCGCGAACTCTCAACAATTGTGTAACCGCGCGCGACGCACATCGAACAGTTTACGCGTAACCTCAAATTCCGCATCTGGAATCGTTCGAGTCGCGTGAGTTCGCGAAACTTCGCGGATCTAAATCGAAATAATCCAATTAAATCTAAAGGAAAGAAGAAGGGGTTACATGTGAAACATAAGCAAATTTGTGATTTCAGTAATAATAACGCTCGTTTCAATATTTTCACGTGAAAGTTTCCCCCGTAAGCTACTAGTATTTTGCATCTTCGTTTTTCTCCCTTTTGGTGCGTTCTTTTCTGATTCTTTTTCCACGGAAATATCTGTCAGAATAGCTAATAATGCCTGTGACAACCATCTCCACCCGTCATAAAATGGAAAAAGTGGGTTGCAGCAGTATAATGGAGTAAAATATTGATAAAACTGCAAAAGAAAATTGTACCTGGAATTATTTAGGTACCATTAGTATATGAGAAATAAAAGAAAAGTAAAGAATACACACATACGTAACATGATCAAGTTTTTACATCCAATGGTAACAATATAAATAACAAATAACGCACGTATTTCATAAAACGTATCTGTCGCTTAGGGTTCATTTAAGACGGTTATAAATTAAAACACTTGCAACTCTATCAATTAATATAAATAGTTAATTTAGTCTTGCAAGAAGTTGAAAATTTTCCTCAATGTTTGTCTTCCTTTTCTGCAGCCTAAGGCGTATGCACTTAAGTACCGTTTAATCAAATGTGACTTAATTAACTACGATTGTTTTTTCAATAATCAAAAGCTTTAAGGCCCTTTACACACTCGAGCGTAGTGTAAAGGAAAACAGCGAAATCTGCTCCGCGCGCGAAATACTTAACTGTGCAAAGACCCTAACAATCAAATTTCAGGATCGTATCGTAGCATACGATAATCAGCCTCGATATCCCGCAGAGCAAAATGCTAATCCTCAAATTAATCCTTGTCTTTGTTCTTTCCATTCCAAGGGACGAACGGATGAAACGGACGAGTCCTCGAGCAAATGTATTTATTAATCCGACCCCCGAAGTGCAATATCCAACTCAAAAATATATGAACGAACACGCGGAGCTCGTACAGGAACTTCTACGTCCAACAATAACGTCCTATTATTCGGCTGGCTATTCGCCGTGCGTGCGGTCCGCGGTTTGTGTTCAACCTTCGCTGGCCACAGGCCAAAAGATTTTTGATATTTTTTGGCAACAGCTCATACTGTATATAACCGGCTAAAATGTTTCGCCGGCTTTCTCTCTCTCTCTCTCTCCCCATCTCGCCGGCTTTTCTCGTTCCATTCCCCGTGCACCCGTCCTCTCTATTTCGTTCCTCCTTTATCACTCGTTTTTCACGTGTCCCCGTGTCTTTTGTTTCTAACTGGTTCTCGTGGAGTTTCCTCTCCTCCCTCGGGCGTTTCTTTCCGCGGCCGTCCACGGGGCAACGGCGCGTCCCTTGTTTGCGGTTTACGGCCGCGTATAAATCTCATGGAGCATACGTGTTTGCCCGAGCAATTAATTGCATCGCATTAGGATTTAACTAACGCGCTCTGTCGGGACTCGCCCGTCCCGTTCGCGTCCCCGAATGGCAGACTTCTGTGATATCAGATTTGCTCCTCGTACGAGGAAAGCGAATTTCAAGCGGCGCGGCGCGTCAAAGACCTCGGCCGGAAATCCAGTAATTAAAGGGCTGATCGTTACATGCAACGGAACCTCCTCGAAAAATGAGGAACAAAAGAGACGAGAAGTCGGTGCGAAGCGCAGCGAACGGGAAGTTTCCATCCGAAGCGCTTTTCAGAGTTGAACGCGCGGTGAACAGAGGGGCGAGGACGAGGGAGCGAACAAGGGTTTGCCTATTTTTCGCTCCCGCGTGGTTCCCGCGTATTCTTGACACGTGTCATACGACCTCTCTCCGCCTTTCAGATTCGCAATACCCTCGACACCGAAGGATTTCCAATCTCCCCCTTTCATAGCGCGAGAGAGGGCACTGGGAATATAGAAAACGCCACGAAACAGAGGAATTCCGATGTAATCCGACCACGGAGACGCGGCGCCTACGTGCTCGAGAAACTTTTCAGCGCGATGCATCCCGCCAGGGTACGCAGACGCCCTTAAAAATCGATGATCTTAATGTCGCGCCACGACAAAAAGTTCCTCGACGTTAGAGAGAATGAAGAACCACGTCGGTACCTTTGACGTGCTGACGCTCACGTTTCCTACCTACCGAGCCGGTTTGAGTTAACTCGCTTTCCGGATGGTGCTTCGCGAACGATTTGACGTCTAAACCTTTCGAGTTGACGCCAGAAATGATTCGACGGACCGCTCTGAATTTCGAAAAACTCGCGACTATCGAGGTGAAAATAGAAGAGCGGATGTTCGCCGAAGGAACCTTTTGTTTGCTCCGGAAACAAGAAAATTATTCCAGAAAATGGGTGGTATATTCCGGGACGGTGTTCACTTGAAGAATCACGAGCGCGGCATACATTTTCCTTTATTCGATAACGTTTATTCAACGGCATATTCGCGCGGCAGGAACTGAAAAATTGACATTTATGCCTGTGTATTTATCGTGGTGAACTCCGGGATCGAGGTATCGCGCGGAATTCACGTCCGATGTATCTACCGTGCCGCGTGAATCATACGAAGTAACGTCAAGACGTTTCGAATAACTCCTCTCCTATCACATAATGCGATCCGTCTCATGAATACAGTCCCGTTCCTCGCGAATCCGACCTCGGCTTGTCTTTCCCGTCACGAGCTGTCGACTGATTTTACCCAAGAAATAGGAATCGACGCAATGTTTTTCGTTCGACCGTACCTTCCGTGAACCCGCTATCGATCTTCTTCACTTCGTTATGGAATTCCACTTGCACCGCGTATCAAAAAACACTGTGGGTTATTTCGTTGGAAGAAACTTGGTCCGTGCAAAAGCTCTCGTTAATTTGCGGCGAATGCGTATCTATGTATACATATATTTTACTTTTATAATTGGAACAAGTTAATCAGAATCCTTACAACCCTATTAATTAATTAAACATAGGACGGAACTCATTATTTTCAGATCTTTGTACATTACAATCATTAAAACTACCAAAGCATAATTTCGTTATAAAGTAATAATTATTTTGAGCACAGTTCGAAATCACTTAGCGATACTTTCGCGAATGTATGCATATTGTGAAGTGTACAAAAATTGGGTGCAAAATTTAAAAATTTACGAAAACTTTTTTAATGAAACTTTAAAGAGTGATAAGAGCATTATTGAAGCTACAGACAGCTTCAGTCTAAAACATATTTGCTTTGATGTGGATGAAAAATAAAAATAATATTAATTATACTACTCGTTAATAAATACAATGTTAAAAACAACAGCAGGAAAAAAAATATCAGATAAAAGTAAAGCTGAATTCTTTTTTAAATTTACTCAACTTTTCGTACAACGTGGCCCAAATATTCACATCTCTAAAATATTTACTATCACTTTGGGCTACTTTTCGTGCTCTTCTGAGTCAGAGGTTTGAAACTTTAATAACTTCTTACTATCCTAAGCTTTCGGGAAATTCGAAAAAGTTTTTACTTATTAAAACCTCTCATAAGAAATTTTCAATAAACCCAAAAGTCTGAGATTCAAAATTGATATAACTTGAAATTTAGTTGTCAATTTACGTGTCACGAATCATTTTCATCATTTGCTTGCTGTAAATGTTTGTTTTTATAAGCACAGATAAAACCATGTCACAAAAGGTTGAATAAAAATTCAAGGTAAAAGGTTCTTGAGCGACATTCACTTTTCAAGCGATGGGAAATTAACATTTGAACGGATCGAGCGAAGAACAAATGGCAGCTCGTCGACGCGACACAACTATCGAATCGCGTCGACTGTTCCCGTTCGTCCAAAAAAGACGGCGGTGGTTCTTAAGTCGATCGACAATGTCGCGGGAAACCCCGCCGATTAAGAATAAAATATTGGCTCCCGGGAGTGTTTAACGCGTTCCCACCTTGGTCGACCTAATCTCCGCCGCTAAATACGCCGTTCGTCTTCAGTAAGCGCTCGGTTCTCCGCGAAAATTCGCAGCCACGGAGGCGGAGGATCTAGTGGAGTCCCGGGGTTCCCGTCCAAGACAAATCTCACGGTCGATTAATAATCGATCCTCGCATTAACGAGTCCGACTGAGAAACGAGGCGGCAGAAGAAGGATCTCGCGCAAGTTTCCGCGCTGGCGTGTTAAACTAGTCAGAAGTTTCGCTTAATAAATTCTCCCCCGGATCCCCTTTACGCGAACGATATTTTCGAGACTGAAACTTCGACCTCGAGAAATCACTTGGTCCCAGTATTGGCATCAAAACCTAGGCCCTGGATGGAGATCGAGAAAGTACTTGGGCCGTGAGGAGCGAAGACGAACAGCGGAGAAGGCATCGCCATAAGCTGACGAAGCTTACTTCTTTCACGCAGCTTTGCTTCTCGTTCCCATGCCCTGAAATACTTGCTAAAGTACACTGAACTGGGCTCTGGCTTAGCCTCGGAATTCTAAACAGTTAATACCTTTGTCGCAGTGGAACCTCCGAATCCTAAAACTTCGATGCTGCTATCTGTAAGACTTCGATTCTGTGCGATCCACGTGAAACGAAAGATCTAATTTTTGTTTTTGGCTTCTAAGTCACCCTTCATTCGAAGTAGCAAGTCTTTCAATTTGACGTTCAGCCTTGATGTTGGTCTGTGAATTTTCGTTCATTTGAGTACCTTCAAGGTAACATCTCCACTGTCGCATCATTGCAGCAGTCTCGATCCTATCGCAACCTAACTTTATCCCCAGCTCCTATCACATCCTATCCACCAATCAGGACCAGAATTTACATTCCTGGGAAACACAGTCGGGAACAAAAGTCAGTAGACAGATAGCGAACATGGAAACAAAGTACATCCATTAATTAGTTGATAATTGGAGCTAATACACTATTAGTGTCAACCAATGCTTTCTGACCGTAATATGTTTCTGAATCAATAAATCGCGTTTAATGAAACATCAGTCACGGAGGGAAAAAGATAAGTTATCACATTACAGACTACAATATTAAGCCGTGTACGGACACTGCGAGGCTGCCTCGCGAGGTTTGCGTCGCTACCGTGTTTCGGTGTACAAAAACAAATGAGACAACGCAAAATAGATGATTGCGAACGTTGACTTGCTTCTTTTTCGTACTCCACAATAAGGTAGCGGCCCGAGCCTCGCGAGGCAACTTCGCAGCGTGTGTACGCGGCTTAAGGTTGTTTGCGCGGAATTTAATAATTAGTCAAATAGGAGATATAGTAATGTAAGAGGCGACACTTCGGGCGGCGCCTTTGAAGTCCTTCTTTGACACTGTCCTTTTAAATTGGCTATGGTGCAAGGCGGGCTATTTGAATCAACTGAATGTAATCTCTGTTTTCTAGATCCGATTATGATCATTTTCAAATCTTAGCACATTTTTAAATATCTATTTCAACTCGCTAAATGTAAAAGTGTTAATAAGTTGATAAATGTATAAACAATACATTACAAATACGTCAGGAATCTATATAATACAAATAAATAAAACTACACATTATGAATAAGTTAAAACAACATTTATCAGAAACAAATTACGAAGACATTTATAACACGTGAAGTACAAACATATGTTGTAAATATATGATAAATACACATACTATAAATGAATTATAAAAATATGTTACATCTAAATTATGAACGTATTTAGTAAATGAATTATGTTATAAAAATAATGTAATTATAGTAAGTAATTGCATTAACAAGTATAAAAACATTGAAATCTAGCGACATTGATCGATAATACTCTTAAAAGTGTTAGAAAGACGAAAATCGCAGCCAATTTGCTCGATTTATTTATTACTTATTATTTTGATTATTGATTATATGTATATGTATATCAAAATCATCGATGCACACCTACAGAGAGATCGATGGAAACAAACGTCTATTAAAAACAAGATTCCACAAATGGAACATATATTTAGAAAGTTTAGAAGTATACAAACAGAATACATGCCGTTTAAATACCTCAACTTTACCAAAGTTTGCCGATCATTGCCGAACGGCCCTTAAATTGGCTGTGTACTCTCGTCTCTTCCTAGATCCAAAGTGTCGCCTCTTATTCTATCTACTCTTTGATTTAGTGTTACAGTAAGGGTGTTGGATACTGGATTAGCAGCGCGTAGTGGCAGAAAAGTGAACTGAACGGGTCCCATGTATTTCTTATGGGATCAGGCAGTACACGTTCGTTGGGCAATATAAAAGACCTTTGTCTTTCGAAACGCCATCTTCAGAAATAAATGTATACTATTCTATGTACATGAAACTGAAGAAAATATACCTATTATTATTATTATTATTTCTTATGGGATATTTGTTCCAAGATTCCGGACAGAATAATGAATAAAACGCATAATAATTGTGATATTCTTGTTCAGGAAAAAAAGGCCGAGGGCAATACAGAGCCCTTTTTTTGGAGAAACAGTCCAGAAAAAATGTATTCTATAAAAACATTGACATTTCTTTTTTACTTAGTTTTGAAAGCCAAATTGCAAAAAAGGGCTCGGTATTGCCCTCCGTAATTGAACAAAAAATATTCTAAAAACAGACTCAGAAAGAAATATTGTTTCTTCGCATCTAATTCTTGGAACAAAAATATTGACGAAATCCGAGCTCTTTGTTTACAAACATGGCTGACCTTGATCGCGCCCTTGCCATATACATATAGGTTGAATCAGGGCCGACGTGAATTACGTGGACCTTGGGCGTATTCCTATATTTATATTAAACGTAATTATTAAGTTCTAAATGTTTACAAAGCATTTGTTGTTATTGCAGTGATCATAGAGAACATTCTGCTAAGTTAATTGCTTATTTATCAATAGAAGTTGTATGTATATATTTTATTATACGTACACGGGCCCCTAGGTAAACTACGGTACTATCTTTAACTACGTGACTGCCATAAAGTATCTACGTATCATATCATAATCCATTTTTTGTCGGAGCTTTTTTTTCTGCCCCCACGCACCGCTAATTCAGTATCCAATACCCTTAAAGGCTGCCACACACCAAAGAGCACAGCACACGAACGGCATAGGACCAACGTCGGCGTATTCACATTATTAAATGTATATGTTTAAATGGAAAGCACACATTTATCGAGGAAGAGTGTCGATGCTGATAACTGTGCGCATTTCCATTTAAACTACATGTAATAATGTGAATATGCCGGTGTTAGTGCTATGCCGTTCGTATGCTGTGCTGTTTGGTGTGCGACGGCCTTAATGATCTCCGGGCATTATGTACTACAAACTACTTCAGAAAGTCAAATTGATATAATGAACTCTCATGCAACAATTATCCCCGTCAAGTTTTCGTAAGCATTTGCAAACAATGTCTATCTTTTCAAACTGTACAATAAACATATAGATTCAGTAAATACATAGCTCTTCTTTATTTATTCGATATAAACTGAACAGTCGAACGTGCGAACGTGGATTATACAGAGATTCAATTAAAAATCTCTGTGCTCGATATAATTCGAGAGCTTGCAGCTACTGATACAGAAGTTACCTTTTATATTCTTCCATGAACGGTAGATATTCGCTTAGTTACGTTATTAATTGGGAAACATTGTTTCAATCGCACGACTATACATGCAACGTAATATAAGAGTTAACTGTATAAAACAGTAATTATACTAAAACCAGATTTTCTCCGCTTTGCTTCGCGAAATATACAGGTTTAACGACACCGTTTTCAAAGGGTTAAACGTCGCCGTTCAGTTTCACCGCCTTTTCACCGGCTAAATTATATTCAGTTAGCCCACACTCAACGTAGATAAACCGCGGAGCGGTTAAATAATTTTCGACAGATAGGTCTCCCGAGGTATATTCGAAATCGAAAATTTCCCCGCGCACGCTCGACGCTATACCCCGGAAATAATTCGCGAAGGATTTGCAGGCGGTGCGGGTCGCGGCGCAGCGTGCATGGTTAAAAATATGCGCGCCGGTCCCGAGCTCCGCGTCGCATTTCGCGCCGCGCGATCGATACGTATTTCGCCGGTTGAGTTCTAATTGCGAACGTTTGTACTCGTTTATCCCGCAACGCGACGCAGTTTATTTGCGGTGAATTTGATTTATTCGCGAAACGCGGCTCGGTGGGAGGCGGGCCGATCCGGAGCGGGTAAGAATCGTTCGAAAACACCGACTCGCGGTGAGATGTTCATCTTGCGAGCAGCAGTTCGCCGAGCCGTTTCCCTCCGCGCCCACTCGAAGAAGCAAACACGCCCTCGCTCGCAGACCACGCGTTGCAAGTAATTAAGTGGCCCCGGAGAACGTTAATAAATTGCATCCGCAGAGACCTTCCCACGCGGAGGCAACCCTCGGAATTTTGATTAATGCTGCTTTGCTAGCCGCGAGGCGGTTTTCAAAGAAATTCACCGCGAATATCTTCCAGCCGGGCTTGCAATTCCGCTTTATCGGAGATCGCGCTGAACAATTTACTCCGTCGGAAGTCTGCAACAAGGTTCTCGCGAGTTATGAAACGATTCGAGAAGCCTTTGAAGACTTTGCATTCACTCCCGCCCGCCCTTTATGAACCGTTTTTGCGAAGTTTAACGCTGGGTCAAGTGTAGCAAGCGTTTAGAAATGAGTTTAGGTAATGAGATGAAGGAATGTGTTTTATTGGCTTTATATGAAACGCTTGAAAGGTTCGCATCTAGAACTTAACTTGAAATTACAGGTCGGTACATTTAATTAATGTGTTCACAATTAATACTTCTTTCGAAACATGATCTCTGGTAGACCATTACACGATATTTTTTGCAAAATTGCAGCAGGTAGAATTTTTTATGGTCGACTTTATAGACAACTTTATGGTTAAAATTCAGTAACCCTTTAATTCTTTGTGTTCTTTTAAACGTGCACCATTCGAAGCATTGTTAAACAGTTGTAACAATAAAGCAAAATATGAAATTAACTGATAATTTTACAGCATGAAGTTGGCAGCGGTAAGAGCTGAAACTCAAAACTCTGTGAAGTTCATTTGATCTAATTGTAATCCCGCAAACGAATGATTAATTCTTTGAATTATTTCATCATATATTGATCCTCCTCGATCTATTCATCTTTCATGATTGATACTTTATTATTTATTTACACACGCATTATTTATCGCTCATTACATATTTCGTTTTATTATTAAAACTTTCTAACAATGTTTCTAATAGTCAATGCATCACATATTTCTCTTTTAGTTTCGACGTATTATGCGAATAGACTGTTAAAATTTCACCGGGAAAAACTCGTACACCCTGTATATGTTAGCAAAGACGAACGTCGTCTCCAGATCTGACGATTACGAGCGAATGTGTATTCTACGTCCTTATACGTTGAACAGCGCATCATACAACGCTGCAGAATGCATGTAAGATTCGTATTGCGAATTTCCCGGTTGCGAAGCGGGATACGAATTTCTGGCACTTCGTTGGCGATCCCCAATGGGAAAATAAAGCCAAACGTTGCGCACCCGAGTTAACGGGGTAGTGTTCGTCACGATTCTAATCCACGGGAACACGCTGTAAAGGGCACGCTGATCTTGCGAAATGCAAGGAGGGAAATCGACAGGGTGATTGACGAACGATTCCATTTCGCGACGTCGTGTCGGTGGGTTCCATGGGAAAGAGGGAATAGGGGGAAAGGTACAAACGGGATTAAACGTATAGCCGGTTCGTCGAAACTTAAGACACGTGCACCTGCAACTAGACGAGGAACGAAATGCACGCGACTCCCTGAAGAACTCGCTCGCGCGAAGGGATTTCGCCAATGCGAAAGGACCGAGAGACGGATGCAGTTCTCATCGCGCGCGTCGAACCCGGAGACCCGCAGCAACAGCGGCAGGTGCATTCAGGTTTCCAAGGACCTTTTATATTGGAATTCTCAAGATTTTTCTCAACGAATTCTCGCTTCCGAGATTCTGCTGTGCGTGTCACCCTTTCCGCTTCCTTTCCCTCGGCTTGGAGATTGCCGCGGTGCTTTCTGTGAATCAAAATCATGAAACTGCCGTGGATTCTTCGTTCTTGAGAGCGATTATTAAACTCGAAAAGAGTAGGGATTCAAACTGACGCGACTGCCAGGTATCGCAAGAGTTACGCGTTATTTTATGGACTTATTGCTAGTGGTACCGACAGGTTTCAGCTTTTATTTATTTCGTAGAGTGAAGAGAAGCGCATCTTCGACCAGTTTACAGGGAGATTCTTGAAGGTTTCACTCAGCAATTCACGGATGTTCATGATATCCATCCTTATGCTGAACTTACACGTGCACGCCATTTACACAAACTGTCCATATTAATTTCGAACTCAAACGATAACTTTGGCTAGAGTGAAATCGCTCATACCAGATCGCTTGCATATGCACAGATCTGTATGCGCAAATGGTGTGTATCACCCGGATGTACTCACAAGGTATACAGAGACGCGACAGTTTAACTCAATTAAAATCTTCTAAACTGTTAATTCTGATGGGCAGGCAATGGTAATTTGCCGCACACACATTAAGCATTAGCGAGTCCCAATTTAACACCTAATTTCCCTTTAGGGGAATTTATCAGAGACTAGATTCCCGTTCCTTTCCCTTCAAAATTAAAGATTCTGAAATAACGTATCGTGGTTGGTGTTGCAGTTGATGAAGCCTGTCAATCCTTTGCAGGTAACAAAATTGATCATTAGGGATTGCATGGGTATTCAATTTTAACTCTAAAAAGTATTAAACATTTTGTACAATAGGTATTATATTAATAATAATAGAATTTATTTACGGGTACGTTGTAACCTGAGGAAATCTTATCATACAAGAGAGAATACAAAACACGCTTTAAAGAGTACAGAGAGTCATGCAAAAAATCTAACTTGTTAGCAAATGTGTTTGCTTCACTTTCTTCTTTTAATAGGATCGGCATTGCCAAATTTGGGCTTATACGTTGCGAGTGCAAACAATAATTGATTTCTGAGATGTCTTTTACAAACATATATGTGAATCAATTCTAAAATTAGAGGACACTTGATGACACCATTCATTATTTTATATAGAAATGAGATTTTTATATAGAAATGAATAATATTATTATGATTTTAAATTGTCTGTACAGAATTCTCCATTTAAAGTTATTCAGTTCGCAATAAATTAATGCTCTGACAAGTCTCCACTTGCGGTTGAATTAATTCAAAATGTATTTGGTTTAAGTTGCTTCGCCTTATTTTACAGAAAATCTGCATAATATATGCATCATCGTTTGAAAATGAAAAGGTTATTGAAACGTGTAAAACTTCAAATTCGCGATTTTCACATTTCCTCGATACTCCCGCTGAGAGCTGACTGAAAGCAAACATTTTATTAACACAGAAGTTTCTCATGTCCTGTTAACGTCTACATTAACTCCCATGGAAAGGGATTATTCTGCAACAGGATAACGGTCGTCCACACATTGCACATCTGGAGTTGGAAAATGTTGAGGAATTAGTAGTATTCTCAGCTTGACAACCATTCAAATTCGATCGGGAAGAATTACCAAAAACATGACAAGAGATTGCCGATTCGAATGGGATTTACTTTGATTACTTTAATCAATTATTCCGCTTGAAAGAACGTTGAAGTAACAGACTTACAATTAGTTAGTTGCTAACCGAATACGAATCAGTTCAACTATATCTAAAGATTTTAAATAATTCTTTTGTACCAAGTTTTTAAAATATTTCTTTCGTAATAACCTCATACATCACATCTCGCGGTAAAATAAGCTGGGGGTATCAATAAAATATTAGTGATCGTTTTGTTCGACTCGCAATATCCTGAAAGGATTAATTCATAAAAGGTCGGTGTATACTCTCCGCAGGATTGGAAGAGTGGTCGGTCGATCGTGTCACGATTAATAACGTCGATCTCCGCGGTTTCTCGATAAACGGATTAATAAAAATCGCAAGGCGAGCGTGCCATCGTTTACGCGGTCCGAGACGCGCTCGCAATTTCGCGAGGCCGAGGATCATTTTAATAAGTTTGGGCTTCATGTAATATTCAACTAAATTAATTACGCTCGCTGGTCGGTTCAGCCTCGGATAGATGGAAATAAGGACGTTCGCAAAAAAGGATTCGCCCTTAGTATGAAAAAATATTCCGCGAAAGGTTGCTCCCCTGATGAAAAATTAATTCGCCGCGCTAGCTGCGTTGCATATTTCCTCCAACGCGGTCACGTTCGACGCATTTGCATTCCTACGAGGTTTTTTTTTGACGATAATTCCCTTCGGTAATGTTCGTTAAATTCTGTTAACGGAAACGCGGTTTTATTAACGCAGTCGGAACGATCGCGATGCGAATACACATTCTTTCTACGAGGTAAAAACGATCTCCTGAATTATTCCTTCCATCGAGCATAATTCTTGCGCGTAAACCAACCCTCTCCCGTTACATTCGAATCGCAAATTAAGCGTAGAATCAATCTGGGGTTGCGCACCTTAGAAATTTTTAATAATCGCTCTAGATTCTCTCTTTTCCTCGAATCAAGATAAAACTGGATATTTTTCCACGGGACCGTACTCAACGTTAATTATATCGCACGTTTCCGGCTTGGTTATTTATTCCTGGGTTCGTCGCCGCAAATTATTCGACGTCGTGGTGTAGTTAGTGACCGGGGCGACACGGTGCGCGAGTAATTTTAAATTTGCGCCGCAAAAAGGGACGCGCTCGTTATTAGGAAAATAAAAGCGGTTGGGAATTACAGTGGTCAACGTCGCGACGGATAAAAATAGCAGCAGAACGAAACCGTCGGCTGTTGCTCGCGCCCGCGCCGCGATTCCAGTCCGTATTTGGTTGCAATTATTCCCCCGAGTGGCGAGAGGTCAAAGGACCGACGACTGCCTCTTCACCGTGTCTGAGATGATCCATTCGATTGAAACAGCGGTCAAATACGCCGAGCGCATCGCATTATGAGAGTCGAACAAACGTAATCCATTCTAACGAGCCTCCGCTGCCGCGGGAAAGGAGCGACGACTGTCCCATTGCCGCGGTTCATACAGTTTATGTACACCGACGGGCGTTTCCATTGAAACCCGTCTTCGGGGTCACCAAGCTCTATTTATTGCCGGGAACGTGCAATCTGACCCACTTCGCGAAAAGTGCTGTCTCTCTGCGCACGTCTCCTTGCGGCCGCCGCCATTGACGAGAGCCGACCCAGGAAGGGAACAGAGTTTATCCGGGCTGGTCTACCATCATCCAGATTACCCGGCGAACGGCTTCAGCCCGCTATACGCTGACCTGATTATGCGAACTATCGGCCTCCGAAAGAGTTGCGAGCAAGGGCGCAAAAATGCTGATGAGGCGGGGACGACTCGAACAATCTTCGCCACATTTTCTCATCAAGCTGATGGAAAGGAAAACTATCGATCGTTGATCGCGCGGCAGGAAAAAAAAGGGAGGATCGAGGACGGGATTTCGAGGATACGATAGTTAGCGATTTGACGTCGATGAATTCGCTGAAATAGGCACGACGTAACGAGGTAGACGCGGCTTACGGTTTTCCCTTGCGGCTGCCGCATCTAAATTCAACGGCGGATTTGACAGAGTGCAAGGAACTTCTTCGGGACCGGGTGTTCGGTATCCTGCGGGATTAAGGCGAGACAGCGTCTCCGGATCCCAGAATTTTCTCGGGAGCGCAATTTCCTTCCCAGGGAGTGGACGCCATCGCGTTTCCCGGCAATTTCCACGTCTTGCGCCCGGTTCCTCCAAGGGAGAAGATGTAACCGTCCGAGTTCGGCATAAGTATTAGATAATCCCATACGTAATGCTGCTTGTAGAATCACATTTTAGCCTGAAAAATAAGAATCCTTTGAAGGAGGATTAGAAACATTTTTTGGCAAATTGAAAATGGCAGTGAAGAGTTCTGCAATAGCTTCGCAATATTTTCAATTAAAAAGTAGGGCTCTTACTATTATTCGAATCTAGGGATATCCGAATTTGAGTACTCAGATACCCGCTCAATTTAGATCCGAGTACTCGACTATATCCAAGTACTCGGATACTCAGTTGTACAATTCAGTGTCAGAGTATCCGAATTTATCTAAGTATTCGGATACTCAATCACACAATTTGAATCCAAGCATCTGAATAATTGCTGAATTTTTTCTATCAAGGTATCTACTTGAATCACTGATCATTAGGGGTGTGCGGATACCCGAAATTAGGAGTTCGGGTCGAGTCGGGAATTTTGTTCGGGTTCGGGTCGAGATCCAGAAAGTTTGTCGACACATAAATATATTCGGGTACCCGATATCTCGGAACCTGATTTTCAATTCGGAACCCGATTTTCGATTCGGACACAAAGCAAAATTAGAATTTAAAAGTTTAAATAGAAAACCAGACTGAATCAAAAATCGTGTCCCGAATCAAAAATCGGGTCCCGAAATTACGGGTACTCGAATATATTTATGCGTCGACAAACTTTCGGAATCCCGACCCGACCCGTCCCGATTGTTACTCGACTTGAGGCTCGGGTACCCGTATTTTCGGGTACCCGCACACCCCTACTGATCAATAAACAGCGAATCTTCATGTAAAATACAATTTTTACAAGCAGAAATAAAGAATGGGAACATGAAAAACGGTATGTTTAATCTTCTAAACATTCTAAAGAATAATATTTTTTATATTTTGGGATGTGTCAACAGTCTCATAGATTTTTGCATCTTTAGCAATGCCATAAATGCATAAAATCCGCTGTTTACTGATTATAAACTTTAATCACGGTTAGTTTCGAATATCCGGTTTTCAAATCTGAGTTCGAGTTATAATGAGTATTTCGAGTACTCGGATACCCGAATTACAAGAGCTCTAATTAAAACCAATCTATATCTTGGACTTATGTTACTTAAAGAGTCTATAAAAAAATATTCATACAGCTGCCGTAAGAAAACTCTACGGCACAATAATATTCACTATGCTAATGATTGAATAGAACCAACCGCAGATAATTTTGAATCTTATTGATAGGCAGACGCTCCGAGAGACCGATCGTGCCATGAGCCAATAAAACTGATAAACACATTGCTCACGTTTTTCCATTATTCAATGCAATGAATGTTTCACATCCGTGAATGCGCGAAGCGGACGAAAATTGAACGGGAATCAGTCTTGTCAATCCATCAATCCTGTTGGCGAATTTAATATTGTTTCTTCATCCATCAACCCGCGCGCTGTTGTTTCCGTTTATCTCGACAAACATGGCGGGTTATAGAAATCAGCCGGTACATTATTCTGAGAAATATCGAAACGTAAAATGCATCAACCCGGTGGCTGGATCACCGGGAAACGTTGAAACACCGGAGGAACTATCGCAACTCCCGGCAGCTTTATGCCCCGAAATACGGGTCAAAGGATTATTCTGCAATATTTGGGCGGCATCCATTTACATGAAATCAAGTCTCCCGCGCGGGAGAGCCGATTAAAAACCCGATTTCCATCCCCCTGTACATTAAAAGCTAACCCGACCGGGCGGGTTAACTCCGGAAGATCTAGCGTGCAGAGATTCACGCTTGAACGAAAGCTCGTCGAGAACCCTCGCGGATCATCCTGGCCGTTGGGACGAGGCGAATTTAACGCCGAAAGCGATGATCCGCACTGCATCAGTCTTGATAGGACAAAACGCGATAGGAGTATAACGAGAATTTTGAATGCGGTCATGGAGGCAGAAACGTGCCGGGACCTAAACAAATACTCGTCGCTAGAAATCCCTTACTACCGATTTTGCGGACCGCCTAAATTCCTTGCGAATAAACGGAGCCTCGGCTGAACGTGAGAAAATTTTCGAAGCGAAACTTCGCCGCGAGGGTAGACGCTTTCGGCGCGCGACCCTCACACCGCTTCGACGCGCAAGCTACGCTACTAATACCCGAGGAAACGGAACGCGTTCTTAACGGCAGGAACTTTGGATAAGCTTCGACGGAGTTTCCTCGAGAAGAGCCCTGGAGATAATGGGGAATGTATCGTAGGCACCTTCCATTGGTAACGTCTGTATCCGATGGAAATTCTTCGAGTTTCTTCATTAATCCTTTGAACTCCAAAGGCGATCACCAATTGCCGTTTAGTAAAATAAAAGTATGAGACCCATGGAGAGTAGAACCCATGGATTCGGTATTTTATGAAAGATAAACTCAAAATGCTAGGCTACTCAGGTATATGTATTTGTAATCTGCAATTTTAATTGAGAATAGAGAGAATAATGAAAAATTGAAGAACGTAGAAGTGAATCGAAGAACTGATTTCACAGTTTGGTTGGAATTGCGAGAGCAGCGACTTAAATAATTGTTTACTTTTTATAAATTAGTTTTTACTATCTATCTGCGTATGTTATACTGTAAGGGCTTAAGCTGAAAAGCGATAAGATCGACGGAAAAAACGATAAGCAGGCACGTACAGACTATAGATCTGTAACTGGAGAAAAAGTACTTTAAAATAAAGTATTGTAGGATTTAGACCTTAAAGTTACTTAGTTTTTTTTTTATTTAGGTGACTCAGCAATTTTAAAAATCATAAATGGCTTGAAGCAACAGATTTTTCTGGCTTGTGTCCTTTCAAATTGAGAACGCTTTAGGCGAATGCTCTGCAACGGACATAAAATGACAAAGTTCGATATTGTGCGAATATTGAATCATTGTTGATGGTACAAGTGAAATTTTAAAAACCTTCCAACTTGTACTTTTTCCTTTTTTAATAATGTTTGAAACAGGTAATTTAACGAAGGATTGTGTAGTAGAGTCTTTGATAAGTATTACAGGATTTTTCAAATTTTTTGGAGGTGTAGAATAGTTACAAATCAATATCTTTGCGTATGAATTATGAAGAAAAGCGTGTCTACGGAGAGTTAATATTAACTTTTGCGTAGTACAATATTACATGAAATACTAAAATAAAATAGTTTTGGTTATCCATTTGGTTTCATCCATAAGTACATCCACCAGCGTCTTGCCTTATCTTCCAAAGGGAGTTGCCAAGGACGAAGATTCCTGAAAAGTTTTTTAATATAAACCAAATACTTTAACGTCGTGGGATCTCGAACCTAGAATATTCACTCAGCCATCCTCACCGAAAAATGATTAACGGGGCTGAGCGGCATAAAAATTCTGTTTCCTGGCGCAAGCAAACAGGATCGTTTCGTCGATCAAAAGACACAGTTCAGTTAGTTGAAAAGTAAAGAATTTACTTTCTAAGTATCTCTAGTGCTTGACCTAAAACATGAAACCCCAATTCCATTTATTAATTCACATACGATTCGCTTTCACACTGCAAAAAGCACGTCATTAACTTCTCATCAAAGAGAGTTGATTCTTCACCATGTAAAAAATGTTCGCATGAAAAGGTTGAAATGAAAAATGAAATTCATTCAACGCTGCGCTGCTTTTCAGTTTTCGTCCTTTCCAACTGACAAATTTGAACACCGAAACCAAAATTGCCAATATGTCGCGCGGATATTCGTTTAGTTTCAGAATTTAATGAACTGAGGCTAGATCCGATTTCCTTGTTCACTCGTCCCGAATGTTTCTCTTCCTCCTGCCGACGGATTAATTCTTTTCAGGTTCTCCCCCGCGTAGGGCTCTCGATTTTCCGCGCGATTTCCACGGGAGGGTAAGAGAACATTTTGATTCGAAGGTTTCCCTTTAAATTATCGTGGCGTCCGTTTCGCTAGCGTTGCCAATTAATTATCCTTCGATGCCTCGGACGGCGTCGGTTAATTATTTAATTCTCTCGCTTTTCGTCTCGCAGCGAGGAGAAGTTGAACGCGAGGCAGAAGGACGTCCGACGCAGAGGCGGCAATTAGTCGGCGAGCAGACAATTAAAACAATTGGCTGCTTACCTCTGTCCCTATCGTTCTCGATTCCGCGGACCTTTTTTTCTCCGCTATTAACGACCGCGCGGAAGTCTCCCATTAAGTAGGGTGTTCCACTGCACGTCGCGCGTAACCACTTCCGCTTTTCGGCGGTCGTCGTTCGCGCCGGTGCGCTTAATCCCGTGGGAACTTTCCCGGGATTTATCAACGAGTCCTCCGCTGGGAGAGCGGTTTTTTTCTATAAACAAAATCGCTATCTGCACCGCCCTCAACGATCGAGCGTCCCCTCGGGACGAGTCCGCACATTCCTCGAGATTCCTACGGCTCATCTGGTTGGAAGAATACCCGCGAAAGAGAGGAAGATCGAACGGTCTATCGAGAAATATGCCGGTGCACAATTGGCAGCGAGTGCAGGGCAGTCGCTTAACGAAGAGCAGTCCTCTTGAAACGAGGAAATAAGCGGACGACGGAGGAGGGACGGGACTGGAGAGGCGGCTCCACAATGGAAGCTTAATATATTAAGTCGCTCACAGGGCCGTCTTTCTCGCCGCGGGAATCCCGTTACCTGACACACCGCCTGGAGAGATCCTCGTTTCTTTCGCCGTAAATGAAATTAAGACGTTGTACGCCGGTATCGTTAAATTTTCCTCGAATTTCGCAGACGCAGCAGCTAAGTGCAGTGCCATGTCGTCTCGCTTCACCTGCAGGCGTTTCGTGTACCAGCGATCGAGCGCCCGTTCCGTTATTTCAATTTCGAGCCACGCCTCGACGTGGAACTTCGCGAGCGAAAGCGATCGGATACAGATCCCTTTATTTGCGAAAGAGGTCGTCGCCGATCGTGGGATTGACGAACGACTCCGGCGTCCATCTAGACGACCGATTATCATCGACTGCATTACTGATGGACCGATTGTTGATTCAGTGGCAAGCGATTATGGACCGACTACCGACTGATAGCCAGTTGATTGCTAATTAATATTCGATTCGCCGTTGGCCGAGTGCCAACTGCGCGCCGACTGAATGACGGCCGCTAAACCCCCTCGAAGACGGAGGTTCGCGGGGCTAATTGCTATTTTGTAATTGATTCGGAAGTTTCCTCGGCTCCTCGCCGCGTCGTCGGATACGTCGCGGAGCGTTCCGAGTGTTTCGACAAACTCGCCCGACCGTAAGTAGACAGAATCGTGACTTATGATTTCCCGGCCGCGAGATTTGTAAGCATACAAGTAGTCGGGGCGCACCATTTATCAGGCGACCGCGGCGCTGACGCGGGAGTGACACTCCATTCCCAGCAGCAGCCAGGGAATCCGGCGTAATCGTTTTACGCGTTCGAAGCGGCCTCCGCCTCCGGTAGAAACAGCCGACGAGATTGTTTACGAAGACCGTATGATCAACAACGCGGAAGAATCTAATGAAGAAATACTCGTCGCTGGCACGAAGTTACCACGCATTATAATGGACGCCGCCCGCCCGCGTCTTGGCGGTAACCGGGAGCCAAACAAAGTTGCGGTTTAACCCTCCGTTCGCCCTCATGAACCCTCTTCCACCCGTCGAAGCTGCTCGAACTTTCGACTCCGACCGGTCGATGCTCGGGGCGAGGGAAACCCGCCCCGAGGGCCGAAACTTTCGCGATGATAATCGGCATTTGTTTAAATAATTTCTGCTTCATTATCCCGGGTCTCCCGGCACCGTGGCTCGCCGACGGGGAAGGCCGGGGATGCGCGGGGGAGCGTTGAAAGGGAGCGAAAGAGAGTCGTCGACTACGTTAGGTGTTCAGACGTTTAATCGATTTTCTATTCGACGACAATGGGCGACGGAGGAGGAACGGGTAACCCTCTGGAATATTACTTTTGTGTCACCGATCGAGTGTGACTACGTTAGTTAGCGAATGGCTGTGTAATGCAGTCGCTGGGGAAGCAGGGACCTGTTTAACGTGCCTTTTAACGTCGCAAATCGAAAGCTGAGAGAAAAAAGGTGGTTTTATTGAGATCTTGAGTGTGAACGTGACTCGCAGCGCTGCTTTTGATTGATAAAGTTTATCGAATGTTGGCAGCAAACGGGTGAGATTATGATTCCTCTAACATTTTCAATTTAAATAGCAGGTCATTCCTTAGGTGTTAAAAGATGATGAAAGTGGAATTATTCGTCGGAGATACGGTGTGACAGTTGTAAAATGAAACTACTGGAGAAACAGGTTATTGACTTTAAAAAATTATACCGGAGTTTCATTCCAGACAATCTTCTCAGATAAAATTTTATTATTCTGTTTATTATTGAAAGACTAATGGAAAATGTGATACTTCCAATTAGCAGTTAGATATAGCGAAAAATTTGGGTGCGATTACACTACGTAGTAATACAGAAATAAAACTGTTGAAAGAAATAAAATCAAAGAAGACTCGAAAATGTTCTATATTCAAACTAATTCAAGATGTTGATGTTATTTTATTATAAACATAAGACAGTTTCCGTAGAATAGACCGCTAAAAGCAATAATTATATCAAGATATTAAATTATTCCCATTACATGCAACCATCAGACCAAAGTCAAAGGAAATGTATAATGCATTTCTAAATACTTTAAGCGGTGGTAGGTATGCTCAAAAGCATCATAAGGTATCTAATTTTCCTCCGTTTTATAATAATAATACTTCAAACTTAATTCATCAATAAATTGCTATAACAATTGAAGAATTAAATCATTTTTGATTTGATTATAAAACAGCAAAATCTTTAAAATACAATCAGTACGACTGTACTCTACATTTCCTCAGTACTTGCAAAATAATCTCCCCAAATGTTATGTATCAGAAGAACAATACGCTTGTCTATTCTCCACCACCCTCTTTTGCAAACAATAGTCTCGAATAGGTGTTAATTTACATCCAAAAGGATTGCGCGAAGCTTTCGCGGTATCTGTACTCCACGGTCTACGAAGTTTGCGAGCTGGATGCCAAAGAAAAGCTGTGGAGCCACGAGGGAAAGCAATTCCGTATTTTTCGAGCCGCTCTCGCTATCGGACCACCTTGCAACGTCAATTACGCTTTCTACGGGACTGTAACAATAGCCAAGATTAATCTGGACCGTTCCTCGGTCGCCTGAATGCAACAATGCTATCGCCGTCGACCATCAAATATTATTGCCGGAAAGGTGTTGCGGTTTATACTTACGGCGTTCCGCGTCATCAACAAAACAGCGCCCGCTTCCGTTGCGACGTAAGGGGCTTTTATGAGGGCGGCCGTGGAAATTTTACGGTCCGCCCCTGGCCGGGGACCTGTTACGGCCGCCCCTTATTCGAGTCAACGTACCGATAAATCGTTGGATCGGACGGGTATTCTCGTCGCAGATCCGCGGTGGTAACGCCGCGCCGTTCCGGCTGCCAAAAGAATGTCGACGTTCTAACTAGGGGAAACGCTGCGGCTGTAAAAGGTGACGGAAGCGGGGGCGAAAGTAAAGGGGAGAAGCGGCGTAACGATCGTCCAAGTTGGCCCACCTTTTACCTCCGAGTGCTATAAAAAATGAATCGCGGGCGGAGACTCATTTTACGCATTACTGACTTCGAGAAGAGCTGATCCGCCGCTTCCAAAGTATACCGTCGTCCAACTGCCTCGACCGCGTCTGTTTATAATAGGTCAGTCGTTACCGAGGACTCGCCAGAGACTCTAAATCTTCAAAGTTCTGGTTAAAGTTTTCTGGTTAAAGTAAAGATTCCACGATTCTCCGAGCTACGAACGAATAAACTTGGAAACGAGCAAAGTACTCTCGTCCTCGGGACTGTCCTTAACAGATCGCGATGGCAAGATTTTATTCGGTCGAGTGTCAGCGAAATATCATCCGGGAGGAGCCCGTCGCTGAGAAGCCTGTAGGGTCGCTCGCCTCGGGCGACAAAAGCGGGCGACACCGCGAAAAAAAAAACCAACGATACGATTTCATCGAACGTCAAGCCCCACTCACCTAACAATATTAAAAGCGAGGAGAGGCACGTGGTCCCTAATTACTTGATAGACCGAGGAGGCGAGAGAAAAGGAAACTTTGTTTATTCGAAGGAACTTCCTTCTTTGTTAATGAACCGCCGGTAGTTTTCGTTCCTCGCGAATTTCTCGCTGCTTCGCTGAAGAAAGTTGCGAGCAACAGCGTCGAGACCGTGCGAATCGTGGATTCGCGTCGGCGACGGATTCATTTCACCGCCAAGTATTTTTCTTTCCTTCAAACTTCCCGGCAAAGGGTTTCTTCGCGAGGATTCGCCGCACAGATTTCGGATCTTATTTCGTTAAGTATTCAGCACCCTTAATTAAGACGCTTTGCCGAGCACCGTTCAGTTTTGACCATGGGAAGACAATCGTCGAATTCCGCGCCGTTCGTTTGAATTTTTCTGATAGATGCTATCGCGATGGGGAAAAGGGTAAAGGCTGCGTATTAACCGTGATTGCGAGGGCGTCGCCGGCGCATTTGGTAAATCGAATTACGGAAGCTTTCGCCTTAGCGGTCGAGTAAGCCGGACAAAAGGCGACGGGAGGAGCGTTGATAATGCGACGTTCCAGCGTTATGGGGATTCATTAAATTTAATTCTCCTGATATACCGTGCCGTCGACGGTGAAACGTCGCGACGCGCCGCGCCGCACGTCGCCGTCCCTCATACGTCGTGTAATTCCGTCGACGGAACGCGTAACTTCAGGTGCGTAAACATTTACCCTCCGCCGAGCTTTGTACACCTTCACCTTCCTTTTGTCGCGTCGTGTTGCACGCGCACGCGAGTATTGTAAAATTACGCGTCGTCGAGCGAAACGACCCGGTTGGCTGCCACGTGAACTCGGTCCCCAACCCTTGACGAGCAAACACGAATGGGAAGCTACCGATCCGACGAGTGTCACGCTTGATGTTTGCGTTCAGCCCGACCGTTAAGGGATCATACTACTACCGACGGGAGTTTGGGAGGATGGATTTCGTATTTTTTTTTTTCTTCATTCAGTGTTTGATGAATGGTGGTATTTAGCGAGGAACGAGCCCATTCTTGTTTTTTAATGAGCTTTAACCAGATGACATTAAAAAAAAGCATCCACCAAGGATCTTGTAGATAAAAATATATCTATAAAAGTAGTTGAACTTTAAACGAGCGATAAATAGTTTAGGTTGATTTATATACGGTGTTGCAAAAATGGTAGAACATTTGTGAATACTAGGTTCTGAACACGTATTAAATGGAACTGAAAAAACGCGTTAGGATACATTTAAGAGAAAGGAAAAAAAATTGTGATGAAACCCTGTTTGTGTATATAAGAGTCCGTTATTTTAATAAAAAATAAATCGTTTAAATTGGCACGAAACCAAATTTGCTATTGGTTTTAATAAGCGTCTGTTGAACTTACTGCATCCTCACTTGTGTGTATTATCCAGTCATCGAAAAGTATCGCTCGATCTAAATTCTTTGTAAGTTTAGCTCGAATATACAAGATTTATTTATTCATTTAGGGAAAGGTCTGCTTTCGGTAAATATTATATGTATACCGTTGGTATACTGCTGGAACCAGATCGAGGTCATCAATTCTGCAGGGAAATAGTTACATAGATACTCTATAATTAGATAATTTGAAGTTAAAATTATGAAGAATTTAACACAGGCAATACTTTTTATGATGTAATAATAGGTACTATTAAAAAATATAGCTATATCGCGAAGGTTCTTTCGAATTTTTCAACCATATATTTGTTTTAAACACTGGAGAGGATGTATATATAAAATGACCTCAGAAAGGTGCAAGGAACACCTCTTTTTCGAGAAATAAATGACTAAAAAGCATGGAAATTTCTGTTGATGAATGTTTTCTAAAAAGAGTTCAGTTTGCTTAGTCAACATTCATCAGCAGACATTTGCATGTGTTTAATCATTCATTTCTCAAAAACGTGGTGGAGATATTCCTTCAACTTCCTAGGAATATAATATATGTATACCCTCTACCACATTTAAAAAAATTCTGGAAATAGTTTGGAACACACTTTCTTTAGTAATTTTACTATTTCGTTTCCTATTTCCTGCTATTCTCTATATTTCCCTGACCATGGCATTTTGTTTAAAAGGAAGATATGTGTGTTCCTTCTAGACTATCGAAAGGTTGATTACGTCTTAAACTATTGATAATTGATTTCCAGAACCATACATCATTATTAGACTGAGAAATAATTTCATATTTTTGCAGTCTCCAATAAAAAATTTTAAATAAATTGTAAAAAGGAATATCTCTAAGAAATGAAAGAAAAACATTTTTTTAAATAAAGTCAAAGTATTGAACTTAATGAAAAAAAATGTTTTTCTTTAATTTCTAAAGGGATTCCTTTTTTATAACTTATTTAAATGTAAGGGCACACTGATAGGTTCAGGCTCACTAATAGGGACCAGTACCCTAAATTTTTTTTAGGGTAATTAAAATTTTATTTTCTATTTTTCTTTATTAACTTTATTATTTTAAGTCCCATTAATCGTTAAGGTGAATTATTAACGATTCAACTCATGCATGCACAGACATCTACATTTTAGTTTCCAATTTCATGGATGTCTGTACTACAATCAACTAAATTAATATCTTGTGCTCTGAACATAATAGATTCCTTCTTTATGCTGATGATCTCAAAATTTTTAAGTCCATTTCTAATACGTCTGATTGTACTTTTGTGCAGCAAGACCTTGATAACTTTACACACTGGTGCTTACAGAATGGCATGGCTTTGAAGTATGGCAAGTGTTTCCTCATGAGATCCTCGAGGGGACATTGTTTGATTAAACACGATTATAACCTTGGCGGCAACTCCTTATCCCTTGTTTCTCAGATGCGTGATTTGGATGTTCTTTTCACGCCTCTCCTTAACTTCTCCAACCATATTAATATTACTGTATCTGAAGCTTATAAATCTTTAGGCTTTCTTAAGCGATGTGCATCTAAATTTGTGAACCTAGGACCTTCAGGCTCTTATACTGCGCGTTAGTAAGACCACATTTAGAATATGCTGCTACGATATGGTCGCCTTATCTATTGTATCAAAAACAGCAGCTTGAAGGTGTACAACATTCCTTTTGTAGATATGTAGCATACAAGATCGGGCAAAAGATGGCAATTACTGATCATAACTACCAACCTATTATGAACACCCTCAAGATTAATACTCTTGAAACCCGAAGAACTTGTGCAGACTTGGTGTTTCTTCATAAAATTCTTAATGGTTCCATCTGTTGTCCTCAACTGCTTGAGCTTGTTAATCTCTATGCTCCTGCAAGGTCCCTCAGACCCTCGCTTACATTTTATCCTGTTAGATACACCTCGAATTTCTCTAACTCTGACCCAATTAATCGTGTATGCGTATTGGCCAATGTTCTAGGAGGTGATTTGGATTTATTTTGTTGCTCCATTTACTCCCTAAAAATGCAAATCCTTAAATCTAGCTAGCGTATTTTTTGTTTATTCTTATTCATTTTGTCCTCGATATAATTTATAATCTCTTATCCGTCTTTTTGTACACTAATGGGAAATTATTCCCGTGAAACAGAAATAAATAAATAAATAAATAATACTTAATCCGGAAACGAACCTATGATGAATCAAGCTACGGTACTAATGTATCCATATTAAAAGCACAAGACTTTTTCTGACCGATTCTACAAGTTAAAGAGTAGGTATTTTAATCGCGCGCGTAATCAGTGCTTGACTTTCCTGCGTCTCTCACCTTTAAGTACGCGTACTGCTTGCGGCATCGCACTCTATTTTGGATCTGTAAACAACAATATTGTGCTTCTCGACAACCTTCGAAATCATCCAAGGGAGGTGTAAGCGCCACAAAGGAGTCTGCAACGTAGTAAGTACGTTCCATGTACCGGCTCGTAATCTGAACAAGACGATCCAAATTCCCAGTTAAAGTATTGTCGTCGCGGAGACGACCAACGCGTGTGATTCAAAGCGCGTAACGTAGACGCGCAACGCGATCCTGAAATGCGATGCATTTCCTCATCGATGCTTCCGATACAATACACCGTGGGCAGAAAGGGAAACCAGCAAGGAACGGTGGAACGTACAGTGGCAAACGAAGGTTGCAACGAGGGGAAAGGGTGACGGTGCACGGGTTGGGGAGACCCGGTAATGCAGTCAGACTCGAAGTATTGTAAACGGCAGGACACAAAGGACCTTCCCTCGCGTCGCAGTCTCGATTTTGTTCCTTCGTCGAGCCCACTGTATTTTCCTGGCCTCCGCGATGAAGCGATCGCGTCGACAGCCGGCAGGAATTTCAGTCGCGAGGGGTTCGCGCGGGTTCCAGACTAGAAATCCATCGTTTCCCGCGTGCAACGCTTCCCGTCGCCTCGAAAAACCCTTCGCTACACTCTCTTCGCTCGAATCGGCTCCTGAACCGGCAATTCAACTCGCAGAACGCGAGTCATCGTTTCCCCGTTTACTTCGACATCGCCCGCGAACTACATTGCGTCTTGTCACACTTCTAATCTCTCAGAACTCTAATTACGCGTCGCTTCTCGCGCGACGCAGCGAAAACTTTTCCGCGTTCAAACAAACAAGGTTACGTAAGAGTAATGAGAAATTTCATTACTGTAGAGAATATGGAAGTCGGACTGCAAGAATAATGAACTATTAAAGTGTCAAGGGGTGCGAGTAGACAGGGCTTGGTTATTCTATGTTGATTGGACAACGGTGAGAATTGTTTGTTTCGAGGAACTTTCGTAAAACTTTGTGAATGTGTAACTCGATCACGCTGTTCTAGTAATCAATCACTTGCGTTCTGCCCATTGAAAGGTAATTCGCCTTCGCGCAGAGGGAGCCGAGCCGATATATAAATCATACTGTCTTATAGTTTAGTAAACTTCACCGAGTAAATAACATTAGATTGTTTATAAATTATAAATTATAATACTCGGAGTTGCGAAGTGTGTGGCATGGTACAAATTACACGGTTCTCTATTTTTCTGAAGATTCCTTATTGGGGAACTTTTTCCTTTCTACTGTTCTGATTAGCTGCGCTTAGATCGACAGATTACTCCATGAATCGTGCAGAAAAACGATGAAGCGACTTGAAAATTAACGATTTACGAAACTTAACAAATGACCTAATATTATTTAAACAATTATTACGAATATATATTTACATTAATTAGTAAAAGATTCAATCGAACAACCGAAGAAGTCTAGTTGGTTGGCAAGCATATTAGCCTGTCTACAGAAACGTCTAATACATTCGTTGGCGGAAATGTTAGACCTACAATAAGATTCATGGAATAACGGGTAGTTTCTGAGAGTTCTGAGTAGAGCATTAAACTGTATTAGAGCTAAAATATCAGGACAGTCGATATAATGATTTAAAGTCTTAAAGATTAGTGTTAATTAGATTAGTCGAATCTAAGCCTAGGTTGAGCAAGCGTAGGAAGTTTTAGGAAATTAAGATATGCAGCATAATTATGACAGGTTTTCGGTATAGTCTCATGGGTTTTGTATTTTACAAAAACTTGTGCTGAACTTTTTCGATGGAATATGTGTGATTTTATATATTAATAATAAGTAACTGCGCTATATTCTCAAGCATACATCATGCTTGAATCAGATTAACTTTTCTTTCATGAAACAACGATTACCTCTGTTGCAATTCTCTTTCAATATCTCTTTCAATTATATTCTTCGCATTACATTCAGGCTTCTACCTAAAAAGTAAATGAAAACAGTGCCTCGAAGCTTAAAATAGTAAAACAGCATTTCGAAAAAGATTTATTTAAAAAATCTTTCGTAACGTATTCCAGATTTTTCTAGCATTTACGGTTTACAATCCTCTACGAATTTTCCAGAATTCTACAAATACAATGAATGACAAATTAACAAATTTCCTCTGCTACCGTGCGTAGTTGGAGTTATTTTCATAGATCGATTATCCGCAAAACGTTCGCCAGTTCCCGGGAAAACCATTCGAGCCTCCGTATTATTTCCAGCAGGGACGATTTATTAAAGCGTGCGGATGCGGGAAAGAAAATGGAGGAAAAGCGGGAACTGACAGAGGAGAAAGACGTTTGAAGAGTAGCTTACATAACTTAACGGCAACAGGGTGAATTTTCGACTTGTGGCACTCTATTTTCCCCCGTGGACGCGGTTGTTTTCCGGCGTGACCGTTGAATGTAGACGCGAATATTTCCGGAGCGGCAGGCGTAGTTTATTACGAAGACCGGACGTCCGGTGTTCGCCCCCTTTTCGCGAATTTATTTTCGCGCGCGTGTCTCGCGAGTCCGAGAGGGAAAAGGTGCCACGTCCACGAGTTTTCGCGAACGACGCGAAGCCTCGCGAAGCTCTAAAATATTTTAACGACTGCTGCTCCTGTGTTCCGCTTCATCGCGTCGACATTTTTTATTATTCCTGTTTATCATCCGTTTCAGGGCGAAAAGAGAAACAGGATTTCGCTCCTCGTCGAGAGTTTCAGTAGATTTAAAACGTTCAACGCGTTTAACGCGAGGATCGGATATTAAATTGATTCTTCCCGTAGACGTGGGCGAGGAATATTTGTTGCGCCACTTGCTCGTCAGCGCGAAACCGAAATGTTTTTCGCGGTGGCAACGCGGTACCCGGGGAAAATAAAAGTAGACGCGCGCACCGACTGGCTGCGGATCAGAAGAAACCCCCGTGGAAGCACTCGGCTGCTTTAGGAACTTGCCAGACAGTTGTGCTGCCGGTTTTGCCCCGGCGGAGGAATAAAATCCCTATAAAAAGTGAAGTGTGCGTTCCCGCGAAGAACACTCTCGCGTCTTAGTTTCTTGCGCGCCGCGCCGCGAAGAACGAGGAAAGGGGATGTAACTATCTCGGGGCAAAGAAACCGTAATACGAGTTCCACCCTCGGCTACGGGACAGCCCGGAGAAAGTATTAAAACTGTTCCCGACACCGTTGAAAATTCTAAGCGCCGCTTTTTAATGTTAAATCATTACGTTTTGGTACACACTGCTCAGTAACCGCCTGCCAATCGTGTAAATGAAATAAATCCACCTCGCATCCAATTTTCTAATTAAAACTAAGAGCAGCGCATCTCGTTCGAATATTTGACGAGACGTTGGAATCCGTCCGCTCAAAGGGAATCGTAAAGTCCCAATTTCATTCCCGACGCAGTAATCGTAATCATGCAAATACGGATTATATAGCAAGCGCTTCTCAATTTTTCTGCGTGCGGCCTCCGCCGCACGGGCGAGGAGTGCGACTCATTTCGAGAGTGGCAATATCTGCTGTCGCGGCAGCTCGTTCTTTCCTTCTATGAAGCCATTATCGGAGTTTCCTATGATGTTTCACTGTTTCACGTAATGGCAGGATATTGCAACTAACGCTGGTATTTTCCTTTGTTCCAGGTAAGAGTGAAAGAGTATCGAATTGAAGCCATTGTAGAAAACACTGCGGCACCCGTCCCACATGCGACGGGTCAGCTATTCCAGGTATTTTCCGCAGTATATTTTACTTCGCTCGGACAGGGGCGCGTAGTAATTTAGGAAAAAATATTCCGCAGATACGAAATACACATTTATTTATTTATTTATTTATTATGTTTACGGGCATAAAAGCCCTCTAGTGTACAATAATATACTATGAATTATAAACAAACTTATAAAACGAATATACTTAAACAGTACTTAAGTTACGCGTTATACTAACTTTAAAAACGGAAAATGAAGAGAAGAAATCAAACTTAGCGCAGAAATTATTAACATGCATAATAATACGGTTGATGCCGTTGTATTGACCATAAAGTGTGCGATGAGTCTCTTGCATGAGAAGTGGGCGTAGTCTTAAGCCTTGGCGAGGTACGTATAAGTTAAAACGAGATAAAATATACGAACAGTCAATAGTACCATTAATTACTTTGTGCGCAAACAATAAATCAGACCTAAGACGACGACATTCGAGTGACGTAAGATTAACCTCAAGCATGATAGAAATGTAACTATGATCAACATACGACATGGAACAACCCGAAAAACGGGCAGCCAAGCGCAAAAATTTGTGTTGAATACCTTCAATTTTTACGCAATGAACCCTGTGATATGGTGACCATATCATGGAACAGTATTCCAAGTGAGGACGAACTAGGGAACAATATAATGTCCGTAATGTACCAAGTCTCTTAAAATACCTGGCTGCTCTATATATGAAACCCAGTACTTTATACGCTGTACCAGTAATTTTGACAATATGATCGGAAAAAGAGAGATTAGATGAAAAGGTTACTCCAAGGTCGCGAATATTATCCACTGAACGTAAAATTGTACTATTAAGGTGATAATCATAGATGGAAATATGTCTAAGGCGAGAAAAACGAATAACCGAACATTTCGATAAGTTTAACTTGAGCTGATTATGCTTACACCACAAATCTAGGTTAAGCAGATCACGCTGGATGAGTAAGTGGCTTAAATTACTATCAATAGAATGGAATATTTTTATGTCATCAGCAAATAACAAGAAATGACAGTAAAGAAAGCAGCTAGATATATCGTTAATAAATAATAAAAATAATAAAGGTCCCAGGTGAGAGCCCTGTGTGACGCCCGAAGTCACCTTAATAGTACGTGAAAAGGAGCAGTTAACTCTAACGATCTGTGATCTGCCAGAAATAAAACTGTATAGCCAATCCAGTAGAATACCAGCGAATCCAATCTCTCTCAGTTTACAAATTAATATTGAATGACACACAGAGTCCAACGCTTTACTAAAATCTGTGTAAATCGCACCTACCTGAAATATGCGAAGGGGGCACCGGTACACGTTACGATTTTAATGACGGGAACCGCGATCGGCACAGTCTGGAACGCGCGTGGGACGCCACGCCGAATCGCGAACGCAATCTATTTTAAAAGAAAAATGACTGTTTTTCCATTCTGGACGAGAGCTATTCTCCAATTACGGTATCGAGGATCGTATAATCGAAGTGTCATCCTGGTGCACTCGTGCCCTCAATTATCCCTTCCGTCGCGATACCAGAGCGTCAGCATCAATTTTTCAACGTTGACAATCGCGGCGAAGCGTTCGCTGATAGTCGAGCAGCAAATCATAACCGGCCACGGTTCAATAGCCGCCGCAGGAAACAGCAATCATGAATATTTTAGTCTATTGCATAATGCATCGGTGACGCGTTATTCGTCATCTCGCGTTATTATTGCGAGCCCACGAACCTCTGTGCGCGCAACGAATCGCGCGCGTCGAACCGCGTCCTGTTTCGATGCGCCCGACATCGATGCCCGGAAAGAAAACTATCCTTCGCCGTGGAAATCCCTCGAATCGATATCGTTTCGTATTTCCCGGTTCGTGTTTCGAACCTCCGTTTGATTCGCGCAAAATTTCTGTTCGAAAAAAATTTCAACATTGCTCCAACCATAGTATTGCATTTACTGTTTTTTGCAACGGTATGCAATTTCAAAATTATACATTCGCACAGATTATATTTCTCAGGCTTCATATTTATATTCATTAAGCAAACGTATGATAAATGAATAATGGTTACAAATAGAATTCTATTATTACAAATGATAGAATTGTAGTATTTGAAATAATATCATTTTGAAACAGTAATCTGATATTAGAGAGATGGAGATTTTGGAATAGAATTCCAAATCGTGTTTGAAAGAGAAAAATTCTAAAATGAAATTGCAGTATCATTATACAAGCCATAGAATAGAATAGAAACCATAGAATCGTCTATCATGGAATAGAAATCTGATATTAGAGAGATGAGAATTAGAAATAACTAATTGGTTTCTATTTTTGAACGAAGTTTTCTGGAAATAAATTAAACGATGTTGCCTAGCAATAATATTAGTATCCAAAATTAACGTAATTTTTATACATTCTCAATCATTTTTAATTTTAGTCAAATTTGTTTAGTTGTAAACGTGAATTAACTTTTTTAATACATCTTTATTTCATACAAAAAATTTGTGTACTCTATGGTAATCTACAATCTGTATTATGTTTTATTTTAAATTATTTTCTATCGTTCCTTCCTCCATTCTTATTTTCTATTCAATTTTTCTGTAACAAATAGTTTCAATCCAATTCACATCAAAGAAATGTTATTATTATTACTATTATTGTTCGTTTATTAGTTTAATGTATGGATAATTATCCACGCTTTACAGACTTCACTCTATATTTCCTAAAACTGTATCAAATACATAATAAACGGAATATACAGGAAAGTGGAACATTTCTTCAGCCACTGAAAACAGCATTAAATTCCTGTGAAATTAGTGCCCCGCAGCCTTTCTGTATTTCACCGTGAAAAATCTGTTTCAAATGTAACTAAAATTATTTTCGAAACCCATGAACATAGTAAAGGAAATTTTCTATGAAAAACGGTTTCACATTGGCAGAAAAAAAATTGTACTTTCTTCAATAACTGCCGGAGAAAAAAAGGATACTTTATTAAATTAATTGACAGTTAAAACAGATCTCCATCGTCAATATTAATAATACAGAAGAAGGTAAAGATTTCCCTACCACGCACATTTATTTTAATATAATTCAGTAGAGTTACAAAAGTCGCTCGTGTTATCAATTCCAATCGTGACAAATTCTTTCAATACGAAGCTCAATTATTATTTATTTATTCATCGAAACCGATGACAAAACAATGAATAATGCCGAACAACATCGAACAATCTGCACGGAGCAATAAAAAGTGAATAAATAATTTCATCAGTGAAAGCCGACATTCATACATCAAACTAATACATAAGGAAATGACGATAACATTGCGCTTCAAATATGATAGAACATAGTGGAGTTGCATCTGGCAGTTATCCACAGTTGCGAGTGAAGCGCAAAAAGTTAAACGGCCGGAGTCTGGGTAAATCGTGGCATAATGTCTCGGGAACGCACGTCGAACTCGTCACCTCCAAAACATTATTTGTCGACTGTTTCGATACTGGTAACGCACGAGCCGTGCTCTCGGTTCGCCATGGACGAGCTGATGTATAATATATTTATAGAGTCCCCTTGATGCGAGAAACATGCATTATTTACTACCGGGGCGCATTATGCACCTGCTTGTATCTGGTCGCCACGGTACATTATACAGCGTCTCGGAACCGAAGCCCGCGGCCGGATGAAAAATATCATCGAGTCGGCCGGCCCGTGCCCCACTGTTTATTACCGAGCGTCGGGTCATTTGACAAGCTTCCGGTTGACGGGCCGCTGATGCTCTACCGATTCACCGGGAGGACAGGTTTTCGTCGTTGCCGGACATTTCCCCGCTCCGCCGCTCGCCACCGTCCTCGGGATCTCTTCAAATTGTTCAGCGTCCATTTCGTCCGGCGATTGACGCAATTAATGACCTCCCTGTTTATACTGATGATGATTCCTGCACGCAGGGAGTAATATTTTCAGACCTTGAATATTTCTGACATATGTTGAAAATGAATTCTAGTCCTAGACTTGATGGAATTCACTCAACACTCCTCAAGTCTTGCAATTTCATTATCTTTAGGATACTGTAGTTAGTATTTAACAAATTCTTAGCATTGGACATTTTTTCTAAGTCATGGAAGCAACATTTAGTTAAACCGATCCGATAGTCACTTGTAAATTATCTTTTCTTTTTGAAAACATTATTATCAAAACATGATACGACTTTATTTAAGGATGATCGACTATAAGTAGTTTGATAGAATACTATCGCTACGTTTGTAACCGTCTTTTCGAGACGATTCCACGTATCACGTATTCGGATCTGACATGGGGGCGGAGCCTATAGATTACATCATCAATATGGCGTCAAGAAGCCACCACTTTGCATTACGCGTATATGAGTGACACTAGGTTTTTTTAGAAAAATGTTGATTTCTATAGAAAGTATTTTTGATTGGACTGGTGCAAACTCAGTTCAAAGAAGGTTTATCGAAGTAGAGCGGGTTTTGCGAGTAGGATATATGATGAAATGCGAGAAAAATACTGTGTCAAAGCTTGGTGTCGTAACCGCTTTGTGCTTGCAAACGTCAAGCTCGAAAGACAAACACGTGAAATAAAATAACACACAAATCGCATGAAGATGGTATGAAAATTCATTCCAAATAAGTATCAATGTATTTCATTTGTATATTTATATTGTAAGAAGTTAATCTAGCTTTTTTATGGATATTAACTTATTTGGTAAAATGTAGTCATCCTACTTAAAATGCATTGAACACACCTTTATTTTTGAATAACTTCATTTATTTTTAAAGCTATTTTCCATACTTTGAGTACATGTATTTTCAAAATAATATCAAATAAATTTTCTTTGTACACAAAACATTCACTTTCGGAAATGTATGAAAGCGTACTGTTAAGTCTCTGCTTGCTTTCATGTTGCAACCCTTCACACGACAACTATTAGAGTTTTTACGACGTGGAGACAATGTCATAATATCCATTTTGTACTATTTATATTATATAACAATAACTCAACCCCGCAAGCTCCAAAAACAAATCATGCAAAGCGGTGGCTTCCGCAACTTACATTTTTCGCCAGAAGAGGTATCTACCAATGTCAGATCCCAATACATATTCGGAGATCACGCGATGGATCTCACGTAACTCGCGTCGGAACGGTGACGTCATTCTCCCCATACGCGACGTATGGGCAATATTGAAGAATAATAATGTCACGGTCTTTTTTGTGTCAAATGCTAATTCATGTTAGTATTACAGCAAGTTAAACGAAACGAGTATTTCTGAAACGTGTGAAATACTTGAGTATTTCTTGTTCGCTTCAATGAAAGCTTTCTTCCTTCCTTCCAAATTGATTGACGGAAACTTCGTCGGTCTCTATGTTTCGTTAGACTCTTCTTATTTTTATTTTGTCGTTATCTTTACCATCGTATCGCTGTTTTGTGTACCTGATATGTTTTACGCCGCAGGTAGATAAATAAATGAATTCACGTGGCGTGACGACCGTTGTTTAATGATTTGTCGTCCGGGCGACCGACGGCGAATCACAGCCGTCAGAGAGGATGGACAATGTCCTGTTCTCTCCGACGGACAGAATATTGAGTCCATTAGAACAGAGATATTTATTTCCTCCGTGACGAATCGCGAGGGTACACGCGCACAGGGGGCGGTCGGAATCGAGACGCGGATAGGCTGACGCCACCCTTAAATTCTCACGGTCGGGCGGCAAGGGGATGTCAGGGGTTGCTTCGAAGGGGAGAACATCAACTCGCATGGACGAACAAAGTTCGAGGAAGCCGCGCGACGGAGGAGGAAAATACCGGGGCTTTCGTTCCTCGCGATGGATGCTCGTGGACCATCGTTTTCCCAACGGCCAGATAAGCGGTCTGGGGGTGTAGGATAGAGGGTGGAAGAAGCTGCGGGCGACGCAACAAATGCGCGTCAGGCCAAGATATCCTTTGCTCAGACGCTCGCGCCTGGAGCGTCGATGAGATATTGTCCTTGCCCGCGAAATAGATACGCTCGTCGCGGGATCTACCGCCCGCTAACGGAAATACGTCGAGCGATCGCGCGACGATGCACGTGTCGTTTCCCGCCGTCTCTCGGGAAATAATAATGAAAATGCTTTCCTCGCGATCCTCGCCGCTGTACCGTTTAATTATTACCTGTTCTCCGCTCTTTCAGCCGATTTTTTATTGACGGCTGCATCAATTTCTTTTTCAGTACAAAATTTTTCTCAGTTTTTTTTTCGTTTGCGTTCAAAGAATCGCTGTAATCGTATTCTTGTCGTCTACGATGCGGTCGAATTAAACGGGCGACGTTTGTATTCGATGGAGGGACCTTCGAAACTCGAGAGAAGGGAGGAGAAAGGAAGGTGCATGTCCTATTTCGGTAAAAATTTCTTTCAAACGAGTCCAGTTCCGTCGCTCCACAATCTCGTGGAATTCTCGCATGAAATATTCTAGCGTACGCCCAGAAATTCATACTCAACCCCCGTGTCTCCTCGTTCCTAAATCCTGGGTCGAGTTCGCTCTTCACAGAGGGAAGGTCGAAATTACGAATATTCGTATGGAAAAGCGTCGCATGATGAAACAGGGTGTGAGACCCTCGTAAGGGTACGAGACGGATAACTCCGCTCGCGTCAATTCTCACGAAAAAGATTTTCAACAAATACGGTGATACCTCTGCTGAATTGGTTTAATCCAAACATATCCTTGAAGCCATTGCGAACGAACGTCGGGAACAATTTTACTCGAGGTCGGATAATTGAAATTCCTTAATTAGTAGCCTCGACCGACCAGTCAACTTTTTGACGTCGTGAAAATATTTCTTCCGCAAGCTATCGAATCATCGCATAGAAACCCATTTGCCTGAATTGGCGAGCTTGCGAATCGAATAAATAAAAAAACCTTCCCCGTGGAAGGGTCATCGATCACCTTCCAAGTACATAACAGGTTCTTCGTTTCAAGTTACTTTTCTCTAAAAAAACTCTCGAAGAGGTATTTTGGTACGCGCATCTTTTACTATTTGCTGACTATCTTTTGATTCAATAATAACGCATAGTAGCGAGCTGGGTTTTAAAATGTTGCTTTCTTACTCAAATACTTCTATTTTAATTGAGGTCGGTAAAAAGGTGAGAAAAATTTTGGATTACGGTAATCAGTTACACGATTAATTCATAAAATGAAACGAAAAATAATAATTAATTAACGAATAAGGAGAAATCAGACACAAATTTTTATGACAGGCCGCCACAAGTCGAAAGTATATTTGCAATCATGTGGTCCACACTGGTTCTCGTTTTAATAGATGTCAAAACACTTCATAAATTTATTTTCCAAAAACTAACTTGTCCAGGTTCAATCTGGAACCCTTCTGGAACTCTTCTTCATTCCATTCTAATATTCATACTCACTAAAATGACTATAATATTTCCCAAATAAGAAACATATTTATAACCTCACATACGATACAAACATCCACTTATTATTCTTTTCTATCTTCCTTCGTTTTGAAGTTATTCGTTTAAATAATTGTTCAATCTTCAAGATATGAATTTCTGCTGTTAAAAAAAATTCTATAATTTTTAAGTACTCTACCTTTATGCAAAGTTCTATGAAAATTGGAATGTATCATATAGATGTTAGCGCCTGTATCCTTTTTACCGATGTTTGGAAAGAACGACTTTGGCTTGTCCCATTTTCAAGGGTTTTATGACCAGGATTTAGGCTATGAGGGGCCATAAATGGGTCTGCATGAGACTAATCAGTCTTGCTGGCAACCGACGGCTGATGACCACGTTGGGTCTCCCGGCTGTTGAGTGTCGATGGATTGATTATTTATGTTTGGAGAGAGAGAGAGAGAGAGAGATAGTTTGGGAATGACAAGCGGCCCGACGTCGTATTGTCATAAATTAAGGATATTGTTCCGAAGGATCTGGCCACGGAGTGGGGAGGGCTTTTGCCTTTTGGTAAGAGGACTGTGATGAACCCCACGGCACTTACCCCAGAACCATCGCGAGTAACGTTTGGAATAATTCTATAACATCAGAAGTGGGATCACATTGCTTTCGCGTCCGCGAAAAGGTGGTTGCGATATAATAACCGATTGTGAAGCGAGTGGTCGCGTGTGTAAATAATAATCATGGCGACAAATACTGCATCCTCTTTGGATGAATTGGTTCGCCAGGTTTTAGAAAAGATTGGTGTAAGTGTGACTGCTGCGACCCCAGCTAGTTCTTCTGTTTCTACTCTTGTCGGAGCGATACCGCAGTTTAGTGGAGTTGATTTAGGAGAGGACGCGAGTGTGTGATTTTATTAATGTTATTGGTTGTTGTTATGTCTTTGACTAAATGTCTAAAATATTCACGGACTCCGTAAAGCGTTGTGACGTTGGAGAGGGTGATCAGAGAAATATTCACGGAGTCCGTAAAGCGTTGTGACGTTGGAGAGGGTGATCAGAAAAATATTCACGGACTCCGTAAAGCGTTGTGACGTTGGAGAGGGTGATCAGAAAAATATTCACGGACTCTGTAAAGCGTTGTGACGTTGGAGAGGGTGATCAAAGAAATGTTCACGAATTCCGTAAAACGCAGAGGCGTTGGAGAGGGTAACACTTGGACAGGTACGGACTCCGTAAAGCGCAGAGACGTTGGAGAAGGTAACACTCATATAATTCCGTTACTCTTTCACTTGCTAATGATGTCAAAGGTGAATAGTTCGATGTTATCTACATTTTGACGAAACTATGATTAAACGATCTCGGTTTGTATAAAATAGTTCCATAAAAGTGTCAAGGATTAAGTCAGAAATGACCGAGTGGTTTGATACCGTTTAATGTCAAATATGGCTGTCCTATGAAAGGATGCTTCTCGAGAGCGTGAAGCAGGTCAGAATGGTCGTGTTAGCGCCTGTATCCTTTTTACCGATGTTTGGAAAGAACGACTTTGGCTTGTCCCATTTTCAAGGGTTTTATGACCAGGATTTAGGCTATGAGGGGCCATAAATGGGTCTGCATGAGACTAATCAGTCTTGCTGGCAACCGACGGCTGATGACCACGTTGGGTCTCCCGGCTGTTGAGTGTCGATGGATTGATTATTTATGTTTGGAGAGAGAGAGAGAGAGAGAGAGAGAGAGAGAGAGAGATAGTTTGGGAATGACAAGCGGCCCGACGTCGTATTGTCATAAATTAAGGATATTGTTCCGAAGGATCTGGCCACGGAGTGGGGAGGGCTTTTGCCTTTTGGTAAGAGGACTGTGATGAACCCCACGGCACTTACCCCAGAACCATCGCGAGTAACGTTTGGAATAATTCTATAACATAGATGATAGTTTTTGTGACTTGGAGTCAGTAGTGTCGGTCAATAGTAAGTCAGGATTAGTAGTATCGATGCATATTCAGTCAGACTCAGTAGTATTAGTCAGTGTGTTGGTAGGCTCAGTAGTGTCAGTCAATATTCAATCAAAATCAGTAGTATCAGTCAATATTTATTTTATTTTATTTATTTAGTTATTTATTTATTTATTCACGGGCAAAACCCCTTTGGTACAACATACAAAAGAAAAAAGAAAAAAGAATGCATAATACAAGTATACACTTAATTAAATAATACGTCGTAGACAGCTTATTGAGGAGTCAAGAGACTGACTGCATAAGGCAACATTTTATTTATTTATTTATTTATTCACGGGTAAAAACCTTTTGGTACAACATACAAAAGAAAACAAAATGCATAATACAAGTATATACTTAATTGAATAATACGTCGTGGGCAGCTTCTTAAGGAGTCAAGAGACTGACTGATTAAGTCAACATTATAATGAACAGAGTTGGTGAGGTTACATATTCGATTTATACAGCTATAATGTCCACAAGATGTGCGATGTGGTAGAGTGTATAATAAACGGGGATTCCTTAGGCTTCTAGTATTTGTATACAGGGTGTAACAAAAATGTTGCAGTTCCTTGAAAGGGGTGATTCCTGAGACGATTTCAAACAACTTTTTCCTTAGCGAAAATGTTAGGTGGAGCTTTGTTAACGAGTTATTAACGAAAAACATTGACCAATCAGAGCGCGAGTTTACCGGTGAAGCGGCCGCGGTAGCGAAGTCTACAACGCTAGGCGCTGCGCTTGTGCTTCGAACAAACAAGTCGACACGCATCGATGAACATAACATTATTATAAGAAATTAAAACGGCATAACAAATAAAGTCAAGTCCTTTACCATTTTTTGTTTATCATTGAAAGTGATTAATTATTTTAAATCGGGGGAAATCACGTGTAGCGTAAAAAGGCAAATACACCGTTTGTTTGTTAAGGTGAATCGAAAATAATAATTATTTGAAGCGAAAGAATAAGGAATACGTAAATTTCTTTTTCAAATAACGTATAAAGAAAAAGGCAAAGTAATAAAAAATGGATGAAAAGTGATCCTAGTTCGTTGCTGAGATAAAAGTTTGTAGTTCAACAACGGTCAGCAGTGTTTTTTATAATGAATAAGTGTGCTTAAAAATCCCGAAGAAAAGTGTGCATATGGAACGTGGGAGAATTGTTGGGGAAAAGAAGTCCGCGTTAAAGTAAAAAAATAATAATCAACAATAAATTACATGCGACTCACCCTTTCGGCAATTCACCTGTAGTGTTTAAACCTGTGTCACTGGGTCACTGTACCGATCCTGGTCATGGTTTATGTTAATCCAACGCCTAGACCACAGCTGATCGCAGGTATACGACACCACCCACAGTTAAGGGTCACAACATCAGGTGCATCCGGGTTAAGGCACCAAATAACGAATGTATTCACTTCACTACAGCCACTAATACACTAATCACTTGTCACGATCACTTCATTTTTGTTTTACGGAATGAGTTGTTCCTACGTTATAACAACTGGTGGCTCCGAAAGGGGTTGATTGCTGTCAATTTAGGAAATGCTCCACATAGCCACCGTCAGGGTTGACGCACGTTTGTGCACGTAAAATAATGTGCCACTGCACGCGTTGGAGCATCGCTGGTATGATGTTCGCAATTGCATCATGTGTACGTGAAACGGCTTCTTCTGGGATGTCCACTGGTTGACGGTACACCTCATTCTGAAACGATTGTTGTACAACAAATACAAAACGCAAGTAAATAAAAAAATAATGCTTATAATAAATCTAAGTAAAAGGTAACAGCAATAATCAAATTACCTTTAGGTGTTACTGGGCCATTGTACCGATCTTGGTCATCGACGTTCGACGTACCGATCTTGGTCATCGTTCTAATTCGCGGATACAGCTTTGCGAGTACTCGCATATTAGCAATCGCGTTACCATCGCACCGAGCATGCACCCGAAACACCGTGCAGAACTCCTGCGCTGTGTGCATGCTGGATTGGAGATTGCTGACTGACTGACTGACAGAACTTTTCCGAAGGAGCTTCTCCTACCCTCAAGCAGTTTCGTATCGTTTCACTATGGGTTAACTCCCTCTACTACAAGAAAACTTAGGGATAAAGAAACTAGCATTCGTTAAAAAGAAATACGTGCTTTGCTGAAATGCGCTACGAATGGACCATCGACCAGTTCCAAAAGGCGCTTGATCCGCTAATTTACAACCTACGTACCCATTGCTTCGAGATAGAAAACAGACACCACGTGCATCGGTCCGACAGGGCCTAAGAAAAAGAGGCGCAGGGAGTCCTTCCTGTAAGGACAGGAGAAACATTTTCAGCGACACGTGTTGAGTTGACGCTGCTAGGGTCACTCCGACTACCTTGGCGAAGGCCTAACCGCGCGCTTGAGTAATTTATGATTTAATTGCTTCGCCTTTGTAACGGACCCGAACGGAGGATATCGGAAATGCGAAACAGAAATGGATAGTTTTCATTCCGTTTCGTGAGGGAATTTTTGTGCCCCTTCTCACCCCTACGTACCCATTGCTTCCAGAAAGAAAGCAGACCCACGTACAACGCTCCAAAAGGGTCTGAAGGAAAGAGAAAGCTTACACAGGAAAACGCATGCTATTCTTTTTTTTTGCTTCCTCCGATTCTGATGAACAAATTTCGAAAATTATTCATTAATAATTTATATCAATTATAATTCATCAAATTATACAGTCCATCTAAATTATTAGTTTATAATTTATCAACTTTTTAATAAGTAATTACACTACATATTAATCAGCTATAAATAACCACAATAAATGATATTCAAGGATTCTTACAATCGGGTAACTCCTTACTGTTCCACATTGCCACAGATTATGTCCAGGCGGTTATGCGTCCATGCTTTTCTAGATTGTATTATAAAACTTTTTTTAATACTCGTAGGACAAAATACATTAGAATCGGAGGAAGCATTAAAAAGAATAGCATGCGTTTTCCTGTGTGAGCTTTCTCTTTCCTTCAGACCCTTTTGGAGCGTTGTACGTGGGTCTGCTTTCTTTCTGGAAGCAATGGGTACGTAGGGGTGAGAAGGGGCACAAAAATTCCCTCACGAAACAGAATGAAAACTAACCATTTCTGTTTCCCATTTGCGATATTCTTCGTTCGCGTCCGTTACAAAGGCGAAGCAATTAAATCATAAATTACTCAAGCGCGCGGTTTGGCCTTCGTCAAGGTAGTCGGAGTGACCCTAGCAGCGTCAACTCAACACGTGTCGCTGAAAATGTTTCTCCTGTCCCTCGAATACAGAAAGGACTCCCTGCGCCTCTTTTTCTTGGGCCCTGTCGGACCGATGCACGTGGTGTCTGTTTTCTATCTCGAAGCAATGGGTACGTAGGTTGTAAATTAGCGGATCGAGCGCCTTTTGGAACTGGTCGATGGTCCATTCGTAGCGCATTTCAGCAAAGCACGTATTTCTTTTTAACGAATGCTAGTTTCTTTATCCCTAAGTTTTCTTGTAGTAGAGGGAGTTAACCCATAGTGAAACGATACGAAACTGCTTGAGGGTAGGAGAAGCTCCTTCGGAAAAGTTCTGTCAGTCAGTCAGTCAGCAATCTCCAATCCAGCATGCACACAGCTCAGGAGTTCTGCACGGTGTTTCGGGTGCATGCTCGGTGCGATGGTAACGCGATTGCTAATATGCGAGTACTCGCAAAGCTGTATCCGCGAATTAGAACGATGACCAAGATCGGTACGTCGAACGTCGATGACCAAGATCGGTACAATGGCCCAGTAACACCTAAAGGTAATTTGATTATTGCTGTTACCTTTTACTTAGATTTATTATAAGCATTATTTTTTTATTTACTTGCGTTTTGTATTTGTTGTACAACAATCGTTTCAGAATGAGGTGTACCGTCAACCAGTGGACATCCCAGAAGAAGCCGTTTCACGTACACATGATGCAATTGCGAACATCATACCAGCGATGCTCCAACGCGTGCAGTGGCACATTATTTTACGTGCACAAACGTGCGTCAACCCTGACGGTGGCTATGTGGAGCATTTCCTAAATTGACAGCAATCAACCCCTTTCGGAGCCACCAGTTGTTATAACGTAGGAACAACTCATTCCGTAAAACAAAAATGAAGTGATCGTGACAAGTGATTAGTGTATTAGTGGCTGTAGTGAAGTGAATACATTCGTTATTTGGTGCCTTAACCCGGATGCACCTGATGTTGTGACCCTTAACTGTGGGTGGTGTCGTATACCTGCGATCAGCTGTGGTCTAGGCGTTGGATTAACATAAACCATGACCAGGATCGGTACAGTGACCCAGTGACACAGGTTTAAACACTACAGGTGAATTGCCGAAAGGGTGAGTCGCATGTAATTTATTGTTGATTATTATTTTTTTACTTTAACGCGGACTTCTTTTCCCCAACAATTCTCCCACGTTCCATATGCACACTTTTCTTCGGGATTTTTAAGCACACTTATTCATTATAAAAAACACTGCTGACCGTTGTTGAACTACAAACTTTTATCTCAGCAACGAACTAGGATCACTTTTCATCCATTTTTTATTACTTTGCCTTTTTCTTTATACGTTATTTGAAAAAGAAATTTACGTATTCCTTATTCTTTCGCTTCAAATAATTATTATTTTCGATTCACCTTAACAAACAAACGGTGTATTTGCCTTTTTACGCTACACGTGATTTCCCCCGATTTAAAATAATTAATCACTTTCAATGATAAACAAAAAATGGTAAAGGACTTGACTTTATTTGTTATGCCGTTTTAATTTCTTATAATAATGTTATGTTCATCGATGCGTGTCGACTTGTTTGTTCGAAGCACAAGCGCAGCGCCTAGCGTTGTAGACTTCGCTACCGCGGCCGCTTCACCGGTAAACTCGCGCTCTGATTGGTCAATGTTTTTCGTTAATAACTCGTTAACAAAGCTCCACCTAACATTTTCGCTAAGGAAAAAGTTGTTTGAAATCGTCTCAGGAATCACCCCTTTCAAGGAACTGCAACATTTTTGTTACACCCTGTATAAGTAAAAAAAATTGATAACAGAAGGACAGCATATGTTACCTGTGAGTACTGTATACACAAATATAATATCTGAAATAATTCTTCTACTGCTCAACGTTTGAACATTTAATCCATTAAGCACCACGTCATAATTATGGTTATCAAATGCCATGGGACAATCCATGTTTTTCACCACCAGCAGAACATGACACCCACACGAATTCTTCAAGAATTTTCGGCATTACATTTTGAATGCTAATAGGTCTATAATTTGAGATCAAAAAGTTATCCTATTCATAATAGCTATAATATTCCGTCAGAATCAGTAGTGTAGGGCAATATACATATAGTCCGACCAGTAGTGTCAGTCAGCCTTCAGTCAGACTCAGTAGTGTCGGTCAACATACAGTCCGACATGAGTCAAACGAACACGTTCCAAAAATCTATTTACCCACGGCACAATTTCAAGATCTCGCCCACAGCCTCCCACAATGCCGCAAAGCTTTGAGCCCCGGAAGTTCATGAGGCGCGCGCGAGGAAGCTGCGTTACGCGTGCCATTAATTGTCATCGCGAAACGAGGCATCGCCTTCCGGCGCCGAAGGACGGCGCACCCCAACCGCGAACCGGACGTCTTAATGAATCCTTCGCCCGAAGGGTGGAAACTTTTCCTATTCCGGACGTAGCGGCGGTGTCGTTAGGGAACAGTTGGCGTCCGCGTAGCTCGCGCGGCCCCCTTCGAGCTCCAACGGCAGCAGTCGCGACGGAAGAAAAGAAAAGAAAGTTCGGCAAGTAATATAACGTCGCGGATACGCCGGCTTCGAGGCAGAACGTCCGTCCGAGCGGAGGCCGATTTATCTGGAAACTTGGAGACCCGCGGTGACCGGAGGATGGTATTCGTAGCGAGGGTGGCGCTGACGAACTGTTACACGTTGAGAGGGGACAGTCGACGACTCGATGTCCGACGGTGCAACTATTTTGAGGTCGCTCGTGAAATTTCCGGTCGGCCAGAGGAGCGGGAGGAACGGAAGCGCCGCGAACTTCAGAACGACCCGTTCACGAGGAATTCGCGGGAATTCGTGGTCCAGACAGCGAAGGGTTGGCCTTTTTCCTCGGTTTTACTCATCCCGTGACTGTCCTCCCGGCCGGATTAATTGATCTGCTCGAGTTCCTCTGATTCGTTCGGTCGTCGTGAACTTTCCGATTTACAACTACGAATTTTACGACATTGATTGTCCTTGGATTCGCTTGGAGTGGATGTAGGTCAACGTTACTTCGATTCCTTAAAAAGGCAGTAAAAAGTAGATTTGTAATTTGTAAAAGATAAAATTAAGGACTTTGTAGTAACATTAACATTTAAAAGAAAATTTACCGCATGATTTAAAATTCTTTTTCATGCATATTACACACGATAACCAAAAACCTGTAAAAAATGGATCTGACCTCCTTTCGCTGAGAGGTCCTTAGCTTTCCTATCTTCGTCTTCCGTCTTCGTTCCGTTATCAGGCACGGAGGCTCCTCCTCATTCGCAGAATTCTAAGCTGAAAGTAAGTCTCCAGTGCGGCGGAGATCATGAGCGAGAAGACGCCGTTCTCATGCAAATACAGATCGCTTTCGTTCGCTCTGCGTAATTGTTTCGCAGGATGCGCACTTACACGCGCCGTGTAATTCCGTCTAGTTTATGCGACGAACGTGCAAATAGACTTCCTGTCGGCCATGGTTTTTGCGTGGCGTGCATGAATCGAAACTATCCCACGCCCCAGAAAGCGCATTAAACTTATCGGTTTTCATCTCGTGACGTCACGTTAAAGGATTCCATGGAGTAATTTTGAGTTAACGAGCACCGAACGAACTACGTTCCGCAATTGTTCGAGAAGCATCAATTTCGCGCGACGATATTCCGAACATTGTAACGGGAGTTATTTTCGGAACGCTCGGAACAAATTTTTGAATCGTACTGCTGCAATCAACTTTGCCTTGCAATTCGTTAAACAGGCCGTACCGCGCAACTGGGGCAGGTGATAGCATTGAAATTGTACAGGATAGAAAAAGTTTCATTAGGGGAAATAAAGTTGCGCTTGATGCCATTCGATGTGTTCTGATTTCTATGAAAAAAGCTATAAAAACAGATGTTCATTATGCTTCTTGATTAATTTTAAAAATACTTTTATTTCAATTGTTTAATATTATATTTGGTTGCCTATCAGTTTCAACGGCTTTTTATTTTCTATACGTTCCAATTCCTGTTTATTAATCTCCGTTCCCCAAAATGAAATTTATTTGTCAATAAAATGAACTAACAATTAGTAAAATTCAGTTTCGATACATCACTAAATTAAATATAACCAATGTGTACAAATTTCAGTAAACTGGAGAATAATTTACAGACGTACGTGCTTTTCCTAAAACTGAAAAGAATAATTTTAAACAAAAAATGTAGTTTAGAATAAACTACATTTCTGCTGTTTCTTTTTAAAGTCATTAATGGTTATATTAAATGCCCTCAACTACTAGAACATGTTAAGTTTTATGCACCTATCAGATCTGTTAGACATCCTCGAACCTTTCTTCCTCTTTGCTATACCTCTAATTATTCGCACTTTGATCCAATCAACCGTATATGTGTTAAAGTTAATACCGCTGGCAACGATTTCGATATGTTCTGTGGCTCTATCAACACCTTTAGGTGGCAAGCTTATAAAATCATATAATTTTACCTTCGTTAGTGTTAGGATTAAGACTAGATGTAAGTTAGGTCATAAGCGTAGAGTAAGCAAAGTCAATGACGAATGCGCGCGGGACAACAGTCCTTACCGGTCTTGTACAACCGTCGACCGTTCGAACGCCCAACGGCTCGCAGCATGACGCGGCAGATATCGGCACGCCCGCGATCGTCGCGGCCGCGCCGCTCGCACCGCAACCGCTCATGCACCAATGGAAGGCTCGCGTTTCAAACTCCTCGACGAGACCAACGGACTCCCGGAGCTCCGAACGACGACGGTCGAAACGGGCAGAACTGCGACAACCGTGCCACGAGTAACTTGTATTAAATTGTGATCTCTCGCCTTCGCGAGCCTAATCATACAATACACGACTGTTCCGACAAGTTCACGTCCATTACTTCGTCTCACTTCCGAGTCACAATCGTCAATCCCAAAAACCCACCACCGACGTTAAACAGTTAGCAATCAAAGTTGTTCCACTTTGAACTTTAAATTTTAAGTCCTCTATATGCTTTATACCTCGTACATGTACACTAATGGGAATTCTTTCCCGTATAAGTAAATAAATAAATAAATAAATAATGTAAATGAATTACTTAGGATATCAGACCTGTCTGATATAATGCAAGCAAATTAATAAAAATTACTTCGCTGGTAGTATTATAAGTCTTTGTTTCATCGACAGTAGTATAAGTCTTATTTCGCCGACAGTAGTATAAATCTCTTGCATCAGATCATTTTTGCTCGCATTGGCAATAATTCCCCAAACCTCCTTGGACCTCGATTCTTAATCCACGGTTAATTAAATATATTTAAACATAATTCTATTAAAAAGAAACAAAAGTGATCTTACAATGTTGTACACTAAATAGTGCATTGACAGTTTCTTGTGGAACTGTTTAACTTTGATTATGTAAATACTATCGTCTGACCCAGTTACTTAGTATACCCGAATATTACATCCTCCGTGAAATTTATACATAAAAGATAGAAATATCGAAAAAGTAAGAGTTTCATTTGGAATTTACCGAAGATGGTGCTCGTTTCCCGGTCGATCGAACAAGTCGGCAGCTTAACGAGCGCTCGTCCTGGAGATTTTAATTTCCGACCGACATCCGGCTCCATTTGTCTTGACCTTAATCGAAGGAGCCGGAACGTGTAGTTCGGCCACGTTATTCGTCGGCCGGGTCGAAGCTTTCCCGTCCGAATAATAACGCGCGCGCGCGTGGAAAAGTTTTCATAAAAACGGACGGTCGGACGATTGCACGTTTCCGGTCCGTTCCTTCCTCGGTTCGGTCGCGCCGGTGTTTTGGCTCGCGAGTCACGTGGTGGGACGGAAACCAGCCGGAAGTGCATTTCATCGTCAACGAAAATTGAATCCGGGAAACGACGCCAATTACCCGGAGAATGGAAATAAAGTTCGAAGCTACTCAGGTCTTGGGCAATTAGTTTCCCCGAGGTTACTCCCGGAGATGAGTCTTCTCGACTCGTTTAAGAAGACATACTTTAGAACGTTCGCGGAGATTTTCCTTCAGATACCTTACTCTGATTGTGTCCCCAAAGTGGAATTCAAGAAGTACGCGGATACCTAAAATTTTGGGCTCGAGTTGGATTCAGATCCTGAATGTTTGTTAAAGCTAGATACACACTACGACGTAACGTAGCGTTGCCGTAACGTAACGTAACGCAGCGGACCAAAAGTCAAAATATCAATCCCTTACTTTTAAATGGAACCATTCACACTACACCGACGGTGACCGGCTCTGGAAAATGCAGGCTGGGCCATTCACACATACAGGATACCGACTGCACCGTAACGTAACGGAGCGTAGCAGACCAACGGAAGAAGATATTGTTGCCTTGTTTTTAAATGAAGCAGTTCACACTAGGCCGACGTCGGCCGTAACGTAATGTAAGAAAATCGTTGGCAACGATATTTCTACGGTGACCACTTGAATGGGACCTTTTTTTGTGATCCTGGAGTGCCTTGGGTCGAAGCTCTCGGGACACGCACCCCGGGGGTTCGGGAATGAAAATAAACAGCAGTATGCTATCTAGTAATGAATAGTTATTTCTATAAATTCATACGTGATCTTCATAGAAATGTAACCAGCGAAAGGCTGATGTTTTCCTGATTAAAATGGTACCAAACGCGATATAAATATGATTATTTTCAGGGGTTTTGGAGGGAGTGCTCACATGTGATTTCAGATCCAAACGAGTGCAATGTACAATATGCAATACAAGGTGCAACCGAATGCGTGGATGTCATGTGCGTGAACCGCTTAGGGTCGTCCTGGAAAATCCTCCACCTTTTAGGTCAAACTGTGAAATATCTTAAGATGTTATAGTAAAGAAGAGATTCTTTCGGATCATGGAGCACAGGGCTTCGGAAACATCGCACTTACCGTATAGGTCATTCCACGCGAACTCGGACACTTTTTGGAATAACACCTCGGATTTTGCTGAATGTTTGATATTTTTTAGTTTTTAGGGATATATGAACGTGTGCACAAGGATTTTTGAAAATTTTTTAAATTGTTAATTTTAGAGCTCTTTGAAGTTTACTCTTTACTTTTTTCCAATAAAATTTAGCTCTTAAACTAGCAAACTGATAAAAATGTGCTTCTGGGTGCTTATAAAGCAGACATAGCAATACCTAATAACAATTATTTCAGTTGGAAGAAAAATTTTTTTAACCATTTATTTTGAATTGTTGTTAACAAATGCAGGTTTTTCCTAGCATGAAAAACCTATGTTTCTTAACAACAATTGCAAAAGAAATGGTTAAAAAAGTTTTTCTTCCAACTGAAATAATTTTTATTAGATACTGCTATGACTGCTGTATAACAACCCAAAAGCACACTTTTATCAGTTTACTAGTTTAAGAGCTACAATTAATAATAATAAAAAAAAAAAGAAAACAGTAACCTTCAAAGAGCTCTAAAATTAACAATTTTCAATATTTTCTAAAACCCTTTCGCACATGTTTACATATCCCTAAAATCTGCAACATATCCAAAATTCAACGAAATCCGAGATGTTACTCCAAAAAGTGTCCGAGTTCGCGTGGAATGACCATGGAATGTCTTGCTTTATCAAAGAATTTTCAACTTTTGATAATAGCAGTTCAAAAGTATTCTGGGACATTCGAAAGTATTCGAAAAATTTAAGTTCGTCATCTAACAACATTGTATATAATGTTGAGAACTCTCTTTCTGTGTCCCTTTTTTTCCACAAGTCGTGCACCCATATTTTTCTCTTCCTTTCGTCTTCATTCTTTTCTTCACCCTCTTCTAAAATTACGGCAGTTATTGCTAATTCTTCGTCCGAAAAATCCGACATGTTTAGGAATTTTAATTTTGATGCTAACACTTTTGAAGACGCGCTACTACTGAATGATGAATCCTGCTGGCGAGAGTGCAGGTAACAGATCCTCGTAGGTACACTGCAACGGTGACCTACAGCGAGCTACGTCGACCTACGGTGACTTACGTCGAGTTACGGCGAGCTACATCGAGCTACGGCGGCTTACGTTACGTTGCGTTACGGTACGCTACGTTACGTCGTAGTGTGTATCTACCTTAAGGCGGTCATAAACTTTCGGGACATCGATCAAATCCGATCTGACTTCGGCTTTGAATATCCATAATATTGAACACACACCCTTCGGAATTATTATTTACCGTCACAATGAAATTTTTCATCTATGCGGATTTCAAATCGTACTCCGCGTTCCTAATCGAAATAGCGCATCAATCATGTAACGCTGTCACGCAAAAACATGTCGGGAGGGGTTGGAAAATAATAACCGCGACGACGACGGTCTCGAACGCGACATTTCGCGGACCCGTCCTCAATCCATTTCTCTCCGCCCTTAACGACCGTGTAATTGCTTTTTAAAATTGATTAAAAAGCGATCGGTCTTGCCTCGACGGCCGACTCGAGCAACGGGAAACGACCCCCGCTCTCTCCGGCCCTTCGTCAAAATCTCCCCTTCGCGCGGAATAACTCGGTTACCGAGCGCAATTACTTCGCCGATTTCGCCTCCCGTTCCGGACGAGCCGTTCCCGTATATCGTCACGGTGCCACTCCGGGCATGGCTACCGCAAATACTATTTAACGACGAAATCGTCAAGGAGGAATATGCTGTTCGCGACGAGCGAACAACATTCCAGCCGGATGATTCGTACCGGTTGATTGTTCAATGGTAAAGTCAGTCGGCAATGTTTCACGGTATTTAACGTCGCGAGAGCATTTAATTACCGCGCTCGTTCACGTCGCCTCGCGCCATTGTTTACATTCAATTTTCCCGTTTCGATCTGCGATCGCGTTTTCTTTCACGCACCTGTCAGCGGGTAACTAAATGTCAACACGCCCGTTTATTCAGCGCCTGCCGAAATGTCAAACATTTGACCCCTTCCATCCGCACGCACGACGAATGCGAAGTGGTTGTGCCGTGCAAACGTCCGAAACATGTCCCGCCTGTGCTGGTTTTTTCAGTTTATCGGCAAATACCTCGACCCCATCGAGATTATTCGCACGCGACCGACCCAACGCGGACGTTCGTTTTCGTCCCCTTACTAACGAGCGGTTCCTTTCAAGGCGTATTAACGCCACAACGAGGGGTTGCGAGCGACGTTCGTCGAGAGAACGGTACTTGTCCTGGGACTTGAAAAGGAGACGTTGTCAATAGATGATGTGTCCAACCTGTTTTGGGACACTTGAAAGAGAAACTTGATGAGCACTGCTCATAGTTTCGCTGAAAATTTTACTTTTGCTGATAAATACTAACTAAGCAAATAGCAGCTGAGCTTTTGTTAAAAATAAACAGCTATGCGTAAGAAAGAATCTCTTCCGAATAAAAATTCATGCGGCAGAAATTAAAGGAAAATATTAAATTTCATTAATCAGGAATTTTCTCGTTTTTAATGATTTATGGAATTTCATACAGCTTTCTTCGTGCAACTTGTTTCATCGGGTCTTTTCTACGCTAAAAAAAATTAAGAGACACGCTACAATATTTCCCGATTAAAGTAGACCGCTTTCATTTCATTGTTCAGTTTCTTAGACCATATAAGAAATAGACACGGCCTGTATATAAAGATCCACGAGAAAAAGCGAGGCAAAGATAACGGGGCAAATTTGGCTCTCATGACGTCACAAGATAATTTAAGATGGCGTGTTTATATCTGAAGTTAGCGTTACATGTCGTCTTAAATTATCTTGTGACGTGACGAGGGCCAAATTTTCCCCGATATCTTTGCCTCAACGTAGTTGTCTGAAGCCGCGTCTATTTCTTATATGGTCTAAGTTCAGTTTAAACATTTCTGACAAACGAATAAAATATGTTAGGCCGCGTTTCCATTGAGTGTGATATCACAAGCCCGAGCACGAGCCAAGCCCGAGCCAAGCTTGGAAAATGACGGCGGAGAGTAGCTCGGCAAACTTCGGGATTGAGTTCGCGCCAAGCTTCACGATACGATTCGTTCCACGAGACCGAGACCTATCACAATCCCGAAGTTTGCCGAGCTACTCTCCGCCGTCATTTTCCAAGCTTGGTTCGGGCTTGGCTTGTGCTCGGGCTTGTGATATCACACTCAATGGGAACGCGGCCTTACATGGTAGACAGATCTTACGTGAAATGAGAATAATCAAAGACATATTTCTTTCATTTTCACTAAATTTGGTCCTGAAGATATTAAAACTAACGCGTCAATCCCTTTTGTAGCATTAAATTGCCATATAAAAAATTCTTCTATGTGTTACCTGAAACGTTGATTTTATTAATGATTTCAAAAAACTAAATTATAAAATTGATAGCTACGCTTGATCACTGTCATTCCACTACGATAAAATTAGCACACGGCTCGTGCAACGAATAGTTTAGATAGTATTTCGCCTGGTCCGTCTCTGTCGGAATTACCTCAATTCCCAAAAACGCGTCAACTATTCCCGAGCACTTTACTCACCATCGAAAGGCTAATAGACGCAAAGTATATCAACTCTGCGACGCTCACGAACTCACTACTTCACTGGAAAGCGAGATATTCTAAACAGTACAATCCGTGGGGCTAGGTTTCTCGCTGCAGCGGACGCGTTGAGAGAACCGAAGGAGCGTTGAAAGAGCAAAAGCTATCGCGGGATCAGAAGGAAGCTGGAACATTGCTGCGACGAGGTAGATCGCAGCTAAACGATATTCCATACAAGTCGGGAGATGGCCGAAGACGTATTAAAGTGCCAAGGCAACCACCGCCCTTCGGCTTCTCCTCGACCTCTCCATCCACTTAATTCCCGTCTCGCCTCTCTTCCGACTTCCTTCCCTTTCGCCCTCCCCCCCATCCCGCAATCTTTTTCCCCCGTCCGTATTCGACTTCCACGGCGTCATTAGTCTTCGTCCGACCACAATCTCGACAGTCAGAGCTGTTTTTATGTTCGATCGACCATCGGGAACAACGTTCGCTCCACGGACGTTCTTCCGACAAGCGACAGATTTTCCGCGCGACGGACTCTCCGTTCTACTACAGATCCCCGCGTCACGCCGTAATTTGGCGGTATTTTTATCGCCGTCGCGCGGGCAGCTCTCGCGTCGACGCCATCGAGACCGATTCGTTTAAGCGAAAGCTTTGTCTTAGGCGACGAATCGATATCGCCACGCGTCGGGCTCATTTCAATTCCGACCGCCGCGCGGCCAACTTCGCAATGCACCTCTATCGGAACCTTATTACCTTTCCCCGCAGAGGCAAGCTGTCGCTAACTTGATCTGCCGCAGCGCGATCGAGTGCCGAGGCAAAGATTATTCTCGAATCATATTTCTCCGAGGATCCCTATGGAGCATTTAAGGAGCGCGAATCCCCCATCGTCCTTATCGCACCTTCTTCCTGTCTACTCTACCATGAACGCACATTCCTCCTTTCTACTGCAAGATCAGACGTTCGATTCTTTTTTTAACCTACTCGTTTATCCATTTCCAAATGGAAACACCGTTCAAGTTAAGAGTACCATGATGCAACGGTTCAATACTAACGTCCCCTTTTTCGTAGATCGCGCCGCTACGACTATGCCCGCCTGTGCCTTTCCAAATGGCGATCCGAGTCGCTCAGTGGCTGGGACGTTTTTCCATGGATGGTGTCCTATCAGTTTTGACCCTTGAAATGGTAAATCATGGGATCCTTTAATATGAGAAGTTGGTATATAGTTTTATATATCGAAAGAGTAATATTCTACATAATTATTTTAATAAAGAACAGCGGAACAGAATTCTTTACGCAGCGAGTAATATTACAAAAGATGTTATCAACGTGCACCGTCTATTCGGAATAAAATACGTTTCGCTCCAGCTCACCGTTGACTGCAGCTTATGCATTCGTATAACTCAATTTCCAGCGCGTTGCCAGGTATAACACAATTTTCTGCTGCGGTAAAAAGATTTGAATATTACATCGTTATAATTGTATAGTGCGATTAAAATATGAACACGTATTGTGGTAGAAATTGAATGGGTTGTAGGTGCTCTGATAGAACGGAACGGATTTATTCGCGGAATTCTCGGTTGAGTTTTCCATTAGAATTCTATACGGTTTCTAAATAAACATAAAACGAAGGAGATTTAATTTTTTTCTGCGCTTCTGTTAACAACGCTCGGTCATATTCGAGATCGGATTCGATAAAAAACAGTATCCATAGGACCAGAAATTCGACGAATGATACATTTCCATAGCGATGATACGAAATTTATTTTGCGTCTACGAGTTAATCCTTATGTGGACACAGGTGTGTCAATTTGGGAGTTTTCCCCCTAAATCTAGGGGGAAACATGTGGAATGGGATATTTGTAGGGGCCTAACATTTTTAGGGGTAATTTTAGGGGCATTATGAGAATACTTTACGTACGTAAATACTTTAAAATTTTTGGCTCAGTCATTTGATGTGTTGAAGAAAGCGGACACATTCAACGGACTCACATTTATGGCAACAAAAATGACATTGAGACAGACTGGCTCCATTTGAATAATAAAACGATTTCGAACGCAAGTGTCGAACGCGCCTTTTCTATTTATAAAGGTTATTATATTAAGTTACGTAACAGGCTGTCTATCGAAATCCTATCTCCGATTCTCTTTGAAACAGAATGGAGGATCTATGTATAACATTTAATCCATGGAGAAAAATGTTAAGTTCGTTTAATGTTAAAATGTATGACTTCAAAAGTTCCAAAACCACAGAAGAAACAGAAACTCTGTTCGAAATATTGAATATTTTGTAAATAAAGAATATTTTAAAGCTAAATATAGTTTTTTTTGTTTAGGGGTTTTTAGGGTATTTCAACTTATGCTTAGGGGTAAATTTTTTTTAGGAGTTGGCAACCCTGAGTGGACAGTGTCCCACTTGATCAGTTTTTGTCCTTGCGCTCCTGGCGCGAGACAGAAGCCACTTGTGGGGTGCAGCAAAAAATAATTCTATCATGAGAGGACTAAAACAAAAGTAGAAGAAATTTTTTTGCCAGTGCGCAAACAGGACGCGAATATTTTTGGGACCGTGAAAAGCGCGTTTCATTTGACAGCGATTCACGCGCAACTAAACCAGTCCATCGAAATCGTGTTAACGCACTCAACGTTTGAGCGACGCGACGCAGCAAAATACCGGTAGCTTTTTTTTTTTCAAGAACCCATTATCGGACAAAAACGATGCTCCACGCGAAAACATATTTTTCGTCAAGCGTGTACTATCGTATCAAACTTTCCGCCGCTTTAAAGCGCAGCATTCGTCGCAATAGCTATTCGATTTTCGTTGCATTTTCACCCGCGCGTTTCTAACTCGTTACACGCAAAACAAACATTTCCCATTGTTTAAAACGCGAAGCTGTACCAACTGGTAGTCGCCGGCGAGAGGACAGACTGCTTAATAATTGACGGCGTTTCTGGGTCAGTCAGGATTCTTTTCCATAAGCATGCACGTGCTCCTGGCCACGCCAGGCCAGACACAATGACTCTTTTCACTTCATCGATCCCACCGAGCGGAGATTTAACCATTCAAGGGGACGATAATATCCGAGCGAGTGGCTCCTTCGGAGGGCAAACGATTCGCAGGGTCGTTCGAAAGGGCCGAGAGCAGTTCAATGGAAGGGAGATAGGTTCGTGCGATCGGAAATTTGATGAAAGTGGGGTATGGCGGAGCGCCGATATAAGGAGACGGTGAAAAACTCGCGTCTCGAAGGGATAGAGAGGGGACATAGGGCGGACAGGAGCCGGGAATTAAGACTGAGGAAGAAGGATACCGGGCAACGCCGAGTGTTTCCGTCTTCCTCCAACGACTAACAAGCCACCGCTAGTCAGCGGTTTTTATAATTGGCCGGAAGTAGTTCAATTACGGAAGCGTGGCGACGTGGTGGTGGGCGACGTCGAGGGTCTTTTTTCACGTGCACCCCTTCTTTTCCTTCTTCGACTCTAGTCGCCTTTCATTTCCCATCCCTTCCATTTTCAGCCCTTCCTCCGCGTGGCGTTCTCTTTACCCCCCCCCCCCCCGCGCGTCACCTCGTTTCCCGCGATTTCCCCCTCCGCTACTTCCCGGAATCGAGGGCCTGAATTATAAGAACGAACGCAACAGGATATTTCGCGGAGTAAATTGGGCGAGGAAGCGGAGAGACTCGCGGCGGAATAAGGAGTCGCCTCGTACATTGGCGATGCCAAGCTCGTTCCTTTTATCGGATGAAAATAATCTCGCGGCCCCGACGCAGTTCCATTTGCTCGGAAACACTCCGCGCGCATGAAATTTCCGTTGCAACACTCTTTACGGAGCGCGGGCGTCCTGCGCGCGGTAAACGTTCTCCTGCCAGGTAATCGGCGTTACGTTGGATTTCACCTTTCGCCCGAAACGAAACGCGGTTCTCAGCTACGCGGAAACGACCTACGGCGCCCGCCGCCATCGAGGGAAATGAACTCCCTTTCATAAGGGAGAGTTTCGAACGTTCGCTTATTTCCATGCTCCGCGATAGAACGAGCTCTCCAGCCGCGCGAAATCATCGTTGCCGCGCGTCAAGATCATCTCGGCATCGATCGGCGTTTAATCTCCCGCGCCGTTTCGCGTTCTCGTGGGGATGACCGGGTAAACGCGCGAGGATCGCGGCTGAAAGGACACGCCCGCCGTAAATATTCGACGGCGGGGGGTCGGCAAAACAGTAAAAGAAAAAACAGCGGCGAAAGATTCATTCTCTCAGGTGGCTGCGCGGAAATAACCGTGAAAAGGGAAATAGCAAAACGAGAGGAAAGAACAGCGAACGGAGCTTCGTCGGTCCTGCGTCCTTTCAGACGGCGTCGCGCGTGCAGCCCTCTAGCCCCTCGAGGGGGGTTGGGGGATGAGTTATGTGCGGCGTGCATACCATAAATTTAATATGCCGAGTAGAAAGGCTATCTGAATTGAACCAGGAACGATGCATGGACGGAGGAACGAGGGCTGAATTCTATTCGTTCCCGACATACGTGGTCCTCGTGTATATGCCGGGCCACGTTCCTCCGCGGTTTCCACGCCGCGAATCGACCAGCGAAGGACCCCCTGCACCGTCGTCGGTTGCGTGTCGGTCTCTCCGCTAATGCACAGCCGCCCCAACCCCTCGAGTAACAGAGCCCCGCGCCATCCTCCGACCCTTTTAGGGCGAATCACGGCGTAGCGGGACCGCTTCGAAAAGTTTGGCAAGTCTCGCCACTCTGACGCGTCGTCCACGCTCGCGAAAGAAACTGACTCGCCGCGTGCGTGCATACGAGAGCGACGCGAGCGTGTTGGAAAAGCAGACGCGACTTTGGTGGCATGACGCATGACGTCTCGCATTCGACTTCGTCTGACGAGAAACCGCGACGAAGGCGGAGGGCAGACCACGTCCTCCCGATTGGAGGATAACATGTGACGGGACTTCCTTTGGCGACGAGGCCTTCCCGGCGTGTCTGGTTGATTCACACGAGCACACTCGGTGATCAAAGATTCGAGGTTTCAGCGTGGGGTTAAGATGGATGGGGAATCGGAGACAGCGACGCGAATGGAAAACCGAGCTGGGATTCCTTTGGGGTTAACCTCGGTTTCGGGGCTGCTTAACGCGTTGACTGCGGTCTGATGCACCAGGTGCGTCGGCTTGGTGAGGTTCTCTGCGATGAATGCGGCAGATGTGTCTCCAGCAGGATGTTCCACTTTTCTGTGTATATCCGGGCTGATTGAAAAAAAATGGATGTGGGAAACAGTGCTGGTGATGCTGGTAGGCTGCCTTTTCATATAAACTAGTAAAAATTTCTGGTACTGTAGACTCTAGAGCCGTCTAAACAATTTGTATTTAGTTTGTGTAAGTCCAATCATTCTATTAATTTGAAATAAAATAACTATGATTTTTAATTATTATCACTTCGATTATCGCAGAGAGCAGAATAAAAACTATAACAAAGTTAAAACAAATGGAAACTTTATTGAAGTTTAATTATCAATATTTGTATCCTTTGCATTTTAAAATTCTAGAAAATGGATATGAAAAAACTAATTCGAGTTGGAACGATAATTACACATGCAATGAACATGGACGTAAAATTCTGAGTAATGGTTATCTTGAAATTACGTGGAAGCCATGTGAAATTAATACGTTATGAAAAATGTGTTCAAAGCCTTTTATGCCGTTTTAATTTAAAAACTACAACTTTAAAGAGAAGTACGAAGTAAAATTTCGAAATATGCAAATATTTCTGTTATCACCGTATTTTCCGCGATTGAAGGACTCACGATTCGATAAGTGCGTGTGTACGTGTACGCTACGTGAGGTCGTCCACACAGATACGAGGATCGCGTGATCTTCAAAATACGTGAGTTAACATATATATATGTATGCATATTTAAATACGTATATACGAGATGACGTATCACTCTCATCAGAGTTCAGGATGCGCACACAGCGAGCCCCACTTCGATCGAAATCAAGGAGGATCGATGCGTGCGGATCAACGGCACTCTACGTGCGTCTGCGATAAAGAGAAGACGCTCTTCGCCGAAGTAAAGTCCACGGATGGGATACGACTCGCGTTAAAAGATTCAGAGCAGTTTTAATCACGTAAGCCTTTGTAGGCCTCGTGTCGCGGTCGCCACGATCTCGTAACTCAATCCTCGATTAGGAAGGATTCTCCAACGTGTTATGCCGTAGTAGTCACAATTACATTATTTATATAAATTATAGAGTCGGATCGTTTAGCTAAGTGTGAACACGCGGATTAACTCGAGTCGCGGAACATATACAATTAACTAGCGCTCATAATTTTATAAAACGCATCCGGCGTAACTACTTCACTCGTGTATCATTTTCCTAAGTAGAATATACCAGTTTATCATTTCCAAGGGAAATTTCTGAGTGTTTCTAATTAAGCGACTTTCCCCGTCCAGAGGCTCGTACCTCACGAATTCTTTAACCTCCATGCAACACTTGTATCCTCTCGATTTATAATTATACATAATCAAAATTTTCCGCATAATCTGTCGAGCATCCTACATAATCACCACATATTCATAGAAACATCGTTTGGGAAAATTAGGCGGAAAATACGATTACACTGTAAAGTTGTTGCATCAGTTTTTTTTAAGGATGGAAGACTCCCCGCGGATCCCAGTCGAACACGATTAAAGTACCGAACCTTGTTGCTCGTCAAACGCTAATGCCCTAACGATTTAATGCCTCTCTGTATGTGTTTTCGATGCGCAAGGACAGACCGCATCCAATGCGCGACCGCGCCAGGGGAATCCTTGTTAACGCTACCGAAACTCCGGCGTGTCCTGCGCGGTGAAGTCGCTCTGTTTTGCCAGAAGCTCCGCTCCGTGGAATTCTCTTTGCCCGAGGATTTACTTAAACGGCCAAATTCCTTGTTCAGCGTTTCAAAAGAGACGTCCTTAACGACATCGTTAGCCGCGATTCGCCGTGCGGACGCTTGATCATCCTTCTTTCAATTATCGGCGCTTTTGATCTCCAGTCTGCGAGGATCAAACCGCGGTGCCTCGTTCTGGCCCGTGCACTTTGTTGACCTCGCGATTTAGATAGACGGAAAACCGCGCAGGCACTCCGAGGGCTTGTTTGGGAAGCTGACGACTTGAATTTGTTGCCCCGTGACTGCTTCCAAACGGAGTCACTTTGCCTTATCTCCGACTCGAAGTTATCGGATATCTCAGTCGAGGGAAAACAACTCTGGCTTCCGTGAATCTTTAGCTAATTAGCGTCTGAGTAAACGAGAGGTGCCTCAGAGAGGGGGTTGTCCGTTGTCGACGAGTCGAAATCCGTGACGGTATTCTCTTCCGCAGTTTCGCTGTCGGTCGATTGTGGACAGTGACACGGGACCAGCTTATTGCCGATGGGGACAACTAACCCTATTGGTGCTCCAGTTGCTGGGTCATACGGATATTAATCGATTCCGTTTAGTACGTGTTCATGATCACGTTAATAGCCACGAATAATACCGTCGGTTCGCGTGACATCTGTTGTGTTTGTTGCACGCGGCTTCACCCTTTTCGCGAGCCCATTCTCTAATCGCCTCCCATTGATCTGGGAATTAAATGACAGCATCGACGCTACCAAGTGAAAATTAAACGCTGACTCGCGATACATTATGCTGTCTTTCATGTTAAATCTTGGACAGCCGTTTAACTGGTCCAGGTAAACCAGTCCAGGGTTATTTATGGCCCACTTAGCTTGATCCATTAGCATCATGCGGTTTACTTTAAATGCAGTTTCTTTATTAAAACTGTTGTCTTTTATCGCACCATTAACGGATTGCTAAGTCATGCTTAAATGGAGTATTTAAAAGAAGACTAATTTATGGAGAATAAATAGTTGATTTATATTTACGAGGGTGAGTCAAAAATTATCCGCACTCCGGGTATATTAAAACTTCTATTGCCCGCACTGTCTTTTCAACTCTTTTCGTACGAAGTAGCTATCTCTCCAGTCGCTGCTGTGCAGGCTTGAACGTGTTACGTCAGTTCAATTGTGACTACGATGCGAAAAACAGTAGCTGCCCCGCTTATGATTTGCACCAAAGAAGAGCAGCGTGCAGTGATTCGTTTTTGTGATCTGAGGGTGTGTGTGGAGCGGATATTTATCGAGGACTTAGTGCACAGTATGTTTTGTCGCGAGGAGGTGTATCTGAGGTGATACAGAAGTTCAAGGAAGGTCGCATAAGCGTCAGCCATGAAGAAGGAGTCGAACGCCCCTCCACATCCACGATTAATGACAACATTGCGTGTGCACGTGAACTGATTCTGTCGCATAAACGAGTGACAGTGGATGATGCGGCAAATCATCTGCAAATCAGCCATTGCCCTGCCTATGCAATAATCCACACCAGACTTCGGTTTCGAAAAGTTGCTATACAAGGGCGTTGTGTTGTTTCATGACAATGCACGTCCGGACATCGCTGCGGACATTGTCGACATTCTCCAAAAACTTCGTTTTGAGGTGTTGGAGCATCCTCCTTATAGTCCAGATCTCACCTCGTCATACTAGCACCTATTTGGTCCCCTAAAGGAAGCCGAGAACGAAGATTTACGTCTGATGAAGAAGTAAAGACAGCGGTACGTTCGTGGCTTGCAGCTCAGCCGAAAACATTTTTTAATAAGAGAATACCAAAGCTTGTCGACAGATGGACAAAGTGTATTAAAAATCTGGGCGATTATATCGAAAAATGATCTATTTGTCTTTTTTGAAAGTTGACTAAAATAAATTCTACAGTCAGAGTGCGGATAATTTTTTACTCACCCTCGTAGAATCTGTGCAATTTACGCATTGAATATTGTATTCTTTAATTGCGACAAGTTTAAAAATCTGTGTATTTATTTAGACTAATTATACTTAACCAAAAGTGCCTCATTAAATTATCATGCCCAAAACTCAAGTCAGAAATGACGCTTAAGGATTTATAATGAATAACTGATCAGTTTAAAAAGTGTATATATTGTCTTCTTGAGAAATAGTGACTTTGTAAAAATGAGGTTTTTCAGTCTCTAACAGGGTGCCCAAAGGGGGAACCAAAATGAACGCGACCAAATAAGTACGAGTCTCGAATCAAGTAGCAAAACCATTCAAGACATTCGTCGAAGTAGCCGACTGGAATCTCCAAGCAAAATCTCACTTCACTCGCTTTCTCTCTCCTTGCAAGGATCGGCGTAGAAACGATCGTCCAGTAGTAGCAAAATTAAGGAAGTTTCGTAACGCGACCGTAATCGGCTGTACACCTAATTGCTTCATTTTTGCGCGGCACCGTCCGCGTCGGTAATTCCCGAGCCACCCTGGCTTGTTCCTTTTGCGGCCGGATCGTTACGTAGACCCACCCCCGCAAATCTCGAGGCCCGGCCGTAACCGTGATAATAACAATAATGGTTGACTCGGCCATTAGGAGCATCGTATTAACCGGGCGCTTGGTCCGGCGCGGCGCGTGTAATCCAAAGTACGACCGTTTACATGTCTGTACGTCAGAAAGGGTTGCGCGAAATCGAGTCGCTCCCGAGGGTAAACGCTCTGGGAATCGAACGCGCGAGCCTATAACGTAATGCGAGCGTCTCGTTTCACGGCACGGTAGCTTCTTATTTCGATATCGGCTCGATTTTTTCTGCCGCGTTAGCTTCGTGCATGCGCGCGAGTCGCCGCGCTGTTTCGTCCGCCCACTTTTTCCTGATGCGATTCCCCGAGCACGCTTGAAACCGTGACAAATTGATGTAGAAACGTAAGTAATTACTGCGCAGTGCATGCTGTTTCAGTTCCCAGTGTGATCATGGAAATTACAGGAATTAGCAGCGCAATCAAATTAATATCGAGGGCTAGCCATTCACGTGATATCGAAATATCGTATAATACCGAGTACTTGGCTAAATTGTTCATTTTCTGCGAGCGTGCCCGCGTCGCGGCAATTATTAATTTACTTCTACCGAACGATTGATTTGATCGCCCGCAGAGGAACGACGGGAATCGGGATTCAGTATTGCAACGCTGCGATCGGTATCTGGAGGATAAGATCTCGGGGACTCGACGAAACTTAAGAATTTCCGTACTGTGCCCATGTATATTACCTACATTTGTCACGATTCTATTAATAGTAATTAAGATCTACGGTCCTATTTTAGATATGGAGAGATACGACGTGAATTTGTGAAATATTTGATCTTTCAATGTGGATATCTTCTATAAATGTTTCCATTAGCTCTTTCTTTTTAATATTTTGGAAGGCTCGGTAGACGACTTCAATTTCATTAGACATGCTATATAATTTTAGCATTGGAGTTCATTGCACTGTAATTGCTATAATTATTTAGGTAATTTGGTTATACATTCAAGTTTGGTTACACCGCTCTTTTAAATAGACATAATCCGGCTGCCTATAAAATTATTTACACATAGGTTTTCCTTGTTCCTTTTCTTTTATTTTAATAATAGCATTCTGAAACTTTTACATAAATGGTAACGCTGGTGTATTATTCACTGAGGTACAGAAATTTATGTTGTCACAAGCGAGATCCACGAGAAGTAGTTTTTAAAAAAAAAATACTTTATTGATAATAGGAATGTTAGGATTATAATACTTGATGAAGTAATACTGATCGATGCTGAATTAATAATGCGTGGGCGTTGATTGGACCCTCCTTTTATACTCTGCTATGACGTCTTGTTTTCCTCGACTGTTTCCTTCTTCGTGGGGATAGTTGTGTCTTCGGTTGTTTTCCCAGACGGTGCTGTTTATGGATTGATTTCCGTCAGATTCCTCCGGGGGTTTTTTGAAATTGTGTCCCCACAATTTTCTTTTCCTTTTACAGAGCCAGGAATCCTTGTGCGATGCGTTGTTGTTCTTGTTCGATTTCTTTCCATTTTTCGATTAACGGTTCGAAATTGCGGAGACTCTTTAGGTAGGCAATGAGCATTCCGAAGAGCCGTTTCTCCTGAAACTCTTTTTCTACGTCATTAGAATGGAAAATCTTTAACCATCTGACAAACCCATAGCGATTAGGTAGGTGATTTCGTAGGTATGAATAGAATCTTTGGTACATTGTTGAGCATTTCTCGCATGCTTCAACCGGCTGGTAAGTATAGAGGAGAATATGACATTTTGTACATCGTGGGAATTCAATCGTATTCGGATTATACAACGTGTGTACTTTTGTGCGTATCCTCACAATCGTTTTTTGATGCGCTGGATTAATCCATAAGTGTGTGCTTTCTGTGGGTTCAGGCCAGCAATCTTTACAGTAGAAGTTTTCAGACTGGAAAGTTTGATATATGTAACCATTATCTTTTCCTTTCGCGCATGTTAATAACCGAAGAATTTTGTAACTTTTATGCAACAGGGAGACGTCGCTTCTGAGGTTGGGGTTTTGGTAGGTTCCCATCTGTAAAGAGGTCATGATTTTAAGGTCGTTCGAGTAAAACTTTTTCTATGTATGTTTCGTAAGCGAGTCATTATATCATTATCATTATCAATATCAACAGAGAGCGTTTCTGGTTCGTCTCTTATTCGAGCGAGTTCTGCCAATTCTGATAATTGTATCGGTTCGGTTGTCATTGGGCTTCGATCAATTGTTCTGGACGCATTTCCGAATGAACAGTGGTCATAAATGATTGTGCATGGTTTACACCAGGATCTTAATTGTTCCCATACCCATTTAAGAATCCGTATTCTATAGAGAATATAAGTGATTAGAGTTCCCATGCTGATATATCCCAATAAGATAGTGTAGTATTTAATGTTATCATATAAGGTTGCTGTTCGTTTCCTCAATGCAAGTGTTTCGATTTGTTGGTTAATGTCATTTAACGAGGTTCCCAAACTTTGTAGATCTTGGGCGGTAATTTGAGCTCTTTTTAGGTATGTTATGTTAATTTGGTTGAAATCTACCGCGGTTTGTTCGAAAAGATTTGTTGTATAATTATTTATTTCTAAAGGGATATTTAATGTGGTGTTTTGCCCCGTTTTTCCTGATTTAAGGATTATTTCATCGGTCGTTCCTAGGCATCCGGGGGGTAAATGTAAAATTGCCTTTCCTTTTAGTGTGATAAAGTATGGTTCTTCATTTTCACATAATACGTGTAGATATTCTTCCTTCGGTGAGATCGTAATCCAATCTTGGTTTGTTGTTAATTGAATAAAGAGCGTTGAATGAAATCGAATATAGTGCTGCGTGCAATGATGTTTTTTCTTTAAAATTAGTTCGATAAGACAAGCATCAGATGAGGCAGTGGTATAATCTGGATTCTTCCGGTGTACTATATATTGATTTCCTAACTCTTTAAAATGAATCTTTTCTTCTGGTGTAATTGGAATAAATTTTGTTTTTGCTTCGTTTAGAAGGAGGTATTCAAAGTCAATGTCGAATATCTGATATCCTTGTACGTACGAATATGTTGGTAAAGCTATTGGTTTGTAGAGAATGTATAGATCTTCTTCTAATAAAGGAATTGTTATTGTATATAATAATTTGTCTTTTGTTGCTGCTACTGCGATTTCGCTTACATCCAATAATAGAGCATAGTATTCTTCTTGCAGTGGTACGGGAAAATGTTGCTTTGTTGTATTTCTCAATGTTGTTATCAAAAGCGATGGTTGAATGAGATTTGGATGTATTATTCCGTGTTTCCCGTCAATTAAGGCGTTTGAGAGTTTTTGTATTTGTATTGTGAGATCATGAATTAAATTCGTATAGTCAAATAAGGTTTCGTCGATTTTTAAATTGTAAATTTCTAGTCTTGTTGCGTTTTGAATAGTCGCAAAATTTAAATTAAGCGTTGCTAGTTGTTCATCAAATTTATGAGAGACTCCTATATTGCTTTGTAATTTGTTCAATAAAAAGGTTGTTTGATTACGGACTAAATGAGCTATTTTTAAATTATCTTCTCGAAGCTTGTCTAACTCATTGTTATAGTACTCTGCGTCTGATGCTGCTAGCGTTCTGAATAAAAGCCTTATTCCTTCTCCAACTATATTTAATAATCCTCTTTGTTTTCTCGTATGTCCGACAAATTGTTGCAAAGTATATAATTCATCTCGTAACAATTTTAGTTTGTGTTTCTGTATCAAAATTCGGGTTTTACTAAAGCAAGGGTCAATTTCGGCACAGTGAAATGCTAAATTTTGTATTTGGTTCTCTAAGTGGTCAATTTGTTCTTTTGTATGAGAATAGTCTATCCCAACAATTATCGTCCATGTTTCATGGAACAGTTGGGCTTTCTTTTGATACTCCAGATACGTTATCTGTTCATCTTTCAAGGGATTGACAGTTAATGAATTTTGTGAATTTCTTTCAGCCTGGTGCAGAGGATGGGCCTGGTTGTGGCTCATCATTATCGTCGAGAAAATCAGAAGTAATATCCTCTTCATCTTCGTTTCCTGTAACAAAGAAAGGTTTCACATCTGAGATGTGATATGTCACTTTTCGTTGATTTTTCTCTATAGTCACGGCTTGATCATTGATAACTTGGATTATGCGATAGGGTCCTTCCCATGGTGCTTTCAATTTTGAATCTTGTGGTTGTTTGCGTCTAACCAAAACATTTTGTCCCACTCGATAGTGACGAGCTATTCTACTTTGGGGTTGTAAACGTTGTGTTTTTTCCTGTCGGTTAGTTATTCGTTCTTTTGCTCGTTTCGTAATTCTTTTCCTTTGCGATCTTAGGGCTTGGTAAAGAAACTTTTCTGTTAGTTTTAATTCTCTCGCTTCCACTGGCATATATGGTTTGTATCCGAACATAAATTCAGCAGGTGAAAAATCTGTATTTTCATTAATTGTTGAATTATATGAAAGGACGACATCAGGCAATAAAGAAATCCAAGTGTCTGTGTTGTCTAGGTAGCTTCTCAGGTAATTTAAGATTTCTTTATGTGATCTTTCGTTTTTCCCGTTAGATTGTGGGTGATAAACGGATGTCGTTTTCCATTTGACTCTTAATTTATTCTTAATTGTTTCTTCAAATTCTGCTCGAAATTCGAGCCCGTTGTCTGTTAATATTTCTTTAGGTACTCCAAAGATTTGAATGTAATTGATCCATAATGCTTCTAGGACCTCTTTTGGGGTTTTTGTAGTCAAGGGTATGAGTTGTATATATCTTGTAAGGTAGTCTTGTACCACTAAAATGTATCGAAAGTTTCGATCAATGGGTAATGGTCCCATGATATCTAAAGATATTTTTTCGTTCGGTCTTTCAGGTATGTCTGGATTTCCAGGTCCTGGTCTGTTAGCTTCATACTTTAATTTTTTCAACTGGCAAACTTCGCAATGTTTAATGTATGTTTCTACGTCTCTCGTTATGCCAGGCCAGTTGTAAAGTATTCTCAATCTTTGCAATGTTTTTTCAGGTCCTTGATGACCACCATGCGTACTTTCATGTACGGCTTTTATAAGTTCTTCTTTCTCTTCTTTTGTCTTAGGATCCTCTACAAAGGAAGTTTTAATAATTAGACACTTCTCAGGCGTCTTCTTTTTGTGGATGAATTCAATCATCTGAAGAATCGTTTCTCGTAGATAAGGATCCATTATTTGCACTTCGATTTCCTTTGCTTCTGGTACTTGCGTTCTCAGACAACTATACCATATGATTTCATCATCGTTTGGATCTATATATAGACCAGGATTTTCTACATTGGTTGAGACAATTAATCCTTTTCGTGTGGTCCTACCTTCTTCGTAACGAAGGGTTTCTTCCTTTTCAAAGGTATTTCTTTCGTTTTGAAATTCGTCGTATGTTGGGCTAGCTTCTCTAGCTAGATCATCTAATGTGTCCTGTATTAATTCTTGTAGATTTTCTTCTTCGTCTTCTAAAGCGTTAACATTGTCTTTATCTTGAGAAATTCGTGATAACGCATCAGCGTTCGTGTTTTCTTTTCCTTTTCGATAAACGATAGTATAGTCATATTCCTCCAATTTCAGACGCCACCTCATTAAGCGTGAGGTTGGATCTTTTACCGACATGATCCACGTTAAGGGTTTGTGGTCCGTGATTATCGTGAAATGTTTTCCATATAAATATTGGTGGAAATGTTTGATACTCCAAACAATGGCTAGGAGTTCCTTTTCTGTGGTTGAATAATTTCGTTCAGCTTTATTTAATGTTCGTGAGGCATAGGCAATAGGATGTTCCTTTCCTAATGTTCCTTGCGATAAGACAGAGCCAATTGCTTGATTGCTAGCGTCTGTTAAGAGAAGAAATGGTTCAGACCAGTCAGGATATTTCAAAACTGGATCTCGGCAAAGCGCTTTTTTTAATGTCTCAAAAGCTGTTTGTTCCTTGTCTGTCCATTGCCACTCCGTAGTTTTCTTTAACAAGGTCGTCAAAGGCACTGCTATTTTTGAAAAATCTTTGATAAATTTTCTATAATATCCGGCTAATCCTAAAAATTGTTTAATTTCTTTCGGTGTTTTAGGTGTTGGGTAATTCTCAATACTTTGGATTCGTTCTGGGTTTGGTTTTATCCCATTTTCTGTTAGCAAATGTCCTAAATAGGCTAGTTCTGGTTTCAAAAACTCGCATTTGTCTGGTTGTAATTTTAGTTGAACTTCTCGTAGGCGAGTAAACAAATATCGCAGATTGTTATTATGTTCTTGTAGAGTGTTACCGAAAACTATGATATCGTCCATGTAGACAAAACAGCTAGTTCCAATTAATCCTTTTAATCCGTTATTCATCATTCTTTGGAAAGTTGCCGGAGCATTTTTTAACCCAAAAGGCATTCGGTTATATTCGAAATGTCCATCCGGTGTTGAAAAGGCTGTTTTGAATTTATCAGTTTCTTTCATACCAATTTGATGAAATCCTGAGGCCAGATCAAAGGCAGAAAAATATTTAGCATTTCCTAATTTATCCAGAATATCATCTATGTTTGGTAGTGGATAGGCATCTTGATAAGTTTTTTCATTTAATTTCCTATAGTCAATGACAATGCGCCATTTTTTCTTTCCTGAGGCATCGGCTTTTTTAGGAACAACCCATAAGGGAGAGTTGAACGGTGAATCGCTTTCTTGAATGATTCCATCTTTCAACATTTTCTGAATCTGTTGTTTAATTTCTTCCTGATGTATTTGAGGATATCTGTATTGTTTTACGTGAATCGGTGTAGGATCTTGAAGAGTGATCGTATGTTCTGTTAATTTTGTCAATGGTATAGGATCTCCAGGGAGAACAAAAATGTCGTGAAATTCAGTAATGATGTTCCAAATTGTATCTTTTCCTTCTTTTATGTGATCTAAACGTGTATTTCGTCGAAGCGATTCGATTCGTTGTTTTTGATAAGCGGTCTTTTGTTCTGGTTGTAAGTCTATTGCCGTTATTGGATACCCAATTAGTCCTTTTTGGTTTATTTTAGTACACGGCTGAACAGTTTGCATGGAAAAATTATTAACGGGTAGATAAGTATAACCATTTGTGACAGTAGCTAGTATTTCATAAGAACCCATATAAAATTTTGCTTCTCCATTTTTAATATTTTGAACAGGGAATTGTATCAGTTTCGATGTTTGAGGTGGAACAGTGTTTTTAACATTTTCTGTCGTGTTTCCTTTGAGAGGTTTTTCTTCTAAAAACTTCTGATTCTGTAGTTGTAGAAATCCTTCTTTCATATTCCAAATGCAATTTAATTGTTTTAATGAATCTAATCCTAAAAGTCCAATTCCTTGCAGAATATTAGTTGGGACAATGTGAAAAATTAAAAGATTTCCTTGGTAATGAGTTCGTAGGGAACCTAGTGTTTGTAAACACGAATTTAATGTTTTTATGAAACGTCTATCTGTTGTATTTATGTCTTGTTTGTTTTCAATAGCATTTTCGCTTAACAATGAGAGTGAAGCTCCAGGGTCTATTAAATATAGTCCTTGTATAATAAGGGGTATTTTTAAAGGAACGTAAGCAAGTTTGCTTCCTGGATCTTTGATAGAGTAGACTCGTTCTGATTGTTTTCCTGTGGAACTTCCTCGTCCAATTGATTTATGGGGGGTGACTTTGCAAAAGGCATAGCTTTTCGAAAATTTTCGCGATACTGTTTTGTTCGGCATTCTTTTTCTACATGCCCAAGCTTTTGACAATATGTACACTGCACAGGTGTACGTACCTGCGTTGGACTTCGTATTTGCGAATTATTTTGAAAGGTGTAAGGCGTTGATGGTTTTGTAAAAGGGGATTTTTTGAAAAATTTGACTTTCGAAGGAGTATTTATCGGTTGCCGAATTTGAAAAGGTCTCGTTTGTATGATTTCGGCAGTTCTGGCTGCATTGATAGCTTCGTTCATGTTTTTGGGAGAGGATGTTTTAACATCTAAGCGGAGCTCTTTATCGAGGCCATTAATGAAATCATTTAGGCCCCTTTGTTTTTCTTCCTGTAGTAGAATTTCCTTTTGAGATGCCGAAAGATTTCGACTAAGAATCGTTTTTAATGCTTCGTCGTGAATTTGGGTAAAACGAGTTATATAGGAATTGATCGATTCTTTGAAGCCTTGTCGACAGTGAATTCGTTTGAGTTGGAGAGCCGTTAGATCAGATGTAATGCCATAGTTCTGTCTCAGTTGTTCAATCAATTCATCGAAATTTAAAATCATTTCGGCTCTGATAACGAGTTGAGCTTTCCCTTTTATTTTTTGCCCCAATATCATACTCAATAATAGTAATTCATCTTGCGATTTATGCAAATTATGCCTGGCGGTTTCAATTTGTGAAATAAATGTTTCGACAGAGATCGTTTCTCCATCGAATTCCGTGATAACGCTTAATAAATCTTTTAGAGGATAACGCTGATTCTGTCGCGAAAACGTTTTTACAGAACCATTTTTTGAATCTGAACTTTCGTCTTCTGTGAGAAAAGGAGAAGGCTCTTCGTCCTTCTTTCCTTTCAAATCTTTTGAATCTTTTCTCTTTTCTAATTTTGTTTCCAACCGTTCGAGACGGCCAAGCACATTTTCTAATAATTGGGTAATGTTTTCAAGTTCAACCATCTTACCTTTCTCAGAGGGTGTCGACGGTTCAGCAGAAAACTCGTGTGAAGTAGAGTCGCTCAGGACGTCAGACTTCGATTTTCTTTTTGACTTGACGAGCGATGAGAGTCTTCTTCTCATAGACGGGTGTGTTGTAGGTTCGTGATACGCTCTTCTTGTCGTTACTCAGAACGATTGGCGTATCCCTCCGCTGCCACCAATTTATGTCACAAGCGAGATCCACGAGAAGTAGTTTTTAAAAAAAAAATACTTTATTGATAATAGGAATGTTAGGATTATAATACTTGATGAAGTAATACTGATCGATGCTGAATTAATAATGCGTGGGCGTTGATTGGACCCTCCTTTTATACTCTGCTATGACGTCTTGTTTTCCTCGACTGTTTCCTTCTTCGTGGGGATAGTTGTGTCTTCGGTTGTTTTCCCAGACGGTGCTGTTTATGGATTGATTTCCGTCAGAATGTAAATTCATATTTTTCCAAACACAAACACAGAGGTATTTGAACTTCGAAATCTAAACATTTTAGTATACCCTTTATTTTTCACATCCTTGTACATTCCTAAATTCCTACACATTCACACTTCTCAAAACCTTGCTTCCCTATTTCCCTTTTCTTTTTCGACACTCTATTTCTTTGTGTTCCTCTCTCAGCTCAATATTGGAGCAAGTCTTAACCACGAATGAGAAAGGAAAAAACTTCCATTAATAACCTAAACTTGTAAATATTTTGTGAAAAAGGTGGAATGAATACGCATAGATTTATCGAAATTCAAGGATTCAAGACCCCGCATTATTCGTCAAGTGGAATCTCGTCGTGGCCATAAAATCTGCAAGGGACGGCATTATTTTTGAGGGGTGTCTCCCGTAGACGGTATCGGTGTACGTGCACGTACACTCGTACACGCGTGCCTGCGCGTCGCGGTTGATTCCATTATGCAAAAATATGATAATTCCCCCCGGGGGTCGAGTAGCCGGCCAGATAAATGTTCTGCCAAGTCCCTCTGATCAATCCGCCCGAAGCCTCGAAACCCTCTCATCCCTCTGGCCGCATCCGAGCGAGCTGCAATATATTTCTTACGGCGCTAGACTAAGTACGTCTTCGGACGGGGACTGCGTCTACTTTGTAACTGTCCTCTCGGACGTGCTCTCGTCGAACATTAGCGTTCCAAATTTATCGCCGGACAACTAACCGACGCGATTCCCGCCCGTCACTGTTAAGGAGGCAACCCGATATTTTCGCCTGCCTTCGGCACCGATCAAAACGCGAGCCATTCGTTCCAGAAATTTCATAATAATTTCTACAGGTCTGGATTCGCGGAACGAGACACATACTTGAAAAGCTTCCGACAGGAAATTTCGCGAACAAAGTAACCGCTCTTTGCCTCCACGCATCGATATTAAACTAAGCTGCTTTCGAGGAAGAACGAACGACCGTTGGGAGGGAGAGGGAATTCCGCTACATTTTCATACTCGAGATTTGCCGTTCCCATATTGGAACGTAAAGTATCAGCCATCGAAGTCTATCATAAAGGAATTGTGGCGGATAGAAACTTAAAGAGTCACGTTCGATTTTACGTGTTCCGTCGTCGAGTGGTCGACGTCGTGGACGTATAGCATAGTAGGCGAACGACACTCGATCCGGAACTACGCAATTGCGCAAGCATATCTTTCCTTACATGGAAGCTCGAGAACGAAACCCGCTGAGAGGCAAACAGAAGAAGCTCTCGGCACACACGGCACGGCGCGGCACCGAGACTTCGCTTCCCATCGCACACACCGTGTCACGAAACGTCAATTTACATGGATAAAAATGAATTGGGTTATAGATTTCGAAGTGTGAATAATTGTTAGAAATATCTTATGGTATTATTAGTCTCTCTGAAAATGTAAATATAGTTGAACCTCGGTTAATCTCTTAATTATTTTCTATTTTTATTATTCTGGGCTCCAATTGAGCCCCTTAATTGACAAATGGCGTGATTCTAAAATTACGAAAAATGAGTCTACCACAAAAATAAATAGTATTACGAGTACTTAAATCATCTATCAATTCAATTTGCACATATTTTCTTTTATTTTAATAAAAAACAAAGCTAGATTTGCATCATAAGTAAAATTGTTACAGAAAAAAGTGAAATAATAACTCCAGTTTATTATTAATAATGTGAATTAGTTTACTATTGAAAGAAATGTAGTTTTTCTTTCAAACCATGTTATCCTGAGTATGTATAATTCTTTCACTTAATTTTCTCACAGCAAAGTTCTGTTCTTCATTCTTATAAAGTATTACACAAAAGTCCAACTTTCTCAATATTAAGAAAAGGGACTTACTTCACTTGTCAATTAAGGGGCTCAATTGTTTTACTTAAAAAATAACAAATTTCTACTTCAAGGAAACACTTTAATTTTTATTCCAATATTAAGCCAGTTAATCTAGGTTTTACCGTTAAGGAACTACTTTTTAATCAGGCACTAGTTTTTGATCAGTTCGTGAAATAAATCGTTCTTTTAAGTTTATGTCAACAAGTAATTATTTAAAATAATTTCTGAAGTTAAGATTGACTATTCAAAAATATAAGTATGGCATGTCAAAGCAGATACTATTTTGCGTTTTCGTGAAAATAAATATGAAAGGTAGCACACTTGCAGAAAGTCCTTATTGAACGCCATATCTTACTGAACAGCGTAAGAGAGTACCGAAAGTACCGTCAGTAATACAGTTGATCTGTTTATGCTGTAGCAATTATTGAAGGTTATTTTCATACATTTTTCTTATTAAATAGTTTATTAACAATGTAGATAAGAATTGTAATAATTTATTTATAATTTTTATTAAAAAATTAGTGATCAATTATTTAGTTCCAATGTTTTTTCGTGTAACTAGTTTTTTGATCACTTAAATCATAAATAGGTTAGGACTAGGGCTATTGATTGTGAGATACCCGGGTATACCAAAATTACCCGCACTACCCGGGTATCTCACGGGTACCCGAACACATGAGATAGACAAGAATCTCATGCCGAATTAAGCCGAATTGAACCGAATTGAGCCGATAGTTTTTCGGTGTTTCTAGATTTTAAAGTAGAGCGCGCGCGAGAGAGAGAGGGAGCGAACTTATTTTCAACATAACCACGGTCCATTAAATACAATTTTCATCATGTATACAGAATTCATTTCATTCTGAAATTTTTTTTTATTTTTAAAGCCACAAATACGTCCCGAAAAACTATCGGCTCAATTCGGTTCACTTCGGCTTAATTCGGGATGATATTCCTATCTATCTCATGCGTTCGGGTACCCGTGAGATACCCGGGTAGTACGGGTAATTTTGGTATACCCGGGTATCTCACGAGTACCCGGGTACTCGGGTATCTCACTCGGTTCACTTGAAATCTCGAGCCCTAGTTAGGACATCATAAAATTATAAAAAAATTAATTTTTTTTATTATAATACTAAAAATAAGTTTATTTTTGATTAATTCAATTTTTTTTTGTTTATTTCTATTTCTTTTTAATTAGTACTGGTGTTGGAATTGATAAGAAACCTAAGGTTTGAGAAAAAAAATTTTAATAGGAAAAAGTTTGTGTGTCATTTTAATATTTTAAATATTTTATTATTGTTATTTTATATTAATATTCATTTCATAGTTATTAAATACTTAAATATAAACCATTACAGTCGTATACGCCATTAAAAATTGCCTAGTTCCCATGTAATTTAAATGATCAAAAATTAGTTCCTTACCTGATCAAAAATTAGTTCCCAAATAATTTAGATGATCAAAAATTAGTTCCCAGTTACCTTATTATTTAATAGCTTATAAATAATTAAATTATACTTATTTCCATTGTTTAAAAATTTTTGCTTAAACTTTAAAGATAGATTTATCTTCTCGTACCAAAAAAGTCTATGGTTTAGAATTTGATTAGGTTAAAAAATAATATTACATCGGAAAGTGCTCTAAAATGATCAAAAACTAGTTCCTTAACGGTACTATGTTGTTAAAAAAATACTTGACCGTAGCAGGGTTAAACCAATTGCTCTTGATTTTCCTTTGTCCCAACATTTTTCGTCCAGCTGGATCGGCATTCCGCCACACTGTGCGTTAGCAACAGCGTCGAGGAGCTTACAGGTACCGTGAAGAGTTTCCAAGGCCGGCGACAACAAAGGAACAGTCTACGGTTCTGGAATAGTAGTTTGTCCCCGGCGTTCAGTCGTCTCCGCGAAACGGGCGAAATATCTCGCGGGAGTTGCGTATTAACGGTGGCACACGCACGCGCTCGCGAGCGAAACGAGCCCGCAAACGCTAGCGCGAGCAAGACAAACGAGCCAGCCGGCGCGTACGTATACGATCCTTTGCTTCGCAGCCGATTTTCGGCTGATTTAGAGGCTGCAGTATTCACGTGAAAACGCGTCGCGCCGAGAACGTGGCCCGGAGTGCGCCCTAAAGCAGCTCTCCGTCGGATGAAAAATTGGTACCCCGAGGCTTTTACCGCGGACGGAACAATACGCTTGTATACTCGCTCGTTGTATGACAATCTGAAACGTAGAGAAATGGAATGAATCGAACGATTGTGTTTCGTCTGAGATTCTCGAAACTGGGTCTCCGCGATGCGCTGGTCGGAGGACAACTCTTTGAGAAATTAATGCTTCTGTGTTAATATTAGTAAGTCTCATAAAAGGGAAATGGGATCTTTTTTGAGTACCGTGTAGAAATGATTACTTAATCGGTTAGTTAACTAAATATAATTTCAATGCCGATCGAGGAATTAAAACGAAAGCAAGGTCCACTTGAATATCGATCAGTTCATCACAAAATTTGCACCTGTTAGTGCCGATGTGTGTATATTTGATTAAAGTCGGAAGCGGATGGCCTCATGCCGTTTTATGTTTGATAAATTTATGATCGGGAGTTGCACTATGTGCGGTTTTAATCGTTATACACCGCTGAAATGTTTGCTACATTCGTATCGTTTTGGTCAACAGGACTTGAAAGTAAAATTGAGCAAGCCAAATATATTAATTTATTATTGTATAATCGCCAGTACGCTGCAATTATATACATTTATTATAATTGTAGAATGTAAATGAAAATTATATTGAAACTCGTTCCTATACAAAATTTTGCAGCAATTATACGGAGCGATATTCTAACGTTATTTTTCGTTTTTCGACTGATTTCCCTCGATCTGAAAGCAGCGTTTAACTCTCTATGGCACCATGTAATTTGAGGGTTGCACACCCATTTGTAACATTTCTCATATCCCATTCAGTTTATTGAATACAGACTAATTTGTCAATTAATACAAATATATATACATTATAAATATGTATATCGACGACTTAAATATTACTATTGCGATTTTATAATTAAAAGCTACAATATTCATACACTACAATTTAATTATTAATTTACATTGAATCAGTAAAGTTGAGTCATCACAGTTTTTCAAAAATTGCTACTTTTGCAGTACGTTTCTCTGATGTCACATTCATGTTAATAACTTTCAAACAATTTGAGTTATCGGCGTGACTCGAATTGGTTTGAAATGTCCTTAACAATGCCTCCTTCTTTCGTATTCTTATTTTATGAATCTTTAAGAACGAAGGATAAAAAAATCAGTTTTAGCCTACATTTTCGAAACCAAAATTGGAGGATACGAAGTATCTTTGCGGAGCTCATGGTGACTATTTTTCGACGAATTTAATCATGAAACGCGATATCCACCTCGAAACTTTTATCTTTTATCTTTTAGAGTGACCCATTGGCAATAAAAAAATACGTATGAGTTATTTTTCATTGTTCCAGAAATGTACATACGTATGTAGTTTGATTAAAATTGCTAGGTTAAGTTTAAATAAAGTCAAAAGGCTTATAAAGGTAAAGTAAATATTTCTAGTATTTTTATTAAACCATTCTTATCACTAAAAGAAAAGTACTACAGTCTTCTTCGATCCATCGCGCCCCATTTTACGTCCGCAATATTTAACATAAAATAATCTATACAATATTTCGGACGAAAACGCGAGGATCAGTGTATTTTGAGCTTTTCACAAATGAAGTTGGACTGGCGGATGAAAGTTCGGTCTCGTCTACGGGGACGGCGCAGTCCTAAAAGAAACGTAATATCGAGAAGACGTAGGAATTATTGATACACGGTGCCGGCCAAAGCGTCCCGTCATCCCGCCTTAAGTGTAGCGGTAAGTTTGCCGATCCGCCGTCTGAAAACACCAATCCTACTACTCCGAACCAGAATTCAAACGCCACTCATTTGAACAAAGTCTCTGGGGGGTTGTAAGCATCCCCCGGATTCGGTCGGATGCTACAGGATCTTGAAGTTGGTCTTGAAGTTGGCTTTCCTTTGAGAAGCGGAGGCAATACCGGAGCAGACAGACCTAGTTTTCACAGAGAAAGGGGAGGACCGAGTGAGACTGACTTTCGCGAGGTCGTTCACCTAAATCTCAAACAGAAGAACAATGTGCAACCTGTCGTTGACATCTGAATACCAAAGCGACGACAGGCTTAATGTTTCCGTTAAAATTCCGCCGAATCACAAAACGACTCGTTTTGACAGTCCGTAGTCTGCCAGGTAACAACAGCCGGGGTGAATGAATAAGAGTGTCGCGGGGGTAAACTGAGCCAAGCCGGAACATACTTTTTGGCGACTAGTTTAATCAGCGCGTCTACCGAGTGGGAAGCAATTACCGTCTCCCCCCGTCAAGATCCACTTTCCGCGACTGTTCCTTCGAAATTCTAGGAATTTCGGGAGATAATAACGTAGAGTCTTGACGAGCGAAGGACAACGGGTCTTACTTATACTACGAATCCTTTATTCGCGCGAGCGCGACAGCCTACCTCGAGTAACGAGACGGCGCGGCGGCACCGGCGATCCTCTTATTTCAATGGATTTAATTGCGATCCACCTTCGATCTCTATTAAGACGTCATTGTCCGACTTGTCGCCCAGCCTCTTCGCTGTTCATTATTTGCTCGATCCGGCGAGAAACCTGGCGACGTCTTTCAAAGAATAAACTGCCTCACCGGCGCCATATCGAGGCGACTCATTATACATTTTCCAATTACCATTTCCCGAAGGACGTCGGAAAGGAGGCTCTTCAAGCTCCCGTGTTTAAACAACAGTTTACCGCCTGCGACCCCTTCCATGCCTCAATTATCCACTCCCACGCTAATTACCGCCGTCAACCAGAGTCATATTTGCCGACGACTCCAGCGACCCCTTTGATACGGCCGCGTTTACCTTTCTCGTCTCTTTTCCGCGCTTCGGTGGAACTCTTTCAGCCCCGGAAGGGCTCGAGGACAAACCGTTCGCCCGTCGTCAAAAGCGAAGTCACCTTTCGGTAAACAAACGTCGTTGCTCCGTTCGACAGCCGCTAGAATTTATTCCGCGGCTCGGACGGATCCTTTAAAATTCCTCCCTCGCCCGGTCTAATAAAGCAGAATCCGCGTCGACTTTCTGATTGATCCGGCCAGGTAACCACCGAAGCCGACAACCTTTCCGTTATACCCGATAAATTCCGCCAGCGTCACCTTGTTCGCCCGGTAATTTCGAAAATTCAATTCTACGAGTCAGCGTTTCGCGTCGGGAGGACTCCTCGAACGGTCGAACGCGTTCGCGGTTCGACCCTTGTTTGTTCCACCCCTTAGACCAGGCATGCCCAACTGGTGATTTGAGAGCGGGAGCGCTCTGGCCGGCTCTGGAATCTAGGTCAGAGCCGACCCATAGAGCCGCGCATAACTGGCGTGTATAGAGTGCGTGTAGAGAGTTGCAGTGGTGTGCCCCAATACCTGGGGGCCCGAATGCTCAGTGCCAGAAAGAGGGGCCACTAAGCCTTAATATAGAAGGAAAAAAATTATATACATATAGTACGAATAATGTTTGCAGTACTGAACTAGAAGCTTGCCAGTTATATCAAAATGTGGAAACTTTGAAAATAACTGTTTATATTGTTGTCAAATACAAAAAAATACAATAAAGTGAAATGAAATATTATGAAAACATATTTTGAAGAATATCTGGAGAATTATTAAGAGCAGAATAGAAATCCTTTTCCTTTTAAATGTATGTTTCATAAGAACGAATCGCACCATTTATACAGTGTTTTAAAAAATCATTTATTTAAACAGTACGTGTTTATATAGATATGTAGTTTCATTTATAAGTATTGTTCCGAAGATATTTTTTATATTTTTCTGTAATGTCTTAGTAGTTGTAAACATTGTAACATTGAACTTATTTGTTTCTTTTACGTTTTAAATACTTTTTTAGTTATTAACGTTAAGTAATCCCATATGATAATCACAATAAATTATCATTTTTAGCTTTTAAACATACTTTCTTGCGTATTTTTAAATAAAATATTTTCATGTTGTCTCACTAATATGTGTATAACATTCTTCTTGTATATTATACGAATTTTCGAGTACATTTGAATTGAATTTGCTTTTCCCCGGGCCCTTTGGTATCGTACACGGTCCTACGCTCTCCCGACTCACGGATTGTACCCAACAGAACGCCACACGCTTCCCCCCTGGCTCCCAGAGCCAGGAGTCGGCTCTAGAATTGGGATCGGCTCGAACCGCCTCTTAATGGGCTCCCTGAGCCGCCAGTTGAGCATGCCTGCCTTAGACTATACACAGGCGAAATTCGTCCGTTCCGAAACGGGTTCGAGGTCCCTTTCGAAGACGCACGAATCCCCGCGCTCGCACTAACCTCGGAATTCGAATCTTTTTCGTCGATAACAAAATCGAATCCCGTCGGCGCGGCCGATTCAACCTCCCCTTTTTAGGAGCAAAAACCCCAGAAGGATTGGCATTCATCGAACATACAACGGAACGTCCATTCAAAAAATTTGTCGACCGAGGTATAAATGCGGCTCGAAAAGGGTACGTCGTGCGTGCTCGTTAATTGGCGTGGAACGGTGACAATTTCGGTCTTGGTTGATTTCATTGTTTTTCCAGGGTAATTGGAAATTTGGTTGCGCCGATCGGTGAAAGGGAGGGCTGCTTGTCGTGTGACGCGCGTACCTGCCGGGCTGGATTCGCCGGGGATGGATTGGTGAGGAGGAGCGAGTCTGTAATTGTATTTACACCCGCGGTTACCGTAAATTATGAAATTGCAAATTATTCTATTAAAATATTAAACGATCCCGCGATGCAATTACGCGGGTGCAATATTTACTTTCCCCCTAATCGAATGACTTTGTTTACATTGATTACTTCAAATTGTGTACCATGTAATTTCTCAAAGGACTACCCTCAGACTTCGGAATTTAAAAAAAATTAATCCTTCGTTTTATGTACGGTAGAATCTCGATTATCAAACGCTGAATAATTAGCCCCAAGTTTTATTATACAGGATTTCAATTATTTAACGCATTAAGTATCAAATTACAGTAGAGCTTTGAATGAAACTTGATCCACGATTTAATAATTTTTTAATAACTATTAATTATTATTATTATTATTTAGTATAATACAAGGGATACAAGTCCCATTAATGTACAAAGGCTTGAAACTCATACATAGTTTCATATAGCAATGAAAAATTAAATATACAGTCGATAGATGTAGTGATACAACATCGTACATGGTGTGTCATGCTAGCTTATTTAGTATCTTGTAAAAAGAATTTATAGATTTAGTGAAAAGACCAAAACTCTCACTATGTTTATTCACCATATTACATATACGATTGATCGGGATTGAAAAACCAAGTGCAGTTTTATACAATGGTGGGTTGAAAGTCTTCACCGTCCTAAAAGACCGTAGTGGAGCATTAAAATTTATTGCTTCTAAGAGTTGAGAACTACTAGTCAAGTCATTAATTAATTTAAATTGAAAAATAAAGTTGAATATTATCCTTTTACTTTCAAAAGACTTCAAACCCAGCAATTCCACGATAGGTGAATAATCATGATCAGTAAATTCCATACTATGTCCTGATTTGTACGCAGTAAATCTTAAAAATCTATGTTGCATCTTCTCTAATAGTTGTATTTATTTGGTTTGGTGAGGCGACCATATTGCAAATGCGTATTCTAATGAAGAACGGACAAGAGAACAATACAGCGAACTGAGTTTTAAATTCTAAAGATAATGACATAAATAGTTCTCACTGTTGAAGCTTTCGGGTGTAAGTCCATGAGGAAACGTTTTCCCAACGTTTCGCTAGCATTGCAGCTGGCTTCTTCAGGGGATCGAAAGACACACTGAACTGACGTGTGTCTGACGCGGTGCGCTATTTAAGTGTACCGAGTGTAAGTTCTGGATCATTGAGCACCAATGAAACGATGCTCCGGTTCACTGAGCACCAATGGTAGTGTTGTTTTTAATTGTTCAGCTGAACATTTAAGAAAGCTTTAATAGTGAGAATCATAGTTCAAATCTCTGATATAATGACAGAAAGTTGGTATAACATGATAGATTCGTGATAGTAGATAGTGCAAAGCCACGTTGTTCTTTACATATTAAGTTCATAATATGATGCTTGAGTAAATCAACAACCAGAATTATTAGCTTTATATTAAAAAGTCTTCGTAAAAAACTATGTGAACAAATTTTTGAAAAATCCTCGATAGTACAAGACTTACAAGAATTTAGTCGCACGTAAACATTGATGGAAACCTGACTTGACGTCACAATTTACGAAAAATCAGTACAATACGGATATTTTTCAAGTTTCGAAATGAGAAAACTCCCTAAAACAAGATTCTCCATTCCCAGAATTTATTTCCACATGCCGCCACATAACTCATGCACGATCTTTGAGCTATGCTCCGCGCAGACATATTTCAAATGTTCGAGGAAATTCTATTGATTCTAGTCGCGTATCTGATACCGAGAAAAGTGTTATTTATATATCGTTACCCCTTGCGCGTTGAAAAATCTGTTGCGATATCGACAACGGCATGCCTGAAGGGCCAAGTGACAAGGGTCGGCTGTCCCGCCATCCTTCTGTAAATTTACATTACCCGCGTAATTTCGGAGGGACCGGTCGAAAGTGAAGCATCGACGGGAGACGGCACGAAAATAATTGACAGTTCGAAAGCAGATGGACGTCGCTCTGAGGACGGCTGGGAATAGTTTCAAGGCGTTTAACCGTTTCCAGTGGCTCACGACTCTCGACTATTCCGGAGGGGGGTGAAGTAATTTTAACGGCGACCAGTATATTCCGGAGTTGAGATTCCAGACGCGAAACTAAAGTTCGCGTTTAAAGCTAGTTAGTGAAGTAATAAAGTCGGGGCGCAGGAAGAGTAGCTAAGTGGCGGAGTCGGTGCGCAATCGTAGGTATAAATGAGCGAGAGGGATGGAGGGAGCGGCTGGAATGGGAGAAATGGGGTTATAATTATCAACTAAAGGTATAGGTACAAGAGTTCTGAGAATCGCGCGGTAGTTTTTTCTCCGGTTTAATCTACTTAACGGGATATTATTTCAAACTGCATTTCAATTCAATTCTCTGCCATATTGATAATTCCATTTCTTTACAGAACAAATGGGAATCGATATTTCCGCCAGGTTTTTGCGTTCTTGTCACGTGTGACGCTCGAGTTAGACGACGAGACACTCGGGCGATTCTGCTTGGTCGGAATTTTTATCCAAACGTCAAGATATTCGCGCGAAGCGTCTAAAAAGGCGGAGTCTTGTCGCGTCCGCTTATCACGATACGAGTTTTCCGCCCACCTTTTGTTTTTTCTTTTTTGGTAGAGCGGTTGTGTTCGTCGCGCACGTATTGCCTGACGGCGACCGTGAGAGAAGTTGCACGTTGCGTTCCCTTTAAAAAGCGACAGTGGCGAATCATTCCCTTGTTTCGCCCAACAGTTTCGTTGCTTTCGAAAAATCGGTGGCCACGAATCGGCAACGGGAGAGGCAACCTGAAAACTCTCACGAAGAGACCCGGTTCGTGTTCAACCTTGGTTCTTTCCGCCCTCGCGGCTATCGCCGCCCGACGTCGATTTTTCTCAATTATTCGGTGTGAAGATATAAAAGCCTTCCTCCTCCGTCGCTCGTATAACGATAAACGAATATATATCGAGCTCCCTGTATCGGCGTCCTTCGCTTCTCCCTCTCATCCGGCGACGGAGCGCGGCGTTAATTGAGAATCGTCGCGTGTCGAGTGCGACATACGAGCACGGAAGTGTTTTCGTTCCGCGTCGTCGAAAATATGTACCCGAGATCTATCGAGAAGCACTGGAGGGCTTCAGCACAATGGTCCGCCATCGACGGAACCATAAGTTTTCTAATGGCTGTCGATCGGCGCAGAAAGGGAACAGACTTATCTGACCGGGCGAGGAAACATGGCCCCGGGGCGGTGGTATCGCGTCACAATGTTATCTGCGGGGCGGGTTTACGCTTGGCCGGTGAATAAAACAGGCCCGCGATGCGAATAAAGAACGATGTTGGCGTACGCGATAAGGGGCCGTCTCCTTGCGGGCTGGCCATTAGATAAACAGATTTATTCGAGGTACACGCGAGCCGGCTATCGAGCACGAAATTCGGCTGTACACTTGCACGGCCTATCGTGGCTGTTCACCGAGCACGCTCGTACTTAATCGCAGCTTAACCTCGTACCCGCCTTCAAAACTTTCGGGAGATGAACTGCCGGTAGATGTAGACGGTTCGATCGCGACCCCCGCTCGAAGTCGATCGTTCCAAACGTTACACTGTGGTCCAGGACGTCGTTCTAGAACTTTGTCTGCTCGATGCATTTTCAGAGATCGCTTTTTCTTTTAGAATACAGTAAAGAAATTAAACTGTTTTTTTTTCCTTTAAAAATTTTGCAAATGCATACAACTCCACGAAGTTTAACTCTAAGTGTTGAATTATTTTTGATAAGCAAAATGAATCTCGTGTTGAGAAACACTGTCCTTAATATCGATAATGAAATCGATAGATGAAACATATTATTATTTATATACATATTTAATCCCTCGAGGATTAGAATGAAATATGGTGCAGACCATGGACTTAAAGGACGGAACCTTTGTGTGCGGGGTCTGTGCCGAAAGACGGAAGGGGGAATCTGCTTCAGCCGCCATGTTATGGGAGACTTATGGCGCTCTCTATTGCCGAGTCTGGGAATTAGGAAAAAATGTGCGGGATCGGACTCCTCGCAACCTCGTGGTGCACATTGGGTAATTCTAATGCCGACGACACACAAATACACATGCAACCACAGACGTGCGTGCGTTGTTATTAATATTTATTATTTATTATTAATAATAATTAATTAACACATTTTTGTCGTATTTTTTCGAAAAAGGCGAAAAATCGAAATTTCGCGATTACAGCGCCATCTATCGCGAATCAAAAAAAATGTTTCAAATAAAACCTATATATTTTGTGGCGTAGAATCCGAATCTGCAATAAAAAGTAGGTGTTCCTATTTAAAATTTTAAAGTGACCCCACCTACCCCCCCCCCAGAGGGGTAGGGGTGTAATTTTTTAACAGGATCAGATGTCCCCCTCCAAACCATCAAACTTTTATTCGGGATGTTTTTTGATCCGATGCATATTTCTTAAGTTATCCGTGGTGGCGGATTAAAATGAGACACCCATAAATGTAATTTGATGTGTAAGAAAAAATTTATATGTAAATATACGACACAAGATTACATCAATTATGGTTATGAAGAGTTATGGTTATTGCCTTCGGATCTGTCCGCTGAGCGGTTGTCAAAATAATGATCACACGCAACTTCAAACGGTATCATATGATGACACAGATGGCATCACCAGTCTCCCATATCATGGCGGTGAATAGCTCCCCTTGAAGCTTCACCCCCGCACCTATAAGTTCACTTTATGCACTGTCCTTTAGGACCATGGTGCAGACATTAGGAGTCGTCTTTTGTCTAAAATAATCTAACATCGAAACTCCGTGGTTAACTTTGATCAAGCTTCACTTTGAGTATTTTTTCATTGTAAACTGACGCCCTTCCGAGTCTATAAAATAAATAATAATTAAAATAACTAAGTGTAATATTATTTATTTAACCCATTTCCAATACTAAGACTACTGGTGGCGCCTAAAGGCGCTTAAAAAAATTGCTCTTATAGGGTAAAAGCACTAGTGGTCGACCACTTAAAGCAAAATTTGAATTAAATGTATTAAAAAAAAAAAAGATACAGTCAATGTTCTAAAATATATGAAATACATGATAGTGCTTTAAATTTATTCAACTTGTCACTAATATTTTATGACTGTAAATAAAAATTCTGGAAAAGACGTAATTAACGTTAAAAATAGAGGAGTCCGAGTCGCGTCAGTAGTCGACCATATAACTTAAGTTATCGCATTTGTTAAATTTTCAAGCTGATAAGTAAGAACCTGGGAAAAACACACACGATGCTGTTCGTATAGACTCATTAGTCTACTACCCATCATCACCAAAATACTAGAAAAGTTAATATTTTCCAGAATGAGGCCATTTCTGGTTTCCAGACCACCAGTTCGGTTTTCGACAGCAACACTCGACCATCCAGCAGTGCCATCGCGTTGTCCATGAAATAATTAAAACCTTGGAAGAAAAAAAGTACTACACATCAGTAGACTGCGGAAGTTTATGCAAATTAATATTTTTATAGACATACAACAGCAACTGAATCTTAAATAAATGTGTGTTTTATTTTCTAAATATTATAAAATGCATTATATTTTTTATATTTGCTTGCATTTTTATGCCCGCAGACGTCCTTACAGGTTTTTGTAATTTTACAATTACCATAATGCATAAACTTCCGCAGTCTACACATCAGTATTCCTAGATATGGCATGATGGTCTCCTATTTAAATTAAAAATTCTTATGCCATCATTCTTTAAGCTGTTTCGCTCGTACCTAAAGGATCGTCAATTCAGAACCAGAGTAAATAGGGAAGTTTCTGATGTCCGCCCAATAAAATCTGGAGTACCACAAGGAAGTGTCCTAGATCCAGTGCTGTATCTATTATACACATCCAACTTACCAACTACACCTAACACCACAATAGGAACATTTGCCGACGATACAGCCTTATTCGCAAGCCATGAAAACCCAAACACTGCATCCTCTTACCTACAAGATCACCTACACTTACTCCAAGACTGAATTACCAAGTGGAATATTAAAATCAATGAGACTAATTGTAAGTCAACTCACAAAACCTTTCCCTTAAAGAAAGGACAATGTCCTCCACTATTCATAAACAACAAAAAAATACCAGAATCATCATCAGTACGGTATCTAGGTCTTCCTTTCGACAATAAACTCAACTGAAGGAACATATAGCAGCAAAAACGAAGCAAATTCACCTAAAATACAAATATATGTACTGGCTACTTGGCAGAAAATCCAGACTACCACTGGATAATAAAGTACTTATATATAAAACAATAATAAAACCGATATGGAATGACTTGGCTTTCCATAGTTTAATGTAAAGGAAAAACTATCCTCTACAAAATAATCATAAAACAAATTTGGAAAAAAATGATTAAAACACCAGTTTTTTTTACTCTACTTTATAATGAAAACAATCTGTGAGAAAGTATGGTTCTAGATTATAAAATTAGACGCTTTTTTAGATAAATTCAAGTAGGCTATTGTACGATTTTTTTAATGGAGACGCAATTCCTCGGAGGATGAAAGCCTAAAATCAATGAAGATACTCGAATATTATTCCTTACGATGACTTTTATTAGAATAACAGTTCCGTTGTAATCGTAAACCGAAGCGTAAACGTCAGAAGTTTTGCCGCAAATTCCTCGGGAGCGAGGCTCGCTTCAAGCCCGACTCGAAGTCGCATTTTCTTGTCCATCGAGCATTCCCATCGCTCCGCAAAAACCGCGATTAGTTCGAATATCGATTCGATCGTAATTTCACGCTCGGAACGATCATGGACGACAGCTGTGGAGCATCACGATACCGCGTCGACCTCGATGTGCAATCTGACTTGTGCAAAATTTTTTTAATTCGCCCGGTATTCGTCGCGTTTACCGCACCTTTGTTGCCACTCTCTCTCTCTCTCTCTCTCTCTCTCTCTCTCTCTCTCTCTCTCTCTCTCTCTCTCTCTCTCTCTCTCTCTCTCTCTCTCTCTCTCTCTCTCTCTCTCTCTCTCTCTCTCTCTCTCTCTCTCTCGCTCTCTCGCTAAACTCGCGGACAGGCGAACCATAGGAAATATCGCGTATTCCGAAACGAAATATCTGTCATGTATTTTCTGTGACAGGAACGAGGGAAAAAAGCTTTTCCGCCTCGTGCTCCTCTTTGGCGTTTCTTCGTCCCGGTGCGGTGTGCCGAGCAGTACCCGGAAAGAAATCGTCCTCGATTTTTATTAACACGTCGTAGGTAACGCGACCGAGTCACGGACCAGCATTTATAACGTCCCTGTGCCCGTTCTTGCGCCGTTAAGTCGGGAACACCTCCGACCGCGGAATTTTATTATACACTTTCGGCGAAATGTGAATTCCACCGTATGAATACCAATGCGTTTAGACAGGCGACTTCGCGCTTGATAATATTTATGACCTCGCTTCCCGGTTTCTTCGACCGATTTCTTACAGTGCCGCGGCCGTTTCACCCGCGAATTGCGACCGGGCGATTCCACGCGCTTCGACAGATGGGGCCCGCCGAATAAAATGAAACGCCGACAATCTGACCCGCGAACCAATGCGAACTCTCGTCCCCCGGACGTTTCGCGGGCAGGAAGATGAATCTGAAGATTGCGCGCAGACTGCGCTCTTCGTAAGCACCGAGTAATTTCGTTTTCCCCCGTCCACAAGACGGCACGCCCTTCGATTCGGAAACTAACGCCATATTTTACTTTCGTCGACGGAAGAAAAAGCTTGGAATTCCGCTACTGCGATTCTTCGTGGTATGTAAAGGTGCGTTTCGATCAGGCAATCAAAGCGCTGTTAATGTATAACGTAAATGCACATTTACTCACGATTCCGATTAGCACTGCTTCGGCATTTCGCGCGGAGCGAGTGTCGCTCCCTGAAGAACAAACTTTCTGAAACGTGTCTACGTTTTTCTCTAAACCTTCCGCGAGCCGTCGGCAGTTCTGGAAATTCGCAGCGAAGGCGGAACTTTCGATGGAGGATTCTAGTCTGCGGCGTTACTCGGCTTAGTGTCAATCGGACGCGAGCGGAGCAAACGCGTTCGCGAAACGCAACGAAGATTCCGTGCCGACGCGGCGCGGTTTCTATCTGCGGTCTCACGACGCGACGGCAAAGAGCTGGTTGCTCGTCGGCGAAGAGCTTGTTCTACAAGGGCGAAAGCCCGTTCACGACTCGGCAGGAGCCGAAACAGCGTGGGTGACAAAGGGCGGCGAGGGCGGGGGCGGGGGTGGTATGGAACGGCTAGAATCAGGGCGGAATCGGATGGAGCGTTTCTTGGAGTAAACTTAATTACTGGGTGGCGCTCGCCGCCCTGACATTTGGCAACGAGCCTCTAAATCTCGGAGAGGAACGGTAAATGGAAATGTGCACTGTTCCAGATTGTATTCTCGCCGAAGCAATCATGCGTCGACTGCAGCGTTTGCACTGGGGGTCGTTCCATCATTCGGAGGCAAAGCCTTCTCGCAAGGCAACACAGGCTTCCTGTGAGCCCTACGCAACCGATAATGAACTTACCTATCCAATTAATTTGTTCCTCAGTTCACAGGCAACCTGTGAATAAGTCATCGGGCATTTGGGAGGGGGGAGGGATTGGAAATTGATTTGATATGGTGAATGATGAAATTGGATGTTGCGTCCGCTCGAGCTCCAGCCGAAAATGTTTTCCCCTTGTCCGTTCCGTCTTGTCGTGTCATCTTAATCCCAACTCAATTCATCAACCGGAAGTTGGTCCAGCCTTGTTATCCCTGTGTCAGTCAGAATACCGTGATACAGCTCGCGCTAATCCATGACAGGTTAACTGAAATCTCTTCTAAGCCTGAACGCGGTATACGCGAGGGAATAGCACTGGATCAAAATTTCCCCGCTTCCTTCTTCAGTGAAGTGAAAATCATCAACAATTCGAGTAGGAAAAGTCGGAGCAAGTTGGTGTGCTTTTCAGTTTTCCTCTTTGGAAATTTTATTCGAATTCATTCCCTACAGTTCTGAAATTCTAGCATGTAGATGCAGTATTCTATTTAAATACTTGAGCAAATAGCTTTCTACTTCGCCATTATGCTGCGTCTCCTTAGCTTTATATATTTTTTAAGTTAAAAAGAAAAAAAAAATGGGAAAACATCACTGAATGGTATCGAATTTCGCTAAGAAGCCAGTTGTCTCTAAGGAATGGAATTTCGCTACGTCCCCGCCGGCTTTTACGATTACGTACCGGCTCCGTTTCATCGCGAGTGTCCTCTAGTGATAAGAAAACCGTTTTGGTCGACAGCTTGTCCGTCACTTCATTTTTTATGTCCTTTACCGGAACGAGTTCCCGCGCTGCCGAGACCAAACAATGTTTGTCGGGTAGTTTCGAAACCCCGTTCAACGGCGTGAAGTTTTACGGTGGTCGATGCTTGCTGGGAATATTCGAGCAAGTGTCAGCAAACAACTTTGAAGCGTTCCCAATGCGCGGAACGATAAAGCGGAAAATTATTCGTTGGACAGTCGAGACTACCAGTTTCTCTTGCTTCACGGCCGATGGACACGGAGGATCACGTCGTTTATATTTATTTAAGCTATTCTTCCCTTTCTAAAAATTATGGAATTTTGGCTCTGCATTGTCGTAACACCACGTTCGCTGTTGCTTAAGTGGCAAGTACTCAAGTATTCATTCACTCAAAAAAGGGTTAAGTTCTGTCTTTGAATCGGTCTGGAGTTCCTTTCGACAGAAATATACAGGGTGTTTGCGAAATCGTGGCACAATCGGCAAGGGGCTGATTCCTCGCACAAAATATAGTCGAAAATAAGGAATAAAGTTAGGAATAAAGTTGCTAATAAACTGCTTGCATCTGTAAACAATATCCTTTAAGGATATGGCATGACTTTAGTTAATAATTAGCCGTAAATTTTAGTACTTGACTTATTCTAGTAATTTACAAAGGTTGACAATGTCTTCCTTGCTGTTGTAGCCAAATTCTTCCTCGACGAACTAATGAAGCGTAAACCGAAACTAATGTGTTCGATGTTTTAACTTCTTCGAATGCCTGAACGATATTACCCTTTAATTGATCGCAATTTTAATTATTTTGGGCATAAACTATTTCTTTCACGTGACTCCATAAATGAAAATCTAAAGGCGTACGCTTTAGCGATCTCGAGGGCCACGAAACAGTTCCACCTCGGCTAACCGAACAGTTGTACCTCTGGCTTAATAAGTTCTTCACATCCTGTGTAAAATGACAGCAGACAAGTTATCACAGTTCAGGGAGTCTCTACATTGTTTATAAACACAAGCGGCAATGGGAATTGCGGGCTAGACCAGGCGAACAAAACAGACTTTGTCTAAGTGCACGCATACCTAATGAATTTTCAAACTCTACTTTCTCGAAAATGAACTCTTGTATGAAAACAATTTATTCTATATTTTCGACTCGATTTTATCTGAGAAACACGATTTCGCAAACACCCTGTAGAAGAAAGTCTTAAAACAGGAACGAGGAGGATTATATCACTGTTCCTGCTGCTACTAAAATTACTACATGCTTCTTTTCAATCAGATTTCAATGAAATGATATTTCTACAGTGGATGATTATTGCTTGTCGAATTTAGAAATGTAGGGCGAGTTTGCAATTAGTATGATTACCTACGGGTAAACTCACACGGATCACTTTCCGACCACTTTCGGGCGACATGAAAGCCACAAAACTGTCAGTGATGTTGTTCGATTTATTTGTGTTTGTAAAGAACATAGTAGTGCCTGATCGTGAGTTCATCCTAAAATGAATCTATTTTTAGTAAAACAAAAGTACAGCTTTTCAAAAATTGTATACAGTAAAGATCCGATAGATCCCGAATAAATAACTGAATAAATAAATTTTTTTTGTATGCACGTCAGTAGCAGCAAAAATGTCACCGAAAGGATTTTACCCAAACCACGTTCGATAAAAGTTAAAGAATTCTAAAAAACCGCAGAGTTAATAGGAAATTATTTGCTGGCGCACCCAATAAAATTCAGAGACATTTATTCCTCATTTGGCGCGAAGTTGTTCCTGACCTGAAATCAGCCTGAAAGCAGTCTAATCTATGTCTCTGTTCTCGCGCGGACAGTTCGTAGCAAAAATAATCGTTTAGCGGGCAGCGCGTTTCAAAAGCGTTTTACGTCAAGGTGTCGGAAGTGTCGCTTTGAAAAGGCCCCGAGGCAAACCGGGCAGCGGTTCTAGGTCACGACAAGTTTGCGTAAACTACCTAATAGGAGGCCAAGGGGGATTTGTTTCACGAACATTTCGAGTCCAGCCGCGCCCATTATGTTCCACTGGCTGATTCGAGGCGGAGTCGGTCGATAGAACGCACTGAAAGCTGCAATCGCATCGACACGGGGAGAGAGAGCGAGAGAGAGAGAGGGGGGGAGGGAGAGAGAGAGAGAAATTTCCAAGAAAACGCGAGAACCTTTCCTCCCTTTTCTCCCGTTCGAATGAACGACCGACGAACAGCGACAGAGAAACAAATGGGGAGCCTCGCGGACTGATACTTCCCTCTTTAAAGCTTCAAGTCGCGCGAAGCTTTTACAATTGTCCCTGTTGCGATGTCATTAAACCGACGCTCTTCGTGAAACTATTAATGTTGGCCATTACAAGAATAACGACAACGGGAACATTAATGCCCTTCTCGTGACAGAATCACGCGTCTCCCGCAACGATTTTGTCGTTCGCGCGGTAATCGTCGGTTAATTTGTTCAAACTTTACGACGCGCTCTCTCTGAACATCCAGCCCCTCTCCTTGTCCGTTTTCGAATAAAAGCACCCAGCCTCGACAAAAGTACCTGTATGACCATTTATCGATCGACGCTACTTGTCCTATATAGATTCTACTGCTTTTAGACTGATTTATCGTCGACCACTACTACCGAAGTTTGACTCAATCTCCAGTCCATTAATAACTGGCAGTAAATTTCACATTTCAATAACGTTCCAATAAAATTTTCACGACGCCATTGCGTATCCTGCGCCGAACCCGACGCGCATTTTCTTCCCTAATTAGGAGCGGAGCGAAGTTCCTAACAATTGAAACCCTCCGATCCTCTAGAAATTCTAAAGATAATTTTATTAATAGATTCGACGCACGAGAGTAGCCCCGGAGCTGCAGTCGAGGACAAAGTTTCCTAATTAAGAGTAAATGGAGTTGGCCTACGCAAGAGATCCGTCTTCTTTTTCGCCGCCTCTCAATATTGCCGGAAGCGAGCGAGCTCGTGGCTCCGTCGGACGAAAGAAATAAAGCCATTTCCTTCGAAGACGCTCGAGTTCCGTGTGAAATATCGATTTCCCTATTTGTAGTTGGAAGGGAATGCATCATTTCGTTCGGTTAACTGGCATACGCGGTCTCCTTATTCCCGGCACGTGCGAAACGTTGTTGGTTACGGCGTGCCGTGCAAAAAGCGGGCAACAAAGTGTAACAAAATGCGGGACACTACCCAGGATTCGCTGCGCGGAATTACAATCGTTCGACGATCTCCGTATGATCGGGCTCGGCGAACACATACACAGCCGCGCGTTCGCTCGCGAAAACGTATGTTATCATGTACGTTCCCTCTCAGGAATTGCTCGACAAACATTCGTGTTTGCGACTCGAAGAGAAAACCTTGCGACACCGCAATTTTTCACGAGGAATTTCACAGTCCCGCCAAACGTTGCATTCAGATGCTCCCGTTCGACGGCTTCGAGGCTCCCCGATATTACTCCCGAAGGTTTTCGGCATCGCGACGATTAACTTCTGGTCGATACCGTTCCCGGTCTCGCCAAGTACCGTCCATGATGCGGGGTTAACTGAAATTGAGTCGGGGAGAGGGGCGAGCAATAGCGGCCACGGCGAAACGCTAATTTTATACAAATTAGACGGAAGATTCTAACTGGGCCACCCCTCTCCTGCTTTTCAGCCTCTCGAGGCGAACCGTTGCCGAAACAAGATCTACTTAGGATACTTTGCAAATTAAGTACTTATTAAGACGTACACCGTCTACGGCCACGTGGAGAGGTCCTCGGTTTTCTTGGGGGGCTTTTTCTTCTTCTTCTTCTCCCGACACTGAACGTTCCTCCCTTCACCGGAGGGGGTAATTATGTTTTGACGAAAGCGTTAAAGCGTTTGTTAAGTCGACGGGTAAGCAGATTGAGCCGCGAAAATGAAAGAAGGGTTTGATTAAACAGTCTAATACCGGAATTAAAACTAAAGCATCCTCGTGACGAGAAACATTTTTCTCTTTTATTCTTTATTAAACTACTGAATCATTCAAATCAAGGATAGCTGAAAGCTATCTTATAAATAATATGGATCACTTTTTTTTTGTTTCAAGTGTAAGAATTGCAGGATGAAAGAATGAAACTTCTGAGTCTTAGATTTGGAATAATATATGAGTTGCTTTTTAGGGAGATTAATATTTTAATAATAATAATAATATTTATTTACGGGAATTCCCTTTAGTTAACAGATAGAAGTAGATGATGTAAATACATATAAGACGCCACGGATTAGTTTACGTATTAAAGCTCTGAGTTCTCAGTATCTTACGAAGTTCATTTAGGGAGATAGAAAATAGATCTATATCTTTTATATGGGTATTAGCACTCGTCATAGGTATGTTTATGGGGTCAACACAAGTTGAACTGAAGGTCGGTAATCTTGGATAGAACAAATCGCACTGGCGAAATCGTCTTGGAGGCGCATAGAGTTCAATTCTTTCAAGAAGTTCAGGAGAGTTTATATGACCATTAATCAATTTGTGAAAGAAAACTAGATCGGCAATTATTCTTCGATCAGCTAATATTTGTAGTTTTAACGATTTAAGGTGTCTGTCATAGTCATGATCCGTGATACTCATAGGATTACCAAGTATGCGTGCCACACGTCTTATAAACTTGTGCTGTACTCCTTCAATGAGACTGATGTATTTTTTGTGAAGTGGATTCCAAACCACCGACGCATATTCAACATGAGGCCTAACAAACGAAGTGTACAGCAGCATAAGGGATTCTTTATTACTGAAGTATTTAGCAAATCTAGAAATGTATTCTAACACTCTAGACGCTTTATTTACCGATGAATTATAATGATTCCTGTAATTAAGACAAGGCGAAAAGGAGACTCCTAGATCCTTAAGTTCATCTACTTGCTTGAGTATATTACCATGTAATTTATATGAAAACAGTATTGGATTACGAGAGCGAGAAGCTCTCACTGCTACACACTTCGAGATGTTAAGCCTCATGTAGTTTCCAATACATCATTCTCCAAACCTGGTTAAATCAGACTGAAGATCACACGCATCCTGCAAACTCTGTATTTTCATAAATATTTTTAAATCATCAGCAAACAGTAGAAAATCAGCTTTTGCAAAAGTATCACACAGGTCATCAATAAAAATGATAAATAAAAGAGGTCCCAGGTGCGATCCTTGTGAAACACTATTTGCAATTATTGTAATTACTGATATGTCCCAATTCTTATCAGTGAAATAAATACCTGATCGGTATAACTTCTTCGGTATTCTTTACCATTGCTTCGAAACTGTAAGGAAAATCCAGGGAGCGTGAGATTATATAACAATAATAATTAATTTCGTGGAGGGCGAAGAAGAAGGTACTCAATATCGATTATCTCGAAAAGCAATTTCCAATGTGAAATAACCGGCTCCTCGCACCGATGAACTTTGTGGCCACTACGAGGACAGTAGATAATGAAACTGCGGTTTACGTGCACGGATCGTTTCCAAGTTCATCGCCGTTTAAGGTATTTACCGCAACCGGGGTATAAACGTTTCTGGAAGCGCACCGAGCCGGAAGATCTTGAAGCCGGTCTTGAGCAGGCAACGAGCCACGTCTGAAATTAAGTCGGATCCCTTAATTGAGACGTAATTATAGAACGTCTGCTTGGATAAGCCATTGCAATATTGATTTGCGATGGGCCGTGGCGTCCGGTGTGTATCTCGGTGCCGCATTGTTTCTTAAACTTTTAACTCCGCCGCTTTCCTCGAGTAACCCATCGATTCAAATATTGGAACCACTACTTCGAGTCTCATACTTTCCGAGATTTATGGAAAAACATATTTGAAAGTTAGCGCGAGCTGAAGTGTGCTGATTCCGTGTTTAATAAAGAGAGCTGACTTTCGAGAAATTTTTTAGCATGGAACGCAAAGAAATAGTGCTGACTAGGAACTCTTTCTTCCAAGAAGAGGGACAGATTTTTCAATGCTTGTATAATTATTTATACAGATGTTAAGAAATCGTATGAATTCTTTGATGATGAAATTATTTAATTATTACAAAGTTACACTATATTAAAGAAGGCGTTGAAAAAGGAACGCTAATGGACGAAATAAGTTACTATCAAATTTTGCGACAAAGTCGGACAGTTAATTAAAAATTTGATTAAAGATAAATGCCATACGAAAATAATTAAAAAACTACGTGGATATCAACAAAGTTTTTCAAGACTTCTTCTTGAAATTCCGAAAAAGAGTATCTAAAGTTTTACAGCGCTAAGATTGAAAAAATGGCAGAACTTTAAAAGAAAATAGTAGACGAAAAAAAATATGAAAAATTAAATTTCCTCTTATTTAATTGTTGCAGCGTAGACTCTCTTCATCGATCAGAGATTATCATCATTTCAAGTAAAGATACAGGTGAAAGCCCGTATTGTTCAACTGTGTGAACGACCTAGCTTAACTATACACCTACGATATGCTACATTTTCCCTTTTACTCTTCTCCTGTTATATTTACAAGCCCATTTCCCCCTTTTCTCCCAGTGTCTTCTGTCACGAAAGAATTCCTTTCTTTCCATTCCCTTTGTCGTTCCACGCGATTACCTACTATTATTTCTAGTTAGACTGGCGGGTCAATATGCCCTGGTCTGTCTCTAACAAGGCGACCCCAGCCCTTTAGCAATTTCTTATTCCACGAATTTGCTGTGAACCACCAACGCCAACGCTCGCACCACAGCACGGTTGTTTCCCTCCGTGTCTCGCTCCGACCAATTTTCTTAAAGATTTTCAAAGGAACGAAAACTCTTTTGGAATTCCACGCGTGGACCAATTATACCGAAGCGTTAGGGACTTTTTGCAAACGATTACGTGTTTCCCGCCTGACCCCTGAGAGAAGAAAGGGAAACGCGACAAGGGCTATAGCCGCTCCGAAAGTTGTCTGGAAGTTTAAACGACATTCCGGGATTTCTTTTTCTCACTCGGCGCGGCGAGACAAAGTATCGAACGCCGCGCCCTTGCAGTCGGATAAGTTCGCACTTCGGAGATTGGATAGGAAAAATTGAGGCGGTCACTTAGAATGCGAAACCATGTGTCCCTGCGAATGAATGGACACCTCAGAGCTTGCTTAGAATTTGAACGAGGCGTTCGTGGTAGACAGGAAACTGATTCCGGCCGAGCGGCGGGTCATAGTAGAAAGTTTTATGCGAAAATTCGACGGAAAAGTAATGAAACGAACGATCTACGAAATAAGAATCAGCGAGGGACTTCCGGAGCACCCTCCTCCGCGGAGGTCTCGTCGGAGCAGTAAAAATGCCCGGATCCCCTTCGCCGGAATTCTTCGAGTTGGATAATTTGGTAATTTGAAGGATCAGAGGGGAAATATATTCGCGTTCCGTGGCCGGGGAAGCCACAAATCTTCCGGCGAGGGGAGTACAAATCATTTCCGCTATCGCCTTTTAAAGAAACCAGGAATATTTCGCGCACATCGATATATCGCGTCCGAAGAATATTCAGTTAAGAACTCGAGCGTGCAACGCGAGCAATTTGCCCCTGTTTATTTACGGTGTACGATCGTGTTTATAATGGGCGATCGCGGGCTCATTAACGATAGTGGTTTGTTAGCGCGTGTTATCAGCGCCGATCTGTTATCAGGTGTTACTGCGTGCCGTTGTCGCTAGGGAATTCTCGACCGTAATTGGCAAAATATTAAAACGAATTTTAGCGTTTACCACGCATACCCGCAAGCGCGAGCTTTGTAGTTACCGCGTGTAACTACGTTATAATACTCTCGTGAAGGACTTCGAACGATCTGTTTGCGAGGCTTGTAACTTGCTCGCTTTTGTTTCGAACTTTGAACTGCTAATTAACGCAAGCTGGGGAATCTAAAATCACTGCGATCCTTCCGTCGCAGACGGAGCGTGTAGCAGATTATACTCGAAACATCGAAACACCCGTATCATGAGATGACGCGATGCTTCTTCTGTTTCAGGTAAGAGCGAAGCGATAGAATCAGGGGAACGTAATATCGGATCGGAGCGTCGTTTCTGGGCTGCGGTCTTTGATCGACGTCGCACGTAAGTAAGGGACTAAATATTTGATTTACGATAGACGGAAGCTCGAATTCGATAAACGTTTCGGAGGGTCAGATCCATTAGCAGGAAACCGCCAAACTGACGTGGGTCAATGTACGTGGTCGTCCCGTGAACGCTTTCATTAAACTAAATTGAAAATTAGAAGACACACGTGACGGCGAACGCTCCGAACGCCGAGGGAACGAGAGTATATCAAAGGGCATTAGTTGTTATTGAAATTCGGGACGAAATAACGTTTCCCTGCAACTTATCACTGGATGGAAACGCTCCCCCACTCCCTCGGTTTCGCAGATAAATCATAGCAGAACGAATTCGTATAAGGGTCATCCCATGCGAAAACGGACACTTTTCGGAGTAACATGTTGGATTTTGTTCAAATTTGGATATGTTGTAGTCTTTAGGAGCATGTAGACGTATCTCGAAGGATTTTTCAAAATGTCAAAAAATGTCGATTTTACAGTCCTTTAAAGTTTGATTTTTCTTCAAAAAATTGCATCTGTGATCTTTTTACGAAAACTTATAACAGTTGAACTAATAAACAGATTAAAATAAGCTTTGTGGTGCTTATAGTAGAGACTTTGGAGTATCTATTAAAAATTATTTCAGTTGAGGTAATAACTTTTTTAACCATTTATTTTGCAATTGTTTTAAACAATTGCCATTTGTAACCGCAGGGGAATATTTAAAAATTTGAAAAAAGGAGGGTATTGCCTTATTCGTCCCCTTCATGGTCAACTTTTTAACAATATGGTCATTTTAATATTAGCCACAGGAAAATTACCTGAATGCAACGCGGCGCGTCGAAACATACCGCTCGACTGGCTAATTGTAAGCCATACGGCACTACGGCGCACTGTGGGGCGCTTCATATGCGAATCACGGAAAAAACCTCATAACTTTGATGTTTTTCAATATTTTTCAACATTTTTTTTTATATTACTTCTCACTATTTAACTGATATATGGACATAAATATTAATAAAATTAATGCATTTACTACTAATATAATTGCAATAAACTTTGGATATATTCGCTACATAAGGACCATATCTTATAATTATGTACTAATAATTACATAATATTGCATTGACAACGGTAAATACTGTTTAAAAAATTTTTGAAAAATATTGAAAGCATCAAAGTTATGAGGTTTTTCCCGCGATTCTTATATGAAGCGCCCCATAGTGCGCCGTAGTTCGTAGTGCCGTATGGCTTGGCCAGTCGAGCGGTATGTTTCGACGCGCCGCGTTACATTCAAATAATTTTCTTGTGACTAATATTAAAATGACCATATTTTTAAAAAGTTGACCATGAAGGGGACGAATAAGGCAATACCCTCCTTTTTTTCAAATTTTTAAATTTCCCCTGCGGTTACAAATGGCTATTGTTTAAAACAATTGCAAAATAAATGGTTAAAAAAATTATTGTCTCAACTGAAATAATTTTTAATAGATACACCAGTCTCTACTATAAGCACCACAAGCTGATTTTAATCTGTTTATTAGTTCAACTGTTATAAGTTTTCGAAGAAAGATCACAGATGCAATTTTTTGAAGAAAAATCAAACTTTAAAGGGCTGTAAATCGACATTTTTTGACATTTTGAAAAATCCTTCGAGATACGTCTATATGCCCCTAAAGACTACAACATATCCAAATTTGAACAAAATCCAACATGTTACTCCGAAAAGTGTCCGTTTTCGCATGGAATGACCCATATCATCGTGCACGGGAATAATCCGCGGCTTCGTCGAAATTCTCGGTAACAAAATTTATCGTTGAATAATATTGCGTTCACGAATGAATCTGTCTCCAAAGTCGTTCCCATAATTCCGCCTCCATAATACAGCGAGGAGGCGCCATTTAATTCAGAAGCCGTCGAAATGATGTACGCGCCGCAGTAGTAAAGTCAACCATCTCGCGTACGCCGACGAGCGACCGGACCCGCCAATGTTTTACAATCTTTTTCATTACGTTCGTACGCGTGTCCCGTGACAAATCGCTCGCAAATACGCTCACAAAAGAAAGATCATAACTCTCCGCGATACGTCCCCGGGTCTTTATCGGGGAACAAACACCCGAATCATTTGTCATTATCTCGCGGATCTATCGATTACGGCCGCGCAATACAGAGGTCCGTGCGCGACTGCAAACGAGTCGTATAAATTTCCGTAAGGATTATATACGGTCGAACAGAAAATGACGCTATCCATTTCCGGCAGCTGCGACGTTTAATCCGATGGCACCAGGGGAAATCCAGCCTTCGTTTCTCTTCTTCATTAACTCCCAGCCGCAAAGCGGTTTAATGAGAAATAAGAGTCGTCCAGCGTTCGCGGATCATTCCCACTGTCGGCTCGATTAAACTCCTCGTCAAAGGAGCACCTTCTGGCTTGATCCCGCTCGGGCCAACGCGCTGATCAAAGAAATACCCGCGGAGAATTATTTCGACTCGCGCACGGCTTCTGCCTCCCTCTCTCTTTCTTTTTCTACATCGCGACGCTGAAAATCAGATATAAACGACGGAGACGTCCCGGCTTGGAAAACGCGAGCGAACCTATAAACTCGCTTTTACGTTCGAGCATCAAGGGGGAAAAGTGTACGAGGCGTAACTTCTTTATTCGCGTTGACGGTTCGCGCGAGGCGGCGGCAGAAAATAAGAAGAAAGATTAAACGATCCGGGGGTGCCATAAAGGAACGGCAAACCGCGACGATGTTCCCTCTATCGAGAAACGCTTCGTCACCGATTGGCTGGCTTAATGTTCGGCGCCGAAAATATGTCGCGCAACCGTTGTCGCCCCGAACAAAAACGGGGTCGATTTTGTCTCGAGGATTGATGCGTATGCTAATCAGACGGCGCCACGGAATCTCGACGGCAAACCCTCCAGTTCCCACGGGAAACCGGGGAAAAAGCCAGGGAGCGGAATAAATGGAGGGCCTGCACGGGAGGTTGTTTGATAATCGGCCGAGAAAGACCCTTCAATTTTTGTCAGACCGAGGAAAGAATTCGGCGATCCGTCGGCAAAAAGAGGCGATCGATACGTAGACGGAATTGCCCGTGTCCGCGGATTCGCCGCGATTCGCGGCAACGCTCTCCGTTCAGCATGTTCGTCTCTGTCGGTGTTTGTCGCGAAGAAGGAAGTAAATTAACGAGACTGTAAACCGGGGAAAGCAATAACGGAACGGTGCGGCGACGACGGCGGCGAGGGAAGGCCAAGAACGATGATACGACGAAATTTATTCATAAGCAAACTTCAGCGGGGCGATTATGCGAAAAGGGAATGCTCGCTCGGGGAACGGGAAAGTTTCGAATGGAAGATCGAAGTTTTACTCAAACGTTCTCGGTTGCGTTATTTGTTATTACTAGTCGACGACAGTTACTCAATGGCTCGTCGGCGTTGGTCAGAACGCGCGCGCGATCGCGGAATCGAAGTGTTTGTTCAACACGACCAAACAAATTTCCTGATAAAATCATTTTCGCCGTTATCGAATTACGTACGCGCAAAGCCGAACTACAAATTTACAAACGACGCGACGCGCGATCGAATTTTGTACATTTACGTTCCCTTCGAGCGGATCTGTTAAATGAAGCACATAAATCCGCGAGGTTCTTTCCTTGCAATTTAATATCCAACTCGACACGGTGTTCCAGCGAAATCGAATTCCTCGTATCGGTTGTGCAAGCGGAAGTTTAATTAAACCGAACCGAGGGTACAATTAGTAAAAGCAACGGAAACTCTTTCAGACGTTAACACCCTCGCGGAAAAAAGACAATCTCGTTATTTGCCAAATAATTATTCGAAACAGGAACGGAATACAAATTCTTCTGGGACTGGTAACGATCGTCTGACAATTTCTCTTCTGTAGCTACGGAAAGAAAATCGAGGGAAAGTTTCTCGACGGTTTCACTGAATAATTACAAAGACACGAAATTCGATTTAGTTCGGAGCAAATATCCTGCGCGACAAACAGAGCGTAGTTCTTAACTGCAACAGAATATAAGCGAGGCACGGCAATGGGATAAAGAAAATTTAGCTTCGACTGTTTGCGAACGCTTCCAACGGGGTGTGAGTGTTCGAGGAAAGTTAACGAGGGGGGGATAGGGATAATTTCATTTGTAAGGTCTTTGGGGGTGCACAAACTTGCTGGTTCACGATATTAAAGCCGAAAACCCAGGTGCAATTAATTTCGAGGGTCTTAATTAGCAGACACGGAGCGCACGCAGTAAAGAGTGATTGAAGCGCAGAGGGGATACAAAAGTAAACCTATCGACTTCGAAACTTTCATGACTCTAATATCTAACATTATGTAATGATACTGTGTAATGAAAGTTGTTTATTTTCTTCTAAATGAGAGCTCTCAAGGTGTGCGTTCACCGAACAAACAGTTTATGAACATTATTCGTACATTCTGCTCACAATATTTGCAAGAAAATTATTATGGTTACTTAAGTATACGTAGCTTTCAAAGTTAGGAGCGAATCGTCGATTGCTGGAGCCGTTCAGTCAGTGAATTATAAGGCACACGTTAAAAAGTAAAAAATCAATAACAGTTTCCGAGAATATAAAGCTATACATCCATAAATGGCACAGAGATCTTCGAAAGCGTAAATAAATATCTGAATAATTTCCTTTTTATTTAGTTAGATCTTAATTGTTCCGTTAATTTTGATTTGTGCGTCAATCTATAAACACACGCGAGTATTAAAAAATAGTATAAAACGTTTACGATTCATGCGCAATAACATTTACCAAAAGTTCGTACGGAATCAAACTCTGTGAAAAGAATCACTAATCTGAATTCATATCGAACAATAAAGCGAGCTTATTGTTTGAACTATAACAATTTCGGACTTTCAAATTGAAAATTAATAATCAGATATATTTTTCTTCTACAATCAAATTGAGAGGTAATTCGGATGTATTGTTTCTAGATGGCTATTGCGTTATTCCGTATTAATACATTTTTAAAGTCTTTTGCAATAATGAATAAGGCATTTCTGTTACTCGTAACTGTATACTTCAAAAGTTTCACAACTAGATGGTTATAATAATTTTTTGTCATTTTTTAAATTTTTGTCAACATTCGTGATCCTGATTCTTCAAACTGACAGAATGTATTGTATAATAAATGATACAATTGATTTACCACTTTCGACTGTGGCAATACATGAATTGTGTTACTTAAAATGGTATACAAAATGTGAATAAACAAATTATTCACTGAATAGAAGCGAATTACTGTTTAAGCTAAAATGGTTTCTTCTAAACAGGGTTCTTGTTTCTGTATTCCTCTACAAACTTTTTTACCATTTCAATTTCACATTTGTACAATTGTTGACAACTATTTATAAACTCCTCCATTTGTTTGTGCTTATTCGCTTATGCCTGAGAGAATCAATCTTACTTGTAAAGACTACATATGGTACTTGATCGAACGGTAACAAGGTATCGTAGTATTAGAGACTCGGCGTTAAGCAAAGTGTTTCTAAGCTGTCGAGTAGCACTTGAAACCTTTGTAGTTGCTGCTATTCAGTGCTATACAGTAGCTCTTTAGATTATCCCTATTACAAGGTGCCTCTATTGAGACAGTCAATATGTGACTAGCCTTCGGGCTAAAGCACATTGCGTAATAATATGATCGGTGAAAAGTTATGGTACAAAGTCTCCAATAGCCTGCCTTTCGCCTTGTAATATTCAGCGCTTGAGAGACCGCCGTAACTCTTAGTAAGTGTAAAGTTTTCGGTGAAATTAGGGGAGAAAGGGGGAATCAATTGAAAACGCCGCAAGCCATTTACTCCGAAAATGACTGAAAACAGGCTCGGAACGTTTTTCGCAAAGCGATTCACGGGTTCGAAAACATACGTAGTTCGGCAATGTTTAGTGCAACGAAGCTTCGCAGCTGGGTGTCAGAATATTTCCGCGTATAACTGCGCAAACAGTAGTATCAGCGAATTCGAGAGTTCACAGAATAAAGCGTCGCTAACGAAGACTGATGTTCCAACTCCGAAAACAGTATAAAAATAGAACCACCGCGGGTCTCGTCGCCGAACAATGCAGGATCGCGCACTGTACGACATTTAAAACGGACCTCGCGGATAAACAAATTAATGCATGATGCAGAGAGCGTGGAAACGCCGCGTCGAGGGTTCGGATAGAAAAAGCTTCCTCCGCGCTCAAATTTTCATTCCTTTTTTTCGCCGCGGTCGTGACGCGTGTCGAAAACAAACGCGAGGAAAGGGAGGCTCATGCATAAAGCATTCGAGTAAAACTTCGTTTCCGCGTGACCAACGCGCCGAATATTTCGCCCGTACTTATATAAATATCGCCCGCGAAAAAGTGCAAATTCGCCGATCGCTGCCGGCGCAAACTTTCGAGGGGGAGAGCAACGGCGGCCGGCATTTCCATGTGCCACGCAGCCTGGCCAACATCCGCTGTACTTTCCTCGTCCCGGCGGGCTTTGACCCATCCTCCCCCTCCCCTCCCACCACCCGCCCCTCCGGAGTCGCACAATAGAGGCGAAAATCACGGCGGTCGCCTAAATTTTTGTCCCCACCTTCCCCCTTCCGTCCCGCAGTGGGAAAACGATCGCGACAAAAATTCCGATACGAGCGGCCGCGCGCGAATTCCACGGAGGCCCCGACAGCTGGATTTTCGCGAAACCGCCGCCTGCTAATTCGACAGCCCGAGCTCCACGGAGCATCACTCACAATTACACGCGGTTGCCAAACAAATTACGCTTACTAAGAGCGCCATTCTGTCTCGCAGATCGAAATTAAGCGTTCTTCCAGCATCCTCCTTTTTTAAAGAAAATAATTATGAACATTAGATGTATATTTATATGCGGTAGATCAAAATAAGATGATCAATCTTGAATCGTTTCGTAATTTTTGGATGTATAGAAGATTCTTGGCTCCGCACTTGATGTTTTTCCTTATTGGCAACACCTTTCTGTTTTGTTCGTATTTTTGTCATAGTCGAGGTTGTGACTATTATTTAGGGCTTCAAACTCTTATGATATCAATTGAAGTCTTTGAAACAGTTACGAAGGACCGATATTCTAATTAACCGTTACGAAGAACCCAAATTTTTGTCGATAAAGTATCTGTTACGGTCCTTATATCGGTCTTCATATCGGTCCGAGGACCGCTTCTTTTCGGTTCTATATCGGTACTGATATCGGTTCTAAGATTGTTTTTTTATCGGTTCTACATAGCATACATAGGTTATATTAGGTCTTAAATTGATTGTAGAATCAGTTACAATTATTTGTAATTATTTCTACTCTTTTTATTAGAGATTTTATAGGATTTTTTATCGGAGTATGTTCTCCTTCAAATAAAATTATGTTTTTCTCAATTCTTTTATCATGAGAGCCAAGTGTAAATTATTATATATTTTATTACTTTATTGCTATATACAGGCTGTTCGGCAACGTGTGTCAGAAATTTTAAAGGATGGTTCTACACGCCAAAATAAGACGAAAATCAAAAATGGAAAAATTGCGTTTTGGGCTTCGTTACGTAGTTATTAATTGTTGTAAATACGTGCAAAAACGGTCTTAAGCGGTACGGTTATTTCACTGTAGACGCGCGCTAGGCAGGTCACACAGACCGCTGTCAGTGCCGTATCTCCAAGAGTACCCACTTACCTTGTAGTAATTAATAACGGCAGAATACCATACAAAACTGCAACAATTTTCTTCAAAATTTTCTGTGCTCGCAATAATCCGCAAGAGTTAAGTAAGCCAATTTTTTTCTTTACAACACACACGCACTATCATGCACCGCGATTGTCCCGTCCACGAGTGTCCACATTTTAATTTATTTATTTAAGGAGATGTTCGATGTGATGTTGAATGTCATTATTTCGGTTTACCTAGTATAGTGAGTACTCTTACAATTAGACATACGGCACTGACAGTCTGTCTGACCTGCCTAGCGCGCGTCTACGGTGAAATAACCGTACCACCTCAGACCGTTTTCGCACGTATTTACAACAATTAATAACTGCGTAACGAAGACCGAAACGCAATTTTTCTATTCTTGATTTTCGTCTTATTTTGGCGTGTAGAACCGTGCCTTAAAATTTCTGACACACGTTGCCGAACACCCTGCATACTATATTATTATTAGACTGCGGATGTTTATCCATTTTTGGCGATTTTAAACAATCTAAAATTAATAAAGATATGCATAGATGCAAAAAATACATGAAATATCGAAAATAAAATACATTTTATAATATTTAAAAGGTAAAAGACACTTTTATTTAAATTGGTTTTCTTTTTCTATGTGCTTAAAAATGTGAATTTGCATAAACATCCTCAGTCTAATTATTACTATACTTATTTGCCAATTTGTATAATTTAAGGACTTTGTTTTTCCTTGTGTCCCGATAGTGCAAAATATTTGTAGAGCGTTCTACTTGAGCTTCGTTCATTCAACACTAATTCATTCAAAATAAACCGAAGTTCGTGGATGTCTGATATGCAACTTCGAAAAAGTATTGAAATGAAAAATTTATCTTAGTGCAATATTTTTCCAGACTTCACGATCATTGATATTCGTAACAAGAATATGTATTTGCATATTGTTTTGACTTATAAAAAGAGTAGAAATAATTGTAACTAATTCTACAATCAATTTAAGACCCAGTATAATCTATGTATGCTATGTCGGACCGAGAAAAACTTTGGTTCTTCATAAGCGTTACTTAGAATATCGGTCTTCCGTAACTGTTTCAGTCAGGATCGGTATACAGCAGTTATTAATAGTTATTTTCAAGACCGTTTCAAGCTCTGCTTTTAGTTTCATTCATTTTTTAAAAGTTATATTCAGAAATAATTAGTGGTAATTACGTAAAATTGATATACCTACATATGACATTTAAATCATCACCTTTGTAGAAGATTGTAATAAAAAATTTACATATTTATTTCTCACTTATTATTTTCGAAATTTTTATTTATTCCGTAGGCTGCTATATATTTTATATTTTCTTCATACTGGTAAGGCGGTTAGACAACGTCGTTAATTTTAAAGTATTTCTGCCCTTAAAGAGGTAAGGAACTTTCTACTAAATCAAGGTTCTTTATGGCATGAATTACAGAATTAAAACAGTTTTCTATAATTAAAGTGATAGCAGTATTTTAAAAAAAAGTTACTGTGTTGTGTTTAAAAGGCTGCCACTTTCCCTGGTATAAAGAAAGTTATGAACATTACTTGTTTAATCCTTCCAAGGGAATTTCAGTGACCCTAAATTCCTAATTTCTTTAAAATTTCACAGGTTCTAAGGAAACTTTTCTGTAGGAATAGACAAAAGTTTGTAGAATCGACTACTTTTTGGTTTCTCAGAATGAAAACATCTCTTAAAGGATAATGAGCTTTGCTACTTTCCTTTATATCTTATAATGCACAATAAACGCAAATTTAATGGCTTTCACACTCTATAATCTTTATAAAGAAATTTTTAATATAACATAAGAGGAACACGTTTCTTATTTGAACTACAAATTCGAGACAGTTTTATTACACAAATTTATAGAATGCAGACTAACCTTCAATTTACATGCAAAAATTTCTGTTAGATCTGCTGTAGTTCCTAAAACATATTGAAAAATACGAAAGCACAAATGTGTTTTTAGAATATAAAAAACAGAGCGATAACAAAAACATAATATTACCCGTAGAAATTGAAAAAAAAATCGAAATTTCTGGGTTGCTGAATTGCCTTTGTAAGGCATGATGGAAAAATGCTATTTGGATGAAAACACGTTTAAATTTCAAACATGAATTTCCATACACGTATTTCAATGTTATTGCTCTTGCATTCAAAACTCTTGTCCTCACAAAATGAATATTTCCCATGGGACACACTTCTATTTTCCCTGCATCGTGCTTTTCAAACATACATTTCAAGATCCAATCTCAAGTTATTACTCTCTAAATTAAATTTTCTAATCCTAGCCTTAATATACTGATCTCCGGTATTAATCGTCAATTAAGCGATGCTAATCGTCAATTTGGCGTGCTCTCGATTGTTCACCTTAAACCGCTTTCGAACAAGTGCAATGCAACGCAGGATGCAACGGACCATGCAACACGAATCTCATAGCGATATCTTTGTTCTACTAAAGAAACTTGCATTGCTCGCTGCACGCGGAAAAACGAAGGACTCAATTTGGGGCTCGCGATCGGTTTCGCATTGCATCGCGCGTAATTCGCACTCTGAAATAGCATTTTATTCGCTCGAACGGAATAGAAATCTCCTTGGTCGAAACGACGAACAGGCGATGGACTCCTACAAACAGTCGCCGCTCTGAAACGTCTCTCCTTGAATAATTCACGCATCGTCGCAGCTATTTATGCAGACATAATCCTGCAAATGGCCAACTTCCGTGTCCTTTTGCGTAATTCCGCGAGATTAATGCGCCTTAAAAGCGTTGATCGCGCGGCAGCCGATTGTGAAAAGGACTCACTGCCGTCTTACTGGCCTCGGCTATTTAAATCGGCTTAAGATTTATGCGCTTTGACTTCGCTCTGCTTCGCTCGATGAACGCGAACGACTGATTAAGCGACCGTCAAAGCGTGATTCGATAGCACGAGAATGCAACATTAAGATTGCGCTTTGATACGGACGTGGATGAAACAGCATACCGAAACCGAATAGAAGATTAGTAGGTCCGATACAATAGCTGAAAACGATACTCGAATAAACGCGCGTGTACCGCGTATTGTGCTGCTTACGTCGTGTTAGTATCGTTTCACTTTTCCAAGGAAAATCCCTTTTTATCCCCGACCAGTATTACACCACGCCCTCGATTAGTCTGCGACGAATTATTCATGCGGGGGATGATCCAGGGATCTCTCTTATCAGAAATTCGGCTGAGATACCGCGAGGGAAACTTGCGCGTTGCGCTATGAAACTGAGTTGAAAGTTGAAACAGAGCGTTAGGGAATTACAGATGTTTTGAAACTGAGAAATTAATTGAATTTAATAATGATACGTACCGATCATGATAATAATTTCATTTTGAATAATATGAACAATTATATACATTAGTCGATGGTGATAATATACATCTATTGTAAGAGTAATGAAATATAATTATAGATTAATGACGTTGCCCATAATAATGAGTTTGTAATGGAACTCCTTTTTATGGTAAATCGAGTGTTTGAAATAGTATTGCGGAAAGGAAAAGGTTGCCAAGCTCAGATATTTCCAGGTCCTGACAGTCTCGTATCGACGATAAAATTCTCATCAATGGGAAGGACACATCTTGCGACTATAAAATTCCCTGTCGTCCGATTTGTCGATAATCTCGTTGTCTGACGGTGCTTTGCACGTAGCACACATGACGCGCTATGACCGAGGGAATTGTGCATCAACCTTCTCTAAATCTCGCCGGGAGGAGACTGCTTCACGCTTTTCGAATGTTTTCGCGAGATTCCCTCGCGACGAAACCGAGATACGGAACAGTGGGCAGTTATCCGCGCGACGTCGCGACGACGACGATGACGACGCGAACCGGCTGCTCGCGCGATAAATAGCGAATCATTAGAAAAGGATAGAAACAGAGGGGAGGGGGAGTTGATGTGCGGTCTGAGAAAGAATTCAATTTCCCCTCCGAAGGGAGAGATATCGACCTATCCGAGGGTCTCGCAACGGGGGTCGTTTGTTTTCACGGATGAAATGAGTGTCATTAGCGAAGACAGGAATTACATTCTTCGTTACCGCAATGCAGGGAAGCGAGTCCGTAAAAGCGGCGCAAAAACCGGCTAAAATAAAACACGGAAGGACGTGGGAGCGGATAATCTCGAGGCGGGACGGCAGGAGGTTGCGTTCGTAGTGGCACGGGGCTGGCATCGAGGGTTAGAATGATGGGATTTTAATGGGATTAAAAGCGTTAGCAGTCACGCGGCCTCCGCCCGCTAACCAGAGGCACAATACTAGGACGAAATCGGCGTTTAATCTGTCCAAAAATCCCCGGCTCGGTCTTCATCGGTTTATGGTAAATAACTAGGCGTAGAGCTGCCGCTTAATTGATCTATGAAACGTTGCGTTACCCGCGCGGCTCGAAGCTCCGTCGTTTTTTCTGATTTTCCTCCCGGCGTGGCGGCTCGAAAAGGAAAAGATACAATCGTCGATACCTCGTGGATGTACAGCGGCGGGGAAACAAAAGGAGCTGTTTGCAATCCCGCGGATCGGTTCGATCCAATCGCATGCATCATTGCAGTTTGCCAACTCACCAAATGTTTAATAGGGGAACTTTTTTTTTCTCTCGCGCCGACACGCGACACGCCAAATTTCCGCTATTTTTTCCCCGATCCGCATTTTTATGGTCGCTCGATTTTGCAACTAAAACGGAATCGTTATCGTCGCGAAAATATTTCTCTTTTTTCGGTAACCATTCCCGAAAAGCGCGCGACGCGCGAAAGCGATTTTTGCAGCATCGAAATACTCCCATCACGCGGGCACCCCACAAATCTTAATTGCCGTTCGAATCGAGTTGTTGCCTAAACTGATTGTGAAATTTCGGGGGTGTGACGGGTCGAGTATGGTGCGGGGACACGCGTTTCGCGACGGGATACGTGCAAATTGAAATTGTAACGGGACGCCCCGAGTAATTCGCCGGAACTTCGGCAACGAAACGACGATACAACCGATGAAAATAATAGGCAGCTCTCTTCTTTTTTTCTGCCATTAGGAGAATACAGCGCGATCGAATATCAGACGCGTCTCCTTCGCGAGAGTACTTTCCCAGAGATGTTTTCGCGTTATTTTCGTGCATTCGTTGACCGACTCGTTGGGATTGGCGAAGCGTATTTTCAGAAACAATCGACTAAGTAGGAACAGCGCGTACCGCGAAACTGGTTCAATAATTAATCGATGAATTAATAAGTCTCGAGCCCGCACTACTTGATACGAAATAATTGCCACTGACGATTCGTCGGATGTTCTATCGTTGCCCGACCTGACTGTTCGACGAATACACTTGGTAAAAAGTGGCCTACACTCGAACCTCAGCATTGTCGTTCGATCGACCTCTAGAATTTTGAAATTGGGTTAACAGGTATACGCAAGCTAACGGTTTAATAAAAGGTGGATGAGGAGCGATAAGTTGAGAACGCTCGAGCTTCTTACTTTTTCTATTCGGCGCAATTGGAAGTGAAAAAACTGTTAATAAATAGGTGTTTCATTTTTATTTAATTGTAGGTCGAGGCGTAAGAAAGTGTGCATACGCGTTAAAATATATACAAGGTGACCCAAAGTTTAGTGTACAAGCTTTGTCAGTGTGTTTTACACTGAAAAATATGTAGGTTGCAATTTTTTCTCTCACAATTAATTTAATATAGGATAAACTGATAATTATTATTTAAATTAGCATATCAATATTTATTTCGTATACACAAATACAGACTACACTTCGAAATGCATGCATAAATATTTCCTTTTTTTGTTATAACTTTTTACAAAGCATTGCATAACGCGAGGAGTTTATTTTTATTCACAGAACATAGTAACAAAGTTTGTATTCTAAACTATAGGACACTCTATAAATAAAGTGTTGCAAATGTACGTTGAAATATTTATAGAGGAGGTTGTGAAGTTCGAATTAACTATTCAATTTTTACATCAACTAGTCATCGTCATTTAAATACATCGATAATGCTAGTTCGCTTGCGCGATCGCCACCGAAGAAAAACGTAATCCACGTATTTGCAATTTAGCTAAACAACTTGAGGGCGGTACGGTTCCTTTGCCTTTATGGAACGTTGAAGTTGCACAGCGACAGGCGCGGAGCATCGATAAAAGTGAGGAAAATCGTGACTTAATGCAGTTTCGCCCCGTAACAAGCTTCATTTCGCACGAGTCCCCTGTTCTTTCCTATTCAATCTATTTTATCCCGCGTCGCAACGAGGAAATAAGATTCGCAAAGGCATCGGCTGATTGCCATTCGGTTGCCTTTGAAACGCGCGAGTGGCGGACTTTCAATAAATACTCGAATTTTCGTGACGCTGCACTCTTACCTTTCGACGTTGACGTCCCTGAAATTCGTCAATTATCCGATAACGTCAGCCTTTAATGGTTAGCCATTCGATGGTTGGGCTCGCCTGTTTCCCTCGCTCCCAACTGCATTATCTTTCGATGTTTGTCACCGACAAAGGGAGAACGAATATCATATCCGCAGAATGTAGGTAATCTATCACTTCCAATTCTATTGAGAAGCTTTGAGGCTTCTCTAGAGCTTGCGCTGGCCAGGGCTCCTCCTTTGTATACTCTCCGTCCCGTGTGTATTCCGATCCTACAAATAACTCAAAGATGCAACGAATAAAATCAAATAATGCCCGTCGCGTTCTTTGAAGAATAAAACGAATCTGGATGGTCATTTTCCAAGCATTGAACATTACTGCGAACTTCAGGAAAATCTCACTGTTCACCATGCAGTTTTCTTCTGTACATCGATACGACACGATTCTGGCGGAGTTTCTGTACGGTGAATCGTAGGAATTGTTCAATTGTCTTACAAAAACTTTTCATTACGGTTTAGTAAATTGAAGATAGCTAAAAGGTAGCTAATTGCTGATATTTCTGATCATTATCCCATCATTTCTCACGTATTTCTCTGATGGTTGTAATTTTCACAAAATAATAAATAATGTAGTATAATTATTAACTATCAGAATAGCCATGGGAATATGATATTTATGGAACTTTCGACTTGTTTTTTCATCCCTCTTTATCTCAATCACTTGTCAAATAAAAAAAAACAACAGTACGTTGAAAAACCTTTTGCCTAGATCCACGATGACACTCGATCCCGTACCGTTATGTAATATCCTATAAAAAATCTGTACTGTTTAAGCATACTGGATCAGACTGCTACAAATCAGGAGAGTAGGTCAATATTTAATCAGAAGCCGACGCACTGCTTCCCACTTCTCACTGTTTTTGCCATCGTTGATCTCAATTCTCTCTGAAAACTCAGTGACGTCAGTCAAGATATTCTCTCCGATTCCCACGATAACAGAAAACTTCGAAACGTGGAAACAGACTTGATTAGTCGGCCTTCTATCGACAATCGACGTTGTACATGCTAACACGGTTGTCACAGCGAAACGTTTCGAAACAGAGTGTCACTTTGGATCGAAACAAATTGGGGTTAAATGTCAACCATAGGTAGATGCTTTAATTTAACGTGAATAGGTCTATAAATTTGCTCATGTACTGGGAGCATAACAGAAAATAGATAACGAAATCAGGGGATACAGTTTCGTGTTACAGCTTAAAAACTATTGTTTATAGTAATAATAACAATAATAATAATAATATTTATTTACGGGAATTCCCTTTAGTTTACAGATAGAAGTAGATGATGTAAATACATATAAGACGTCACGGATTACTTTACGCATTAAAGCTCTGAGTTTTCAATATCTTACGAAGTTCATTTAGGGAGAGAGAAAATAGATCTATATCTTTTATATGGGTATTAGCACTACTCATAGCTCTGTTTATGGGGTCAACACAAGTTGAACTGAAGGTCGGTAATCTTGGATAAAACAAATCACACTGGCGAAATCGTCTTGGAGGCGCATAGAATTCAATTCAATGTTTACATCGAAAATAAAAATATACCACGTGATAGTTAAAGAATCAAAGAATTTATTTCAAGAGTGGGGTCGCTATTATTTTTTTTATTGTTTTTTTCCTACCTTCCTTCGACACCAATGACAATAAGTATCTTGGCAAACATTGTAAACGTATTCACGTCATCTGTCTATACCCGCGACATAGACACACTTTTTCTTGAGGAAACTATAAAATATAGGAATTAAGATTTTTTAAAAGTTGCCTTATGAAACAAATTTTGAACTGCAAAACTATTTACTATTTACAAAATATAAAATATACTGATATATTAATTTTTAGAGGAAGAGGTTCAAACATTGTTTAAAAATTGGATAATAGTTTTCTAAAACTGTTTTATGTTAGATATAATTCTTTTCCTTTAATTAAAAAATCAGTGTGCCAATGATAGAGTCGCTGTATGATACTAACAATGACACAACTCAAAACTTTACAGGAAATTTAGATTTTGAATAATACTAAATTAGCCTAGTCGGATAATTATTTTCAGGTTGGTAAGAACATAATGTACACCTTGTACACAATAAAAGCAAATTGGAATTTTTTAATGTTGTGCCGCTATGAAAGGAAAACAGTGAAATATAACTTTCAATAATAATTTTATTGCAAATGAAATAACACTGAATGACATTTATGAAAAGCCACAATCTATTTCATTTACTTGTGTTTCATAAAATATTCCAAGGAATCTTGAAATAACGTTGCGAAATAATTGTTACAGTATCTGTATCGAATGAAAGAGGCGAATGATCTAGTAATCGACCAAAGAGATACGCCACCGAAATAAGAAATCGAAGATCGAGGGAAGAGATGTTTGCTAAGCTAGCATAGATATCGTGAAACACAGCAGGTATATTGTCTCAGCTACGGCTGTCCCGTAATTGGGTCAGCTGCGATGTTACTTAAGTGAGCATGTACAGCCATTCGGTTACGATTGTCGTTCCTGTGTAGTCCCTGCGGATTGGACAGCAATTCCGACGCGCGTGAGCGTGCGAATCCTTGAATGCAAACCGTATTACGAGCTCGATAGATCCCTCAAAACGCGATACACCTACCTCAGTTTGTTCCCGATTTATCTAACAAAGACTAATCGCCGACAATCGAGGCGAAAAGGTACAGGCTTTCAAACCTTTCACGCGTTGTTGACGATCGCGGTGGTTTGCTTACTAGTATCGAGAGGCGATATCGATCGATAGGGACCCAAGGATCGAGTAGAAGAATAGAGGGTTGCTCTAATTGCCAAGTGGCCGGCGAATCGTCTTCGACGTTACGCGACCGTGCCCGGATATCGAAAGCATTTCCTTGTTGCTTTATCGAGCAGAACTAATTGCTGGAGAAATACGATTCTTCTGTTTATCGTCGCGAAAGATTTCGCGGGATTTGGGGAGGAGGCCATTCGATAGAGAGTTCGTACAGGAGTGCTTATTCAGCGTCGCTTGATATCCCTTGAAACTTTGTGCGTTTATTTCGACGTGTCTAAAACAGTACAAAAAGGAATAGAATTGTACTTTGAACGAAAAATTGGACAATAATTTTAGCTCGACATAAAGATACAATTCTGTTTTAAGCACTTTGGCATTACTTATAAAATTCAAATTATTTTAACGTAAAAACTAGAAAAAAGAAATTGGTTTCAACTTATCTACAATCAGTTTAGTCCGAACTCGATTAAACGAGAAACGTAATGTAGGCAATATTTTATTTCTAACTATCTATAAGAGCATAATCTCGGAGCTCTGTTCTCGTCGACGGTCACACAGTGAGTGAGTGCCCTATACCGGACTTTCCTCCAGTCAAGACACAGGTATCAAAGCCTGATTTATGGCACCCTTCATTATTTTGTCTCGAATATATTATGTTTCCTACAGTAATTTACCATTTCTCTCATAGTATAATGCAACGTTTCATTGACTGTTTATGAATAGACATTCTGAATTTATGACTTTTTGTTTGCCCCACTTTATTCTACTCATCTTGCACGATTCAGAGCGGAAACAGTCCGTTCATCCATTCAAATTTAATTAATTACATTATAAACGTCAACTAAACAGAAACTGTGGACAACGTGGGAACGAGAAATCAGAGAACGTGTCAGAAGTTAACGCAAGGGGTAGCCACCGTTAAAATATTGATAGGCCAATCGAGCCACGACTGCCACCGGCGAAACTTCAATTAGCCTGCAGATAATTTACAATGGGTTATTTCGCCCGTCATAGAATACCAATTATGCGTCGATTATGAAGGTTGGCTTCGTCGCCCTGTCTCCCCCCATCCCGGCCACTTCGCGATACTTTTTACTTCGCTTTGTTTGCTATTCTGGCATATTTCACGCGTCGCGAAACGTTCGTTAAATGACCGGTGCAGAATATCCGAGAGCCGGCGCGCAATCGAACGAAACGAACGCGGTCCGCCCGTTGATTAATTGACTGATTTTTCCTGATAATGAATCGCATTTCTGAACGCGGCCGGCGTTTCGTCCCGCATTTAAGCTCGTGTTTCGAGAACGCAGAACGAGGGTCGGACTGACCTCGTTCGAAAATCGATCGGGAAATTTTCCCGTTCAAAACGGCGAAGGATTTTTCTGTTCCTCTCGGAAACAACGCGCAATCCCTCTTCGCGGACGAAGGAGGAACTGATAAAGAGCAATTGAGAAGCAGAAAAATGTAGCGCGCTTGACGACTTGGTTCGATAAGATCGACAGGAGCGAGATACGAGCGGGGTCGAAAAGCGTGGGGCGCAACAATCGGCCCGGGGAGAAAATTGAGACGACGCGGCGGCGCGACGCTGGATGTAACGATTCGATTTTCAATAGTTGCGTCGCTGTCATCTGTCCTCGAGGTATAGCGGAACCCGGTGCCGGTTCACTTGATACTCTAACGACTCGAACTGCTTCCGCTCCATGATTTTTATTCCGTGAATGCAGCAATAAAGTTGCGCATGTGAGCTGTCATTTTATCCTCGCGAATGCGCCGTATCGTTACGCAGAGCGTATTTGTTGCGCGCGCGTTCGGAACGAGGACCGATAATGTCCGGCACGGAGCGAACCGAAGAGGAAACAGCGTTGCGGGGCAACGCACGAATTCTATCGCTTCGCGCCATTAAATTAACGACCAGTGAAGAAACTTTTCCGACAAACTCGACAACTCCGCGAACGATCCCGCTTTGTCAGCGGTCGCGTGACAGGCTCATTCAGAAGGAATCCAGGCACATCCGGTCAGATAGTAAGAGGAATCGAGTTGATCTCGCGGCTGAATTAAACGAGTCCGACGAGCTGGGATGGTCGTTTCATTTATCACCGACTATCCAGTCACCATATTTAACGTCTCTCCTCGTAGGCGAGGAGAGGAGAGTGCGGCGGACGGAATCACACCGAGCAATACCTACCTAGTCGCTGGTTACACGAACGATGAACTCGAATGGGCCGAGCCTATTCTCCCGAGAATAGTCGTTGCGTGATAACCGAATAATTAATTAGACGGCGAGATTAATTTGCACCGGGAAACGGGTTCGTTTGGATACGACGTAATACGACCGGAGCAGTCGGTTTCGCGGCAGCGTATAACACTTAACAAGATTTATCGTCGACTCGATGACTTTATTACGAACGATTTACGAGCGTTAACGACGGACGAACGTCTTCCCCATTTCCTCTCCTCCACGCCTCGTACTCCCCCGCGCTGGATTACCACGAGACAAACGCGAGTCGGCCACCCCTTTTGTTACCTGCTAATCGATCCTCGACTCCTCCGTCGCGATTGCCCGGCGAAGAAAAATTTCCTGATGAGATTGGACGGAATCCAGGCTCCGTTGTAATTGAACGAGATCGGAAATTCGTTTTGTCGCTTCGAACCGAGAAGCTGATTTCAGGTAGAACGGTGGCCGATCTTGTCTACCTTGGAATAATTCAAAATTCGCGTCCCACTTGAGAAACCAACCGGAATGTAGACGCTCGACGCAAGCTTCGTAGATTTCGACCTCGAGACACGGGGGGGCTAAATATCAACAAGAGGTTCTTACAGCGTCCCAAGTGCAGAACTACTTAACCGTCGACCTTCTCCGTAACCACGAAGCGTAGAAGCTTCGACGTTCTTCCAGGCGCAACATCTTCTCCGAGAGTCGCCGAGTTGTGAAACTAAGTATCGGCAAATTTCAATTTCAAATTGTAATCCGCTACTTGAACGGAGACGGTGGGGTTACATTAAAATCGACGACACAGATTTCACCGACACGGCTTTCACCCGCGCCAGTTGTTCGGTTCTTGAGTTCTTCTTTACTTTCTTGGTCAACTTCTTCGGCTTCTCGATCGGCAACAGTTATGACCGAGTTTGCCTGACAACAATCTTAATCGACAATTCGGACCAATAACAATGTGAAGGTTTAGCTCCCTCGAACAACCTTGAGGTTGACGACGTCGATTGTCCGTGTAGGTGTACCGAACGTTAAATTAAATAAAATATCTCCAGTATTCAAATAATGGTAAAAGATTGATTAAAAGTTATTAATATTTTTGTTTATAACTTTTTTCTAATTGTTTAAACAATAGATCAGTCCTTTATCATTTGGTAGATATAATTGAAAGAAGTAACTTTTGTCTCAAAAGCTTTTTCCTATCTCTCATAGTTCGCGAGTTATAAAATAAAATCGAAAAATAGCACAATTTGCGAAGGGTAATTTCAACCCCTTAGAGTGAATTTGGGCAGCAAAAAAATTGCAAATACATACCTACACATGCTCTACATATACCCGGAGTTGCACAATTTTTTTAAGTTCCGAGTTCGGGATGTTCTTCTAATTGTAAGTAAAACTACTATGAATCAGGAGTGTAGATCAATATTTAGTCAGTCATGGACGCTTCCCAACATTCTTCTCATCATCGTTTCCGATTTTCTCATAAAATATTCAGTAACATCACTTGTCGAAATCTCATAACACTGCTAAAATTATTTATACATTATTATTTATATTAAATGATATTCTTTAAACAACTTTTTAACAAAGCTATTCATGTATCTACAACAACTTGTCAAAATTAGATATGATTTTAAGTTTTAGGATCTCAGGAGTAACCCCTTAAGATTCTAAATAAAAAGTATGATGCCGGTCGAAATTGCTGTCAATGAATCCCGCGTTCGGTGAATCCTCCACAAGAAGAGTTATCGACGCGCGGCCTTCGATACTTCCCTCGGGAGCAGCGACAGAAATAACGCGAAAAAGAAAGAGCGCGGGAAATGTTATCGCGCCCCTACGGAGGAGCTTATGGAGAAGCTCGTCCTCGGTGTAGGCGCGAACGCGGGCACAATCTGGCGTAGGAGGAAACGACGGCGCAGGGGTGCGAGACAGAGAACGTACATTTCCATTTTATCTCGACTCTGGAGCCCGCTGCCGTGAGGCTTTTGTTTCTTGCCAGTGACAGTGGCTAAAACAAGGCCGTGTCACTTGGCCGGAGCGTCCGACTCGCCTCTCCGTCTCACCCTTGGAACCGACCAACCGTATCCGCCGTCTCTGTCCTAACCCCTGGACTCGATAAACCCTCCTCGTTCGCGCTACTTACGCCTGTTTCGTCGGCTAACGACAGCGGTTGCGTCGTTGGTACTTTCGACCGACATTCGGGGGCAACAAGAAAGCCGCCACCCGGTTCGCCCGCCGCCCCTTATCCCCCTCGCAGCGTCCTCCGATTGCAGAGCCATACGTACGATCGTCTGGCCGGCTTTTTCCCTCTTTATCTCCCCGTGCCACGACAAAATGGGATCCACGTTTTGGCAGTTATGCCGGTTAAGGTCGTCTGAGCCTCGTCGGGATATTGCTTCGGAGTTTTTCGTCGCTCCGCCGCGGTCGGGTAGGGTTGCTGCCGGTTCTTGCCGCGCAAAGGGGGTTGAAGTTTTCCGAGGGACTTGGAAACGGGGACGAGATATCTAGCTTTTTGGTGGGTGTAATTTTGATGCGTTAGTGATATGGTGTGGGACTCTCCGTCGCGTTCAGTTTTTTTTCCGTGTAATAAGGATTTAGGGTGAGATCTGGCCGGGCACCGTCGAGGAAAATGAGATTTTTCTTTGGTAACAAGCAGGGACTTTTCTCTCGCGATCCGTGGGACATATTACGGATTTGGGGTTAGCCCCAGGGGCGACGGTTCGGGGTTAAGTGTCACCTTAGAAACGGGGAGCCTTTGGAACGTCGCTTTGTTCTCTGACGCGATGGGCGAGCCGACAATTGCTGGCGCGCGGAACGCGGCCTGTTCGTACGCGGTCAAGTAATCACGCAAACTTCCAAATAGTGATGGGTTGAAGACCGATTGAATTGCTCCGAGTCTCTGTTGTAGGTTTCGGAACGCTTCGAATCTCATTAGCCGCGGGTGCCAAATAGATCGAATCGTTTCGAATCGCTTCGAATCTGTGACGTTCGTTTAGAACAATCTCCAATCTGTGACATGTGTTTCGGTCATTTGCACTATTATTTCAAATAGATCATTCTTGCAAGTGTGGAATATTTCGAAACCTTTTCCTAAATGAGTTACGTTTAAAATTTTGCAAAGAATATTATAAATTAGTACACTATGAGTACAATAAATTTGTAATCTCATAAATGTATTCAGAATTAATTAAGCATAAGTCTTGAACTCCATAAAAGGTCTCTAAATGAAAATGGTATATCATTCAGAATTCATTTGTAACAGTAGCGAGGGTAAAAATACAATTGTGTAATAAAATTATATGAAACGTGATATGTAGATATATTTTTAATGATTCATATCATTTTTAAGTTCTCTCCGACTACTGTATTAATTAGTCCTCGAGAACCTCGATTATCCAATTAATTTATCCCCGACTTTTATTATTCAAGGTTTTCATGCTTTAATGTACTAGGTATAAGAATGCAATAGAACTTTTAATAAGACCTGATCCATAAATTAATAATCATCTACTCATTACTTGCATTTTATATTATAATTATGATATCACTTAATTCAAATCCTATTGTAATACCATTGGAACCAAAATGTTCAATACTTTCAGAGTACCTACATATCTAGAACTTCAGAAAGTTTTCAGTTCGAATAAATTACAAAAAGATTCAAATCTTTCTAATACTAAATAATAACTTCGAATCGTTTCGAAATCAAATATACTGACATTCAAATTTAATAAATCTTTCACAGCTTATCGCTATCGCGAACTCTACCTCGCAGCCAGAACAGCTTGAAGAACAGTAAAAAAAGCTGTCACCTTCAACCGAGTCAGAAAAGTCGTTCTTAAATCGAAACAATGCCGCGTTCGTCAAAGCACGGAATCAAAGCCAGCTCGTGTCACGGGATCCCGTTTTAATCTTCCAACCCGCGTTTCGTCGATCCACCGAGCTTTTTGACTCGTTGACTCATACGTTATGCAGAGTTTCTCGCGGAACGTTATCCCCCCCGATGACAGGATACACGCCATTCGTCACACCGACGGCCTTAATTTCGCGCGATCGTTTCCGCGAGCGGGGGATTCAGATTGCGCCGTTGCTCAACATTATGCTCGTTTCGGGGTTCGCTGTCTATTCGCCGTGCGTTTCCCATAGAGTTCCAGTCTCCGTTTCCCGACCATTTCACTCCTAACCAAGTGGAATTCGCGTTTTGACAGGTGTACCGTTCCGGCGTTCCTCGCCGCTATTATTCTCACCTGTTCCGGCCCATCTTCGCTCCGAGTACTGTTTAAGAAGCTGTCAGTGCGAGAAGAAGGTTCGTCGGGCGAGCGTTTACGCGAAGCACTTCAGCGCGGAAAGCCGCCGCGATCCTGGCTGAACGATCTCGATGGAAAATCGAGCGAAAAAAGGTCGACTGGAAAATAGCGGAGCAACTTCGGCTCCGCGTTCTTCGGCTACCTTCGAGCGACGAAAAAAGAGGCGTACGCATTAGTACCGCGGCGCATCTTATCCGACGTTTTCAGTTCGAATTCCTTCGGCTCGAACGATTCCACGGCAGCCATCGATCTCGTTATCTCGTCGTCGATTGTGTACCTCGGCGCACAAAAGTCCTTTCATAAATGTTTCATTATCCGGCACTCGAGCGGTGAGAAAGAGGACCGGGCCCGATAATCTCGACACGATCCATCATCGGCGAACTCGCGTTCATCTGACAATGGCTTAGCTCTCGCTCATTAATTATTTTTCCCCGACCGTGCGCGCCTCTGTTCTGTCCCGAATCCGCGCGCAGGATTTTCCAACGTTTACCACGACCCCCTTAACCCCTCGTCCTCGATTCGGCGACGCGATACGGAAACACGCGTTGTTGTCGGTCGACGTCGCGGAAACCAGCCGCCACGCTCGACGTTTTAATTGGTTTTTCGAGGCGGATCAGCTGGAACCAATGTTAATTGCAAATCGATCCCGCCACTTGCGACAAGCGCGACCGATTCACGGTATAATGCCTCGACGACGAGGCACATAATTAAATGAACCCTTTGTCCAAGGCCCGATTGTGATCATCTGGATACATCAGACATTCGAGTATTTTCGTTCAAGTACCATTCCGCCGCGCCGTCTCTCTTTTCGCGTCTCGCGTTTCATCGTTGCCCCTGTTCCTCTCGAAGCTGGAATTTCAATAATGACGGCGTTCCAACTCGAAACGATGACAACCGAATGGTTCCGCTACCGTCCGATTCCGCGCGAAAAAACCGGCGGTAAATTTTCGCCGATGATACGGTTTTTCCTCGGAGTTTACCAGATACGCATCATTTGCCTCGGCACTCGCGGAAGTTTCACGACGGTGAGGCATTCAATCAACCCCCGGGGCCAAACAAATGTTCTTTGACTCGGTTTTTCGTTTCGACACAGGAAAGTTTTCATCGCCCCGTAATCTTCCGTTCCGCCATCGAATCGGTATTTTTAAGTTCGGACGGTATCGACGGATAAATCTGTCCGACGATAAAAGTCGGCCGTAGACCGAGGCGCGCGCCAGTTCCATTTATCATCGCGTTTCTCCCTCCGCTGACGATTATTATCGAATTATTGTTGAACTCGGGGGCAAGTTGGACACGGGATGCGGGGTCAGTGGAAGTGACAGGAGATGGAAGCGAAATCTTCTTCTGCCCGGGTAAAGTAATAAGGTCCTACAAAGGGGCAACGCGGGCGAGGATAGCGAATTAGAGGGGCTTTCGCCCCCCCCAGGAGCCGGAGCTTTTATACCCTGAAAGTTACTTGACGCGAAAGGCAGAAATACATAGCAGCGAGGAAAGAGAATCCCGTTATTTACAGTCGAACAACGATTTCCAAGTTATCCTGGTCGTACTCAGAAAGCAGTTCTGCAACTGCCCCGATTTCAGTAAACAGTTCAATCGGTCGATGTAACCTTTCTCTGTGGGGAAAGTAGACGATGGGAAGGGGGTGAAGCGAACGCGGAACACGCTGACGGGTCGGCGTGTGAACTAACTATTACCGTGAATGAAAGTTGAAGAAAGAGGAAATCGATAGAATGGAAGGAGCGCGCAAAGAAACCGGAAAGGTTGTAAAATCAGAACGGCATGAGGAGAGAGGGAAGGGGGAGGACGGAGGAGTCGATGCAACGTGGTTCAAGACCGATAGAAAGGGAGCACTTAACCCCCGTTATCTGTAAACCATAAACTTCACACTTGGTGGACCGAGACTATTCTACGTTTCCTTTGTACACGTTTCCCTTCCGGTTTGCTGCACACGCGAAAACTGGAATCCGATTTCTCCGACGCCCGCGGATTGAAATCCTGTTTATCAAGAGACGTAACCGAACGAAACTTTTTCCGTGAGGAAATACGCGTCGATCTTTTTTTTTTTTTCGTGACACACGTATCGCGTATGTGGGCGCGAGTTTTGTCGAGAGATTCGTTAAAACAAAATAGCGTCGCAGTGCCATTTCGTTCTTGGCTGTCGAGAAAGTGCACTGACTCTTGGAACGATCGGGAGAAGTATTTCCAAAGGTGATAACGTCGCGAACCACTTTATTTCTATTTGTAAAACACTCCCGGTGCTCCTCGAGGAATGAAAAGATTCTGGGGGGAAAAACCGCTTCTTAACAATGCACGAATGAACCACTCGAAATACAAAACACGTTCCTTCGGCCTCTCGACCAGCCTGAAGGCGCACGAAAGGAAACCAATAAATCGAGCGAACGCAACGTTTCAAGGCGGATTACGTAAACCGCTACCTTCCACTAGCTTCCATTCATTCCAGAAAGTCCTCATATAGAATAGTTTATTCAATGCAATTACGCGATTTTCGCGAACAAAAGGAGGAAAATAAAAATTCTAGATCGCTGACGTGTCTTCGGAATCAATAATAGATCGATCGTCTGGACTTTTTTAACAATGTTCTTTAATTTTGCTATCCGTTGTTATTTGAGTTCATGAAAACCAATTTTGAATACAGGATATTCTGTTTCATGTAATTAAGGTTCTATATACGATCTAGAGATCTCAGACGTCGCACTTTTTCTTTCATAGAACATCACAGAACACGTTATGGTCAAAATAGTTGTATCAACTGCTTGTGTTTAACGTCTAATACGCTCTGTCACTCTGTTGACTTTTTTAACAACTCTATTCATAGTTTTAAGAGATCTGTCACACATGCTCTGCACTCACTTTAACGTTTTTCCACAATTGTTTACTATGTACACCCCCGCTGAAAAGTATGTGAACACTAACCGTTTTTATGAAATTTGTATACTATTATTGTTAGACGGTTTTTATTGTTAAATTCTGTTACGTACATGTATGTAATGTATTACTAGAACATTGTATACAACTACTTGAAAACAATAAAATTTTATTTTTTTCGATGATACTAATAATATAAAATTGGAACTGATTTTGGATTGATACGTTGGATACAGCTACTTGGAAACAATAGAATTTTATTTTTTCGATAATACTATATAATAATATAAAATTGGAATTGATTTTGGATTGATACGTTGGATACAATTACTGGGAAACAATAGAATATTACTAGAATACATTACATACATGTACGTAACAGAATTTAACAATAAATACCGTCTAACAAAAACAGTATACATAATATATCACAAATTTCATAAAAATGGTTAGTGTCCACATACTGTTGAGCGGGGGTGTACATTGCTTGTTCCTTTTGTATACCAAAGGGTTCTTTTACCCGTTAATAAAATTTATTATTATTATTATTATTATTTCAATTATATGTATAATACACCCGAAAATTATTATATATTTGTTTCGAGGAGGAAATATGAAATCTTCACGAACTAAACCAGCTAACTTTACTTTCTGAGTTCTATTAAATTCTATTATAAAAGCGTTTGATCTGGCGTTTTAGAGATAAAATTTAAAAAAATTGAAGAAGTGGAATTAATCGTTTTGGCCTGTGAACGACTCGCACTATGATTTCCAATCTTTTTTGTACATAGATGCTTCTTCGAAATTTCTAAGTGGCTTTGAAACTTTTCTTTAATGAGCTATTGAATATTAACTTCTTTCTAATGAAATAATGGTGCAGCTCAGTCCGTGATGATTTATTTAATTAAAAAAAAATCACCTGTAAATCTCGAAGACACGCTTATCTAAATAAATAAAAATGTCTCTCTGGAAAAAATAAATTGTACGAAAAATTTTTTAATACCTAACACACGGTTCGGAAGATAATAGTGTGCAAAACTTGAAATCCTAAACCCTGTATATGTATCTCTCTGTCCACATAGGAAGAAATCTATGATGCAATAAAAAAGAATAGGTTTGATCAATATCAACGTGGCACACTGTTCACTCGTAATCCTGCAATCTTTTTTGACTAGATTGCTCTCTTTTTGCTCCACTTTACTCCATTTTGTCGTGCTGCCCCTCGCGAAAATAGCCCCTTCAATTTACCGATAAGTCGCTGGGGCGACGGAATAAACGGAGTCTTTGTTATTTCGTAACTCAGAAGACAGGTAATTTACTCGCGACAAAAAGAGCAAAGAGCACGGTGGAAGGGGTATTGTTTGCTCGTGAATAAATCGCTTGGAGGAGTTTTCAGAGCCATTTAATAATTCTAGAACAACGCGCCTAACTGTTTCGAACTCGAGGGTGGACGTCGGACCACGAAATAATTTAATTTCCATTGAAAAGTGATACAATTCTTGCCCCGCTTCGAAGCGCTCGCGATAACAGGGCGAGGGAGGATTCAGTTTTCCGTTGCTCCTGAAAAATGAGTGGCCCTCCGAAATAACCTGTTCAATTAATTGTTCCGCCGATTGAACGGCAGCCATCCTTTCTTCCTACGCTTGTAAACGCCAGTAGGCGGTTGAATCCGAAGCGAAATCACCTGCAACGGGTGTAGGTCGATAAATCAAGGGCTCAAATAAATCAAATCAGTCAAGGGAACGTTGAAGCGAACGACGCGGCCGGTTCATTGCGTTCCTCGTTCTCACTCGCGCCACATTTTTACACGTCGCTGGTCAACGAAATAAAATTCAATCGCGGCTGTATTTCGCCCCCGCTCGACATTTTATAATACCGGTCGAACTTCCGCGATGCGGCTTATCGCGAACTCCTAGCTGCTTTCTTTACTGTCATTTCTTGTTATTTGCTGATGACCTAAAAATATTCCATTCTATTGATAGTAATTTAAGCCACTTACTCATCCAGCGTGATCTACTTAACCTAGATTTGTGGTGTAAACATAATCAGCTCAAGTTAAACTTATCGAAATGTTCGGTTATCCGTTTTTCTCGCCTTAGACATATTTCCATCTATGATTATCACCTTAATAGTACAATTTTACGTTCAGTGGATAATATTTGCGACCTTGGAGTAACCTGTTCATCTAATCTCTCTTTTTCCGATCATATTGTCAAAATTACTGGTACAGCGTTTAAAGTACTGGATTTCATATATAGAGCAGCCAGGTATTTTAAGAGACTTGGTACATTACGGACATTATATTGTTCCCTAGTTCGTCCTCACTTGGAATACTGTTCCATGATATGGTCACCATACCACAGGGTTCATTGCGTAAAAATTGAAAGTATTCAACACAAATTTTTGCACTTGGCTGCACGTTTTTCGGGTTGTTCCATGTCGTATGTTGATCATAGTTACATTTCTATCATGCTTAAGGTTAATCTTACGTCACTCGAGTGTCGTCGTCTTAGGTCTGATTTATTGTTTGCGCACAAAGTAATTAATGGTACTATTGACTGTCCGTATATTTTATCTCGTTTTAACTTATACGTACCTCGACCAGACTTAAGACGACGCCCACTTCTCATGCAAGAGACTCATCGCACACTATGGTCAATACAACGGTATCAACCGTATTATTATGCATGTTAATAATTTCTGCGCTAAGTTTGATTTCTTCTCTCCATTTTCCGTTTTTAAAGTTAGTGTAACGCGTAACTTAAGTACTGTTTAAGTATATTCGGTTTATAAGTTTGTTTATAATTCATAGTATATTATTGTACACTAGAGGGCTTTTATGCCCGTAAACATAATAATAAATAAATAAATAAATAAATAAACTCGCGCTACGGCAGAAAGCGGAAAAGATACAACCGATCTTCTTCTTTTTTTCTCCTTAATTCGATATTTTTTCCTCCTCCTCGACGAAAACCCCGTGTTCCCTAATCTCGAGAACTTTCGAAATTGTATCCAAGGTGACGGAAATGGATCGTGAAAATGGCGCGCCGTTTCACGCGGTTTCGAGCTTCGCCCTCGACGCGAGAATGAAATTTCACGTGCAATTATGCCGCAATCCCGACAAAAGTTACGAGGACATTACGCGCGCCTTGAGTTACATCCCTCGCCCCGATAAGTTCGTTTTATCGAACGATCGCAGCCGCGTAGCGCAGTCGCCCTCGATTTTCTGACGACGGTGGATGCGAGGGACGCGCAAAGTCCCCGGAATATTTGTAATCTCGTAACGCTTTTGATTGCGTGCGTGAAATTGGCACACGGTTACGCGCGTTTTACTACCTTTCCTACGCGGGTAGTTTTACAAGAGGGACATGTTCCAGTGGTTGTTTTGATTGTCGACGACTGCGAGAAACGAGGGACCGTTTCGTGAAAACTAGAACGATTAGAAAAGCGCGTAGAAAGTGCTTGGAAAATTTTGGTAAGCGTCGACAATTGTTTCGCGGGTATCTCTGACCATGTTCCATGCTTATTAGTCGAAAAAAAAGAAATTCGGGGATAACTTTGCAGTATTTCCTAGGCAGTTAGTGATTAGAAAGTTTGAAAGAAAAATTTTAGTATAATTTTCATATTTTTTTAGACATTGTTCCTACAGACTTACATTGATTAAGATCATTACAAATGTCTCCAATCATCCACATATTTTACGAACGATGGAGAAAAATACTAAAAACTTAAAATTCTTGTGTATAAAGTATTGATCAATTCACCAGAAAAAGATGAGAAAGAGTCGCCAAATTAAATAAAAAATATATCAGTATGCAGAAGATAAATTTGAATACTAACAAACTGAGACAAACTTACTCAGTTTCTCTCAACACAGAAATTTTCTAGCCGATGGAAAAATTATACTAGCAGGTTTTTTTTACTGTTAATACATTCAGGCGGAGTTTACTAAAAAATGTTTGGAAATTCAGCTTTATAAATTAAATCAGAAATGTTTAGATTCATACAATACTCTAAACAGCTTGAAATCGAATGTCTGAAAAGAATACGCTGCTGTCAAAATTATCCATTTATAATAATTGTGTGACCTGCATGAATTATAATAAATAATGAATATTGCAATTAAAATAAATAGTCCGTAAATAGAAGGCCGAGAAGGAGTAGGAACACAAAAGCTGAAACTGAAAGCGACACGTGTACTCGCGAACCAATAGGACGGCGATGTCTACGGTGCACCGTTAATCGACGAAAATTATCCGTAATTAGCTCGTGCTTCGTTAAAGCATCGCTTGTTCGACTAAACGATTTAACGGATTCGTCGACGAGTAATTATATTTTACAATTTTCCCCGAGAGCTGGATAATGGAATTCCATTGTATTTGGAACGAGCGTTGTGTATTTCTGTCGGAAAGCGAGCGAAAAAGAAATTCTGGTGATATTGTCCGATTGATTTTACACGGTCTGGAATTAACACTGACGAGTTAGCATAAAGCCAGTGCTTGGTGCGGGTTGTCGCGTGCAGGCAGTATGTAAATGTTAAGGGGTAGAACGTGGTCGTGGACAGTGACTTTGCGTTCAAAAAAAAAAGTAAGAGAAATCTCGGCGCCGCTCCGGCTACTCACGACCCTCCTCCACCTCCGCGCGGCATTTTATCGCTCTCAATCGATCATGTATAAGCGGCGTAATGACCGAGCTGCTGAACAAGCTTAAACAAAATAACGCTCTTTATAATACAAAGCGTCGGCACTTTACCGTGCATTTAACCCATGAAACCGCGCAATCCAATGGAGAATTTTCTTCGCGAGGTTCGCTTTAACCACTGTCCGTTGCCGATGTCGGTGTCAAAACACGATTAAAACGAGTGGATTACATGTTTAGACAGTGGCGAGCGAAATGAGATAACATCGCGAACGCGGTAAGGTAGCATCGATTCTCGAACCTGATTCCGTCTGTCTACTTTCGATTCGTTAGTTCCTACACTGAAGCTTATCTTTCGTAATTTTCCTCGATGAATAGATCGAACGAACCCTGGAAATAGGTATTTGCGCGCTGCTTCTGGCAATTAACGGGAAATTCGATTCGGCCTTTTGATGCGACCCGGCAGTACGTTGTTGGCCCGGTTCTCTCCGGGTATACAAAAGTATCGACGCGACGCGACGCGACGATTCGATACGCTCGCTGGAGCTTCGTGTCGTTCAGCGAACCATTTGCGTTACTTTTCCTAGCTAGTTATTGGCGATTACCCGTAAAATACCGCGTCACGCTGCCTGGAAAGCGATTGATCTGCTCGACCTAGCCAGCTCTATAAAATAATTATTTCGTTTACATTATTCGCAAGCGTGCTTTATAATTAGCGCATTTGCTTAACACCTTCGCTGCTGCTTATGCAACGTTTCCATCTTTAAACCAATTTCCGATTAATTAATTTCTTTAAAGAAACCGTGGCGTTCTCGCAGTCGAGTATAGCTGTTAGTTGATCTTAATTAAGGGAGGTAGGTACAATTACCAAAGAGAAATTTATTCTTTTCCTTTTTTTAACGCTTCCAGACTTTAGACGGTTTTTGATTTAAGTACATTTACACAGAACAGTTACCTCATGTTTTATCGATGTAAGTAGATACGATTCTTTAACTCATGAAACGCGACCAAAGGGGTATCGAACGACGGGATCGAAGCAAGTGCAGATTAATTAACCGAATGAAGTCTAAACGGAAGGTAGATACTCGGAGAGTCGGAATCATTTAATATCGGGGACCTAGTAAATTACTATTTTCGCAAAGTTACCCGCGACCAATCGCCTAGCTCGTACGTAAATCCGAATCCTGGATTGCCAACGCGAACATCTCCCCTGAAATACGAGTGGGCGTAATCGTTACGTAATTGAAGACGCTGCGCGAACGAGCATCGTGACGAGAAAATCCAATCCCTTCGACCGCGGATTAATGAACCCGCCGATAATGAAATTATAAATTCCAAAGCGAGCGCGTCGCTCGGCTCCCGACGGAGCGTTTAGAAAATAACTGGGTCTGGGACAACTCTGGCCGGGATTTATCGCGTCACGAACTGTCCACGTGGTACACGCGAACCCTGACATCCTTCAGTTCCTCCTCCTCCTCCTCTCGATTAAACCTAGCGAAACCTTCGAAGTGGCCCCATTAAGGGAGACTCGTTGGCACACGGAGAGACGCATAAGGCGCAGCCAGTTCTTGGCATCGCGGCAAAAGCGAGCGAGAACCGGCGCGGCGACGACGACTCCGAGGGGTTGGGGAAAAAAGGAACAACGAGGCGGACGGGACGCCGCGCCGGGAGAGGCGAAGATTCCTCGGAGGCACGAATTTCCTTGGCAAAACTCGCTCGCGGGATAGTACTTAGCGCGCGGATACCTCGAACCCCGACGACCCAGTTTCCGTCGAGATGCAGGCCAGCCGGGGCAAACTCGGGGGCAAGCGGGGGAAGGTCGAGATGGTGGTCCATAGGGAGGACTGCCAGGTCGACGCGTTAACTCGACGAATAAATTATCCGAGGAAGTTGTCGTGGTATTTATCGCGCTCGTCCTGCCGTCTGACACGAAATCACAGCCACCCCTCTTGCGAGCGCCCCGTCTCCAACACGGTTTATCGGCGACTGCCTCGTGAAAATCTTTCAGCCTTTCCAAATCTCAAGGACTTCGCTGTTCACTGCATATTTATCGATCTGTACTATTGGTTCGATTACCATGCATTAATTGGTGCGTCGAGAACCCTGCGATAGTTACGGTACATACAGTAGAGGAGAGTCGGGAAAACACGAACGCGAGGTAATTAGGAATAAAAATATTATACTATCTTAGAAAATCATGAACAGCTCCTCCTCTTGTCACGTGACAGCTCGTGTGCACGGTGTATTATACAGGTTTTACAAGTTCCCTCAGAAATGTGTGATCATTAGATGGAAGATCTGCTAGCCACCACTAGAGTGCGTCTGAGTAGAAACATCCATGGGGAACGCACCTATTGGTTCAGCGAGCTCAAATGGGGAGGAGACCGAGTGCTAGTAAAGCTATGGGATCATCTGTGACGTACTTCATTCGCACACATGCATACCATACGCGGAATTCTAACCATGACACCCCTAGCGGCGACCAGAGGATCTTCCATCTATTGATCACAAAAAATCAACCAGACAGAGGTGCTTTGCACGGACCTAAAGGACTGAGCGTACAAGTACATCTATAAGCAAGAGGGGTGAAGTTGTGAGCGGGGGGATTTGACTTGCAGCTATCTTGAGTGTTTAAATTAGTGCTGCCATCTATATGACGTCACGGCAACATTTAAAACTATACAATTGACTTACGTACATTCTAAGTCAATTGTGACTTGTGTAATAATTTTGTTTCTACGTATTTGTTATCATGAAGGATGTGTTTTGTAAAGTTATCAATGTTTTTATAAGGAATGTATAAAGTTTCGATGTGTAGAATAAATAACAACATACTTTACGCTCAGTCCTTTAGGTTAGGTCCGTGTATCCGTGTATCCTACAGACACTACACTAGTAATTAAAGTTGCCTATAGAGCGCACCACAGTTTTAACCACACAAGATGGCTAACAGTTGATACTCCTTCCGTCTTTTGCTTTCACCCCTCAGAATCATGCACAGTCCTTTAGGTCCGTGGTGCTTTGTCGGAACACCTCTATAATACACCGTGACCAGGCTTTAATCTGATCAAGAAACCTTTAGCTACGTTCAATTCTATTCGTTGTACACTAGGAATCTAACAAAGTCCATCAGAATCCATCTTGGAAGTCCAATGAATCAGACATAGATGTAATATTTTTGAAGAATTATAACTATTTTGTATACAATAAAAATTGATGATTTTGAAAGATTTCTGTAATGTAACCTACAGATACTACAGATATGAGGAACAGATGAAGTCCAAGCCTTTGTCAAACATCAGCGTTCTGTAACGTTGTTGAAAGGTTGGGTCACCTTGGAGACTTAAAAAAAATTCAATTCTTTTTTTGTCTTACATGATCATAACCCTTAATATCATCGACGATTGAAAGTTTCGAGAACGATGAACCGTGCGAACGCCTATACAGTAACCAACGTAACAGATGCATTCGCAGGGGCGAACGTTTAACTGGCCGCGTGCTGGCGAATTCGTGAAACCAACTGCCATCAATTTTCCATCTAGAATACGTATGCAGTCCACGTACACCCGGACCGTATGAATACCGTGCGATCAGTTTCGGAAAGAGTTCATGCCCGTTCACGTTTAAGAGCACTCTATAAGGTAAACATGTATTGATTCGAAACTAGCGACACGCTCGCGATAAAAGTCGGAATACAGAGGAGCCGTCTTAATCAAAGGAAATAAGACCGCGCCGGGATACGGCGCGAGAACGTTTGCTCGTTGATATATTTAGACTTCGTTCGCCGTATTCAGAGTCGCGATCCGAATGTTTTTTCCAAAACACGGACGAACGCACACGGTGACTAATTAATTAACGACTTAGGTCGTGGAAAAATATTTAATCCCATCGTGCTTTGTCACGGCTCCGCGATACAAAAGTTTCTCGTCGACAAACGAGAGATGGTCGTGTCACGTTGCTTCTGGGAAATCATCGATATTGGTGCCCACAGTGACTCATAAAATTCGGTCAACGATGATGCATCAGGTATGCCGTGACAATAACAAGTGCACGCGCGGTTTCGTTTCGAGGCCGCTAATTCCCCACGGATAAACGGGGCCGCAGCCCCGTCATTGTACCGGCGATGATCCCGCGAAAACGAATTCGACGGATTAATTAAACGGTAATCCGTCGATGATTGACCACGATAGGTCGCTTTTACGCTGGCTTATCTTCGCGTAAACGTTGCCGCTTCCCGTCAATTTCGAAACAATCGAAACCGCGACGGTAAAGGAATAATCCCCGATCGAACAACCGATAGTGCTCGCAACTATTGTGAAAATGCTGAATTTGCAACAACGAAAATATCCACGGGAACAATACTGTGTTATTTTGCGTGTGAAACGCGAACTAGCGTTGTAAAATTTATTGGCGAGTTTGGAAAACAGCTGAGGATTCGACAGCAAACTCGTGACACGAAAACTCATTTGCCCGGCGATCGAACGGTTTCGCGTACATAATTAGCCGTGTTTATTGCATAATTGATTGCGTTTAATAACGTCAACTCTGATTTTCCATCTGAAAAAGATCGAAGATCCCAACGAACCAATAACCTGTCGCCCCAGTATCGGTAAATGAAAAACAATGAACAGCAAATGAGAGACGATAAAAGCGGAGGAACGCGAGACGCTTTAATTTTCAGTCGGGTTTGATCGACCCCCGGTCCTCGTGTGAAACTCAAAACCGTCTCGTTCTTTTACGGCGAAACTGATTGCACTGAAAAGTGACCTCTCGTTTAATCTGCTCGCAGGACGGAATACAGGGAGATTGAATCGGAACCAAATTGCTTTCCGCCGTGGCCCGTTACAAATATTTAAAACACCTCGTCGCTTTGCCCTCACGTTCTTCGCATTTTCACTATCGCAATAACAAAATAAATCCACGGACGTCGCGTCGGTACGGGGATCGCCGGTTTGAATCCTCGGTTGATGCTATCGTTGTCGATCCCAAACATTTCTCATTTGCCACGTTATTTCTTTTGTTTGTCAATGAGAATTCACGACTCGTACTCTTTATATGCATATTGCAAAACAAGTTCTTTAAAAAGCAGACACTGCAAATAGCTGCCTCCAGCGTCCAGTCTTGTATCCAGTTTCCAGCCACCTGTACAAGTTTTTCAATACCTCTGCAAACTTGCAATACAGCAACATTTTGTCGTTTAGAACTTTCGAGAATGTTAACTGTGCAAATTTGGTATTTGTACATTTTGTTTTTATCACAAAATCGCTGATTTCCTAGAGTTTGATCAAATAATATGGTCCTGGTAATTCCTCGAGACAAGATCGTCAGTCCTAAGGGCACCTGAGTTCTTCCAGCGGGGTTTACCAAAGGGGCGAGTATACAAGAAAAAGTTTCGTGCGATTGCCACCTTTAAAGACTCCACACGGCGAAAGTTGCTGCCATTACCCAGTTCGCGTTACTACAGTTGTTCGAAATTTTTCAGAGGCGGTTACAAAAGCGCCTGAATGTTGTAAGCGGCTGTTTTCAACATCTGTTTGGGATGAACTAGTTTAGCAATGCGCCGGGTACGCATATGTAAATTCTCATAGGCGGATAAAAGTTAATGGCATAGTTAATGAAGAATTTGTGGGGCCCGTAGCGACGGGATCGTCCCATATTTTGTAAAGTGCGGAGGGTACATGTTATAGCCGTCCCCCAAGACATTAATACACGGGGGAAGGTTAACAGAGCCACTTTGCTCTTATCTGGGTATGGCTACGGCCGGTTATTATGCTTCCTTGAGCGATCGTTGCGGCTAGATGAACGTGGCTGGCATCGTCGAGTCCTATTAATCCGCTAAAAGGATTCGCTCCGGCTCGTAAAGTTGACACAAGTAAATTAGAAATTTATCTGGCATCGAATTTGTTCCCATGCTGCGCGACAAGATCGCGAACATCGCGAGATGCTCGCTGCATATGCCGAAAGATAGCTGAGATCGTCGGAAGAAGATGGATCTCCGGTTCCGAAAGTTACCCTCTTTGCGCGAGAGGAAACGACGTTTTCTTAATAGGGTTGAAAGGTATCTCGTACGAGCTGACCTCCGACTTTATTCCCAAGTCCTGGTAATCATCCGATACGAAAGCACCGCGTACTAAACCGTCGAAGCTGATCCGATATTCTCTTTTCTCGTGTTGAGAACCATTTCCAACCGTAAAAATATTCCAAACTCCGTAGGAAAATATTACTGGAGACCGCGTCGCAACATATACACGGGAAATTATTATTCTGATTTTTAAACGTAAAAAGAGAAAGCCTTTGCCACACTCGGAATGAAATGGACAAACTATAAAAAAGATCCACCGGTTTACGAGTTTACCGCCCTGAAAACAGCACCGCCGCTCTCCCCTATTTTGCTCGCGTAAATTCAACTCTGCTGACGCTTTTATTTTCTTCCTTCTCCCTCTCTTGAACGTATCCCGACGCCTCCGCTATCCAAGGGACATTTTGTTTCGTTCCGAAATTAATTTCTCTGCGTCGTTTGACCACCTACGCACGAATTGTCGTTACTCTTTGTTTGCACGCCGTGTATACGCGACCCATAATTTTTGCATACTTGTTTCTAGTACGTAGATCCTAGGTACGTGTTTTAATCAACACGGTAGCATCAAAGAAGCTCTCGCAATTCCACGAAAAATAACTGGCGGATGTGGAATCATTAGAAGTTCGCATATCAAGGATAAGGTTAAGCGAGAAGCTTATTTTCATGGTGTTCGTAAAAAGCAGAAAAACCACGTATTTTATTAATTTTTCGTGAGCAAGCATATTTTCGCGGAATTCCAGGCAAATTTAACCAAAAACTGAGCTTTTGTTTACAGGCTTTCAAGAAATTTGAACCAGAATTGGTTTGGTGTTATTATCCAAGTTAATTTATTATTAACCAGTTCAACTTTATCATTATAAATTATTTGTAACTTGTTCTAGTTATAATTGATTATTAACATCCCAGAGAATACTTATGAAAATCTCTAATACTTAATACAATTATTCATTAAGCCAAATTTCTAATTAAAGTAAAGTTTTGTCCATGTTACATACACAAAGTTAAGGTGACAAGCAACATTGAAAGCCTAAAAGTATGAGGTGAATCCAACATTTTTTAAAAATATAAACACTTAATAAAAAAGGAAAATATTTATACGAAACGTTAAGCAACATCTTAGCTCTGTTTTTATATTTTTTCTAGCCTTGTTTAACTGTATGTCAAGCGAATCTTTGTGAACTTGCATCTAGCAATAAAACTCACTGAAATACAAAAAGATAAAAAATTCATGTGCTAATTTAAACAAAATTCTCTCCAATGTAGCATACAATGAACTTTCCATATTTTGAACTACACAAATATACCAAATCTTGAACTTTAACATTTGTATCTTAGAGGGACATTTGAACTTTATAAACTTTAGGATTTGCCCTTTCTGCATTTCTGTTTCTCAGAAACAAAAAGTAATATAAAATGGAAAATAACTGAAAATGGACATTCCTTGTTCTTTCCCCTTATCCTTCATATAATGTTTTTCTGAAAGTCCATTTCACCAAGAAGAATTCTCGTCTCAAGAGTAAGAAAGTCACCGATATATCGCGTGGAAATCTTGGAAAAATCTTTAACTGAATTCTATCCACCAGTTGTGCAATCTAACGAGAGTTTCTCAAATTTTTTAATGAAGCTATATTGTTTCCTCTTATTTTACAGAAATAAGAGCTGAAGAAACTTTATCGAATGTTTCGTAGAAAAAAAGGGCATATTAGCAGGAATTTCTATATTTTTGCTTATTTATTTCCTTCAGAAGAAAGATACTACTCGCAAAGTTTTTAAGTAATTTGACATACCCTTCTCCTCTTAAAAAAAAAAAAAAATACAATATTAGTTTAATACATTTCCCAACATCTTCTCGTGAGTCTCGCTTCAATCCATCGTTAATGCACGCGAAAGATTTCGCCATACTTTCGAGGCATCTTCAATAAATCGAGGAGCGAGTTTCACGGAAAATTCAGACAAGTCCGCGATAAATTTCCTCGGAGATCGATCGCAGCCAGAGCATCGCATCCTAAGGTTCTCGCACGTGCGTCTACCTCGTGAAAATTTCACGAGCTGCTCGATGCTCGCAAGTATTATCAGCAGCGGCCGCGAGCATGAAAATATTTCCACTCGAAGTGAATTGCAGCCCGGGCCGCATAGACGGGCTGCGTGAAAGTCGACCTCTCGGTTCCATTCCGCTTTGTGTTCTTCCTCGAGACGGAGTCGGTTCGTTTAAGGATCGCGAACACCCATAATCACCGAGCGTATCCGTCGAACAACCCGGGGGGGCCCTGACCATTGAAACTTGGCGACTCCTTTTCGCGTTCGTGTGCAGGCGGCGGCTGCCCGCTCGTTCCTTTTCGCGAATGCGGGCGGACGGCGGAAAAAGCGGGCAGTCGGCACGGTGAACGCGTCCAGCCAGACATTTGGCAAGGAGAAGCGGGCATCCTTGCAGTGCATCATGCCGAATAGCCCACCCGGGAGCAGCGCCCGAGATCTTTATGTACCGCGTTTCTGGGCGTGGGGCCGACGGGGGATGGCAGTCAGTCGATCGCGGGCACAATGTATTGTTTTCGGATATTCCACCGGTTCATTCCCTTTTGTTCCGCGCTCCGAGCTATCCACTTGCGAACTTGGATACACGGGAGGAACAAATAAAGGCGAATTCCGGGGAGGCAGGACCGCATCCCCGAGATCCCCACCCTTCGCCGTGGATCTAGGTAGAAGGGGAGGCGTATTTACATTTTCCGATATCGCCGCGCCGCGTCGCCCTGCTTCCACGGATTTTAAAAGCTGTTTTAAGCTGTAGGAAATCACTGCGGGAGGGGTGACTTTATCGGGTGGAATGTCGCGGGTCAGCCGCGAGGTTTTGTCTCTCGTCCACGCGATACGAACCGAATCCACGAAAGCTTAACGCGGATTCTGGCGCGGATCTGGCTGCTGATTGATGATCGATTCATTTCTGACGTGATTTCTTGGTTAAAAAGAAAAAAAAAAGAAAGGTTTATATGGAAACCATCTTACACGGTTTTAGCTTATTTCTGGACGATAAATCTTCACTATCCTCTGACAAAGTGAATAGGATTTACTTCTTCCCGCTAATGCTGACCCCTTTCACCGCCCGACAATATTTTCCACTTTCCTCCCGAATCAGTTGGCACGATCGTTTCAAGGTTCCTTCTCCGCCCGGTATTCTATAAATCAAGTTAGAAACTAGCGCTATTGTGTCGCGCGTTACGCATATAATTCCAGCGAGCTTGGAACAATTTATGAGAGCGTGTGCCGCGCTGGAAAATCTCGGACAACGTAACGTGCGTCGTGGAGAAAATGAAAATTCGTGTCGGCGAATGGTGACGGTCGCGAACCGTGCTGTTTATTACGAAAACAGAGGGAGCAGAAATACTTGCAAAACGTCGCCAGGCTGAAAAGGAAGATCGAAACGCAAGGCCATTTATAGCCAACCATAATTTTGTTTTAGTAGCTAATGAATAGAATTTGTTTATTTTGCTTAACAGAACTTCCTTTTTTAAAAGAATTTAGAAACTCTTGTATATTTTTTCGAATAAGTTGCGTTCGCGAATTTCTGCCTCGTGAAGGACTGACGATAATACAGTAAGAGAAATCATGCTTTTAGTAAGACAATAAAGGGAACTGCAGACTGAACAGAGAGATGGAATGAATGACGACAGAGGTCGAAGTTTGCGAGTCGCGATCGCGGCAAAACTCGTTCGAAACTTGAGTACCTCGCGAATGGTAGTCCGTAATGCTATCCGCTACTTACTCCGCGCAATAGTCTTGAATTTTCGTATCTAAAGGGTCATAGAATTTCGTCATTTGAGATCGAACTTGGATAACGGAAACGTAAACGAGACTCGCAGCACTTTTCACCTGCCTACCTTCTGCTTGTCGCTCAACAGATACTTCTTAAACACTTGAAATCCAAATTTTTGAAGTTTTAAGTTAATTGTTGCTAGCTTAAAAAAATGTTTAACGTCTATTTCTTCGCAATGAAAAACAGCTATAAAATTAAAAAGACGATTAAACTGTGAAAAATTAAATGTTCTACGCTCGTTTTAATTTTCTGTAAAAAGTTCTAAAAGGTAATAAAAATATCTTCTTTTGTGTAACTCGTCTAACAAGGGGAGGGCCAGACATTCGGGTCATCGATTCGAACGACACTTTATGAGCATATAGTCTTTGATGTGTACAATAAACTGTGGTTGTCACTCGATGCGCTTCTCAAGCGTTTTCGAGAAATAAATAATTGAATTTCGTCACGCCGTCGTTAGTTCGATACCCGGTGGGTGTAATTTTTTTTTTCTTTCCTTTTGACATTCATTATTTTTAAATAGCAATTAAGTTTCACTACTTTTTTTAAAATTCCATTATATTCAAATTAAAAAAGAAAAAAAATTACACCCACTGGGGATCGAAATAACGACCGCGTGTCGAAATTCAATTATTTATTTCTCGAAAACGTTTGAGAAGCGCATCGAGTGACATACACAGTTTACTATACACATTAAAAACTACATGCTCATCAAGTGTCGTTTTGATCGGTGACCCGAATGTCTGGCCCTCCCCTTGTAAGTTCCGAATCCTCGAATCATTTTCAAAAAGATACAGGCACGTACTATACAGAGGTGGTAAGTTATCGCTGAATTGAGTCAGTTTGATAATCTTCAATGACACAAAGTATCGTTATTAGCCGAGTTGATTACATCTACAAGCCCATCGCTTGACCAACTTAGTCGATGATGACAATTTGTATGATTGACGGTAATCCAATTAGTTCGATTCGTCGGTATCTCACAACCTCTGCTTAATAGAAGATACTACACTTTTTGCTTCGAGTCGAATATCCTGCCGAGGATTCACTGTTATGTTTTTTGTGCAATTTCCACCTTCCACATCCAAGAGTTTGGAAGCAGATCCCTCGTTAATTGGAGGTCGAGGGAACAGGATTCGACATATAGGGTCATCCACGTATCTCGGAACCCGAGCCCATTTATAATCATGTGTACGAGTTCCGAGATACGTGGATGACTCTGTATATCGTATAATCTCTAGAAAGGATATAAGAAAATTGGACTGAGACCTTGCTCTGAACGACCTTCATTATGGTCGACAAATTGATGTAAGAACAGACTATCTTTTTCTGAAGAACTCTTTTTGAAACATCTCAAAACTGTAAAAATATACGTAAGTCAATTAATATTTCTGATCTTTTACTCCAGAATTCTTTTCCAAAAATTTACTTGAAACTTCGAGAATATATTCCTCCATGGAACACACTCATATTTCATGCAACCCTGCACGAGGTTTCTAACATTTAACCCATCATAAACTTGTCTCCGCCTTTGTGCAGACTTTCGGAAAGTCTAAAGGTTGGCTGCCAACCTTTTTGGCTACTTTCTTATATCCTTTCTACGGACAATAGAAAAATGAATTCGACACGTCGGAAATTCTGACCATACATATTCTCTAAATCTGAGATTAAAATTTCCACCAAGATTGATCGGACCAGCAAATTATTTTTTATTTTTAAGCGTAAACTACACAAAGTGAAATTTCTGTAGTTCCCTGTTAATTATTTTCTACTTATTACGTGTAGTTTTAATTAGCATGTTTGATATACAGGGTGTTTGAGATAGTATTGCAAAGATTTGGATAGATTACGTGAAAACAAACAAAAAACTCAACTCAACTCTTGGGTCAAAAACTCAACTATTTTTGAAAAAAACTGTCACAAATATTTAAGCTTCCAACCCCTATAATTCAAAATAGGAACGTTTTTCGTAAGCAATTTCTTCGCTAAGATAAAGATTGCGATCTCATTAATCCAAGAAGGTTTTAAACGGTAATTTAGGGGGTTAGAAAAATACTATTTTTTCGCGATACAAGGTAACAATATCATAAATACTGTATTCACTGGCTTAACGATATTTGCAATCTTTATCTTATCGAAGAAATTGCTTACGAAAAATGTTCGTACTTTGCAATACTATCCCAAACACCGTGTATAACTGATATGTTCCTATAAATATATGTCCTATAAAGTCATATAAAGATATGTCCCTCCAATTTTCTAAAGATATGACACATGGAACTATGGAAATTTCACGGTCTGTCTAATCCACCTTTTCGATCCACACCCGGGTAATCGCCCTCGTTTTGTCGTGACCAGTCGAATCGTTTTGCTGATCTACAACCATTTTCGATCGTCTTTTTAAACGATTCCTGCCGCAGACAGTCCGGTGAATAGTTTCCGGCTGACGATGCTCCCTGTCGTAAGCGCGCCGCAGCGAACAAGTTCCTAACTCGTTCGCCGTATCGTTCTTAGTTAGCCGACAGCCGAACTTGAATCGGAACACGTCTCAACATCAAGATTCACTGGCAAAGGGATCTCGTAATTTGGAGTTTTCGTACACCGCACGATGGAGTTCGCTTTAAGCGCGGGCAAGTGGCCGAAAAGTCCTTAACTCGATCGTTCCTTAATTCTCTGCTCTCTCTCTCTTGGCTGAAAATTCACCTTACTCCTGTGTCGCCGGAGAGACTGTCAGGCTCTGGATCGCGGGGATAATTAATCGACAATCGATCCCTCGGCCTGCATAGTCGCCGGCGTCCCTCGCGAGCTTCCTCGCGGCCGACTCATAAATTACGTTGTGCTCGCGACGCACGCGTGTAACTTGGTTATTTTTCGCGACGGTGAAATTTACGTTCAGTGTTTGCGCAGTGTTTGCTATTTGCTGGGAACCACCGTTCCCCGTCGGCGTCCACCTGCGAGCTCAAACGGCGCGCGCTTGACGCCGTTTGTTCTGTCCCTGTTCCGGACCGGCTTCATCGCCCGTGTATCCTTGCGCGGCCAAATTAGACGAACTTAATCTGCGCCTTGTAACGAAGTGGAACTTTTAGCCGGCAAATATACCGCGAGGGAGGAGCGATGTTTGCGCAGCAAATGGGGCTTTGTTACGTCGTAAATGTGGGAATATTAGTATTCTGTCAGAGCTCGAGGGGGGGTTCTTAACCCGGTTTATTTGCGCCACTCTTGCGGCGCGCCCGCGTGCAACGGCGAAAGAGGAACTGCGCAAGTTTGATTATAAACAGCGTAATTAAAGCGGCCATCAATTCGAAGACTCTGTAACCCCGACGAAAAGGAAGGCGTGTCGCGGAGCGACGGTTTGGAGGATCGCGAGTCGAACATGAAAACACAAATTCTTCGCAAACGAACCTCGGGCATTCGCGTTGCGAAATTTAGGGAAATAGATCAAACGCAGGCGAGGAATTTACGAAGAAAGCTCTGTTTGAATAATACATGAAAGGCAACGGCGAACTATTCAACGCGTTTAAATGCGTACTACGATTTATAATATATGCGGATTGTGCGAAATGCGCGCGGCTAAGCCAGGAAAAATTAAACGCTACAGAGCGAATTTTGGAATTCCGAGGGGCTTCAAGATATAATTTATTAGCCGAAGTGTCGTCAAAGCGATTCCAATAGCTATCGTTTCAATCGCGCTTACAACTAATCGCGTTCAATTTGGATTCAGGAGCGATACGAACCCGTAGGCGTAGTTAGGCAATAGATCTTGAATTATTAATTAGAATCCAATGGAGCGGCGGTCGAGACGTCGTATTAGCGAATCAAATTGGATGCGCATGCGTCGAAATTGAAGCGTGAAAGGCTACCAATGACCTATCATAATGAACACAAGGTATTACCTGTATCGGATAAATTAACCACGCCGTTCCTGTACGCTGTTATGCATTGGAATTACCATGTCAAAGCTTCCGGGAGACGAAGTCCGAAAGCAAATACATTCGTTATTGTCGAACATGTATTTTACAAAATGTTTTCGGCTTTTCCTGACAAACTGGGACCATAAACTGCAAGGAAAAATCGGGGGAAAACGTTGCATGAAGTTTGACTGCGAACGCTTTATTACAAACTGGAGAACAAATATTCGAAGCAAGATAAAATATTTAAATAGCGAAGGATTTGTTGTTGTAAAGTATGCAGAATCAATTGCGTTTACTTCGGCTATATTTGTGCGACGCTTTCTATTTGTAGACCAGCTATGAACACAAAATATGAAGCCATTAATTATTTTTCGTTTAGGTGCGATAACACGATTTGTATTCTTGGAGAGGATACTCTTTTATCAAAATATTGATATACGTATTTATAAAATAATTGGAAATGTTTTATATAAAGTAATGGTATTAGGTTATTGAATTAGGTAATTGTGTATTTCATATATTTTTGGTCAGAGGTTTAATAACTGTCGAAAGCATGAATTAATGAGTAATCTAAACGAGGGTACATATAGAAATTCCATACAGTTTCCATTACTGCTCTTTTCGTGGATGAAATAATTAATAGAGGAATACTTTCTTTTCACTGACCTAATACTTGGGAAAATTTGTTAAAAAATGCAGGACTTATTGTTAATATTTTCATCAACAACTGCCCATTTAAATTCTCCTTCTTATGAATCTATTGTTCTTGTACTTTCAAAGAGTATAGAACGGACAGTAAATTCAGCGGAACCTGAAAAAACTCGCCTATTTCTTCACATAAAACACATTCAACGGAACCTGTAAAGACACTCTTAGCCAAAGCATACAATATCTACATAACGAATGTTAATTATTAATCCTAGCAGATTCCTCTTTGAAAATAAATGTATAATTATTTTTAAAATTATCGTACCACTATGAATATTTTAATATAATATTAACCCTCGGAGTGAAATTAAAAATCCTCCAAAGTTGTATTTCTATGGAAGAAAGTTTTTCAGCAACGATCGTGTAATGTAGCATAGACTGCAATAAGTATTTCAAAAGTTCAACATTTTCAGACGTCTAATAAAACCAAAAGATTTCGTTCGCACTCAGTTTACCTGAAGAGAAGCAAGAAACGTTTTGCTGTTTCATATTTCCTTAAAAATTATATAAGTTATCAAGAGGAATAAAATACGATTGAAAGAACGAGGAAAAAGGTTCGGGGAACCCTGTACAGATAAACTTACAACAAAATGTTTGCAGCTGAATTTCACTTCACACTCCTCCCTTACTTTCACTTTCAGATACAGGGTGTAACAAAAACGTTGCAGTTTCTTCAAAGGGGTGATTCCTTAGGTGATTTTGAACAACTTTTTCATTAGCGAAAATGTTAGGTGAGGCTTTGTTAACGAGTTATTGATGAAAAACACCGACCAATCAGGGAGCGAGTACAGCGGAGTAATGATGGCGCGAACGACGCCGGACCAATACTACTCACAGCTGGAGCACGCGTTAAAATTCATCTACTGTATACGTGCTTCTATTGGTCGGTGTTTTTCGTTAATAACTCGTAAACAAAGCTTCACCTAACATTTTCGCTAAGGAAAAAGTTGTTTAAAATCACCTCAGGAATTACCCCTTCGAAGGAACTGCAACATTTTTGTTACACCCTGTATAGTCCCAATGCGTCGAAAGAGTGAGAAACACTTTGCGCATTAAATTTTATCAATGAAAGTTAATCTTCCCACTCGCTGATCGAAGGAAGAGCGCGCGGAAGCGATCGCGCTCGTCGCCCGTGTGATAGAAACGTGGCCGTAAACGGGAGGCGGCGAAGAAGCCGTAGAAAGTGCGAAACTACGGGGAAACTATTCCCGAAGGGAAGCGCGTAAAAGCGAACGATTATGATGAATAGCCGGGACACGACGGCAGCTTGCAGCGTTCGACGAGAAAAGCGTTCCTTCGGCGCGGTCTTGCCGGGAGAAATTTATCAACGGCGAAACTTCCCTAGATAACACATAAACCTTTCACTACCGTGGCTGGCAAATAGGGGCGCGGGGGCGGGCAAATGAACCGACAACCTTGTGTTTTATGCGTAGCTTCGCTCTTTCGTGGCTGCTAGTTGGCGAAAGGGTTCATTTACAGCCCGTCGGTCGCGTTACCATCAAATATTGAATGGTCCCCGCTGGATGGCGTCTGAGCGAAAGTGGCGAGCTTCGTGCCATGGGTTCTAACTTCCCTTCTGAACTATCAGTTAAATCGAGTCCGTCAAGATTTCTATCTTCTCATTTCCGATCTATTTACAGTGTAGGGTGAAATTGGTGAGCTGCATTGCAGAATTAATTATTATCTACAGCGCGTACAAGTGGTAAGCCGCAATGTAGAGTTAATTATTATTTACAAGCGACGTTCGCGTGCAACAATCGTGTACAGTATTCTCGACGAAGTGAAGAGGTCCATCGACGAAGGAGACGCGCGCAAACGCGAACGAGGAAAATTGGGAAATCATTGATCACGCACACACACGCAAGGTGCGCAATGCGTCACATCATTTGTCGTTAAAACAATAATACACAACGGTACAGATAAACTCAATTTCGGCTGGCGTCACGGTGGATACATATCGACTGGGACGCCGGTAACGAATTGTACCGATTGTATCTAGTGTCTCGACCGCATACGTTAACATAATTAAAAATCGGGGACCGCAATCCCCCCTTCCGCGTTCAGTTTTGACGAGCGCAATTAATACGATCCTTCACGGTTACATAGCGGGGTTCGTTGAAATCCCCAGACACCAGCGAAATGGCTTACGGCAAAGGGGAGTGGTCTTGGTAACGGCTCCCGAATTTAATTCCGGCTTTAATAGACCCGAAAGCGGTTATAATACTGTCGCTGACCATCGAATTAGTACCACTCAGAATTTTAAACGAAAGCTGAGAGATTTAGGAAAGCTTAGAGCAAACCTTGACACTAAAGTATACTTATTATTAAACTATTCCTCCCGCTTTCGTTTTTTGATTACACTATTCTTTCTGGTATACTCTGCGTACACTGTTTTATTGCATCTTTTATTTTCTCTCTTGGGTAAACAGGTTCTTGTTAGACTTTAGCCAATACAGGATTTATATAGTTGTTACATTTATCTAACTAAAAGAAACAGAACCTATTCATCCCTGTCTTCTGTGTATACAGTGATAGAATCAAGATAAATATGTCCTAATTAAATATAGTTGGTTTCCACGTTCATTGCGTTAGTAAAGTTCAAGCTCACAAGCTGGTTTTCAACTTCAGAATAAGTATTCGTAAGTTTAGATAATCTACTTACAAGTATTTCGATATTAGAGTGAACTGATCCTCTTCCAAGCACGAATTAGGTCACAAGAGTCAGAAAGACATATTCTTTCACTGAAATTTTTGACAATTCAAGAAAATTATTCAGAGCTTTATTGTATTACTGTACAATTAAATTTTACCCGAAAACTACAATAATGATTCTCGATAGTAGGTAAAATAAGTTATTGTAGGGTATGAATTATTATAATTCTCGCAATGTATTATTCTGAATGCTTTCCGTCATTTACGTTCTTGTATTAACGTGATACCAAAGACTTTTTTTCCGCATTTTTCTAGCAAAACCTGAACACCGCGACGGTAGAATAATTCGCCTTTTGAAACAATCCCTTGTTTGGAAAGTACCCAAAACTAATTCACCCTCTTAATAATAAATGCCTCTCAAACCGGAAGGCGCGTCTGACCAATGACGTGCCTATTCTACTGGAAACTAATCTTACAAAGGCCAAAGATAATCTTCAGCTCTGAACGCGGTTCATCTCTGAAATTAATTTCCTATTGACTTTTCTGCTGTCGGCTAGTAATTACTCTAATTAGTAATATATTTGCGTTTGCCTCCTCATCCGCATGCAGTAGGCACGTTCCTATGCACATTCAGCTAGTTACTTTATCATAATGTAAGCAACCGAAGGAGATTTGCCATTCGTAGTCCAACGTTACAGTTAGAAGAATGTAATTCTCCCAGGTGGTTCTAATTCGACGACTAAGAACTGGTTTGCAGCTATAACTTCGGTCGCGATCGAGAAGACGGATTCGATTCTGTCGCGCTCCCAGGCGAACGTTCGACGCGCCTCTCTCTGTTAATCTACGCGACGAGGAGCTGTCGCGGTCATACGAGCACGCATTAATGTCACTGGCGGTCGGTTAATTGATGACGTCATAATTATTATGCACGATTATGTAGCAGGAGCCGGCGGTCGTGTGCGGCGGAGACATCGAGTTGCGGACTTCGGCGATATACTGCCCGCGGCGCGGCGGTACGTGCCGCGTGTACAGGCGCGGTCCAAACGCCAGGATCGTCGGCCTCTGCCTCGGATTTATACCGGGGCAAATCAAAATTTAGCGTCGGCGTGGGGTAACTTCCCTGACGCGCCTCGTAACTCAGCCGAGACGATAATGTGTATCTTGGTACCGCAGCGACGCGAGATGAGTGGCTCAGGTTCTGGGCGGCCGTTGCGCCGCAATAAATCAATCAACCGAGATCAAGGCAACCCGCGTTTGCTCTTCAATATAGTTTCGGATGCTGCGCATTCGGTCTTGCGGCTTAACCCCTCTCAACGCCGGGTGACGGGCAGCGTTCGTCATGACAAAATCGTCCCATCGAGCGCCGAGCAACGCTCGTCTTGCAAGCTGTAGCGTTGGCCCCCAAATTCTGATGTTTAACAAACCTTATTACCAGCGCATCTCTAAGGACATAGATAGTTAATTTCTGCTGTACGTCGGTGAACGTTTGATCGATTATAGCTCTGAATGTCAACGTATTTCCGAAAGGGTGAAACGCTTTTAAGGACTATCTTTGCGAAGATGACGCGAGATTCGAATTACTTGTTCTTCGGACATCGATTTTCACGCCTCTGTATGTATACAAGGGGTTCGACAACAGGTGTCAGATATTTTGAGGCTTGGTTCTACACGCCGAGGTAAGACGAAAACGAAGAATAAGAAAACTGTGTTCGGGGCTTCGCTTCAGGATTATTAATTATAAATCTGACGCGATGGACTTATTTTAAGGTAGATGTCCCAATTAGTGCCACCTTAAGGTTATAACGGAACTTCATTTAATCGTTTTACGCGTTGCATAACCTACAAATCGTCAGAGTTTGGAACAGAATATTATTTAATATAATGATAATAATAAAATTTATTAACGGGTAAAAGAACCCTTTGGCATACAAAAATAACAAACAATGTACATAGTAAACAATTGTGGAAAAACATTAAAGTAAGTGCAGAGCATGTGTGACGAATCTCTTAAAACTATGAATAGAGTTGTTAAAAAAGTCAACAGAATGACAGAGCGTATTAGACGTTAAACACAAGCGGTTGATATAACTATTTTGACCATAACTGGTTCTATGATGTTCTATGAAAAAAGAGTGCGACGTCTGAGATCTCTAGTTGGTATATAGATCCTCAATTGCATAAGTATTTCTGGACAATCCATAAAATTATTAAGTACCCTATAGACAAACGAGACATCAAACATAGCACGCCTCCTTTTCAAGGACATAAGATTAAGTTTTGATTGTATTAAATCATAATCGTGATGCATTATTGGCATGGGTTGTCCCATATTCCCATATGATAGGCGGCTAGGCGGAGAAACTTATGTTGAACTCTTTCTAGCATGTTAATGTTTGTACTATGATACGGAGATATCTCATGTATTAAAAAAAATACTTCTATACATTTAATATGTACGATTGATTAACAAATAATTAAAATCTGCGAGGAATCCTTATGTCCCTATAACTGCTACCACAGCAATCGTCTTATACGTATGACTGCCACCCAATAAGTGTCAGTCCCAATAACTGTGACTCGATTACTGTCATTCTCTTTTACCGAAATCTGATTAATAGCTGCAAATTCAAAGGAAATTAATAATCCGAGATATCATTATTATATTTTTGCAAATAAATCATTTATTTGAAATTTTTACATCAACATAACGAATACAATCAATTACAGTTACAATACAATACAAACATTTATTTTTGCAAATAAATAATTTATTTCAAATTTGTATATTAAAGATAATTTATTTATTTATAGAATTTAATAGATAACCAAATATTACAAACTAAAACACATAATTAATTATAAATACATTGAGGAATCAGGAGATACGTTTTTGAGGTTAGAATTCGACAGTGTTTCACAGATGACAGTCATGCAAACATTTTCTATATGTCTCGTTTTCTTGTCCCGAATACTGATGACAGAGATAGGGACAAGTTGAAAAATATTGTCCCAAATGCTGTCACCGTTAATTATTATAGTATAGCAATGAATATCACTTATTTTATTCGTCGTATCATTAAAGCAATTTTTACATACCTTAATAATTCACTTTATACAGCAGATATAGGCTAGATAATAAAAATATGGCTCTTTCTGCAGTATGCTCTTGGCGCCACTTTCTACTTACGTGGTCGCGTTTCTAACGTTCGCTTTCCTTCTTTAATATTAATTTTTTCTTTGTTTTCATGTAAATAAAAATTTTAATTTAATTATAAAAATTTTTTGTATGCCATTTTGTATACGTTACGTTTTTATGAAGTAAAATAAATTAAGTGGCCGTAATTGGGACATCTACCCTACTGCTTAAGCGTCTTATCCAGGTCTGATACATTACTGTCAGTGACTACTAATAAGTTAATTAATGAATCTACTTATCTTGCTGTAGAACAGATGGAATAGGAAGATAGTACTGTAGGAAGTAGGTTATGAAAATAGTACACTTTTAGCAGAGCGTGGTTCACTGGTTATATTAAATACGCCTTAACTCGTACAGGGACACTATAAGAATAAATACAACAGTAGCACACGCGTTGTCGCAGAATCGTCCCACAGAGAGGGACCCAGATTGACAGCTTCTTATATAAACACAAAAGTCTGTTAGTAAGGAGAAATTAAATGGATAGTTTTGGTATATGGAAACATTTGAACTTACAAACTAAAGCCAACAACTGCAGAAGGGTCCTCCAAAATTGTATAAAAAGTCTCTTTAAGATCAAGGTAAAGGTAAAAACTCATAACTCCTAAACAAACAAAACTCCTTACGCGATTTCATTATTCTTGATTTTCGTCTGATTTTAGTTTGCAGAATCATCCTCTAAAATTTGCGACTTGCGACTGCGACAAACATTGTTAGTGAATATTGCACATGAACATACTAGCATGTTAGTAAACAGCGTTATTTGCAGTTGTTTGAATTTTGAATTATATAGCTGTTTGAAATTATTAGCTTTTAGAAGACAGTATGGAGCCGGAGTTAGACAGTATCAGCCTTTAGGAAAACGATAAGAAGTTTCAAATTTTTCGCGGTTCTGACACGGATTTTAAAACACAATACTTCTGCATTTAGGAATTAAGTTCAGTGGTGGAATCTGAACACCCCGAATTCCCTCAAATTTGTATTGTATACGTGAAGCAAATTCGAATGACTTCAGACATGCTTCGAAACTTAAAAGTGTTGAAAGTTCTGATAAGTCTATAGTCGTTAAGATTTCGGTACGTCTTGAAAGTCTTGATCTTTGTGAGACTCTGGAAACTCTTAATAGGTTCGGAAGTCTGCAGAGTTCGGATCGGTTTTGGTAGCTTGATAGTATTCAATACTTCACAAGATTTCTGATTGGCTTTAAGATATTGACCAAGGTTCAGAATATTCAAATTATCATAAACAGGCCTATTTGCTATTTACTAGTTATTCGTTTCTACAACTTGCACTTTATGAAAATTTTACTTTTATTGCAGTTGTATATTCTGTATACTAGATTACGTAGAATACTATATTTTTATTGAATAAGAATTTTATTGAAAAATTATCGTTTCACAAATTTTATCAAATCATAGCAAAACATTTTTTATTTCGTCTCCTGCACAGATATTATTATAGATAAGCAGAACGAGCCACAAAAACGGGCAAAGGAAATAAATTAATTCATAATAATTCCAACCTTCTGGGATTTTCTTAATATTTCTTGTCAATCAAACTACTTCAATAAAACTAATCAGAAACCTCATAAAGTATACGGGTGTTCGGCAACGTGTGTCAGAAATTTCAAGGGATGGTTCTACATGCCAAAATAAGCCGAAAATCAAGAGTAACGAAATGGCGGTAGCAGCTTTGTTTTTTAGTTATTAGCATTTTAAAAAGTGGGTGAAAAGCGCCCGAAATATGGCATTCCGTGTGGCATCCCTAATTCAAAACGCGGGCCCTCTCACTCAAACTTACATTCATTCGATCCTTCTTTAAAATAATTAATATATCGATCCGCGAAAACAGCTGTGGTTTACGTTACACACACATCTTCGTTTATACGGATAGCTCTACACACTATATATAGTCCGTAAAATTTGACATATGCCACAGGGATTGCTGTTTTAGGCGGTTTTCGCCCACTTTTTCAAATGCTAATAACTAAAAAACAAAGCTGCTACCGCCATTTCATTACTCTTGATTTTCGGCTTATTTTGGCGTGTAGAACCATCTCTTAAACAACCATCCCGTTGCCGAACACCCTGTATACTCAAGACTACTGATCAAGAATTGAAAGCCTATCGCCGCTCCCAGAGCTTTCGAATTCATTTCCACTTTCGATGCTTCCAAGGCAATCAAGATTTTTAAGACTTTGTTAACTTCAAAAGCGACGAAGACTTTCAAGACGTACCTATCAATACTTTAAATTAATTCAAGACCTACCAAGATTCAAAGTTCGTCAAGACTTCTAAGTTTCGAGTCATGTTTAAAACAATTCGAAGTGCTTCAGATTGAATCGCTCGTCGATACCGTGCAACAAACTTCTCCTCGCCAAATTCGAGTCAGCGCTGGGTCACCGCGACGATTACGGCAACTGGCGAAGAATAGTGGTCAGCCAGCAGCCTGATTTACACCTTATTGTTAATTCAGAGGCGGTGGAAAAGTTGGACTGAATTCTGTGTGCGGCGGCGCGTCGTTAATTGAATTCCCGCACCGTTTCGTTATTTTCCGTGTCGTCCACGAATTGGGTCATTCCGGGGGAGTCACGGCGGCCGCTTACGGTCAGTAAACTTTCCACCTTTTGCTCCAGCCGCGCCGCTGGATTTGAACGACGTTTCAAAATTCATTTAGTTTCAATTACCACGGACCGCGGGGCGGTTTGTTCTTCGCGCGGCCACCACTTGACCGAGGTAACAGTAATTAGAGCCTCCGTGTTTCCCAGCAGGAAACCGTTCTCGGACATGCCCGATATAACATTCTGCTCGAAACGCCCTTCCGGCTCCTCGGCGTCCCTTGAGAATTCGTTCCCGTTCTTTACGCTGCGCCTGGCCACTCGGTCCGACTCTAATGGAAAGCCCCGCGGCGCGGCGCTTTGATTCCTTGAGACGTCATTCTTTCGGGACGCGTTTACGCGCCGGAGACCATCTCGGTCGAGGGTTCGCGCGCGGCGAAATTCCGTTCCACGTGCTAGTTATCGCGTTCGAAGTGTGCTCATACGAGGAAGCGTGCTTTGCCGACGGGTTGTCGTGTCGTCGCGAGGGAAACCTATGAATGCGATTCGAAATTAACCTTCCTTCTGGGTCACAGTCGATCGATCCCGGATCCCGTCGACGATGTTGTAATGCGCGTCGCGCGCGTGCGATACCTCGATGTGTTACAGTCACGTTCCACGCACACCGTTCTACCCCTCGACACGTTGCGATCATTGCCGAGTCATGGCGCGTTATTCTTGACGTAATAATCAGCCGGAGGTTATTCAACCAGAAATATTATTTATTTATTTATTTAATAAACGGGTGGGCCTCTTTTTTTACACAATAATACACTGTTGCAACAACGAGCGGACGTACAGTATATTTAGATTTAGGTAAAGACACAAACACTTAAAGCTAAACTAATTCAGATCTGATGTCATTTGTAGAATCACTACGGAGAACATATAGGGTGCGCCAAAAGTATGGAAACGGTCAAATATTTCGAAAACGGAATATTTTTGAGAAAAATGTTTTAGAACAACGCTGTAGGGTTTTAAGAATTCTATTGAATGGTCGTATCCGTTTGACCTTCAGAGGAACGGTCAAGGTCATATCAAGGTCAACATGTTTTTTTTAAATAGAACATGCCATTTCTGATCATGCAGTGTTAAAGCTGACGATGAGACCTTTTCAAAACACTAGCTGATGACCTATTTCTCTTGAGAATTGTCTCAGTTCTGAGCGTTGAGAATGAAGAAAGTCTATTGTTTGGTACACCAAATAGTCTGGAAACGGTCAAATATTTTGAAAACGGACCATTTTTTAAGAAAATGTTTTAGAGCAATGTTCTAAGACTTTAGAAATTCTATTGAATGGTTGCATCTGTTTAACTTTTAATGGAGCGATCAAGGTCACGTCAAGGTCAACATGATTTTTTAAAATGGAATACCCCATTTTTTATCAGGCAGTGTTCAAGCTGACGGTGAGACCTTTTCAAAACACTAGCTGGTGTACCTATTTCTGTTGAAAATTGCCAAGAATTGTCAAGAAATAGGCAGAAGACAATTCGAACATTTAACGAGTTAAAGCACATTAATGCTAAATCTCAAATGCTCAATGCGTATTAATGCTAAAATCGTTCTTCATAAGCCCGTACGCGAGGACCATGATTGTGCGAAGTCCAATCAAGAAACTTCCTCAAGGTGCACCCTCAGTAATACTAACAATAATGCTGACATCATCAAAGCATTTAAAGCTCAGCACTTGGGTAATTCGCCAGAGAAATAGATCCTCAGCTAGTGTTTTGAAAAGGTCTCATCGTCAGCTTCAACACTGCATGATCAAAAATGGGGTGTTCCATTTAAAAAAATCATGTTGACCTTGACGTGACCTTGACCGTTCCTCTAAAGGTCAAACGGATACGGCCGTTCAATAGAATTCTTAAAACCCTAAAACATTATTCCAAAACATTTTTCTCAAAAATATTCCGTTTTCGAAATATTTGACCGTTTCCATACTTTTGGCGCACCCTGTATAACAAACTAGATTTGAAATGCAATATATTGTCATCACAGAAATTTATATGATTTGAATATTGGTTTGCTAAGTGACATAGTCTAGAAATAGTGTCATTATGTTCAAAGCGAGATGTATATTTGGATGGTGCGAACAGAAGAGGGTGTCTGACCCTTTTTATCGAAGCATGAAAATTCACACTCGCCAAAATTTTTGGACCATTGAGTACTTTAAAAAGATAAACTAGGTCGATAAACACCCTCCTACACTCTAGAGCAGCCATACTCAACCTTTTCTTTTCTCGGTTCACATACACACATTTGCTACGTTACACGGGCCGCAACATAATTCACCGTACCTCATAATACAGGGTGTACCAAAATCTTGTAGTTTCTTGAAAAAGGTGGTTCAAGGGTGATTTGAAACAACCTTTTCCTTGGCAAAAATGTTAACGGAGGCTTTATTTATGGGTTATTAAACAAAAAACACTACGCGGAGTCAACTTCTGCGTCAGTAAATGATTTCATATGTTTACTAAGTATATGTACAACAAATTTCATATGACGCTCTTGTCACCGCTGCATCTTGTGATATGGTCACTGACATTTTATTGCTGTAGCAATGACTTCTTAAAGAAATTTAACTTTTCGCATCTTATTAAAGAGCCGTAAAGAAATGTATCATTAAATGATTTGTGTTTCGTGGTATAATGACGAAGAATGTTATATTTTTTAATATAATACTTTCACGACAAATCAAACAAGTTACCATACCGTGTTTGTTTGGCACAACAAAATATTCTTTTTCCCAATTGTCTTGAAACACTCTGTGTTCGTCGGATATTTTTTGTTTGCCTTTTGAAGATACTCCTACCATTGCGGGCAATTAAGTTATAACTTGACTTAAAATAATATGTTTTAAAATCATTATGTTTTAAAGTCATCATATTGAAAGAGTGCAGCATAAGTTTCTCAGATATGCCGCATTTAAGATTGGGGTAAAGCTGCATTTCTCTGATCACAATTATAATCCTGTTATGGATAAGTTAAAACTTATGTCGTTAGAGAATAGAAGAACAATATCTGATTTGCTGTTTCTTTACAAAATTCTGCATGGTTGTATCAAATGTCCCCAACTCCTTGAACTCATCAATTTATATGCACCAATACGATATTTAAGAAAATCACAAACATTTCTCCCAGCAAGCTACACCTCTTATTTCTCACATACCGATACCATTAATCGAGTATGCATGGCAGTAAATGCTTGTGATCATAACCTGGACATGTTCTGCGGCTCTTTTTCCGTGTTCAGGAAGCAAATTTATGATTTTTTGTAATTCTCCTTTCTCTACTGTGATGTATACGTTTGAATTTTTACCTTTTATTTCTTGTTTCCGTGTCTAATTCTTATTTACATCATCATATACATTTATAGTTTAGTTTATTTTATTTTTATTAATTTTTTATATAAGTCAATTAGTCCTCTACTGTACTGCTATTATTATAATTACTGTATACTAATGGGAAAATTTTCCCGTGAATGAATGAATAAATAAATAAATATTGAGTGACGTCAAAATGCTTCTGTAGTCGTGATTTGTGACAGACATCGGAATTCCAAGTTTATGAGACGGATAACGGGGCAATTCGTGTTGGACAGTTTCGAGTTGTTTATTATGATATTTGAAGCGTGGAGACCAAATGCATGATGCAAAATTAAGGTGTAGGGGAAGAACGCCGTAATACAATATTCTTAATGAGGAAACATGTTTAAAATCGACAGAGAACCTAATGATAAGGCTGAGGGTTTTCGCAACTGTGTTTATTACGTGTTTAGTATGGTGAGAAAAAGATAAGGAAGAATCAAATGGTACACCTCTAAATCAGGTATAGTGTTAACTGAGGAAAGAGAAGTATTATGAAGAACATATGAGAATATAATAGGATTTTTTTGGCGAGAAAAACGAATTACATTACACTTGCTAATGTTAAGAGACAGCTTATTTGATTGGCACCAAGATTGTAGGCGTTTTAAGTCGGATTGCAAGTGTGATGCATCCTGTTTGGAACTGACTTTACGGAAAAGCTTAAGATCATCTGCGGACAGTAAGCATTTACTGTGGCAGAAGATCTCAGAGATACTATTGATGAAAAGAAGGAAAAGTAATTGACCAAGATGAGATCCTTGAGGAACATCGGAAGTGGTATAAACAGGATTAGAAAAAGCTTCATTGAATCTAGCTTTAGCAGTGCGTTCAGTTAAGTAGCTTTCGATCCATTTCAAAAGATTACCATGGATACCAACTTTAGCTAGTTACAAATTGCATTAGATACCATGGAAAATATATAATGTTTTTGTCATTTTCTTTCGCATTGAACCAGTCCCTATCCATTTATTCTACCATTTTCACCATATATTGCATAAAATATTGGATTTCAGAGCCACGAGGAACCCATTTTTCGAGGTTTTCAGTGAAAACTTTTCACCATTGATCTTAAAACGATTGCTCATGATTTTTCAATACAGTTCCAGTTTTTCAGAAGCAAAATTACCAGTTCTTATGTAAAGGTCAATCTTCAAACTCCTACAAATTAATGGCCAACAGCAAACAGACCGTATCAACAAATTTTTTGTCCTACCTGCACCGAAAATTCGTCAATACATATACAGGCTGTTTGGGATACTATTGCAAAGATTTGGAGGGGTGATAGATCACGCGAAAACAAACAAAAAACTTCTATATGACTTGGGTCCTAAACTCAACCATTTTCGAAAAAAAACTGTCATAAACATTTAAGCTTCCAGCCCCTATAATTCAAAATAGGAACGTTTTTCGTAAGCAATTTCTTCGCAAACAAGAAACATCATGTGCAACTCGGGCGCAAGGCTATTGCTGCTCATGCTAGTTGTATATGTATAGTCCTCGCCTTCGGCTCGGACTGCGAACTAGCTCTCGTAGGACTATTTCTAGAGAAATAGCGCGTTAACTCTTGTTGAGCTTCATAATCATATGGAAAAACCGAGAGGACTTGGAGAAAGGCGCGAACTTCGCGAAAACCGCGTCGTAATTTCATGAAGCGCGAAAGAAGAGGGTAACGACGTTACCCGCGGAGTGGGTGCATTATAAAAAGAGTTTCGCTGCGTGAAAGGATTGTCTCGCCACGTGCGATACGCGTTCGTTCGATAAGGAAACACTCCCACGAAATTAAAGAATCCTCCTCATCATCCCGTTCTGGTTCGCTGTGTACGGTGTAAATTAATACCTCCAGCCGGCTGCTTGACGTGAAACAATATTCACGGTGCTTGGAGGGGGGTGTTACGCGTCTCGGCGCTTTGTCGCCGGTAGAAAACAGAACAGAGGGGATAAAGCGTGAAAAGGGAGCGAAGAAAGGAAGGCGAGGGATGTGAGAGAGAAAGAGTAGCAGAAACGAAAAGCGAAAAGGGATTAAAAGGAAGGAGCAAGAGAGTGTCAGGGAAAAAAAGGTGGTGAGTGAAAAGGGGTGAGAGGTGAGAGGTGAGCTGCACCGGGGGAAAGAAGAGCATTGTCTCGAATTATTATCGCGAAACCGTGCGATATACACCCCTCTGGACGGGTCCTCGAAATAGCAGAAGGACATTACCCTCATTATTTCACCCCCTTTTTAATGTCCTGAAAATTTTCTTCCGTCCGAGAACAATGTCATGCTTTTTGAGCCTAGTTCGTTCCGGATTAAATGTGGTAATAACTGACGTAAATCCTTGTGAAAACTCCAAAAATATCCCTTGATTCTCGTGGAATACGAGGGTACGAGAAGATGTAATGTTGGAGACCGAGAAATAGTGTGGTGCATTGTTGAGTAGAGTAGTATTAGTTTATATACCATAGTACTTTCATAATAATAAAAGAATTATATATATATATATATATATATATATATATATATATGATATTTGGTAATATCATTCATCGTTTGCGATGAATATTAGAAAGCAAAATCGATGCATGCATATTGATATTTCTTTTTCTGATGAATGATTTTTTATTAACAACTTGATTTTCGTTAGTCACTTGAACTGCAAATCGCTACGCTCTATTTCTGCTCACGAGCCTTTTCATTTTTAAGCTGGATCTACACTATGTAACAAAACAGTGTTATATAATAAAATATTTTATAACCTTATTATATAACATATTTTTATAACTTGTTACAAAATTATATATTTAGTACTGTCAAGTGACACAACATTTCTCACATCAATGATTTCAAACGCTGAGGATGTTTAGATAACAAAGTTATAAAACTTGTTAGAAAATGAAAAAGAAAAATGTTAACATAACTTTGTTATATAGTGTAGACGCAGCTTAGTTAAAACTGTAGATAGAATTAGAAACTTTAGAGAGAATTAAGAAGCATCAGAATATTATTAGTATGCCTGAATTGTGCCTACTTTCGCATTAGAGCAACTAAATGTTTAGACCAGATTGGATAGACTCTGAGAATATTGGTGAAAATTCTGAACTCACAAAGATGTCCATGTGAATGCGTGCGGCTAGAAAGAGTGAAATGTAATGGAAAATCGTAACTTGAGAGTTGCACAGAGCACAGCATGAGAGCTTTTCCGAAGGTCCGTCCGGCTTCATCAATAAGCGCTTCCCCTAACGTCTTGCCCCGTCTTCAGCAGTTCCCCAGCGACGAAGATCCTTGACAGGCTTTCCACTTTCTGTAATATAAACCAGCCTCTTAAAAATCGTGGTACCTCGAATCCAGCTATTCTCTTGATCATCTTGCACCGAAGACAAACTAACAGGGACGTGGAACGGAAAATCGTGAGATCAGCAAGAGCTACCTGCCTCGAGGACGGTTAAAGGTCTACATTCAATCTAACGACACAGTGCAGCACATTTTTAAAGTATTCTCTTAGTTCAGAGACTTTCGTTTTAAAAATATACTGAAGTACCTTCAGTCGTTTCTGGAGTACCTACCTATATTTTTTAATAAAAGTAGATGGTGATAAATTCTATTACGGTTTTCTTCTACAGGCCCTTATTTCTCGAAGAAAGAACGAAAACAAGAGTTTTAATCAATTGCACAGTGACTGAGATTGTCATGGATCACAATCACGATGTTGAGCATTCGATTCCTGATGTTCCAGTTCTATACATTGTTTTTATTGTACTGTAATACGTAATTTTATGATATTTACAATTTTTACATAGCTTCATTGAGAACCAAAAAACAGGTGAATAATTTCAGCTTTTTGGAAATGTTTAAATGCGTATTATTATTATATAATATAAAAAAATCTGGAAAATGGTGCTGAGTAATATTTATTTATTTATTTCAGTTTCACGGGAATAATTTCCCATTAGTGTACAAAAAGACGGATAAGAGACTATAAATTATGTCGAGGACAAAATGAATGAGATTAAACAAAAGATACGCTAGTTAGATTTAAGGATTTGCATTTTTAGGGAGTAAATGGAGCAACAAAATAGATCCAAAGCACCACCTAGAACATTGGCCAATACGCATGCACGATTAATTGGGTCAATGTTAGAGAATTTCGAGGTGTATCTAAGAGGATAAAATGTAAGCGAGGGTCTGAGGGACCTTGCAGGAGCATAGAGATTAACAAGCTCAACCAGTTGAGGACAACAGATGGAACCATTAAGAATTTTATGAAGAAACACCAGGTCTGCACAAGTTCTTCGGGTTTCAAGAGTATTAATCTTGAGAGTGTTCATAATAGGTTGCTAGTTATTGTCAGTGATTGCCATCTTTTGCCCAATCTTGTATGCTACATATCTACAAAAGGAATGTTGTACACCTTCAAGCTGCTGTTTTTGATACAATAGATAAGGCGACCATATCAATAATATAAATAGCATCTAGTGTCCACGCTTTCTGGAAAACCATAAGACTTACATCGATAGTCCAACGTTACCAGTATAAATTTGCATAAACATCCGCGGTACAGTTATTACAAGCTACGTATTTTTCAGCATTTATGACAATTCTATTTATACAGAAATTTATAAGGCAGTTGATAAATGGCAGAATATGCAAAATATCAAAAATGCAATGGAAGCTACAATATTCAAGAAGTAAAGCATATTGTATTTTAAGATTCATTCTACACTCGTGCTTGTCAACATTTTATTTTGCTTAAAAACCCGCAGTAGTTATTATGTAGACAGCGGATCTTTATACCAAATAAAGTTTTTACAAGTACAAATAAGGACTCGCAACTTGAAAAACAGTATGTTTAATGTTCTAAACGTTCCAACTTGAATAATATTGTTGGTATTTTGTATATTTTAGAATATGTTAACAGTCTCGTAAATTGTTTGCATACTTAGCATTGCCATAAATGCGTAAAATCCGCTGTCTAATTCGTACTAATAAAAATACGTTGAACCGTTGGTCGACAGCATTGCGCCGAAAGCTCCCGCGCGACAGGAAAAACGCAACCGCGGTCCGTTGTTATCCGCCGAAGGAGAACGCGTCCGGTAAGTGGCGGGGCAATCGTCAATGGAAGCCAGCGTGTAAAGTGAAAACCGTCCCCCGGCCTTACATGCTCGGAAACAGTGAAACCATGCATCAGTGGCCGTCATCGGCCCCGTATTCCCCCCCGAAATGAATATTAATCCTCCGCCGGTGGCCAGTTATTCGCGCGAGTGTACGCATCCACAGCAGTCGACACTCCCGTCTGTCCTTTATTACCACTGATACCAGCGCAGGTACGGCTGCCATCCAGCACTCCGGAGCCCTGGTACAGCCATTCATTCGGTCGGACAAAGTACTGACGCCGCTCTAAATATACGGTCGCATAGTGCCGCGAGGCTTCGACGCGTCTGTATTCACCGCGCACCGACGCTCGCACACGCGTCCGCTCGCGAGCGACGACACCCACGCGGAACACGGCAAGTGTGTACGTGCGGCTGAAACAGCGGAGAGCGATAATTCCTTGGAGCTGGCGAAGGACGAAGTACAGGAAGGCTGTTACCGGGGGCCGTTGTCAGTGGGGAAGCTAGAGGGGAATAGCATAAGGAATGTTCTATCCTCTACCCGCCATTAATTCCGGACCGACTTTCGTGCGCCAAGCTACTTCCGCGTCTTCTGACTGCCTTTCGCGTAATCGTCAGGCTTCTCGGTTCATTACCTGTTGTGTTTTCGGCTGTGTTCTGTTGCACTCAGCCCTAGATACTCGTGGATCTCGGAGACGGAACTTGCTCGGTGCGTGCAGGGAGAATAGTAAGCACGAAGGGATTTAGTTTCTGGGGTCTACGAATCTACTGCCTGTCGTATTTTCAGTGTCGTCATTATTAGGTTGTCGCACATAAACTTTTATTTAGCACACCTAAAACCTGCTTTTACAATTAAAACAATCATCGACTTCGATCATTAATGTGTTACTGTAATTCTGATATAAGTTATTCAATTACTTGATCAAGATGAAGCTTTATTCCTACAAACATGACTAAAGAATAAACAGCATCATCTCTTCTGTAAAAATCGACCTTCTTATATTTTTTAAATATAAATGACTTCGAAAAATGTGTTAATTCAAAATTTTATAGTCAGTTTATGTTTAAAAATGTTTTACAATAAAATTATATTTATAATAAGATTAATTAATAAAACTCTGAATCATATGCACTTTTGACGAATGTTATTGAAAGAAATGAAAATACTGATACTGGAAGATAAATAAAAAGAACTAATAAAATATATAACTTTATTTGAAGTTAAATTCCCTGTATGCATATAATCAAACAGTATGGCATAGTGCCAAAATATTCTGCAAAACTTCAACAATTAACTGTTATTAAAAAAGAATTGTGAAGGGTCTGATCAAAATCAAACTGTATCGCTTACCAATCTTCCCTTGTAAGATAAGCTATCTCCACTATTCCTGTTGTGGTCACTACAACGAGAGGAAGGGCTGAGCTGAAGCCAGAGGGAACGCGACAGGAACAAGCCATAAATTACGATTGGTACTACTGTGGCATTGTTCATCAAAGAAAGATCGTAATTTATGTCTTGTTGCTGTTGCGTGATCCTTGCTCCTTCTCAGTCCCCATGCTCATTCGCAGTTGTTTCGTGAGCACGATTAACGATAATGTAACACACGCGATAAAGTAACTCTTGTGCATATAGTTTCAACGGCAAATCAATCACGCCTGAGAGTACTTCTATTTGAATTAAATAATTCAACCTGTAAATTATCGCAGACCTGTGTCTCTCAACTTTAAATACACTCATCAGCGTTGCTCTTGCGCATTGCCACGGGAATCTGCTGCAGTCGATAAAATCCAGTTTTAATGCATTCTCTCTGCGAGAGGAGGCAAACTGCACGTTCAAATGTGAAATAGCTTATTGAATGTCACTTTACTAAATTAATGCTAACCTAGAATCTTTAGATACTAAATAGATAGCGCCTAAAAGGCTAAACGTTTGCCTGAAATCTGTGACCTTTTTGCGTTAGAGGCGAACGGGGATCAGAAATCAATACAAATAGAAGCCGAAAACGCTTTCTGCTTCGATCCGAAGCGACATTCGAATCGTCTAAATTCAGATAAGTCCGTACAATGAACCGCGATGAAGCCGTTTGCTTTATGGGTTTATCGCGAGCACATTCTTCTCGCTCCTTAAAAAAGTTTACGACTGAAGTTTTCCCTCGCGTGATGCCGTACTTCCAACTTCGTTAGATTCCGAAGCAACGCTTTCGCTTTCCGCTGTTTACCATTCATTTGCTTCGTGTCAAGTTAAAAATGGAAAAACTGTGTTCCGCTTCTCAATTACGTAGTCGCGAACTCCCGTTACCCGGAGGCGAACTTTTTCTCGTGCCATATTTCACCTCACAATCGAACTAAGTAACTTTCTCCGCGAAAAACAAACGACGACCGCTGTCGGCGACGATGCAACTTCCCCGGGAAATATGGATTTTGTACACGCGCTCTTCGGAAACTTCCGACGGAACGAACTTCTCCGTGCGTTTAAATTCCCTCTTTAAAAATTAAACCTTCCCTTCCCGTTCCGCGCGTTCTCAACGATGTCCGATAGTCGCCCGAGTATCGACTTACAGAGGAACGGAGGTCGAAAGTTTCGTAATTCCTTTAAACAGTTGGCGTTTCGAGGGCGAGGCTTTGCAAAATTTGCCCGATAGAGAATGATCACGGTAAATTACGCGTTCCGAATATCCGAGCCAGCTCGTAACTCGCTTCCGGGAGAGTTCGCGTTCGAGTTTCAGACGGTGATTGCATCGTAGACGTTGATGGCGTTAGTGGGCCGCTTCGTAGACATTTTTCGCGTGAGAATTCGTTGGAAGAGGGCGAAAAAGAGGGGGACAGGTACAAAAGAATGAAAATGACTTTCTCGCTCGACTCGATTAGCGAGGGTGAAATGAAAGGACAAGGAGGTTGAGCGGAAGTCGCGGAATAATAGAAGTAGGGGTTGCGCCGTTCCTTGACTCGAAATAGAAATTAGACTTTGTGAAATGACTCGACGTTACCCAAGAACTCTGATTAAACACTATTCTTTTGAAGTTGGACCACCCTTTTTCTCCTGGGAAAGTGGCAAGGGAGTCTCAAGAAGAAACCATTGTTTCTGGACTTTTTGAAAATTGGAGTTTTGAAGAAAATCCTATCCCTACAAGCCAGGGGCCATAGAAATGAACAGAGTTTCAAATTTACTAACTTTGTTATTACTCTGGGTCGAAGGAATTTTAATTTTGCCAGCGAGACACAATTTAATAATTTCTACCTTCAAGAAATCTGTTAACATATACCACTACATTATGAACTCGAGTTTTATTTACTCTTCTCGTTTTACTTGTGAGAGGAAAAAATGTAATGCATTTTCCTTCTGATAAAAATATAAATTCCACCTTCTAAGCCACAGCTAATAAATTAAACATTTTTTAAAAATACAACGTACGTTGTATATTAGAACCACAGATGTACGACCATTATTATCTCGATTCAAGACGATCGTTCATGGACCAAACGTCACCTTGGATCGAGGTAAAGTGAGGACTCGATAAACACTGGCCACTCGGGGCCCACGGCGATATCTCATCGAGGCGTGAATATAATTCCTGATGCCTCTTTATCGTCCGTCGTCGTTACTCATTTGTTATAATAGCTTCCACAATATAACGAGGTCGTAAATTAAAGCACCTAACAGCGACACTAATTGATGTACAGTAGTGCTCGCTCATAGATACGTTTTTCTCCCTGAATACAGTTAAATCACTCTTTGGGTATTTTGCTCACTTTTGGCAAAGCCAATTCATTCTTCATTTCTCTTTGTATCAATTTTCGCAGGAAAATTATCCATCTGATGACGAAGAGTTTTATAGAAAAACTCGATCAACGCGACTATTAGGTAATTAAGGGGTCTTGTCTAGTCAGGAGGCCGAAAAAAACGTGTTCTTTAGGAATTTTTTTTTTTCTAAAAGTATAACATTTACAGAAAAACCAAATCGTGTATTTGAAGGCGCATGTCTTTACGAACTGTTTGTACCTTTTGTAATAAAAAATATATAAAAATAACAATAGTGTAGTAATTTTATTAGAGATCCTCTTAATGCGCGGTGACCACTCTTGCTCAGATTGGGGTCATCTAAAATCAAAAAACGAAAAAGATTTATTTTCTGTATGAAATTATCTAGTCCTTGAACGAAGGATTTCTTGTTGCGATACATAGTTTTTTTTTATTAATAAAAAATGAGTGACATTTTCATCGAAAATCGTAACATTCACTTCAAACGCCCGCCATTTTGTTCCAAATGGATATTTCGAAAAACCCTTCGTTCAAGGACTAGATAATTTCATACACAAAATAAATCTTTTTCGTTTTTTGATTTTAGATGACCCCAGTCTGAGCAAGAGTGATCACCGCGCATTAAGAGTATACTATTGTTATTTTTATATATTTTTTGTTACAAAAATTACAAAAAGTTCGTAAAGACATGCGGCTTCAAATACACGAACTGTTTTTTCTGTAAATGTTATACTTTTAGAAAAAAAAATCCTAAAAAAACACATTTTTTTGAAACTCTTCCTTCGCAGCGCGTGTTATAAATTTAAGGATACTGATTAATAAGCATCGTCTAATTTAAACTAAATGAAATTAACGAATCCAACAAAATTTACTTTGTTAGTATTTTACGATTATAATATTGTTACGCGCACCCGGTACACTGGCTGAAGCTCGCCACAAGACGAGGGCTGAAGCCAGCGACAAGAAGAAGAACTCATCGATTAAATGCCAGTCATGGACGGACTGCCATTCAACATATACCTTGAATCTGTACTCACTGACTAGACATTGATTGTAAACAATTGTGAAGAATTGTAAACGTGCAAACGTGTAAATAATAAACCATGTCCACCGAGCGAGCCCGGCGCGGATGCAACAATATGTAACAGGAGGTCTGACCTAATATTGATTTCTACTACTGGAAACAGATGATTTGGTCCTGAAAGAGGCTGAAATCCTTTTTTTAGCACGGTTTCATCACTTCCGTTTCTTCTGACAGATTTACGTAACACTCACAGATTTTAAAAGCCTCGTCGCATTTCGAAAAATGTACTGCGAGTCGGAATAGTGGGACTCAAAATCGTTCATGGAGTTCACTCACACCAAAGTGAAATATTTCAGCATTTCTCTATTCGAATCATCGTAAAATAGATTATAATCGATAGCTTATCGTTCTCTCGTCGTCGTCGATCTGCCGTAGCAACTACAAAGGCAATGTAACACTCACCACCTACCAAATCCAAAACCTTATCCTCAAATCAAAACAATATTGTACCTCTAACATTCTGCTATCGACTGAAGTTTGACAGCTTGCCTTCTCCGCCGAAAAACCACGGTTAAACTCTAACATTATGATCCGCAGGTTTCCTGCGAGTCGTTGAAATAAATGTCGTGGAGCAACTGACAAATCGCCATGCCTTTATGTCAACCCGTTGCTCCTCTATCGGCCTTTAACATCTTTGCCGTGAAAAGCAGCGTTCGCTTGTACACCGTCGAAGAAGAGGAAGCCGCTTACGAAGAAGGAGGCAGTAGTCTGGAATGAGCCATCAGCGAAGCTTCATTTAACAGCAGCTTCGTCGGGAAGGGTGGACATTCCGCAATAAAGATCGGCTTCCTCCTTCTGCCCGCTCAAAAATTCCATTTACTTTGTCGACGGTTGGCCGCTTCGGAACGACAGAAGCGACCGAGCGGATGCAGCCGAGCTGAAGTTTCGAAACACGTCACAGCGACGGAGGGAACGGAGGCCGTCACTCTAACTACTCTTAATTAAATGCGTAACCAAGCAACTCGACTCTCGATAATTGCGTTAAGCCAATTCGATCGCGCGGCATTGCACCGCGCTGAGAGCGTTACGTTAGGTAGCCGCGATTGCGATCTTTGCGCTGCCCGATTGTAATTTCGAGAACGCTAGAGCCCGCGTCTCGATTTTACTTCGTGGCTACGGTACAAATGGATGATGAAGAACGAAATCCTAGAGACTGATTTCTGAAAGCGATCTATTTATCGTCGTCTATGGCTCCGTCTTTAGGTAAAACGCGATTGCCATACGAGTACTGGGCACGCGTTGGCTCGGATCCGAATGCAGCTAATCCATTAAGTCTCGTAGATCCACAAAAGCCGACTCCACGCCGAGCTCGATTTCGTTTTTCTTCTCTGCACGGCACCGAGACTCAATCACCTGCTGCCTCGATAACCGACTTGGCCGATATCGATCGGACGCGAAAAAGCGAACAAGTCTGCAGGCACCGGGACTACGATCGTCTCTGCCATCTTGTCCCCGTATGTCTCGTCATCTTGTACTTTCTTCGTCTATTTTTACTCCGCTCGTAACGCTCGCTAACTCCGTTTTTCTTCGCATCGTCGGTATCCACCCGTGATTTTCTCTTCGGATCCGTCTCAGCGACTCAGTTCGCTACAGTCGCGAGCATTTGTTAAACATTGAAAAATAGCTGGGCTCGCAAATCGTTTCCTATAAACCGTCGAAGTCCATTTCAATCAATTCGATGCGATATTGGCAATCCGGTAACGTGGAACCGTGAAAACTCCGGCTAGTGTCAATTTCAATATCGAAAAATCTCTCCGGAAACGCATACACCAGCGCAGATGGACGCGTGACCGAAAATCTGCGAACACTTGCGGGCAAGGGGCAATAGGTTGGAGCTAATTTTCATTGCGATCGCGCAGACGGTTGTTTTTGATCATTCGAACCGATCGCCATTATAAGATTCTAGTCGATGTAATTTATTGAGCGTTCGAGAACAGCGGAGCAGAAGCGGATTTACATATAGGCTAAGTAGGCTGCAGCTTAGGGCGGCAAATTTTGGGCGATAGAAATTGAAAAAGATAGTGAAGCGTTTTTGCCTCTAACTTTTTACTTTTTCGTCGACAATAATTGTCATAGATTTCGTTTCTAAAATAAAACGTTTTGGGTGAATAGTATTTACTTAACATGTGAATAAAATAAGGAAGGGCGGCAAACGCTTGTCAGCGTAGGGGCGCCAACTCTCTAAATCCGCCTCTGCAGCGGACATTTATTCGGTCACGCGATCAGTTCTTTTGGAACCATTGTTTTTGATCTGCTTCTGATACTTGGAACACTGATGTTTATGAACTTATGACAACTGCAAATATGAAATACATTTCTGTTTAGATTTTTATTTATAATTTCTTTTAAACCTGGACGAAAAGAAAATACCTTTAGAAAGTACAAAGTGACTACTGTGCTCTTTCAATTTAACAAATAAACAAATAAATTAATTAACAAATAAATAAATAAATAAAAACATTATACAATTAATTAACGTAAAAGACCTCAATCACACATTAGACTAACAACAAATTTTCTGTAATATATTTTGCGTGTGGAAATTTATACATTTCTTCGAAGAAATGTTTTTTCAAAAATGATAAACAAGAACATCGCATTAAAACTTTGATAATGACTATTAATAACACATCCATAAACATGAAGAACAACATTACAAAATACACTTCCATATTTCTTAAAATATTACAAAGCGTACACAATGTACATATATTTTCTCAGCTGACTGTACGCTACAAGAAATAAAATTATCTAATAAAAAAGGGGCGTACAAGGCGAGGACACGGTGAATTTACAAGTACGACGAGAAGCCTCGCATAAATTTAGACCATGTGTTGCAGACAAAGGACGCTTGGGAAGGTTTTTAAAACTTCTTTCTTCAAAAAATTCCAATATTTTAACAAAAAAAGCGATATCGAAATACAGTAGAAACCTCGATTATTGAACCTAGTAGAGACCAAACAAGTTTAGATAATTTAATACGAATAAGCCAGAATTTTCGGATGACGGAGAGACATTTTAAATCAGAGCTTCTAACTTACTCAAATTTTAACTGACAGAGCAATAATGCAGATCCTACCATGCTTACTGCTAAATCCGTGAAAATTCGAGCGCCGTAGCTCATAATCCCAAGTCTCTAAAACATCATACAACTAATCTACTCGCATCCTTCGTCACGAAATAAAGTATCCGACCCGCGGCGCGTGATTCATAAATTTTGCTTGCGCCCGTAAATCCCCTTTTTAACCACGAAGAAAATTAGACCGTGCCGAAATACAGCAACCACGTCGAGGGCAACCAGTGAATTTTTTAAACCCCTAAACGAGCCTCTTTGCTTATCCCCGGCGCGCGATACCAGCGGAGATAACCGACCCTGCTCACCTCTCCATAATGAAATATTTACCCGAGGTTAACCCTTCGCGTGACTACAACATTAAGTGGCGGCCGCTTTGCATCAAACATTCGTCGACGTCGACGCCGGCTCTCGGTTAGGACTAACGATTACATCGGCGTTCACGGGTTACGCTTCGGTGAACGCTTTGCAAGACGCCCGATCGCATCGAGCGATTCGCCAAAGCAGCGTGCATCTCAAAGGATGGTGCACAACTTTGCCGCGAACTTCACGCGGCGATCGCTGCCGGCAGTTTTCGGAACGGTTTTCGTTCGGGAAACGCGAACAGTCGAACCGGGAATCCGTCCGCGTGGCGGAAAATGAAGAAACAAAGTGGAGCAACGCGATGGCGGCGCGGCGGTGGGTTCTACCACGGCCCTCTCTAGTACAGGTCGTAATATAGAAAATTCGGCAACGCTGTCATCAGTCCTATTCATACTCGTAGTGACGTTCAGTTGGTTCATTGACGTTTCTTAACAGTTTCATATCACTTCCATATTTGTTCTTTCTTTTAACATTTTATACATTTTTAAGATGCCAGATAAATGTTGCGTGCCCAATTGTAGAAGTAATTATTAGGGGTGTGCGGGTACCCGAAATTACGGGATCGGATCGGGTCGGGAATTTTTTTCGGGTTCGGGTCGGGATCCCGAAAGTTTGTCGACACATAAATATATTCGGGTACCCGTCATTTCGGGACCCGATTTCCGATTCGAGACCCGATTTTCAATTCGGGACCAGATTTTCCATACACGCCATATTACATAATTTTCTCCTCAGTTACAAATTCTTTCATCTGATTTCATAGAAAAATTACATTTTAACAGTTTAAGTAGAAAACCAGAATGAAAAGTTATGTACTGAATTAAGTGCCAAGTCCCGATTTAAAAATCGTGTCCCGAATCGAAAGTCGGTTCCCGAATTGAAAATCGGGTCCCGAATTGAAATTGGGTCCCGAAATGACGGGTACCCGAATATATTTATGTGTCGACAAACTTTTGGGATCCCGACCCGACCCGTCCCGATCGTTACCCGACCCGACCCGAGGCTCGGGTACCCGTATTTTCGGGTACCCGCACACCCCTAGTAATTATGCATCCTCTGGGGAAAACTACCACTACTACTTACATACTACTTAATAACTATATAAAATTAAAAAATAATGTGAATATTAGCTTCTCAACGAAGAGACGGAAACTTCAAACATTACAGCAATAATTGAACCTTATTTTTTATAGTAATATGTACATGTTTATTTAATTCTTAATCTTAAGTCGACATTTCAATTCTTTGTGTTACATTCCTTCAAAAAATAATTTAAAAAGTCAAAGATCTCCGCTCTTAACATCTACATGTAACCTCAAAGAACCAGACTCGAAATATAATTAACAATAGAATGAATTTACAGTTATTTCTCTTCCGTAAAACTCATTTTTTGTCAAATACTTGTTATTAGAATGAAAATATATATAAATACTTTATTCCGATGCACGAGGACTGATCAATGCTAACCAAGTCCTGTCAATACCTGTCAAGACAGATCAGGACTGACGACCGACCAGAACCACGTGATCAGGACTGATGAAGCGCTGTTGCCATATCGTATATTACGGCCTGTACTAGAGAGGGCCGTGGTTCTACCAATCCGAAGAGGGACGATTTTCAAAAAGCTCCGAGCTTTTAAAGGTCCGGCGTTTAACAAGCGTCGCTTAGCCTCTCCGGCTCCAGTGTCACTTGATGTTTTTAAAACAGTCGAGTACACATTCACCAGCTAAAACATCATCAGAACCGGTACAATCCTTTTACAACGCAACCCTTCCATCCTCTCGCATTTCAACGAGAAATCGACCCGAAATAAAACCTCCGGCTACATTCGGAGGCCTTTGTCTCCAGGCGTACTGATCGATCGATCACGCGAACCACGGCCTTTCACGTTCCTTCTTCTCTCTTTGCACTCGTTCGATCTTTCGTCGCTGCGGAACCACCTGCGAAAAAAAGTCCGTCTAGCACGACTCTCCCGAAAAGTCTGAAAAATTCGCTGATTATCACAATTTTTTGAAAACCAACAATGGTCGGTGATTAATATTCAACAGGGAACCCTGACGCGTTACATTCGACGCAATAGTAATACTCAATGCGGTCGAGCTTTTTCGACTGTCAGGTTGATCACGTACGCGGCATTGAAAATTGAAGGTTTAAAATTTCAGTATTTTCGAGCGCGTCCCGCTGAAAGACACCTGGTCGAGTAAACCTATGAACACGAATACGGGAGCACACGTCGATCATGATCATGTTTTCTCCTGCATTTTGCATGAGGCGCAATTCCGACCAGAGCAAACAGTAATAAAAGCCTCGTATTGAGGCGAGCTCGTAATTACGAAAATTTCTTCAAACAATTACGTTATCGTTAAAGAACTTCAATAAGGTAAGTGACCCCATTACTGACTGGTTGCAAATTATGTGTTGTTTATACCAACGAAGAAAATATATGGATCTACGTAATTTATTCAAAGTCATGAGAATTATACATAGAATCGTACGGTATACACTGAGAAAACTAAGGAAGGAAAAATTACTACATTTCGTAGTAAAGAAACAGGATTTGTCACATGTCTCAATCATTAACGTATGTTAAATGAGTATGAAATGTGGCACATAAGTTTCACACTTCCATACATGTTATTCGCTATAGTTATGACTTTCGGGTGCAAACTGTGTTCTTCTGTCAACTGAATTTAGAATATACTTATTTCTCCTACAAGCCTCAATCACTAACAGTATTTAATTGTTGTGTATGTCAAACAATAAGTATGAAATGTATCACACAGTCTACATGTTCTTTTATGAACTGAAATCAAAGTTAAAATACATGCATTGCTCCTAGTAGCCTCATTTACTAACATTTATTCTAAAGGATCCAATATTATAATATTTTATATTTCTATATATTATCCACAGATTAAGAATACTGTAATATATGTATGTATGCATATATGTAACATAAAATTGTAAATTGATGTAACATTTATGTGTAATTTCACCTTTTAGTACGATGTAAACATAAATACTTAAAAATTCGAATGTATATACATTTTTAACACAACGTGATTACATTTAATTTTTTCTTTTTTAAACTGAAATTTATTAATTTTAAAGACTCGATTCCTTATGAAATATCATGTAGTTACAAACTACGCTTCAAATATTTCCGCGCTTTCCACTGTTGCTCTAACATCTCTCTTTCCTCCTCTAACCACTGATGAATGAAAGACAATGGAGATATACGTTCATGAAGAAGTGGCAACGTTGTTTTCAAGGCGTCCCCCAAAATCGGGGACACCGAGAACAAAAGACTTTCGCCTCTGCAATACTCTGTGGTGTAACAACAATTTTTATCTTTTTTGTTATTATAATAGCTAGATGGCAAAATCCGGTCAATAAAGGGGACATCCAATCCTTTATAGAATTTTCATCATAATTTGTGTGTAAACAGTCAATTAATATTTCAAAATCGATTTCACTAAGAAACTAGGGACCTTAATAAATACGGTCATTCATACTTTACTCAAATATTGTTATGTATTAGTAAAAAATTATTATTTTTAAATGATTACTTTCTTAACTGTCCCATAATAGGGTCACTTACCTTATAGACTTTTCTTATAGATTTTTCTTGTAAATTTTGTGGTAACAGAGGGTATCGTCTAAGTCGTAAAGTGACCTGAATGAAAATTTCTTACTAGGGTGCGGTTTGTCCTTAATAAACAACTTTCCCTTTTAGAGGTCAACTGCCTCGTTCATCGGGTCAGTCTTATTTCTATCTCCATACCAGCAGCATTTCAGTAAGGAAACAACGTCGTAAACAATCCTTGCGGTGGGAAATTGGGATACACGATACATTTTTTAAACTTCGATTACTCTTAGGCAAACCGAATCAATGCTTGATTTTATACTATTTTGAGCTTTCAGAAAATTCGGAAACATTGTCGAATATTTGTCGAGGTCTTTACTACACTATATGTATGTATAATCGTTCGACAAGTCAAATATTTAATATTTGTTTTTATTAAATGCGAAACTTGGATGACTTCAGAAATTTCGTTTGTGCTAGGTTTCCGCAGGGTTAATAATAATTTATATCTCGCAAACGAAGAAATAGTACTTCTTGTAACTTCCTGGAGAGATAACTTTCTCTCTACTAGATCTCTAAAAAGTTTGGTTGAATAATTTGCAGAAGAGATCATAATGTTATCAAATTCTGAACCGTTTCTACTCCTCGATTCTAATTTGTCTTTATTATTATCAAATCTGCTAGTAGCCATGTGCAGTAGGTCACTTACTTTTTTCATCTTACTCCTGTCGCTTTTCGTCGCGGGCCAAGTTTTTTCCTGGAAGAACAGAGAAGTTAAAAGTAATTAACATTAGTGAGATTACTTCATTCAACAACACCGACTCAACATTCCCTTGAGAAAACGTACATACACGTAAAAGAACGTGGTTACCTTATCTTTAAGCGGCACTAGTGTGAGATTAAAATTATTCAGAGTAATGATAGTCTCTCAGTGGCTTCGAGATCCAACACAAATGTTTAGTTTTCACTATAGAAAATTGAAACACCGAATAACATTTGCTGACACATGCATTTGCACAGATGCGATGCTTTTTTAAATATTCGAATAAACCATTTCTTTATTATGAAGTTATACTTCTCACATACAGTGTTCAACATTTTTCGTACCCACTGCTCCTCTGTCAAATTCTTTCGAGTTTTGTAACTTTATTCATCTTATAAGTAATACTAATTTCCGCGAACTCCTCGTCCCAGAGAAGTTAAATTAAAGGGTGAAAAGTGGACAGAAGCGACGAATCTGTTGTCGAATGGGTGTCGAAAATTGGGAAAATCGGTGCGAACTCGTTTATAGCGAGGACGAGCAACGATGCATAGGACCCTCGACGAGTGTGCGCGATTGAAACTCAATTTTTAATTCACGCATCGGCAGTTCTCTTTGGCGTAGGAAGATCGAAGCCGTTAACGGGAGGAAACGGGACGCGAAACGACGCAACACGACCAAGGGACAGGTGAGACAGAATCGATAAAGCTTCTCGTTCAACTCTGACCGGCGAACGCCATTAAAAACCAAACGCCAGAACTCGGAGAGGCCGGTCGGTGCCGAGCGACAGTTTCCGTAGAAAAATGAATTTCGCTCGATTGAATTTTTGTAGATGGCTACTCTCGCTCCCAAACCGTGCGAATCGCAGCTTAAAACGAGATGAAATTTGCGACAAATTGAATCGATTGCACTCGCTCGTGATGACTTTCGGACTCCTGTTGCTTTCCTCGTATTATACACACCTACGCCTCAAGCATTCGCGAGGTTTCTAATAATAATAATAATAATAATTTATTAAGTGTTTACGGATGAGAAACCTTTGGTTACAAAACAGAATATAAAAAAGTAACATAATATAATAATAATAAATGTAACAATAAAAAAAAGAAATAATAGAATTGTAAACAATTATAAAAATAATAAATTTGAAGGACAGACTGTTTAAAAGAATTGTAGGGATTGCCGTAAAAATCGCAAAGACGGTTTACATTTAAATATATAGGGTGTCCCAAACTCGGTGCGGGAGTCGGAAAAGGGAGATTCTAAACAATTTTTTCCTTTGCAAAAATGTCCTCCGAAGCTTTGTTAACGAGTTATTAACAAAAAACATCGGCCAATCAGAGAGCGCGTATAGCGAGCGCTCGGCCGACGAGTGACGGTGTACAAGCTACGTGTAGAGTTTGCTCTCGACGTGCTGAAGCCTTGTATTTACAAGAAACTCAAGGTCTTTACGTTATTGTCCAATTGCTCTTAAACTATTTGATGAAAAATTATGAAAAAAATCAGTGACACTACGTTAACTATCGCGACACGTGTTATGGTATTTTTCAGATTTTTAAATTAATTACCCAATTAATTGTACAAGGCTTCAGCGCGGTGAGAGCAAACGCTACGCGTAGGTTGTGCACCGTCACTCGTCGACCGAGCGCTCGCTATACGCGCTCTCTGATTGGCCAATGTTTTTCGTTAATAACTCGTTAACGAAGCTTTGGAGCGCATTTTTGCAAAGGAAAAAATTGTTTAGAATCGTCACAGGAATCTCCCCTTTCCGGCTTCTGCACCGAGTTTGGGACACCTTGTATACGGTTTAAAAAGCTGAGATATCCAGAAAGTGTATGGTGCAGTTTAGTCGCAAAAAGAGAATGACACCTGAGACCACGCAGGGAAACGCGGAAATTTAGTTCATGGAGAATATAAGAGCAAGTAATCAACTAGTTTATTATCTTGTATTATGAGTAAGAGGTCGGCAGAGGTGCCGTGTTCTTCTAGGGTCATTAACCCAAAACGCGACTGAACTGAGTCATAGTTATGTGAGTAAATGGAGATGGGTATGTCTGTATAATAAGAAGCTATCCTAAGAAATTTGTATTGTACTCTTTCAATTGCCTTTATGGGTATTTTATAATACGGAGACCAGATAATTAAGCCATATTCCAAGATAGGGCGAACTAAAGACAGTGTCAAGAAAGTAGTAACATTAGAATAATATTTGGAAGTGCGGTATATGAAACCCAGAGTTTTGAATGAAGAGAAAATAATACCAAGATGCCAAGGTTTGCTTCACTACTAAAGAAAAATTGTTATTGTTAACTTGTGATTTTATTGCTCCCAAACAGATGAGAGAGAGAGAGATTCACGGGATTTAGCGCGATTTTCAATCTAAAATTACGAGTTTGAGGTTGCGCAACAGCGATCGAATAACGATCGAATCCGATTATACCTACATTACATTTATGTGTTAACTGCCGATCAAAGTCACTACACCAGTTACACGTCCGTACTGGGTTCAGCAAATTTGTATTTCCAACACATTTGCGGAGCGGTTTCCGAATGTTTACGCACGAAACCGAATCGCCTGCGTTACACATTAAAGATTCAATTACTATTTCCCCTCAATTAGATTTTGCGTTTAAATATTCATTAGGAGGCATCGGTACGAACGCGTTTTCATCGAACTAGAAATGAATTTTGAACGGACTTTCGTTCTGCCCACTTCTGGCGAACACCGACTAATTTCGGCGCGCGGAAAGGGACGGCCACTTAATCTTCTTTAAAGGGATTATTATTAATTATCGTTACGAGCGAAAATGGAATGCATTATTCTGGATATCCTTTCCCAGGCAATTGATTCCATCCGAATCGCGCCCGACTTCATTCCCGACGTTTCGTGCCTCCAAACGAAAGCTTCCTAGCGATTCAGAAATGATTTTTCTCAAATATACCGTGACTCGGTTGCGCTCGGTTTACCGAGTTCCTCGTTCCAGGCAATCGTCCCTTAAATTTAGCAATTTCCTAAGTTTTACAACGCCGTAAAACGCGCCCTCGAAAAGCACTAAAACGTCTAGAGCGTACCAGTAGCTGGGAGTGCTCTCTCGAGAGAGAAACAGGGTTCGCCGCGCAACCCTTCCCCGATCATCAGCGTTTCTCGAGACGCGATCGGGTCGTTTCCCTGCCAACGAATTCAAAGCAGTCGCTCGATTTACCGGGCGAAGGCCGCGCGAGAGAAGCCGGACTATCGATTTCGCAGGGAACGCCGCGCCGTTCCCCGTGTAACACGGGAAACGTCAAGGGAAAGCAAGAAAACGACGCAGAGTCTCTCTCCGGAGATTCGATTTTAGATCGACATCGAGTTGGCTCGTTCGCCCCTCCGGTTGCCTTCGGAAAAATCGAAAATCCGCCGGACCATTTACAAACCCCCGGAGTAATTTAAAGGGACGGCGCTCATTTCGGGATCGAGAACTTCGCCGACCCGTTTCCCGATCGTCCCCGTTGACGTCCTTGCGAACCCGTCAGTCGCGTCGTTAATTTCGTCGATCCGCGAATCGCTACGTCCGCAGGACCCGAAGGACCAAGGAACCGGTGCCGCGCGGTTCATTCCGAGATCCGCGAACGCGTCTCGCGATATTAACGTTCCTTGAACCTGGACTCCTCCGTGCTCGGGAACGGACGGAATCCGCGAGCGCATTATCGATACACGCGAACGTTCAGCGAGCGCGAAACGCTTCTCCCGATTCCCAGACAATACCTACGGCCTTCCTCACCCTTTCTCTCCCTGGCCGTCGCGCCGTGCCGCGCCGCGCTGCGCCGGCTTACCGACTATTTCCTATTCCGGTCGCTGAAACACTTTTGTTTCGCCTTCATCTCCGGCCCCGCTTTTCCACGTTGTATAATACGTTCCAGGCTGTCCGACCGTTTTCCAGGCTACAATAGGAAAAGGGCTCGCCCGGGGTTGCACTAAAGGGACGCATGAATTGCACGCGCTCTCCGCATACTGTGCCATGTTGATGTTTGAATTAAAGTTCGTTCGGGTGTTGGGAAATTTGCATTAGACGTGGCCGGCCAGTTTGACGGTCGAAGGAATATAGCCGGGGACGATGCCGGAATACGAATATACAGCATTCCACGAAACTGACTTTGTAATGAAAATTTTATATTTCGGGAAACGTATTTCTTTGCAACGTAAACGTAGCGCGCTTCTCCTTGAAATCCTGAAGGGTCGTCATTTTTATTGTCGCGTGATTTTTAATGCAGACGGCCAAGTTTTCATGCATTGAGTCGAGGAATAAGAAACTTAAATATTAGTCACTATGTGCTTAGATTTTGCTTGAAATTAGAATTTTTTAGAAACATTGAAATCATGAGTTAAGGGTTATTTTTTTAGAATTTATTTTGAAGAAACAAAAAATTTAAAGACATTTTTAAGGGGTTTTTGAAAATGTTTAAAAAATTAGTATTTACATAATTTGTATTCCATAAATTCAGTTTCAATAACAGCGCTGATTGAAATTCTCCTGGCGATATAAATAAAATAAAAATGCATGGTTCATTCTATTCATAATGAATGCTGTAGTGACTTTGACTATAATAGGCAAACTATAAAACTATATCTTAAATATTGGAATGAATCTTGTTGCATTATTACAAATAAATAATAAAGTCTTCGGGGATTAGAAATGTACTACATTTCCTTTTAAACTTGTGCAAATAGTAGCTAAATATTTTCTACTTTAGCTACCATTTAAACTAATTAAGAACTCACTAAGAAATCTTGCATTAAAATAATGAAAGGTACAATAGTCGTGATTGAAAACTAGCAATCTCGATTTGTCAAAGAAACTTGACACGGAAATCCTGTCGCAGCGGATGTCAAATAGAATAAAAGATGTCCAATAGCATCGATCGACATATCGTGATTGAAGTAACAATACTCAGAGGTTTGTGCGATCGACTGGTGCAAAGAAAAATAAATCTGCGGTGCGAAAGTATCAAATCTTTATCGTACAGGAAAGGGAAGGCCATTTTTTTTATCTCGCTACACTCAAAATATATCGAGAACCTTTTTCAGCGAAACTTCCTGTCTCGGCGATTAAAAAATTTTAATTAAACTCTACGGTCGGCTCGACGAAAGCCTCGTGTTTGCCTTTCACGGGTTTCTTCCTTTTTTCTTGGCGAAACTTCGCCCGGAAGCGCGGCTTTTATTGGCGAACGCGTTTCGCGAATGTTTGCGGCGTTAATTAATCCACCGAGGCTAGAATTCCCGAGACTCGTCTTCGGGGAATTTGGTTCATGAATGCCTTGGCAATGCGCTTTTTTTTTAATGCAGTGTGTTTACAAAAGGGCTGGATGTTGTTTGCAAATTTATTTCACGCTCAGAAAGAGCCGAAAATTCTCACTGAATCACGGAAAATAGTGTGCGCTAGTGATTTCGACTTCAACTCTCGAAGGAAACTGAGATTTTCCATGATTATGGTGCTAAAGTTTTATCAGCGAGCATTCTGTTCCTATTACGGTTATTTATACTTCCGTGAAATATCTGCGACCTTTCATGTCTAAAGTTGTAAAGGCGATATCATTATTAATGAAACAGAAACCTCCTGCGCAAAGGGATCGCGGGGAACTGGTAATTTCGACGTGGAAGGTCCTTTATAAACCTAGTTAAATTTCTCCTCCAGGACTTGGGATCTCCTTCTACCGAAATTCATCTGCTTCTGGCTCCTTTGACCCCCAAGATCCGCGAACCAGAGTTAAAGAGGAGCCACGCGAATCGGGCGGGCGATGCGGCGCGGCGGGAAAATAAACGGAAAGTTTCGTCGAGATAAAAGTCCTCGTTTCCTCGCAGCGGTGTAACGTTTTAATTAAAATTAACGACAATCCTCGTTGAACGGGCCCTCCCGGCCCGGGCTGGGCCACGGGGACGTCCTATCTCTTTTCCCATTTGGAAGGATGAAGCGCGGAAGTACCGAACCCACCGTCGATGAAGCCTGTCGCCGGCGAGTCTACTCGAAGATTTCCGCGAAGCAATTAATCTTCCTGACCGCTCGAAGATCCTTCGATTCCCCCGATCGATCCAGTTCCGCGAATCCAGTGGATATTCGAGATACTCTTCCTCCACTCGCTCGCGAACCGAGGCGATCATTAGAGGCGATTAAATTCACTGAATCAGAACGAAAATTTAATGGGGCTTTCAAGGTGTGCCGTTTGATACGAACTGTATTTGTGATCACAGACGGGGTATAAGATAGACCTATCACTCAACGTAATACTTTAATGACGTATCGGATAAAACGTAAGATACCTTAATAGTGAATTGAAGCTTATTACTAGATTATTTCAAGACTGTCCATTACTTGAATAAATATTTAAAGAATGACTGTTCAAATAATATAACATTTTATTTATTTAGTATTCTCTATTATTAAGAAAATTAAATCCCTTTTATTCGAAAGTCCGACACAATCTGTTTTCGTTCAAAACTTGTTATCTCGTTGCTATCCGAGTTCTTTTATACAGCTTCACACCGCACAGCACATTCAGTTTGTAATCGCATACTACATTCAACATTTAATAAATATTAATATTTAATATTTAATATTTATTATTTAAGTATGTTGTATTCTGTAGTCTATATTTTATCTTGTATTATCTTGTATTTTATCTTGCATTATCTTGTATTTCATACATATTTGCTATTTCGCACTGTACACAAAAGGGTCTAATACCCTTTAATAAATAATAATAATAATTAGACTGTGGATGTTTATGCAAAATATATGGAAAATTAATGCAAAATATATTCAGGAATATGAAAAATATATGCAAAAAATATGAAAACTGTATGCAAATTGTTTTATTATTTACACTATTTACTACTTACTACTGCTGTTACTACTACTACTACTACTACTGTACTTACTACTATTTACTGTAATTTGCATTACAATATGTTACGATTATTTTCTCCATATTTCGAACTGTTAATTGGTGCCTTTTATCAGATACAATTAATTTGTAGGCGGAAAATGTTCTTTTAACATCACAGGGTGTGATAGGAGCATGCGTATACTTTTTCCATAGCAGTAAGTGTATGTTGTTTTAGCTGTGATTTTCGTTCACAATTCATCTACACAAAAAGAATAGTAGAGGACGACATACAATTAATATCACATTTATAATTTAAAATATTAATTTTCATGCATGTTCCTGATACTTAAACACATATCTCTTTATTACAAGCCTCACAAGTAACTGTCTCATCATTGATGTTGAAATGATTATTTCCGATTTCAGAATCTCACTTTTTTTTATCATTACGCGTTTCTTACTTACTTTTGGCATTATGAATTTCTTACTCACAATTAATGAAGCACGAGTAATATTTCTATCTTCACGTTACACCAGGAATGTTACACCACAACTGACTGACTCCGGTATATTTACTTAAAAGTGTTTACGTATCTCAGGACATTCGAATGAATAGTTCGTATGAAGCATTCATATCGTATCACGCGAGAATGGGGAAGTAAACTAAGACACAGTAGTACATATTTGTTGTGAATAACAAGGGCGACTGTAATTAGTGTGATATAATTATGATTGCGATATTTCTAACGTTTGTTTTTGATCAAGGGAATCTGTTCAATCGAATATATACGTAATATGCAGAAATAAGACAAATATATGCAAAAAATATGCAATATACAAAACATATACATAATGCAAAATATGCAAAAAAGAAATTATATTTTTTAAATCCTCTAATGATAAAACCACTTTCTGTCCAAGTCCTATAACATTATCTCTTTCCTATAAATATACGCATTTGCATAAACATCCGCAGTCTAATAATAATAATAATAACATTCTTACAAATTCGACCATTCCTGACACTGCTCCATCCTCGGAGCTTTTTATTAACACAAAAATTACAATTTACAATTAACAGAAATTACAATTTACAACTACACAACAACAACAACAACATAACAATACTGAAACTTACAAACATGTCTACATTCTTATAAGAAAGTTATTGTATACAGTATCGATATCTTCCTTTCTCTTACCTCTTCTTACTTATATTTTATGGACTACGTTTTCATTTTTGTAACAAAGAATTCATCCCGTAAATGAATGAATAAATTATTATTATTATTATTATTATTATTATTATTATATTTGATTACAAGTTTGAATTATTATTATAAGTTACTTCGTTTCAACGAGTAAATCAATCTTCTAAAAATATTTTTGCTGCTTAACCGTGTAATGAAATAATTCTTCAGTTTGTTTTTTTTAATTTGACTAAATAAATTTTCAAATAATTTTATAAAAAGAACAAAATTTCCCCGAATTGGGAACATTGGGCCGTATTTTTAAATAGCCACGTATATTCGAAAAATTTTCGAGGCAGTTCAACTCGTAATTCCGTGGACCCTTGAACTGAATGGGCAGAAATGCTGAGTGGGAATCTTTCGCAAGGAGTAGCAAACGTTGAAAAACACGCAGGCCCGGGCGTTCGGTAAAACAATAAAAAGAATAGATTCCGACTGAAAGGGAACAAAGAGGACAGGATAGAAGAGCGGGAGAGGGACGGAGAATCAATCATGGTTCGCGTTTTACATCAGAAACATCTTCGCGTAGAGGAAAAAGGAGAAGAAAGAAGGGAAAAGAGATCTCGTCCTCTTACTTTCGCAATTACTACCCACCTGACGGCAACAGTATACTCTTTCTTTCACCCCGTGCCCCCTTCACTGTCCCCCACTCCGCTTCCCTCCACCATTGTCCACCCTACGCGTTTTTGTTCAAACAGGCAAAAGCATCGCGTCAATACACGCGATAGCAACGGCCATGGTAGAGTACGAGCTCGTTGTAAATAATCGTCGCAGAATTGCAATTTATGTCGGGCGGCATTAAAAGCCAGAAAGTAACGTCCACCAATGGACGTCTTCGACTTCCCTGGACGTAACAATGCCTTTATTCCGTTCGCATCTGCTCGGCTCTGGATTCACGGAACGTTCTGCACGTCTACCGAGTCGCTTTCAATATTAACAGTCTCTACTTTGTCAGTCATTTTCTCGTCGGGAGAGGTCATTGGATGGTCTGGAGACAGTCAAACTGTACAGTCCCTGGCCAGTTTATTAGACGCACTATAAAATATTTGTAATTGTTTCAACTTTCTTCTGTATGCGTCGCACAGTTGCTTCAGACACCATCAACTTTCGTGATATTTCGCGGTTGGAAAACATTTTAGTATTAATGAGGGCCTTATCTTCAGCTATTTTACGTGGTGAAAGGTCGCCCTTTTTACCCATGGTTAAATTGTTCCAATCTAGTAATTCTAGCTATCAAACGTGCTGCACACACAATAAACAAACTACCGTGTAGTTTAATCCTGAAAGACAAATAAATACATTAAACAAAACCATCTAAACACGTCAATACTTGTAGCACGCGACAACGCAAATGAAACAAGTTTATACTTGTTTATGTTCCATAGCCAATATCTTAACATTATGTAGCGACATGTAAAAAATAAATATGAAATAAAACTGTATCATAAATTTCCTATATAAAAATCATTATTTGTAAGGGTAAATGTAAATAATATCGCATATAATCTAGTGCAACATATACAATTACAAATATTTTATAGTGCGTCTAATAAACTGGCCAGGGACTGTAGTGTCCACTTGACTCGGCAGAAAGATGGAAAACTGCGCTGCACGATGAGAACGTCCGACGAGAAATTCTATCGATTCGGCGATTTTCCGAAGTAGAAACTCGAAGCTCCGTAAAATATTATGATGATGGAGTATTAACGCGAGACACGAGATTCGCCGCGTCGGCTCGGAAGACGCGAGGATATTCGGTTGCGCCGGCTGAGGCTCGAAAATGCATCCAACATCCGCGTACGGTATATCCGAAAACGAGCGATCGTAAAGCCGAGTCGTCTCGGCCGCCTCGCGATACCGGTTCGATCGGTCTGCTCCAGGAGACGACTCGAACAGTTCCTTCCGATCCGTTCTAACTCGCAGTGATAAGTGAAATCCGCCGAGCAATTTCGTCGGACGATATTCACCCGCGGGATACTCCTCGGTAGGATTTAATTTGAAAATGGCGATTCGATCAGGCCGCGCTTTGACCGACGATATCCTTTTACCACTTGCACGCGTCTCTTGTTATTTCATCACTGAATATTTCCGACTCTGCGATTCGCTGGACGTCGATACATTATAGGAAAGAATGAATTCAAGAGTTTCGAGAATAATTAAATTCGATTTTATCCTGGAAATTATATCGAAAGTTTTTGGATGCCTTTTTCGGAATGGGAAAGTTTTCTTCTTTTCAAACATTTCGTGAAGACCCTATAATTAATTTATCATTATTATTATAACGCCTGTATTGCACATTGGAGAAATAAAAATCGAGAAGTATAGAAAATGAAAGAAAAAAGAAATAAAGACTTAACATAAAGTATTGTTAAAGCGCAAAGGCAAGGTTCAGTCGAATGTCGATTTGTAATACAAAACAACTCAAAAGTCTATTTTGAGTACAGAAACTACTAATTGTTAAAGAATTTTATACATTAAAAATCATAACTTTAATGGCTAGGAAACCAAAAAATGTAGGATGAAGTATAAGAAATAAATTTTTCAATTTGAACTGAAAAATAATAATTGAATATTTACACGCATGGGTTTTTTCAATCAAAAAATATTGCGTATTATTTATAAAAAACATTTTAGTTTAATTACTCGTCGTGATTTAATTTAAAAGGTAATTGCAAATACCATCGAAATAACACAAACAGTTTTGGAGTAAATATTATTTGTCTACATAAAATGTATTAAAAAAAAATCGAATCCTGTGATTCTTGCAATTCGACTTTTTTCTCGTTTTTCTGTGTTTCTACCGGGTTTTGCAGCTCGTCCTAGCCATACTCGTAATGCTGTCGACATCGGGATGGGATGTTATGAATAACGAATACTTGGCGGTATTTATTTATGTCCTATTATGGGATACAGGGATCTCATCAGCATATACACGTCACCGTGAAGCTTTCTTGGTGATACACTACCATAGGACGTCGTGTCTTACAACTGACTGCGAAGTACAAAGTATTCGCTACAAAAAACTACAAAAAGGATCGTTACTCGTTAGAAGCGCCGAAGCATATTGCGATACGTGTAGGATCGATACGAAATGGAAAATGCATGTTTGACTAGTGATGCACCGTCTTCCTGACCATTTACTTTTGATATGCATTTTGTATAATTATTGATATTATGTAGTGAGCCGCTCGGTCGAGCGGTTGACTACACTGAGAAAAATTGGATCTTACTTTATAGTATATAATTAACGAAATTTTACTACATTCTTGACTAAAGTAGTACTATTGGTAAATGTGGTTAGATTACTACCACACCAGTGTAGTAATTTTTGGTCTTGAAGAATTGGTAAACGCTACAAATCTCGTGTGCTGAATTTTACTATACGAATGTAGCAAAGTTTGAATTTCGCTCAAACTAAAAAGCCTATTTTTTCCTCTTACAAGAAGACCCTACGGTGTGTACTTCTTGGATTTTAATGAAACTTTAGTGTATGATTCTAGAGGATGACATTCTGTCGTGACATATGATGACATTCTGTCGAATATTTTGCGCCAATGCGCATTTTTTTATAAACAATTAAAATATAAAGTTTAAAAGGCTAGAAAAAAAAAGAAAAAAATAGCGCAATGGAAAAAGCACCTGGCACGTAAGCCCAGGGTCCAGAGTTCGTATCCCGGTTTGTTTCAAGTTTTTTTTTCATTTTTTAAAGTGTAACTCACATAACTTTAAGATCATTAACTTATTTATTGTATTAGGATTTACAATCACTAGGGTGATATGCAATGTAAAGCAGGAAAAACATAAAAATTGCCTGCAATGTACACATCGGATGAAAGATATAGAATTACAGGTACATTTGTTAAAGTTATTTGTGTTATACTTGCGATATACTTTTTCAAAAATATATGATTAGACACATATTTATAAACAGCTCTAATACGCATAGAACAAAAGTGAAGGAATTATAATTGTTTGAAACAAAAAGCTGAAAAAAAAAAACTTGAAACAAACCTGGACTCTTCTTCCATTGCGCTATTTTTTTCTTTTCTTTTCTTAGCCTTTTAAACTTCATATTTGAATTGTTTATAAAGAATGCGCATTGGCACAAAATATTCTACAGAATGTCATCATGTATCATCTAGAATCATTAACTAAAGTTTCATTAAAATCCAAGGAGTACACACTATAGGGTCTCCTTGTTAGTGCGGTAGAAAGAGACGCATTTCACATTAGAGTGCTTCTTTACTACGCAATGTAGTAGTTTTTCCCCCACGATTTTTGTCAGTGTAGTTTATGGTGCTCTTAACACCTATCTTGCTCAATAAATCCATAATATAGAAAAGTACCGAACAGATACAAATTTCACGTAGTACGATGCGTGCATCGTAACACGTTTCAACGTGTGTAGGAATTGCGAAACTGATACAAGCATCACTAAAACCAGGAGTTGGCGCATACGTGGCAAACTGTTTCAGTGTCTGTAGAGCCTAGAGTTTAGAACAGCCCTGTCTAATTGTAAGTCATGCTCGCGGCCCGGTGGGCAATCCGCGTTGCCCGTGGACGCCCAGTGGCAACGACGGTCGTGAAAGAGTGGGGATAGTGACGTAGCGCGTAGCGTAGCGAGGAGACGAGAGTCCACACGTAGAATGATTCACAAATCCACGCAACTGTTACAACTCATAATCTTTTACTCACAAGAAAACACTTTTATTATATCGCTTATACTACGGATATTTTGTATTTTCAATTCTTGGCAACAATAATTATAATGTATTCACTTTCTTTACGATTTTTAAGAGACGCAGTTTTGGGGCACGTACCGTAGATGGCATTATATATTTTTATGATATTTCGCCTGTGGCCTTCAATAGGTGTATAATGGCACCGTAATAAAAATAATAGAAATGACACCGTACTCGTACTAATCTCCTTCATAATGCCTACGAAAGGCCTGTACCATACACTCTGTTAATTTACGGAACAACACCTGTAGTTGAAACTTAAATGAATGACTCTACCCAATATACAGGGTGTAACAAAAATGTTGCAGTTCCTTCAAAGGGGTGATTCCTGAGTTGATTTTAAACAACATTTTCCTTAGCGAAAATGTTAGGTGTGGCTTTGTTAACGAGTAATCAACGAAAAACATTGACCAATAGAAGAGCGAGTACAGCGGATTAATGATTGCGCGGACGATGACGAACCAATACTACTCTCAGCTAGAGCGCGCGCTGAAATTCGTCCACTACTGCATTCGTGCTCTGATTGATCGAGGGTTTTTGTTAATATCTCGTCGATAAAGCTCCATATAACATTTTCGCTAAGGAAAAAGTTGTTTAAAATTAACTCAGGAATCACCACTTTTAGGGAACTGCAACGTTTTTATTACACCCTGTATAGGTCTTATGATCGTAAATCAGTCGAGCATACTACCAAAGCGCGCCTTCCATACCTCTTATTATCCCTGCTATTTTTATATCTACGTCACATATTTCTAATTATTATTGTAAGGTCAAATATCAAAAATATAAAATATCCGTAAAATGTAAATATTTTCTGCTTTCGGCCACAGTTTACACATATAAATTTACTTAAAAATTGGTTCACATTTTGCAATAAAAATTGACACAGAAATGTCAATTCCCGATTCCCCGATATTTCTCTGCGAAGCGCGACGCTTTAAGCCAGATTCACACTACGCCGTAACGTAACGTACCGTACCGTACCGTAGCAGCCGTGGGAGCAAAGAAGAGGACGGATCTTCCCTCTACTTCCCTTCTTCTAACGCTACGTTACGGTACGTTACGGTACGGCGTAGTGTGAATCTCGCTTTAAACTTCGATTCTCCCACCACCGCACCGCACCGTGCTCTGAGGACCGCGACAGTCGCGGCACGACTTGCCTCGATCCCCCCACTACTCTATACTGGCGGACACGACTCGCTGTGGTTTCGCTCGGCGGGCCGCGGGCGACGTTACGCTGCCCGTACGGGCTACCTCTTGGACAGGCCTGGTCTAGAGTCTTCAGAATACACGGTTTCTAAAATAGTTGTGACACTCATAACACGTCGCGCTGAAGTCCTGGGGAACTTCTCGTCCTTTCGTGACTGCACCGTGTAACTTACTTTTTAATTGTTAAAGCGAAATAAACTTCAGCGATAAGTTAACCGGAAGGTTTATATTTCACTTCGCGACATTGTTCATCCTTTCTCGTTGAACACTGTCTCAAGATTTTCCACCAGCCTTCCCGAGGCTTATTAAATTTGCCTAAGCAAACACTAATTCCGATCCACGACCGATTTTATTCACAACTTCTCTCGCCTCTTTTTAATTAACAAGTACAAACTGAATCGCGACAATTTTAATTGGAAACGCCGCTGTTTAATATCCCGAATCGAGAATCTGAAGCAGCTAACGAGAAACATCGAGACATGCGTTATAAACATTATTAAGAGGCGTTATTATTAATATCATTATTATTATGCGTTCCCGTTCTCACGGCCACGAGGGTCGAGATGTCGCTGAGTTTATAAATTGGATGCGTTTACGTGATGATTACGATACCCACGCTCTCGGAATTAATTATGACAATCTCATTAAGCGAAGACAACCCCTTTAATGAAACAAATAAATCGTGCATCAAGGGGAACGCTGCCGCAAGTGTCGGCGCAAATAAACTTTCACGGATGAGCGATAATTCATGCGATTTCGCGCGACAGCCCCGCGAAAGCTTTGAACAAGGAAAACGCATAGCCACCAGGGAAAGTTTTCAATCGTCTTGTTTTCTACTTGTACCACGGTCTCCTTGGTCTCCCGCCATAAGAATCCTGTTCTCAATAGAACGGTAATCTTTTTTCCTGCAATCACCTTAACTTTCTTTCGCAAAGAACTTTAGCAACAAGCTTTGCGATTCATCTGGAAGTCACGATATTCATAAATGGTTAGACAATCTCTGACCGCCTCTGATTTCCATCTTGTTCTGGCTTTCAACTTCAAACTCCGGATTCAATTTCTACAAAAAGTTGTTTCCAGAAAATTCGTAGTAGATACTATGATAAAATTACTTTCTTAGATTCTTCAAGTAAGATCTGTAAGATTTTCATATCGTTTGTGGAATGAGTAATCTGTCAGCACTTTTGTGTTCATTCATTCTCATCTATTTTCTTACTTCTACTAATCAATTATTGTAAGGTTTTTATTGCATGTTAAACAACAAATACAAGCAAAGAAGGACGGAGAAGTACAGAAAAGAAGATAAGAGATCCTAAACAACGTAATGTTAAAGTGCAAAGGCGACATTCCCTCAACTGACTGTTTGTAGTTTGTATCCTAACCCTAATTAATCCAAAGTTGCACTTAAGGGATTGTATTTCCTCACAATGAAAAAGAAGAGATGAGATTAAGGGGTTAACGAACCAGCTCCAATGAAAGAAAATCATTGTTACCGGCTACATAAATTAATATTAAATATGCAAGTGATCATCCATATTTATCAAGCGATTTATTACCATTATGGAGGAATTATATTGCTGTGAGTTACGGGCAATTCAGAATCAAGTGAATGTTCAATTTTTAGAATTACATTCTTTATGCCACATTGTTCAGTTCACAAACAACAGTTGTAGGTGTTAGGGCTCGAGATTTCAAGTGAACCGAGTGAGATACCCGAGTATCCGGGTACTCGTGAGATACCCGGGTATACCAAAATTACCCGTACTACCCGGGTATCTCACGGGTACCCGAACGCATAAGATTGACAAGAATCTCATGCCGAATTAAGCCGAATTGAACCGAATTCAGCCGATAGGTTTTCGGTACGTATTTGTGGCTTTAAAAATAAAAAAAAAATTCAGAATGAAATGAATTCTGCATACATGATGAAAATTGAATTTAATAGACCTTGGTTATGTTGACAATTTGTTCTCTCTTTCTCTCCCCCCTCTCTCTCTCCCTCTCTCTCTCTCTCTCACCCTCTCGCACTCTATTTTAAAATCCAGAAACACATACCGAAAAACTATCGGCTCAATTCGGTTCAATTCGGCTCAATTCGGTTCAATTCGGCTTAATTCGGCATGAGATTCTTGTCTATCTCATGTGTTCGGGTACCCGTGAGTTACCCGGGTAGTACGGGTAATTTTGGTATACCCGGGTATCTCACCCGGGTACCCGCGTATCTCATAATCAATAGCCCTAGTAGGTGTTTGACATTGTACAGAAGCGCGTTTAAAACCTTAAATCAAACTAAGCTTTGTTATTGAAGTTTGCTCTGGTCTTCTAATTTTAGCAGCTCGAATTCGCTATTTGGAATATGAAATTTCTCAGTGAAAATCATTAACGAAACAACCAAAGAACAAAGCTCGATACCTCCCCCATCAGATTAATGCGTTTCGACAAACATCGAAACGACGAGGACGTTGTCGCGTGTATGTGGAAAATGGATTGTGCGTTTTCTGATCCCGGCACAGTTAACTATAGAAAGCTATTCTTTCCACAAGTGGACCACTTCCGGGACGATTTTTCAAGAGTGGAGTTCCCTCGGCGCTTCATCGTTCCCCTCGGTTTCTTCCACTCTCTTTTGATGACTGCCATCGTGACCGGTGTTTGAACAACGATAGCCGGAAAAATGAGCTATCGACCGACTGTTTCCATTACGTTTTCTTTGCTCTCGTCGAAGATATCGCGACAGCCGACTGTTTCTAACCGCGGCGCGACGGCGGAACGGTTCAGAGTACGCTGAGAACGTAATTGAATGAAAGCTGATCCGAAATTCATCCAGCGACAGAGGAACGAGGGGCACGATTTCGCGACGGAAATAATAAACCGGGCCGAAAAAAACGTGGAACTTCCATAATATCGATCGCGGTTTGAAGGCGCAAGGAAACGGGACAACGGGAACCGGGACAGCTTGTATTAAAAATCTTCCAGACTCCTATTTGGCCATCGCGCGAGCCCAGTAAATCCAAACGGGAAAACAATATCCAATATGTCCCGGAGGGGAGCAAATATACTTTCTCGCTAGCAATACGTGGACGGTCGACGATGGGGAAGAAAGTTCCAAAGTGGTTCCTCGGTTCAAAGATATCTTTTCCACCCCCTCGTCGAAGCAACTCGTTCCTTCTCGAGCAATAAAACTTAATAGCCCCCAGGCACGAGCTAAATGCTCGTAAAATCCGGCGGCGTTAATGCAGAGGTGGGAGGGGTGGCGAGGAGAGAGAGAGGGGAATGGAGATCCCATTATTAAATAGAAAGCCGTAATTCATTTCGCTCGTAGAGCCAACAGACCGAAAGGGCCGTTTGATCGCTTCGACCAACCGGCGCGGCGCTACGACGGAAAAACGAGACGCAGAATTGTTTATGACAATTGTTAAAGCTTTATCGCTGCTCCACCCTCCTCTCCCAATCCCATACGCGTCCGTCTTGAGAAAGCAACGCTGAAGAAAGCAGGGGGAACGGGGGGCGAGGATGACTCGTAACGATCCCCGTCGCTCTTGATTGTTTCCCAGCTGATGGATGGCTGTTGGTGTAAAACGTTGATCGACGTTATCAAGACATTACCAGCCGCTTTTGGGAAGCATTCGAGGAAAAATTTGCCCCGCGAAGTCATTGCCGACGATCGAACGCGAAGACGCGAAAGGTTCCTTCCGTTTTCTCAAACCCCGCCCCGTGATTGCTTTTCCATTAATTTCTTGGCGCTCGTGGAAAGCGCGGACGGCTGCTGAACATTAAAGAGTGAACGGGGCTCCGCTGTAGTTTAACGTCATGCGGACGTAATATATTAATTTCGAGCGTTCCGCAGAAAAACGTGGAACGTTCGCGGTGCGCTGGCAGATATATTGGATCGCGTGTCGTGCGCGTTACAGTATTATTGATTAGAACCGGTCGCAATTATTGTAATTAAAACTTGCGCTCTTCACTGTTAATTAAAATTCCATTTGTAGCTCTGTGCATTTGCATTTCTAACGCATTAAAGCAATTTGATTCGTAATTTTGTAGCACGGTAGTTGAAGTTCTTCGCGAGACGTTTCAGAGTGACTTCAACTTCGCAGTCTTGCTTGCTAGGCGTGCAAAAGTCTGTGTGCCAAGTCTTAGCAACTTTGAACTCTCGCATCGTAACGAGTCAACGACCATCGCGCAATCGTAGTGTAATTGTTCGACAAATGGTTAAAAATTTATCGTAATAAATAAATGGGAGACGATATTTTCATGCCACGCGGATGAATAACGAAGCCTTTGCCCTTTTGAAATGGCAAACTTGTACTCAACCAGGCTACTTGGGGGAAAAACTACGCAGAAAGAGAGTTTGATGAATAATCATACGATGACGAACAGACTTCGCAAAGGGGAAGAAGCATTATCGTTCAAGAGGGATCAAGTTTTTTCGAATTTCGTAAAACTTTTGCAGGAGGGAGCATCGAGGGATTAATTCGAGCGTTACGCAGACGCAAGGGACGCAAGTTTCCCCCGAAAATCGCGATTACCTCTTTGCGACCGCTAATACGTATGCACGCACGAGCGACAGGGTAATTATACGAAAATATAATTAATGAATCTGTTATTAATGATTGCGTTAATTGCGCGCACAGAATGGTGCGCATCGGCGTAATGATTAATGTGCTTCGTTGAGCGCGTGACTGGAATGGACCACCTTTTATTATTGGTTTGAAAAATTATGTCTTGATCGGATTTTAACTGCGGCAGAACGATGCCATTATTGATGAAACTGTGTGCAATTTTTTGCTGCGTCGTTACATTAAATCTGTCGCACGACTTTTGATCAAACATTCGTCGAACAACAATTTACTGTCCATCAAGGTTACCGATCTTTATTACGCTTGGACCAACGCCTTGTGTTCCTGACGCAAATTGCTGTGCTCACGGCTGACAGTTACACCTGCATATACACACGACTGTCGTGTGCCGCAGCTTGAGACGGCAGTTCGCTTAATGCACCGTCCTTCATCGTCTCCGTGACCGCTGTTGTATCAATGATCTTCCCGTTACATCTGTTGGACAGCGTCGCGCGCCTAGGAAAACGTAACGTTTGTTCCCAACTCGGTCAAAAGTTGAACAGCTGGTCAGACGAGGTCATCGGATCGTCAAGTTTGATAGCGGGCGTTAAATAAGGAGAGTTCGTCTGAATAGTCCCACCGCGAGATATTCTGGATCTCGTCTGCGCAACGTCCACGGATGCTTAAATTAGTCTCGCGTGTCGCGATGCTGTTTTCAAACTCTAATCGTTGGTAAATGAATCAATGGTTCATTACGAACGTGTGTCCACAAATGAAAATCGATTGGTGCGAAGAGAGGGATAGCGTATCGATGAAAGCGTAAAATATACAGTTAAAAGAGGTGGTTAAGCAGCAAACGATTCTGCCAAATTGCGAGCGTCGAGCAATCACGGTAAATGTTTAAATTAATAATTCAGACGATCGCAGCGTCAATGCACATTTCGACCGTGTCGCAAACAGGGCCGATGTCACGCGCACACACAGAATAATTTACCGTTCGATAATTCGCTCCAACATGCAATAAGGATCATCAGCCTAGAAGGGACACTTTATTTGCACGCATATTGCCAATGCAAAGCGCAATCTGCAATTCAGTTGTCTTTGTGCCGAATCCAGTCGCAGGAGTTTAATAGGTACGCGCTGTTGAACCTACCGATGCTATTAATTGCATACACAAGAACTGTTAACTACTTCAGAATAGAAACACGCTACTTTTTGAAGAAATAAGAATATTCATTTTCAACATCTCTCGAAAGTTACGTTAACGTTCTTATAGTTCTTGATTCTTTTTTCTGATAGCAAACTGCATTTTGAAAAAATTTTAAGCAATCGTATATGTTTCTCAATATTAAAACTTATTCAATGTTTGTGAGTAATTAGAGAACAAATTCTGTGGTTATAAGGCAAAACGCCGAATGTCACATATTGTCGTTTAAAGTTTTGATCACCGATACTGCACTATGGTCTTGAATTTTATTTATGGGTTATACCCAGTCAGGAAGTCGAAAGAAATCCAATTTTCAAAAATGACAGTTTCAAAAAGTATCTCATCCTAGAAATATTCTTTGAAAGTTTAAAATTTGTCTGACTAAATTACATAGAGATATAGACATTTACAATTAATTTTTTCATTATATATAATTAGCTTTTGAAACTTTAAACGCATTTTTCTCGAAACAACGTTTTCAAAGACGTTGAGCAAAATATTTCAAAAACTACTGCACCAATCTTTTCCAAATTTGATGCGCTGATTTCAGATATAAAAATCTAGTGGTTGACCAAAGGATTTTTTTTTTTTAATGGATATTTCTAATTTTATGGGCAAAAAAGAGTTTTTTTATCCCGAAAATTAAAGCTTTTACTTTAAACAGTCAACATTTTGTTTTAACATAATATTTCGAAAATTTCTTCGATTAATCAGAGGAGAAACTAACAAACTAACGAATATTAAGAAATTAATATTTTTACACCAAAAAATTAGGAAACACAAATCGAAAAAGTTTTGAATCTATACATATATGTATACTTATGCTTTTTCAAAAAAAATTGATACCTAACCCTAACCCCTTAAAACCTCGTTTTCGAAGGAAAAATTCATTTCCTAGACTTTTTCTGTGATAATAATATAAATTTTGCTTTCTAGATTTGAATTAAGACACAAATTCAAATTTTTTTGAAAATGTGACTTGCGTCGTTTTTCCTTGTAGCCACAAAATTATTCCACTAATTGACTTAATTCTTTCTGTACTGTAAAGATATAAGGGTAAACTCACACGGATCACTTTCCGACCACTTTCAAGCGACATGACAGCCACAAAACCATGGACCTAGGAATAGGTTCATGCATAAGACTGTCAGTGATGTTGCCCGATTTATTTGTGTTTGTGAAAAACACAATTATTTGTGTTTGTGTTGGCCGAAAGTGGCTGGAAAATGGTCCGTCCATTAAACTATATTACTACTGGAGAGCGAACGGGGCGATCGTGACCGGTCAGATAGAGAGGTCCAAACGCATGTGTTGCTGTCGCAGTCTCACTTCAAGCCTATAAATTTATAACAACTTCACCTTCCTACTCCTTCACCCCTTCTCCTATTACATTCAATTTGAACTTCGCGCCCCCAAAAGTTAGTCTCTATCCCCTCTACACATGAATTTGCTACAGGATCGTACAGTAAGAGAGGGAAAGATAACAGGAAAAACAAGGATAAACACACATCCGTTCGGAAATCTCTGTCTTACCTCCCTCCCACCTTTTCTTTCCTTTGGCCGTTCGCTTTCCAGTGGTAATATAACTCAATGGGTCCGTCTGAGTCACGGTGTACTATTGGGATCTGACATTGATAGATACGACATCTGGTGGCGAAAAGTGTAAGTTGCGGAAGCCGCTACTTTGCGTAGTTTGCTTTGGAGCTTGCAGGGTTGAGTTACTGTTGTATAATATAAACAGTGCAAAATGGATATTATGACATTTTCTCCACGTCGTATGAATTCGGATAGAGATCGTTGTTGTGTGAAGGGTTGCAACACGAAAACAAGTAGAGACTTAACAGTTCGCTTTCATTTCCGAAAACAAGTGGATGTTTTGTGCACAAAGATAATTTATTTGATATTATAGAAAAAGTACATGTATTCAAAGTATGGAATCTAGCTTTGAAAATAAACGAAGTTATTCCAAAAATAAAGGTGTTTTCAATGCATTTTAAGAAGAATGGTTACATTTTACCAGATAAGTTAATATCCATAAAAAAGCTAGGTTAACTTCTTACAGTATAAATATATAATGAAATACATTAATACGTTGGAATGAATTTTCACGCCATCTTCATGCGATTTGTGTGTTATTTTATTTCATGCGGTTTGTCTTTCAAACTTGACGTTTGCAAGCACAAGGCGGTGAAACTTACGACACCAAGCTTTAACACAGTATTTTTCCCGCATTTCATCAGATGTCCTGCTCGCAAAACCCGCTCTCCTTCGATAAACCTTCTTTGAGCTGGGTTTGCACCAGCCAATCACAAATATTTTCTATAGACATTAACATTTTTTTTAAAAAACCTTGCGTCACTCATATACACGTAATGCAAAGTAGTGGCTTCTTGACGCCATATTGATGTTATAATCTATAGGCCCCGCCCCCATGTCAGATCCCATACAAAGCACCTGTGTCTGGTTGATTTTTTGTGATGAATAGATCCTCTGGTCGCCGCTAGGGGCGTCATGGTCAGAACTCCGCGTATGGTATACATGTGTGCGAATGACGTACGTCACAGATGATCACAGAGCTTTACTAGTGCTCGGTCTCCTCGCCACTTGAGATCGCTGAATCAATAGGAGCGCTTCCCACGGATGTTTCTATTCACTGATACACTCTAGCGGTCGCTAGAAGATCTTCCATCTAATGATCACACATTTCTGAGGGAACTTGCAACACCTGTATACTACTCCGTGGTCTAAGTTTACCCTAAATTCATAGAGAAAAAAGCAAAAATGAACAACTGAATAATGCGCAGAAAAAAATGGACATTTTCGGTAAAGTAATGATAATTGCCATATATTATTAACATGTATAATTTCACATTACTGTTAATAACAGTTTCGCATGTCGTGATAAAAATTGAGAAATTTTTACTAACGAATAAGAACAAATCCCATTTTATTCCTTATTAATAAGCAAAAATTGTAATCCTATCTGAGATAGTTTCTTGAACAATGTTAGTAAAAGTTTTCATAAATGCATAAGCATTGACATTCCACAAATAAGATTTCCAATAGATAATAGAATTAATTCGAACATGACAATGAAAAGCCGGTGGAGCACCTTTACGAGCAGGGGTCGCGTTTAACAAAATTCTATCGAACTTTGTAGACGATTTGAATGGCCTCGCGATTTTCACACGATTTCCGCTATTAGCACGGCTGGCAGCCAAGTTCCGACTTGTGCGGTGTTGCGAACTTTCCTCGGATTTGCATGAATATCGGCGCGATGTGGTTTGACGCCGACAGACACCAATAGAGGCAATGATAATTTGCGAATGGCTGGGAGTAGCGTCGACCGCCGAACCAACTGCGGATCGATCCGGAGCGTAGTCTGAGGAATTAGCGGACAGCGTAACCGAAACGGGGAAGAAAGTTACAGTGACGAATTAACTGCCTGTTTTCCGTCGGGCGCATACTTTCGACGGTCGGATAAATTGCTGATCGATTGAATCGCAGCAGACTGGGAAGAGGTACAACTATTCAGGCTCCATCGACCGATTTGATTAATGATAAGAAATCGTTTCCCGGAACTTGCCAAAATTTGTAATTGTTTCCTGAACGTTTTCAAGTATTTTCAAAGCTCTCGAAATTGAGCTGGAATTGGGGAACCTCGAGGCGCCTCGTCTTCCTTTCTGTAAAGGATTTCAAATTGACTCGAACGTAAGGAAAATCATTTTTGTCCCCGCGCGACTTCACCAACCGAAATACCGATTCGCCCAGAAATACGTGTTACTAGGTGCCCCTAGTGCACGTGGCGGTTGTTAGCGCACAATGTCCGCGAAGTATCGATTGACCACGGGCGCTAACGAGCGAATATTAATATCTCCTGTTACAACCTATCGCCTCATGGTTTTCGGGTCAACGCCTCGCGCCTGCCTTCGTTCGTTGTTCTTCATGCATAATTCATATTCCTCGTTGGAAAAGTTTCGAACTGATGCACAGTGGTCAGAAATTGGAAAAAACCTGTCCAAAACCTCAAACTTTAAAGTCACCAATTCAGGGTTTTGGAATCTACTAACATGTTCGCCAGGTTACTAATAACAAACGGTTGAAAAAAATTCTGACTTCCACTATTTAAGATTGTTTCTTCGAATATTTTTTGTATTTTCAGATATAGAGATATTTAGGTGGTCTGCTTGAAACGAATCACTCTAAGGTGAATGTCCCAATTTATGCTCAATTTAAGCGTTCACTTGTTATGAAAAGGATATAAAAAATTTGTTTGCAGTAAAAATTTGCAAAGTAATTGATTAATACCTCGATAATGAATCAAGTAATTCAAAAATATTTTTAAAAAATGTTATATGACGTTTAATTATTAGTAATGGCTAATTCAATGTAGTACTCTAAATGTTCGTATTTCTGCTCACGACAAATAACTCACAAAAAATCCAGTAAAAATCCAGAGTAAAATACAGTAAACGTTTTTAGTATTAAATACAATTTATTTCTGTACACACTACATTCGGTCCGATTATCGAATCACAATGAAATTGCTGTTCTTTAGTCTAAGCAATAAGAATACGATCAGAACGAGTAAGTTCCTTGTTCTAAAATTTTTTTCGTTGCTTACGTAGCACTTTCTTTCTAACAAACCTGTGCATCGCTGGCATAAATGATCAAAGAACCTATAATTATTTTTTTACAATTATAGTATAAACGTAACATTTATAATAATAAGAAAAATACGCAGTAATTATAAATCGGGACATGAGCAGAAATTAATAATAATAATAATGTTTATTAACGGGATTCACCCTTTAGTACAATAAAAAGAAAAACATAAAAGAAAACAGTGATAAGGCGGGACGACATAATGTACGTATAGAAGAGATACAGAGACCGAAATATATAAGAGCTTAGAGTAATAGAGTAATTGCGAAGAGTAAATTACCGCTTACAACTAGCGCTAACGGTACGCTTCAGTGCTGTTATAGAGTCAAAAAAGATGTCAATTTCGTTACTAAATTTGTTGACCGTTAAACACTTATTGTTGACGGGGTTAAATTTTCCATAAGATGTGCGATGCTGTTGTTCGAATAGGGTATGTGGAAATCTAGATACCCTGTAAGGAGCACAAATTTTAAACAGACTAATAATTTCCGGGCAGTTTATCGTGCCACATAGAACCTTTCTAACAAAGCAGATGCCACATATGGTGCGTCTGCATTCTAAGATTGACATGTTTAAGGTAGAAAGAATAGGAGTATAGTTTCTACAATCAAAGGTTAAGGCAGCCCATATGTCTCGCCGCGATCCTTAAGAACTTATGCTGAACTCCTTCAATAACAGAGCATAGATATTTTTGGTAAGGTGACCAAATAATGCAGCTAAATTCCAAGTGTGAGCGCACAAGACTGCAAATTGGGACATTTACCTTATACATATATGATTGTTATCCTGCATAATAATTTCCTACCATTTTACGGTATTTTTGTATTTGTAAAATCTTAATTCCGACCGCTATTTCATTTTCATCATTTTGAATTTTCTACTGACTCTAGTGTAAACTCGTCCCTGAATCAGTCTTTATTCATAAAATAAGATTTCGAGATTAATCTTCATGCTATTGGTTTTGGCCACTTTTTTTTTTTTTTTTTTTTTTTTTTTTTTTTTTTTTTTTTTTTTTTTTTCGATACCCGATTCTTCGAATGTCAGAATGATTTTCGAATCATCCTGAATGATCCAGATCCACCGTCGAACAACGCGAGAAGTGTAAACAAATTGAGGGAGGGATCTGAGGATAGGAAGGAGAATGGTGGCGTGGAGAGAAAAATGGTCAAACTTCAGTCACAGAAAGCGCGAGCGGCAAAGAAAGAGAAGTTAAAAGGTTGAGACTGTCTGGGAGCAGGAGAAAAAGCATCGAGACTTAAGAGCCGCATCGCGGAAAGCAGAAGGGCAAACGGGGTTAAGCGCCCGAGAGGGCGAAGAAAGAAGCCAGAAGGGCAACGGGAAAACAGGAAGCGTAGGGACGAAGGGGCTGGGAGAAGGGGAGGGATTAACGCGCGACAACGCGAGCACGTACCTACATAATTTGTCTAACTGCGCTCGCACGGTCTGATGGTCAGCGGGATTGCCATGGGTGTAATTCGGTAACAGCTTGTAGTGGTTCCGACTCCTATTGCCCGATCGTGTACTACTGCTCTCCCCCTCCTTGCCTCCCCACGATCCGCTCGCATTACGCTGCGGTATAGCTAATAATCGTTAGTGACAGAGACATCGAGACTACGTGTCACAGAGATCGGCTAATTAACGACTCCGATAGACCGTGCATCGAGAGGGGAAAAAAGTGTCGTCCCCAGGGAATCAACTTCGAGAACAGAATCAACATAACAGCTTCTGCTTTTTTGTTATCAGATTCCACCAATTATTATCGTCCGATTTTACTTCCCGGTCGGGGGAAAAGAAGAAGCAGTTTGTCGCAATAGGCAAGATCAGATTCTCCTGAATGAGCGGTAGAGCTCGCTGACCTGGCATCGGCGACGTTGAAATTTCACACCCGTCGGATAAAGTGGACCGTGTTTTCGAGAGAGGAAGGTTAAGTTTCTCAGAGGATCGCAAACGCGTGCGCGCGCGCATTGTAAAGGAACAGTGGCCAGCCGTCGGGCGAGATTAAACAGCTCAGGCTTGTCCCTCTATGGAAACTAAATCGCCAGCAAATTAAATCCTTCCGTGGAAATTAACAGAGACTTCACGGACAACTAATTCTCCGCACGGCTCGGTTGACGCTTAATGACGAAATTGGATAAACGAAAATCCGCGCCGCTTCGCGGTTCGTGCGCGCCTGTGATATGGTCAGAAGGGCGGAACTAAAATGTACAAGCTTGCTGAAGGATACGGGGGGAACGTTGAATAAGGTGGAACAGGTCAGTGATAAAGAGTTTCTTTGCTCTTTGCCGTAAACGTGTTTCACAAAGATTCAGAGAAGAGTAGCCTGAATTCCTGAGAATAGGAACCTGGAATGAAAGACCCTCATAGTGTCCCGGGTAGCCCACAGAGACTGTGTTTGATTATAGTTACTGATTCAAAGTCGTAGAACCATGGAGTGTCTACCAGGTGATGGTTCGCAGGCATGAGAATGTTTGGATATGACAAAAAACCGACGCACAATGAAAAGGCAGACGTAGCTATCTTGAAATTTGTTAGATCTTTTAACTCTCATAACTTTGCTAATACTCATTCAAATTTAAGGAAATAAAAACTGTGTTAACGTTTAAACTTTCTACTTTGCAACTCGGTATAATACTTTCATTGTAATTGTTACCTAAAAAGTGAAAACAGTTTTAAGAGGAGTATATAAAATTGTAAAAACTTTCGTCATGTGCTACGGACTACAAGCAATATTTTTCTCACTTTCATATATACTATTCGAAATTATACTTATTCTTCTTTAAGATTAGCCAAATTTCATTGAAGAAAATCTTCTTTAACAAAGATATGGGAATTACAAGGAAATAACAATATTTGATCATATAAATAGTAAACAGTCGTGAGTAAATTAATAACATACCAAAAACTTGCTGAAACACATGCTGATTTCCTATAGGTTAACAACCAATGGATAGCAATAGACGTGTACATACAAATTGATGATATCTGCAATTACAGAATTTATTATTTATGTACTATAGATATCTAAAAATATTTTTTATCTATGTTGAATACAATGTATTTTCGTCCTCATTCTCATCGGAGTCCTTATTTTCATCCTCCCTTGTGTTTTCGTCTTTATTTTCGTCTTCAGAAATTGTAATATCAGGAGGTAGGAGCAAATTTACTGCATTCTTTCAAAACGGCGTTGTTTTTTTTCCTTAGGTCTCATATGTGTTAAAAGAGGATCAGACGTTAATAGAAGCCCATTTATGCATGCTTTCCGTGAAACCTTCCTTGTGTAATTTTGTCTATATTGGCGAAAATGTTTATTTTGTGCTTCAGCTGCCTCTTCAAACAGCTGACCAATAGCTAAAATAGCCTGTTCTATAACAACTGCACCATGAATTACAATTTTGTGTATCGTGAGGGTCATCGGATACCACAGATATAATTGGACGTAAAGCTTTGCTGTGTCCACAGCATGTGCTACAAACTTGTCTATATTAATTTTGTATCCACTTGATATGGCTTCTAATATTACTTTAAGCTTATATATCAATTCAGTGTCGATTCCTGTTATTGCAGCTAATAGTATGTGATTAGAGAAACATCTATGGTTGTCCAGCGGACGCGAGCGTAGAGACCTACGCGATACGCGACGATACCATGTTTACTTGAAGTAGTTATAAAATTAGAATCCGGATAAATCCGGAACCAATTCTTTTTGCACATTTTAAACAACTTTTTCCTTTGCAAAAATGTTCTCCGAAGCTTTGTTAATGAGTTATTAACAAAAAAATACCGACCAATAGAAGTACGAATACAGTGGATGAATTTCAGCGCGCGCCCCAACTTTGAGTAGTATTGGCCCGCCATCGTCCGCGCCATCATTAATCCGCTGTACTCGCTCTCTGATTGGCCGATGTTTTTCGTTAATAACTCGTTAACAAAGCTTCGGATAATATTTTTGCAAAAGAAAAAGTTATTTAGAATCACCCCAGGAATCTCCCATTTCCTATACTATACTAGACTATAGACCAGAAATAGCTTTCTGCAAAGCTTCCATATTACAAGAATCTACCCGAATTTTCTTAAAACACTAAAAAATCGTAAATAAGTGAACGGTGTTTCAGAGCATGGTTAAAAAAGAAACACATATCATGAAATTCCTTAAATTATAACGAAGCACACTGCTTCACTAGTGTACAGATTAAAAAATAAATATTGATACGTTATTCGACATATATTTAACTGTCTCAAGCAACTATAATCGTCTAATATCCGCCTTTTCGGTGCGAACGCCCCACTGTGCGACGCTGCATTGTTCCTATAGCCATGAATGCGAGTTGGTCTTCTTATAAGACAATTGTACGAGACAACGTCGTGAATTTCTAATGGTAACGAAGAATCTAGAGTAGAACTTCGATTAACTGCGTTTTAGAGTAAAACCCCAAGCACCTTCTTGATGGAGGATCTTTTCATCTTTAGGAAACTATTACTAAATCATAATTTAATTGCTTCACGATGTCTTTATCTTCATCGCTAGTATATGGAACAATGAAAATATAAAATAATTGAAAGCCAGGTAAACAATACTCTACTGTATTTCTATGGCGAACAAAAAACAGTTTTAATTTGATACGAGTTCGATAACGTTCTTTTTATGAGAAATTTTATATTATGTCAATAACATTTTGTTTATTCTGAAGTATTCTCGCACTGTATGCTTTTGTTTACACAAATATATTGCGTTGATGCAAAAGTAACGAGAATATTGAAATTCCGTTACTCAAATACTATATTCGTAACACATTTCATTATACATTTACTTCGATTGTTAATTCTTCTATTGTGTATAGTCTTGCTACCATTTACCAATAACTTAAAAGAATTCTCTCTTAAAAGAATCAATCAGCCCTGAAATATTGAAATATGAAATGTTAATGGAAATTTCTATTGTTTTTGCGTCAAACCAATATTTACGTGATTCTTTCGCATTGTTTACCCTGTGATCTTTCTTTACTACCTGGATATGTTTGCTGGATAAATCCTTTAGTACACGACAAAAAAGAGAAATAACACAATGTGTATAATGGATAGATACGATTTTATAACGTAAAATGTTAACGAAAATAATAACAAACTACACGAAAACTAAAATTCTAAAACGCTGAGAAACTCTTTCTCCAATTGAATTTTTTTTCACGTTCAATCCTTCCATGAATCAACTTTTGAATGTCCTGCACTCATATCACACGAATTCATCAGCAGCGTCTTTGTAAATTAAAAATTTCCACTTGCGTTCGGAAAATCTCTTTCACTCAAAGTACGCATTCATCAGCAAACAGTTCACGAGCATTATACGTAGACGATTCTCGTAAAAGCTTCTCAAACTTTTTCTAACCACCAACGAGTACGTTTAACGAGTTGGCTCCAAGTTGTTTGCCGCTCGAAAAAAGGGTGCATTTAAGCCAAGCAAGCGAATGCTCGTTTTTCCACTGTATTCACGAAATACAAGTGTCAACGAAAATCCTTTTACGAAATCCGTGAACTACGTTCAATACTCTTCGGTTCGATTGGCAAATCTATGTGTATTTACTGCTATCGAAACGAGGGGCATGCATTCGCTTGATATCAATACTGAGGATTCGGCATACTCGATATAAACTGTTCATCCGCATTCGCTACGAAGATGCATTCGGAAGTATCTGTGTATGTCTAAAACATCCGCACTGTTTACAAACGTGGTTCGTAATGCTTTCGCGGACTTCAATATGAACTGAACATTAGTCTGAAGTTCAGTCTGTATCTGTCGAACGCAAATACTAGCTTTTCGTATTAAACAGTCGATTCAATCGTCCAGCTACACAATCCACGACGCACAAAGTCATCTATTCCCATAATACCCAAATATGATGCCGTGAATCGTGGCAGAGTTTGAAATTGAACCGACATAGCCACGCGCATTAGGTTTGATCGTAGCTATCAAATATACTGGCGCTACAGGATGAGGCCCGATTTTCAAGTTACATTTCATGTGTATCACGTGGGTATATCGAACGTGTGATTTTTGGGCAATTAGTAACATGTTTCTGCTTACATTTCTTTTTTTATTTAAGAAATTTTTATCTCCTTTGATATGAATTTGCCTAGAATTCTAATCTCCATAATATGATTTGGCCTTTTGGTTATGAAATTATTGAAAATAGTTAATGCCTTTAATTAATCCTTCTTTAGTAATGGTGTCGTATGTGCTTAGAAGGTATGGGAATTATCTATTTTCGGTTGAGAGCATTGAAACCACTTTCTACCCTCGAATGTCTCCTGATTTTTGTATACATGGTGAACTACGCATAAAAATTGAAATCACGAAGTTGACTTTCAAATCTCTGAAACACCGTCACCTACAAAAAAAGTATACGAATTGCATAATATATCCCTTCGAACCACGACACTCTTGTATAAACAATTTTTTCTAACAACGTGAAGGGGAGAGTGCGGGAATTACGAACACTTAAGGAAAAAATTGAATGAAACACAATATGAGAAAGCTAATAACTACTTTATTCCTGATATTCAAAGGTATATTATATGTTTGTATATTCTATCATCAACTTTAATAAAATATAATGATAAAAGCCATTTAATTAAAAAAAAAAAAAAATAGAAGCTTCGATATTCGTGATTTCCCAACTACTAAGGGTTAATCAAGAACATTATTTATTTCTTACAAAAATTGCAAAAACATCCTCTAGATTTACTCTGTCCATCAATGCATTTTTCGTGTAACACATAATTAAATCTTCAATTGAAGGATTCTCATACTTTTTTTTTTACAACAAATACAGAAATATTCATCTTCGTCGTTCTCAGTGTTAACTTTCTTCTTTCTTATTTTCGTTTTTTTGGTATTTCTTCTCCCATCTGTTTTCTTGGTTTCTCTTACAAAATTTTCTCTTTTTCATTCTTTCATTCGAAAAACAAGAAAATAACGAACGTTCAAAATTGAATTGATATTAATAAACATATAATTTGTTCTTCATTGTTCCATAAGATGAAAACAAAAAGAATTGAGAGTATTTTAGATTAAAAACGTCGAACAGAAAATGTATTAGTGTTGAATTATTCTTTGATTCTTACTTTTTTGTGTTCTTAAACATTAGTAGTGAAATAATTATATATACAAAAGATATAGTAACATTAATTTGTTAAACAAGTTATATGAAAGCAAATGAAAGCGAATGAAAATCTACAATAATAGTTTTTATTTTGATTGACATGCATGTCAACTGTTTCGTATTTGCGACTCATCATTAAGGCTGATTCAAACACGTTTAGTAATTTAGTCGAGTAGCAAGTATGTTAGTAATTTGCTATGTATGAACACTAAAATTTAGTCGAGTAATTTAGTAACACAATGCAGCTACTTGCCACTCGACTAAATTACTAAACGTGTCTGAACCAGCCTTTACCCACGACAGTCACGTGACAAAAGGAGGAGTTGTTCATGCTTTCCTAACATGGTATATTTGTATTCGTAATTACTCGCCCCTACTTTGAAAGTTATTCAAAGTGTGCAAGTTTCGTAGACCACCCTGTATATTTGGAAATTTTTAAGGATCGCCTGACACACAAATACATAGATACACACGCCAAAAAATATGTTACACTCTAACACAGACGCAAGCTATTAACTTGATCTGCTATTGATCACAGAATGTTCTTCCAGCCTTGCAATTAGTTGAACTCCCGGTGCGTCTGTGTTAGAGCGCAGAATATTTTTTGGTCGTGTGCCTCTCGAGAAATAGATCGAATGGATACGCACTAAAATTGGAAAAACTGTGCGTCACAATCAAGAAACGCGGTTTGCTCGTCGGCGCCGCGCCGCGAACGAGGCGTCGCGACGAGCGCCGAAACGATCCGCGAATCGCTCCGTCGACCGTTTTCTTCGTCGAGCGTTTTTCGAGGGCGGCAACGCGCGTATTTCTCTCGCGACGACGCGCAATGTGCCGTGAAACAACGTGGCCGCAGCCCGGATGACTCGGTTTTACCGATACTGCGAAACTACGCCGCTACCGATACACCGTCGGCCCATTGTCATGCAGAATGTCACGCTGAAAAATGAGCCTCGCGTCGGGCTGGACCGTTCCATTCGCCGGAAAAGCGAAACCGCCCTTCGCTCGACCCTCCTCGCCTTTTTTCCTTTCTTAACGGCCGACTTCCGCGCTCCGACATCTTTATCACGCCGCTGATAAAGGAGGCTGCGATTTACGGGTTTTGCTGAGGTTTCGCCGCGTGACAAGTTCGCAAATCGAGCAGGGAATTATTGAGGGCACTGTAGGTTGCTTGTTACATTCATTCGGTCATTGATTTATATTTTCTTCTAAGAATTAGTAAAAAGAAGACTATAGGGTGAAAGCACTAGTAGTCGACCACTTAAAGCTAAATTTGAATTGTATGTATTAACAAAACGAAACAGTCAATGTTCTAAAATATATGATACACATGATAGTACTTTAAGTTTATTCAGTGTATCACTAATATTTTTTGTTTGTATATAAAAGTTTTGGAAAAGACGTAATTAACGTTAAAAGTAAAGTGTCCGAGTCGCTTCAATAGTCGACCATATAATATAAATTATCGCATTTGTTAAATTTGTCAAGCTCATAACTAAGAACGTTGATACTTTTTAAATAGCATACAGCCTCATTTTGCAATGAAAAATGTATACAGCTGAATTACATCAGCTATTTTTTCTCAAAGCTCGGTTTTAGGCGCCTCGTGTTTAAAACCAGCAGTTCTACATGTAGAATCAAACCTTGTTTAGAAATCATTTTAAAAGCATTTATTTTTTTTACTTTTAAAAATCGCTTTTCGTCGTATTTTGAAGTTAGACATTTAAAGTACAATATAAAATTATCATTTAATAAATGAATTATTCCAATATTTAGTTTTTCAACCTAAACAATAAAAATGGTCGACTACTAGAGGATGGTCGACTTCTAGTGTATTCACCCTAGTAGATACAAAATGCGTATGAGTTAGGTTTTAGATAAAACGAAGGTTATATTTATGCCCTTTGCTTACGACTCTAGTGGTATAAGTAGTGTAAAATCGTATGTCTTCTCTTTCTAACATTGTTATCGCGGAAATTAATTAATTTGCATTGCTCTAGCGTATCAACATTATACGTACCACTCTATTAGATCAGAAAAAAACTTCCTTTTGGAAGTAATATATGAATCACTGGACCCAATTACTTGCATAATAAAACGTATTAATTTATATGTCGACAACATCCATTTCTTTTCAGACAGCAGTTCGAAAGCAAAATTAATTAAATTAGTATATTAATTACACAGCCGATGCTGATGAAAAGTCTAAATACCTATAAAAATGTATAAAACATCAGATGTAGAGTTTATGTTATGTTATTAATAGATAGCGGATTTTATGCATTTATGACAATGTTAAGTACGTAAAAAATCTATGAGGCAGTTATCATATGCCAAAACATACAAAATATCAACAATATTATTCAGGTTAGAATGTTTAGAAGAATAAACATACTATTTTTCAAGTTCAAAGTCCTTATTTGTGCTTGTAAAAATTTTATTTTGCATAAAGATCCGCTGTCTAGTTATTAAAAATGTGAATTTTTATATTCATTCCCAAGATAATCTCCACATATAATAGCATATGAGGAAAACGGTAAAACGCTACAGTAATAAATAATAGGCACATAATAAACTGTAAGTGAACAGTAACTGCATAGCAGCAAGCAAAACCAACAGAGCAGATAGAGATGCAGTTCGCTGGACCATGAAACTATCTGCGGGTGTTCAAAAAAAAAAAAAACTGTTGGACTTCAACGTTTTTCAGCTGAAGGAGTACTTATCGTCATGAAAAGAGTACGTTTCCCGAGGGTTCTGATTACGTTCATTTAGATCTCTTCGTGTGAACAGAGAACACCGTCCTGCGGAGCTAATTTTCAGTGTCAGAAGCAATTTGCACGAATTAGGTGGCTGGAAACCGCCAACCTTTGTCTCATTCTTTCAAAAATTACTGTCTCCCTGGGACAAGGGATTCGGCTGCGCAACGACAACACTTAAATAGAAAGAGGGTAACGAGTGTGGACACATTCCAAGTTTCTCGCAAATAAACGTTACACGGCGGGCACAAGAGAAACGGAAAATTTCTCCCGTGGGAATTTTTTTTTCTTCAGTTATTACACAGGCGGGAGTGCTTTTATTCTCGAAACGTTAAATACGAAGGATGAACCCGGCGGACTTTCGAAGCAGTGAATATAAATGTGCGTGAAGGAAATTTGATCCTCTTCTTTAAATAGAATAATTTTTTTTTTTTTTTTTTTCAAATAATACTCTACTCTTTCTTTGGTATAAAAACTAGTTAAATAGATCTTATAAAATTCTGCTCTAGTACTAATTTCGGGAATGTTGAAAAAAGTTAATTAGCTCAGTTATATTTTACCGTTTCATTCTGTCTTTATTTTTAAAGTCTCTTAAAATTTCTGGGTCATCCAAGAGAAAGATTCAAAAAGTAAGACGATGAGTAGTTTTACGTTGCAAGCGACTGACGCAAAAATGCTTATGAATACTTGTACTATTAAAGTCTTACGGCGGCACAAAAATGCTGCTGCTTAATAAAATTCTTTTTCCTTTTGATTTTCTCTTCCCCCGTGCTTGAAAGAGTTAAGATCCAGCGGAAAGTTTGCTGAAGTTTAAACTGGGGAACTCACGGAGTACTGGACGTACAACAATTATTTAAAGTACCTGAACGTTTAAGCAGTCTTATTAAAAAATGTTCGAGTTATTGGTCTAATTATCGGCGAGATTCGATGAAAAGAAGTACAGGACTCGGACGATCGAAAAGAAACTCGCCAGTTAAAATCTTCGGTCATTCGACAATCCGACCAGCAATTTCCCGACCAAAGGTCGCCACACATTTCTATCCATCGATGCCCGCAGATTTGTCGAAATAATATTGACCGTCTCTTCATCAGCGATTTTCCATCGGCGCGCCCCACGAATATCGTAATTTCGTCGAGCGCGTTGCATTCGCACATAATGTGCTCGCATCCCCGAAGGGTTAATTTCACCAAAATAAACATTAACAGCCGCATCGCGTTATTAAACCGCCAATTGATGCCGCGCAAAGTGTTTCTGAACGGCACGACGGTATCTACAGGGTGTCCCAGCGAATACTGTACAGTGCGTTATTTCCTAAAGTATTAGAGATAAAAAAAATTATTCATATAGAACTGCATGGTTCGAAGGGGCCAATTTATTCGCGAAGACGAATTTTTTATAACATTATTATTATGTGAGATATGATGGTCAAGTTTGGTTTTTTAAATGGAACTATATATTTTTTTACAGATGGGTTATTAGTGTTTTTCAAGACGAATTCAACGACATCCAATTTAGATACCTTTTAATAATTAGTTTCCGAGATATTGCGCTTATAAATTTAGTGATTTTCGTTGGGAGAAAATCTTTCTGACCAGCGGGCACTGTGGGCTGTCTTTTGTTCCCTCCCGATGGCGCGTGTTAGGTATTAGGGCTATTGATTATGAGATACCCGGGTACCCGGGTATACCAAAATTACCCGCACTACCCGGATATCTCACGGGTACCCGAACACATGAGATAGACAAGAATCTAATACCGAATTAAGCCGAATTGAACCGAATTGAGCCGATAGTTTTTCGGTATGTGATTCTGGATTTTAAAGTAGAGCGCGCGCACGAGAGGGAGAGAGAGAGCGAGAGGGAGAGAGAGAGAGGGAGAGAGAGAGAGGGGGAGAGAGAGAGAGAGAGAACTCATTTTCAACATAACCACGGTCCACTAAATTCAATTTTCATCATGTATACAGAATTCATTTCATTCTGATATTTTTTTTTTATTTTTGAAGCCACAAATACGTACCGAAAAACTATCGGCTCAATTCGGTTCAATTCGGCTTAATTCGGCATGAGATTTTTGTCTATCTCATGCGTTCGGGTACCCGTGAGATACCCGGGTAGTACGGGTAATTTTGGTATACCCGGGTATCTCACGGGTACCCGGGTACTCGGGTATCTCACTCGGTTCACTTGAAATCTCGAGCCCTATTAGGTATTGTCCCTTGAAACCGATACTAAGGGTCTACGCAAGGAGCGGCAGGCCCAAAGACCTGGGAACAAAATACCGCCCGCAGTACCTGCTAGTCAAAAAGGTTTTCTTCTAGTGAAAATCACTAAATTTGTAAGCGCAATATCTCGGAAACTAATTATTAAAAGGTATCTAAATTGGATGTCGTTGAATTCGTCTTGAAACACACTAACAACCGATCTGTAAAAAAATATATAGTTCCATTTAAAAAACCAAACTTGACCATCATATCTCACGTAATAATAATGTTATAAAAAATCTGTCTTGGCTAATAAATTGGCCCCTTCGAACCATGCAATTTTATATGAACCATTTTTTTTTTTTTTTATCTCTAATACTTTAGGAAATATCGCACTGTACAGTGTTCGTTGGGACACCCTGTATATAGCGTCAAACCGCTCTTTCAACTTCGTTAAAGCGAACGGAGTCATTGATCGACGTTTCCATGGACGGCCGTCACCGCCTTAGTGTTAGAAGGCGACAGGAAGATCATAAATTTCGCGAAAAGTTATAAAAGTTAATAACCAGTCGAATGAATAATGTATTTTTCAAGCTCCCACCGAAAATCCGCATAAAACTAACGATTGGCAGGGCCATTGTCATGCAGTGTGTCAAAGTGAAAAATGAGCTTTCCATCGACCCGATGGCTTGTTAGCAGCTGGCCCTTTTCGTCCTCTTGACACCCCCCTTAGACGACTTAACTGGCGGCGCGCCATTGTCGAATGATGCGCGATCATTATGGACTGATTTCTTCAAAGGGCGGCCTCACCTTACATTGCGATCAAAAACCGAGATAACCTCGCTGAAACCCCAAATTTTTGTCACCATTTATGGGCTTTAGAACCTTCCAACATGTCCTCAATTCACACGATTTTTTCTTTCCAATAACGGTATTGTACGGTATGGAAATCGGAAATGTTGCTCGTTGGATGTGTTAAGTTGCCCAAAAAAATGCATAAGTTTTCCTGGATGAAGTTCTGCATAAAATAATACAGTAAAATTGTATTCTACAAATAAAATGTATGGATCTACATAATTTATTCAAAGTCATGAGAAATATACATAAAATCGTACAATATAAAAACAATTTTTATCTTTTTTTTTTATTATAATAGCTAGATGACAAAATCCGGTCAGTAAAGGGGACATCCGATCCTTTATATAATTTTCATCATAATTTTTGTCTAAACAGTCAAATAACATTTCAAAGCCGATTTCATTAAGAAACTAGAGACCTTAATAAATACGGTCATTCATACTTTACTCAAATATTGTCATGTATTAGCAAAAAATTATTATTTTTAAATGATTACTTTCTTAACTGTCACATAATGGGGTCACTTACCTGAGATACGCTGCACGTTGAGATCATTAGTGAAATTTTTTTCCCATTATTACGAGTAGACTGCGTACGTTTGTGCAGATCTATAAAGATCATTATAAAGAACACATAAAGGAATAACTGAAACTTAATTAAAAATCTATCTTATTCCCTAAATATAACAGTATTATATTTGTTATATGTTCGCTTTCAAATAACCATTTATGCATAACCATCCACAATTTAATTACGAGTAAAGTTTCAGCACTTGAAACGTGAAAATAATTTTTCCTTGCTGCTGATTTCCCAATTTCAATTTCCATTTTGATTTCCACCAATCTGAATTTCGCCCTGCCTTTGCGCTGTACTTTTTTTTAGAACAGTATTAACTCAAATAACTAGATCTCGAGTTTATTTTCAAAACCACGAGTTTCAGTCAGATTCTCTTGTTTCACCGGACCATTGTGCACGATGAAGGGGATGTTTAATCCATAAAAGGTATTCGTTTTTGTGGGATATTGATTGAAAGTTCTTTTTTTTTTTTTTTAACAATGAACAGGGTGTGTAAAACGCGCTGTCCTTTTCGTTTAAGTCCATTCACCCGCAAACGCGTTTTCGTGCGCGTAGAATGAAAGTCGAGCAATTTAATCTTCGTCGAATAAGCTTTCTCGGCGACGCGGCACCGCAGTGCGGAATTTAAAGAGAGTGGCCTCGGATGGTCGATGCTCCAGCCGAAGCCATCGGCGGCCAAGATAAACAAGATAATTAAAAGATAATTAACGAAGGGAAGCGACGCACGTGACCATACGGACCTGATCGAGATAATCTCGGTTCTCTTTCACGACTTAACAAAGCCGGGTTCGAGCGAAATCGAGGGAACGGGAAGCTGAAGAAAAGACACGGCGGCGAACAGGCAGATGGGAACGGATAGGAGAGCTGGGCGAAGGATCGGGGAAGGAATCGAGCGAGAAATAAATGAAGATTGGAGCGAAAGGGACGGATAAGTGTAGGGAGAATTGGAAAAGGAAACGTGAAGCATAATCAAAAGGTACGTTGCTAGGAAAATAAGGAATACGCCAAGAAAAGCGTGGACGAAGGGAAGCGAAGAGGGAAAGAGGGGAAATGACTGGAAAAAGGGAGCGCCTCCGGCGTGGTTTGTTTTACCCCGCCGCAATAAAACCACAGCGCGTAGAGCCACCCCTAAATATCAGCGCTTGCGATCGAAATAATCTAATATACACGAGATTGCGCTTTCGCTCGCGAAATAACGGCAAAGCGCTTCCTTTTTGGTTCTACTTAACGCAGCAAATTGCCGAATCTGCGAACTGGTTTTGTTGAAGGGAGCTAAGTAACCCGAAGGGAATTCCGCACTTTGGGTATTCTCGTTTCAAGTTCTTCAATGTTAATCTTTTCAGCCAAATATTACTGTTCCCCTTAAAGGCTTTTCGCTTTTCCACGGCCGAGGTGTAACTGTTTTCGAGAGAATTTTAACAGGAAAAACGTCAGAGCTGTGGAAACGAACCTAGCAATTCTTATTATTTGCACCTTGAATTATGCATTTAATTTTCTTTTGCGGTGAAATAAATGTAATTTTTGCGTGCTATGTAGTAGAAGTGCCCCTTGCACCGACTCTATGTATATTTTTGCAGAATTGCAGGTTTTTGGTGCAGGTACAGAAACAAAAATCTTGTGAGAAGACAGGATCATGGATTCTAATTAAAAAATACTGAAAGATAATAATACGATGCCAGGTAAAAATTGCACATCGTGTTTTCACCTTAAAGTCGATGTTCCAGAAGCACAGAATATAATTCAAAGGAATTGAATAGTTTCTGCGAAATTTCGAGGAAAAGAGGATGGCAATTTTTCAAATTTCAAGTCCTTTCAGGAATGCTTTCGATACTCTCTTTTAAAGAGAACATTACCAGAGCCTTCTGAGCGAATTTGACCTTCAGAATATTATTTGCGAAATAGTATTTGTGGAAATACACAACGTATTGTACCTTTCGCTTTGAATTTTCGTTTGAATATAACTTGAGATGCGCCTATGTACCTTGCACGGTAAAGTAAACTCTTTCGATTTCCTACGGATTGTAGAATATCGAGCAGTTGTTGTTCTATTTTCCTTCTGTTGCTCGAACTGTGCGGTGGGGAAGATTTTCAACTCTTCCAACAAAGGAAACCGTTTCGTCTGTTAAGATTCTTGCCGGAATGAACCGGCAATAATTGTTTACTGCTATTAACTCTTCAAGAATCCCCAAGTTCACAATCTTAAAGACTGTGTCGATTGTAAACGATACAAGAAACCAGAAATGAAAGAATTCATCCTCTCCAGAACTAAAGACTTTTTAAACAGCAGCATCACGGTAGAATTTCTAGAATTTAATATACGTTCGACGACGAATGCTTGGAAACTTTTCACCGAGCATCCAGCAGATCTTTCTCCGAGATACGCTGCTCGAGATAATCGAATAAAACGAAAGAAACGGCTTTTCACGTCACCGTATACTGGATCAATGGCGGGTAAGTTCGTACAACAACGTCTCGGGATCGTGGAAAGAACGCTACGTAGTCGTAGATCGAATCCAAGTTCTCGTATAAGCTTAATCGAACAGCTATATAGGGAGCGCGCCCTTCGAAACTTCTTCCCCGGCAGTGCGCTCGGCGATCTTCTTTATGTCAGTTTACACCGTCACAGATCCGAGCGTTCCGCTTTCCCGCGAGTACTTCTGACGGAAATGAAAAGCTGCGATCCGCCTTTCCCGCGAAAACATCGGAGTTCCATTCGTCCGTTTCGCTGATTCCTCTATGCGTCGCTGCAGGCATTCAATCGATTAAGTTCGCAACGAAACCTTCCTCTTCCATCGTCCATCTTCCACCGATTGGTAATCTCGGAATTATCGAATTCACGTTCAAACGGTGAAGCATATACAGTAGGGTGGCTCTTATTTACTCTTGATGAGAATTTTTTTCAATTTTTTTTCCACGGCACCCCCTAGAATAATTCCAATTGATAAAAAAAAAAATGTATGTAAAGTTTGAGCCTGATCGGATAAGGGGAAAACGTGCCCCTGGACCCTTGAAGGTTCAAATAATCATTTTAAAGCACACAAACTGGATTTTTTTAACATATCCGCTTTGTTTTTAATTATATAAAAAAATATGTTAAACGAAAGTTGTAGATTTAGATAGGAAGCATGTTTTATGTTCTATGACTTTTTTTCGCGCGAGAAACGATTTTCGAAAAAAATAAAAAAATATAAAAAAAGCTAAAAAATAACTTTATTTATTTCTTTTTAATTTTGAAAATACAAATGTACCTCAAACATTTCCTAGTTATAAAGATCGAAAAATACTGTATATTTTTTGTACAACTATGAGAGCTTATTTTTTTTAAATTTATGAAATTTCTTAAATAATCGGAAAGCTATACACATTTCTGTAATGAAAATTGATAAATGATGTGTAAAGTGAAATAAGATGTTTTTGAAAATAAATAGTTTATTCATATGTAATTATTTACAATTGTTAGTTACGGGATAAAGTCTCTTTTTTACAATCAGGAAACTTCTGACGGTAATCATTTACAATTTGAAGAACATATTGAATTAGACGGCCAATTCCTTCAAGCGGAACTATCGTCTTGGTCTAAAAACAGAGGCTTTATTAAAAATTTAGAATTAGTAAATAAACTGCGGGTTGTCAATGATACTGCAGAAAGAGGTGTTCAATTAATGGAAGACAATAATGAATTATTTACAACAAAAGAGAAACAAAAACAGTATGTTTTTCAAATTGTAAATGATTACCGTCAGAAGTTTCTTGATTGTAAAAAAGAAACTTTATTCCGTAACCAACAATTGTAAATAATTACATACGAATAAACTATTTATTTTCAAAAACATCTTATTTCACTTTACATATCATTTATCAATTTTCATTACAGAAATGTGTATAGCTTTCCGATCATTTAAGAAATTTCATAAATTAAAAAAAAATAAGCTCACACAGTTGTACAAAAAATATACATTCTTTTTAGATCTTTATAACTAGGAAATGTTCGAGGTACATTTGTATTTTCAAAATTAAAAAGAAATAAATAAAGCTATTTTTTACTTTTTTTTATTTTATTCGAAAATCGCTTCCCGCACGAAAAAAAGTCATAGAACATAAAATATGCTTCTTATCTAGATCTACAACTTTTGTTTAACATATTTTTTTATATAATTAAAAACAAAGCGGATATGTTAAATAAATCCAATTTGTGTGCTTTGAAATGATTATTTGAACCCTCAAGGGTCTAGGGGCACGTTTTCCCCTTATCCGATTGGGTTCAAACTTTATACAAAATTTTTTTTTATTAATTGGAACTATTCTAGGGGGTGCCGCGAAAAAAATTCAAAAGTCAAAAATAAGAGCCACCCTAATATACAGGGTGGGGCAATAACTATTAGCACCTCAGATATTTCGGGAACTATAAGTTTCACAGAAATATTTGTTGAAATAAAATTACACAGTACGAAGGGGGCCATCCGGTGGCGATAATAGTTTTTTTGCAGGTGGAGGTACGGATATTTGAAGGTCACCTCCATTTTTTTAAATGGATCGGTATGTTTTTGCTTCCGTATCATGATAGAGGATCTTAAAACGAGTTCAACGACCTATTACATAAGGTCATTGAAGGTCATAGAAAGTAGAGAAAGGCGATTCATTTACTACCAAAACCGCAAGTATTATCGCCTTTCTCTGCTTTCTATGACCTTCAATGACCTTATGTAATAGGTCGTTGAACTCGTTTTAAGATCCTCTATCACGATACGGAAGCAAAGACATACCGATCCATTTAAAAAAATGGAGGTGACCTTCAAATATCCGAAGTACCTCCACCTGCAAAGAAACTATTATCGCCACCGGATGGCCCCCTTCGTACTGTGCAATTTTATTTCAGCAAATATTTCTGTGAAACTTATAGTTTCCGAGATATCTGAGGTGCTAGTAGTTATTGCCCCACCCTGTATACTTATAATCCTCGCAATCGATACAGAGTTCTTTTCCGCGATTTTTCTCGTGTTCGTTCCTCCCTCGCAGACCACAATGAACGATCGCGACGCGTAATGTTTCAATTCGTCCGCGTCGGAATGTGCGAAACGAACGAAGGGGAGGGGTTGGGAAATCGCAAACGATTTTCTATATTGTCACGTTCGATTGGAGCGCGAGTTACAGTTTACAAGCTCGCCCTAGGAGACTCTCGCCGCGATAAATCGTGGCCCTTCGTCAGATTCAATGTCAGCAAGATGACGCAACGGGGGGTGTGGAACCTACATCGCAAAAGATGATGTATTTCGGCAATCAACCCCCCGGCGGCCTTGGGGCACGGTATACGCCGCGGCTGGGGAGCAAGGCGCGTGTCACTCGCGGCCGTTTCGGAAAAACATGCTCGGCTGAGCAGTTAAAATATGTATTCGACGGAAAAGCAATCTGTACGCTGCGCTACGACGTGGAAAAGATGCGAACTATGACGATGCTTCTGTTGCGACTTCATCCCTTTCACTGCGAAACAACTCGAATTAAAATTCGCGCGAGCGTCCCAATGCTCCGCTCATTCTGAAAGCGACCGAATATTTATTTATTTATTTAAATTCTTAAGACATAATTCTTGAGACATAACAAATGTGAAACTTAAATTTGATTAGGAGGAGTTACGTAATAGATTTATACAAATAATGGTAGAGAGATAAAAATGTGCATTATAAGAGGATTGAGAGAAAAAATAACAGACATAATAGGAATATCAAAATAAAACATATTTCGAGAAATATGTGAACGCAATTGAGAGTTTCGATTCTATAGTGCCTTAGTAATCGTAATTTAAGTTTTTACTCAATGTACCATCTAGGAACTTGCGACACCCAAAATTGCTACATATCAAATGCCACCGTACGTTTTACGCTTATTTTAATTGTTACAATCGTATGTTTATTCACTCCAACAGGTCACATGTACATTCAGATCTTTTCCTAGAATCCTCGCATGCGCTTAAATCTTCACTACGTAATATTGTACCGTAATTTGTCGTCTGCCCATACATTTCTCATTCTACTTATATTTTACTTGTATTTTTGTTCTTTTTGTATTTTTCTTTTAGCTCGTACTTTTTGTATCTTTATTTTCTTTGTGCTAATGGGTTCTTTTCCCGTAAATAAATAAACAAATAAATAAATTTACGTTAAGCAATTTTACTATTGAGAGTCTGAAATGCAAGATAGATTCTGAAAAAATATCAGTGTGATCAGTGACTTGATTTACGAAACTACAAGATCTAGATATCAGATCGGAGGATCTTATGTTACTTGTGAAGTGATCGATTTGAAAGACCAAGGGGATATAGATTCGACATAGATTGGAGAAGCGTAGGACAGTCCACTAGCTGATAATTCTATACACAAATAATGCATCAGCGATTTTCCTGCGGTTCTCCAGTGTGAGCATTTTTGATCATAGTTGTGATCCATGAAGTGCATTTTACAGGGCAATGCACGTGATACCCATCTCAGAAACTTATGCTGAGTTTCCTCAATAAGATATACAGGGTGTCCCAAATTCGACGCGGGAGCCGGAAATCGGAGATTCCTGAGGTGATTCTAAACAACTTTTTTCTTTGCTAAAATGTCCTCCGAAGCTTTGTTAATGAGTTATTAACAAAAAAAACACCGACCAATAGAAGCACGAATATGGTGGATGAATTTCAGCGCGCGCCCGAGCTTTGAGTAGTATTGGCTCGCCATCGTCCGCGCCATCATTAATCCGCTGTACTCGCCCTCTGATTGGCCGACGTTTTTCATTAATAACTCGTTAACAAAGCTTCGGATAACTATTTTGCAAAGGAGAAAGTTGTTTAGAATCACCCCAGGAATCTCCCATTTCCGGCTCCCCTGTTGAGTTTGGGACACCCTGTATTTACTTGGTTTGGTGAGGAGCCCAAATGACGCTTGCGAATTCTAGATGTGGTAAGACTAGTGCATAATAAGGAGTACGGAGTGTGAAGGTGTTCCTGAAATCCTTACAAAACCGAAATATAAATCCAAGAGCTCTATTAACTCTTCTAATATTAATGAAAACATATTTTTATTTCCCGACATGTCCGAATTTATGCGTTCCGTGGGCACTAAACGATATTTCTTGAACGAAATGACACAAAATGAATGAATGAATGAACTATTAATGGGAGCTTCCATCCATAATGAGGGAACAATTGAATATTTAAATTTGTATAGCGTTGAATTCTGCCATTTCGGATTCATTGTGCGTTGAAAAATGTATCTTTCTCGCAGCGCGGAATATGCAATATGTAGGTTAAATAAATAAGCGTACATCCCTTTTAAATTTTGAAAGTGCGCTCGAACGACTGGAAAAATATTTCAAAAATATATCGAAAAGTGTCAAATTGTCATCGTTATTTCAGCTAAATTGGAGAAACAAAAATGTGTACCGACAATATGCACAATTTATTTACTCATTTCATTACAAACAATCTCGCTCAGATTTCGATTCGTCGATAGGTTTTTAATTAAAAAAAAAAAAAAGAAGTTAGGACCACGCGAGTCAATCACTGACGAAGTGTGTCAGCGTCGGTAAGAAGAAAACCGTATTATATAAATATTTCCGCTTTGTCTTCTTTTTCTTCTTCTTTCGTTTCTTTAATCCCTAACAACACACACTTCAGCCGCGTAGTCCGTACGGAAACTAAAACTCTCAACTTCTCTTTTAAACGCAATTTATTATCGCGCTTCCTGGGAGCAATTTTCCTGATACGATTCCAATTTAACCCCCGACAGTTGATAATTCCGTGATTTTCTACCGCCGATCGCGCGCAAACTTCACGAGATCTGGTTCGTGCGCTCGGTACATTTATTGTTAATCCCCCGACACTCGACAAAAAGGATTCGAGCTTTCGATGCACGTCGCGAGTAAATTGCCATGCGAAAGTCCAACCGGGTCTACCGGTGTAAAAAGGGGGATCGGCAAAGCGTTCGAGGTCGAGAACGCTCCCGCGCGAGTCGATTCGAGGACAGGTTCATTTTTCCGGCGCGTTTCTTTCCGATTTCCCGGGGACAGTTCCTCGTCCTTCCGAGCAAATCCACGTTGCCATCAGTTTCAGTGACGTGGGTGGTTCGGGGAACGAGAAAACGAGAGGCGGAGATACGTCGTGGCCGGGTCAGCCGGATCCGGATCCGGATCCGGATTCGAACTGTTCGATCTCTTTTTGCGGAGGTCGATCGAGATTGGTCTCGGCGCGTGTCATACGTGAAACGAACGCAAATGCCTAGTCCGTCGGTTGATTTCGCGCGTTGTTAGTGAGTTACGGGCTCGAGTGAGGTCGAATACGAGAGGGGTTAATTCTGCGATTAAGGTCAAGAAGGTCTCGCTGGGGGAAACAATTGCCGGCGAATATCTTGACGGTTGGTTTCTGTAGCGCAGAATCTTCCCACTACTAACGAAAAATGGTTTTCCAGTTTCCATTTCCAGTTGCTTTTATTTTCCAATATAAATATTACAAAGAACCAAAACATAAATACTTCTTTTATATTGATTTTGATGTTTAAAAGAGATACAGAAATTTCGCTGTTTAGCAAATATTTTAACGTTGTAGTAAATTGATACAGATGTTCATTTTGTTTTTTTGTTATGTAACTGTCTATATTGAATAAACTACACTGAGAAAAATAAAGTTCTAAATTTTACTACATTTTGTACTAAAGTAGCAGGATAGTAGGACATGGGGTGAAAATCCGAACACAGTGTAGTAAAAATTCCAACACAGTGTAGCAAATATACTTAGGAAAGGCTGAAATTTCAAATGCCTTTACTACACTGAGTTGCAATTTTTATTGCACTGTGTTAGGATTTTTATTATACGTGCACTTATCCTGCTACTTTGGTATAAAATGTAGTAAAATTTAGAATATTATTTTTCTCGGTGTACCTGTAATATGAATACATATAAAAGGAACTTAAAACGAATAAGAAAATATATAAAATTCTTCGGAAACTTTACATATAATTTATTTCGCGATGATAAATTAGTGACTTTATTTTTTATTATTTAATGTCTTTATTGCTAAAATTACAAATTACTTGCGGAACGAGTACATATACAGAAAACGGCAAAGGCGAGGTTCAGTCATAGACTGTTTTACAACCTAACCCAGAAAAGAAATGAACAAAAAACAACTAATCTAAAACTGACGAATTGAGAATGGATGATCTTTCTATTATTATAGAGGTGTAAGCCAGAGTTAATTAGTTAGTGAAGGTAATTTACAGTCAACGTCATCTTATATTAAACGTTTTTTTCGTACCTATTTGTTCGTTGCGAAAAATGCAATGCAAAATCAAATTTTTACAAACCCAAATAAAGAATTAAAGCTCGAGTAACCGCGTGTTTTATTTTTTAAACATGGTACTATTTTTAAGAATTGCTTTCATTCCCCAAATATAAAAACGGACCAAACTGAAGGAAATACATATTTTTTATGTTTCATAACACATCGGAAAATCGAAGCAACCGGAGGACACTTCCTCGAAACAGAAAACTCGTCGGAACGAATTATTCTGCAAAAATTGTGTATTAAATCATCCTCCGTCCAGTTTCGAGTGACGCATCGATTACAACAACCGTTTCGATGACAACAAAAGAACGAACGACTCGATATTACGCGACAGTCGAGAGCGAGAGACCTATTAAATATTTTACGTTAAACATTCTAAAGGACCGGGATCGGCGAGTAATCGCGACAAAACTCGCGCGAGCGCTCGTTAAAGCGCGAAGCTGTTATTTGTTTCGAGGATGGATTGCGCAGCGTGTACTTTCGGGACCGTATTTTTCCGCGATAAAACGTTCCACGCTCGCGATAACATTCTCCCCGTTTAGACGGTCGATCGGAGTTGAATGGGGTAAAAAGACGGCAGATAGGTGGGTGACAAATTCGGACACTACATTCTCGTGGACGTGTAAAGTGGTTTGGCTGCGAGCGGAGCATTCGAAGGCGACAAGCTCGTGTGTTACCTTTCGCGTGATAAACAGGTATAACGTGATTGAGTCGTTCTTCTTTGGGACAAATCGTTTCGCCGGAAAATGCCCTGGAGATCGTCTCGAACCCTCGATGCGGGATCGTGCACAGAGGAAATCGAATGAATGCAAATGTAATGAAAGTTAAACGTCCCGTCCCTCGTTTCGGCGACGATTAATCAAGAGCTGCGGCCGTCCGCGTGCGAAACAATTCGGGAAGTACTCGAAACACTGCATGCGGGTTGGGGGAGAGAGATTCTTCGCATCTGAATAATATATAGTCGCCGGGAAAGTCGGCGTACCGTGCGTTTAGTCGTCGAGTTTGGGAATTAAAACGCGTACGGCGACTCGCAGGGAAAATGAACGGCGACTGGTCGATGATGGCAGCTCGCTGCCTGCCGCAGGACAACTCAGATATATTTCACTTACACGAATCTAGCCGGCGAGTTCTGTTTGCCTCGCGTAAATTCCACATAACTGTCCGCCGCAGCGATAACATTGTTATATGTCGTCGATTCGAACGGTCGTCCGGTTGCATCCCACATCCCGTCCTTCGCCCTTCTTCCGTCGACGTCGTTATCAGGGAGCGTCGAACGAGAACGCGGCCTCGCCTTTAAACACGCGAGAGACGGGATAATCAAAGGACTCGAAGCATCTTCAAAGAACGCAACGTGGATCGAGCGGCGTCCCGACGAAAATCACGAATCGTGCAAACAACGCATCCGCCTTGACTTTAACAAACCAAACTTTCGAGCGGACCGGCTACCGAGCTTCCCTTTAATCTCACTCCAGCCGCGGTGAGCACCGTAATCGCATAATTTTAGTAATCGGAACCGGTCCTCTTCGTTCCGAGCGGTGTTTGATTATTTGCGAAGATTTCAGCAGACCGTGCGACGATGGCTAACGAACGATTCTACGGGTACAAGGGACAGAGAGAGACGAACCCTGGGTAAACAGAGAACGAGAGGGTGAGGGAGGAGGGGAGTGGGAACGAGGAGAGACTGTACAAAGGTCGACTACCTTCTCTCCGAGAGGAAGGTTACACAGTCTCCCGGACCAATTCCGCTGTGGCCGCTCCTTTTTGTTCGCAGCGTCTCCCACGGAAGGGTGAAAGGATGGCCAGGGGTTCGAGAAGGGGTGAAATTCCATCCAACCATCCTACACCGACCACTGGCTTCGGGAACTTCAATATTATTCAATCGAATAATCCCTCGCGTTCGCCGGATCGAAGCGTACCCCTTAGCCAGCTTGTTCCTCGACAACCCCCGCCCGACAACCCGCCCCCGCGCTGTCTCTCCTCCCCGAAAGAAGAAAACGGAGGGCAATTTTACTGTCGACGCGTAACAAGCCGTGGATATTGCCTTATCGGCCCGAGGTCCCGGTACCTGTAGCTCATTTCCTACTCTGTCACCGTGGTGGTAATTAACGAAGGAGCTTTGATAGACCGTCGTCGCTGTTCCCGCTCGCTCGAAGAAATTGCGCTTGGCTATTTGAATGTCGAGAACGAGGACGGGACCAGTTATTTAACTTCGTGATGCGTGACGGTGACGTTTCTATTCGATAGAGTCAATAAGCGCGGGTGTCATACTATATCTTTCAACGGAATCGCCATCAGCTCGCGAAAAGTGCTGCCCGTTCCAGCGGCGGCTTCTCCGCTATTCTCGTGCGTCACATTGCGCGTTTGCCACGCGAAATTCCGTTTGCAGATGAAAACGGAAATGTTGAAATACAAAGAAGAGTAGCTTTGAAATGTTCAATTGCTTTGTTCGCAGTTTGTATGAAATATAGAAGTTATTAAAATCAAATCACCAGGGAAATGTGCAAGTTCTGAGCCATATAAATATGTCTATCGTGCATGTAATTAATTGCATATATTTAATAGCAGTCGCATTAATTAATAATAGTTGAATTCATTCTAGTCTGTGAAATAACCATTAAAACTTTCATCAGAATGCAGGCAATATTTCGGCGGCTGTAAGGAAAAACGACAAAAGGCACATTTTCAAAAAAATTAAGTTTTTGCCTTAATACAAAAGTCTATAAGATGCATTTTTTTTCTCAAACGAGGTTTTAAAACTTTAAACGCGAATATCTTGAAAATGAGAAGATGTGACATGCTGCGTTGTGCCTTATAACTAAACTGCGGAAGTTCATGCAAATGCGTATTTTAGGGAAATGAATTAAAGGAACGAGACTTTGACAGAAATATGTTTCGTTATTAGAGGATTTCAAAAACATATTTTTTTATTTTGCATATTTTGCATATTGCATATATCTTGCATATACTGCCTATACCTTGCATATCCTGCATATGCAGAGTGTCTCACTTAACTCTATTACCCCTGGCTCTTTTGTTATTTGTACAGATACAAATGTGAGGAGAAAGTTGTCGTATTTTAAGCGCACACATGAGTCTGTGTAGATTGAGTTCACCCTCAAGGCAATACTTGCCGAAGTTTTGGGAATAGTATAATGTTTCTTGTTTTACATTACTTGGAATGACCAAATACTTTTTACTTTTCATTAGTTGAGGTCAAAACACATACAACTATGTACCACACCATGATTTTGAAATGACTTGGTACCGAAAATTTTACAAATGATTGAACCTACGCTTTCGATACACATAAATTTTACGCAAAACTTTAATTTGTTGAGATCAAGGTCCCTTCAAAGTCATGTTATTAAGCATATCTAAATGCGTTTTTTTATCAATTACATGACGACATTATCTAACAAATATGTTTTGCATCATCACAATTCGAAAATATATTTAGGTGCTCTTATTTAAACGGATCACCCTGTATAATAATTTAAAAAATGTATTTCTCATATTAATTACATTCATTATACATTCATTATACATTCAGTATACGTGTAACGTATACATGAAATTTATCCTGCACATACTTTGCATATATCTTGCATATACTCTGCATATTCACTACATATTGTTACTGCATAAACTTCCGCAGTCTACTTATAACACATTTTATTTGCGAGAGACTTATCGAAACATGATTCTCCTGTGAATTCTCGTCGCATGTTAGCGGATGCATGCAGTTTTAATTCGTAGCAAACTGCGATCGCAAGTTTGCTTGCGATACAACACGAAGTCGTCGATCTGATTTTCGGTCGAATTTCCTGGGGAACGGCCTGGTATCGTCGGCATAATTTTCAGCCAAATTTCCAGGGTTATGGCCCAGAATCGTCAACCTGATTTTCGACCGAATTTCTGAAAGCAGGACCCGTGAACCTCGTGGTTATTATTTATTTATTTTATGGGTCAAAGCCCTCTGCACGATCAAAGTGCATGTTAGTAAATTATGATATATTAGAAACTTAAATTACTACTATCATAGTTATTCTACCCTATTTCTTGTAAGGTAAATGTCCCAATTTCTGTTCGTCTCCCGATTTCTAATCACTTCGTATTTTTCTTATTATTATTAATGTTACGTTTGTACTATAGTTGTAAAAAAATAATTATAGGTTCTTTGATCAACAGCAATTTCATTGTGATTCGATGATAGGGGCGAATGTAGTGTGCAGAGATAAATCGTCTTTAATACTATAAACGTTTACTGTACTTTGCTCTGAATGTAGATTTTTTGTGAGTAGATTTAGGGACATGTGAATTACCCACATGTCCATATTTCTATTAATTACAATTTTAGTAAGGTAACTTTAAAATTCAGTGTATGGCATACCTTCTGTTTCAATTCAGAGGCATTTTATTTGTTATTTATAATTGTTTTATGCTTTGAAAATAATTATATTTATATTTTTCGTAGTTTTGAAAATGGAAAATCAAAAATTAGGAAGGAAATATTGCAAAATTAAGAATCAAAATTATACACGTGAGTAGTATGGTAAAGTAATTAAGTACAAGTACCATAATTAATAATAAGTATAAGTACACGTAATAAGGAATTCTCTACATTAAGATGTAAATGTAAAGGGATATACCCTATTGATTAAAAAACTATCTTAAAAAAAATAAAAGAAGAAAAAGCAGTAGTAAAAAGAAAGGAAAAAGATGAAGAGAAAGTTACACATAAAAAAATGAAACAAGAAAAAAGTGCACACACAAGAGAAGTGCAAGAAGATTAATTAATTACTGTTATTTGAATAAATATTTATCCTGAAATTATAAACAACTTTATTTACTATTATTTTATAAACCTAACTGTAAAACATGTAACTTATTTTTATCTAAAAAGGCAAAATATTACGTGAGCAAAAATTGGGTATAATGGTGAGTAGAAATACGTACATCGTCATGTTTCGTGAGCAGAAATACGGACATTTAGAGCACTGGATTGAATTAGCCATTATTAATAATTAAATATCATATAACATATTTTAAAATATTTTTTAATTAATTGATTCATTATCGAGGTATTAATCAATTACTATGCAAATTTTTACCACAAACAAATTTTTTATACCCTTTTCATGACGAGTGAACGCTTAAATGAGCAGAAATTGGGACATTCTATCTATGTCGATATAATTTTATCTATGCTTAAGTTAGAAATAGTCGGCAATTTGCCGATAAATCGTAGAATTGGACACCGTGAATAGAAACTACAGAAAGATTTCTATGGAACAGTGGCTAACTAGGAATCTATAAAATCCTGAACATCACTATCAATGAAAATATCGATACATGTCAAATTTATGTGACACTTTGAAATATTTAGGAAACTCTGAAGCATCGAGGGGTGCCTGTCGAATTCAGCGAAGGTGGGAAGACAGGAGGATTCGACTCCAATGAAAACGAAAATTTCGTGACGTCGTTTAACGTCTTGCTTACGCGACGCGACAAGTGAATAATAAGTTGCTTATTAACACCGGAAAGCGAAAAATTATAATGAGAATTCTAATCCGTTGGCTGGAAGCAAAGGCAAATGGGGAAACTTTTGATGAAGTTTCTTGAAATAACTGACGTAAGCCATCCCCCGGCTTAGCCGTAAACTTTCCTTCGGATAATGCGCAGAATGTCGCAGCCGGCAGCCTAGCGTATACGATGGAATAACGACGTATAAACAACGAGCCTTTATGCATCCTGTAGACATCGATAGCTGCTTCGAGCGAATTTCTAACCAATTAAACTGCACGCCCTGTGCAGAGATTCGAACTAAAGTACTTAAGTGGGTTTTCTGGTATAGATAATCGAAAAATAGTGGTACTTGGAAATCTTTTTTGCAGAATCTATTAAGAACAGCTTTTTGTAAGTTAGCATTCATTTCCAACAGCAGCTTTTTCCAAGCTAGCATTAATTTCATTCATTTATAATAAAATGATGGCGTGTCGAAGGGAACATCGGAAAGAAGATATTGTCGAAGGTAAACTTTATCTCTGAAAACTTTTATTTTATCGCAGATGAAATTTTGGAGATCAACTTTAATCCCTTGGAGTGAATTTTTACAGCAGAAAATTTCGTAATTCATGCTCAGGTGATCCCAACATATCGTCAAAGTTCCACATTCTTTGTTTTACTTTTCACGTTAGGGTTCTTTCCTCGTTAGAACTTACTATTAGTAATAAAATAGAATTACGAAAGAAACAGTGTTGTTCTGTTTCTGAGCGAACCCGCGAAAGTCTCCGCAACGGCTTACATTTCCTTGAAATGCGAAACGAAAGTGGCACGTTGCGAAGCCAGTCTAAAATAACCGAATTCGAGGTTCATTCGCGATACATTCACTGCAGAAAGGGCTGAAAGTAAGCGAAAAGAGGGAGAGGCTGGATTAATTCGCGTAGCTGCTGCGAGTGGAATACGCCAGCTAAGTGTCAGACGCAGCGCTCGTTATGCCCGACGTTCTTTATACAAAACTCCTTATAAATCAACGCTCTCCCATGTTACCTTGAGTAAACGCGCCACCGGCAAAGAGCGAGTACTCTTTAACGCCGAATGAATTCCTTATGCTCGCTTCCAGATTAATCCAGAGCCGTTAACGAGATGAAAGGGAAGGACGCCTCATTTCAGCTCGGTATAATTTTACCACGATATTGGAAACTGAAACTCCTGGGTTCCCATTACAAATCTTCGGTACGCGGCCTCGCCGACTCCCGATAAAGATACCGACGGAGAGGTTGACGTACTCTGCGATGAAGTTAACCAGAACGATCCGCGGAACGGGTCGTAATATGGAATCCGTGGTGGTTGGATAACGTACGACCTAATATAATATTCTTAGACGGACCGTGATTCGGCGGTAGATCGTTCGAGCTCGAGTTTAAACGCTCTGACTCGAAGCCGACGATGAATAACAAACGCGATGCCAAATTAGGAATTCTGTTCTGAGTTTCGAGCGGCCGATAGGACCAGTCGTGTGCTCGTTCGTGCCATAACGCGCCTGAAAAACAGACCCGTCGCGGATCTACATTTTAGGTGGAACTTCGCTTCCGTTTTGCTCCGCGCTTTCTTGCGAGACGAAGTTGGTATTGCAACGCGCGATAGATACGATAGAACTTCCCGTAGAGAAAATAACGCAGTGTGATAGTTACTTTATTTTTATTTTATTTTATTTTATTATTATGTTTACGGGCATAAAAGCCCTCTAATGTACAATAATATACTATGAATTATAAACAAACTTATAAAACGAATATACTTAAACAGTACTTAAGTTACGCGTTACACTAACTTTAAAAACGGAAAATGGAGAGAAGAAATCAAACTTAGCGCAGAAATTATTAACATGCATAATAATACGGTTGATACCGTTGTATTGACCATAGAGTGTGCGATGAGTCTCTTGCATGAGAAGCGGGCGTAGTCTTAAGCCTGGTCGAGGTACGTATAAGTTAAAACGAGATAAAATATACAGACAGTCAATAGTACCATTAATTACTTTGTGCGCAAACAATAAATCAGACCTAAGACGACGACACTCGAGTGACGTAAGATTAACCTTAAGCATGATAGAAGTGTAACTATGATCAACATACGACATGGAACAACCCGAAAAACGGGCAGCCAAGCGCAAAAATTTGTGTTGAATACCTTCAATTTTTACGCAATGAACCCTGTGATATGGTGACCATATCATGGAACAGTATTCCAAGTGAGGACGAACTAGGGAACAATATAATGTCCGTAATGTACCAAGTCTCTTAAAATACCTGGCTGCTCTATATATGAAACCCAGTACTTTAAACGCTATACCAGTAATTTTGACAATATGATCGGAAAAAGAGAGATTAGATGAAAAGGTTACTCCAAGGTCGCGAATATTATCCACTGAACGTAAAATTGTACTATTAAGGTGATAATCATAGATGAAAATATGTCTAAGGCGAGAAAAACGAATAACCGAACATTTCGATAAGTTTAACTTGAGCTGATTATGCTTACACCACAAATCTAGGTTAAGCAGATCACGCTGGATAAGTAAGTGGTTTAAATTACTATCAATAGAATGGAATATTTTTAGGTCATCAGCAAATAACAAGAAATGACAGTAAAGAAAGCAGCTAGATATATCGTTAATAAATAATAAAAATAATAAAGGTCCCAGGTGAGAGCCCTGTGTGACGCCCGAAGTCACCTTAATAGTACGTGAAAAGGAGCAGTTAACTCTAACGATCTGTGATCTGCCAGAAATAAAACTGTATAGCCAATCCAGTAGAATACCAGCGAACCCAATCTCTCTCAGTTTACAAATTAATATTGAATGACACACAGAGTCAAACGCTTTACTAAAATCTGTGTAAATCGCATCTACCTGAAGTCTATTATCCATAGAACAGGACAGGTAATGATACTTAAATAATTCCTGGCTAAACTCCTGCTACTCCGCAATCGGCAGAAATTCGGAATTTTTCGAAATCGCGACGAGCGGAACGCTTCCATTTCGCGGACCGCGAAGATTTCGAGGCCCGCGCGAAATCGGTCGATGGAAATCGCGGAAAGGAGGGCTCGTTTCGGATGCAAACGACCGGGTTCCTTCGGTCCGATTGTAAATCCTTCAAGTTTAACCAACGGGGGTTTTCGCCGCGTCGTTCGCACGCAGACTTTAAATTACACGATTTCGCGCGGCGGAATTTTCCGTCGGATTTATTTTCGCATTATGTTAAAGTCCGTCGCGAAAGTTTCGCGAAACTAACGAGTGCCCATTCCTCGGAGGCGAACCGATTATATCACGGCCTCGCGCAGTCCCTCCCGCTTTCTCCCCCCCCCCCCCTCTTACTTCGAATGCTATCTAGCGAGTCCGCTCGATAAAACCCCTTTCTTCTCGCGTATTATTCACGGCTGATTTGCCGTGGCGCAATCTTGCCGCACACGCATGCAAGAAAATTGCGACCGCGGTTCATTCACGGGGTTAAAGGAAGCGATTTGCATATAATGCTAACTGATTTATCGCGCTCAATCGCCCCGGTCATTATCGCCCACTCCCCCTTTGCGCCCGGTACCTGCAACCCCTTCTCGTCGGCTTTCTTCGCCTTCCGCGCGGACTTCTTTATTCTTTATTCCATTATGGACGGCTATTAGAGCATTCCAGCCTTGACACGACGCGATCCCGCGTTCTCCGAATACCCTGTGTTCGCGAGCATCATACGATCCTCAAAGAGGGCTGTGACGCTGTGTGAGCGCGAGGTATATAAAAATTCGTACAAAGGAACGCCGAGTGAATATTAAAAAGAACCACGTTATAGAACATACCTAGATATGCGCGCGTGTCGGCTTATAATAATTAAATATCGTCTTATGATCCTTGTAGCCCGACTCACAGTGTAAAGTTTCATTAATCTAGTAAGATCGAATTGTTTCGTATACTTGTAAAAAAAAAATAATTCCCCCAATATAATTGTATTCCACCAAGATCATCAACTAAATTTAATCACATCTACTCGATTTCTCAGAATTTGAAACATTTTGAATTTTTATAATTTGATACTATTGATATCACCATTTTTTGTTGCGAGTATGCAATGAAACGGAGCCTGTTGTTTACGGTTTGGTAACTGCATCCGCAGAACAGCTCGATACTTTCTTGATTCTTTCCAGCATGTCAAAATACCAACATCGTCTCTGATGCTAAAATATACAAAGCTTTAACCCGAGGCTCTCGTTATTTCTGCTATGTGTTACGGACAAACGAGGGCTTATATTCTTCTTGATATACCGTCATAAGCCACGCTTCTGAATACTCGATTGCGTTTTGCATTGCGAAATTCCATGGTCCTTTCTGCCACATCGTAGCTCATTATTCAGATTTATCACGCACGGATATTAAAAATGGTATATTATTGTTTGCTTAAAAGTTTTACTCCCAGGTGCGTGAGTAGCTTGTGAATTTTAACTAACAGTTTGTTGTTCAATCTGAAAACTTTACGTTTATACTCGTAACACAATATAGTCGAGATTTTATCCGACAATGTTTTGTATTTCGCACATTTTATACTCACAAAAAACTACTGAAGACTTAGAAATGAAGGAAAATTTAAAATAACAATGATCAAGAGTGTTGTTGAATTATTCTTACATCCAAATGCATTGGTTTCATGACGAGCAACGAACTAGGGTAGATGTCCCAATTACTGCCACTTTACTTATTTTACTTAATAAAAACGTAACGTATACAAAATAGCATGCAAAAAATTTTATAATTAAATTTAAATTTTGATTTACATAAAAATAAAGAGATATATGTACTTTTATGTATGCAGTATTTAAAAATTAATATTAAAAAATGAAAGTGCCATTTGAACGTCAGAAACGCAGCCATGTAGACTATCAGTGGCGCCGAGAGCCTGCAGAAAGAGCCATCTTTTTATTATCTAACCTATATCTGCTGTATTAAGTGAATTATTAAGGTATGTAAGAATTGCTTTAATGATACGACGAACAAAATAAGTGATATTCATTGTTATTCTATAATAATTAACGGTGACAGCATTTGGGACAATATTTTTCGGCTTGTCCCCTATCTCTGTCGTCAGTATTCGGGACAAGAGAACGAGACATGTAAAGAATGTACGCATGACTGTCATCTGTCAAATACTGTCGAAGTCTAACCTCAAAAACGTATCTCCTGATTCCTCAGTGTATTTATAATTAAGTAAAATCATTTGATTTCTAATTATGTGTTTTAGATTGTAATATTTAGTTATCTATTAAATTCTATAAATAAATAAATTATCTTTACTATACAAATTTCAAATAAATTATTTCTTTGCAAAGATAAATTTTTATGTTGTATTGTAATCGTAATTGATTGTATTCGTTATGCTGATGTAAAAATTTGAAATAAATGATTTATTCGCAAAAATATAATAATACCTAATATCTCGGATTATTAATTTCATTTGAATTTGCAGCTATTAATCAGGTCACAGTTATTGAGACTGACACTTACTGGATGGCAGTCATACGTACAAGACGATTTCTGAGGTAGCAGTTATGGACATTAGGATTACTCGCAGATTTTAATTATTTATTAATTAATTGTTCGTATTAAATGCATAGAAGTATTTTTTTTTTTTTTTAATGCATGAGATGTTAAACAATATTCTGTTCCAAACTCTAACGATTTGTAGGTTATGATACACGTAAAATGATTAAATGAGTCACGTTATAAACTCAAGGAGGCAGTAATTGGGATATCTACCCTACTTCATCAAGCTTTCAGGAATTAACATAACAATTAATTTACTGACCGTTATTTATACCATCTTTCTTCACATTTCAAACCCTACATCTTTCAAACGCCACTTTGCATTCCGTTTCCATAAAAAGAATGAATTAAATATTTCTCCGATTAATCACGGAGCTATTAGGGCAATCGAGCTGTAAAACGCAGACACGTCTGTTTTCGGAAGAAACCGATCCTCAGTTCTGTTTAATCCGCTCTTGCCACCCTTTCGGTTCGATCGATCGGCGGGGCGCTTGCTGAAGCAGAAGTTCGTCTTTCGTTGTGCTGGTTGCACGACTGTTGACAACCGCGCGCGTGCAGGGTTGAAGGGGGTTGGAGAGCGAACCGGGGATGGGTAGGAGCGCATCGAAACGCGACGTTTTATCCCGTGCGGTTAGCCCCGACGACCCAGCCAGCGATAAACCAAAATTCCGGGGTAATCCCCGCGGTACCGTGATTCGAGATACGTATCTATGGCACCGCGGACGGCGGGTAATTCGAATTTCGACGCAGGCACGAAACTCGACACCGCAGGCGCGATGGAATTTCGACCGTGGCCACGCACAGGCTGTTTCCACGCGACGACCGTTTGCAAAAGGTGTCGCGAGAAAAGCCTTCTGGAATTTGGTTCACGCGAAATTGAAAAGGGACGAACGAGTGTGCGGGTGTGCAGTAACCTCCGTTGCGCGGAGAAATATTATGTGGAACATTGTGAAAAGGAATTGCAGGGAAAAAGGGAGAGGTTTGACCTCTGCAGCGATTGCGTGACAGACGAAGGTATGTGAGAAGTAGAAACTCGAGTGACACGCGGGGCGAACGGACGCAACCGGCCGTTGCGTGTACGCGAAGCGTGTAGGACGAGGAAAGAAATAAAAGGAGATGAAACGTACGTGTCTGGCTAGCAAAAGAGACGGGGGGAGCGGTGATGGAAGGGGCGGGTAGGCAAGTGTATCTGTAAACGAAAAATACGAGCGAGAGGAAGTGCAAAAGGTTGAAATCGGAAAAAGCACGGGAAACTGACTGCGTATAAATTATAGCTAGATACGAAAACAAAAAGCAGCAAAAGGGATCGCAGTCGCGAGGGAAATAGCGTAAAATGGTAAAGGGAAGCAAAGGCGGAAAAAAAGAAGGGAGGTTAGTTAAGGGAGAGAAAAGGGAGGAGTATGGTTAACGAATAAAAGTGTCGCGATGTGAAATGAAAATAATGTGAAAAGCGAAGGAAAATTAGTATGCGCGTGAATCACGAATGGTGGACGAGAAAGGGCGGGCGAGGAGCGTGACAGGGGTTGTCGTAGCGGTGCGAGGGGGCGGAGGTGGTTGGAGGATGCTCGGAGAAGAGGTGGATCCGAACATACGTGCTCGGAGTTACAAACGTGCGCGGCGGATAAACGGCTTGACATATTAGCTAGCAGTTCGAACGAAAGCCAAGAGCTGGCCATATCAAACCGGTGCTCCGAACGACTCTGGCCACCGGCTAACTCGACGTTAACTTCGCGCCGCGACGGCTGTTTTGCTTCTGTTCGCTATATTTTCAAGTAACCAGGCCGGGGAACGAAACAGTAGACGGACTGTGCACGTCCAGAGTCGAAAACCTCGGATGTATTACTTGTCTGATCGTCGACTGAGTCATACTACTTGCTGGACACCGACTGACAATGAACAGCAGTACTTGTCTCGTCATCAATTGAGTGGTACTACTTGCCTAGTCATCGACTGAACCATACTTCTTTTTCCTCGTCGATTGAGGGATACTACTGGCCTGACCATCGACCCAATCGTAGCGCGGTTATTGTAAATATAGTGAATAATCAAATTGTTATGAACACTGCGAAACTACACTCAGCGAAATTTCCATACTTCCATGTACTACCCCTTCGATGTAGGGTAACTGTCCCTATTTGTGTGCCTTTATATTTAAATAAGTTTCGGAGAAAACCGAGTGAAAATTAATGGATGTAGTATTTTTTTTTTTATTAAAGTTAGGCTATAAATATATATTTATAGAACACACATTTTGTATTTACAAATTGATATAATACTATTAATATTTTGTAAAAATTTGTATCATGATTTCGGCAGCTTTATCGAATTTTCTTAACCAAAATGTTAAGGAATGGTCACTATTTGTAAGTAAATAAATGAACTATGCACTTTTAAAACCTTTTAACAGTTTTGAAAGCGTTTGCACTAATGGGGTCAAATTTTATGATTTGTTCGTATTTATGTACATCTATTAATATATCAAATATTTTGTTGAAGTCGTGTAAATAACTGTAAATGAAGCACTGCATTGAGTTGAAACTACGTAAATTTCTCTAATAATGAAGAAAAATTCGAATAAGGAACCCTAGAGCTTACTGTTGTCTTTATAATCAAAGTAATATTATGATTGTATTCAGAACCTATTTAGTTTTTACAAATTATTCGATATATCGAAGGAATGTACGAAAAGTACATGGAGCTATGGAAATTTCGCTGAATGTATTCCATGTTTGTCGTTTTAACAACAATAACGTCAGCAAAAACATAAATATCAAATATCTATAAAAACGTGAAAATTGAACCATTTTCGAAATGTTTGTTATGGTATTTTACTACAAATTAGAGTCCAATTTCAGTGAAATTTTATCCACGTATTCCAAAATTCCGTAATTCTCATTTAAATGAAAATACCACAAATTTATTTGCAAAATTGTTCGAATATTTAACACATTAACACAACGTCACAAAATATGGGACTTTTCTATTTAATATTTATTTCTATTTAACTTTTCCATTTACTCTTGCCACAGATTAGTTTAATGAATACTTCTAATTCAAATTTTGATTTTTATTCAATAAAATTTTGTTGCAAAAAACAAGACGGTGAATTGTTACATTCTTACACAGACTTCTCACATTTGTTACTACTTTAATAAAAAAATATTTAAAGTAATTATTATACGAGCAATTATTTTGTGTTGTAAAGGGCTTTGCTTACAATGCAATATGTTAAGTGAATGTATGGTAAGTGTGTCTATTAATACAGATAATATTTTTGAAAAGAAACATTAAAGAAATCGCAGAAATGGTAGAACAATTTACCACAAAATGGGTTAGGTGAACTGCAATATACGAGGTAAATGGGTTTGTGTGAAAAAAACAGAATATACGTAGTTTTTTAAACAAAAATACTATTCCTATTTAATGCGAATACGTTGTATGTTCCATCTCTTTCGCAGTGGTTATAACAATGTTCGCTTTTCACATAATTTTTATGTAACCAGCGACCAAAATCAATACTTTCGGAACAATCATCTGTTTTATTCGTTCCATCGCAATGGCGTCCGCACTCGATATATTTTTTTTCATACTAAAACTCAGTGCTATCGCTTTTTTAATCACAAGTAACTTTTTCAAATGCTTCATATTTGTAACTATCGTAATATGTAGTATTACACCAAGTTATTTGTATAACACATATCAAACATAGAATACACAGGCATACAACTTTTGAAATGATAAAAAACGCTTCAAATTCATATCTTCTCACGCAGTCAAATTTAATAAAGCGTGTTCCCGTTTTTAGGTTCTAACGCAAGACGAAATTATTGCATTCAAGTTAAATTAAAAGCATCAAATATTTATATTTTATGCAACTGCAACGCAATTAGATAAACTTTTGACAGAAAGTGGAGCGTATGGAATTGCAGTTTAATAATGGCTGTGGAATGTAATTGATATTTGAACAGTCGTGTAGGTGTTCCGTCGCACACATACAGCCCACCACTCTCTAATTTACCTTCAAATTAAAACTACTGTTGATTAATACATAGATATATATTTTTCCTTGAATCCCTATCATTTCTCCCCAGTATTTCTCCTATTTTCCCATAAGACTAGAAGTTACGGTATTAAATAAATTCTGCTGCATGTGTTTTAATAAAAAAAAAAATTCATCAAAATTCATGACAATATAAATTATAATTGATAACTACATTTCCAGCTTTATTAAATACTTTTAGAACTACTATCCTCACAATATTGCTTACAACATTATCAACGCAAAAAGTTGACAAAAATTTCGCCAAACTATTCGCAGAAAGTTTTACAAAACCCGTAGAGAACAGACATTCCTAGTGTGCGGCTCACGACCACGAATACCAAAATGCAGCTTGGATCGCACGGGAGTGCAGCAACACCTCACACAAGGAAACCAAATTATCGGACAAAGTCAACCAACGTTAAAGAGGACGCAATCAGCGCCCGGGCCCGCCCATTTTTGCTTTCTCTTTCCACGGTCCCCAGATCCATTCTACTTCGAGTCACCCTCGAAAGTGTAACTCCGCGATAAAGAGAAGAGGATAATGTTGATTGACCGAAAGTTTCTTTCCTTCTCGTCAGTCGCCTTCACTAGGGTGGCTTTTATTTTCGACTTTCAAATTTTTTCCGCGGCATCATCGCTTAGAAATATCCCTTAAAATACTTCTTTTAATACATACAAAGTCGGTTTTTCAAAAATATCTGCTACGATTTTGCAGTCACATTGAAATTTCTAAAATTAAAGGGAATAAAATTTGATCAGTTTTTTCCAGTTTTTTTTATTTTTTTCGAAAACCGTTTGTCGCACGAAAAAAGTTAATAGAATATAAAAGATTTTTTATAAAAGGTTTTGTATAAAACTATAAGATTTTTATAAAAAGTTTTGTCTAAATCTACATCTTCTGTTAAACATATTTTTTCATATAATAATCAAAAACTTGGCAGATATTTAAAAAAAAAAAACAACTTTGAGTGTAGTAAAGTAATAATTTTAATCTTCAAGGGCCCATAGGCATGTGTTTCCTTTATCCAATTAGTTTTAACTTTACACAACATTTTTTTTTTATTAATTCTAAATATTCTAGGGGGTGCCATGGAAAAATCTTGAAAAAATTTGTCTGCTTGTCACCCGACATTCGACTGAAAACTCTCTGCCTACCCCTGCGTATTCAGTCGTTATTTACGGCTCGAAAGCGTTGCGTAGCTCGCGGAGATCCGCAACGGTTTCCTAGAATCGACTGTACGAATCGCGATTCTTTCGTCGAAGTCGTCGCTCATGGGGCGGCGATTCGAAAGTTCGGAGGATCGCGCGAAGCTGAGAGATCGCGATCGAGCGTAAGTTCCGCGAAGTCAGTTAGTCCCCGAAGGATCCTCGTGTGCTCGAATCGTCTTCGGCTCGCGCTTCGCCCCCTCGCGGCCAGACACGACGGGGGAGAACCGTAATCTTCTTAAGAGCGTGACGATCGACCGGACCAGGTCCGCATTTTTCCGGCTGCTTGCCTCCTTGAATTTCCACTTGCCTGCAGCCCCGTCGGCTCGCAGTCGTCGCGTTTCCTCGCTATGACGTTTCCACCGGCGTTCAGTTTTCGTCCCCACCTTCCGGTCGCCTCGACCCTTTTTTTCTCACACGTCGGACCGTCGTCTCGTCCTGCGCCACATACCATTCGTCGTCGTTTGATACCGACGACGGCGACGACGTCCTAGAGTCGCCGGGACTCCAGGAGCCGCCGCCCGGGTCTCCGGAGAGAAGGTTGACAAACGCCTTTGACTTTTTAGCATCCCTTTTACAGCGTTCCGAGGCGAGCGAAGTGCTGCCGTTTCGAAAGACCATTTAATCAGAATCTCGTCCTTCCTTCGCCGTGCACCTTTTGTCTTCGCGGCGCCGTCCGTTAAGCCGTCCCTCGACAAACTCCGGGGGAAAAATGATGTCGAGGCACTCGGCGGTAACGAGAACGGTCAAGGGAAATCGCTATCAGCTATGCAAATACACGATACTTGGGCGAGCGCAGACGCTTCGAAGAGGCAAGTATTCCAATTCAGTTCCGGCCGAAAGTTTCCCCTCGAATTTGTACCGGCGCGGCACGGCAGCGGTGCGCATAACGTGCACTTCTATTTGCCAATCTCGAAACGCTTTTGACCTTTCTGCACTCGTCTTCGCGCTACCTCCATTCGAAACTTCGCTAGTTCAGAAACAATGAAAGTGCAGCGGTGCTTCGTGCCGTGTTTCCCTCTTTCCTCTCCACGCTCGAACCGCCTGTTCAAACGCGCGTAGATAATTGAAGTAGAAAGGTGGAAAAGTCAGGAAAGTGTCTCGGCGTTTCGATGAGTCTTCAGTTTTATTCGATACGCTCGCTGGGAACGGCAAAAAAATTGCTGGGTCCCACTTTTTTCTTTCTTGTTTTCTTTTTTTTTTCGAATAAAACTCTATCGACGTTATAACTCAATTTAAATCACTAAATCCCCCGCCACGAGTCGAACTCGATTTGATGGTGGCGACTGTCCGGATAAGCTTTTCGAACGGCTATCTCTAACGAACTCGTTATTTTTAACGGCCCTCTCTCTTGTTTTCATCGCTCCTGTATTTTTTTCTCTGCGAGACCGCACGTGTCTCTTCCCCGCGTCGACGCGGCCACCAGAAGGCAGAGCTGTGCCGCTCGTTCGGCGTTCGGTTCTCCGGAAGTAATTAGTTCGACCACTCGACAGCGAGCAAGACCGACAGCGCAAAAGTACATTAGGAAACGTTTACCGAGGACGATCAAATGCTCTAGCTGCACATGGTTGCGCGTTCGGGCGCATACCGAGCGAGGATAAACTGCGTCTGGCAGCGAGAGCTGATAGCTACTCGCCGGTTCCCACGGGATTTAGCTGCTAATATCTTTGAACGTCTAAGCAGTGACAGCGAGTGTACAGTAGGACAACCGCGGTCGAGATCGTTGATACAAAGGCGGCGCCAATTATATCAAAGCGTTGTCCAATTACAAATTTCCTCCCGGCCTGTTGTAGGCGTTGCTCCAATCTCGTGTTTATATGTGCATCCAAAGAGGTGCGGGGAAGAGGAAAAGGGTTTAACCCCAGCCCACGCTCCTTTGAGCCTCTCGAGAGACGCAACCCCGGAATTTAATAGGCTTCACTTTGAAACTACGGCGAAATTGATCTCTCCGTGCGTCCCCCCGAATTTTCCCTTAGCTCGGAGCGAGCGTGCCACACCCTGGGGAGCTGGCCGACTAATTTTGTTTAAGGCTTCTAAGCCTGTAATATCACCCCGGCGTTTACAGTGTAGCCCACTGTTGTTCGATCTCCGCTATTAACCAGTTGAACCGAGCGAAGACGGAGTCATTTTGGTTCCAAGATTACCGACGAAGTGTGAAACGCACCGAGTATGTCAAGAGTTTCGAATTAACACTAGATTTACCAGACCAGTCATTTTGACTGGTCGTGCAATTTCAATTCAAAATTCCTACTGCATGTAACATTTGCTTTCCGAAATGATGTTATGACTTTTGTAGCTATAAGTAGAGAATACATTTTATGAACTTAATGTTACTTTATATATATTCGTAACAAATATATTTTTTGTTATTGACACTTATATTAGTACTAGTCAAAATGACTGGTCTGGTAAATCTAGTGTTAATAGATCAAGAGGTAAGAAATTGTTTGAAGATTGTCAGGATGTGGATTTATCTTGGGATCCATGTTGACTAAACCATGTTCAGCCACTCTTCGCTTCGCCCGGTGAGTGCTGAGATGCTAATTTAATCTGATAACAAATCCAGCTTTCAACATAACAGTAATATTGTATAACATTTGTTTTTAATCATAAAACTTCATGACGTTTCATAAACATCTGTATACGATGCCATGTAACGCTTTGCAGTCATATTTTTATCCACTTTCCTTTCATTTTTATGAAAGCATTTCAATTATACGAATGCATTTGCTGAAAACGAATATGTATTACGCATAATAAAGTATCATTTTTTTACTGCTATAACGCTGCTTATGACTGTTTATATATTTCACTCTCGTCATATTGTCTCTTATAATCCAAACAAATTTTGTATTCATGTTTTATCGTGCTTTTATTATTCATCGTGTTTTATGCTTTCGAATTTTTCAGTTCGTCAGATTGGAATATTTTCAAACTCTAACTTTAAAGGGTAATTTCATTCTTCGTTCGTGAATCCCTCAAAAGCCATATAGCGCAGTACTATCTGCCTTCGATCTCCCCAATCCAGATCGTAATGGCCGTAGGAGTATTTCTACCGCGAAACAAAGATCAACATTTTGCCAAGTATTTTCGCTGGCTCTCGTCTCTTCGGGCTAAAAATCCTGTCCGCTTTGAGAGCGTAATTCGATTTCCTATGATGCCGCGGAGATGGCGCCGCGAGGAAAAAAGCATAGCGCATCACCGAAATTTAATGGCGGACAGAAGAACTTAAAAGGAGCGGAGAATTACATTCCTGGTTTGCGGGGTTTTTGCGAGCCGCGTAAACGACGCGTTTGGCAGCGATGAAAGCGTCGCCGGATCTCCTCTCTTGCCTCCCGCACCGGCTAAAAGAGAATTTATATTGTCGACGGTGCGTCGGGTTTCTCGATCTTTCGCGGCTCTCCCGATCAAAAAGTCAATTTCCGCGCCGTCGAATCGACGAAACGCCGCGCCGGCGCACAGTGGTCCGGATTTAAGAATGCTGTGCCATTTTGCAAAAAAATGAACTGTTTCACATCGATATTTACTGAATATATATTACTTCCTAAATGTCCATTGGTTTCGAAAATGAAAATATTAATCAAATTTAATAGAAATTGTAGTAAAAACCAACACTTAAAGTCGGACGTTTTAAGAATTGTGTTTTTCAATTTATGAAACTGCTTTCTTTTTCGGAGGTATCCTGAGAATCTCGTTTAATATTTTCACTTCATTTTTCTTTGTAAATAAGGAGCGTACTTTTGCGATAAGAAATCATACCTTATATTAACAATTACTGTACAGTATATAGAAAAAAAGTAATATTGAATAAAATATGAAAAAGTCTTAAAATTCTCTTCAATTGACAAGGGATATATTTTAAGTCCCAAGAGATCGCACATTTTGATAAATTGAAGTATGTCTGGCATACTTTTCTTAACATAATTATACAAGAATCGTGTCCCCGTTGGTCCCACTGTTGAAGTTATTACTGTTTAAAGTCACCAGCGCAGCGTAAGATGGGACGTCGTGTATGCGTCTGACGCTGCGACTAGGCACAGCGTTCAAACACACGTCCCACGTAACAGAAACAAGCTATATCTTTAGAACATTTAGAGATAGAAAAAATGTCATGAGACAAAGTTAAATGGTATAGAATGGAGTATGTCTTGATAATTAGTTTTATGCATTTTATGCATTAGTTCAACTAAAATATTGTATTACGGTTGATGTTGTACGATATCTACTTCATATAAGTACTTGCTCTCTGAACTAAATAGATTTAGAAAAGTAGAATTTAGTGTTATATTAACTTATGAAATCTACATTTTATTACAGCTGATTTCTTCCCCGTACAAAATAAATGTTCAAAAATTCCGGCAATATACACAAGACACTGCAAAATGTTATGTTGAAAATTATGGGTGGTACTACATGCCATCTTCTGTGCACAAGCTATTAATGCATGGAGCAGAAATAATACAGTATGCATTACTTCCAATAGGACAATTTTCTGAAGAGGCTCAGGAAATACGACATAAAGATTTCAAACGCATTAGAAGTAGAAATACCCGAAAATGTTCGAGAACAGCAACAAATGAAGACATTATATCGACTTCTTTTAACATCGGACCCATACATGTCTAATATAAGAATAAAGTCATCAAATAAAAAAATTAAAAAATTAGATCCAGAAGCTCTAGAATTAATAAGTGAATAATCTGAAATACATAGGGATAATGGTAATAATAATAATATGAATAACAATAACAAGAATAATAATAATATTAGCAATAAATGTATTGACATAATTTTTTCTTTAATATTTCAGTAACTTAACATCACAAAATTGTCTGTTCCAAGTTTCATACCAATACCTCCGATGATTTAAAAGTTATGTAAAAATAACGCACTATTCTCCAATCCGGACCACTGTGCGGCGCACCGCGTCGCGCCAAGGAGCAACGGGAACCATCTAAACCCAATTACAGCGTAAACCGGGCGGTCGCGTATAATTAGATTCCAATCGAGAGGGCGACGCACGAGAACGAAAGTTCGAGGAACCGTCGCCCTTCCAGCCCTGTTTCGAGACGGTGCGGTGCGGTGTCTCGCTCAAGCTTCGAGATGCAAAAACGTCGCGGCGTTAGCGGGTAATCCCCGAGATCGGGCGAAAGATTATCCTGGCGGAAAGACGGCAACGGCTCGGAAAATGGTAAGGAATCGTCGCGTCCTTGTTCGCAGCCCCGAATAATCTCCATTTGTCGCGTAACTGCGCTGCATTTCGACCATGCGCCTTTTCCCAAAGGAAAAGCCGAGGCAAGAGGACGCGGCGAGGATTGAAAGCATGCGACGCGGCTCGGCTGCTGCAACGACAGACAGAAATGTAAACAATAAAGCGAAGTTGCGAGAGGTAATGCCTGCGAAACGGTACACGCGGAGCCTTTGGCGCACGAGTTTAGCGAAAGTAATTTAATCTCTCGACACGGTCACGATTCGAAGAAAGCGTAATTAGTTTAGCCCCGGCAGTCGTGGATAAGTAGAACACGGGGAGTAGATTATTGATTGACTTCTACTAGCGACCACTAATAACGTGAAGGCTTGGTCATCTGCTACTTCGAATGTCTATAATGTATTCGATGAGCCTAGCCAATGGCTGTGAACAAATTTACGTGGAAGTCGTTCGGGTAGAGGAAGGTGGAACTAATTGGAGTTCCTGCGCAGCGGAGATCAATTTTGTCATTCGGGGAAAAAGCGTTGTCCTCTGCTAGGTTTTTCAGACTCTTTTCTGTGAAAGTATGATAGAAAAAAAAATATCTAAAATGTATTCGTAAGATAAATGTGAAAAAAATATTCTGGAAATAGAAACTGGTAAATATTTATTTGGAGGCAATAACAAAAATATGATAGAACAAATGACTGCTTTTTCGTATAATAGGACACAGATTGGTAAATACTTTCTTCAACTCCATTTTGAAAAGCTGTTTGCTTTTCTAAATACTGAATTGGTATCGATGAAAAATTGAATGTATCTAGATATTGTATTTTATGTTCTTTCGATTCAGTGAATGCATTGCGAATTTCGTGCTGGTATTATTTTTAAGTTATTTATTTATTTATTTATTTATTTATTTATTTATTTATTTATTTATTTATTTATTTATTTATTTATTAACGGGGTGGCCCCCTTTGATACACTTGAAATAAAAATAACATTAAGATTCGCTGTTAGAGACGTATTTACATTGATCAGAAAAAGATTCAGTCGAACAACCAAAGAAGTCAAGTTGGTTTGCAAACATATTAGCTTGTCTACAGCAACGTCTGATACATTCGTTGGCAGAGATGTTGGATCTACAATAAGATTCATGGAATAACGGGTAGTTTCTGAGAGTTCTAAGCGGAGCATTAAACTGTATTAGACGTAAAATATCGGGACAGTCAATATAATGATTTAAACTCTTAAAAATTAGTGATAAGTCAAATCTAAGTCTACGTTGAGCAAGGGTGGGAAGTTTAAAGAGATTAAGATAAGCATCATAATTGTGGCAGGTTTTTGGTATAGGCTCATGTATTTTGTAAAATATAAAGCGCAAAAGCTTGTGCTGAATTTTTTCGATGGAATATGTATGTTTTTTATTATAGGGATTCCAAATGGGTGAAGAATATTCAAGGTGAGGACGAACTAGGGCAGAGTAAAGGATTTTGAAGGTGGTAACTCTTTTAAAATTAGAAGCAGTCCTCATGAGAAGACCGATAGCTCTAGACGCCGTTAGGATAATTCGCTCAACGTGTTCAGTGAAGGATAGATTTGCAGTAAATGTTATTCTAAGATCTCTTATACTAATTTATTCTTGCTGTTTTTCAAAATTATCCCTAAAATACTGTTACGAATGCAGATAACGATCTTTGGATACAACATCAAAGAATAAGGAACAGATATATTAGTAGTGGTATTCGTAGAATTATTGAAAAAACAACAGAAACAAATTTTATAGCCACACAAGGGTTAAGAAAGCATGGAAGTTTTTCCTCACAGCTTCATCTTAGCAGTTGTCAAGTATCGTTGACTAAGAAAAGAAAATCCTCTTCAGAGTTTGTATCAGAGCTAAAGATAAGGAAAGTTTTCTGTCATTCAAAATTTATATCGTTGCTGCGTCGCTATAATCTTGAAAAAGATACATTCTTTCATCCAGACATTTTCCTTGCTTCCCCCATTTACTAAAATAATATCCCTGCATGCAATAAGCCCAGCATTCATAAGCCGATAACTGCAACCGGCGCATTCTGTCGCTATCTATCGCGTGGGCACTTTGTCTGTCTCTGCCGACTGGAATACAATACAGAATCGAATGTCCAGAGCCGCGCGACCCTCGATTCGTGCGTCGCTGCCATCAGCACAGTTGGCCTACTTTCTTATCGTAATTGTCCCGCCTTAGAGGCTTTATGATCCGGTAATGCTATCCAATCTGCCGCGATTACTCTTGCAGGAGCCACGAAATTGAACGAATTAAGGTACACGTCTCTGGCAGGGGTCGAAGAAGCCGTAGCCTAACTCCCTCCCGCCCCTCACCTTCACCCTGCCCGTCTTTCTCATTTACACGCGCGCGTACACGGCCGCCCTCTCGCTGTCCCCCACCCGCCGCCTCTGGGTAGCCTCGGAAAGCTATACGAGTGGCATAAATTTAATACGGTACACGCCAAGGGAGGTGCCATACGTCCGACCCTGTTAAGGCTGTCTCTTTCTCGCTCCCTCGCGAAACTGGCCTGTGCATACTTCAGCCTCGAGACCCCTCTTGGCCCGAAGTGCCTTATCCTTCCTAGTGTTAAATTAAATAATTTATCGCGCATCGTCCGTAGACAACCTGGCCAGTGCCGACCCTTTATGATTTACACCGAACTGCAGCGCTGAAAGGACCCTCCCGTCCGAATTTATTTTGGTTAAGTAATTACTGGAGCGATCCCGAGTGCGCGTTCGGGCCCGACGCGCAGCGCGATATTTCACCAGTCTTGGTGGGTGAAATTGAATGTAGGATAATTAACCGGATTAATATAAAGACGCGCTGCGAATGAACAATCAAATCTCGGCTGAAAAATTGGAGTATTTCTCTTAAGGGGTCTTCCCACTGTGAACCTCTGAAAAATTGCCTTTCTTTGGGAATTTTTTTGTACTGAACGAAATGTCCAATGTAAATACAGTTTTTCCTACTGATTAATACACTTATTGAGAGTACAAACAATTTTTTGTATGCAATTTATAATAGTTAATTTAACTATATATATCGCACTGAATTCAGCGCCTCAAGAAAACGATATAGTGCTGGCGTAGATGATTGCAAAAAAATTATTTGATTAATCAGTCTCAAATTTTTACACATTATTCAACACATCAGTGGCCATCGCAGGGACCACGGAAACTTTGTTTTATTAACAATTTCATACTTTTTACAATGACAAATGACTAAAAATTCATCGAATTTCGGAACTTAAACATTCAAACTTCCGTCATTTGGTTAATTTTTTTATCAATTAAAATAATTTTGGTTCCAACGATAACGACATCCGTGACGACTAAAAACCATTTTGAATTTTTTTATTCAGATGCGTCGTTCTTCTGGAATCATCTACGCCAGCACTACATCGTTTTCTTGAGGTGCTCAATTCAGTGCGATATATATATTTAAATAAACTATTATAAATTGCATAAAAAAATTGTTTGTACTCTCAATAAGTGTATTAATCAGTAGGAAAAACTTTATTTACATTGGACATTTCGTTCAGTACAAAAGAATTCCCAAAAAAGGCAATTTTTCAGAGGTTCACAGTGGGAAGACCCCTTAAAAATAATGTGGAATCCCCGGTTCATAACATCTATAAATACAGTTTACTTTGCTTCTATGAACGCGTATTGTTTAATAAAAATAAGGTAGAGTAGTGCTAAAAAATCCCATTTCTCGTATAAACTTTAGCAGTAACAGTCTAGAGATATAGATATTACTTTATTTTATGTAAACTATAATTGTTGTGCTTCACTTTCACAAAGTTTGTGGAGCGATATTGTTATCATTTGTTAATTTATGTCACAAAATGTTTGTCAGTTTAAAATGATCAACGATTTTCAAAATTCTACAATTCCTTATTTATGCTGTCACGTCCGCAACAAATATAATTGTTACGATCATTTCCTGCTTTCAAAGATAAAACTTCAACAAATAAAGCTCTATTAACTGCATTATTAATGAACGCGGACCAGCTAATGAGCTTACGTACATCGCCAGAAACTGTACGGAAGAATATTCCAAATATACTACAATTATTGGATGAGCCATTGACTGATTTTAATTAAACAGAAAATTATTCGAATAATAGCGATTCTGAGTAAATATACTCCTTCTTTTGCCACAATAATCAAAATAATTGTAAAAGTTAAATGTAATTTAATTTTTTCAATAGTCATGCATTACAATGAAGATGTAAATTGACAAAACTAATGAAAAATTAATTTCTTCCAATTGCGCCTATTTTATTCTGCTGAATTGGTAAAATATCTCACAATGTAGGAGAATAAAGTTGTGCATGGATGTAATTGCATCCATTTAAGAATAAATAAATCGTGCGATCTCTTCGTACCGTAGAAATATTCTGCGCGTTACTGCAAAGAAAGTTATCTCGGGATTGCTGGAATTATCGACGGCAATTAAGTCGGCGCTACTTTCGCGATAACTTTCAGCCGGCGTAAAAAAGCAGAAATCAAGGAATAGCGTTATCCGTAGTCCGGTCGATATTTCAGTCGTCCAGAAAAAGCCTGGAAGGGCTCTCGTAATGAAATTAAATTTCCTTCTAGCACGCTCGTGAACGCGCTACCAATTGCACGAGTTACCGCTTCCGTTTTCACTTCCATTTCCACGTGTATTTTAATTTCACCACGGCGAAAGAAGTTGGAGAATTAAATAGGAAGCCGTGGCTCTGAGTTGAATGAAATTACGTCGTGGTCAAACGGGGGAACAACGACGTGCGTCTGCTCTTCACCAGAATTTTAAGAATTCTCATCGGTCTATTAGCCCTAATGAATTTTTCGCTGAAATCGAAGCATGGATGTCTAGTGCTGATGAACCTTCTAGATTTATTGAGATGCAATGCCTGTGAAACTTACTGCATTCTAAATAATTAGTTCTTCTTTCCCACTTCATTTAATCAAATATTCATATCAATATCTTATAATTTAATACATTCTTAATACATTCTGTAATTGGTGTAACATAAATGGAATGAGCTTAAACATTGCAAAATGTCACGTCATGAGGTTTTCGCGTAAAATGAACCCAACTGTTTATTCATACAAAGTTAATACCATTGCTCTCACTGAAGTTAATGAAATAAAGGACCTTGGTGTATTGTTCACATCCATATTAGATTTTTCTAAGCATTGTGCGGCTGTTATTAATACAGCATTAAAAACTTTTTCCGTTTCTCTGCGGATTCCGTTAACATATAAACAATAAACTTGCTGTACATATCGTTAGTCAGGCCTCAACTAGACTATGAGTCGCTTACTTGGTCTCTTACCCCAACAAAAATATATTAATCAATTAGAAAGAGTTCAACACAGATTTTTAAGATTCGTAGAATCTTAACTAATATCTTAATAAATTAAACGTTTCTAGACCCATTTCCAATCATGATTATAATTCCCGATTATAATAAAACCTTAGCTGCGCGTAGAATAGTAAATGACATGATTTCTCTTTTTAAAATTATTAATGCAAAAGTAGACTGCTCGGCGCTACTCGAACTCATTGATTTATATGCACCTGTGAGTAACGTCAGAAAAAGACAACCTTTTATGCCCCGAAACTACAGGTCGAAATATGGATCACTTGATCCAATTAATCCTACTCAAAGAAACAAGTACATACGTTAACAGTATTGATTTGTTCTCAGGTAACATTTCGTTATTTAAGAGTAAGCTTCTCAATTTAGTTTAAGAATTAGTAAAATACGTCTTACCTATCATTATACATAGTTATTATTACATGTAAAGGGCTTCGCCCGTCTAGTTTAAATAAATAAATAAATATCTATAGGCAATTAGGAGAAAATAGTTTATTATACTGTATGTGTTTTACACAGTATAAAGGGATTTTGAAAATAGCAAGAGACGCGACCTCATTTCGCTAAAGAATCGTTCGTTTCTGCAAAAATCTGGTCGCAAAATGAACAAAGCTCTCGTTTGACTAGAGGACCGTGATGATCTCTATGACGTTCATTCTCTCAAAACCTCGAAAAACACACATCCCGAGAAATAACAAACAGCATACAGAATATCTCACGAAACTAACACTCATTTTATCTTTCGCAGCGTCGCACAGTATGTCGCTCAATGGACAAAACCCAAAAATCTGAAGTGTTTAATTCACAATGTGTTTTATCCTAAGATGTTAAAAAAGGAACGTAGATTTTAATACTACCCATCAAGTTTTATGAATTTACTAATTTGTTGCCAAAATTGATATTAAAAGTTTATTCCAAATTTCGGTGTATTTCTTCAAACACACACCATTGGCTAAATGTATGTGTTTTTCGTTTGATTTTTATACATCGTATTTGGTACTACAATCCTTTTAAAACTACAGAGAAAACTTTTTACAATAATAATAATTTATTCGAATTTTTAATGTTAAATGTTTATCACCTTTGAGAAGACTTTTAAAAAAAACACCAAAAAATACCTCCGTAATTTTTTTTCTATTAATTAAGGAAACATTAAACTTTATATTAGCGTTAACTTTAGCTGCCCGAATTTTCCCGAAACGAAGAAAATAATTCAAATTATCATTATCAAGGCACTCACCTTTCAGGCCTTTAGCGATTAGCATTTGAGATTGTTTCAACTAACGTTCAGCTTTTCTTTTCTTTTCGTTTTCCTGTCGTTGTATTGTGAAATTTTAATAAAAGAATGTAGGTCTTACAATTTCAACGTTTGTAACGATTTGTAAATAAATATAATGTTCCACGTAGTACGATACCGTATAATCCTCCCCACAATTTTTCATGCATTTCCGTCAATTTTATGAAAAAATGTTTTAAACAAAAGTTAGACAGTTCTTAATTGACAATACATTTCAATAATAAACATTGCCGAAAAAGTTTTTATTTAATTAAAAATCAATATCTCCTCAACAATTTTTTATATAATTGTATATTTGTCATGCATTAATCGATTGTATTCTTGCATTTTCTTTAAAAAAAGTATTAAGGTACATGGGTAAAAAATTAAATAGTTCAGAAGTTATGAGTTTCGTTCCATATACACAACACACTGTGCGTCGTTGACCCCGTCGCTGTGCGCAGCGCGGCGACACGAAGCATCGGGAAAAAGTCCGGGAAGTCGAAAGAAATCGAGTTTCCGCTAATAAATTGTTCATTAAGGGAATTCGTGAACTTTGAAACTCGGGGGGACGCGATTTGTTAAGCTAATTGCAGGTTCGAAAACGGCGCCCTTCAGATGGAGATTAATTTTCCGTCCCCGGTGAAATACCTTAGTCGAGATGGAAACGGAAAGAATGGCGAAGAGAACAACGACGAAGAAAGTAGTCATCCTTTATTCAAATTCAGGGGCACTTTTAGTTTGCGCGAGTTCTTTCTTTCGCGACGAGAGAACGACTGCATTTGCGTAAAAGAGTGCAAAGTTTGAAAGATTACGGTGTCTACGCGCTCGCGGGTGCTCGCGAGCGCGCGCGTGGTCCGGATTTATGGTTCGGCGTGTCGCTTCTGTATAGAGGCCGCCGGTAATAAAAATAAATCTGTTTCGTTCCTCTCGCAATCGGCTTAAAATCGAAAGGGCAATCTCGCGGCAGGCATTAGTCGCGAGAGCGAGGCTTTCGTCGCGAGAGTGCGCGCGCTCCCCCGCCCCCGCGGACGACCCGCGCTTTCCCGTCATTCTCCGACAATATAGAACGACGTATTTCATTTTTGCCCGTTTATCCCTTTCACCGCAGTCTCCCCGTTTAATTAGCATAAGTCTAGCCGTCTCTGGATGGCGGCGAGCGCCAAAGGCACGGCTCTATCCTCGGGGAAATTACCGCGATTGCCGTGAAAATGCGCACCCCAGAAAACTCGTCGCTCTCCCGCTTCATCCCAACCCCCGGCCGTCTTCCATTTTCCCGAGGCTACGCGGAGGCGTTGCCGCCGACGATGACATTGGAGGGCAGAGAAGAACGCTTCGCGGATAGAAAGAGAAGAAATGCTAAGATCGCCCGCGCTCTTCCTTCTTGGCCTCGCGCTCCCGACCCCCGCGGTTCGCACGCGATAACGAATTTATCAACCGAGATACGCAACTGTAAATTCTCGCCGTTCCTCGCGGCGCACGCGATCGTAAATTGGCTTTGATCCAAATTTTAAACCCCATCGATTCCTTTATCCGCGTCGGCCTTTTGTCGGGCCCGGGCACATTTCTGCGCGATAAATCACGACGCGATTTCAAGGTGTACATTCGCGGGGCTCGCGTTTCCGCGACGTTCCTTAAGGGGTCTTCCCACTGTGAACCTCTGAAAAATTGCCATTTTTTGGGAATTTTTTTGTACTAAACGAAATGTCCAATCTAAATAACGTTTTTCCTATTGATTAATACACTTATTGAGAGTACAAACAAATTTTTTTTGCAATTTATAATAGTTTATTTAACTATATATATCGCACTGAATTGAGCGCCTCAAGAAAACGATGTAGTGCTGACGTAGATAATTGCAAAAAAATTATTTGATTAATCAGTCTCAAACTTTTACACATTATTCAACACATCAGTGGCCATCACAGGGACCACGGAAACTTTGTTTTATTAACAATTTCATACTTTTTACAATGACAAATGACTAAAAATTCATCGAATTTCGGAACTTAAACATTCAAACTTCCGTCATTTGGTTAATTTTTTATCAATTAAAATAATTTTGGTTCCAACGATAACGACATCCGTGACGACTAAAAACCATTTTGAATTTTTTTATTCAGATGCGTCGTTCTTCTGGAATCATCTACGCCAGCACTACATCGTTTTCTTGAGGTGCTCAATTCAGTGCGATATATATATTTAAATAAACTATTATAAATTGCATAAAAAAATTGTTTGTACTCTCAATAAGTGTATTAATCAGTAGGAAAAACTTTATTTACATTGGACATTTCGTTCAGTATAAAAAAATTCCCAAAAAATGGCAATTTTTCAGAGGTTCACACTGGGAAGACACCCTTAATATTTCGCTTCCGCGTCGAGCATCAGCTTATTTACGGCCCGCCAGAAATATCGCGTCCCCCGTTTCGCGTAATCGACGGCCGCGGATTGTTATCCGCTCGGCGCGTGCAACGAGCGCCGGCCGGACGTCGCGAGTTTTACCGTCGCGGCGACGTACGCAACAATAACGAGCCTTATCTCGTCAAACACGCCTCTTCTCTCCCGCGCACACGCGCCGATCCCACGACCGATAAAGGCACCGTCGTCGACCTTATCTACACGCCATAACCCTGCTCGTGTCACTGCTGCGGCTGCAGCTTAAAGTACTGCATTACAGCTGCAGCCGAGCTTGTTGCTTCGCGGGTCATTATCCGGTTAAACTTACCGTTAACCGTGCTCCTTGACGGCCTTCGGCCCCGCGAATAAAGCGGCAAAGTCGCTCGTAGTCGCCGCGCCGCGCCGCGGCAAAAACGGATCCCTTCAGCTGCCCCTTCCCACTGCCGCGAGGAGAGGGGCCAGGAAAAAGGATCTTGTAACGCGAGAGTTAATTAATGGGTGAAGGGTGCTCGAGTATAAACGAGATTCTTGAGACCTTTTGCACGGGAAAATTCTTCGAGGTCCCGCGAAAATAGTCAGGACTACGCAAAGTTGTAATTCGACGACGCTTTGACCGTATTTTAAAGCGCGCGGTCCAGTTCGGGAAGTTTAATTCGTTTTTGAAGTTCGTTCGAAATACACTCGACGCTCGAGCCGCTTCGAATGTCCCGAACACTGTTAGCGATACAGAAGGACTTCCTAATTAATAATGGACGTTCGATTCCTTGGTTTCGCGACGATTCGTGGTTACTTGCTATTGTTACGACTTCAATTCAGATTTTATTCGATACGGAAACTTTTTCACAGTCTCAACCAGTTTTGAAATTTGAAAGCCTTCACGCTGAACAATTTCAATTGTAGATAGACTGCGGATGCAAAGAGCAGATATAACAAGAGGCGACACTCAAAAAGAAAACCACTTTTAGAGAAAGACAAAATAACACAGTCAATTTAAATGCCCGTAGGATGTTTTGATCGGTAATTTCATTCTTAGAAAGAGACGAAATGACACAGCCAATTTAAAGGGACACTTGAAGTGTCGCCTCTTATTATACCTACTCTTTGGCGGATGTTTATGCAAATTTATATTTTCCACGGCATAGAAAACGAAAACCGAATCAAATAAAAGTATCTTTTATTTTCTATATATTATAAAATATAGTTTATTTTCGACATTTCATGCATTTTTGTATCTATGCACATCCTGGTGTATTTTAGCACATTTAAAATGGCTATAAATGCATAAAGATCCGCAGTCTAATTGTAAACATATTTATCTGCATTCTTATTCTCATTACTGTTATAAGAAATGTACAGGGTGTTGGAGGTTGCAGATTTAGGGTACAAAACTTGATTAGTATTCTATAGATCTAAATAAGGAAAAGATATTATATAAAAAGATTCTTTAAGTACTTGAAAGCTCAGGCACACCCACCTAAAAATCTTTTTCATTGTAACGGTGTTTTATTTTAGTTACCTGTACCCACTTAAGTACCGTTAAGGAGCTAGTTTTTGATCAGTTCGTGCAATAGATCGTTCCTTTAAGTTTATGTCAACAAGTAATTATTTAAAATAATTTCTGAAGTTAAGATTGACTATTCAAAAATATAAGTATGGCATGTCAAAGCAGATAGTATTGTGCGTCTTCGTGAAAATAAATATGAAAGGTAGCACACTTGCAGAAAGTCCTTATTAAACGCCATGTCTTACTGATCGCCGTAAGAGAGTACCGAAAGTATCGTCAGTAATATGATTGATCTGTTTATGCTGTAGCAACTATTGAAGGTTATTTTCATATATTTTGCTTGTTAAATAGTTTATTTACAATGTAGAGTAAGACTTTTAATAATTCATTTATATTTTTTATTAAAAAATTAGTGATCAATTATTTAGTTCCAATGTTTTCTCGTGTAACTAGTTTTTTGATCACATAAATCATAAATAGGTTAGGACATCATAACATTATAAAAAAATGAATTTTTTATTATAATACTAAAAATAAGTTTATTTTTAATTAGTGCAAGTTTTTTTTTTTTGTTTATTTCTATTTCTTTTTAATTAGTACTGGTGTTGGAATTGATAAGAAACCTAAGGTTTGAGAAAAAAATTTTTAATAGGAAAAAGTTTGTGTGTCATTTTAATATTTTAAATATTTTATTATTGTTGTTTTATATTAATATTCATTTCGTACTTATTAGATACTTAAATATACACCATTACAGTTGTATACACCATTAGGAGTTACCTAGTTCCCATGTAATTTAGATGATCAAAAACTAGTTCCTTACCTGATCAAAATTTAGTTTCCAAATAATTTAGATGATCAAAAACTAGTTCCCAGTGTCCTTATTATTTAATAGCTTATAAATAATTAAATTATACTTATTTCCAATGTTTAAAAATTTTTGCTTAAACTTTAAAGATAGATTTATCTTTTCGTACCAAAAAAGTCTATGGTTTAGAATTTGATTAGGTTAAAAAATAATATTACATCGGAAAGTGTTCTACAATGATCAAAAACTAGTTCCTTAACGGTATACGTTGTTAGTTATAATGAGAAAATTAGCGAGCATAAAAATAGAGAAAGCAAAGTATGTTTCAAGGTTTGAGTACAACGAAAGAGATTTATTTCTTTGTATTTACAGACTGGTTTCGTGTTCTGCAACCTAAAGTTTTCTTATTAAATAATACTTCAAAATGTAATATAGAGCTCATTTTAAGAAATGGTTCTTTAAAAATTTTACATTTCCAAATATTTGTATTTCTAGGCAGATTGAAAGTAATCGAAACTCACGTCACAGAGTCGTAGTAACTTGTAACCGACGTCACAGATTCGGAGCAATTCAATACTTCCTCTTGGGATTCGAAACGATTCGATACTTCCTCTTGAGATTCGAAACGATTCGATCTACTTGGCGTCCATGGCTAATCAGATTCGAAGCAATTCTGTGTCATCACAGCCTCCCTCTCATATTTGAACTGATACGGAGATATATGTAAATATTCAGATAGAGGAATTTTTTGGTAATAAAACCACCACTCGTCCGATACTAAATTTCGTTCTTTTCAACAGAGATTGAAAGAACTGACAACGTGTTTAAATGTTTATTATTTAAATTTATAATTAATCATTTAGTCCGGCTAAAGGACGTTCACCCATTTTATTTTTAACAACAGATGTATTTCGACGAATGTAACTTATTACCGGATAATTTTTTTTTTATCAAAATTGCTTTCTGTATGTTATAGATCGATTTCGTTTGTAATTATCAGACAGCGGATCTTTATGCACTATAAATATACAAAAGGCATATGTCATATATGCACTAAAAATATGCGAATATGCACATAAAATAAGCAAATATGTACTAAAAATATAAAAATACGTATATATATAATATAGTGTAATAATTTATTGTACACAATATATTGCGGTGACCAATGCTACGCATAGTTGTAGCCCGCGCCGAAATTCGTACACTGTACTCGTTCTCTGATTGGTCGATGTTTTTTGTTAATAACTCGTTAACAAAACCCCACCTAACATTTTCGCTAAGAAAAAAATTGTTTAAAATCACCTCAGGGATCACCCCTTTCAAGGACATGCAACATTTTTGTTACACCCTGTATTGCATGATAAGTGAACCTTATACTTCGTCTAATTGTAAGGTTCGACTATCGAATGCGCTGCTTCATTTTCTTATGGACAACCGTTTAGGAGAATAGCAAAACTGTGGAATTACATGGAGTGACGTATCGTTAAATGAGAGGACCAGGCGTCGCGACGTCGACGGAGCCGTCTGGCTGGTACGGGGGCGTCAACGAGAAACTCGATTGACTGTGGGACGGAATGGGGGTGAGGAGGAGCGGATCCAATTCGTTTTGCTTCACCATCCAGTTTTCTTGGGCGCCGGTGCACGAGATATTTAATAAAAAAGTTGACATTTCCTCCGGGGCCTTTTGCTCGCCTTTTGTTCCCTCCTTATTTCTGCGGAAGCGCCTTGCGCCGGAAAAAGATCTGCCGCGTTTCGTGGAGCGCACCGTCGACGTCCATTTTCGTCGCACTCCCCTCGCTATCCGTCCGTTTTCATTTCTATAAACAAAATTCTCCGCCCAGCCTCGTTTCCATTTCGTCCCGTTCGACCCTTTATTTAAACCCGTTAGCCGGCGATACGTCACCCCGCTTCGTCCCTCGTAAAGCCAGGAAAAATCAGAAGAACACGGGGTTTGATCGATCGCAACGCGGAAAGGTGTACGAATCGGTGTTCGTCGACGGCTATCAGCGCCTCGCCTAATCTTGGTTAGCTCGCGCATTTATTTCCACCGCTTCTTTCGGCAAAGTTACCAACCCTCAGCTATCCATCATCTCGAAAGCTTCGCGCGCAGTTAAGAAACATTTTTTTGCGATGAACGCGCGGATCTAGCTCGCACAGTTGGTAATCCGGCACGGGACAATTCGCATTCGGGGCCAGAAAAATGCCAGACATTTGGAGAAATGTCGAACAGACATCGAATTGGACAAGCGTCGAGCTGTATGATGACGTGCAATTCTCGTTTCTCTTTTTCCGTTATAGACACCAAATTCTACAAAACCGTTCGTATTCCCTTCAAACGATAGTCCCTGAACGTTTCGTTGCCCGACCATTTTTTTCCTTCCACATCCTGTGCATTCATCTGCGTTTCATTTCTGCTCCCAAAATTTTGTGCCGGCGTCATCCCCTCGGGCCAACGAAACCGCGTTTGTCCATAGATTGACGAAACAAAGAGGAATCCATCACCATTTTATAACTTTGCCAATTCTCCGCCTCACGGGCGTACAGAAAATCGAGAGAGGAAACTCTCCGATCCAAAAACGTCTCAAACTTCGGGAGCTTTCGTCGCGAGTTCGAGAATCTTCGCCACGTAAGGTAAATGTCCCAGTGGTTGGACTTGTTCCTGTTATTAAAATTTTCTACATTTTAAAACAATGTAAATTAATATGAATGTTTGTTATTTATATAAAAAAAAAAATGTAAAAATCTATGTTTATAAAAGCGTTCATTTGTCCCAGTTATTGGACAGAATTCACGGTATGTCCCAGTGATTAAATTTAGCTGTCCCAGTGCTTAGACAGAAGATTAAATTTCAGAAAAATCATTGATATAAAAATAATTAACAATTCTTATGTTGTACAACTTTAAAAAGTTTGACAATATATACAAAAATAATACAATTTTTAAATAAAAGCTTAGTAAATAACCGAATAACCTAAAATATTTAAGCGCTCTTACGTATGCACGCACACATTCGCAATTGTAACAGTAAAAAGGGCAATTTTTGTTTAATTTGAGCTCATTAATTATTCCATTGAATAGATATTAAAATATATATTTATAATAAATAAAAATTACAATGTATTAGAAGATTCTTCAATTATTTTATTCTTTTTGTTCTTCGATGTTGATATATTTAAAAATTTTCTGTTTACTGGCAGTTCTTAACGACATGCCTTTTTTAACAGCTTCAACAGCACTCTCCACGTCTTTTGGTGCATAAGACTTTCTGTTTCTGTTTTCCTTTGGCATGATTTATTAAAAATCAAATTTTTTATTATAAATATAGGTTATATTATCAACAAATATAGATTTCTTTTAAAAAATCTAAAATTGACAAATAAAGTCGACGAATTGAGGATAATAATTGACGAATAAAGTATCTAAAAACAATTAAGCACTGGGCCAAGCCGATACATGTTTGCTCTAGTCACTGGACAGATTGTCTAATAACTAGGCTAGCGGCGATTTCATGTACTAGTATATAGACACGTTAGTTTTTAAATGAAACAAAACAAAAATGACTTAAAAATATATGGTTATCAATTAAACAGACTTTAATAAGTCTAGAAAACCTTTACTTGATGTAGAAGCATAACCAAAGTATTAATTGTGAACTTACGAAAGACGCTCTGAGTCTTAGTCGAACGGTTAGTAGGCTCTTCATAATGCATTAAATTCATGATTGCTAGGTAATAATATTTCTTTTTCAAATATATATCATGTGTTTCTGATCAGTTGCAATGATTTTTAGTATAAGAAATAACTCAGGATAATAATTTTATTTCCTCAACTTCGTCAATATTGTTTTTACTTTAATATTAATAACAATTCATGACAGTGTCTAATTACTAGGACATGTCCAACCACTGGGACATTTACCTTATTCTTCGGGTTCAAGAAGGAACCGCGTTCCACTTCTATCCCGGCGACACACAGAGGTATCCCTAATTCCTACAGGATTCGTTGTTTGTGATGAACCGTTGAAGGTGGGTCGAGGCACCAGGGGGTTAGATGCGTCTCTATATTTCGATGTGGCAACGATCGAGCGAAATGTAGGTCGTTTCGCGGAAACCACCCTCGAGGATACCGGAAAAACAATCGGCCGGATCTTCCTCCGGGCTTGTCGATTCCATCGGCGTCACATCGCATCCACCGGTTTTTCCCTTCCGATTGAGAAAATTGAAAGGGTTCAGTTTTTGTCACGATTCGCTCGTGCATCATGTACGGGTTACAAACGTACAGTTACTCGACGCGTACTGCACATTTATGTATTTAATTAGAGTTAAAGCACAAACTACCAATTATAATTCACATTAATAGCCACAAGTTTTAACTTTCTTAATTTCTATTAAAACGTACTCAAAGTTTTCTACGGATCCAATATTTTCAGCTGAATTAGAATACTTTAGAGATTCTATCAAATTTTGCTTTTATTGAAAAAAAGTTTTAAATATTTTACTTGACAAGCAGTTGTATAATAAAGTAGAGAATTAGTTAAGCATCTCACAGTTTTTCGAATTTATAGAAAGTCTAGAACTGTGAAAAGTCGAACTTCGAATATTGAAAAAATATACTTCAAAAATAAATATAATTATTGATATTTCTTTAAGCTTCTTTGATTAAATGAAAGACTCCTTGCATCCTTTAATCTTTAAGCTAGTCCCAAACTATTAAACGGGAATATAAAGGGTTTGCACCCGTTAATAATAATAAGAATAAGAATATAGATGTAGGTATTATCATAAACGTTAATTAAACTTAAACGTAATACACTTTAACTTAAAACGCATTCAATTCATAAACTCTGTAAAGTTTATTTTCACGCGTAGGATTAAATGATTATAACACGTTACATTTTTGTATGTAATAACAGTATATTTTGCCCAGAATTATTAAATCCCCGTAATGGCAGTTAAGTTCTTCAGTATCGCGAAAAGTAAAATCCGTCAACGTTCTGCAGTGATAAATTATTATAAAAATCTAGTGCCAGAAACACGAGAGAAAGCCGCGATTGCGAACCATCGGAAATAGAAACGTTTATAAAAGAAAACCCATTAACTCGGCGCAAGAAACGGAAAAAATAACAAAACCAACGTACGTTATTGTTCGCAACGATGCTTTACCAATTGTGGGTGTATTATTCCGTCTAGAAAAACTGCTAACCGGACGAAGCTGTACAGGTTGAAGTAAAATAAAAAATCGAAGGTTTTGAATTCTAAATGGTACCGAATATTATTTCTATCGTGTCGAAAGGACAAATTGTTCTATTGCTTATATTCCCTTCTGAGAATCCGTACAACGATGCTTGACGGCGGGAAATTAAAAAGCGGAATCAGAGTGAGTCGAACCTCCGAACTCTTCCATCCCCTTGCGCAAGCGACCGGCGAGTCGACTCACCGTCGAATTTCTTTCCAGGCCGTGGCAAGGGATCGCGTGGTGAAAGGGGGATGCAGAAACGTTAGAAGGTAGCTGGAAGCGGTAGAATAGGTACAGCAGTTTCAGATTGTTTCTGGGATAAGGGTGGCCACCCTCCGCTCGGACTTACAACTGAACACGCAGTTAGCATGCTAAGCAGAATTACATCGTGTTAGTCCAGTTTATATCTCGTAATATTCCCGTCGCTACATTGTCCTGGCGCAGCCTGTTCGACGGAAAGGACGCGTCGATGAAAACGCGGCCTGCAGCCTGCACACGATGCCGGCCTCCCCCGATTGTTCAGGGAGGGATGAAACCAGTGCCGAGGCCAGATAGTTTGGCGCCCGGTGACGAAGTCAAATATTACGTGGCCCGTTCGGAATTGTTACCGCCATTTAGAACTACGATTCGCCGTCGAGTCTGACGCAGGTACGGAAGGGACATTAATTCCGGTATAGTTGGTTGATTTTGCGTTGCCGACCGTTTGCTGACTCTCCAGCTTCTTTGGGCGATGTCTAACCATATATACACATAGAGTTAATCATATACAGGGTGTCCCAACGAACACTGTACAGTGCGATATTTCCTAAAGTATTAGAGATAAAAAAAAATTGTTCATATAAAATTGCATGATTCGAAGGGGCGAATTTATTCGCGAAGACGAATTTTTTAGAACATTATTATTACGTGAGATATGATGGTCAAGTTTGGTTTTTTAAATGGAACTATATATTTTTTTACAAATCGGTTGTTAGTGTGTTTCAAGACGAATTCAACGACATCCAATTTAGATACCGCTTTTAAATTAGTTTTCAAGATATTGCGCTTACAAATTTAGTGATTTTCACTATTTAGAAGAAAACCTTTTTGACTAGCAGGTACTGCGGGCGGTATTTTGTTCCCAGGTCTTTGGGCCTGCCGCTCCTAGCGTAGACCCTTAGTATCGGTTTCAAGGGACAATACTTAACACGCGCCATCGGGAGGGAAAAAAAGACAGCCCGCAGTGCCCGCTGGTCAGAAAGATTTTCTCCCAACGAAAATCACTAAATTTGTAAGCGCAATATCTCGGAAACTAATTATTAAAAGGTATCTAAATTGGATGTCGTTGAATTCGTCTTGAAACACACTAACAACCGATCTGTAAAAAAATATATAGTTCCATTTAAAAAACCAAACTTGACCATCATATCTCACGTAATAATAATGTTCTAAAAAATTCGTCTTCGCGAATAAATTGGCCCCTTCGAACCATGCAATTCTATATGAATCATTTTTTTTTTATCTCTAATACTTTAGGAAATAACGCACTGTACAGTATTCGCTGGGACACCCTGTAGAATACAGGAAGAATTTTATGAAAATATTGGCAAAATTTGCAACGTTTCGATCCGAAGACGAGGATTCGACTCTCAGTTTTTTTGGTTTTTTCGTATAACCTTGTAATATGATAGAAAAATATATCATTGGGACAAAAATTCGAACAAAAGCAGTAGGAAAACCTTCGATTATTGGAATAAAATTTTTTTTAATATTAAAAGTCTCTACTTAAAAATTTCAAAAATATATGCATTTATTTTGTATCGTATAATACTTACTCTCAGTTAACTTACAAGGGACATTACCGAATGTATACACACCAATTTTGATGCACTTTTAATATAATATAGAACTCGAAAAAATATTCGACACGTATTATTTTTCGAAAATCGCTCTCAAAATTGGGGATGAAAACATATTTTATCGACTATCTCAGCAACTATTAGACCAACGAATAATAATAGTAAACTAATGATTCAAATTGCAATTTGTGCGCTTTCATGGGTGACTTTTATTATATAAACAGATTTACAAAAATTGTATTTGTGTAAAAAAAAATAGGAATTTTCCTATTTTTGGCAAATTATTTTACATAAATGTTGATTTATTTCCATCAATATTTGTACACGTAAACTATATACGTATATGTTAGCGCCTGTATCCTTTTTACCGATGTTTGGAAAGAACGACTTTGGCTTGTCCCATTTTCAAGGGTTTTATGACCAGGATTTAGGCTATGAGGGGCCATAAATGGGTCTGCATGAGACTAATCAGTCTTGCTGGCAATCGACGGCTGATGACCGCGTTGGGTCTCCCGGCTGTTGAGTGTCGATGGGTTGATTGTTTATGTTTGGAGAGAGAGAGATAGTTTGGGAATGACAAGCGGCCCGACGTCGCATTGTCATAAATTAAAGATATTGTTCCGAAGGATCTGGCCACGGAGTGGGGAAGGCTTTGCCTTTTGGTAAGAGGACTGTGATGAACCCCACGGCACTTACCCCAGAACCATCGCGAGTAACGTTTGGAGTAATTCTATAACATATATGTATTTAGACAAAATATACGAATAGACTAAAACTAAAGGTTCTAATTGAAATCAAAAAACCCTATTTACCCATATTTTTTTTAGATATATAGTTTACGTGTGTAAATGATGCTGAAAATAGTCCAACGTTTAATAAAAAAATTTACCAAAAATATGAAAATTCTTAATTTTTTAAAATAAATACAATGTTTGTAAATCTGTTTATACAATAAAAATCACCGTTGAAAAACGCACAAATTGCAATTTGAATCATTAATTTAGCTGTATAGCTCTAATGGTTCCTGATATATTCGATAAAATATGTTTTTCATCCCCAGTTTTGAGGGCGATTTTCAGGTCCCATTGAAAGCACCGAACAGATTTCACCGACACTGTTCTCACCCACCAGAATTCACCGACTTCAAATTTGACCGACAACAGAATTAACCGATAACAGAATTAACGGACAATAGCTCTGACCGACAGCATCAACTGATAATAGTAATGAGTGAGATTCGCATTACACATTTTTTGCGTCGTCAGTAATACTCTGATCAGAAAAATCTTTAAGTTGAACGATTTTCACAATACTACAAAAATTGAAGAGTTAAAAAAAAATTGCAATATGTAATACAAAAGTATGAGACATAACTTCTTTATGCGAAAATTTGTTAATAATAAGGATATTGATTATAAAGCGAAAATGAAACAAACAAAATATATGTTGTCACGTTTACATACGTACCTATGCATTATTAACATAAAAATCTTAGGATCGAACATAATCTCGAAAATAGGAAATGTATATGTATAGGTACTAAGTCGAAATATTTTTAATATTTAAAATTATAATTGTTCTATCTTTTCTTCTTTTCTTTCGTGGTGCTTCTCCGTTTAAAGGTTTGGTTAAAGTGTTTTCAACTACCGCATGCTCTTTTTGAATATTATTTACAAAAGTAAATATGCTGACATTTCTTTGTGTCGGTCATTTTTGTTATCGTTGAATCTGCTGCCGTTAAAATTGTTTTAAGATCCTAAGATTTTTATGTCAATAATGCATAGGTACGTGTGTAAATGTGACAATATACAGGGTGTCCCAAACTAAGTGCGGCAGCCGTTAAAGGGAGATTCCTGGGATGATTCTAAACAACTTTTTCCTTTGCAACAATGTCCTTAGAAGCTTTCTTAATGAGTTATTAACGAAAAACACCGACAAATCCGGGAGCGAATACAGCAGATTAATGATGGCGCGGACGATGACTGGCCAATACTACTCAGACCTGAAGCCCGCGCTGAAATTCATACACTGTATTCGTGCTTCTATTGGTCGGCGTTTTACGATAATAACTCGTTAACAAAGCCCCAGCGAAAATTTTCGCTAAGGGAAAAGTTGTTTAAAATCACCTCAGGAATCTCCCCTTAACGGCTCCCGCACTTAATTTGGGACACCCTGTATATTTTGTTTGTTTCATTTTCGCTTTATAATCGATATCCTTATTATTAAAGAATTTTCGAATAAAGAAGTCATCATGTCTCATACTTTTGTATTACATATAGCCATTTTCCTTTAACTCTTCAATTTTTATAGTATTGTGAAAATCGTTCAACTTAAAGATTTTTCTGATCAGAGTATTTCTGTCGACACAAAAAATGTGTAATGCAAATTTCGCTCATTATTATTATCAGTTAATGCTGTCGGTCAGAGCTATTGTTGGTTAATTCTGTTGTCGGTCAAATTTGAAGTCGGTGAATTCTGGTCGATGAAAACAGTGTCGGTGAAATCTGTTTTGGTGATTTCAATAGGACCCCGATTTTCATCCCTTCAATATGGATGATTGTCGAAAAAAAAAATACCTAAAAGTGCATCAAAATTGACGTGTATGGATTGGTTAATGTCCCTTGATAATATACACAGTAATATAAAAATTATGTAGTTTCAAATATTGTCAGGGTAATAAAGTAAATGACAGTTTGCGCCACCCAGAATGGTTGAAAAAGGCTACAGTACCTACCCATTAGTACCCTACACACCGCTCCCATAGATCTACTTTATACCCTTTTGATCCACGAGATAAAAAGGACCATGTAGCAAAGTAGCCCCTAAGAATTTTTTTGTTTCTTCCCGACTCCAAAGTGTAACTTACGTTTATATGTCAATGTAAGGTAGTTATAAACTAATAATAAACAGTAATAACCGGTGTTACGAAACTAATCTGAGTTTAATTTTCTTCTTTTGTAACTACTTTTCCCCCGTATCGTTGCTCTCATTCGCAATTTATCTCGTATTATGTTATCTCTTATTTCTCACATACCGATACCATTAATCGAGTATGCATGGCAGTAAATGCTTGTGATCATAACCTGGACATGTTCTGCGGCTCTTTTTCCGTGTTCAGGAAGCAAATTTATGATGTTTTGTAATTCTCCTTTCTCTACTGTGATGTATACGTTTGAATTTTTACCTTTTATCTCTTGTTTCCGTGTCTAATTCTTATTTACATCATCATATACATTTTTAGTTTAGTTTATTTTATTTTTATTAATTTTTTATGTAAGTCAATTAGTCCTCTATTGTACTGCTATTATTATAATTACTTGTATACTAATGGGAAAATTTTCCCGTGAATGAATGAATAAATAAATTATGGGATCAAACAATACAAGACAAGAAGCCCCCACTTCGATTTCGAATGTAACCCCCGAATCTCCAGCTTAGATCTAAAACAAACCTGTACATCGATCCCACGCTATCCTTTCAGGAAACACGTACGAAGAGTTATCCTGTTACCAAGAAGTTTTTTGTCCATCCATACGAAGGCAAATTGTGAAATGATGACGTCAGAACGAAACAATGTTCCTGTGAAACAACGATTTCCGGATTTACGAAATTCAATTCGGAAGTTATAAAAGTTCTTTGTCCGCCCGCCTCGCGCGTGCACCGCTGTTATGTATTTCCTTTATCCAGTTCGCCTTTCTTCGCGGAGGGGATAAATCGAGACGAGGAGGGCTCTAAAACGTCACGGATCCACGAACCGTCGTCACGTTTGGCGCTTTCGCCCCATCGTAAAGAATAAGCTCGTCCGCAATGACTGTTCTCCCTGTCGCCGTCGTACGTGTCGCGTTACAGATAAAATCGTCAACGCAAGAAACGCGACGCTTTTACTCTTTCATCAGCCCCGGGGCCTGAAGCAGGAACGCTCCGACAGAAAATTGCGCGGACCCGTCCTTTGGGGGTAGCATTTAGAAATTAACTTCGCTCTCGAAAGACAAAAGCTGCCCTCGCGTCTCCGACACCCTCCGCCTTACTCGCCGCTCATCCGAGTCCCTTTTAAGAAAATCTTCTTAAGGATACATCCTCGGCTTTATCAAGGAACGCAATCCAGGAAAGAAGTACGTGAAACTTGAAAGCCAACTAAAGGGAAACGTTTCCCCTTTATTTCGCTGTAAAATCCTCCTTCTGGAGGCGGCGGCTTTTGTTTTCGGACACTTCCACGAACGTGATTAGCCAGCTTCTCTTTCTGTCGACCGTGGAATCTCTGAGAAGGTGTATGAGATTTAAAGCAAGATTTATAAATGAGCGACGCGAATTTTATTCCATTAGTTTCACGTTTCAACCGAGTTTTAGGGGCTCAGTGTTCGCGATCAGAGGAGAGCTTGAGAATAGAAACAAAAATAGTCATTAAAACTTTATATTCAATTAATACACCCGTGGCCTCGGTGGACATTTCACAAAATCTAATAGTATTTCATTGCTTGGCTTCCACCTGCATACTTTTTATAGTACTGAGGTTAAAATATCGTGTTGGTTAATCAAAAGCTGAAACTGCCTCAATATCAAAAGAGGGAGGTCCTATAAGGCCGTTTTTTTGCCCCACGCCGAATCTTCTCAAACTTTGAAGAAATAATGCTCTCCATAGGCCTCATAATTCCTGAAAACCGTTTATCGATAGGCCACTTTAATTCGGAGTACAGGTTGCCTGAATTTTTTGGATTTACATAAGATTTTGTACACTTTAGGATTCATTGCTGCATTTCTTACTGTTGCCGTTGCACCCCAGTCATGCAACTTCGTCAAAAACTGTGCATATACAGGGTGCGCCAAAAGTATGGAAACGGTCAAATATTTCGAAAACAGAATATTTTAGAGAAAAGTGTTTTGAAACAACGTTTTAGCGTTTTAAGAATTCTATTGAATGATCGTATCCGTCTGACCTTCAGAGGAACGGTCAAGGTCATATCAAGGTCAACATGTTTTTTTTAAATAGAACATACCATTTCTGATCATGCATTGTTAAAGCTGACGATGAGACCTTTTCAAAACACTAGCTGATGACCTATTTCTCTTGAGAATCGCATCAGTTCTGAGCGTTAAGAATGAAGAAAGTCTACTGTACCAAATAGTCTGGAAACGGTCAAATATTTTGAAAACGGACCATTTTTGAAGAAAATGTTTTAGAACAACGTTCTAAGACTTTATAAATTCTATTGAATGGTCGTATCCGTTTAACTTTTAATGGAGCGATCAAGGTCACGTCAAGGTCAACATGATTTTTCCAAATGGAATACCCCATTTTTTATCAGGCAGTGTTAAAGTTGACGGTGAGACCTTTTCAAAACACTAGCTGGTGACCTATTTCTGTTGAAAATTGCCAAGAATTGTCAAGAAATAGGCAGAAGACAATTCGAACATTTAACGAGTTAAAGCACATTAATGCTAAATCTCAAATGCTCAATGCGTATTAATGCTAAAATCGTTCTTCATAAGCCCGTACGCGAGGACCATGATTGTGCGAAGTCCAATCAAGAAACTTCCTCAAGGTGCACCCTAAATAATACTAACAATAAGGCTGGCAGCATCAAAGCATTTAAAGCTCCACACTTGGGCAATTCTCCAGAGAAATAGGTCATCAGCTAGTGTTTTGAAAAGGTCTCATCGTCAGCTTCAACACTGCATGATCAAAAATGGGGTGTTCCATTTAAAAAAATCATGTTGACCTTGACGTGACCTTGACCGTTCCTCTGAAGGTCAAATGGATATGTCCATTCACTAGAATTCTTAAAACCCTAAAACTTTGTTCCAAAACATTTTTCTCAAAAATATTCCGTTTTCGAAATATTTGACCGTTTACATACTTTTGGGGCACCCTGTATATGACGTATAAAATATGTCGCCCGGAAGATTCTAGTCGAGTGCGCACATACAGAACGCACAGCTTATAGGGTCTAGCAGGATAGGGGGGTCAAAAGATTTTACTCTGGAATGAGTCATTTGATAAGGTATCAAAGCGATCATATCATACCAATTTTCAATCCCCTATCTCGATCGGGAGGATAGTTATGGGAAACATTCAGAATATCGGTTTTTGCCCCTTCTTCCCTATTTAGCGGAATGCGAAAATTCTGAAAAAATTCTAGAACATGGTAAACGTGGTGTCATATGTTACAGAATTTTTTCAGATTTTTCGAGTGCATATCCTAAGTATGAAAAATCAAAAACTGAAAAAAAATCAGAAAAATGAAAATTTTGTAGTGAAGTTTTCCAGCGACTACTTTTTCCTTTTTACAGTAGTAACATATTAGTACAACTATTATTCACAATTTTTTCAGATTTTTTCATCAGGTGCGCCGTAGTTTAGAAAAATCAAAAACCGAATTTTTCGGGGTTTTCCGGGAAAAACGGGATAAATACATTGGATTTTTATATTCGCTTTATACAGTAAGTGTATTATGTGTTTTTTAATATTTCTGCATAACAGAAAATAATATATAAGAAATAATGTTAAGTTTTTTTTAACCTAACCCTGACCCCATAAGCTGTGCGTTCTGTATGTGCGCACTCGACTAGAATCTTCCGGGCGACATATTTTATACATCATATATATGCACAGTTTTTGACGAAGTTGCATGACTAGGGTGCAATGGCAACAGTAAGAAATGCAGCAATGAATCCTAAAGTGTACAAAATCCAATGTATATCCAAAAAATTCAGGCAACCTGTTCTCCGAATGAAAGTGGCCTATCGATGAACGGTTTTCAGGAATTATGAGGTCTATGGAGAGCATTATTTCTGCATGTTTGAGAGGATTCGGTGTGGGGCAAAAAAAACGCCCTTATAGACCCTCCCCCTTTTGTTGGATGTACTGTTTGCTTTAAAAATTCGTTGCGTAATATTATCTGTTTAATTGGTCAATGTGTTAACAATAAATAGTTCTATCATACATGTAAATGGTATTTCATGTAAATATAACAATATTCCTAATGACATAGCATTCCCTTCCAATTCTGTGTACTAGAAAGGACTACTTTGATAATTATTTGTGCATTTGAAAAAAGTTTCTTACCTACATAATTTCTTCATACAGAAACGTGGTATTTCTGTCTCTGTTCGAGCAATATCATTTGATTTGTTCGAGAATCCGGTTTAGAAAGTTTTCAATGCCGAAATAAAGAAAAATAGAATCCGTTTTGAAGATGAGCAATACAGGTAACGACTTCGCGCGAGCAAAGTTCGTGGATAATTTGTCTCGCGGCGGGGTGACAAAATATTGACAGTGATAATTGCGTCGAAGTCGAACGCAACGACGATTGTCTGAGGCGAACGAGTCGCGAAGCAATATCATCGAGCGAACCCCGCGGTCTGAAAATAAAGTGATTCGGTGGCATCCAGCTGCCGTTCCTACTCCTCGTTTACCATCTGCGATCAAACTGCGGAGCAGCGCAGCTTTATGAATATGTAAAGTCCGTTAGAGGCGTTCCCGGCACACGAAACTGTTTGCACATCGTATCAAATATTGACAGTGCTCCGGCAAATTTATTCACCGGCTGAAATAATGTATCGTGCACGCCCGATAAAATCGAATGTCCGCGCCTTAACGCCATCCGGCTCGGTCCGCTGAATTTATCATCGTCGATCGTCGCCCGTCTGGCACCGCCGCAGCGCCGTTGAAAATTTCGATCGGACAAATTTACTCGTCGATTAAATTCCTTCCGGGGGTGTCTAAGCTCGCGCCCCCCTCCCCCCCCCCCCAGCGATAACGCTTTTCCACCCTCGGATCTTTCCTGCTCACGTCCGAGAGTGTTATCGAAATATGCTCGCGGACCAGCCACCGTGGCAGATTTCCCGATTGAAATTTTCGATGCTCCGTGTCGTTTTTTTTTTTTTTCACCCACGGGGGAAAAAATGGAGAGGAAGTTACGTTCTGGATAAGAACTTGACCTCCGCTGCATGTTCCGCGCGCAATAGAAACGCAAAGTAAGTGGTGCAGAAATGGGCTCCTCTCGGAGTCCAGTAAAACGTGGAATCAAATTGGAAAGGGGCATATTCCCCCGATAAGCCTCGCAGTTCGTTCTACAAAATATTTCGAGAGCGTAGACACGGTTCACGGACCATACGCCCGGGGAATGTTACTTCCGGATACACGGAGAAATGAAAGGGAACAACGAGGGCGATTTTGGACGCAAAGATAGCAGAAACGGGGAAACAAGATCAAAGGAGAGCACGAGTTGCTGAAGAAGAAGTCGGAGAAAGAATATACTGTCGCGAGGAAAAGGAACAAGACGGTTGGAATGGAAATAAAATAGGAGATCAGGGCGAAGCTAACTAAGATACGCGCGTATAGAAGCCTACGGAGATGAAAGATACGATGTCGGATTATACCCGTTTCATTATCGGTTTCAATGAAATATTGTTTTATAATCGTTCTCTTAAATAACGCGAGCGACGTTTTAAATTGCATTTTTTATTAATCAACGGCGAATGACAAGTCATTTTCTTTCGTCAAGAATTAATGAGACAACCTGAAAAAGGGAAACGCGAAGGAGAGACTTGCTACTTGCTTCGGCCGTGCATCGCGCGCTGTTCTCTGTTTATTAAAAGGAATAAAGATAGAACAATAAAAGGAACTGAATCTTCCGCGGGTATTTCCTCTTTATGAAAGTAGATTAGTTAATAAAGAGAAAGGAATACGGAACAGGATTTCAGTGAAATGTTCAATCATCTCGGGCTTTTCTGCCTTTTCAGACAGAGTATCTCGGCTGCTGCGGAATGCCAATTGATTTTACTTGTTTACTGTTTCCTTGTTTTTTTTAATACAAAGACAAAATAAGGCTTTATTGTATGTCAAAAATTTGAAATTATATTGCTAAACATTCGTCGTACGATAGACTTGGCTAATGATAACAATTTGTGTGACTAGACATGGTTCTACTAATTAGCTGGATTTTGTTCGTTGATAATTTGCTATTTCTCCATAGTCTGCAGAAAAAGGTATGAGAAAAGTCGAAGTGTTCATTTTTTGTCAATTATTTACGGTAACGATAATTGTTACTATGAATTGTTATAACGCAATTTTTAGAATGTTTTCCACAGAATCCTTGCCTAAAATTGTTTCGAACTAAAATGATTTTCATAAAATCGCAACCTTTATGCGGTTTCTCAGAAAGTGTAAAGGTTAGCCACCAGCATGTTTTGTCTACTTTATAGAGTCAGTGGAAAAGTCGAGTCGGCATTGTTAGATTCCCAGGAAAAATACGAGTTTTGCCACGGATTAAGGCTTCAGATTAACAAAATATCCAGGACGGGAACTTTAAAAAATTTAATTTGAAAAGAACGCTAATAGAACTTTCAGAGACGTATCCCACAGATGGATTATTGCTATTTACAGAATTATGAACAATATTAATTTCTATGATCGTGAAGAAAAAATTAACAATTTCATTTGAAGTAAATAATAATGATTTCATTTTTACTGCAGAAAATTTGAAACATTTAATTTACCAGTGATTATATAATGTGGCGAAGACCTCGATAAGCAATCCAAAATGCTTTTCTAATTTCTTAGAAGCATAAATCACTAAAAAATTACACATCGATTCAATTTGTTTGCGAGTCATGGAAAAAAGTTTTGCTTATGAAGAATTAAAATCGCAGCTCATCTCAACATTTGCAATAAATCAACCTTGATAATTGAAATCTGATGAATATTAACGGTAATGCAGTCTTTGCTAATACTTAAAAAAAATATAGCAATGCAATTTGAAGACCTACGCGTCTAAAACGCTTAGCCTTTATCGATGCTTTAGTTTTTTTATCCGACTACGTTTCTGTATTCGCGTTACAGCCCGTTCAGACGATACGGTTTTTTGCCGGATAACCGAATCGGTACCAGGCGAAAATAGCAGCCACAAAGTCTTACATTTTCGCCACCACATTCAGTTTCCAAACATATGAATTTAGGGATACTGTATGGTGTGAAGAAACTTTTATTGTAACAGCTCACTCATACTACGACGAATCGTTTATTTGTCGAATCTCAACTGTTTGTCTTGTCTACTACTATATACATATATTTCTTATGCGCGTTTACGGTAAAATAACCGATTCGGTCAATTCTGACCATGGACATAAAGGACAGTTCCTCGTTCTGCGAGGGTACGGCAAAAGACAGAAGGGTAAATAAGCTTTGAAGGTCAATCAGTGGTGCGCCCTATAGTCGGATTTAAGTACTACAAGTGGCATGTTGCATGTTTCATACAATTTCATACTATAGGGATAGTAGGGTAATGAAGTTATGCACACACTAAGTTTTGTCAAAATTCAACTTTTTGTAACCTTTAACCACAAGTATCACAAATGACTCCTGCTGTCAACGTCAACCAACAAGAAGTTTCTTACGAGTATAACAGAGATAGCATCACAATTTGACCTGCACTGGAGCCCCCCTTGAAATATGCCCCCCTTGTCCAAAGTCCTTCAAAGTACTTCATGCACCATCCTTTACGTCCGTGATTTTGACATTCCGTTCTGTCTGCATGTTGAAGTCATCGATTAATAAAACCGAATCGGTTATTTTACCGAGTACGCACTGTTACGTCCTGTGACGTATCCGCTCCGACTGTCATGGCTGGCGGTAGTTTGGGGGTCTGCCGCTAGGTGTTCGGAGACTTCAAGAATCTTCAGTTGTCTCAATCCTTCTCACAAGTAGTAAATCAAGTCTTCGTTTGTATAAATATAAGTTCCGAACATTAGTTCCCATGCGTCTGGGGCAGGGGTCGTCAGTCGTAGCCCTACTGATGAGTCTGACTGGCGATCCTAAGACGAAACGCACATCTCGCTCTCGTCGTACTCCGTACGATACCCTCAATTTTTCTCTCTCTTTCTCAGTTGCGTATACCGTGTAAACCTTAGCGGCACCACGGGGTACGTAACACGCACCATGGACCTAAAGGACGGAGCGTAAGTTTCAGGGGTTGCGGCGACGGACGAAAGGGGATCAACCTTTTCAGCCATCTTGAGTGGCCTACAGAGGGGTAAAGAGACAGTGTGGCAAATAAAACTACTTTCGAGATGATTGGTTCCGCCATTTGTAGGAAAACTTCCTGTGCTAATAGGTAGGTGGTTGTGTATCATTGATATTAAGTTACATTTTCCTGAGCCAATCCTGAGCTATCCTGAGCTTTCCCTTCAATGCCGGCTTCCGGCTAATTTGCCACACTGTCTTTTTACCCTCTGTAGAGTAGCAAAGAGTGTGATGCCTCTCTAGGCGAGTTTAATTTCTAATGCCTTAGACCATATAAGAAATAGATACGGCCTGTATATAAAGATCCACGAGAAAAAGCGAGGCAAAAATAACGGGGAAAATTTGGCCCTCGTGACGTCACAAGATAATTTAAGATGGCGTGTTTATATCTTGAAGTTAGCGTTTATATCTGAAGTTAACGTTACATATCATCTTAAATTATCTTGTGACGTCACGAGGACCAAATTTTCCCCGTTATCTTTGCCTCAACTTAGTTGTCTGGAGCCGTGTCTATTTCTTATATGGTCTAAGACTAATACGCTCACTCAAGACGCGCGAAGTTCAAATTGAATGTAATAGAAGAAGGAGTCCCAGGTGAAATTGGTATAAATTAATAGGTTTGAAATTAGTTAATCACGATTAACTTCAAACATATGAAAATTCAATTGTGCACTTTTAAAATGTTGCCGCGGCGTCTCATAGATGGCAACACTATCTGGGCCACACAAGATGGCTGACAGTCCCCCCTTTCACAGCGACACCCGCATCCCCCACATACCTACTTTACGCTCCGTCCTTTAGGTCCATGGTACGCGCATATGAAATGTATGTATGTGGTAGTACACAAGCTAGACAGTTGAGATTCTACAAATAAACGATTCGTCGTAGTATGAGTGAGCTATTACAATAAAAGTTTCTTCACACTATACAGAATCCCTAAATTCATATGTTTGGGAGCTGAATGTAGTGGCGAAAATGCAAGACTTTGTGGATGCTACTTTCGCCTGGTACCGATTCGGTTATCCGGTAGAAAACCGTATGGCCTGAACGGGCTGTTATAAGCGGACGTTTATCGCGTAAAAATGGCGGATCTCCGACAACATTACAATATCAAATCTTTCACCTGTTCAACCAAACGAAGATCAGGCGACATGGTATGAACAGTATTGCTCACAGCCGCGGTGGTAACGCGTGATTTGTTGAATTATGACCGACGCTACTACCTACCGTAACGATCATGCTCGCGTGTGCCCCAGCCCCGTATTAGCATACTAAATCCGATTGACGTACTCCGCTCTCGCATCCGTGAATCCTCGTTTTAATTACCTCGAACGCGATACGTCGCGTGTCGCCAGATAATGCCTCGCGAGTCGCATTCGAAGGATTCAATCGGTCGAACGAATTGCTCGAGTGATGCCCTTCGAACCCGATCCGTGAGAATTCGATTGAAAACAACACACCGAGGACCGTATTAACCTCAAATTCAATGGCATCCATTAAAGGATGAATATTTTTAGATTTTACACAGAGGAAACCATGATTTCAATCGCAAACCTTTTGCTTTCGATAACGTGAACTCGATTCGCCGAAAGTCGGGATTCTTGATCAACTCTGAACACCGAAGCACCAATTTGGTCACGCTCATTGTTACGGAAGAGTCATTGAAATTAGAGTTGCCACATTGGTCAATAATGTAACATGCAGTATACTTACTTGCGAGCGCTGTAATGAGAATTCGCCAGGTACGCCGGCAGCTCATTAATGTTTTCGAGGGTCGTGTTACCATTAAATCCAAATGACCCTATTAATGCTGCTTTTTATGGGAACCGAAGCGGCCACACAGTTTACCTTACCTCTACGAATATCTTCATTTATTACTGAGAGGTCGCCAGAAATATTCTATCGAGGGATGTTTTTAGATTAATAATATCTTGTAAGAATACAAGATCGTTACAAAAAAAATAAGCGATTTAGATATTTTGTGAAATAAGAACTGAAAATGTTGAAGCGCGCTTTGAACCAGTTTGTAAAGATACCCTTGAAGTTTTGTTATAGTAGCTTTGATGTGTTCAGCGTGCGCACTAGGGTGGCTCTTGTTTACCCTTCATGAAAATTTTTTTCAATTTTTTTTCCACGGCACCCCCTAGAATAATTCCAATTGGTAAAAAAAAATGTATGTAAAGTTTTAGCCTGATCGGATAAGGGGAAAACGTGCCCCTGGACCCTTGAAAGTTCAAATAATCATTTTAAGGCACACATACTGGATTTTTTTAACATATCCGCTTTGTTTTTAATTATACAAAAAAAATATGTTAAACGAAAGTTGTAGATCTAGATAAGAAGCATGTTTTATGTTGTATGACTTTTTTTCGTGAAGAAACGATTTTCGAAAAAAAAATAAAGAAGTATAACTTTATTTAGTTCTTTTTAATTTTGAAAATACAAATGTACCTGGAACATTTCTTAGTTATAAAGATCTAAAAAGAATGTATATTTTTTGTGCAACTCTAAGAGCTTATTTTTTTTTTAATTTATGAAATTTCTTAAATGATCGAAAAGCTATACACATTTCTGTAATGAAAATTGACAAATGATATGTAAAGTGAAATAAGATGTTTTTGAAAATAAATAGTTTATACCTATGTAATTATTTACAATTGTTGGTTACGGGATAAAGTCTCTTTTTTACAATCAGGAAACTTCTGACGGTAATCATTTACAGTTTGAAAACATATTGAATTAGACGGCCAATTCCTTCAAACGAAACCATCGTCTTGATCTAAAAACAGAGGCTTTATTAAAAATTTAGAATTAATAAATAAACTGCGGATTGTCAATGATACTGCAGAAAGAGGTGTTCAATTAATGGAAAACTATAATGAATTATTTGTAAAAAATGAGAAACAAAAACAATATATTCTTCAAATTGTAAATGATTACCGTCAGAAGTTTCCTGATTGTAAAAAAGAGACTTTATCCCGTAACCAACAATTGTAAATAATTACATAGGAATGAACTATTTATTTTCAAAAACATCTTATTTCACTTTACATATCATTTATCAATTTTCATTACAGAAATGTGTATAGCTTTTCGATCATTTAAGAAATTTCATAAATTAAAAAAAAAATAAGCTCTTAGAGTTGCACAAAAAATATACATTCTTTTTAGATCTTTATAACTAAGAAATGTTCCAGGTACATTTGTATTTTCAAAATTAAAAAGAACTAAATAAAGTTATATTTTTTATTTTTTTCGAAAGTCGTTTCTCGCACGAAAAAAAGTCATAGAACATAAAACATGCTTCTTATCTAAATCTACAACTTTCGTTTAACATATTTTTTTATAGAATTAAAAACAAAGCGGATAGGTTAAAAAAATCCAGTTTGTGTGCTTTAAAATGATTATTTGAACCCTCAAGGGTCCAGGAGCACGTTTTCCTCTTATCCGATTGGGTTCAAACTTTATACAAAATTTTTTTTTTATTAATTGGAACTATTCTAGGGGGTTGCCGCGAAAAAAATTCAAAAGTCAAAAATAAGAGCCAACCTAGTACGCACCCTTACTCGTACAGCGTACAGGGATGTAAGAGATTACCTCGATGAAAATCTTCCACAGAGTTGGATTGGACGGACAGGTGATAGCAATTTGCCACTCGCACGGTGACCATCAAGAACTGCTGATTTAACACTTTGCTAACACGTATATTCACTAAAATTTGCTCAGAGTGTGAAATTATTTTAACCTTCAATAAAACTCTTTCTCTACATTAATTTTACGATAATCTCCATTTAATAATCTTCGTTAGAGATTCGCGTTAATCTAATTTGTGATGTAAGCAATTAATATTATTCATAACTATGGAAATGCCTTATACATAGATGCCGTGGCAATCAAAGTGTGTCCTGTAACTATTTTAATGGAGATATGTCAAAGAGTTTGTCAGCCTCTTTGTCTCTCCCTTTCCTGTAGATTTAAATATATCTGAGACAACATTTCGCAGCCGCTTTTGCACCGCTTCGTGAAAATCTGTTAATGCGTTTTTAAACTACCGCGTTGATTATGTGTACTGTAAAGAACACGTTGGACATCTGAGAATTATTACGAGAAAATTCATCAGCAAAATCTCAATTATTGGACCTAAAAGGAAGACAAAAATGTTTGAATAATAGAATTTTCAGATAATGAAAACGTAACTTTTAAATGTAACAATACAAATGAACGATAAAAGAATATATTATGTATATGAAAGTTTATAGATCTCGCAACTTTTAGCCGCCAAATCGTATAAATTATTGTACATAATTCTGCTGAGTTGTATACCTAGATAACAAAACGCTACGATGATGGGTATATGTATCTATAATCGAGATTCTACTGCGCGTTGTTCCTCATTTGACGAATTAATACCATTCGCGATTTGTGTAACGAAGGTTCTTCGCGATCCGATACGTAAAGCCATGGAATTTAAAGTGAAAACGCGCATTAATCGAATTTTTCAACGAGAATTTAAATAATAGTGGAAGAATTTTGTTCTAATTACTAGCTGATATGAACTATGTAAATGACGCCGGTATTGTTAGCATTGGGATATTATCAGTTTCCGATAATATTCGTGCCGTTCTTCTGACCGGTGAAAATTTCTGTGGGAACGAACCACCACATAATTTTCTGCCGCCACTGCATTTTAAAAGCCTTCGATCGAATAAAAAGTGTTTAACGTCGAACTCAGTCAACGTGAAAGATAGGTGAACCGTAAAGCATCGAGGGTTTTTAAACTCATTCGGGCATTGTCGAGCGGAATATCGTAAATCGAGACGTAGCCAGTTTCGCGGACGCGAATCGATACCGTCGTTCCGACGGCAAGTCCCACAATCTTATAGCGAATTTTATTATTTTTCCTTCTATTTTTCATAACCCTGCGTCCCCGTCGAAGTTACGCGGGCCTTAATGGCAAAGCGAAACGCGAAAGGTACCGCTTCTTCAAATTACACCCGACCGTAAGCGTGGAAATAAATTCATGAAAACGAAGAAAACACGACGCTTTCGCCTTGTTTGAAAAGACTCTTATTAAAATTGCAGAAGCGGCGCGTAAAGAGTCCGCCTGAAAAAGAGCAAAATAAAAGGAGCTTAATAACTGCTGTCACAATGCCGCCTCCTTTTTTCAGTCTTTGACACAGTCGCGAAATCTGAATCGATAACAGAGACCCTGTCGATAAATCGACACTTGCTACCTTCTCTGTCTGCCGATGAAATATTCATTTCATTCGCTACGTCGCACAGTGGTGAAAAAACCGAAAAACGTGGCAATAAGTCCAAAAATAAATTTTTAGCTAGAATTCCGATGTTTATCGAAATTTATTTATTAATTAACAGTTTAATTATTGGAAAATCAATCGCTTACGTTGTTGTTTTTTCCTCGGTATCAATAATCACCAATGTTCCATAGAAAAATTAAGTTAATTGTTTCTGAAATTTTTTTTTTTTGAACATAATATAGATAAAAAGATTTGTATAGTGTATTATGTAATTAATTAATAATAAGATGAAAAAAGTGCATACATTTAATCAGAAATATTTGACTCTTTAAAGAATCTTATGACTTCTAATGGATAGTTGAGAAAAATCAATGAATTTTTTAGATAACTTCCGTCCTCTGCATCTTGGAGGGAGGCACTTCGGGGCAGAATTTTTTTTTCACAACGATGTAACTATGTATATGTATTTTCTAAATATACATACAAATCTACTTGATCTTACTTGATCCAGGGTCATTTCTAACAATTTTGAATTTTTGAGAAAAATCAATGAATTTTTTATTTTATTATGAAAAAATAATTCCAAGATAAGTTATTTACGTCTTGGAGTAACTTACGTACCGACAAATATTTTATTATTAATTCTTAAATGCACAAAAATTATTTTCAATTTTGACAGTTAATACTAACATCTTCACTACGTGTATATTTTTATAGTTAGAACAGTTTTCTTTGACTAACATCATTCTATAGTTAAATTATCAAGAAAATTGAGTTCAGAAAGTTTTTTCATAAATTTGACTTTTTCCGCATTTTTCCATTTTCTCACCACTGTGCGTCGTTACCAAAAATTTCGAATACCTTTAATAAGTTCTAAATACTGTGTTATACAATAAACTTTGAAATTTACTAATTACGAATGAGCAGTGTACCACTTGATTACAATAATTGCACCGTAAAACGTAACAAAATGAAGTTGTCAGTAAACAATATTTAAGAACTCTTTCTGTTTTTCTCTTTCCTCCATTGAATATTATGAACACTCATTTTTTCACTTTATATTAACTCATTCGAGAAAAATATTTTTGAGAGAACTTTATTTGAAAGTTGGAAATGAAATAATTCTGAGATACATTACTTACGCAATCATCTAATATGTACAGAGATTAGCGACAATTCCTTAGCTGGGAACCGAACTGTTCTCTTTCCATATAAGAAACTTGTCTAGCGAAGCTCGCAATCAGTATGTCCGCGGAGATACTGATAATCCTTTGCGGCACCGTCAAAACTTTATAGAGCGACGCCTTTGAAAAATGGTCCTTTAAAGTGGCGCGACGTGAACTATCAAGTGCCAGCGGTGCCGATCGATCACGAGATAATTTTATTGATTACAGCCGGCTCGAGGGACGGGGGAGGAAGGAGATACCCGGTAATCGTGTTCGTGCACGGCGAGAGCTACGAATGGAGCAGTGGCAACCCCTACGACGGCAGCGTGTTGGCAAGCTATGGAGGTGTCGTCGTCGTCACCATAAATTACAGGCTTGGCATTTTGGGTAAGTCGGTTTATTTCGCTACTGTCCCCCTCGACTGCTTACGCGTTGCAACGTTTCATTAACCCTTTGGGTTGTCACTTAATCCGCGGTCGCGAGTGGTACGTTTGTTTACAGGCGTATTCTCGCATCTTGTCGCTTCTCCTAAACATGGAAATTCATTTGAAATCCAGAGAATCGTGAAATACGATGAAAGAGCGTGTAATATACGGTATAAGCCTAACCTGAGCGCATTAAACGTTTCGCTTTTTTCATGAGGAAAAGAGTGAATTCCTTTGGAATAAGTGAATTTTTCTCAGTATCGTACTCAAAAACAGCAACGCTCGTTTTATGGAACTAGATATTTTTATTATAATAATGATTATTATAATAGATGAAGGTTTAAAGAATAAGAAATTTAGGAGGAAAATAATGAACTGAAAATGATTGTAAATGATGAAATAAATAGATTAGGAAAATTAATGAGGAAGATTAATTCAACCTTTTGATGTCAAGCTTCGCGTTGTATATGAATTTGGATTTCACAAAATAGATCATACAAAATTTTGTTTTTGGAATTATTTATGTCAATTTCGGGATTGTCTTATACATTTTACTGTATCTGTTGTACTACTTAAAAATTAGAAATAGTCAACCACAAATCTATACTACAGTGTATGATGAAATTGTTAGATCCACTTATAGACATTGTTAATTTATAATTCATATTTATAACTGAATGAAGAGGTAACTACAGTAAATCTTTGTTGTCCCTATTTAAAGCTTTGATATTCGCAAATTGAAAACATGCACTAAACAACAGTATAAAGATCATTTTAAACACAATGAAACTCTTGGATTTATTTATCGATTTTCCTCGTACTTATGTATGTGTTAATTCTATTCTTTTATTATGGTTCGATCATCTGGTCTTCATATTTTAAGGTCCACTGTAGTAGAATAGAGAGTATCCAACATAATGTTTTAAGAATTATAGCTTTTAAGTCTGGCAATAGAATCGATACCTATACTCTTGATTTTCTTATACAATATAATTATTAACAAAATAAATTGTCCTGCTATCCTTGAAAAACTCAACTTCAATATTCCCGTTCGAAACTTAAGATGTAACAGACTCTTTAACGTCAAGACTCACCGATCTCTATTTGGCAATCACAATTCTATTGATCGTTTGTCTAATTTGGCCAATTTATTCCTTGACAATATTAATCTGTTCGGTGACTCACTCAATAGATTGCGAACTACACTTAGATCTTTGCTAAAAGAGTGAACTATCATTATTTTCTTTTGTTTTGTTTGTAAATATAACTATATAAATAGACTGTTTTTGATACCTGTATACTGTATAATCTATTATACTAGGGCTATTGATTATGAGATACCCGGGTACCCGGGTACCCGGGTGAGATACCCGGGTATACCAAAATTACCCGCACTACCCGGGTATCTCACGGGTACCCGAACACATGAGATAGACAAGAATCTCATGCCGAATTAAGCCGAATTGAACCGAATTGAGCCGATAGTTTTTCGGTATGTGTTTCTGGATTTTAAAGTAGAGCGCGCGCGAGAGAGAGCGAGAGAGAGAGGGGGAGAGAGAGGGGAGAGAGAGAGAGAACTCATTTTTAACATAACCACGGTCCATTAAATTCAATTTTCATCATGTATACAGAATTCATTTCATTCTGAAATTTTTTTTTATTTTTAAAGCCACAAATACGTATCGAAAAACTATCGGCTCAATTCGGTTCAATTCGGCTTAATTCGGGATGAGATTCTTGTCTATCTCATGCGTCGGGTACCCGTGAGATACCCGGGTAGTACGGGTAATTTTGGTATACCCGGGTATCTCACGAGTACCCGGGTACTCGGGTATCTCACTCGGTTCACTTGAAATCTCGAGCCCTATATTATACCCGTTGAATAAAGTATTATTATTGTTTTGATACAATTACAAAATACATGCGTTTGTGCCGTGGTTCTAATAATTTGATCATCCGCTGTATGTACACATTTTTAGGAAGATTTTTGTGGTCTGACAGCATAAAAAGTATTAAGATCTTCCCTGAAAACTCGATCCTAGCCAAGAACCACTTTTCCCTCGCACCAGTCAACAGCGTGAGTCATCTCGCAGTCCCAGCTGAGCGAAACAATTCCGAAAGAGGATAAGAACAGGGGGAAGGTCGAATCAATTTCGATCCCTCGTCGAGCGCGAGCGAGTTAAAGTTTGCCATTCAGCTTCTGGGAATTCAGCCATCTAGCCGAGAACGATACAGAAACCGATCGTTAACGCTTCGAACGCCGCCTTAATTATGCGCGATGGAGAAGTTCGTCGAAGGGGACGCGAACGCAGCTACAACCATCTCTGACAAGACTGACATAGTCATTAGCGCGGTGATTGTCTGGCTGGTTGGAGCCGGGGTTCCGTTCGTCTCCGGCTTCGTTTTCGCCGGCGTCCGCGCCGCGAGAGTAATCGAAGCGGAGGCGAAACGATTTTTAGCCGCGATCGCCTCGAATCTTTGCGTTTGATGTAAACGTCTCGACGGTAAACGGGGAAATCGACTCGCGCGGCTAAAAAAGGAATGAAGGAGGAAGCCGACGTGCCCGGTCGCGGGGCCAGGTCGAAGAGATTGAAAGTCGAGCGGGTTGCCAGGCAACGCGGCAACCAAATCTAATAGGAAACTCATTACGGCCAGGTCTTCCGTTTCGCCAAACTAAATTCTTGACTCTGCCTCCGTTTCCGTGACAGCGGCTGCCGCTATCTTCGCGTCTGCTCCGACAATATGTATACGCGCCGCGTCGGCCCACCCAGCTATGATATACATGTTCGAATGACGTCAGCGCGATTCTTCGACGTCTGCTCTGCCGACGACGGGACACGTATTTCTGGAAATGAAGCCGACGTTCGGCGCTCCTGCGCGGAGATTAATCGGGATTTTGCGCGGCGCGGAGCGAAGCGGCGAGTCGATTGTCGAACGGAGCTTAACTTCTTGTAATTATGGGAAAGGGCTCGCGAACCGGGAACATCGACGACGGCAAAGGCACGAATGAGAGGAAAAATGAGCGGGATTTGGGTTTTGCGACGGACGGAAATCGCGTTTCCCTTCCCCGTGATTTTCTTTCCTGTATTTTACACGAATGGAGAAGAAATGTTTTTTTTTTTTTTTTCTCTCTACCCTCGCCCCGCTCCAATCACGAGACAGAAATAATTAAAGACATTCGGCGTTTCGACAGGACCGAATTTTCACAGTGTTCTTTGCGCGTAAATTCCGGGAACGACGAGCGCGCCGCCGCTGCGCCGGTGAATCCGAATTTTTAAGCTTGTTCACCGTTAATTTTACATGGAAATGAAGCGGAATCCAGTTTCACGATGCGCGCCTTTTTTACCAGCATTTCCGTGCCGTCCTTTCGGCCAGCGGTAACTCTACGTGCTCCTCTGCCGCGCGGACAATATAACAAGGTTCCGTTTCTTGAATTACATCCCAACCATTTTGTACATCAGCAGAATGTTCGTACGTTTAACTCTGAATAATGTATACGTTCGCGGAATCTGGGCCGCTTAGCAGCTTAAATCTGAAGCGGAATTCTCGCTGCCACGAAATACGTTCTCGGTCCGTTCTTTCGAGGGGAAATATTTGTGGAGAGTCATCGGTGGTACGAACAAAAATATCTATCTTCCCGTCCTCTGTGCTAAAAAAAAACGGATACTGAGCAAAGCTCGACGCTTGTTGCACGATACAGAATTCAATCCTTGAGATACAGCTAGGAACAATGTAAGCGTGCGATGCTTAGTTGGTACGTAAGCGGATAACGTTGCTGTATTTGCAACTATGTGGTAGGGTACGCAGCGTTGTTACAATTTTTTGCGCAGTTCAGAAAGATAAAAAAAATTGAGAATAGAAAAAAAGAATAGACAAAATTGACATGACGAAGAAAAATAATTAATATTTCAATAACATAGAAATTCAATGCACGTTGCAAAATTAGTAGCACAAAAAACTTGTGAAATAAAAATTTTCTCTGCTAAAAAGACCAAGTCAAGGTTTTCATTTAATCCAATGAAACTATGGAAATCCCCCATTGTTACACCTGAACTAGAATATGGCGTAGTATAGAATTGGGAATCCATATAAATAAAATGATAGCTAGGTTCGTCGATGTGCGCGCATCACGCAAAAACTACTGCATAGATTTTCATCAAAATTTTTTATTTTTATTCCTTAGACTCTTGGTCTTAATCTACAAAAAAAATTATTTCGATATTCCTATTTAATGTCAAGTTATTAAAGTTTTTATACATGGTGTAACGAAAATGTTGCAGTTCCTTGAAAAGAATGATTCTTGAGGTGATTTTGAACAACTTTTTCCTTAGTGAAAATGTTAGGTGGGGCTTTGTTAACGAGTTATTAACGAAAAACACCGACCAATCGGGGAGCGTGTACAGCAGATTAATGATGACGTGGACGATGGCGGGCCAATACTACTCACAGCTGGAGCCCGCGCTGATATTCATCCACTGTACTCGCTCCCTGATTGGTCGGCGTTTTTTGTTAATAACTCGTTAACAAAGTCCCACCTAACATTTTCGCTAAGGAAGAAGTTGTTTGAAATCACCTCAGGAATCACCTCTTTTAAGGTACTGCAACATTTTTGTTACACCCTGTATATGTAGACGACAACGATGACTTGGCGGCCGCAACGGCCCCAGCTATGCATATTCTCTTGCTACTGAGGAGAGGGGCAAGCGACGCGGTGCGCATGCGCAGGAAAGAAAGTTTAATAAACCTCGCGGACGAAGTCGCGGGCATCAGCTAGTAATCCACAACTTGATAGAAAGTATATCAAAGAAATTAAAGACTACACTACGAAGGTACTTGGATAAAATAGTAATTTCAACCCCTTGTGAAATAAAAATCGTAAAACATGAAATACGACAAGCTACTGATTTCGAAACTACTGAAACTTTGTTAAATCAAATGGAATAGGAGAACTATCATTTAGAATGCAACAAATTTTTCAGGGGTATAAAAGATCCTTCCTGATTATTTTTAAGTAGAATTATCAGGAAACATAATTATTTATTTATTTATTTATTTACGGGCAAAACCCTTTGATACAAAAATTACAAAAGAAAAGAAAAATATAAAGTAAAAACTCATAATACATGTAAATCGTAAAGTAACTCTTTTATGCATATCTATACATATACGTATTTTATATAATATTTATGAAAATATATACATACATATACATACCTACATACCCATACATCGATCATAAGGGACTAAGTCCCAAATATATATTACACAAGATCGTTCATGTATTACACGACGAACGGTTTACTTGGTTAATAGTCACTGTGTGCTTCTAATTTTGATATTAACTTATATAGAGAACTCTTGAAGGAAAAAACATTGCCGGAGAAAATATCGATATTATCTAAATATTGATTTGCCGTTTCAGTAATACGATACATGGGATTACGCTCACCATAATTAGTTTTATGACGCAGATTATAAAAAGACAGTTTGCTTCTAGTAACTCGCGAGGGTACATATAAGTGAATATTCGCTAAAAGTGGTGCGCAGTTTATATTATTATTAATTATATTGAAAAGAAAACACAGGTCAGATACTCTTCTGCGTGTAGACAAGGTGGTCAAATTATTAGTTTTTTCATCTGATATAACATGGTTCACAAAAATGGGTCTAAAAATTATTAAACTAAAACAACTCAAGATAGCAACCACTTTGTATAATAAATAAGAAAAGACAATTTCTTCATTCATGTAAACAATAAGCTTCAGTAATTAATTATACTGCGTCTAGAGATGCTTTGTTATGTAGTACAGTTTTAACGAAAATTGACAGGTGATTCCATATTTTTAGCCGATAGTGCTATCAAGAAAAGTATTAAAGGAAGATATTGAAACAAGATTAGAGCCGAATTTAAAAGTTATTCTCCGCTTAATAAATTTGAACACTGAATCGGTGGAACGACAATATCTTCAAACAGGATCTGATCGATATTGATCCCGTACAGCCCCCTTAAGAGCTCTAGTTATCCGATAGAGGAGCAAAATAGGAAAAAAATGAACGAAACGTGCAGGCGTTAGTATCGGAACGAAGGTGCGAGGAAATATCGAAATTTGATTCTATCATTACCACGTCGGAACGGAAGGGGCTCGGTTTCAGGAAGCACATACCTCTCGCGGCCGCAATTTTCGCTGTTCATTTTTCTCGTTTGCACCTCGGTCCGCAAAAGTGACGCGGTGCTTTGTGTCGAACGAAAAGTCGCGAGGGGTGTGGGTGTCGGAGTGTCGAGAAGGGGAGGGCGGTCGGCGGTACGGGATTGGGATGGGGCGCGATACCCAGCCGCGGCTACGCGCGCCCATGTACCGGAAAATTTAAATCAACGAGTAACGTTCAGCAGTTCCATTGTAACGAGAAGAATAGGAGACACGGAAGCGCAGCGCGACAGATACTCCGGAGGTTGAATATCAAATGGGATATGACCGGTGCTAGTTTATTTCTATCCCAGTTTCGCGCGATCACACCGCCCTTACCAAGGTCGCCTCCCCTTCCTTCGATCCTCTGCGACCTGTCCGACAACCGTTCGCGCCCGCGTTCCCATTTTTCTTTTCGCTCTCGATGTCGCGCGGGGAATCGAATCTCGAGAATCCTGCCACGCGACGTTCCCAGCTCGCCTTTCACCACCATTCTCACTTCTTTCCTCAACAATGCGTTCGCAGAATTAGGTTGCGTGCACACGGCGTATCTGCGCGCGATACCACGCTCGCGATACCCACAGGAAAAATTGCTAACACGACGTTATCGTTAATGCCTCGTACGTGTACGAATCCCCGATGCGATCGTGCGACGCCGGAAGTGTAATTAGAAGTTCTCCAAATCGGCTTAATTGCGGACTTATCGATCCCGGTCACTTGTAATTTCTCCTGTGAAATATGGAGGCTAGAGCGGGACCCGGGCAGATCTGTGCCGCAGATCTTTAAACGTTTTTCTTTTCTGTCATTCGAAAACGCGCACGGCGATAGGCTCGATGCTTGTAACAGGGACTTATACAGAAACCGAAATAACCGGTATAATACCGGTATTTTTCGGTTATTTTGGAGATATTTGGGAGATATATCCAAAATAACCGCTTTCTGATTGAGTACGATTATAAATTAGGAAATAAAATACTTTCACATGTATCCGAGATGCGTGACTTAGTTCTTTTTACCCCTAATTTTAATTTCTCCGCTCATATACAAACAGTAGTGTCAAAAGCATACAAAACCCTTGGTTTTCTTAAGCGATGTACAGTAAAATTCTCAAATCCAGACTCACTGAGACTATTATACTGTTCTTTAGTAAGATATATTAGAATACGCCTCAGTTATATGGTCTCCTTATTTTGCCAATCAGAAACACAAGCTTGAAGGGGTACAACATAGATTTCTTAGATTTGCGACATTTAAGTTAGGGCGGAAGATGTCAATCACTGACCACAACTATGATGTAGTCATGAAAGAGCTTAAACTTGATACTTTAGAAAGAAGAAGAATATTTTCTGAACTTATGCTCATTTTCAAAATCGTCAATGGTTACATCAATTGTCCTCAACTTCTTCAACTTATTAACATATATGCACCAATAAGATCTCTAAGGCACTCGCAGACTTTTCTTCCGTTAAATTATACTTCAATGTGTTCGCATCTAGACACTATTAACCGGTCGTGCGTCACTGCCAATGCTTTTTCTGGCGACCTTGATATATTTGGTAGCTGGTTGTGGTCTTTCAAGAGGCAATTGTATGTTATATACATCTTTTATATCTTTATATATTTTATTTCATATTTTATTTATATGCTTTCTTTTGTCATTTTTATATTACTCTTGTACTCTTTTATTGTTTCCAACTATTGTGACCTCTATGTATGCAACTGTATGAAAATTTTTTCTTGTACACTAATGGGAATTCCTTCCCGTGAATAAAATTAAAATTAAAATTAAAATTAAAATTAAAATTAAAATTAAAATTAAAATAACCGAAAAATACCGGTATTATATCGGTTATTTCGGTTTCGGTATAAGTCCCTGGCTTGTAACGATTGTCAAACGCCGCGCCGATTCGAAACGAGCGAGGAGCCCAGAAAATTGCAGAGCGATATATTATCTGGGGAAATTGGGAGTCGCGCATGCATATTCAACGCGCATTGTTTAGAACGTAAGCGTTTGCTATAAACCTCGTTTCCATCGATCATCCCGGAGCGCGCCGAAATTGAGTATAAAAAATTCAATGTACGAGGGAACGTCAAACGATTTATTAAACTCTTTCGGCGGTATATAATCGTCCTCTTGTTCGTTCCTTTTTTAGCTCTTTTTTTTAAAAAGGGTTGGTTAAAATACTTTGGCGCTGAGCACGACTACTTGCACACCGTGATTTATACTCTGAACAGAGTTGTTAATGCCAGATTTTCAACAACCTCGATACTGAAAGGGTGCTTATAGTTTTAATAGGTTGTTTTCTGACTCGAAGTAATCCTATTAGGTTCAGTGCGCAGACTGCGGCTTCACTTCGCTTAACAATTTTATTTCGACATTCTTAAAGTCTTCTCGTTTCACGCTCGCTCGTCGATCCTGAAAAGCGAACCCTCGTTACGCCGGTTTTAAAAAAGATTAATTTTGGAAAAAGGTCCATTCCATGAAAGCCGCATTTTACACCTTCGTGTACCTCTCAAACGAAGCTTATGTCTGTCCTTTTTTTTGTACAAGGAGCAAAGATAGAAATTGTTCGCGTTTCAAATTCCGCGACGTAAAATTTCTACGTTATAACGAAGGAGGGATTAATCTCGCTTGACACAGCGAAATTAATTCGAAAATTTTGAAAATAGGAGCGGGATTCGAACAAAAGAATCAATTTCGAGAAGCCGAGCGGACGGCTAATTGGCATATTCATCGGGAAATTAATTTATCGGCTTTGGTACGGGAGTGAAAATTGCGTGGGGGGAAACTGAGGGCCAAAATAGTTGCGCGCGAAAGAAATGCGTCGCACGTTTTGCATTCTATTCTCTTGCGAAAGGGAAACGCGACTTGTTTCGCCAACCGCTTCCATTTCTCGAAATTAAATGTAAATTTCTATATTATTCTTGGCAATTTCACGTAATACCACGCGGCTTGTGTATTCGCGAATTATTCGTCGACATCATACGCTCCGCGGGACGCCGCTAACCGCTCCCGGAATTATTAGACGCGTCGAGAAATTCGAGCTGGCTCTTTCAGCCGGCTTACCCAGGACCGTTTCAAAGTCGCGAATAGGAAAATAGGCGATCGATTCCCGCACGAGCTGAAACCTCGAGGGCGCGTAAAACGGGCACAATCGAAAATTCATTAACCATTGTCGGGTTTCGCCGACTGTTTCGGGCCGTTCGCTCGGGAGGATCGCGAAACTTTTCAATTGCTCCGCGTCTTTCGCGACTAAAAGGATCCCGTTCGTTCTCTGTACGACTCTTCTCGTTGCGTTACTGTTAACAACCGAGGCTTTTCTGCCTTTTGGAAATGGGTCAGCGTCGTTTCGTTCCCCGTTCATCGGAATCGTTGCCAAATCGATAATTCGGGAAAGCTCGTCGACACTCTGCCGAAAAATGCGCGGACCCCGAACAACGGGAGACAGTTGAAAGGAATTTCGAAGCGGCAAATCGTTCCGTTTATCGTTGCGCAAACGAGCAATTGACAGAGGGGTGAAACAGCGAAGGGGCGAACGAACCGTTCGGCGCACTCGTTCCGCGTTTCGACATTCCGAGCGTTGTAAATAATCAATTATTCAAATCGGAATCTACGCGCAGCTCTCCAAGTTAAACTCTTTAATTATTCTCTGCGCGACTGTTGCGACCTAGTCTTCAATGTTTTCGACCTCGAGTACAACATAAAACGTTCGCTCAACTTACAATTAGTCGATTCGCGTCCGCGAAATGGAAAAATTCCGCGACGAAATGATTTTCATACGAGTTTCGATTCACGTCAGCGAAAAAGGTAGGGAAAAAATTGCACTCTTCGACGCCGTGAAAAATTTCATTGACCGCGACAATGACGCTTTCCACTGATATTTGCGGAACCGCTTTCGGAGCAAGGTACCGAGGGGAAGGAGGGGAAGAATCGGAGAAAATTCTGGAACCCATCGGATCCAATTAAACGACAATGAATCCAGAGTGGCGCATTTGCCGATCAAATAATCGGACGATTTATTCGCTGGTCCCCGATGTGTTCTATTTTGCATATCGTTCCGCCGCGCGAGGTATCGCTATCAATCGATGCAACCGATTGGAACAGTGTATTTATACCAAGCGGAAGCACGGCAACCCGGAAAGCCGCAGCCACTCCTTATTCCTTTTCCAGCCTTTTGACCGAGAAGAATCTCCGTATATTCACTCGCGCGCATCGCTTACATATTTACCAGGTGTTCCGGAGGCACATAGATCGTATCAGCCTCGTATCGCGGTCTAGGTCAAGTACAGTAGATTTGCTGCCTTTCCATACAATGTTTTATTCAATTTCCTCGAAAAATCGAGCCGAAAGTTTCTTCGACCGGCTGTTTTATTTATCGAACCGCATGTCGCTCGACCGAATGATCCACACAAGCATCGAACCCGAGAACTTTTCGGGCTATTGTTTCCGCGGAAGCGATTTTTCAATTTTCCGAATCGAGTAGAGTAGTTTCCTACGAAACACTTTTTTGGCGACACAGTAACGCCGCTGTGTGACCCGATCGTGGCTCGACATAAAGCATTATAAATTATTCGTAGTGTCTACCGGCGGTTTAGTCATCGCCACTATTTCGACCGAAATGTGGCGCTGAAAAGCGTTACTGAAAATACAGAATTTGGACCATTGAAATGTGCCTTCTGCTTTAATCGGCAATTTATAGATTGTAGAGAATGTTTCTGTTACGTTTGGTACTCCGTTTCTGGATTATTAATTGAACCGTTCATAGGCTCAAGTGATACACTTCACTATCTGAATTTTGTTTAATTTTTCTACATGAACGCCAAATGGTAGGGTAACTGTCTCTATTAGTGTGCTGTTTAGCAAGCACGTTTTCTTTATGAAGTAAATATTCAATTATCTGGTCTCAAATTTATTTGTTCAAAATTTATATTGATTCTTTGATCTTTTTTTTTTTTTTTGTAAAGACATTTTTATAATATAAAAAATATTATGTTTTCATTAAAATTAGAGATGAAGTTATTGTCCCTATTTGTGTGCCTTTTCGATAGGCATTGAACATATTACTGTGCCCCCAATTTGTGTGCCCATCCCAAATTGTGAGCCCCCAATTTGTACGCCCCCCAATTTGTGTGCCCCCCAATTCGTGTGCTTGCCTATAATTATTGATTAACATCTCATTTTAAGCATCGTACGTAGTTTATAAACCTTATATTTTCGAAATATTAATGTATTTACAACCACTCTGAAATTCTCCGTACTCTAACCTACTGCTCTTTTGCTTCAGAAATTAGGTTAAATTAGGTTAAGTTTAACAGTCAATAGATGTACATAAGTACGGACAAGACATAAAATTCGACCCTATTTGTGGAAACGCTTTTAAAACTGTTAAAAGGTTTTTTAAAAGTGCCCCGAATACTGCTTTTTCATAGTATCAAACCCTTTTCTTCTCTAATTAACGTTTCAATTGTCGTAAATCATATTAATAGTCCATTTATTTACTTACAAATAGTGACCATTCCTTAACATTTTGTTTAAGAAAATTCGATGAAGCTGCCGAACTCATGATACGAATTTAAAAAAAAATATTAATAGTATGTATATTGTAAATACAAAATTTGTGTTCTATAAATATATATTCATAGCCTAACTTCAGTAAAAAAAATCACTCACTTCACTTCAATCAATCACTTCATCCACTAATTTTCACTCGTTTCTCTCTGAAAGTTATTTAAATATAAAGGCACACTAATAGGGACAGGCACACAAATAGGGACAATTACCCTAGTAAAATTTAATAAAACTGAAAAAATGATGTTAGTCGTTTTGGTTTTGTTTCACTGATATGACGGACTTATACTACTGTCAGCGTAGACACTACGGCACTGCGTACTATGATCGAGTGACGATATGCCCCTAATTTCTGATTGATTACATTTCATACAGACATACGATTCGTTGATGTCATCGTGGTGGTTAATCTCATAATACGTCTGCGTATTTTCTGTAAGTTATTATTACAGTACATTCCGCATAAGCCTCAGGCAATCGGGTCCGCATTTCAAGACTTAAACGAAGTGGGAAGTGAATCTCGCACCTCCGATTTCTCGCTTGACTGATTCTTATGTGTTTGGACGCTCGAGCCCCAAGCTCGACTCCCAAAACAATGGGGCCATAGTAGACACGGATAGCACTAGGCAGTTAAAAATGCTCGTGACTGATTTTCACCTTTTTCCATTGAATTTTCACGAGAGTGACGCCAATCGATTCCTTATACTCGAACGATTAAAAAACTACCAAACACGACATAATTCGGTCCATAATTAACGAAATAACGAAACAAATTAATTTTCACGCTTCAATTCTAACTTCGTTAAAAATAGTCCGATTTATGTCGTATTTCGACTAATTTTCATCGGAAAAATGTAAGAAAGTATGTGGTATCATTTTTATAAACATTCGACAATAATTAGTAACCGATGAAAATTCAGGAGGAAATATTTCACAGCTGACTACGCGGTATTCTTTGATATTCGCCAAGCGACGGCATCGGATTTCCGCGATCTTATCCGTTGTCGTATCGATACAAAAGTTTGACCATTGGATTCTAAGCGTTCTCCCGATTAAAATAACACCAAGTTTCATGTAAATCGGACTATTTTTAGCAAAGTTAGACGTGAAGCGTGAAAATTAATTTGTTTCGTTATTTCGTTAATTATGGACCGAATTATGTCGTGTTTGGTATTTTTTTAATCGGTCGAGTATAAGGAATCGATTAGCGTCACTCTCGTGAAAATTCAATAGAAAAAGGTGAAAATCAGTCACGAGCATTTTTAAATACCTAGTAATATACTTGTCTTTTATAGCCCATTGTTTCGGGAGTCGAGCTCGCGGCCGAAAAAGTTCCCACGGTCCAAGTCGACAAAAAATAGTGGTTGAAGGCATTAGCCTAGGCGTATAGAAAGAAAACTGCCTAGGTTTAAGCAGATTTTACTGTAGTACATCATTAATAAACTGCGGATGTTTATGCAAATTCACATTTTCAAAGGCATAGTGAAAGAAAATCAACTTAAATAAAAATGTCTTACCTTTTAAATATCACAAAATGTATGTTATTTACAATGTTTCACATATTTTTGAAATGTTATTTACAATGTTTCACATAAATGCATAAACATCCGCAATCTAATCATTACAAATGCAGATAATGAAATTCTTATAAAGGGTCTTCCATTAAGAGGTGTCATTTTACTACGAAGTGAACTTTTTAGAACTGTATCAATAACAACATAGATCTACTTTACGCTCAGTCCTTTAGGTTAGGTCCGTGTATCCTACAGACCTTAGACTATTTATACCTATAAACACGGCCTGAGGTATAGGATCCCATGGGAGAGCCTGATGCAAAGATAACGAGCAAGTTTGCCCACAGTGACGTCACAAAAGATAATTCAAGATGGCGAATAGTGCATCAGACTACAGAGGGTAAAAAGACAGTGTGGCAAGTCAACCGGAAGCCGCCATTCAAAGGAAAGCTCAGGATTGGTTCAGGAAAATGTAATGTCTTGTATAGTAACGTGAATATAGAAACTTAATATCAATGATACACAACCACCTATTAGCACAGGAAGTTTTCCTGCAAATGGCGGAACCAATCATCGAGAAGGTAGTTGATTTGCCACAGTCTTTTTACTCTCTGTACATCAGACCAATCAGACGATTTAGACGCCATCAGACTATACAAGGTGTAACAAAAGTGTTGCAGTTCCTTGAAAGGGGTGATTCCTGAGGTGATTTTGAACAACTTTTTCCTTGGCGAAAATGTTAGGTGGGACTTTGTTAATGAGTTATTAACGAAAAACACCGACCAATCGGGGAGCGTGTACAGCGGATTAATGTTGACGCGGACGATGGCGGGCCAATACTACTCACAGCTGGAGCCCGCGCTGATATTCATCCACTGTACTCGCTCCCTGATTGGTCGGTATTTTTCGTTAATAACTCGTTAACAAAGCCCCACCTAACATTTTCTCTAAGGAAAAAGTTGTTTAAAATCACCTCAGGAATCACCCCTTTTAAGGAACTGCAACATTTTTGTTACACCCTGTATAGATACCTTTTGGAAGTAGATATTCTTTCCCCACATGATGCATGCCCACATGAACGTCATGTAGATGATTTTACCTTTGCATCGATCTGGATGACTCAGGTCGTGTCTATAGGTATATATGGTCTAAGCTACAGACGCTACACTAGTAATTAAAGTTGCCTATAGAGCGCACCACACTTTTAACTGCACAAGATGGCTGACAGGTGATTCCCCTTCCGTCTTTTGCTTCACCCTCTCAGAGCATGCACAGTTCTTTAGGTCCGCGTACTAAACCTATTATAATATTGTAGGAGAAAAAGAGCCGACAGATCGGATTGCCTGGACCGAGATTCGAACCGGGATCTTTCACTTTCCGGGCGACTGCTTTAACCAATTAACATTAAGCTGTCCAGGGCCGACCGACAACTCCGATTCTCGTAATCGTTATAACCGAAACGTAAACACAAACACAGGCACCGATCGCCTACAATATGTATTTTGACGAATGTTGGCAAAAGAGAATCCAGTTCAGATGACCTTGACCTTGACCTATGTTGTCACTTTCCTGAGTGATCATCAGAAGATTTCAGCCGTCGCTCATTGTTTCTTACAAAGTGATTAACGCAATAATTTTCATAATTAGAACGTATCTTTTCGGTAATATATTACCTTCGATATTCGAAAAAGTGATCGGTTCGAGTCTGAGTTAAATTTATTGAAAGGACTCCGAAATCCTGCGAACGGAACCATCGAAACGATTCGTTGGACGATCCGGCCGCAAGAAGCTCGTAAAGAATAATTTACAACCGTGGGCGGGTAATCCATAGCGCATCGTTGGCGGATCCATCGGTTCGAATTAATCCCGATTAGGATGGCCCCGGTAATTTCGAGGCGGTTACACGTTCGCACCGATAGCAGAGACGGCCGCAGCGACCATAAGCGGGCTTGTTTTGATTACAGGCTTTCTAAACGCTAACACGGATTCGCACTTACGGTCAACGGCGAATTACGGGCTGATGGACCAGATCGCGGCGTTGCATTGGGTGAAGGAGAATATCGCTTACTTCGGCGGAGACCCGGGGAACGTCACGTTGATCGGTCACGGAACCGGCGCCGCCTGCGTCAACTTCCTGATGACCAGCCGCGCGGTGCCCGACGGTAAAGGTAGGAATACATTAATATCGCGTCAAATCAAATCGCATGATACCACGTCGCACATGACCAACTACAACTATGCGTAGCATTGGCTCGTCATCGCCATCGACGAGATTCGTCCTCTGTACTCGTTCTCTAATTGATTGGTATTTTTTGTTGATAACTTGTAAACAAAGTCTCACTTGGCAATTTTGCTACGGAAAACATTATTTACAAGCAACCCAGGAATCATTCCTTAACCCTTGAATGCATAATTGCTTAATATTCATTAAACTATATTGAAACTATCAGCTTATGTACTCTAAAACTGTAGAAAAATAATATAAAAAATACATCTTATTGTTTTTTTTTTTTTTTTTTTTATTTAAAAAAAGGTTTGTTGCTAAATGGCTACTGCGTGTGTTTAACGTATAAACGGGGATCCTAATTAGTGTGAAACTTTGTAAAAAAGTTCTTATTTTTATTCAAGCACAGTGCAACTCCACATTTTTTACATTTTATACGTGTAAAGCCTTTGCATTCTGATAATTTACATTGTATTCTTAAATTTTCAATTATAGGCCAATGTCTAATTTGGTCCAATCTTACTTCTATCTGTGATACATGCTAAACAGGACCTCTACTTCTTTTTTCAGTGTGAACATACAGTGTGAATGTAGTCGATTATACTGTACAATCAATGTTATTTTTCTGTTAAAACAAAAAATATCGGTATGTTGCCATATGGCAACGCGATGCATTTAAGAGTTAATAGTTCGTATACTTGTTCTAGTTATTTTGTAATTTTTAAAATGCTTGTTGAGTGTTTCATTTGTTTCATTAACCTATAAATTAACTTGGAAAAATACAATTTCAAGGAATCTGGCGTGATTAAAAAAAAAAAAAAACGAAGAAGAAAGACACTTTTAGACTGCACAAACTGCAACAATAACTTGCGCCTCCCATTCCGCATATTTTCTTCGGTGTTCAAAAGTACTAAACTTTCAATTTTTTGGACATTGTATCTAAAAAAAAAAAATGCAATAGATACTAATTAATTCCACAAAACATAAAAAACTTCAAGGACTACAAAATAACATATTACACATATAAATTTAATAACTGTATTCATTACAAATAATAACACAAATGAATATATTAAAAAAACGCAGGAACTTATGGCCCACCTCAATATATTCGTTGAATAAATGCATTTATTCGTCATCCTCTGAATAAAAATGAATCTCCTTGATAGATATAAGTTTTGAATGATTCACTGAATCAAAAGCTTTTCGGCAATCAGTATAAATAGCGTCTACCTGCAATCCTTTTTCAATGCAGTCAGACAGAAAGCACTGGTACGGAAGGAAACTATTGTTGCTCGTTAATGATGAGGGTTTTACATAAAAATGAAAATTTTGTCGTAGTGATACTTTCAAGAAGCTTAGGCATAACATTTATAATTAGTATTTGTACCGCATCAATATTCGTTTAACGAATACCATTTTCTTTTAGCTTTAACTCCTTATTCCAAATTTCTCGTACAAAAAATTTGGCCAATTTCTGTTTGGAAAAAAACGTCACTTTACGCATATCGCGGCAAGCTTGTCCCCACCCATCCTGGCAATCGATAATCCTCTGTGATTCATGAAGTTTCTTTAGAAAAACGATTAAGTAGGCACGAGAGGGTGAGTGCGCGCTGAAGATTCGCGTCAAACGAGGCTCGTTCCAACGACGAAAGGTGTCGGAAACGCGAAGACTTGATCACTTTGAAAGCAAGTATACGCGAGGAATTCGATGCGGTGCTAGAGATCAAAAGAATTTCTTCGGTCGACGGAGGAGCCGCGGCTCTTTAATCGAGTTACAGGTAATTCACCCCCCTCGAAGCGTGTCGGGGACGGGACGGCGTGTATTTTATTTCTGTCGCTCGCCGACCCTCGGAATAATTAACGTCGGGTCACGCTAACCCTTTTAACGGTCGCGTCTAGAAATAACTAACGGAATATTCAAGATTAAAGCGTTAGATGTAAACGAGAGGCGAAACAACGGCGACGAGGGCGGGACGTGTGACGACGGCGAGCCGCGAAAATTATCGCCGACTTCTGACAGATGTTTCAAACCCGGGGTCGGCCACGCTCGAATTCGCGCGTAAAGCGCGCACCCCTCGTCGCCGATGGACGCGCAAAGGAGCTCGCTTTGAACTTGCACTCTCTCAAACACAATATCCGTCGAGTCCCGGTATAATTTCCCGCGCTCGGTGTCATTTTGTCCCCGCAGCGCAGCGGCGGAACGACGATGAAATTCGTTTCATATCCCCCTCCACGGTTTGATTCCCGGTGCCGGCTGACTTTTCCCGGAACGCTATCGCGCCGCGCATAAATTTCCTTCGAACACGACGCGAGCGTATCGCGTCGAGCAAAATTAATAACCAAACCCCGCTGAAAATCGTTTCTCAAGCCTTCCCTTCCTAACGGTCGCGTGAGCGGAAACTGTTCGAGGAGCGTTTCAGCGCATGGAAGATAGATCGATCCTCGAGGGTTGCGAGGGAAGGGGACAGCAATGAAAAACAACAAAGCGGCCCAACCGAAGCGAAGGTTCGGGCTTATCGTCGGCTGGTCTCAACGATAATTCACCACAGCTGGAAACTGCCAATGAGGATTAGATCAGCTGATTCGCCGGTAATTTAATGCGCCTATTAAACCACCCCTCATTATGCGCGTCTTCCGATCATTATGCACGGGGGACGCGCGCGAATCGATCGTTGCGTCCGAGCGTGGATCGCTTGTACCGTGGACGGAAAAACAGGAACAAACGGCAGGCGATTAAACGAAATTCGAAATTGCCGAATTTAAATCAGAGATAGAGGATAGAGGGAAGGATAAAAATCGCGGCGGCAAGAGCCGCGACCCGCTTCCAGTTAAAACGATTCCCGCGGACGGAATTGCCGTCATTCATCGGCTGCTGGCGACGCAGATACCATCAGCGCAAATTACGCAGTGCATTTTCCGACACAAATGGCGGCGTTGCGTGGCATTTGCCGGTCGCGGTCTCATTAGACGAGCCTTCTGCCCGCAATGCCTCTCCACCGTTGCTCGGCCTGACGACGAACGCAACTTTTCTGGGACGCGTGACGCGGCGCGGCGGACGATTAAACTTGCCGCTACGCGTCGCGCCAAGTGTCATCCTTTTTACACGGAATCGGACGCGGCGACGACAGAATCAAATGACAGCAATTGAGAGTGCCGGAAGTAAAACCGGGTAATGATCACGCGAGGGGGTGCGACAATTTCTCGAGTATTCGACAGAAGCATGGGAAACGCGGCAACGATGGAATCACTAACTCAATATTTTATTTTTTTATTTTTATTTATTTAGAGAAAGTATACGGGCATATGCTTGCCCAAGTTTACGAAAAAAAAAGGAAATAACAAGAAAAGAAATAGTAACTAGAGTCGACGCAAAACATAAAAATAGAAAAATAGAGTTGATAAAATAGAAAAATAAAGTAAAGTGTGCTAACACACGCAAAACTTATAAATCTAAGGATTTGATAGATAGACAAGAATTAATTTTATTCGTTTTATTTACTGCTCAGAATGCATCGAGTGTTTCTGAATCGGTAACATAACTCAAAAGTAGGTGAAAGTAGGATAGAATAGGTCTCAAAATACAGTTTTTCGTATAATTGTAACTGTTAATGTACGGGCAAAAAGCCAATTGCTTACTTATTAGAAAATCTTTCCGTGTCAACAAATAATTGTTAAACTAATCCTTTCTTGTATACAATATTGGAAAGAAATATTTCTTAAACAAAAAGGTCAATATGCTGGACTACAAACACAAAATCTTCCATGAGTACCAGTGTACAACTACCTTTCAACATTTCTTATACTTTTGTGAAATCGAAAAGTTCTAAACAAACTTCAGCAACAAAAATAATATACTATCTAAATATTGCACGCATATCAGAGTACAACAAAAATGTTGCAGTTCCTTAAAAGGAACAATTTCTGAGGTGATTTTAAACAACAATTTTTTTCTTAGCGAAAATGTTAGGTTGGGCTTTATTAACGAGTTATTAACGAAAAACATCGACCAATCGAAGAGCGAGTACAGTGAATTGATGGCGCGGAGGATGGCTGGCAAATACTCAGAGCTGGAGCCCTCGCTGAATTTCATTCAGTGTATTCGTGCTGCCATTGGTCGGTGTTTTTCGTTAATAACTCGTTAACAAAGCCCCATCTAACATTTTCGCTAAGGAAAAAGTTGTTCAAAATCACCACAGGAATCAAGAAACTGCAACATTTTTGTTACACCCTATATAATTAACATTATATCATCTATTTTCTGTGTATGATTATACAAAGTTCTCTAAATATTAGCAATTTACGTTTATAGTGGATATCAAAACAAACTGAATCAAGCTCAAGTTTTAATAACGGTTTAATTACCACAATATTTATTAATTAGTTTTATTAGTGTTTGATTTACTGAATAAATTCGCCTAATAGAGTTATACACTGCGTACATCTGGATAGATCTGTTCGATGTATAGAGATTGTCGGTGCAAGTTTCCATATCGAATAAAAATAATTTACATTAGATAAGTATTTAATACAACGGTAATTGATACATAATTAATTCCTGGAATCGACGAGCAAAGTCTGTGGTGAAGCATTGGATAAATTTGCCACAGTTGATCTTCCTCGGCCTCTCGGTCCACGGAATTTATCAAGAGCTCTTGCCCGAACTTACATTCGCGAAAGTATCCGAGGCATTCGGTTGCAATTACTAAAATGTTTCTGCGAGACGTTAACGTTGCCCGAGCGACCGTTCGAAATCACATCCCATTCCCGATCACCCTCCTTTACCCTCTCCACGCTTTCCTTTAACCTGCTGCTCTCCGATGGGATCTAATCTGTCGAATTTAATCTACTGGGAGCGCTTGATCTGAATGGATAATAGCTGCGGTTTGGAATTCTCTGTCATCTGGCAGGGGACAAACAGAATCGGTATCAGTTGCGATTTATTGAGAGAACCATCTTGTTTCACTCTCCTCGGGTCATCTTTTTCTTTCCATCTTCATCTTCTTCCTCCGCCTCCTTCGCAGAATTACGATGTAAGTATTTCGAAAGCTCGCATTGCTTTTATATCGCGAAATGGTGGAGGCGTGAAGAAAGGGGAAAAAATCGATACTCATTCCTCCTGAGGATTAAAAATTAATTTACTCAAACATTCAGTGGATTTCTCAACGCTCTTTTTAAATAAGTGAAATTGAGTAACAAGAATTGATTATTAGCAAGCATAAAAAGTTTGAAATTTTTAAGAAACAAAAACTTGTCGGTCGAAGTTTAACTTACAAAATTTTCGAAAAAGAAAGTAACTTCACTTTCTTCACCCGGTTCATAATGTGAAACATATCTAAAAAGAAATAAATACAAGGTTATAAAAGTTGAAACTTCACGCTTAAAAATGAGCTCTGGCAGATCGTTGCACGATTTTTTTCACCGAGTTACAGTTTAAAATACAATTTAAAAATCGACAATTTCTCATCGAAAATTTGCAAGCCAGTGTATAATTAAAATTATCATGCTATATTAACTATAATTGTTATTCCATCAATAATATTAAATGATATTAAATGTGGACTATAATTTAGTAAGTCGGTAGTTTGACGTACAATTTTTCTGAAATCGTTCGCACTACTCCAAAATCTCGGTGGTAGCGTCCAGTCGACTCGAAAGACGCCAAACCCTTTTCGAAATCACTCGAAGCGCAAATTTGTCAACCGGTAGCTACTAATTTATCTTTGTAAATTTCTATCGGATTTTTCCCGACATTTCCTACCGTTGAAGTATCACTCGAATTCCAGGCGGGGCGATCAACGTCGATGCGGAAACATCGATACGTCTAACAAACTTGGGATCCAAAACGTTTCGAAGTCCTCGTCCCCGTGGCGCTCTACTTTTCTCCCCAAAGAAAGGAGAACAACGCGGACGAGCAGTATTTGTCGCTAGAAAACTGTCCGCAAAATATAAATGTTAATCTAAACTGATCAGGGTGTAAATAACTTACATAGTAATATTTTTGCTTGATCCGTAAAACTAGTCGGAGGTCTTAAAGTAAAGTAACATTTTTCCAGCTGCCTTATCCTTTAAAAATATAAACACAAAAATGATGCTTTGAAAAAATACGTTTAGGGTCATTCGGGGTAAAGGACGCAGCGGGTAAAAGTACGCAGTGCCGTTTTCTCTGAGGGGGGTGAGAGGACGGGGACGCTGGCTCGTCAGGATTGAGTGCGCGTCGGCTGCCATTTTGGGTCAACGCCTGTTGAGCGGTGCGAGTTGCGCTTTCTGAATTAAAAATAAAAATTTAAAATTGTCGCGTTATTTCGATCTTTTCGTACCAGGGAAAAGTTTGTGTATTTATGTATTTTTAGAGGTAAGTTGTTTTTGTTGATTTTATATAGTTATTGAACGATTTTTTCCAGAATAACATTTAAACCTAACTTAATTGGAATTTGAACTATTACGAATTGTTTTGGTTATCGGTCAAATGGGGTAAAAGGACGAGGGTAATAGTACGCACTGGTACGTATTACTGTCTACTTGTTTTTGAACTCTTAATAATATTTGGAGTAAAAACATATCTGTTCTGATAAGGGCTTGAGCATAATTTCGTTTTGTTGAATCTATGAAAAATTATAATTTTATGATAGTTTCCTAAATTTGAAGTTCCTAATTTCTATTGTTTTTGTCATCTTTAGCTTCATTTATTAAAAATAATATAAAAATATGTTCCATCTGTGTATTATTTGTTCATTTTCTTTTACTACACCTGAATGCATACTTTTACTCTACATGCGAACTTTTACCCACGCGACTGCGTATTTTTACCCCGCATGTCGGGGTAAAGGTACGCAGTTTGACCAAGTCACTCTTTTGCTTAATTTAAAAAAAAAAACCGTTTGGCCTATAGTCAAATACTCGTTACATTTTATGAGTCTATTAAACATGCTACCGATAGCGCAAAAAAGTGTTCCTAATATCATGGTACTTTCGGCTCAGTGAAGCAAAAACAGCAAAAAAGTGCGTCCTTTTACCTCGAATGACCCTACTGGCCTATCATTTGACCACATTTTCCAAGCAGTTTTCTGCAGACATCGAGATACCGAACCGAATGCTTACAGATTAAGGAGAACGACACGAGATTCCGACGAATCAAGTTTTTTCCGCAATCAGCGAAAACTCTGAAACAAAATACCCCCCGCGTGGGAGGCTTAAACTCAACCTCCGCAAGCCCAGCATGCGGCGGAGGCACGGATCAAATCGCTCCCCTAACGAGGTCATTTCGCGGCGCCCGCTTCTGACCGTGAGAAGAATCGTCGCCGACGAAACGATTTCTTTCTTGGTCGAGTGGCGACTCGAGAGGAGAGCACTCGCGCCGTGGCCAACGAGCGTATTCAATAAAACATGAGGGCCGCGGAATCGATGTAATCAGCCCAGTTTCGCTTCCCCCGATTAACCCTTCGCCACGGGAATTGTTCGCGACGAGCGCATTTCGCGTTTACGTTGCCAACGACAATTATCCGGATCAACGGTCGATCCGGGTTTTAAGTGAGACGAACGTCGTTAGCGTTCTTACGTCGACTTGCACTGGCTCCACGCATTCGATTTTCGTATGCAAATGTTCTCTATTTGCGTTGGAACATGACACTGACGACGAGTATTGTTTCCACTCGAGTCGATGAAGACGCGTAACATACTCATAACAAGACAGCGGATTTTATGCATTTATGGCAATGTTGTGCATGCAAAAAAGTTAGAAGAGTGTTAACACATGCCGAAATATACAAAATATCAACAATATTATTCAAGTTAAAATGTTCGGAACATTGAACATACTGTTTTTCAAATCCTAATTCTTCATTTGTGCTTGTAAAAATTTTATTTTGCATAAAGATCCGCTGTCTACTCATAACTATTTAATTATTACTAGACTGCGGAAATTTATGCATTTATAGTGATTTCAGATATGCTAAAACGTATACCAATGTGCATAGATGCAAAAACACATGAAATATAAGGAAAAAAACGTATGTTATAATATTTAAAAGGTAAAAGACGCTTTTATTTAACTTGATTATTTTTTTCTACGTTCTTGAAAATGTGTATCTGCATAAACTTCCGCAGTCTAATTATTACACATGGACTAATAATACATATTTTATTGCAACGTAATGCAAACGCAGCCGAATTCGACCGACAATAAGGTCGGTCGAAATTGTATACAAAACGATCCCTCGAGGTAAAATGATCCCTTGTTGTCCTGTAGCTACTAGTGACGCTATCTTTTCATACAAATCTGTAACAGTTCGCTACGCATGCCATTGGGTGTTGTTTGAAATGCTGTGAGAGTATCAGCATTGTTTGCGTATAAAAAGAAACACAAGTTTAAAACTGCTACGTTACATCTAAGGTAAGGTCTTTTTCAATGCTGTGTAACTTTTGTCCTAAATTGTATAATGTGACAGCTGTTTTCTTGCTAGATTTTATTATAATTTAACAATAATTTAATTAACCTATGTATGTCGAAAAGTTAGCAGTTTGGGAGATATTTCAATTTAAATAATTTAACTTCTAAGACATCATTATTGCCGCACTAAAACGTCAGCTCTTTTTATAACAACGCTGGACTTACAGAAATGATTGATTGAAGCCCGTAGCGTTGAAATGTAAACATTTGAGAACTCATGACACCCATTCTTCCATGATACCATTAAAATTTCCTCTGAAACATTTTTCGCTACAATTAATAATAGCGAGAAAATCAAGATATCAAAATCGGGTGAGACACCCTGTATATTGAGTGAATCTCTCATCGACTACAATGTAGCAAGAGGTTAGTTACCAATCAAATTCCGTATAAGACCACTATTTTTGTAATGATACAATTAACCTAATTAGTCAAAAATTTTCGGAAAGATAAATTAATTGTCTCCACCTTCAAGCTCCACCTCCACCTACAATCTTATTACTTACAGAGACAAGAAACGAGATTGGGTTCTGGTTTCTTTCAAGCAAAAGTATACTGTACGGAATATAGAGTCACGTTTAAGTAATTAACATAATTGTATTCCAAAGGCATTTAGGTATTAACATAATTGTACTCCGAAGGTAACCTCCGCATTTCCCTGTGCTTGAAAACTGAGATAGTAGATGTAACTTCCACGACAGAACTTAATCGAACAATTATGCACTCTTTTCTGATATTTAAGTATAATAATGTACATATAAATATTTCTTGAATCACTTGTCATTCGAAATATATCGACACATAAGTACCCCTTCGGAGCTGTCTGCTCTAACAACCAATTTATGTAAGTAACCCAATTAATAGTAGCATTTAGTATTAACTGCAAAAAGCACTGTTCATTAACATTCTCAAACCTTATTAGGTTGTTCTCGGTATTTACGAGGTATTAATTGGTTCATTCACGAAAACCGACTTTTTATTGACTCCCAGAGTTAACCAAATACCAAACTAGCTAGTCCGTGTTGCTCGCTCGCTACACTCGCTCGCGAGTAGTGATGCCTGTAGCTATTCATGTTTATTTTGTGTGTGACCCTTTACGGGCCACGCAAAGAACTTCCCGATTTGCGAGTTGTAATTTATTATTACCATTATTAATTGTCACTAATTATAAAATTATTCGTATTCGGAGAAATTTAATAGTTTTCTACTTATCAACATTGTTGCTATATGACGTCGCATTAAACGAACCTCTATATATATAGGGAGAGTGTCCCATTTTAATCCGCCACTACGGACAACTTAAGAAATATGCATTGGATCAAAAAACATCCCGAATAAAAGTTTGATGGTTTGGAGGGGGACATCTGACCCTGTTAAAAAATTTCATCCCTACCCCCCTGGGGTATATATGTATGTATGTGTGTGCTGTGTATATGGATATTATGTATATTCATTTGTTTTCAATATGTAGTTATTGAGTATATATATATTTATACGTGTATAAATATACTCATATATATGTATTTATCACAATTATATCATTATAATTATATATTGTAATATATATATAGGCGAAAAATCGAGATAAGCGAAAAATCGAAATTTCGCGATTACAGCGCCACCTATCGCGAATGAAAAAAAATGTTTGAAATAAAACCTACATATTTTGTGGCGTGGAATCCGAATCTGCAATAAAAAGTAATGGTCCTATTTAAAATTTTAAAGTAACCCCCCCCCCAGGGGGGTAGGGGTGAAATTTTTTTGACAGGATCAGATGTCTCCCTCCAAACCATCAAACTTTTGTTCGGGATGTTTTTTGATCCGATGCATATTTCTTAAGTTAGCCGTGGTGGCGGATTAAAATGGGACACCCTGTATATATACATATATATATGTGTGTTTGTGTGTGTGTGTTATATAAATATAATAATAGTAATAATATATGTATATATATTATTTCAGTTTAGTTATTCTCTCATAAATTTATATTCTCCCATTTAGATTGCGTTATTCTGTTAGGTTTTCTTAAAAAAACTAAAAAACTACTGGAACGAATTAGAACAAAATCTATTCAGCTCTAAGTTACATTGATACACATCGATTGCATCATCGACCATTTTGATCTCACTATTAGTTTTTTAGAAAACGTTAACGAAAAATTTGATCACATACGTACGTACGTACGTACATACATACGCACGCACGCACGCACGCACGCACGCACGCACGCACGCACGCACACACACACACACACACACACACACACACACACACACACACACACGAACAATTTGTTAAAAATAGCCTAAAATTACTCCAATGACCTTGAAACATGGAGATCTGCTAAAAAATCGATTTTCCATTTTAGGGGCAAATACAATAACTTCCCTATAAATCGGGAAGTTAATACTAATTCGTTCATAAATCCAACCAGTATTAGCTTCCAGTATTGAGTTAATACTATTAACCAGCCACTGGCTCGCTATTAAGTAGACAGATTCAACCAGGAAACTCGATTACCCACTGACTCCCACTATTAACAACACACTGACTCGTCCGCAAAACTTCCTAGTAGCTCGTAGTGTTAACCACACACTGATTTGTCGACGAATCTCGACTTTCCAGTGGCTCCCAGTATTAACCAGACACCGATTCGTCCGCACAATTAACAAAACTCTAAACTCCCATTCTCGTCCTCTCCGTCGCCCTGTCCACCGGCTCGTAACCGCGTCAATAATCCAAGACGCTAGAAGCAGGAGAACGAACGAGTTTCCTGAAGGCGGAACCGTCGAAATTCAAGACGCGGCCGTTCCCTTATTGGAGCGCAGGAAAGCAGAAGGAAACGCGAGTAGGGAAAACTCGAAGGGAGACGAGGGAGGGCAGCCGAAGAAACGAGAGGACAGAGGATAAAACAACATGGAGTTAACGACGCGAACAGAGGAAAGGCGATTGTTGGAAAAAGTTCGAGGCTGTATCGCGACGCCCTGCGGGCACTTTTAAACAGGAAGAGGCGAGAGGATGGAAGTCGCGGAGGAAACGACGGATCGATATTACTCTATAACGTTCGGCTGCCCATTACCGTGCTGCGGAATGACGTATCGCTGCCAGCGCAACGCCAGATGCATACCACTCTATGCAATTTCGTCGGCATACGTGTACGCAACCCGCAGAACACCCTCGGTCCTCGTCGTTTCATCCCTTAAATCTTCTGAAATTCCTTCTGGGGATAATCACTTCCCTGCGTACCAAATTAGTATTCGCTGTTCCGGTTAAGAGGATCGTAGGGTGATTTGTCCAATGAATGAACATCTCCCAGTGAACGTTGTCAATATACAGTAGGGTGGGCCGAAAAAATTCAAAAATTTTTTTTCAAGTCGTAATACCGCGGAAGAGTTGCGAATTGGGGAGACTTATAAGGGGTAAAAAAAGAAATAAAATCGGTTTATATCTTCCGGTCGCGCATGTGCTCTAAATTTGGAAAAATTCACATTTTTACGATAATTTTTAACATTTTTAAATTGGCCTCTTCCCGAATGTAATAGCTCAAATTCTTATGTATTAGAACCACAGAAAATAATGTTTCAATATTATTTAAATCTATCAACATCTTCCGGTCGCGCATTGCCTTCAAAGTTAATGAACTTTAAAAAAAATTTACAAATAAAGGTAGATCACAATTCAAGGAAAAAAAAATACTAACAACTTACCTGTTTTTTTTTTCTTTATTGAATGCAAGTTTAAATGTTTAAAAACAAATTATTTTAGATCATTAGTAATATTTATATACAGATGTCTTTATTGAAAAAGTTCACACAAAAACTTAGTTTTTTCAATAAAAAAATCTCTTTATAAATATTACTAATGGTCTAAAATAATTTGTTTTTAAACATTTAAACTTGTATTCAATAAAGGAAAAAACAGGTAAGTTATTAGTATTTTTTTTCCTTGAACTGTGATCTACCTTCAGTTGTAAATTTTTTTTGAAGATTATTAACTTTGAAGGCAATGCGCGACCGGAAGATGTTGATGCATTTAAATAATATTTAAACATTATTTTCTGTGGTTCTAATACATAAGAATTTGAGCTATTACATTCGGGAAGAGGCCAATTTAAAAATGTTAAAAATTATCGTAAAAATGTGAATTTTTCCAAATTTAGAGCACATGCGCGACCGGAAGGTATAAATCGATTTTATTTCTTTTTTTACCCCTTTCTAGTCTCCCCAATTCGCAACTTTTCCATAGTACTTGAAAAAAAATTTTTGAATTTTTTCGGTCCACCCTAATATACAGTCGAACTTCGATTATCCAAATCATAATTATCCTCATTTCTAATTATCTAGAATTTCAAATAATTAAGGCACTAGGTACAAAAAAGCAGTGGGACTCCGAGTAAAACTTGGATTATCATAATTTTATTTTGTAATTATCCATTCTGTTAATAGAGGTTCTACTTTAATCCACAGATGTTTCGCAGAACCATTTCCCTTCTTACCTGTAACCTACACGACTTTAAATTCCCTATATTTAGTAGTTATTCTCATGGCGTCCCACCAATTCAAGGCAAATCTTGTCACACTCAAAATATTTACAACTTGTATTTTGAGACTCATTTAATGATCCTATAAATTAGTTGGATAAATTTGTTTTTATAATTACACTTTTTAGAGTTTAGATATTACTTTAACGAAGAATACTTTGAGAATTTGTCACCGGGTAGGTACAAAATTAGACAATATCGAAAACGGTTCAATTTATTCAGCCTTTTGCGAAAATAACTGCAAACGTCATATTTTTAATAACTTTTCATTCTTCGTTTCCGTTTTCTATTTTATAAACATGTATATTTATAATACAAACAGAATTATGTAGATCCGATTTGCAGTTTATTCACCCCTTAGGGAGAATATTTTATACAGGATGATAAGAAAATAGATGGCCAAACTATGATATTCTGTTGTTCTTAAAGATGAAAAACGTTCGCATAAATAAACTGTCTAATGCGAAAGTTGTGTAAGATAAAAAAGTTGATATTTGGATAAAGAGGAACGAAGTAAAAAGTCCGTAAAATGCAATAACATTAAAAAGTGTTACATCCCTTTTATGCAAGCCACGGTAAAGTTACATCTTAAGATAATAATGTATTTTCTCCTGGAAATCAAACAACATAATCATACTACTTAAAAGCACAGTAGCATGGAGAAAATAAAATATGTCACTTTTCCATTCCGTCGTAATCGGATTCAGGATCAAGTACTCAAGCAGTCGTACTCATACCGAATTCAACTAATAACAAGTATTTCAAGTTCTCTATTTACAATTGATCATAATACAGGGACTCACGTTCAAGAGTTGATTTTTTCGTGTGATTCTTTTTCATTCCCGGGTCGCGATGCCCACTCGTCCGACTAATACTCGCGATATGGAAAATGAAATCAACGAGAAGCGGTTCTTTTGTCAACTTTTACGGACGATTTTGTACCGCAGTCGGGAAGCGCGAAGGGTAAAACAAAACGAACTCTTTTAATACGCCCGAGAACTGCGAATATTCGCGCTCGAGATTGTATTTATAACTGTAGGCAAAGAGGAAAAACTTATTCGAGTGGCCCGTTAATTTAAATATCGACCGCATAAACATTCGAGGCAACGCCGCGAGAAGAGATGAGAAGATGGTAAGTCGCTTCCGACTTATAAATATTGCCGGCAAATGTAAACTTCTGCTCCAGCTCTCTCGCGCCTCTTTCGCGATTCGATTCTCCCTTGTTGCGGTCCGCGAGGCGTAGCAGAGGGACGCCGTGACCCTTTCGCAAAATAAGATCGCGAATGCTATTGCGGTGTGATAAATTGTTGGAGCAGGACACTGCGTTACGTAAAAAGTAATGAAAACGGCAAAGCTGAAGCCGGAGGATAAAATTCGAAATTCGCGCGATTCCACGCTTTATATTTTCCGCCCAAAGCATTAATTTGGAGGGCGGAAAGTCATTTGAAGCGTGCGTAATAATAAACTTATGGTTTATATTTTTCTACGTCGGAAAGGTAGTAACAAGAGTTAAAAAAAGGGTTGAAAAGAGAAGCAAGTTAACAACGCATAATATGAATAGCAGGTAAAACTTTATAGACGTGATTCTCAACTCTTAATGCTCCTCTTGATAATATAACGGCGTATCATTTTTAACCACACCATTATGAATGTAAATAATCTAGTTTCGATATTACAGGAAGGAGCGAGAAAAGTAGAAAATAATACTAATTTTCGTGTATTTTTGTCTGGGTTGAGACAGTTGTTGGCAAGTAAAAGGGTGAAAGGTCGTAAAAAAGATAAATTAAAGGAAAATCTAGAGAAAAGGACAATATTGTCCTAAGATAAATTAGTTAGATTGTAGACCCCTCTAAGAGAAAATGTTATCACGATAGTGTGTAACAAAAGAAGTTCATTGTGAAACGTTCTTTCATTCTGAATACTTAGGACAACAATGATAAAAATGCAAACAATAGAATGTATCAATTTTTATCTAAACACTAAAGCTGAAAACACTACGGAGAAACAATTTGTTCGGAGCGAGAGTCTAGTATTAAAAGTATACAAGGTGAACCACGAAGTGTGATCAGCTTAGATTATTCTGCTGTTAACGGTACGATCGAAAGTTTTGTTAGCTAAAGTAACATGGTTTAAGGAGAGTTTTAAGATGATTGTACCAAATTTTTTGTCAATCCTTTTTTTTCCAGAGTTATTAAGGTCACCTTCAGTTTTTTATAGGTAAACCTACAATTTTTTTACACCCATTGTTATGATGTTTGCCGAATTCATCTCAATATCCTCTAACAGATGGGTGTAAAAAAATTGTAGGTTTACCTATAAAAAACTGAAGCTGACCTTGATAACTCTGGGAAAAAAAGGGTTGAAAAAAAATTTGGTACAATCATCTTGACCCTCAAAGACCTGCGCTAGTTTTGGGTAACACAAATGGGGTATGAGGTAGAATTCTACTCCAGTGAAAATTGAATAGTATTTTTGAAGGTTTAGTACTTTTTAAAATCATTTTGAGAAAAAAATTAAACAAAATAGTATTTTTTAACAATAGAAACTTTAATTAAAAAAATTAAACCAATTTTACAGTATTATGGCACTTTTTGTGATAAATCGTCTTTTTATAGGTTTAGAAACAAGGATTTTCTTAACTGTTTATAAAATTTCCTAAGAACTACAATTTGAAAAAAAATAAATGCGGTGAGATCGATAAAAGTACACACTTTATAAAAAACAAAACAAAACTTTTATCAAACTAAAAGAATACATTTTAACAATGGGTACTTTGACCCTAATGTTAGTACACACTAATCAACAAACTCGGTCTATAAATATGTACAGTAAGACACTAATTTTCAATATTCGCAGTATAGGCAAACTTTTTTTTTCTGTCACCCGCTGTGACAGTGCAGCCATCACACAAAATAGTGGCGCCACAGCGGCAGCCACGGAACACAACCAGAGTTTTTGTAAAAATTGAATTCCTCCTTGAATTATGTTATTTTAGCTAAAAAAATTACCTCCTTGAATTATGTTATTTTAGCTAAAAAAATTACCTCCTTGGATTATGTTATTTTAGCTAAAAAAATCTAAGCTGACCACACTTCGTGGTCCACGCTGTATACCACGAGTAAAGGTCAATATATACCTCGACGTGACAGACACAAGTCGAGAAGAAAGTATTGATAATATTTTGTCATTATCATTATACATACACATATTCTGATCGGTTCGTACCCGTCACGTCGAGGTATAAATCGACCTTCAGTAGTAAACGTCAATAACTCGTCGGACACCTCTTTCGCCGCGACGCGACGTTTACAAGAGCAGTAATTTCACGTAGCCTCGATTTAATTGGCGTGGACCTCAAAGCGCAGGTAACTCTTAAGCGACGGATGTTGCAGTACGCCATGTTGCCTGCTATCCAACAGGACATATGCATATTAATGGGTGGGCTGACAGGTTAATTTTCCCATGACTGGATATTGAGCAGCCGCGGTACATAACGGTGCCTTGACGCGTATTACCTCGATAGAATCTTTGCTCGCGTAAACAAATGAGAGCCTTTAGATTGTTTAACCGGCGGGCGAGCACGAACCCGTGACTTTCGAAATTAAGCGTGAAACGAGACCGATATCGATGCGATTGGGAATTGACAATTACGAATGACCGTCGAAGGCAACGTCCGGTTGAAATATCGATTATGTAGAAAGTAATTTCCTTGGTCAGTTCGACGGATGTCTGGCAATAATACTGTCATTAAGGTTCGCGCAAGAGAAATGTGCACTAACGAAGGGAAACCGTCAGTCATTGTTGGCCAGTCGAATGACAAGTAGTAGCAGAACAAAGGGGCTGTAATCTGAACTGCTGAAAGATGGACGTTAATGATAATCTACCGGACCTTGCGAGACAATAAATATTAGGTGCAAGTAAGATTCTCGAATATCTATTGACAGGCCCCGTTACAGTAAACGGTTTATATCCAACATTGCAAAGAATCGGAATATATTCCTGAATCTTTCACTTTTTGCTGATCCTGATCAATAGAATTTTCAGATACATTATTACTTATCACTAGACTGCGGATTTTTAGAAACATTGAATAGTATTTTTTATCTTCTAAATATTGTAACTTGAATTATATTTCTGATATTTTTTGTGGCTACATATTTACAGTCTCGTTGATTTTTTGCATACTTAGCGTTGCCCATACTTAATATATGCTTTCAAGATTGTTTTTCTCAAATTTTTCAGTTATTTCAGATTCCACTTTTTTGCAATTCTCGCACAACGGATTGAAAAATTTTAACTTGTCTATATTTTTATATTTGCGTGTTTCATTGTTTCGTTTTAGTCATTCATTTTTTATTGCAACATCCTAGTCGAGTTTTACTACAAACATGTTTGAAAGACAGGGAAAAATATTGAAGAAATTAAATTTTAGTATTTCAATCTAGAAAGCAAATAAACGAAACCGTATCAAACTATATGAATCATAAAATAATTAATGTAAAAGTTCTGACTCTTCTTACTGAACGCTCTATTGTAAAATCCAATGATATTTTCTTCGGGGAGAGTTAATTCTGCTCTATTATCTACTTAATCACGTCTGTATTTATTATATTACAATCGGCCTGCAATTCATTCGTCCGGTTTCCAACAATCCATCTAATGCCCGTAGCACTTTAACGATTAGAACTTTGAACAATTCCATTACCAATAGCCTTCGCGTTCATCAAACCGGAAATAGCTGCGCAGCAAAATCTCCAAGGGGCGAATCCTTCTGCTCCCAATAGGAAGATTAACGACTCCCAAGTTTCCGATTAAACAAGTAACCAGAGAAAACGCTGCAAGTCGCCTTTGTCTCGAGCTACGAAACAACGTTATCTCGATCCGCCAACAAAGCCGGCCGAGATCAGGATAACCACGCGGCAGAAAATACTTCGGACCGTGTATCAAAGTTATCCGGGAGGAAAGCCATGAAAAATCTGTTTTCGAAACGCGCGGGGGTCTGCTTTTAGACAGATAATGATGTATCTTCGTCAAGCGTCGCGATAGGATTGCCTCTCGCCAATGAAGACTGTCTTCCCAATACGAAGATTAACGACGTCTGAGATTTAGCTAACTCGCGAATGGAATTACAAATCATAGCCACGAATCGGGAAGCTGTGTTGTCGGTTTAATAAACAATAATGCTTGCAGGATGCGAACAATACAGGTGCGTTTGAATATTGGTAAAGGTGGTGAGGGGGCTTGAACAAAACACAAACATTCTCTTACGTAAAGCTGCGTATACACCAGCCAAAAGTTCACGAGCAATGTTTGCAAGCAGTTCGTAAACTTTCTATAATTACTACGCAATCTCTTCGTACATGTTACACGAACTACTAAAAATCATATGCGAACAGATGATTTCTACGAAATTCAACTGTCATACTGTTCGTGAACAGTTTGCCAACGTTGGTGGAAGCGCACCTTAATATTCGATTTACCTGTGTTCAGTTTACTTTATCTGAACAACCTTTTTCAGTCAGTTTTATTCATTTCGTTAATTTTTATCGCTAACAAGCAGACCCTACAGTGTGTTCTCCTTGGATTTTAATGAAACTTTAGTGAATGATTCGAAAGGATATATGATGACATTCTGTAGAATATTTTGCGTCAATGCGCACTTTCTATAAACAATTAAATTATGAAGTTTAAAAGGCTATATAAAAAAAAAATTGCTCAATGGAAAAAGCACTAAGTTTGTTTTTTTTATCTATTTATTTCGAGCAATTTTAATTCCTTCACTTTTATTCTATGCGTATTAGAGCTGTTTATAAAATTATGTATGTAATCATATATTTTTGAAAAAGTATATCGCAAGTATAACACAAACAACTTTCAGAACATTAACATATTCATTGTATTAGGATTTTTAATTACTAAGGTGATATACAATGTAAAAGCAGGAAAAATATAAAAATTGCCTAAAATGTGCACATCGGATGAAAGATACAGGGTGTAACAAAAATGTTGCACGTCCTGGAAAGGGGTGATTCCTGAGGTGATTTTAAACAACTTTTATCCTTAGCAAAAATGTTAGGTAGGGCTTTGTTAACGAGATATTAACGAAAAACAACAACCAATCAGGGAGTGAGAACAGTAGACGAACCTTGGCGCGAGCGAAGGCAAACTAATGCTACGCATAGTTGTAGCCCGCGCCGAAATTCGTACACAGTACTCGCTCCCTAATTGGTCGGTGTTTTTCGTTAATAACTCATTAACAAAGGCCCACCTAACATTTTCGCTAAGGAAAAAGTTGTTTGAAATCACCTTAGGAATCGCCCCTTTCAAGGCTGTGCAACATTTTTGTTACACCCTGTATACAGTGTGTCCGCCGAAACCCTGGACAGTCGATTATTTCCTAATCTATTAGATACGAAAAAAATCTTTACATGAAATTGAATGGCTAAAAGGGGCAGATATATTAGGTGTAACAATTTTTATTTATCAATATTGCTTACAGAGATATGAAGGTCAAGTTCGGTTTTTTAAATGGGATTACATATTTTTTGTCTAATCAATTGATAATGCATTTCAAGACGAATTCAGTAAATGTGTATACCATTTTTTAAATGGTTTTCGAGATATTGCACTTAAACGTTTACTCATTTTCGGTGGAAAATCAGTAAAATCAGTAAAATTTTTACAATATAATTCGTCTTGAAATGCAGTATAAATTGATTAGACAAAAAATATATAATCCCATTTAAAAAACCGAACTTGACCTTCATATCTCTGTAAGCAATAATAATAAAAAAAATTGTTACAGCCAATAAATGTGCCCCCTTTTACCATTCCATTTCATGTAAAGATTTTTTTTCATATCTTTAATAGATTAGGAAATAATCGACTGTCCAGGATTTCGGCGGACACACTGTAGAATTACAGGTACATTTATTAAAGTTATTTGTGTTATACTAACTTCATATTTTAATTGTTTATAAAAAATACGCGTTGGCGCAAAATATTCTACAGAATGTCATTATATATCCTTTAGAATCATTCACTAAAGTTTCATTAAAATCCAAGCAGTACACATTGTAGGGTCTCCTTGTAAATATGAACAAAACCAGAGAACCATCTTCGACCCAAGATAATTTCCGAATGAAAATTTCCCATTCAAACATAACATTTATTTGCAATGAAAAATAAAACATTATTCAAATTATGAAATGATGCATCACTTACGAATATCACATCACTGGCTACCCGTTGTATGTTATTAATAAAATACACCCAACTGTGTTGTTACTGCAAAGTGGAAAGAGGTCAAACAATATTGTCACAGAACATTAGGTGCTCCATCGGAATCCCTCTAGATACCATCCCCTCAAATATTTAAACGCGTAATGTTTACGCTCCGTGTTTATTTAGAATTCGTTCCAGCGATCGGAGCACGGTTCCAAAATTTGCCGAATTTTTGGTTCCATCCAGCTCCCCCCAGCTCGTAATCCCGAAAATGGGGCGGCTGGATAGAGTTGGCAACGCGAGTCGAGACGAAGCCTGCTACAAATTTCCGTAACCATTTAGAATTCTGCCCCGAAAATACGACGTACGCCACTTTCGTGCCAACGAGTCGAACGAATTTGCGTTACCACGAACAACCCCGGCTTCCGATGAGGTCTGCGTTGGCTCGCGCACTTGATTTTTCCGCGATAATGACGCGCCGGAAACCGAAGTGGTTGCACTTTGCCCTCCCGTCTCCACGATTTATATTTCGTCTTCGGCGCGCTGTTTCTCTTTTCTCTGGTTCGACGGCGCACAGTGGAAAGAAAACCGATTTCACTGGCCAAAAGTCAATTTTTTGGTTAAAAAAAAAATAAAATAATGTACTTAAGTAATAGAGGGTTGTTTACCATGCACGAATATAAAAGGTTTCTTTTCTAGGATCTCTTATTTTCAAGTTATACGACTTTGAACTAATCTAGGTGGATACCGCAACCGTAAATAAATTAAATAGAATTTAACAGAACAATATTTTTTGTTTCACTTCCTTTTAAATAATAATACTGTGAGTCTTTTACGATAGAATGAAGCGACTATGGATGAAATTATTTAATTTTACCGCCTAGTACGCCTTTGAGATATAGTTATCTTTAAGCTAGTATAATATTTGAATACGGTTACAGATGGATATAATTCTTGGCACTGTGATCGTAGAAATATGATGCAACAATATGGCGTTAACAGCAGAACTGTCAAATGTCGTCATTCTTTTGTTTCATATACGTCATCAACTCAAAGGCGTACTAGGCGGTAAAATTAAATAATTTCATCCATACTCGCTTCATTCTATCGTAAAAGACTCACAGTATTATTATTTAAAAGGAAATGAAACAAAAAATATTGTTCTGTTAAATTCTATTTAATTTATTTACGGTTGCGGTATCCACCTAGATTAGTTCAAAATCGTATAACTTGAAAATAAGAGATCCTAGAAAAGAAACCTTTTATATTCGTGCATGGTAAACAACCCTCTATTACTTAAGTAAATTATTTTATTTTATTTTTTTTAACCAAAAAAATTGACTTTTGGCCAGTGAAATCGGTTTTCTTCCCACTGTGCGGTGCGGCGACTTCCCGCGACGGACATCGTTGCAATTGTACGGTCTCGAATGCAAGAATGCCCGGGAAGACGTTTCGCGAAGGCGCGGCTTGAATAGCGTACTTACTCGCAATAGACGAACAATTCAGTTAGTGCTTTTTAAATGTTGCAGAACATCTGTTCCACCGCAGCGTTCTAATGTCCGGCAGCGCGTTTTCCCCGTGGGCGCTGGTGAGAGGAGCCGCAAATTACGCTCTGCAAGTTGCCGAACATCTAAATTGCTCATGGGTGAGTACCGACTGGAGTACGTTACATTAAGGTTTCTAGCTGGGTGACAACTTCGAGGTGAATAGTTTTCCCTCGAAAACCAATAACTCCCCTTCGTGTCTGACCGCGATACGTACGACGCGACGCACAGTGTTTAAAAACGACTGTCTGACTGGGAAAAAGTCATAATTTCGATAATTTTGTTTTACTTATTTCTCAATTGTTTTAGATTCCTAAAATCCTAAGGAGCTTTGATTGTACAATTATTTACTTCTAAAGATTGTTTAAATAACATAATATGTGCATAGAATTTTCAAACCTGTACTGTGATTAGAAATGTCATTTAGCACTCGAGATTTTTCCTTCTCGTAAAAGACGGAACGTGCAATAAATTATTTTATGCAACACAGATTTTGTAGACGAAAGTGTATACTTATATTTTGTAATAGGAAGATTAAAAAAAAGTTTGATGGGACATCTGAACAAGCGCACTCAATAATAGCTAATTTTGCTACGCATGTGCTTTGATTTTTTAAGTACAACCTTTTTGATTGGTAAGGATTGGTAAAAATTTCAATACTATCTTATAGTACAGGGTCAGCACTATAATTGCTGTAAAAATCAAGTGCTACTCTTTGCAACTTTTTGCATAATTTGATTTTGAATATCGCGAATCCTTCACAGACGGTTTACAAACAGCAGTGCTCAGTAGAAACACCAATTAATCAATCAAGAAAAGACTCTATGGAGGATTTATTCCATATGCTCCTGGTGCCTTCAGATCCACTAATAAGTAGTTTAAGGGTTAAAACTAAGAAAACTACTAGACATCTTCCGTTGGAAGTATTAGAACTACTAAAAAATATGGATCAATAGTTAAGTTGTTAAATTAGCTATTATATTTTTATATATGTATATTGTTTTTACCGTATTCTGTATTGGAATAAATAAAAGTAAAATATTTTTTCCAATCGTAAAGAAATTAACCTTAAAATTTTTTTTAAAATAATTTAGTTTTTGTTTTAAATATTTCGAATTTAGACAGAACATAAGGTTAAGAAGTCGAAATTATCAATAAACTAACTTATTTTCGATGTTTTATACACTTTCATTTCAAAACATAATTTTTCCCGGTCAGACAGTCGTTTTTGAACACTGTGCGACGGCTCTAATTTTTAATAAATTCATTGAAAAATTTGGCGAACGTTTGACGCTCGGATGGGGCGAAAAAAAAGAAAGTTGGAGTCGCGAAGAAGAAAATACGGGACGAGAAGTCGCGTAAACGACGCGGAACGCGAAAAACAGCATATCTGGAAAATATGGGAACATCAATATATCGAACGTCAGACATCATTTTCGCTCCCGTATCGCGCCCCGGGTAATTCTGCTCGACGAGGGGATATTTTCGTAGCGTGCGTTACTCGCGTTAAAACGCGGCAACTCCCGGCGAGGGAATCGCGCGGTGTCCAGGGCGCATATTAGCTTAATTGAAACGCATCGTTAATATAATTGGTAGTGCGTAACTAACGGACGTAAAAACACCGTTTCCACCGGTTTAATTTGATAGTTTAATTTATGTTCGGCAACGTTACGCCACCGCGTAAACGTTTCTACGCTGCTCACTCGCTGTTTCGCCGAATTGCGACTCACGATTCCCTAATCAACCTCCATTTACAATTTTCTTTTTGTGATTGACAGTCGAGTCGAAAATCGCGTTCAATGAGGATCACGTTGCTTATCAGAACTCGGGGGAAAGCGGTAATATAGTATTGTCTCGCTATAAGCTCGCCGTTTTCGTCGCTTCATCGAGCCACTCTTCAATTTCATTGTAATCATTGACGACGTACAAAAAGCTATCGATTCCATTATTGCATTATCTTTACGAACATGTGCTTTACACGTACTATTGCTCGATGAAGCGACGAAAACGGCGAGCTTATAGCGAGAGAATACTGTAATCGCAGCAGCGCGTAGTGTGAACACAAAATTAGCCACCGACGGATGTCTGACCAATGACCGATCGATTCCACGCGGTATGTTCGTCTTCTGACTGTTGCGACCAAAAAATCGTATCAAACGATGACTGATTCAGCCTTCAGAACTTCCAGAAGATCGTTATTAATTAGAGAAACGCGTACATTAAACGCTAACTCGATAAGAGTCCAACGTCTGACTGGCCGATTCTACTCGACATTTTTCTTCTCATCTTCGCTCGCCGGTCTCTGTTGCGCAATTTGGGCGATCAAACTCAAACAAAGCAACGATATGGTGGGATAGGTGGTTCGAGAGAATCGCGATTCAGGTTTTATCGAGAGGCAATATCGATACGGCTCGAAAGCTCGCAACCACTCAGCCGTTACCCAGGAAACACATCCTAGGTAGCAGCGCCTAAACAGACTCTCGATTTGCAGTCGATTGAAAATAACGATTAAACGCGAAATCGGGGTAAGCAGGACCGATTTTTACCCGGCTACCCTCCAGCCGCTCTCTCGTTGTTCCGATTGTTGCCGTCGAGTCGAGAATAAAAAAGTGGATTTAGGCGAAACTGAAAACGGTACAGGATTATGTTATCCCGTAACCGATGATGATAGGGAATCCGGGAATCTGTGCGATTTTGTTAACGAACGAAACATTAATCTGTACATAGGCACAAACTAGTAACGATTTTGTCAGAGTTACTTAGAAATAACTGTACGCAAGTAAAAATGTATTAGATCGTTCCATAAGTTCGTGCCACGATGTAAGATATTTCAATGAAAAAGAAGCCTGACGTCTTCAAGAGAAAAAAAAAAAAATGAGAAGACGGACGGCCCGATACTCTGTTTCCGTAACCTGAAGAGAAAGTAGTTTTCGAATATGTAAAATTTCATCGCACCCGTTCAGTTACATTGGCCGATATCGACTGCTAGCCTGAAATCGATAAGCCTTCACCACGGAAAAAGTGACGAAATTAATTTCGATCCAGCACTCACAAGGGAACTTCAACTGGAACACTTTTTTCATGAGCTTTGACAGGATGACAGAGCTTGAAATGCAAACTCTGATGATGTACGTTTTTTTTTAGGTCAAACGGGCAACAGTTTAGGAAATATTTAATGTAAAGTTATAAAGCTTTCCAACTGTTGAAGTCTTACTTTAACGAGTTATATTCTTTTCAATTCTTTGCAACTAATTTTTAAAACTGACGCGGAACTAGATGGATTTATAAATACATTTCATTTTTGAATATGAATATGCAGTCTTTGCTACAGTATTTAAAAACCATATACATTATAAATGCATGGTGCTTAAAACTATTCTTCCCTATCAAATATCATTAAAACCTTTACACTGCAAATAGTTCTCTTAGCAAAAAAAGAATTTCTGTCATTGTACAGTGCACTAAATACCGAGTTATTCGAAAAGAAATTCAATTCTAAATTTTACGTACAAAGGTGAGCTTTTATTAAACTACACACTGTTCATTTCACTACACTACATCTAAGCATTGTGCAGAAAAATTCCACTATTCTATCCCCGAAAAATTTTCGTTCATCTCCAAAATCCGCAACCAAAAAAATAATATAGAAAAATCTTTTAGCCAATCCAATATTATCTTCCGCTTTGAACATAATTCCCCTATTGTAGGACTGTTTCACAATCAGGGCCGCGTCTAAATTTTGTCGGGCCCTAGGCATTAGGGGTGTGCGGGTACCCGAAAATACGGGTACCCCAGCCTCGGGTCGGGTCGGGTAACGATCGGGACGGGTCGGGTCGGGATCCCGAAAGTTTGTCGACACATAAATATATTCGGGTACCCGTCATTTCGGGACCCGATTTCAATTCGGGACCCGATTTTCAATTCGGGACTTGGCACTTAATTCAGTACATAACTTTTCATTCTGGTTTTCTACTTAAACTGTTAAAATGTAATTTTTCTATGAAATCAGATGAAAGAATTTGTAACTGAATTATGTAATATGGTGTGTATCGAAAATCTGGTCCCGAATTGAAAATCGGGTCCCGAATCGGAAATCGGGTCCCGAAATGACGGGTACCCGAATATATTTATGTGTCGACAAACTTTCGGGATCCCGACCCGAACCCCAAAAAAATTCCCGACTCGACCCGATCCCGTAATTTCGGGTACCCGCACACCCCTACTAGGCATACAAATGAATCTGGCTCCTTATACAGGATGTTTCAGGAGATGCAGTAAATACTTTATCTCTACACATATTAAGAAGCAGTATTACCACTTCTAAAATCTATTCCGTTAAGAAATCGCCATTAACTTATATTATTAATTTAAAATTGCAAAAAAGCATAATCGTAAAAATATTCCGTTACGTTTAACAATAGAAGACACATTAGGTAAAATTATTTAAGAAATTAACAATTCTTGTTTTCTAATTGTGATGTATGTAAAGTAGAGATCATGGTTATGAACGTGTTTGAAAAATTCACGTGTACACGTGTTCACGTGTGTGTGCATACACGTACTTTAGTACGTGTCATTTTAAATACACGGGTACACGCATGCTATTTCACATGTATTTAAATACACGTGTATTATTTCACATATATGTATATTTAACTACACCTAATCGATGCAACCAGATTCGAATTCTCAAATGAATATCAAAGATACGGAAACTGAAATGTCCAAAAACTGTGGAGCTTGCTATGAAATATTTTAATATATCAGCAATAGCAGTTGTTTTGAAATACAGATATGTTAATACACGTGTATTTAAAGGTACGTGAAATAGTACACGATTACCCGTGTATTTAAAATGACACGTACTAAAATACGTGTCCGTGAAATACACGTATACACGTGCATTCGAATACACGTGAAATAAGGATCTCTAATGTAAAGTTATCAATAATGATCCTTGTAATAAAAAGTGTTTTTTATCAAGCGTTGAGATTTTGTTCCAACAGAATATTGCATAAATCTTTTTTTGCCAGTTCCAATACAAAAAGTGAACGTTTTCCGTCGGCATAATTTATTGATAATATTAAAAACCATTTAAAAATTATTTTCACATTACGAAACGGGAATATTCATTTCATGCAGTGAAAAAAATAGATATTTTGATGCGGGCCCCTCTTTTCAATGGGCCCTAGGCACGCGCCTATTTTACCTAGCGGTGAACGCTGCTCTCTTCATAATTAATTTTCCGCCCGTATTTCGAAGCTCATAATTAACATACGTAAATAATAACACACCAGTACAAACTGTAACCTATTTTTGGGCCAAATGCACGATGATCGAATCCCACGGTGACATTCTACGTTTGCCAAGTGGAATTCCCTCGGATGACTAACTTCCCTGGGAAAAGGGCTAACGAAGGCACAGGTAAACAGGCGATGCGCGAGGCGGAACACAACGACGCGACGCGACGTCGGAGAGACCGACGCATCGATTGACTTTAATTCCGGTGCACGCAAATGAATTGCTTTCGCGTCCGGCCGGTAATCGCCTTTGGAAATTCCGCTGGACGTAGACGGAGGCCGCGCCGGCCGCAATCAAACGTCGGTTCACGAGTGCTGCGTCCGCGTCGAGGAAATCGGTGCAGAGGGAACGGCGAGGGGTTGCGAAATCATCGGCGCAGGATGCAACCGGGTTCGTGGGCACGCCGATTCGTTCGCTTGACGAATTTAATCGGCGGCCTAATATGGCTGAGTGCCGGCCGGAAACACCGATCCCGCGGAAGAGTTTCCAATTTGCGATCGGCGGGCCGAGGTGACGAGGGGGACGGGTCGACGGGGGTGTGTGGGCTGGGTTGAGGGAAGCGGGGGGGGGGAGGAGGAGGATCGGGGGATTGGAAAGGGAACGACAATTTTTTCGAGGATCGAATCGGAACGCGAGATTGGTTTTCTCTCGCCCGCAGCTTTTGGACGAATTCCCGCGCAACCAAAACCGTAAAATTAGACTTTTTCTCTATTTCTTTTTTTACCCTCGTTTTCGACGCGCGCCCCCCTTTTTCTTCCCGTCATTTCGAATTAGCTCGTCCCGGGAACTCCGAATCCGAGACGAACGACGCGATATTAACCAAGCGTTCCGTTTCTGCAGGCCGCAGGTAATCCTCAGGCATTGCTGACGTGCCTGAGGGAAGTGCCGTTGAACACGCTGATGTCGGTGCCCGTCAAGGGGCTGGAATTCGCCCCTGCGTTCGGTCCCAGCATAGACGGCGTCGTGATTGATCCCGGTGATTCGGAGGATCAAGACTTCACTCTGCAGGTTGACACGATCGATACGCTGAACAACATTTTGCTCCGGAAGGACGCCGTGGACAAGCTCTCGAGGTATTTCCGCCTTCGCTCTTTCTCCATTTCCGTTCCCATATACCCCACCTCCCTTCCCCGTCACCGTTCCGTTCCGTTTCGACGGGAACCGGCAAAAATGGAATGGCAAACTTTGCCTTCGACAGGCTACCCTCTTCTTTGCTCGTCGTGGATAGCCGAAGCTTCGAGCACGCCGCGCGAGGAAAATTAGCCGACAGACGCGGTGGAGTTTCTGTACACGGTGATTCTGTCGCCAGTGGACTCAAAGGCGATGCCGTCACCTAAACATAAACACAAAAACCCTGATTTCAAGAGATCGACATCGATCTTGAGGCCTCGGCGAGGATGACTACTTAGCAGAGACGGCTGTATGCGTACGTGTGTGTACTGAAAACGAGTCTCATAATTGGAACGTCTAAGGAAACACAATAAATCTCCTCTTAATCGACAGACGAGTGTATAAAAACCGGGTTTTTTGTCGCTATGTTTAGGCGGCGCACAGTGGTCCGGATCGAAAAATTTAGTGACTTTCTGTCAAAAAGTCAACTTTCTCATATTGATATCTACTGTATGTGTATTATTTACTAATTGTCCATTAGTCGCGAATATAAAAATATTACTTAAATCTAATGGAAACAATAGTGGCAATGGACACTTAAACATTTTAGAAGGAGTATTTTTCATCCCATGAAATTGTTTTCTTTTGTTAAAGTATTCTGATACTCTAACTCAATATTCTTATTTCGTGTTTTTTTTTTAAATAAAGAGTATTCTTTCGTAATACAAAATGATGCCTTACATTAATAGTTACTGTATCGAATATATTAAAAAAATAATGCTAAATGAAATATAAATAATTCTCAAAGTTCTGTACAAATACTAAGAGATATCTTTCAAGTCCCAAGGAGTCCCACTTTCTAACAAATTAGAATGTTTTCAGTAAACTTTCCTCTTCATAAACATGCAAAAATCAGTTCCACCTTCGTCCGGTTTTTCAAATTATTATAGTTCAAAGCTGTCGATGTTACGTAGCAATCGCTTTTGCTTTACGCACTACATTCGTATTCTCCGACCCAACCTCTCAAACCGATGCAGAGTTCTTCTCAAAGAACTGTTTGGATTAGAGTCACTTGATATGTTTATGCTATGGTACAGATAAGCCTTCGAATGAGTCTTCGATTTTCTGTCTGCATTCAGTTAAAAGAAAACCATTCGAACGTCCACAGTGAGACTGTCAGAGCATTTTTCGCGTATTGAAAGTTACTGTTCATTTTTATTTCTTTTTAATCATTTCATGTTTTGTTCTAATAATAATTCGTAGTGTTTTAATTTTCTTTATGAACTAAACTTAAGTTATATTAGTGTTTTTACTGTGTGTGAATTAAATTTAAGTTATATTATTTAGTGTTGTTTGTTATACTATTTTGGTCTATTTTATTTTACATCTACATAATACTTCATTAGTTCTGTTTGGTAAGTACAAATGACTTAAAAACTTCTTACGTAAGTCATTTTTACATTTGACATTTTCTTCTTTGTTATTTAGATATTATTTGTTCTGTGAAAATGCAAGCTTTTCGCACAAACAACGACTTATATAAAACCTTGAAAGATTCAAAGAGAGATATGGATGATTATTTATTTTTGCACACGAGAATATCTGAAAAGATCAATATTTCTTCTAAAAACTTAGAAGTATTAAAAATATATTTAAAGTACTAATTGTAAATGTTTCAGGCAGCAACGTCTTTCAATTACACGGACTATAAATAAATAATGATAAACAAAAGAATTTGAGAGTGAATACTGACAAAGCATAAAAAATATTATTTTTTAAATATTTTATGTTATTAATTATATCTTATTATTGTTATATTATAAAACCGTTACTGTTATCACATTTTTCTCTTAACCTAGTAATAACCCATCACCTCTATAGTATTCATTTCAAATTTGGTATCAATATAAATTATGGTTCAAAAGTTATACAAAAAAGTCACTAAATTTCTCGATTCGGACCACTGTGCGGCGGCACTGCCTTTGAGTCCACTGGCGACAGAATCACCCTGTATAGCCACCCTTGTCTTGGGGTCAGCACCGTCCCCTTATCCCCGCTCGTCGCGCGTGTTCCGTTGCAGAGGTATTAAAACACGGAGAAGAAAGGGGAAACCGTTCGTTTGCGCGAAATCGAAACACGTAATTTCGGATGCAACGGCGCGATCGATGCCTCCCGATACCTTTTCAATGGTAATCGCTTTTGATTCCTGGCCGCTCTATCGACGCGACGCGGCAGACCGAGTCGTCCTTTGGTTCTCGTTTTATCGTGAATCCCGACCCGCAATCGCGAATCCGTCCACGGAGTAACGGCTCTGTCGCGACCTGGACTCGAACAAAACAGGGATTCTCGTTTTGCGGATAAACGGAGAATGCTAACTAACCGACGCGGCGGCACCCGCGAAAAACTGACAGCCCTCTTGCTCGAAACGCGAACCCCGTCTAACCGGAAATACCTTTCCCGTATTTTTGCGAATGTCGCGCCCCATTCCCCTTCCACGACTACATCGCTACCCGTCTTTCCACGGATTTCCGCTTGTCTTTTCGCACTTCCGGCAAATATGACGCTATAAAATGTACATCTCACGGCGCGGTGCCTCTACGCGCGGCCCGCTCGACAGCTCTCCAAACAAAACTTCATTACTCTCAGCCGACCCTCAAAGCTGAAATTATATCGTCGCTTGTATACAAGCCGAGCAAAATTCGAGTCGTTGAGCCAATTTCTCGTTTCGAAGATCGCCAAACGGCTTCGGCTCGATTATTCAACGACCTCTATTTTATCGTGACGTAAAGTTCAATCATTAAATAGAAGTCAGTTAACGCGTACTGAAAACTCATTACTTGAGTTACCGCTGGGTGCCGGCTGGGAGTCACTCCTATCCTCTCAAAGCCGCGATAAGTAGTGTTTTCGTGACTTCACCCTCTTTGTATCCTCGCGTTATTCTGCGAAGTCCTCTTACTTTATCGCAAGGCAAGTTTTCAAGCTATCTTCTAATTTCATCGACCTCGGCAACCGCTTCGTCCGGTGCTTTTTGTAACCCCTTGAAGGTCGATAATTTTTTATTATATTTATCGATAAGATCACCGAGTATGTATTAGGTAGGGGAGAGTGAAGGAATTACGAACATGTAAGAAAAAACTTGAATAATACAAAATATTAGAAAAATAATAACTTTTTTATTGCTTATATTCAAAGGTATATTATATTTTTGTATATTTCTATCAATACCTCTCATTTTTAATAAAAAAATTAAGGGTATGATATTCGTGATTTCTCAACACTATTTATTTTACAAAAATTGCAAAAACAACCTCTCGATGTACTCTGTCCATCAATGCATTTGTCGTGTAGATCATAATTCAATCTTCAATTGAAGGATTTTCATACATTTTTTTCAATAAATGCAATAATTCGTCGTTCTCAGCGTTAACTTTCTTCTATCTTCTATTCTTTTTTTGGTATTTCTTCTCCCGTCTATTTTCTTGGTTTCTCTTAAACATTTTCTCTTTTTCACTCCTCAATTCGAAACACGAGGGAATGACGAATGTAAACAATATACGTTTAAATATTTTCAGGGGTGGTTAGGGCGCTCAAATGGAGCACAAAATGTTCTATGACATAGTGGCCGATCTGCCTTCGTTTTGCAGTAACAATACCTAAAAGTTTATTACCGTATACGCTAAACTAATAGTCCGAAGATTTTGAAACTTTACAAGCACATTGGCAAGCAACAATAGAGTAAAAGTGTCTTAATGCATTTTGTTGTATCTCTTATAGTTTAACTGTTATAAAGCTTTAAAAATTGGGGATGTTTGTAGGAGTGAGCATCCGCTACGCACACAGGCGAAGGGAAGCCTAAACGGCTGCTTGATTCCATGTGTTTGCCTCGTCGATGTGCCGGAGTTAGTTAGTATTCACCTCAAAACCATACTGCCAACTTTAAAGCATTATTACTGCAAAATAGAGACAGATCGGCCACTATGTCATAGGACATTTTGTGTTTCATTTAAGCTCCCCAACCACCCCTAAAAATATTTAAACGTATATTGTTTACACCCTGTATAATTTGCTCGTCGTTGCCCCATAAGATGAAAATAAAAAGAATTGAGAGTATTTTAGATTAGAAACGTCGAACAGAAAATGTATTAGTGTTAAATTAATCCTTGATTTTTACTTTTTTGCGTTCTTAAATATTAGTAGTGAAATAATTATTTTTGTGTTCTTAAACATTAGTAGTGAAATAAAATAAGTATTTTTAAATTTGTATTAATTGTAAAATTAACACAATATAATATTATATTAACACATCAAAGGTGAACTAAAACTTATACGGAGTGCACATTTGAATCTACACCCTGTATAAATATTAGTGATGCTTCATGCTTCATCACAGCGCTATCATATTACGACTTAATTTAATGATAACAAATGAATAAAGAAGAAAACGAAATTCTTTATACACATACTCCTCAAAAGGAGCTTTCCAACTGTTAAGGGTTAATACATTGTTTCGAATCCTTTTTCCCTAACTCTCGGTCATACCGTCCTTTATCTCTCGATTCTTTGTTTTACACCGTCTCTTTATTTCCCACCCCTTTCTTCCCTATCATCCCCCGCTGTCTGCCACGTTCCACGATCTCTCGGGGCGTTACTTCCCTCCTCCAAACTGTTCGTTCCCCAGCGCGATCATTCGCTCGTTCTTTTCACCCTGCCGTCCCCCGTTCCCGCGCATCTGTATATTCCACTTTTAATTACGAACTTTTTTGCCCCCGTGTTTTTGCCGCGCCTTTCCTCGGACGTTTTCGTTGGCAGAGACGAGCGCCGGAATCGGCTCTCTTCGTCCCTGCCTTCGAGACACTGACCCGCTTGAAAAAGTAATTTAGCAAGTGTGCCCGCGTCAAGTGATTCAACGCGGGGGAAAAAGGTTCGTGTATTTACAGAACGGCTTGCAGCCGGAGAGGAAAAGAGAGAGAACGATGTTTTCGCACGAAATTAGAGAGGTTAACGGAAGCTCGAGCCCTATTTTCATGATTAGAACTACCTTTGCAATCAAAGTGCTTTAATGGAGTTCGAGGAGCGGTGATACGTATCGGCTATAAATTGGCGTACGATTGTCCAGGTACGACCTGATGATCGGCGTGGTACGATCCGAGGCGTACTTTTCTTTGACCGCCATCGACGCGGAGAAAGGAATCGAGGCCGACAGGAGAACGAAGATTCTGAAGGAGTTCGTTCGAAATACTTATACCTATCATCAGGCGGAGATCCTTGCGACGATAATCAACGAGTACACGGACTGGGAACGGCCTGTTCAGCATCCAGTTAACATAAAGTGAGTGTGAAAAATGAATTGGCACTCTGCAGCGAGAAGGCGCAGCTTCGAATATAGTAGCTCTTGCGAAACTAATGAAAACAGTGTTAATCCTTTGTAACTCAATCTCTTCATTCAAACAACGAAATTGTACAATTAGAAATTCATAAATACAGCTCGTTGGATATATTAGGGTGTAAAACACGTAAAACGCTGGTTTCCAGCACTTGTTCACCAGCGCTTGTTTTTGTCTTTGTTCAACCATCGCGCTGATAAGGACAAAAACAAAGACAACAACAAGCACTGGTGAACAAGCGTTTTACGTGTTTGCACCCTTAGGCTGCTTAGAAAATTTGTAACATTTTTCTAAATGAAGTGCTTTAAGGATTACAATTTTTTTTTTTTTTTCAATATGACTTATTTGCATTCCTTGTTTAGAAATCCATCTGAGGAATATAATATAAATGTATGTAACTATTACATTACACAACGTTACAAAGGGTTAACAAAATACTTGTGAAAAATCTAGGTATTAATATTGCATTTAATACTATTAATAGCCAAATATATTCTTTTTGTATATATTGGAATGAATCTTCAAAGCTTGAAGCCTTCTTGATATTAAGAAAATTGAAAATTTGTTGGAAGACTCTTCGTTCACAAAATTGATTCTAAGGATGGAAAATTGCGAAGTCTCCCGAAGTTTTTAATTAATTTCTCTTAAATATATGGGAGAAATATATAAAATAACTTCGAAAAAATGCAGGGAGCACGTCTGCTCCATTTTGATATAAATTCCGTGTATTTGGTCAGTTATTTCAAATTAAATTTTTTAATTAATTATAATTTTTTAAATTCTCGGTTCATTTGGTCGACATCATCAGCACAGCTTTCCACTCCATAATAATTTATTTCTGAGAAGCAGGAGGGAGAAGCGCTCCCTACAACTTTTTAAGGTTGTTTTACATATCTTCCGGCCAGCGGCCGTAGCGAGACAGACAACACCGGTTCCCGTAAGATCACCGAAGTTAAGTTGCTCGGTCGGGGACCCGATTAAGGAATGGTAAAACCGTTCCTGCCGGGCTTCGATGCTGCTGGTGCCCAGAGGGAGGGGGCAAAGCCTCCCAAAAAGAGAAGGAGATATAAAGGGACTGAAAGACGGTCTACAAAGGACTTTAAGGGTGTCAGATACTGGAGGAGCGACGCGTAGTGGCAGAAAAGTAAACTAACCAAACCGGCCCCATGTATTTTTTATGAGACAGTTTTTCAAGGATTCCGGACACAATAACGAATAAAATCCATAATAATTATGATATTCTTGTTCAGAAAGAATATGCCGAGTGCGCTACAGAGCCCTTTTTTGGAAAAAGTGTCCATGAAAAAGTTTTTTCTATAAAAACCTTTGCATTTATTTTTTATAAAATCCTGAAAGCCAAATTGAAAAAAGGGCTCTGTAGCGCCCTTCGCAGGTGTACAAATAATATTTAAAAAAAAAAGAATCGTGAGAAAACATTGTTTCTTCGCTTCTGAATCCTTGAACAAAAATATTGACAAAATCCGAGCTCTTTGTTTACAAACATGGCCGGGTCCTTATCGTGCCCGACGTAAGCACGGCCGACGTAAATTACATGAACCTGGGGTGTATTCCTATATTTATATTAAACACAATTATTAAGTTGTAAATGTTTACGAAGCATTGATTGTTATTGCAATTATCATACGGAACACTTTGCGAAGTCAATTGCCTCCCTATCAGTAAAAATTGGTATATATAAATTTTATTATGCGTACACGGGCCCCTAGGTAAGCTTGCTACGGTACTATCTTTAACCACGTGACCATAGGTCATTGCCATAAAGTATCTACATACATATCACATCATAGTCCATTTTTTTTTGGACCTTTTTCTTTGGGCCCCCAGGCGCCGCTAATCCAGTATCCGACACCCTTAAGAAGAAAGACAAAAAAAATGAAAGTACTCGTGTTCGTTGGGCAATATGAAAGACTCTAGTCATTCAAAACGCCATCTTCAGATAAAAATCTGAAGAAAACATACCTAATAATAAATAATACATATCTTCCCTTACATTTCAAACTTTTTTTTTAATAATTATTTTATTTTAGGTCGCATCAACATCATAGGTTATTAGCGACCACTATGATTTATTTAACAGTTTATATTGATCATATGTGGTTTCTTAAATTTATATTAGTTATGAAACTAATTGTGTCGTTAACTTTTTTTCTGTCGCACAACGCTAGTTGTAGGTTATTAGGAATATTGAATTTATTTCGGTTTAATTGGAACAAAGGGCAGTCAATTAAAAGGTATTTTACCGTGATGGGAATATTACAGTGCGAACATATCTCAGGTTGGTTTTTTGTTATCAGATATTCATGGGTCAATCTGCAGTGACCTATACGTAGGCGGGTGAGGATTACTTGACTTCTTCTATCCTTGAGATGGGGTTGAGGGTTTTCAAATATATTTTTCTTAATTTCGGAGATTTTATTTGGTATCGATTGGATCCATTTATTGTTCCAGTATTCCTTGTTCCTTCTATGTAGGTAATTTCAAACTTTAGTAAAAACATTTGGGCACTTTACCGTCCCTCTTCTAGACAGTGACAAAACTGTCGTATTTCATTTTTATGTAATTTGTACTGTATTCTGTCGTTAAATTAGAGCAAAGTTCATTACGGTAAAAGCGTTTGCAGCTGGCAGACAACCTGAAGCGGAATATAACGACCGAGAAATATTATAAAACTGTGATAAACGTAATAACCCAGCGAGTTGTGTTGATAATGAGATACAAGATAGCGTGTTACGCCGCGTTCTAATTTCACACGTTCTACTTTCAGGGACGAAACCCTGGAGGCTTTGGGGGATGCGAACACCGTGGCGCCAGCGACGAGAATGGCAGACTTTCACAGTCAATCTCACAAAAACTCTTACCTCTACGTGTTCGATTATCAAACGAAGCACGGCGATTATCCACAGGTACGCACAAAACATTGCGTAAAGTGTAATTCACGCGAAGGTGCGAATAATAGATCGCGCGAGTCGAGGAAAGTCTTAAAAGCAACGGCGTCGATGAAAGAAAGGTAAAACTGCTCGTAATTTAATCAGAAAGACAGTCATTAACCCACATCTCGCATATTTTATTACTAACGATGATACATTACGCTATTTCTTCGCATATTCACGGAGCATCCTCGTCCATTCAAATTTAAATTCCATTCTTCACCTCGCGCATCTGTTTCCACCGTTGACGTTTCCCGGTTCACTGGCGGAAAATGAAAGACGCGCTCCATTGTTCAAGTGCGAGTCGCGGGAATCGCGGGAAAGATTGGAAGGAAAAACGCCGTTCCGCGTTTCGAATTTCGATCGTCTTTGGCGGATCGTTCTCAATACTCGTTAAAAGCGGGAACCGCGAACCGGTGAAAGCATCCGGCAATTTTCTAAGGGAAACACTGCACCATTTTCGCATCCAATATGCCGCGAGGTGTATGTTGCCGGCGTAACTGTGACCACAGAGGACAAATTTTTCGTACGACTGAGGCGCGGCATCCAGGTTATTTTCCGTCTAATTACCTCATGCTCGCGGATAAAACGCGACGGCCGGCTAGACGGTGAATTTTCGGTAGCCGCCGGCTAATTTCTCGGTCGCAGCAACGTTAATGAAAAGAATTTTTCGGATGCACGTGTTCCGAGTTTGTTTTTAATACGGTAAACTGGCGGCAAGAATGGAGGACGGAATGCGTACGCATTGCTTATGGTTATGCGCACAGGTGAGCAAGGAGAGATCCAAACGAGAAAATAGTTACACCGCGCCGTTGCTTTGAGACTCGAGGTAAATAATGTGTTTGATTCCTACGATATTGACTTGACTTTTGGAGGACCATTTTTAAGTCAATATTTGGAGTTTTAATTAATTATGAATAATATTTGAAGTAGCTAGTTTTAATATTACAGGGAGTAGAAACTGTAATTATCCATTTTCGAAAACTTTGATGGTAATTATGCAGATTAGGGGAGCCACCCCCGATTTCAATGACCTTGAAATATGTTGTCAAGGTCATCATTTTGAACAACTTTTCCCTAGGGTGAAAGCACTAATAGTCGGCCATCCTCTAGTAGTCGACCACTTTTATTGTTAATCTTAAACGAATAAGTATCGAAACAAAGCATTTACTAAATGATAACTTTATATTATGTTTTGAATATCTATCTTCAACATATGACAAAAAGTGATCTCTGTAAGTGCAGAAAAAAAATATTTTTAAAATGATCTGTGAGTGCATTTTGATTCTATATGTGAAATGCCTGTTTTCGAACGCGAGAAGCCTCAACTTGCTTTGAGTAGAAATAGCTAATGTAATTCACTTGACTACATTCTTTACTGAAACATGATGTTATTTATTATAAAAAGCATCAACATTCATACTTATATGCTTAAAAAATATTTAGAATGCGATCATTTTTTTTTTTTATGGAAGGTCGGTTACTGAATCAGCATAACTTCCGATTTTTAGTAGTCGACCCCTACCGGTCGATTTCTAAACTAACTGGTGAGCACCGTGTCACTGAAAGTCGACCGCGTCTAACCTTAAATTTGTGTTGTGTTGCAAATTGTAAAATGACTAATAAAAATAAACAAAAACCTAAAAATAAACTGTTAAAACCAAAGAAAAGAACTTTTAAACAATATACTGATGAATCGTTAAGAAATGCTCTCAAATTTATTCGCGAATCAAAATTGAGTGTTCGTGCAGCAAGCAAAACTTTTGGAGTACCAAGATCCACTTTGAATGATATAATAAATGCTCGGGTACCAGAAAATTACCGTCGTATGGGACCTACAGCTTATTTATCTGTAATAGGAGAAAAACGAATTGTAGAGTGGATAAATAATTCAGCCAAATGTGGATTTCCATTAAAAAAATATAATATATTAAACACTATACAAAAAATAGTTAGCGATACTAATTTAAAAACACCTTTTAAGAATAACAAGCCTGGAAAAACTTGGTTGAAGCTATTTTCCCTTCATTTTCCTAACACTCCCACTACTTTACATTTTCCTTTAGATACTAATATAGAAGTCAATCCCATGCCATTTCCAATGATGAATCCTACTACTTCTACAAATACATTAGATGACTGTAACACTATACTATACCTAAGAGATAATTCCTTACACATTGAACAAAATCAAAAGGAGATCCTTAATGAAGTATTTAACAAACATTTGTTCTATCCTACTCCTATCCCAAGAAATAGAAAAAGATTACCGAAAGATAAGTTACCAAGTGCTGTTTCTTCATCCGCATGGCGTGATTTTTATTCAAGTAAGTAAGAAGATAAAGAAACTATTGAAGTAATGAAGCGTAAAAAAAAGAGGAAAAGGCAAAAAAAACAAGAAGAAAAAGTAATGAAAGTAACAATAAAAAAAGAAAAAGCAAAATATAATAAGAAGAAACAACAAAACACTAAGAAATCAAAACAATAAAAAGATTCTTCGTATAATTATTGGAAATTACAGTTGAAAATAAACAAATTCTATTTGGTAATAAGTATTACTTATTAATAAATCGTACGCACCCCATTTTATTTTGCACTTCATAGGTATTCAAAAAACGCGGTCGACTAATAGCTATTCGAGTGGTCGAATTTTAAGGTTACGCGGTCGATTACTAAAGCAATTCGTACACTTTACTTTCAACGCAAATTATTCATTTTCTGTAACTTTTACATGCTAATAAAAAATATTAATCGTAAATTAAATACATTCAAAACACTTTAAAGCAGTTTATATATTCTATAACACTGATTGTTTATTGTTTTTAATACTTTTACTCCAACTTTCGCTTTAAGTGGTCGACTACTAGTGCTTTCACCCTATAGAGCCATTCGGGGTAAACGCGCGCAGTGGGTAAAAGTACGAAGTGCCGTTTTCTCTAAGGGGGCTGAGAGGACGGGGATGCCGGCTCGTCGGGATTGGGTGCGCGTGGGCCGCCATGTTGTGTCAACACCTGTTGAGCGATGCGAGTCGCGCTTTGTGAATTAAAAGTAAAAACTTAAAATTGACGTGTAATTTCGATTTTTTTCGTACCAGGGAAAAGTTTGCGGAAGAATTATTTATGTATTCTTAGAGGTAAATTGTTTTTGTTGATTTTATATAGTAATTGAATGATTTTTTCCAGAATAACATTTTAACCTAACTTTATTGGAATTCGAACTAGGAGGTACGAATTGTTTTGGTTACCGGTCAAATGGGGTAAAAGGACAGGGGTAATAGTACGCACTGGTATTTGGGTTACTGTCTACTTGTTTTTGAACTCTTAATAATATTTGGAGTAAAAACATATCTGCTCTGATAAAGACTTGAGCATAATTTCGTTTTATTGAATCTATGAAAAATTATATTAATTAATTTGAAGTTCCTAATTTCTATTGTTTTTATCATCTTTAGCTTCATTTATTAAAAATAATATAAAAATATGTTCCATCTGTGTATTATTTCTCATTTTCTTTTACTACACCTGAATGCATACCTTTACTCTACATGCGAACTTTTACCCACACGACTGCGTATTTCAACCCCGCATGTCGGGGTAAAGATACGCAGTCTGACCAAGTCACTCTTTTGCTTTATTTTTAAAAAAAACTGTTTGGCCTATCGTCAAATACTCGTTACATTTTATGAGTCTATTAAATATGCTACCGATAGTGCAAAAAAGTGTCCCTAATGTCATGGTAGTTTCGGCTCAGTGAAGCAAAAACAGCAAAAGTGCGTCTGTTTACCCCGAATGACCCTACATATATCCGGCGGTCTCTTTTAGTTTTCGAGATATTCGCAAAGAAAGTTTTCAATATTGAAAAGAGTGATCGAAATAGGTCTGCGTTAGATTCCTTAGCGACTTAGCTTCTGTTTACCTTCCTCGCTGAAACCTACATTGTTGATATTTCTTATGATGTCGAAGGAACTCGAGGAAAGGCGGTTCATTATTATCAGTTTCGGACAATCGTAGAGAATATCATTTCAACCACTATTTAGCAGAATTTGTATTTAAAAAAACATTCGATTTTGACGAACGACTGGATGCTTTTCTTCAAGTAACAAATACATATAAAAGAACTGAAGATATAAAGGAATAAACAAGTAGAAACGTGTCTATTATTTTGGGAAACCCCTCCCTGCTAAGGAATCTAACCCAGACCTATTCCAATCACTCTATTCAATATTGAAAACTTTTCTGCGAATATCTCGAAAACTTAAAGGGACCGCTGGGTACATGTATAGGGAAAAATTGTTCATAATGATGACCTTGACACCATATTTCAAGGTCATTGAAATCGGAGGTGGCTCCCCTAATCTGCATATTTACCTTTTCTACGTATGCACAAGTGTTACTCAATTGACCCAATGATTCGCGAAAAAACTATGCTTTGAAAAATGTTATTTTGAGAAAAGCGCGATTAAAGTTTCACGAGCGTGGTGTAACTTTTACTCAATACTATTTTAAAATCTAAACCACAGGAATTCATTTCACCGGGACTCACAGTTTTTTACGCTTTTACTCTTTTACACGCAAATTGCAAGGGTGCTAAAAAAATACAGAGGGCAAACTGAAACGCAATACATAGGCACAAATTATATTTTTTTTAGACTCGAATAAAGAATTACTCGTGGAATAAAAACATATCCAATTTTCTAATTTTTGTAACACATGTATTCTACTTTTGATATTTTTCCTTGCAGATTTTTGTATACATATTTACAAGTGCCATAAATGTTTCAATATTCAATATGCATAATCTTACAATAACTGCAATCGTCATGAACTATCTATTAAAAGTTACGTTTCCAATAATTAAAATTTCATTTTAGTTGTTGTAGGCAAACTGTTACGATTTTTATTTAATTCTATAGTGAGTTATAACAGTTCCTTTCTTCTAAATATCCGTTTTTTAACAGCTTGCATACTGTTTTAAATACACTGAATGGGTTTCTATTTCACGTTGCAATGACGTACTAAGCACGTTCTTGCTTTTCCGCACCATTTAAAGCTGCGACGGATACGTCAAACTTTGTTCAGATCAGGTTTTACACCCGTCAACAGTATTTTAATCGCCCTGGACAATAATGTACGTGTTCGCGTAGTAAATTATTACCTTAAATTTAAAAACTCTCTTTGCACGATATTGACTATCAGAAATCATAAAATAATTTTTTTCGTCGATAATAATTGATTATACCTGAAGGAAAAAATTATTATTTTAGTCAGAACTTTGTGCAATATTTTTCGAAAATGTATCGATTAACGGTTTCAGGGTGAAAATTTGGAAAATAATTTCTGTTCTCGCAGTAACTGATACGCTAGATATTTCCTCTGGAAGTTTACCACCGTTTCAACCGTTTCCTCCGCCCTCCGGCAAAGGAGCAGTTTCGAACTGGGTATGAATTTGTCGGGAAGCGATTATTATTACTGCGCGGCCGTGTATATTACGCGGTAAATCTTGAGCGGCGCGTTGCATCGTGCAGGAAACGGATACGCGAAGGGAAATTGTAAAATTACGGGTGCGGGGGCGGCGGTGAGCGGTGTACGTTCATCGGTTGTGTGTCACGTTAGAATCTGAGGTTTCCGTGGGAGTTTCGGTTCGCCGCGGACGCCCGGTTATCATCGCCGATAACGTTACGATTTCCTGGAAAAGCACGCGTGCGAGCGCCGCAGCTTCGGAAATTGCCGCGATAAGGGACCTTGTTTAAATGGGACCGAAAAAGGAAACGCGGTCGACGACGTTAATTGCGAAGAAACGCGGCGGATTGGTCGTCGCTAATCGCGACGGCCCCGGTAATGGAGTTTATTTCGAAGCGGAATTTCTCCGGATTTTGAGGTAACCTCGAGAAATTGGATACGCGGTTTTCGAGCGGAGATTTTCCGCGATGAATTTCAGACGCGGAAACGCGAAACGGAAAAAGGTGCTTCGCGCGCGAGAAGAAAATATTCCGGTAACCCGCGCGCCTATAATAGAAACGCGCAAAGACAGCGTTCTTTGTGCCGTCCTTGCCTTCCCTTCGATCGAAAGACGGCGAATTCGATCGCGGCGAGATTCCCTGAACCGTTTCGCACGAGTCTTTGCGCTCCTGCCTGACGTGAAATATTTCAGTTAGTATGCGCGTTCAACCTCCAAAGCGACGCGCGTCGCGGGGACATTTGCTTGTATGCTCACCGCGTCGTCAAAGCACGTCTGTGTGCAGACGGGCTAGGAGTGAAATTTAAATTAAACTTCCGTTTGCCGATTGCGCGTGTACACAGAGGGCTTAAAGGAGCTTCGGTAATTGACGGGAAAACGCGACGAAAAACTCTGAGGTCAGCCCGGAGCGGTGTGCAACGCAGCGCGAAATATTCACGGTGGCCTGCACGGCGCGCGCTCACCCGGAACCGACAAAGAAGAAACCGGAAGAACGAAGTTACCGTCGCGCCGCGCCACGAAACGTTCAATTTGGATCCCTTTGGAAGCGTTAGAAATCTGAAAGAAGCCGGAGGAAATACAATTTCTCGGCGATCGGCGAAAGGTGTTTGACTTCCTTCAAGCTTTCAATTCTTCTCTAGAAGAACAGTTTGTTTTCGGAGAAACTTCGCTACCTTAGGTAAAGTGGAAGGATTACTTTTAATACGGTCGGTACACGATTCAATGATATTGATCAAATACGGTTTGACAATGTCGGGATTAATGCTTTTACTGTCTAACCAGAAATCCAGTAAAATTGTTTCCGGAGTAGAAGGTTATTTTAGCTTCGAATTTAGTTACTCTTAATCCACTCTTTCATTTACATTAGAGCATTTTCTGTTCTCTAACAATTCGCTAGAAACTCCTGCGAATATCATTTAGGATTGTATTAGTTTATACTATTTGCAGTTGTATAAATAGCTGCTATTAAGGGTGTGTGGGCACCCGAAAATACGGGTACCTGAGCCTCGGGTCGGGTCGGTATCCCGAAAGTTTGTCGATACATAAATATATTCGGCTACCCGTCATTTTGGAATCCAATTATTAATTCGAGCCACGATTTTCGATTCGGGACCCGTTTTTCGATTCAGGACACGATTTTTAATTCAGAACTCTGCACTTAATTCAATATACAGGGTGTCCCAAATTCGACGCGGGAGCCGGAAGTGGGAGATTCCTAAGGGTGATTCTTAGACAGGGGATCTTTATGCAAATGCATATTTTGATAGAAAATAAATAATGTAATCGGACCTCGACAGAAATTTGTTTTGTCATTAGGGGATTCTAAAAATATATTTTTTTTTGTACATTTTTTGCATTTTGCTTTGCATATTTATGTTTAACAGCATATGCAAGCATAAATTCCATATGCATTTATTGTGCGTATATGAATTATCTCTCTTTCAAATTAATAAAGAAGAAATCATACTTTTGTAATTGAGTGATCTTGTAATTGAGCGTTAGTTATGGCAGTTTGTGACTGAAAAGTGACTTACACTAAATATATTTTTTAATAATATACATATATAATAATACATAATACTATATAACAATGCAATATAATATAGCGCAATGATATAATAGTATAAATAGTACATAATATAACAAAGTAACACAATTTATAACAGTAGGATTAAGTACTTTATCATATTTTTAAAAAATGCTAACAATAAGAAAACTTAAAGTGTTATTAAAGCAAATCAGGGTTTGAAATTTTGTTATTGACGAAGAAAATTACGAAAGCTTTTATTACCGAATTTGTAGTAAGAATTTGGAATTTGATAAAAAATTAATAAAGGAATAACATTGTGTCGGAACGGTGTTGGTATAAGTTTAAATACGCACCAATTATGTACATCGTGTGATATAGAACGGACATTCTCTTCATTTAAATTAATTTTGATAGACACATGTCATGGACTAACAACGTCAAATTTAGAATAAACGCTAAAAATTTATTGTAACACGAATTGTAACACGTATTGTTAACTAAGGTACTGGTCCCTATTAGTGAGCCTGAACCTATCAGTGTGCCCTTACATTTAAATAAGTTATAAAAAATAGAATCCCTTTAGAAATGAAAGAAAAACATTTTTTTTTCATTAAATTTAATACTTTGACTTTATTTAAAAAAATGTTTTTCTTTTATTTCTTAGAGATATTCTTCTTTACAATTTATTTAAGTGTAGAGGCACACTAATAGGTACTGGCTCATTAATAGGGACCATTACCCTATATGTATACATATATGTGTATAGAAAATATTGTATACCACAATATATTGTGTACAATAAATTATTACACTATATTATATACAGGGTGTAACACAAATGTTGCAGTTCCTTAAAGGGGGTGATTCCTGAGGTGATTTTAAACAACTTTTTCCTTAGCGAAAATGTTAGGTGAGGCTTTGTTAACGAGTTATTAACGAAAAACACCGACCAATCGGGAAGCGAGTACAGTGGATGAATATCAACGCGGGCTCTAGCTGTGAGTAGTATTGGCTCGCCATCGTCCGCGCCATCATTAATCCGCTGTACATGCTCCCCGATTGGTCGGTGTTTTTCGTTAATAACTCGTTAACCAAGCCCCACCTAACATTTTCGCTAAGGAAAAAGTTGTTCAAACTCACCTCAGGATTCACCTCTTTCAAGGAACTGCAACATTTTTGTTACACCCTGTATTAGCTAAAGCGTAAAATTTGAAAAATGACCAAAAGGACAGTATTTTGAAAAAGAAAGATGATATTCACTCGCAAAAAAATTACATTATAGTGCTTTAAAAAAAAAAAAAAAAAAAAAAATTGGAATATCGTATGTTATAACTTGAAAATCTTATGAATTTCAATCTGCGATTTTTCAGGACTTCGCAGTGCTTTCGACCAGCGAGGCATTTTTTTACAAGGATCGAGGTCCGAACTTACCAGCTTGTCAAATTTCTATTTTTTACGTGAACAGTCATACACTAAACTCTTTCAATCTGAGATTTTAATTTACTATCATTTTAACAACAAATCACATACAACCATATTCCAAACGCGACCTGATGAAAACTTCATACAAAGCTAATAGCGTTTAGATACATCCTCACAATCTCGACCTTATAACTATGCCTTAATCTCATTGTCAGATGAACTCACATAAAGTCTAAATTATGTATATACATATTGTTTAGTACCTTTAAGAAATCATTGATGCTTTACACTTTATATTCAATACATAATGAAATTTTATTGTCATAACCAAATTTACGAATAGCAGTATTTTTATATGTCCGAAAACGATAACGGCAAGTCACTAGTCAGTCAAAAATTACTCTAGCACGAAAACTTCAGTACGTGGAGGGTTAATAACATTTTATTTAAATCATTTCTTTGTATGAAAATGTCAACAATTGACATTTCGACATGCTGCTGTAGCAGAATGTAGAAGATTGTAGAAACACCATCTGATAGGTACAAAGGAAACAGAATTCCTTTATAGAAATCACCGTTCGATGTCGCGCTATCACATTTTCACGTTGCATTTTGTTTATCGATTATGTATTATATTTGTGCTAACATCCACTTCAAAATTACCTGTATTTGAAGATACCCTGGAAAAAGTTTCCCCCTTCATTGATTCTTTCTTCGATTGTTAATACCTGTCGATATTGACATAAATAAAAATCTTCCAAGGATAGAAAGAAAATACTGTTGATAAAGGATGAGATAAAAGCACTTTAAAAGCTATCAAGCCTCTTCGTTGTTATCACAATAAAAATAAGACTAATTTTACATTACAGTTCTCGGTTTAATTCGATAATGACACGTGTATAATACGAGGTGGACTGCAATCGAGAAAACTTAACGAGCCCCTTGAGATTAGAAGTGTTTTAAAGGAGGTCAGGGTGCAGGTCGTGGCGCGTGTAATCCTTTTAGTCACGTAAATGCAACCTGACACCTCGGCATCACGAACGAGGCAGAGCTTTAATTTCACCCGCTAAAAGGAACTTGGTTTCGATCGAGATTGCCCGAGGCCACCTCTAAAAAACGTTAGAAATTAATTAAACAATCTCGACAATAAAAAAAAAACACTTACTCTCCGTGTCCTCTCTTCCTTTCGAAGATTTCTAAGACGCGTTAATAACGCTGCTCGCATTGTCGCCGCGCCGCGTTCGAGCGTTAGTTTGAAAAATGCAAATTCAGCGACGTCGATTGCTGCGCGCTCGAAAAGGAAGGTTATTCGCATGCGAAATGAGAGGAAAGTAGGAAAGGGACGGAAGGATAAAGCCGATGAAAGGAAGGATTGAAAAAGGAATGAACAGAATGGAGAAGGGGACGCGAAACGACCAAGGAGTATTCGAGGGTTTGTAATTTGGGAAAAGGTACAGAAAAATGGCGAGAGCGAACGTTAACAGCGTCAGAAGTCTCTCCCATTTCTTAGAAAATAACGCGGGTACAATTCCGTTGAAGCTAATCGCTTATTGCGGACGATTCTCCTGCGGAACCAATTACCTTTCAAGAAACGACGAAGCGAAGGAATACGTCCGGTGCTGGGAGTAAAATACTGATTTACTACCACCTATCGAATTACTGTCGCCTTGAGCTGTTTTACTCAATATCAGGAACCGTAATTTAGGTACGAATATGAGATTGAGCAGTAATATGAGACAGCAATTCATTTATCTCTATTGCAGGAATATTTTTTATTGATCAGAAGAATAAAAACAAAGACTTTTTCATCAGTAAAAGGAAAAACAAGACAATAACGAAGATACTATAATTATAATATTTGAGCTACTGATATAATGAAATATTAATATGTTTTGAATAATACAAATTTTAATTAATTAACGTAATGAATAAATAAATTAATTAATGAAATCATACAAAGCAATAGAAATTTTTACATTTACAGCGAATCTTCAATGAATCATATTAAATAATAAAAAATAAAAAATGAGAATGTATGCTTTTGGTTAATAAAATCAGAAACTGCACTGAAAGAAATTTTACTACATTTTCTACTAAAACGGCAGGATTGGTGAAAGTGGTTTTTACTACACCAGTGTAAGGTAAATGTCCCAGTGGTTGGACTTTTAAGACAACGTTCCTGTTATTAAAATTTTCTACAGTTTAAAACAATGTAAATTAATATGAATGTTTGTTCAATCGCTAGATTAAGTTTTCTTCTTTCAGAAACTTGGTTATAGAATATTGTTTATATAAAAGAAAAATGTAAAAATCTATGTTTATAAAAGCGTTCATTTGTCCCAGTTATTGGGCAGTATTTACGGTATGTCCCAGTGATTAAATTTAGCTGTCCCAGTGCTTAGACAGCAGATTAAATTTCAGAAAAATCATTGATATAAACATAGTTAACAATTCTTATGTTGTACAACTTTAAAAAGTTTGACAATATATACAAAAATAATACAATTTTTAAATAAAAGCTTAGTAAATAACCGAATAACCTAAAATATTTAAGCGCGCTTACGTATGCACGCACACATTCGCAATTGTAACAGTAAAAAGGGCAATTTTTGTTTAATTTGAGTTCATTAATTATTTCATTTAATAGATATTAAAATATATATTTATAATAAATGAAAATTACAATGTATTAGAAGTTTCTTCAATTATTTTATTCTTTTTGTCCTTCGATGTTGATATATTTAAAAATTTTCTGTTTACTGGCAGTTCTTAACGACATGCCTTTTTTAACCTTTGACATGATTTATTAAAACCAAATTTTTTTATTATGAATATAGGTTATATTATCAACAAATATAGATTTCTTTTAAAAAATCTAAAATTGACAAATAAAGTCGACGAATTGAGGATAATAATTGACGAATAAAGTATCTAAAAACAATTAAGCACTGGGCCAAGCCGATACATGTTTGCTCTAGTCACTGGACAGATTGTCCAATAACTAGGCTAGCGGCGATTTCATGTACTAGTGTATAGACACGTTAGTTTTTAAATGAAACAAAACAAAAATGACTTAAAAATATATGGTTATCAATTAAACAGACTTTAATAAGTCTAAAAAACCTTTACTTGATGTAGAAGCATAACCAAAGTATTAGTTGTGAACTTAACAAAGACGCTTTGAGTCTTAGTCGAACGGTTAGTAGGCTCTTCATAATGCATTAAATTCATGATTGCTAGGTAATAATATTTCTTTTTCAAATATGTATCATGTGTTTCTGATCAGTTGCAATGATTTTTAGTATAAGAAATAACTCAGGATAATAATTTTATTTCCTCAACTTCGTCAACATTGTTTTTACTTTAATATTAATAAAAATTCATGACAGTGTCCAATTACTAGGACATGTCCAACCACTGGGACATTTACCTTAGTGATATTTAGTTCTGAAGACTTGGTAAAAACTACAACCTTGTGTGCTGGATTTTTACTACACGAATGTAGCAAAATTGGAACTTTCGCTCAAACTAAAAAGAGTTTTTCTTTATGGAAATACTGACTTGGCTCTTCATTATCTCATGTCAGTAGATCTATGCTGACGGACCCGCGCTTGAGCTGTGGAACATTATTTCGGAACTCGTCCTATATATGAACAAGGTTAGGATCAAGCATTAGCGAGAAAGACGATTATTACGAAAACACTCTAGCGGAAGCCCTATGAAACTAGGCCTATGCTCAGTAACTGCTAACGGCCCGTAACAAATAACTATGTCAGAAAATAAGTTTTTCCAATATTAACTATCCAATTGTTTGGACGTTTATGCGATATTCATTGAAAGGCATTGAAAAGACAATGCTAAAATCCAAGCAAATCGAGGTTATGTTACGAGACGCCACTTCTTTCCGAAGCGTAGATGTCGCTGTGTATCACAGTCTTCCGTAAATTTTACTACACTGGTCTATTAAATTTTGAAACACATGTGCTAATTTTTCCTTTTAATGTGGTAGAAAGGAACGCATTTTACTATATCCTGCTTCTTTACTACGCAAAGTAGTAATTTTTTCTCCATTATTTTTCTCAATGTGTGAAATAACATCAAAATCTTTAAGGCGACAAAATTGTGTCTTTCACACTAAATGTTCCCATCAGCCTTGGTATCAGAAAACTCGTTGCATCGATTGTACCTTAGTCGAACCCTGAGCTGGGATGAAAGACACCCGGAAAGCAGAAGGCGAGGAAAAGGCTCGCGAAGTAGAGTTAGGGATTCGTGGGCGTACTGAGAAACGAAACGGCGATCCCTGCGAAGAGGAGGAAAGCGTGCCAAAGAGGGGGAGGTGAAAACTAAAATTGAATCCGGTGGCTTGGCAGGAGAGGTAAACAATGGCGATTCGTAATTAAAACGGACGAAGAAACACAGTGCGGTGAGGGAGAATAAAAGCGGTAGGGTAAATAGAAAGCTGGTATTTCGGGCTATAATTAAGCAACGGCCTTATGAAAGCGCGCGAAAAAGGGGAATGTAAATGTATTTAATAATACGAAACGCTCGGGAACGGCAAAGCATTCGAGACTCTCCCTCGGCGAGGCGAGACTTGAACGAAGCACTGGAAGACGTTCGCAACAAGAATCGAAAGTTGCCCACGGATCGAAGACGAATGGCCAGGGGAGGGCCGAGGGCGGGCCAAAGGGAAGAACGCGCCCTTCGATCTGTCTTTGGGAATTGCGAAGATCTCGAATTTCGCCGAGGCAGGGAAGTTCTCGAAGCACCCGTCAACTATCGCCGAAGTCGAGGGAAGTTTGCCAAGGGACTGGTACATCAGACAGGGTTTGATTGGGGACAGCTGTAACGGGAAAGGCGCCGAGAGATTGACAGCGTCGAGAGGAACTCGCGAAGAATGTAGATGCGATTATTCTTGCAGAAACTAGGAACGCGGGTTCGTCTAGTTAGTTCGATGTCGACGGGAGAGCGCGACTACAGGATTCTTGAAAGGGGTCAAAGACGCGGAAGAGACTCGGCAAGGGAAATATTAAAAGGAAATAGTGAAATCACGGAAGACGCGGAGGACGTCTATTATCGACGAACACAAAAGCGACTTTGAAGCCTCGAAGGCCAATCTTAGCGAGACGAATCAATCCTCTCTTCGGGACATCCAAAGATGCGATCCCGATATTTAATTACAGTATACCACCGCCGAAGGAAAACGAAACAACGAACCAATATCTTCCGCAGGGAATTATTTAATACCCCCAGGATGGTTTACGAGGAAAGCGTTTACAGCCGCAATTGGAAAATTACGGCAGCGCAGTTTCGCCGAGAGCTGAAAATAGTGGTCGTTCCCTTGACAAGAGCAGTGCGGTCCAAGTTTAACGAAGGCCCTCGGAGGAGCAGCACCTTCCTCCTATGGTCAAGTCGAACGACGGAAGGACCAAGAGTAATCTCGAAAGCGGGCTCGAGCACATATCGTGAAACGCTCATCCGGTTCTTCTCTGCCCGATATCTATCCGCCATCGGAAAAGCCTTTCTACCATTTAAAATACGAGCTACGTTCCATGTCTTTAAAGTGCCATCGATACTTTGGTCATACTCGATCCCTTTTAGTTAAGGTAAAAGTACCTATTATGAAACACCGTTTCAAGTGTGACCCCTTGATGGAACAGTATTAGAAATAATAACGTAAAAACCGTAAAACTACCTGAATAAACATAAAGATTCTAAATATTCATATTTATAAACATTGTTCTTTGCAAATTCATAATAATAAGTAAAGCGAAGCCCCCTCAGTCATCCACGTGATCGAATAATTACTGATTATTACATATCAGTGTAGTATGTCTAAACTAACAATAAGCAAAAAGACCATAACAGAGGACGCATAATATAGCTCGCCGTTTTCGTTGCTTCATCGAGCCACTCTTCAATTTCACTGTAATCATTGACGACGTACAAAAAGCTGTCGATTCCATTATTCCATTACCTCCACGAACATGTTCCTTACACATACTATTGCTCGATGAAGCGACGAAAACGGCGAGCTTATAGCGAGAGAATAATGTACGCGGAAAATGAGTTCTTGGTGGTATTGAGTATAGTGATCGAACAGTACGTAAGTTTTCAATATTAACACGTTTATTCATTTAAATTCAATAGAAATCTGACACCTCTATTAAGAAACGTTCCATAATAGGTACTTTTACCTTACTACTCAGCGTTTCTTCGTAAAAGAACAAGAGTTATCAACTTATTCATGTATTTAATAGTAACAAGCCCTGCAGCACTTTGTTAAAGTTTCTCTGACAAGCACTCGCTTTTGCAGAACATTTTCCTTGACTATAATTTTTTGCTGAAACAGCTTGAAATGGAACTGAAAGTATTAATTAAGAGTTGATTTTTACATACAAAATTTTACGGAAATATAAAATGTATGTAATGTTAAATTAGAATGATTTAACAGAATTATAATATAGAAGGATAGTGAAGCATATTTTACAATTATGAAGTTTGATAGAAAATATGTAAATAACAGTTTTCAAATTACAAAATAACACTTCAAATTATTGACAGATGTTACAATATATAATTTTCCAGAAGCATAACTCGAGTTACAACATTTAAAAAATAGGACATACAGTTATTTAAGCTTCAGCTCCTTATTTCAGCTTGCAACCATTTTGGTCTGCATAAAAATCTACTGTCTATTTATAATATATAGAATGTTGGATAAGAGACGACAGAAAGAGGATGGCAGACTAGGGCCAAATTTATAGCCCTTTAGGCACCTAAACCTTTAACAGGACAGTATTCTATAGATCTCAAGGAGTTCTGAAAGTACAATTATTTATGGCAACTGTGATAAGAAAGTTGTGAAAAACGTAGATGAAATTGGCGGTGTACCGAAAGACAAATTGGAACGCGCTGACTTCAAATAGATGTAACTTCGAAATGGATGCATAAAATGCTAAAATTCAAACGCTATTTTGTAAAGGAAAGTCGACATTTATATAGTATGTAAAAGCACATTGCTTAAATTATTAAATAATAACAATAGAACGCGAAAAATTGAGTTAAAGTATTAGGATGCGAATATTGCATGAAATATATTTCTGATTCTACTGTAACTTGCTTGTAAAACCAGATGAAGTGCATTGAACTCGAGGAATGATTGTTTTTTAATGAAATTGTTTTTAAGTTGTGTTTATAATAAACACTTGAAGCCGCACATTATACACTATACGTATATTTGTGGTTAAACACAATTTCATTAAAAAACAATAATTCCTCGAGTTCAATACACATCATCTAGTTTTACAAGCAAGTTACAGTAGAATCAGAAATATATTTCATGCAATATTCGCATCTTAATACTTTAACTCAATTTTTCGCGTTTTATTGTTATTATTTAATAATTTAAGCAATGTGCTTTTACATACTACATAAATATCGACTTTCCTTTACAAAATAGCGTTTGAATTTTTGCATTTCATGCATCCATTTCGAAGTTATAATTTTATATTTGTCTTTCGGTGCACCGCCAACTTCATCTACGTTTTTCACAACTTTCCCATCCACAATAGAAGTATGCGTTCCCATCTCATTCGTCATAAATAATTGTACTTTCAGATCTCCTTGAGATCTACAGAATGATGTTCTGCCAAAGGTTTAGGTGCCCAAAGGGTTATAAATTGGTCCTTTTCTGCCATCCTCCTTTGGTAAGGAACTATTCTCTTATATCTATCGCAGCCAATCAGCTCGATTAAAAGAGAGATAGATGGAATAAAAGTTTTATCAATCTCCCGTAATACAAATCTTTACATAAATTTGAAACTCGAAAACCTAGACTTTGTACCGTAAACTAGGAAGCCTCAGAGAGTTCGGACCTTAAGCTAGTGAACTGCCATATAATCATGATAAAAAAGTGTACAAAATTTTGATTCTATCGCTCGCGAGGTCAATCCGCTTCCGGCGGAGGATCGTCGTTGACTGAGGAATTCATCGATCTCCAAGAGTATTTATACGCCAGAGATTAACGGTTGATCCAATAGCAAAATTAAATAACTCGCGAAATTTTGATATTTTCGGCAATATAAAGATAGTAGCCACATAGTATTAACATATTAACTTCGCATTACTGTTAATAACAATTTCGCGAGTCGTCTTGTGTCAATTTATTACAACTGTCTTGATTGAATAATGAAATATGATGAAAATTGAAGAAGTTTTACTTTCGAATAAATTCTCTCTCAAAACGAATTCCATTTTACTCCTAATTAATAAGCAACACTTGTAGTCTTTCGATATTTATTGAAATTTAACTGTAGAAGGTATTCATCTTCCAACCACCTTATTTTACTATAAATCGATTGCGACTGTAATTATACATACAGGGTGTTCGATTACAGGTGGTACTAAATTTAAGGGGCGATTCTAAACGTTGAAATAAAACGAAAATCAAGAATAACGTTTAAAAATTTGGGTAAAAACCGCCTAAAACACGGCAATCCACACAGCATTATGACCCACACACGTTAAACGTCGCGTCACAATAACAAAACCCTACCTAACATTTTCGTTAAGGAAAAAGTTGTTTAAAATCATCTCAGGAATCATCCCTTTCAAGGACGTGCAACATTTTTGTTACACCCTGTATTTAATTAAAATTTCTACCATTTCAATAGCACTCGTATCTTATTCTATTCCAAACTGATAATGTCGCATCTAACACGAAAATGATAAAGGAGCTTGTATAGCCTCCGGTCTGTGGAATAGAAATTTACATTTCATGATAGGTCTATGTTATACCGTCTGGACTTATACTACTGTTAGCCGCTAGCCAAGTCAGACACACTCCACTACCACTGTCGTAATCACTTAAAGGAACTCTCTTACTTCGTAGTCGAACTGGGAACGCACGATGATACTACTATGGTTTTCTCCAAAATTCTATAGAAAGTGCATTTGTATCGGAGAGTTTAATTGTGTAAGTAAAATTATCTATTCGCTAATATCGGCGAGGTATTAGTATGCCATCAGTTTGAATACGAGGTAAGTGGGTCTCTTTAAATGACTTCGACACCATTAGCGTCGTGCTCTTCGTTAAGTATCTCGCGTTAGATCGTTTTTATACAATTTTGCGATAATTAATAATATGGTAACGAAGTCTCAAACGTCACTTTGTCATTCTTCTTTTCGTTTTTATTTTTATTTTTTAATTTAATACTCTTTAACTGGCAGAAAAATCATCGATTTTTTCCTTCATAATTTAACTCTTCAGTTAATCATTAATCATCTTTCTTACATAATTTCATCACTTTGAAAATTGTTGAGAGAATACTTGAAAGTTTATATTGTTTCAATTATTTTTACCTTTCTGACAAATGTTTTCGTTTAAAATTCAATGTAAAAATTTGTGTGTGTGTGTGTGTGTGTGTGTGTGTGCGAGAGAGACAGAGGTAGAAGAAAAGACGATTAGTTACTATTGATGAAACGGAGTCACGATATTTTTAGTGCTAGAGGCGCAGTGGCTATAAAATTTATACAGGTAAACTGCAGGTTGCAGAAATCAAGCTTCGCTGAATTCGTCGTCTGAATGTGGAAAAAATAAATGGAGTTATAGAAGTTTTACATTTGATACCCACAGAGATTTTTATAGCATAATAAAACTAAATCATTAATATTAAACAATTAATATATGTATAGTATCTTCAATTAGCGAGAAGAAAACAAACTGAAAATTCACGAAACAATCTTGTTAGAAAAATTGAGGTTTAATATTTCACTCCACAAACAAAGAAATAATGATCCAATATCGTTCATAAAATGAAGTGTATGTAACCTCATTCATTACAAGGAAAACATACTATAAAATGGAAAATCACGAATAAGTAACCGCGTTTGCTTTCGCCTTGCTCCACACATATAATCAAATTATAAACATATGTTTTGACATAATATTTCAGCGAATTTTACTGTAGGTATGAAGTCAATATGATAATTTGGGAGTCCGTGAGAGTTAATATTTATAATACAGAAACGAAATAAATGAATTCGATGAAACTCATCGACATTTTCCCATACATTTTGTCCAATAAAAACGTAATTTTCAGAAATCCGGCTGCATCCACGGCGAGGATCTGCCTTATTTTTTTGGGTCACCTATCGTAGGCGGCTTATCCTACTGGATGAAGAATTACACCAAAGCGGAGGTCGCCCTTTCGGAGAGCGTGATATTCTACTTAACGAACTTTGCGCGCACCGGGTGAGTTACCAAACGAGAATCTCGCGTTACGAGATGAGCGAAGTGACCGGGATCGATAACGAACGAAACATTGTTGTTCGTTGACAGAAACCCAAACGAAGGGGCGCTGGATTTAACGCCGCAGCGATCGGACAGGACGAAGTCGAAGAACATCGAATGGATCGCCTACGAGGCTGTGCACAAGAAATACTTGAGCATAGGTGAGTGGCCGGGGAAAAAGATACAAACTTGGAATTGGTTTCTGGCAAACTTTCAATTACGAGCACCGAATTTCTGGAAACTGCGATCGAGCAGCATCTGCTCTCGTTAAATTCGTCCCGTGATGGTCAGGTAATAGGAAGTAAAAGTAGGCAAAGTATAAGAACGAGTCCTCCACGATGCCCTTCTAAGCGATCGAACGTTCGCAATTACTGGTAAATTGCGAAAGAGTCGATAGACACACGTTCAGCTGAGCTTTCAAGCTGAAGCTTGGGGATTTGAACTTTTACATTCGCGGAGATAAAGCGTAGTATTTCCTTTGCCATTTCGCGAAATTATTCACCGTTTTTCCTATTTTCGTTCTCGTCGAAACACAATCAAACTGTCGACGCCATAAGCTATTCTTACTAGCAGATTACTCCAATTTAGTCCTAGTTTTGGTGCAGTTGAAGTGTAAATTATGTACGTACTTACAGTCAAATTGGTTTGAATTTTCCTGATGTAGAATTTATTTTTTTGAGAAAAATTATTAAATTATTATTAAACGCTTCGCAAACCATGGACGAGTTATCTCGCGACAAAGTATCGTTCGTACAATGCCACAGACGAGTTATCCCGCGACATAAAGCCGCGTCCCCACCAGTGCTAAACGGCAAATCTATGCCGCTCGGCACTGCAGCACAATTTTACCGATGGGCAAGTCAGTGCCGACCTTAGACCATATTTTATATCTGTAGACACAGCTTAGAACATCTAGTTTGATGCAAAGATAAAATCATCTACATGACGTTCACGTGGGCAAAGAATATCTACTTTCAAAAAGTATCTATACAGTCTAATGGCGTCTAATCGTCTGATTGGTCTGATGCACTATTCGCCATCTTGAATTATCTTTTCTGGCGTCACTGTGGGCAAACTTTCTCGCTATCTTTGCATCATTCTCTCTCATGGGTTCCTAAACATGAGCCGTGTCTATAGGTATATACAGGGTGTTCGGCAACGTGCGTCAGAAATTTTAAGGGATGGTTCTACACGTCAAAATAAGATGAAAATCAAGAATGCAAAAATTGCTTTTCGGGCTTCGTTACGCAGTTATTAATTGTTGTAAATACGTGCAAAAACTGCCTGAGGCGGTACGGTTATTTCACTGTAGACGCGCGCTAGGCAGGTCAGCCAGATCTCTGTCAGTACCGTAGGGTCATTCGGGGTAAAAGGACGCACTTTTGCTGTTTTTGCTTCACTGAGCCGAAACTACCATGATATTAGGAACACTTTTTGGCGCTATTGGTAGCATATTTAATAGAGTCATAAAATGTAACGAGTATTTGACGATAGGCTAAACGGTTTTTTTTAAATTAAGCAGAAGAGTGACTTTGTCAGACTGCGTACCTTTACCCTGACATGCGGGGTTAAAATACGCATCGTGTGGGTAAAAGTTCGCACGTAGAGTAAAAGTATGCATTCAGGTGTACTAAAAGAAAATGAACAAATAATACACAGATGGAACATATTTTTATATTATTTTTAATAAATGAAGCTAAAGATGACAAAAACAATAGAAATTAGAAACTTCAAATTTAGGAAACTATCATAAAATTATAATTTTTCATAGATTTAACAAAACGAAATTATGCTCAAGCCTTTATCAGAGCAGATATGTTTTTACTCCAAATATTGTTAAGGGTTCAAAAACAAGTAGACAGTGACCTAAATACCAGTGCGTACTATTACCCCTGTCCTTTTACCCCATTTGGCCGGTAACCAAAACAATTCGTACTAGTTCGAATTCCAATAAAGTTAGGTTAAAATGGTATTCTGGAAAAAATCGTTCAAGAACTATATAAAATCAACAAAAACAACTTACCTCTAAAAATACATAAATAATACGTCCACAAACTTTTCCCTGGTACGAAAAAGATCGAAATAACACGACAATTTTAAAGTTTTATTTTTAATTCAGAAAACGCGACTTGCACCGCTCAACAGACGTTGACCCAAAATGACGGCCCACGCGCATTCAATCCTGACGAGCCAGTGTCCCCGTCCTCTCACCCCCCTCAGAGAAAACGGCACTGCGTACTTTTACCCACTGCGTCCTTTTACCCCGAATGACCCTATATCTAATTGTAAGAGTACCCACTTACCAAGTAAACCGAAATAATGTCATTCGACATCACACGATATCGCCGTTTAGACGCTATAAAGCACAATTATGAATGCGTAGCACAATTATGAATGTGTAGCATTACACACACAAAGTAAAGCACGTTCGTATACGATTAATTACTACAAGGTAAGTGGGTACTCTTACGATTAGATATACGGCACTGACAGCGGTCTGTCTGACCTGCCTAGCGCGTCCACAGTGGAATAACCGTACCGCTTCAGACCGTTTTCGCACGTATTTACAACAATTAATAACTACGTAACGAAGCCCAAAACGCAATTTTTTCATTTTTGATTTTCGTCTTAGTTTGACGTGTAGAACCATCCCTTAAAATTTCTGACACACGTTTCCGAACACCCTGTATATGGTCTAAAGTGCCGACAGGCACTGCTGTATAATTATGAATCAATGTGGACTTGTGAGTCGGCTTGAGCCTCATGGCTTCAGAAGCCGGACGGTGCCGAATGGCGTGCCGATCCAGTTCCCGATTCATGTCGGTAAAAATCAAAAGAAACCGTGCCGACACTAGCGACCGCGTACGATATGCAAGCCTAATTAATAGTTGTTGCTGGTCACATTTTTAGTTGGCAACTATAAACGAACGGAAAATGGAGAAAGTGTGGAGTAATGAAAAAATCTTGAAATTAATCGGAATGTATCGTAATGGGTATAACTTCCCACAATCTTCGTTTTTAATTGTTCTTTTTTTTCTTGCAATTATTATAAATCTTGCTGCAGCCATCATCACTTTACCGTCACTAAATACCTAGATGACTCGTCTGTAGCATTTTACAAACGATATTATGTCGCGAGGTAATTCGTCCATGATTGCGAAGCGATTAAATTTTTAGTTCGAATACGAACTGTCAAATTGTCGAATTGTTATTAAAGTTAATGAAGCATTTCGGAATGAAATCTATCTATTTGCCAATTATGAATTCATCCTCGATCCAATACTTCGCTATACCTTGTACGTGTTCCTCACCCCCTATAAGCTTGCGGTCGTCCCTAAACCTCGAGTCTTCAGCGAGCAAACACCGCGAACAATACCAAACAATTAGCGCTTTCTAACGCGCCGAATTACGTAGCTTCGAATTCCGGAAAATATGTATATTTGTCAGTTCAGAGGGGCAAGAAGAATTCAACGTATCAGCCGCACGTTTTTCCCTCGGGCTTTCTCGCAGCGTTTTGGAACGGAACGGGGAGTATTATAATTTAATCCTATTACGCTACAAAGTGAATATAATGAATCCAGTCCCTGGGAGCTCGCACGCACTACGTACGTGTAACTAAGAGGATCAGCGAAGATTTATTTGCATAATTCTCGTTCTCGAGGAGAAATGAGAATGGCAGCTCGTCAGGAACAACCGGGGGTCCCGTGGGAGTTCACTTTTGCACGGGAAGAGCTTCTCGGAGCTTCTCAAATTGCATCGCGACTTTGAAATGAAAAGCCGGCGGCGTCGCGTCACCTGCGCCCTTAACGCTTTGAATCCCGAGCCACGCAGCTGTTTACTTTTCCTCGCGAAGTCTGAGAAAAAAAAGTCGCGTTCGAAGAGCGGCAAACGACTCCAGGGTACATCGTTGGGAACACGCGATTCCTCGCGATCGCGAAAACACGGTACGCTCGATCTTAAAGAGAAACCGCGGATTCGTCAGAAGGATACGGATATCGAATAAACGAAGAAACGATGGAAGGGGGCGCGTAAAACACAATGGCGGTGGAATCTGTCGGGTGAAGAACCGAGGCCGCAGGGTGACGGCGCCGCGGCGCAGCCGCTAATGCAAGAAAGGGCCCCCGGGGGAAGAGAATCGTCAGCGGGAGCGGAATAACGTCAGTGCACGGAAGTTGGCTCGCACTCGGGGCGGCGTGTAGCTCAAACTATGCCGCGACGTGGCCGCAAGCAGAAAAGTCGACGCAAAGTCAGCCTAAGGGGTAACCGTGCTCTCTATCTCTGCCTGTCTGGGTGCTCTTTACCGTTCTGCGGTCTGCTCCGACTCGCTGCTAGTTTCAAACTTTGAGCCGCCACCAACTAACGAAGCCGGCTTCTGTATGGGATTACCGCGCGACAATAATTAATTACTCCCGCCGTCAATGCGAAAGGGCTCCCTCAGAAAGGCAACTTTTCGAGGTTGCCCCGTCAATGGGTCGCTCCTCCGCCTCTAGAACCGCGGGACTTCCCCCTCCTCCCTTTTCTGCCGCCGACGCTGCGCCGATCCCCATCTCAAGATCGTTCATTCGTCTTTTCAGATCTGAAATCAAAGCTGAAGAACCACTACAGAGCGCACCGGCTCTCCTTCTGGTTGAACCTCGTGCCGGACCTGCACAAGCCCGGCTCAGACGATGTTCCTAGGTCGCATCATCTCCTGGACACCGAACAGGTACGTCTGATCCTTTAGCGAAGTCCGCAGAAACGACAGAGCTCTTTTTTCCACCGCAGGTGCCGCCGAGGTTTATTCAGAGGATACCGACAACGACCGTGACGACGACGATGGAAGTCACCTTCGTGGAGAAGACGACGAACGCCTCGACGGCCGCGCCGAGCGAGCTGTCGTTCGAGGACGCGACCGCGCAGCCCGAGGACGGCTTCGCCGCTTATTCCACCGCCCTGAGCGTCACGATCGCCATCGGTTGCAGCCTCCTCATCCTCAACGTGCTGATATTCGCGGGTGTCTACTACCAGCGCGACAAGAACAGCCAACACCACTGCTCGAAGAAGCGGCAAGAGAACGGCCAAATGCCGAACAACATCTGCGGCGACCTGGAGACCAAGACCGCGGAGAGGCATCACATTCAGCACATCCCGCCGCCGGAGTTCGCAGACCTGCAGAACAACAGCTGCCACGTCCCGATGCCGCCGCCGCCGCCGAAGAACACCAAACCCGGGAAACCGGGTCAGAACCTGATCATCAATCCGAATCAGCTGCAGCAGGAGAGTATGCCGATGACCGGCACCGGGACCCTGAAGAAGGGCCACAATCACCAACAACAAGTCATGGACGAGCTACGAGTTTGACTCTACGAGTACTTTATAGGTGGGATCGGATTGTCGCGGACGATTGATCGCCTCGGCAAACGATGGGACAAGGTGTTTTTCGAATTTGCGAAGCTGAAGAGTTGAGTGCGAGTTCCAGTTTTTGTCGTGGGAGTTTTGAAGTGCGGGACGCGAGCGAGCCGAAGCTTTGCCGTGAACATTTTCGTCGAACCTCCGATGAATACCTTAGCGTTGTTCATTCTGTGCGATCCCTTCTGTTTCGAGCAATGCTTCCCAGCTCTCGACGCCTCAGCGATTTCGATGCCCTCCTTGGCACACTAGTCAATCGACTCTTGACAGTCTGGCATGAATAGGCGACTTTCAGCGAAGAAATGTCTGCTGAAATAATTTTCTAATTGCCATCCAAACATTTGATGTTGTCCCCTTGTGGGCTTATTCTCGTTGGGAAACACTGATTTGGAGGGAAGGTTTAAAGCTCTTATGCAAATTTTCAAGGAACTGATATTTTGGGTATAATGTCGCAGACAATTTTATAGTTTCTCGAGTTTGTTCGACGTGAAACCTACAACGATCTATTAGCAAATTTCTTAGCTTTCTAAATTATTATTTCACAGGTAAAACATCATCAACATAGTCAATTGAATGAATTTTTAATAATATTTAGCCGAACACGCTTCTCAAATAAATCACTATTACATTTTTTTTTTTTTATTCCTCAAACTGTGCAAAATTATGCTGCGAATGAATTTTGAACATTATCGTTTGTCCATTTTATCAAGCCAAAAACGAATGAGCTACTTGGAGACAATGTCAACTAAACCAATCAATAATTAAGTTCACGGCGTACATACTTATTAATTTTTTTGCGACAATTATCAAAGTGTGCTCAAAATTTTGTTGTATCTTCGCGCGATGACGTCGCGTTGAAAATGGTCCGTCGCTAAGACATCGAGACATTGTGTTCAATCGAGGAATAAACAAAAACAGCAACCTTGGCAATTTTCGATGATCTAAAGGAATCCTTGAAAATCTTCAAGAATGTGCCGTCGATTGAATATACAGCCTTCTGTCGATGAATAGTGAAAACGTTTGAAAGAATGTACGATTGACACGAACGCTACGGCGCAGTTTGAACTGTCACGCAAGAGTTACGAAAGGCCACTGCCTCCGAAGATGTTACCATTTTGTATTTGTCACGAAAAGAGACACAAACGAAAGATGCGACCAACTGCCGAATAACCCTGTAGTCTTCAATATATTAGTAGCAAAATGTATGTAGAATTTTCGATCACCGGAAAGAACATCAGACCTGTTTCGCGGAATATTCAATCGATTACCCAAGGAATTGTTCCTCTAGTTCTTTGAGATATTCGCGTTCCGATGAATTGTTTATTTTCCTCTACGAAGCTTAATCGTCTACTTTACTTCGATGGAACAAAAACAGAATTTATATAAAAAAACTGGATAGTCCGGGACAAAAATAAGATCTTTTTGAAAAAAAAGAAATCTGTACTTTCGATTCTTTTCTCTTCCACAAAAGCGATATCTTTTAGTTACACGCAACGCTTGTTTATGTGCGATTTTTTGCAAGTCCTAGTCAATGTTCAATGAAAAACGAACAGACCCTTGGATCGTTCCGATGCGCTCGATTTCTCGTTAATTTGACCCACAGAGAACAAGTCTGCCCAAAACTTCAAGATGCTGGGAATCACGTCGATCGTCGAAATGCTCAATAAAAGTAAAAAAAAAACAGCGAAACGATTCAATTTTTTTACCTGCCAGGTGGGAGGACGATAGGAGAGACAGGAGAGTAGCGTGCGATCGACAGTTTATCACGTAACGTAAACAGCATACTGCCATACGATTGAGAAGAACACTCAACTTATCGGATGAGTCAATACGGAAGTGGCTTCGACAGCGATCGATCATTCGCGAGGAATCGCGATCGCGAATCGCGCGCGACAGTGGAAGTGAGGAAGCCGAGCGAATGAATAACCGAACGAACGCGTTGTTTTTAGTAAGATTTTTTAGACCGAGACGAGGTGAAGCACGGACTCTGACGAAGAGCGGGTTTAGACTGTAAATAATAAATAGTTAAGTTTAACGGTTTGCCGAGACGATGACATTGTATCGAGGGAAAGGTACGAGCAAATGTGAAAGAAGGTATCCGGTTGTAACTGTGCGTCGAGGAAAGAAATGGTGTGAAAGCGTATAAGCACTGGAGGTAATTTTAAATTTGTATATAATTGACATTACAATAAACCATGTAAACAATTACTATTACCTGCTTCCTGGCATTACAACAGCTTTCTTTAAAAAAAATCCTTATTTTCAGATTTTCCGGCTGTCAATTAGGTATACAAATTAATTCGATGTTCTAAAAAAAGAAATAGTTTATCTTTATTTAATGTTTAAATTTTTTTCCAACCGTTTGCGATATTCAAATGTTGACCTTTTGCTGTTTGAAAACGCTGATTATTCAATCTGTCCTGGATAAAGATGCAATGACGTATAAAACCTGCAAAGAGAGACATCAAAGCTTTCAAAATTTCAAGAAAATTGTAACCAACCAAAAAAAGGTGAAAGATGAAGAACTGCAAACTTTTTTTGAAACTTCATTCTGTATCCTTTTAAAATAATAGTGAACTTCAAAAAAAGGGCACCAAATTAATCGTAAAATTTGTAAATTTTAATATATGCATATAGAATGCAATTAAAAACATTTGGTAAATGTTCAGTTTAGGGTACACCTCACCGATTTTGATGAAACTCAACTATGTTATAAAACTCGAAATTCTGAACAACTTTTTCCTATACATATAACCACCGCTCGGCTTTCGTTTTCGAGTTATACACAAAAACAGTTTTGTTAATTATTCGAAATAGAAACGACCACACCGATTTTGATGACCATGAAATATGTTGTCAAGGTCATCATTCTGAACAACTTTTCTCAATACATGTTACCGCCGCTCGGCTTTAGTTTCCAAGATGTTCGCAAAAAAAGTGATCGGAACTAGGTCTGGGGTAGATTCCTTTTTTTGCGAGTATCTAGGAAATTACAGCCGACCGCCCAGTACATGTGTAGGAAAAAGTTGTTTAGGATGATGATCTTGACAACATATTTCAAGGTCATCAAAATCGGTGAGGTCATCTCAATTCCGAATAATTAACAAAACTGTTTTTATATATAACTCGAAAACCGAGGCCGACCGATGGTTACATGTATAAGAAAAAGTTGTTCAGAATGATCAAACAAAGTGATTAAAAAAAGTCCCATCAAAATCGGTGAGGAAATAGCGTTTTTACAATTTTAACTACAATGTAGTACTAGCGGTGGTTTTTCGCGAACATCACGGAAACCAAAGCAGAGCGGCGGTTATATGTATAGGAAAAAGTTGTTCAGAATTTCGAGTTTTATAATATATCTAAATTTCATCAAAATCGGTGAGGCGTACCCTAAAGTGAACATTTACCGAACATTTTCAAAGTAAAATATTTTGTTAAAAAATATTTGTTCAGGTTTGTTAATTATCACATTTTATATCGGTGGAAGTTTGAAACGTATTGTACAGTTAAAAATATTTTCAATTAAATCCTGGTATTAAAGCGATGAAAACAGTTCTTTTGCGTCCACCCTATAGTAATCTCCCTCTTGCGTTCTGAAAATGTAGGTAAGGTGAATTATTTAATTTCGTAATCTGTTCATGAACACAAAAGTTTATTTGTTCGTTCACTTGAAGCTCCGTTAGTTCAATCATGTAAATGCGCCATACAGATATGACAAGTTTGTAAAAATCTTCCGAGCCCGTTTTGCAGTGAAATACAGTTTAAACACAGTACAAGAAAATTGTCTTCGTTTTCAGTCTCTGCAACGGGAGACGATCTTTACGGAGACGCGTTTTGTAATCTATGATTCATGAATCAATCGCCTTGCTACATCTTGCATTCTGCTATACATAAATAATACAAAGATCGCGCAATATCGCAAAAGCATGAATGAGTTGGTAAGTCTGTAAAATATTCAAATCATTCTTTACCGAGAATATTTCCCACTTCACTGAGTACCTCGTTCGATCGAGTTGAATTTTTTGTTGGTCGTTCGACGCTAGCAATTTCTAATTGCACCTTTCGAAGCTTTAATTTCACATCCGATACGATGGAATCTCACCAAGTCGAGTTGGTTTTAATATACTCACCGTTCCTTTATCTCGGACGTTATCGGCAGTATTTTCCATCGTTCTTTAGAACTTCTTTATAATATTTTTTCAACTTACCCAATTAATGAGTTTACTCGACTTACCCACGCATTCGCTATGAAAAACCGATCTCCGGCGGAACTAAAAATTGCTCACGGATCCAAGGCTCATTATACTCTTGTTCCAATTGAAACTACGTAAAAATGAAAAGAGGTTGTTCCCGTTCACCCCGAACGTTTTCACGAAGTTTCTCGCTGGCCCCATTTCGGAACTTTGACAGTGAATTCTACCAATTTTTAATGGAACAAGCAAACTCGATAGTCCTCTCCACGGCGAAACTTTCGACCGTGGAGGAATTCAGCTTGCCCTTCGATTCTGTAAATTCAATTGTTCCGAGGCTACAAACCACCCCTGGATCCGTCTCTGCAACCTATGATCTATGGAATCCGGATCGACGAACGTCGAAGGACATAGCAGTGTTCGAGGTGGTATGCTTTCACCTTTTTCCATTTACACTAACGACACAATTAAGTCGAATGCATCGGTATCACGGTTGAATCGTGGGCAACTGCAATAGATCGCATTTCGATGCAGTATTATGCATATAACTCTATTAAGATACATAATAATGCTTCAAGACTTCCCTCAGACAAAATTAAACTGTTTTTCATAATTAGCCTAAAGAATGATATCATAAATATAAACTTGCATGATTTATTTTTTTTAAATTTACAAGAAATTTCTTTAGACAAAAACTGCTTTTATTTAAGCTTAATTAATCAGGTGTTAAGAAAAATCTCTCTTGCCTCTAACTTTTCAAATTTTTTACAACCCAATTTCTATCAAACATATTTATGAATATTTTAATTGATATAGAAATGACTTTATTCATGTTCGAAAAATTTATTTTTAATCTGAAATAATTTTTTATGAAAGCAAAATAAAATTTTCAAACTCCGTAGCAAGATTTACGAGACAAATTATATTATATCAAAGAACTGTATCTAGAATTAACAAGTTAGAATAATAAAATCAAACATGAGAGAAATGATCGAAACTGTATCGTTAATATAAAGGGTCTTTCTGCCTCTTTGCACTTTCTGTCGTCCTATCGAAGTGATCGAGCCCAGGCAGTTACATCGAAAGAAGGCGTGTTACAATTACAACATAAAAATTTGTTGTTTTCACCTCGAAGCGAGTAAACGCGAAACCAGGAACGACGATTTCTTTTTCGTCAACTAATAATAAAAAACGAATAAAACTGTGAACAGAAGAATAGCAACACGCGTGTTTAAATACCTATGCGATACAATCGATGTATGCGTTTCGCTATAACCACGTAGTTCAAAGGTAAACGATAGCTCCATGCCTATTACTTCTTAATACTTCGTTACTTCGTTATAGTGAACGAGAAATAATAGCAAAGATCAATGTATACCTTGCTATCTACTGTTTTCACTTCTCCAACAAATTCGATAGGCAGGTATATGTATTAATATAAGTGTGAGTCTTAAATGCACTTTGGTTTCCGGTCTAGTCGGAACAGTCGCATTTCCGCGAAACGAGAGAGTGACGACTGGAGGCTTGGCTCTTTGCGAATTCGGTTGCCTTTTCGTACACATTCCTGGAAAGACAGAATCCAAGAGTTTTATTTTCAATTATATTTCTGCAAGATCTCGTTTGATGACGTTAAACAAAAGCGTACATTAGTTGTTATTTTATATAATGTATCGAAAACTTAAAGCTTCGGTATTTGACCCTTCGAATCTTGAGTTTCTCGCGGAGCGAACATAAATCGTAAAAACAAGAAACTGGAGGAACAGAAAGTATCACAAATTTCAACTTTTTTCCTCTTTCTGAGAATCTAAAACCTAGATTCTAGATAGACAAATTTACTACGAAGTATTGACGTAAAAACGAGAAATTTTGACAAAATTTAATTCACTGAAATATTCAAGTATAGATTCAAAATTCGAAGGATAAATCTTACAATTAATGAATATCGCAATCTACTGCTACGTTAACTTTGACAATTTAATTGCAAAGAGACGATACAGCAAATACCTCTACATAACTAAGAAACATCGGCTACAATAACTTTGCCACATAACGCGGTTGTCTTGCAAATTGCATTCGCAACGATTCCCTCCGAAATGCTACAAATCATCGTCGCTATCATACCATTAAATCACTATCAACCCTTTCGCCACTGACGGGTACGTTGCGCTAACACAATTTTGGAATCAACATAGGTGCACGTTCACCCATTACGTTACACGTCGTTACGAAAGTTTTGCGATGCGGGAAACTGAAAGCTGACCCGCGTAAATTGAATGCACCGCGATGCAGCCTCACCCTTTGTGAGCAAACTACCGAGATGCGCTCAGAAGTTTGTACTCTGAACGACGCCGGCTAACTTGTTCTCTCTTTTCATCGCGCTGCTGGGTACGCCGATTTGTCGATATCCTCGCGTCAGCCGATGTTGCGGAGACATAATTAATTCAAGTCGAGCGCAAAATTTTCGACGCGCCGAAAGTAGCTATTTGTTTAAAAAATATTAACACAGAATTCGAATCCACTTACGATGCACTTGATCCCGTCACTAGCGAGTTGTCGTTATTCCGTATCTCAAAACTTTCGCAGCGTTGCTTTGTGTATCCTAATTATTGCTATCGATTCGTTAGCGGAAAGCTGCTTCATTGCTCCGTTCCACAGTTTACTAATAATTGTAAAAAAAAACCTTCGATCCTCGACGGAGTCCGCGTGAAATCATCCGTGAAACGCGAAGTGCAGCGAAAGGGTGAAATCGCAACGGAATAAACGAAATGTCCCGCTGCGCTCCGGAAAGCAAACACCGTGGATCGCTGAATGATGAACGCGTCGATCGTTCCGACTAGATCGGCGTACTTGAAATTGGTTTGGTTCGCCAACGCGGAGGAGACAGTCTCTGCAGCCGCGGAAACTGATCCGAGCTGCGCCCGAAGCGTGTTACCCGGTCCGTGGGAAACGGACGAGTCTTCTTAGGCGAGTGATTCCTTAGAGTAGGCGAGACTAACATTAGCGTGATTACTCCCGGGTATGGAAAAAAAAAAAAAAAGAATCATAGAAGATCTATCCTACATTGAACTACGCGCGCGTTCTCGTTCGAGGAGCATCTCCTCCGCTCGCGAGGCCGAAGCAACGAAAAAATATACGCTCAAAACTCGTAATACACAGTTCTCGAGGCTGCGAGCTGCGAATAGCGCGCGAGGGCTCCGCAGACCGAGCGGCGCGAGTTCGCGCGAGTTCACCGGCGAGCTCTGAACGAAAAATCGTGGTCGTCCACGCGTCGAAGGGCCTGCATGACGCTTTCGCGCGCTGCGATAGATTACGGGTGCAAATCGACGCTACACGACACGCTATACGCAAGGGCTGCGCTAGAGAAACAGTTTTAACGTTCAGAAAAACGGTGCTAGGGCATGTAGAGTTCACGTTAAGCACAGCGGATTAATGAATTGCATCGTACGACTTCTCCTCAGTCCCTCACTGTTCGTCACGTGTTTTTTTTTTCTTTTTCTTTTTGTATAATCCCCTTGAAAAAAAGCCTTATCACATCAATGTACAACAACGACACTAGGGAAAGCCGCGCTTGGTCGTCGCCGCGGGGGCCAAGCGGAACTTCCTCGTCCTCGCGCATCCCCATCGGACGCGTCTAATTGTTTCGCTAACATCTAATCAGCAAGTGCAAAATTGGCCCGCTTCTCTCGTGGCACTCTCGATCGTACGCGGCTCCTCGGCAGCGCTAGAGGTTTCCCTTATCATTCGTTCGAGTAATGAAATACTGGCGTTACAGAAGCGTTCAGTCTCCTCGATGAAACGCGACTCACTCGTCGTTCGACGCTGTCGACGTTGGCATCGCACGAGACACAGCCGCGTGTTTCGTTATCGTTCGCGACGCTCGATCACGCTACTCACACGCCGCCAGTTTTCGCCATTCCACTCGGACTACTCTCGGACATCTCGCGATCTACAGCGCATCGTCGCTACTCGCAAGAGTTTCCAGTTTCTACGGACTACTCAGGCGCAACAGGTTCTAGTCACCGACTATTTACAACTTTTAACGTCTACTCACGAAAGGCCTCCAGCTAGCGAATCCTACTTAATCGCTACTCGAATTGTATCGGTGCTACTCACGTAAACAGCTCGGGAGACGCACAGTGGTGAAAAAACCGAAAAACGTGGCAATAAGTCCAAAAATAAAGTTTTAGCTACAATTCCGATGTTTATCGAAATTTATTTATTAGTTAACAGCTTAATTATTGGAAAATCAATTGCTTACGTTGTTGTTTCTTCCTCGGTATCAATAATCACCAATGTTCCATAGAAAAATTAAGTTAATTGTTTCTGAAATTTTTTTTTTTTTAACATAAGTAAAAAAGATTTGTATAGTGTATTATGTAATTAATTAATAATAAGATGAAAAAAGTGCATACATTTAATCAGAAATATTTGGCTCTTTAAAGAATTTTATGACTTCTAATGGATTTTTGAGAAAAATCAATGAATTTTTTGTTATTATGAAAAAATAATTCCAAGATAAGTTATTTACGTATTGGAGTAACTTACGTACCGACAAATATTTTATTATTAATTCTTAAATGCACAAAAATTATTTTCAATTTTGACAGTTAATACTAATATCTTCACTACGTGTATATTTTTATAGTTAGAACAGTTTTTTTTGACTAACATCATTCTATAGTTAAATTATCAATTGAGTTCAGAAAGTTTTTTCATAAATTTGACTTTTTTCCGCATTTTTCCGTTTTTTCACCACTGTGCGGCGTGTGCTACTCCGTTTACAAAATTTCTAACCGCATCGATAGGCTCTATTCACTCTACAGGGTGTTTTGCAACAGGTGGGAGGAAATGTAAGGTGTGATTCTAGACGTCAAGATAAGAGTAAAATCAAGAGTAACGAAATGGCGGTAGCAGCTTTGTTTTTCAGTTATTAGCATTTGAAAAAGTGGGCGAAAACCGCCTGAAACATGGCAATCCCTATAGCATATGTCAAAATTTACGGAATATTCAGAGTGTATAGAGCTGCTGCATGAAACGAAGATGTGTGTGTAACGTAAACCACAGCTGTTTTCGCGGATTGATATATTGATTATTTCAAAGAAGGACCGAATGAATGTAAGTTTGAGTGAGAGGGCCCGTGTTTTGAATTAGGGATGCCATACGCATTGCCACGTTTCAGGCGCTTTTCACCCACTTTTTAAAATGTTAATAACTAAAAAACAAAGCTGCTACCGCCATTTCGTTATTCTTGATTTTCCTCTTATTTTGACGTCTAGAATCACACCTTACATTTTCTCCCACCTGTTGCAAAACACCCTGTATAGTGTCTACCTGCGATGTCTGAACTTTTTTTAAAAGTAGAACCTGTGAGATTGGAGTAGTCTTTGAGTAGAGCGCGAGCATGCTGGGAGCAGTGCGAATCGAAGTGTGGGGAATGGTTGTGTCGTGAAAGTCAGGCGTGAATTGTTCGAGATTAATGTGAGTAGTCTTAATCTAGCGTAAGTAGTATGTTTATACAGTATTTGTGTGTGTATAAATGGTATTTTGCCGTGGAGTAGAAACGTGTGAGAGTAGTCTTCGCAGCGTATGAGTGACGTGAAACTTGGAACAGGATTTCAGTATGCTAGTTTTGTATAAACAGCGAATCATTCGTAATTCTGTGCGCAGCATTGTTGGATTCTACGCGGACGAAAAATTCTTTTTCCAGAGGTTTCGCAACTTTCCTCCTGATCGAGGATTCGTTCGCTATCGGGCTTTAAAAAAACGTCTGCGACTAAAACGTTCGCTTGCAAAAGTCGCGAGTAGAAGGAATCGTCGATAGCTGAAAGTGAGAGAATTCCGTGCGCACGTTCTGCGTCTTATTGCTTTGCCAACGCGCGTCCTCTTCTCCTCGATTCGCAAACGAATCGCGTTTGTTAAGAGTCGCTCGCTTATTATTAAGAAATATCGAAAAACGTCTATAAAGATTGTAATTACGATTACATTATAAACTTCGAACAATCCGGCATCGAATAAACTCGCCAATAAAACGTGCTCTATGAATTACAATTTTCGCAACTGATCGTAAATAGGTCGTTCGATCGTTTCGACTCCTCGACTCCTCGATACGGCGCGAGCTAATGAGTACTTTCAGTCGTTTTCGCATCTCCCCTCCGTGAAGTCGCGTGTCAAAGATTCGTTTAAGCTTCTCGGTGTCTTGTGCGTGTCGGGCAGATTTTTCGCGTAAAAATCGCAATGAAACTAAAATGCTTCCTCGGGAAAACACATCGGTAGAACTTGGAAAATGGTCGCGGCTACGGTCGAACGTCGTTCGCAAACGGATGCAAAAAATCCGTGATATGTACGAGTCGTGGAAAGCTGTTCGGCGTATTGCTTCGATTATCCGATTGACAATGCGTACAAAGGTTGTTCCGACGAGTCACAGAAGAGCCACCCTATCGTTGTGACGTAGCTTTACATCGATGTAATCGGTCGCGCGTCGAAACGGCGCCAATCGCGAGGATTCGCGCCGTTGCACAGAGAACCGCGTCGGAATCTCGGTCGAAAGAGCGTCGCGGACGTGACGCGCGCTACGACCGCGCGAAGCTGTCCTGAGAGTAACACGAATAGCAACGGATCTCACTGGTAACGACTGAAACGAGACCAATTAAGACAGAAGTAATCGCGGTAAGTAAGGTGAATGTCCCAATTTCTGCTCATTTAAGCGTTCACTCGTTACGAAAATGATATAAAAAATTTGTTTGCAGCAAGAATTTGCAAAGTAATTGATTAATACCTCGATAATGAATCAAGTAATTCAAAAACATTTTAAAAAAATGTTATATGACGTTTAATTATTAATATAATGGCTAATTCAATGTAGTACTCTAAATATCCGTATTTCTGCTCACGACAAATAACTCACGAAAAATCCAGTAAAAATCCAGAGTAAAATACAGTAAACGTTTTTAGTATTAAATGATTTATTTCTGCACACACTACATTCGGTCCGATTATCGAATCACAATGAAATTGCTGTTCTTTGGTCTAAGCAGTAAGAATACGATCAGAACGAATTTCTTGTTCCTGAACTTGTTCTTGAACAAGTTCCTTGTTCTAAAATTTTGTTCGTTGCTTACGTAGCACTTTCTTTCTAACAAACCTGTGCATCACTCGCATGAATGATCAAAGAACTTATAATTTTTTTACAATTATAGTACAAACGTAACATTTATAATAATAAGAAAAATACGAAGTGATTAGAAATCGGGACATGAGCAGAAATTGGGACATTTACCTTACGGTGTTAATAAAACGTTATATATTTTTTTTTTGTCTTTTTTCTTTGTGCCTTTGTCGCGCAACGCGTGGGCCACGATGTAGACATCGGAGGAAGCCAGCATCTTGTATAGTACGTGATGATTCTTTAATTTTTTGGTTCGTATCTGAATGTCTCAATGGTGTTAGCATTATTAGCGGCACACTGATAAACCACCTCCCTAGCAAATGCAGCTGCTGTCCCCTTCCGAGTCGGAGCCGTTCTGCATCGATGATTGATTCTGCAAGTCGACAGCTGCTTTCGTTTGTTAAGGCGTTATCACAGTAACCATTTGATTTGATGTAACTCATCGCGTTACATGTCACGCGTACATACATCTAATTATCGCTAGCATTCTCCTATTGTTGGCAAAAAGGAAAGTTCAGCGTAACAACGTGTCGGAAACATGTCAAGTTTGCGAACGCGTGATGCAAATAACGTTAGGCATTGAAAATTCTAGTGCAAAGTCTCATTATTCGTTGCATTTAGGCAGCGTAACAAACTCGTCACCGTACGATCGGAACATTCTTACAAATCGTTTCAAGTACACACGTATATGGCTCTTAATATTACTTGTAGAATTAGTCCCATTGGTGTTGAGTCGTTAAATATTGTATTTGTCTTTGTCAATACTAGAATAACTGTAATTTAAAAAGCATATAAAATTTAAATAGTTAAAAAACGGGACGGAGATTTCCCTAATATTAATGATAGTGATCATTTACAGCCACGAAGCACCTTATTTAAAATTATACATAGAGTGCTATTTGTCACACCTTACGATATAATACTAAAACATTGTATAATGTATAAATCCTACTTAAAATATTACACGGATAAAAATAAGTTTCACAGCATCATGAAATAAGGATATATACATACACATATGCATAAGGAAGAATGGCAAGAAAAAATTATGGATCTTAAGAAATTAATATAAAAAAAAAATAATAATAATGCTATTTGAGATTTTTATATAAATTAAAATATTACAATAATTATTAACAAAAAATGTCACAATATTAAGTATAATAGCATTCTGTCTATAAGTATCCCAATTTTAAGTTAATATATACAAATCCAATTTTGTCAGCATCTTTTTCCTAATTACTTTTCTACCTATACGTTCTCTTTTTTTTTTTTTTTATACACATACAAATGAATCTAATTCAGTTCGAAATATATAAATAATACTTCAATAGGAAATGCAATATGGTAATTTATATAGTAATAGTCCCGAATCAAGGAGAACCTTCGAGCGTGAGCAATGTACCATCAAAATGTTCTTTTAAAAAATGAGACATTAGCTGCTAGATTAGTTTCGTTGCACTTCTTTTAAATAAGTTTCTTTAGTTTCTATTCGTTCGTAACACGCACCGCAAGTACATACCGTGTACAACGTATTCAATTTACTATATCGGATCAAATTTAAGTCGAACAAACTCGTGACATACAAAACTCTTATTGCTGATACTCACAATCCTTCCGAATCAATGAAAAGTTTATGGTCAACTGACATTTTGACTGCATTTACGCAATACGTTATTAATTATACAGTTTATCGATAAGTTGTATTCAATTCGTCGCATCTTATATATGTATATAATATATATATATGCATAGCTATACAGGGTGTTTGGGATAGTATAGGCAAGCTTTAGAGGGGTGATAGATCACGTAAAAACAAACAAAAAACTTCTATACGACTTGGGTCCAAAACCCAACCATTTTTTAAAGAAACTGTCATAAACATTTAAGCTATAAACCGCTATAATTCAAAATAGGAACGTTTTTCGTAAGCAATTTCTTCGCTAAAATAAAGACTACGATCTTGTTAATCCAATAAGTACAGTAACTGTGATATTGTTACCTCGTATCGCAAAAAAAAAGTATTTTTCTAATCCCCTAAATTACCCTTTAAAATCGCGATAATTTAAGGGGTCAGAAAAATATTATTTTTTCGCGGTACAAGGTAACAATATCACAGTTACTGTACTTATTGGATTAACAAGATCGTAATCTTTATTTTAGCGAAGAAATTGCTTACGAAAAACGTTCCTATTTTGAATTATAGCGGTTTATAGCTTAAATGTTTATGAAAGTTTTTTTAAAAAATGGTTGAGTTTTGGACCCAAGTCATATACAAGTTTTTTGTTTGTTTTTACGTGACCTATCACCCCTCCAAAGCTTGCCTATACTATCCCAAACACCCTGTATATATATATATATTATATATAAGTGCACCATTTACCATGCAACTGTAACACTGATCATGCATACGACTAGTACTTTAAAAGTCTTTTTTTTTTTCAGAATGCAAAACATGTTTGGTTTACGTAAAAAATAAAATGATCATAAATACACGCGACAAACAAAATATACACTAAAAGATTTACTGTTGAATTAAAAGATGAAAAGCCAAATCAACATTTTATTCGAGTGTTACCATTAATTGCTAACATGTTAAAAAAAGGGGCTGATAACTTGAATATAGAATTTCGGCATTTAAATAAATTGGTTTTACGTTGACGCTAGGATATAGTAACACACACACTAACACGTTATTGTGTAAAAGCAGTCTGCTCAAGCTACCATGTGATACCTATTTCTCATGAATAAAGAATTATAGCTATTCAGTACTATTCAGTGCTGTTACTTTTTACATTCGAAACTGTGAAAAAGGCAAAGACTGAATCTCACTGTCCTAGTATAAAGAGTTTAATTTATAATTTAACTTAAATCTGTGTCTTGTCTACCATTAGGCTGATCGGTGGTTTAACATGCACAACTGCTCTCCGATGGTTTTAGTTCAATTGGTGTGTCCTTGAGAACTACTTCTTGCACTACAGGTTTAACAACATATTAAGGAAAACACAAAAAATATAACGGAAACTGAAACTATTAATAATGTTAAACAATAACATTTAAAATAGAAAGTAACATATTCAAAATGATGTTTAAAATATTGTTAATAACAGTGATCAATTTCTGTGAGGATATACAAGTTACATTACGTTATCGTAAAAATTTAAAAAAAAAAAAAAGAAAAAACTTAACTGAGTGATCAATCCACGTAAATCGGAAAGATTAAAATAAATAAGACACGACTCTGAAAGTAATAGTAACGAGACTGTAACGAACGTAATTACAGTAAAAGTTGAGGATATAGGATATACCGCTATATTTGGAGAAAGAAAAATTCTTACGATTATGTAAATATATCATGCAAATGTATACATTACGTATTTTACAGAAAGGATACTGTCTTCGGGAGGCTTATTTTCAGTGGAATCCATGCCTGGTAAAGTTGCTGCTACTCTTCTAAATAACTGGAATGCAAAGAAAATGGAATTAGTATTTTCTAACGATAATTAGCATACCGCAAATATAAGCATTTTACAAAAACACACACCTGTTTAACATTATATCCAGCTTTAGCACTAGTTTCAATAAACATTACGTTTAATTCTTTAGCTTTTCGTTCGCCTTCCTCCATCGATACTTGTCTCTTATCACTCAAATCTGTCTTATTACCCACTAACATAATAATTACATCGCTTCCTCTTTCGGCTCGAACATCGTCGATCCATTTTGATGTTTGATGAAACGAGTTTGCATCTGTGCAAACAACTTCCTCAGTACGATGCAACAACGTTAGGCGAGTACCGCTTCCAATCTACCGTAAACTGTACTTACTAGTAATATCGTACACGACAACAGCAACTGTAGAATCTCTGATATAACTAGGTATCAAAGATCTAAACCGCTCTTGTCCGGCAGTGTCCCACAGCTGTAATCTTACAGTTCTATCCTCCAGATACATAGTTTTGCTTAAAAAATCTATACCTATCGTAGCCTGTAACAAATGATTATTTCATTATTAATTGCTATTCGTATCAAACATCATGTTGTATTCAATTGTAGATAAATGTTTCAATTTGAAAAAACAATGAAACAGAAACAGATTATTTTAGTATCCTGAATAACTTTGTGATTGCTCATTAGTACTGTAATGCATACTTAGATACTGAAAATTAACAAATTCATTCTACTGAATAACGTTAATATTTGTACACAAATCTAATAACAGAATTTAGATGATCTTCCAAGATAATTCTAAAATTTTGTTTCCTCAAATCTATCAGAAAAAGTCAATAGTATCTTGGTCTTCCTACTATCTCTCCTGCTAGCATTTGTCCCTGACATCTCATAATGACTTTATTTGACACAAAAATACATTTTGCTTTAGTTATTTTGAAATTCATTTACATTAGGTAGAAAATAAAGTAAAATTAATGGTTCATTACACTCTCAACAGATCATTAGAAAGTATGCCACAAGAATAAAGATGATCTCAGAAGTTTCTTGTGTGGATGAATGACTATGAAGAAAATATTGTTATTCGCTGACAAATATGGAAAAACAAATTCATTCGAGCACCATAACATAACATGTAACATGCATTAACAAAATGTATGGATCCATTTTTTATACACATATGATACACATACAATGAAACGATACATTTGTTTAATCTCGTTCTTAAATACTCCAATAAAATCGTACTCCTTCATTAAGGGTTATAATACATGTATATCACGAAATCTTTAGTTTCATACCTGATACGTGTTGTCAAAGCTGTCATACATAAACCGTGTGATAAGAGACGTTTTTCCAACTGTAACATCAAATCACACGATTAATGCGAAAAGTTGTCTACGTGTCGTTAGGCGCTTGTAAAACCGGAACCGAGAATTTTAAATAGACTTTACAGAGTTTGAATATTTAAATAATAATTTACTATTCTTGCAATTGGTATTCATATTGATGAATTAACTTAATATAAATTCGTAATGAATGATCATTTGTTCATAGATGATACATGACTTATTTAAATGTCTGCTACAACTGTTCTTCTTATGCAGTTGTCAATGCAATATGTCAATATGTTCCGAAATCGCTTAAAGGGAAACAAGTATACCGCACAGACGTACGAAGTTGAGCGCATAAATTATGAATATGAAAGCTTATTAAATATTTCTACAAATACGGACACGACGAACGGTTTCGTGAAAAGGCACGCATAGAATTACGAATAGTCATTTGTACAGAGTACATTTAAATGCGTTGGGAATATCATTAAATACAACATTGGATCGGTGACAACAAGGATGACGCTCAATTCGATCGCGACGATTAAGTTACAGAATGAGCAGAAATATTGATCTATAACCTGGAGCGGTCGTCGGTGTTTGACAGAAACATTTGCTCGCGGTTCTCGCGGAATCGTTGACAAGACAAAATCGTCAAGCGCATCGACAATATTGATCGAAAATCAACGGAAGTGTGTATAGAAAATGCTTACCGCTCTGTTCACCGAGAAAGACAAGCTTAAATTTACGCAACGGGTTTCCAAAATCACCCGAAGACGACATTTTCTTTGTATATCAGAACTACTGCACGATGAGGTATCAATACTAAACACGGGCACAATTTACTCGATGCAACGAGTCATTAATTTCCACGAGAAATTATTTAACTTGACAGATCGCGAAGCCACTCCTTCCTTGAATCGCAAGGCAGCCACGTTTAACTGGGAAGTGACGTCATTGGTTAGTTGCCAGCCTTGTTAGTTTCAGCTCGTACTCTTCTAGATGGCGTTCAGACATTTAAATGGAATTGTGTAAAATTTAAACTATTACGCAATTTCATGTTTTGATGAAAGTACTGTCCTGAACTGAAAATATTGCACTATATAAAAACAATAGGATCAATGAAAATGAATGCAACTACAAAATACCAGATGAACGAAAACGTCTTCGTTTTGCTACTGTGGATAAATGTAGTCATTAAAACAGTCGGCAGTAAATTATAAAATGTTTTATTCATGACTGTAATAGTTAGAATTTGTACAATTTGTGAAGAGTTCAATGTAATTAGGTGTCACCCCGAAAATAACTCATCGTCATCTGCTTCCAACATATTACATCGTCTTTCAAATTAGAATATTTTAGAAAAATACTTCGCAACGTCGTTACGACTAATTTATACACTTATATACACATAAAATATAATGTACGTACAGCATGTACAACTCAGATACAGTTTGTGGTTCTCCGATCATTAAGAGAGTGTATTTACTGTTGGTGAAATCTGTTTATATTTACATTTCTATAAGGATCTTCGACCACAATGGAGTTACAAAGTAAATCGTAAATGGTTCTGTTGAATCTAAAGAAAAATAATGTAAAACAGATTGGAAACAAGAATGCAAGAATTAAATTTTTTACAACCGATCGACCAAGCGCGAGCGGTAAACCTAAATCTGTTCCTGGCAAGACGAGTACGAGATTCGGGTCGTCAGGTCGGTCAACAGGCGTAACGCTGCGACACTGAACGACCCGTAATCCCATCATAGATTTTCCAGGCGTGGCTCCGCCTATGCGACCATTTACACCGTGCTGCAGCCAAAACGCCTACAACGTTCATCAATTAAAATGTTGTCCGTACAATTTCAAATGGCAATTCTCTTACCTCGAAAATGCATACTATCACACGATGAATCATTTCCAATATTAACATTCCGTACGTCATTTCTAAAGCCATTTTGTAATTGATTCTCAAGTCTACTTGTAAATCGATTACATGTCTAAAAGAAAAAGTAAAATACACGTGCGTATAAATACGAGGACTGCTACGAGTTTAAAGAAACGGAATACGCTATGGTAACTTTGTCAATCTTACATACATCAAATCAAAAACATCAGTGGCGATAAAAGCAATAGAAAACTTCAAGAGAAACAACATTGTTAAATCTATAAACTCTGCGGCAAAGCGTTTCCATATCGGCGGTATACGATATTCAAAACCTAGAAGATTGTGTTTCCTCAGATCTCAATAAATACATTTACCTTTTGATTGAATGATATAAATGAAGATGTACAATTCAAAAATACTGCACTTAAAATACTTGCGCACTGTATCAAGGATGCACAGATATACAAACGAACTAAATATCAGGTAAATAACTACGCAAAATGCAGTGTTTTTGTATCGAAAGCGCACATGGTACTAGTTGAACCTCTGGTAGAATATGATGAACTCAGAAGTTATCGTTATAACCTTCTACCTTCGGCTCCAGGAGGTTGAAACAGAGGTCCTATACGGTCTTGCGCCCTTCTCTGCCGTAACGGATCGTTCTGTTGCCCATTAGCGCCAATAATTAACCTTTGCGTAATGGTTACATCTGGCGTTTGAGGCGAGAAAGGTGGTATACCTATAATTATTCTATTTTATAGAATAATTGTGTCATATTAAAGAAATACAATGTACAGTTTATAAATTATGTACAGCGTAAAATTACGGAAAGAGATAGAATTATAATCGTACCAGATGCTGAATTCAAAATTTGACCAGACATCAAGTAGTACGGAAACATTGCAGCCACATTCTGCCAAGCGTAAGCTTCGTGCAACCACTTTTCTAACTTCTTAAAGTACTCGGAACGTTCTTCCGCAGCTGTCATTTTCGGCTGGTCTCTATTTTCCACGGATTTGTTCGCTTTTGCGTCATCGTTTCTATCATCTGCCATTTTACTATCAAGAAGCAACTGTTTATTAGTAAACGTTATTCGCCAAAGAAAATATTATTTTCAATAGCGAACGAATTATTCTACTTCCGTCGTTAAGAAAAATCGACACTATTTTGCATTCGAAACACACGAATCAAGATCGCGACGACAGGTTAAAAATCAAAATGCATTGTCACGTCGTTTGTTGTACATTGAAATCAAGCAAATTCGTTTCGTCGGATATTCACGGCATGCTCAAGACAACATTTCGTGTCTCCGTTGACACCTATTGTTTAAAACAATACTTTAAACAATTCGTTTGAAATTTTACCTAGCTTTGTCCGGGTGGCCCTAGCCAAGTTGGCAAATGACTCATGTGCAAAAGATACCAACTAAACGTAACAACTGGATACAAGATTAAACAACGCGGAGCAGGACCGAGGAGAAAAGAAAAGTACGGGAGATCCGATGCCTTACGTTGGGCTCTTTAAACGTACACGTATTGTGTGTTCATACGGGAGGAAGAAGGGTTCGGAGGTAAAGAAAAAAGTACTGTTTACAGGCATGACCGTGCGTTGTAACAAAAAACCCTAGACAGGCTCTCGGAACATGAGCCAGCGTGCAGCAATTCGCACTGCGGCGCTGGCTTCTCAGGACATGACGTACTCAGGGCATTCGTGCAGTAATCACAGTCCGTGTAGGTTTCGGACGACTCGCTCCGACTCGCTCCTTTGTACATTTTGCGTTTTCGACGTAAATAAGAGCAAAGCGGCGGGTGTCGCGAAGCGGCGTGCCGCGGCAGACACTCGTGTGCGACTGTGAGAGGCGTCGTCGGTGACAGTCGAAGACTAGACTCGAAAAGGGTGTGGGCCACGACGCCAGGAAACATTAGGTAAGATCCCGATACAATGTTCGTGCGACGAAGTTTTCGTTGCTCGCGCTTTCGGAGCACGATCAAGTTCGAGAGCGGTGCCGGAGCTTCCCCTCCCGTTAAATACGTCGGCTTTTCAAGCGCGAGAAACGTATCATCGCGCGACGTTTCCTTCGCTCGTGCTGGTCGCTCAAAATGTTGCGCCGGAATTCGGGGTTTACCAGCGATACGTTGTATTCAAAAATCGAATCTCCCTCTTTCGCCGTCGCTGTAAACAATCGCCCGACCCGGGCGAACACACACACCACCGACCGTCGTCGCAGCGGTGGAGATCCACGACCGAGAAATCAAAAGTTCCCCCCCGTCGCAACACCGAAACTTAGGTTAAGTGTTCGTGCCTCTCCTCCCTGAATTGTGATTCGCAACGATACGAACACGCGCTTACAGACACTTAAAGAGGACAGCGAACTGGACTTGTTCGAAACCCGATAGATTCGAGTCGCTCAATCATCGAACCGGATCTATAATTCGTTGTCACACACGCGTACAGTTCGGAGCAAGACTCACGCGTCAAATACGCGTGACAGTGCGTCAACGTTTTCCAAGACGAGTCGCTCCGACGCTTCGCCGACACGTTGTCATGAATTATTCGAGCGAATTATTCTCGTCGGGTTATCGAAATGCTTGGATTTGGTCGTTCGATTGGTTCAATCCTTGCGCTAATTCGGTGTCCCCGCAAAAGCTCGTCGAGTGTCGCGAGAACGCGTGGACTGGCGACGAATTATCCCGCGTAAAAGGAAACGAGAAAGAGAAAGAGAGATAGAGAGAGGAGAGGAGAGGGAAGGTTTCGAGACGAATGCGTAGCGTGGAAAAAGTCAGTTCGTTCGGTGGGATGCGTGCGAATAAAAGCTAGGTCTGTGGGCAAATCACGGGAGGTGAATGGCCGCAGTCATACAGAGTCCCATTCACGCGTTAAAGGCGCCTGGTACATTTTCGGAACCGGTTACACGAAATCCATGGGAAAATGGCCGAACACCGTGGGATCAGCCCGCGCGTGTGCTTGTGTTGCGTGTGTGCTTACGTCTGCTTTCCTCGGCCAGCTATTTCGTTCCCTTAATTTGACGTGGTCGAACGCGGACGTAACGACAGAAAGCCGTTGCTTGCACGCCGCGTCGCATACTAATTTCTCGGCAACCGAGCGGATTAAATGCGCTTCTGCACGCAAAATGTTTCCGGCCGCTTATCGATATTCCGATATTTCGACAGCCGTTTCGCGCGAAACGCTGATCGCTTCCACGAGTCCCTTTCCGTTCTTCCTTTCCTTCGCTTTTTGTTTTTTAATTTTTCACTTGTATACGTTCGACGAAACTCGTATCTTCCTCGATTTGAAACGACACTCCTGGCAATGCAAACTGCCTCGTCGACATATCGGCCTGCTTTTAAGTGTTTTTCATCCGATCGTGCGGTTTATTTCTTTCGATGCTGTATTAGCTCTTAGTGGGCGAACGTGCTTATACAAACTCCGTAAATAAGCTAAGCTCAAAGTTGGATTAATATTGTCACTGTAGAATGTTGATTACCAGATTTAATACCTGCAACATAAAATTCGTATAATTAGTAGAAAGTTATTAAATCGTGATTCCAGTTTTACTCCAACTAGTATGCTTGTAATATTTTCATTTCAATCGAGCAAATTCTCTGCTTTCGTATTCTTAAATCTGTGTGTAGCGATTTATAGCTGAACCTGTTTTCAGTGCTCCTGCAACAAAGATCGCTAAACAAAATATGCTTGCGATGTCAGAATTTACCCAGAACATAGTCACTATTACGCCAAAATTATACACGAAATTCTCACGAAGACTAATTATTTTTTACAAATAAATCTCAATGTTAAATGAGAAACATAACTTTGAACATACAAATCAAAACGGTCATTTAAATAATAATAATGTAGATTACAGACGAGATGAAATTTAATATCTACCTCTTTCATTCCTCGACATAAAGTAAAGTTATCACACAAAATCGTAATAGGATGAACTATTATTTATCTTCAAAGATGTAAATGAAATAAATGCAATAAGTACAACACGCAAAGCTTTATCGTTCTTGAATATTATAAATTTATCTATTTTTTCGTTTATCTATACGATTTTATTGGTTTTGAGAAAAGTAATCATTCTCTGATGCACGAATCAATTACAATGTAGCGGTTTATCGCGCCCACCGCTTTTCCGAAATTTCGCCACAAAACATTAATTCGATATCGACGGTATCTGCAGTTATTTATCATAATCAATTGTTAACTGCCGCGTAGGAGGAGTGACAGCGCGGCGCGGTATCCGACAGTCGACTCACAAATGAAATTTTCGCGTACGGTGGAATGGCGTATGCGACGGACGATGGATTGGCGTTGCTGCGATCAGCAGTCCCCCGTTTTCCATTTCAACGCGACGTTTCCCATCCGGACGCAAAGTTCAGAGAGTCTGTGTTTCGTGAAGAGTGTCACTTCGAAGAGGAAGGTTTTTTTCCCCGCGATCCTTTGCTGCGGTTTCACAAACGATGGTATGGCACAAACGGATTCCATAGAAATTCCGTGCCGGTGAATTGCGACCAGCACGGGCAAGACGAGCCGAACGAGTTCCGTCGATGAATTACATTGGATAAATTCTTGTTGAGAAAGAGAAATTCGAGAAGGGAGGGAAAAGGAGTAGTATGCAAAGGAGGAACTGTTCGTTTTGAGATCACTGTACGCTGATTCACGGATTCTCTCGCGCGAGACTGTTGGGGTAGGTCGGGAACACCCTCCCTTTGAACTTAAACGGTATTCTAATTATAGTTGCGCTAACACCTTCATCGGAACGGGCAATCGTGAAATATTTTCTCGCACGGTTATTTCGGAATGAGGGAGGCGAGTAAAGAACAATCCACTCGAAAATCATGGTTTCATTTTCTACGTGGAAAGTTCTTTTGACGTGTTGAAAAGGGCAAATGTATGAACAAGTGTAGAAGTTTTATTAATTTTTTTTCGTGGATCTATAATTGTCCGCTTAAATCGACGAGGCATGTTATTTCTCCTTTTATTTAGTAAAAAAAAAATCTGCGGTAAAATATTTGCTGTTTTTTTGCGATAATATAAATTATTGGTTAGTTACAAAGTGAATGGAAACATATTGGAACACTATGCTAAAATGTACCATTCAAACTATTTAATTACTGAATAATTTAATTACAGTCAGTACAGTAATTTAATTACAGTTTAAACAAATACGATCAAGTTACGAGTTTTGTTAAGGGTAATAATCAACGGAAAAGGCGAAACCGGAAATTCGTAAATTAAACAAATAATAATGTGGACATAGAAATTAATAGTACCTTGTTTTTCTTTCGGATCGACAGAGGTTTTGCACTCGTCCAATATTTACATAATTAAAAAAAAATAGAGCATCGTTTCTGTGCCAATAGCATTCCTGTATTTTAAAATACTAACGTATCAATTTTCTCGGCATTTAATTGACATTGAGTAAATTCGAGGAAACAGTGATTCACACCCGCTAATCGCCGTAACCAGCAAACCATATTAAATATTACGCAAGAGAGATAAGTGACTTTTATCGTGGCGAAATGCTGTAGGTTGAAATTAAATAAAAAGTTTCTAATTCGATTCGATGATATGTTCAAAGGTCGTGACTGACGTCGCTTTCGATAAGCATTGCGATTAACTAATGTTTAAACGAATAATTTGTACGGATAATCAGTTAGTAATGAGAACTGCGGAACAGTATTTTATCAAATAGAAAGCTCCGTACTTTTACCGAACATTTTCCAAACGCGATGCAAGTGACAATTTTATATATCCTGTTAGGTGAATGTCCCAATTCCTACTCATTTAAGTGTTTACTCGTCATAAAAAAGGTGTAAAAAATTTGTTTGTAGTAAATATTTGCAAAGTAATTGATTAAGCCCTCGACAACGAATCCAGCTAATTAAAAAATATTTTTAAAAAATGTTTCTGGACGTTTAATTATTAATAATGACAAGTTTAATGTAGTGCTCGAAATGTCCGTTTTCTGCTCACGAAAAGTGGCGATGTACGTATTTCTACTCAACATTTGTACCAATTACTGCTTACGTATTCTGTTGCCTTTTCAGGTAAGAATAAGTTACATCGTTTATGGATAGGGTTCAGAAAATAAGAATAAGTAAACCTATTTATAATTTCAGGACACATATTTATTACAATAAAAATAACAACTTTCTATTAACTTTAAAATTATTCGTTCTTCTCTTTTGTGATTGTTGCTCTTTCTTCCTTTAATTTTTTAAATTTATCTTTCCTTTCATCTTTTTCCTTTTTTAAGGAAATCCTAACAGATTGTCTTTCAGAAATAGCATTTATTGCTTTTATTAACTTTTCATGTGTGTATTTTTCATTCTTACTTTTGATACTTTTTTTTTAATAAATCTTTATTTTCCATTTTCAAAACTACGAAAAATGTAAATAAAGTTAATTTTAAAATATAAAATATTGATTAAATAGTTTTAATCAGAACAAATTAAATAGTTTTAAATGGAAATAGAGGCTGCGCCATACATTGAATTGTGAGGTTACCTTACTAAAATTTTAATGAGTAGAAATACGGACATGACGGTAATTTACTTGACTCTAAACCTACTCACCTGTTTTTTTTTTACTTAAAAAAAGATTAACAATGGTAAAAATAATAAATTCAGAGCAAAGTCTAGTGAATGTTTTTACTATTAAATACGAGTTGTCGATGAAGACGCTGTTTTCTGCCCGATTTTCGAAACATAATAAAGTTGTTGTTTCTTAGCCCAAGCATTAAGAGTACGACCAAAACGAGATAGGTTCCTTGTTTTGAAATTTTTTTTCATTGCTTATGTTGCATTTTGTTTGTAAAAAAACTGTGCAACACTCGCATGAATATTCAAATAATTTATAATTTTTTTTTATAACTATAATACAAATGTAACATTTATAATAGTAAGAAAAATACGAAATGAGTAGAAATCGGGACATGAGTAGGAATTGGGACATTCACCTTACGACTTTTGCTTTCGTCGCGAAACGCAGTGAAAATTCGAACCTGTCGCCTTTTCCTCGATAGCCTTTCCCTGTCCTCGGCTTTATCGATCATCGATGACGAGCCTTGTCGAGGATATCGTGATCAAACAATGGGATCGGGAATTCATTGTATACGTATACGTAATCGACGATCCGTATATCCTTCGCGAGACGCGTCGATTTCGAGATACTGTTTCGCGGATACGAGAAACGGCGATCTGCATCGTGAAGCGTGTGATTCATTCGCTAACCGATAGACATTTCAGGAATGTTAGTCACTTAGAATAAAAACCTTTCTGTCTGCTGCAACGAAGCGCAGGTCCTTTCTTCGAGCCTCGATGCAGCCTAAGATTATACGATTTTAGATTATACAATAACCCTTTTGTTTTATCCATGTAATTCTTTGGGACAAAACTGTCTCGCATGATAGAATTTTTTCTTCTGTTACTTTTTTATCTATGTGCTTCAAAGAATTAATGGAGAAATTCTAACCTTTGCAGATTGTGAGTTAATTCTGTAAGAGAGCTTGAATCGTTATCATGCTTAGAAATGAGGGACATTTTAAAGAATTTATTATAGAAAAAACTACTTCGTAAATGCTACGAATCAATGCGTCGAGTAGTTCTGCTCCATAATTGTTTGAAAATGTTCCTTTCTTTCACAATGAGAAGGGTATATTTTAACGTACGATTTTCTCTTAAACGGAATGATAAAAAATCAATCTTCTATATTTATTTATTTAATTCTCAGCGAGATAAACCCTTTATCGCGTAGAAGAAAAAATTAACGTGTAGGGGAAAAGTGGTATACAGAAATCAACAGAAGAAGAAGAATAACACAATTTAGTAACGAAAACCTGAATAAAAAGTATTTTAAGGATAGCAGGGACTAAAGAAATATATGTAGGGTGAAACTTAAAGCTAAATTTGAATTATATGTATTAACAAAACGAAACAGTCAATGTTGTAAAATATATGATATACACCCCCGCTCAAAAGTATGTGGACACTAACCATTTTTATGAAATTTGTGATATATTATATATACTGTCGTTGTTAGACGGTATTTATTGTTAAATTCTGTTACGTACATGTATGTAATGTATTCTAGTAATATTCTATTGTTTCCAAGTAGCTGTATCCAACGTATCAATCCAAAATCAGTTCCAATTTTATATTATTAGTATCATCGAAAAAATAAAATTTTATTGTTTTCAAGTAGTTGTATACAATGTTCTAGTAATACATTACATACATGTACGTAACAGAATTTAACAATAAAAACCGTCTAACAACAACAGTATACAAATTTCATAAAAATGGTTAGTGTCCACATACTTTTGAGCGGGGGTATACATGATAGTACTTTAAATTTATTCAATGTATCACTAATATTAAGACGTAATTAACGTTAAAAGTAAAGTGTCCGAGTCGTTTCAGTGGTCGACCATATAATCTAAATTATCGCATTTGTTAAAAGGTCATAACTAAGAATGTTATTTTTTAAATAGCATACAGTCTCATTTTTCAATGCAAAATGTATACAGCTGAATTACATTAGCTATTTTTTCTCAAAGCTCGGTATTAGGTGCCTCGTGTTTGAAACTATAGCAATTGTACGTGTAGAATCGAACCGTGTTTAGAAATGATTATAAAAGCATTTATTTTCTATACTTTTAAAAATCACTTTTTGTCGCATTTTGAAGTTAGACATTTAAAATACAATATCAAATTACCATTTAATAAATGCTTTATTCAAATATTTAGTTTTTTAACCTAAACAATAAAAATGGTCAACTACTAGAGTAGAGGGTGGTCGACTTCTAATGGATTCACCCTATCAATTTTATGATGAACAAAATTGTTGTGCTTTGACATACTACGATTTATACAATTATTAAGTCTATACATTATGCGATGATAGTGTACCTACACGTATGAAAGAGTAGCTACATATATCACAAGCGTCTTGACTGTTCATACAAAGTGAATAATTTAACTGTAGCTGGACATGTTATCAGACCTTTGCTTACTTGCCATACGAATATATTATCTGGTATTATTCTTTTGTTACTTAAAGTTTCTAGGCCCAAATCATTAATTATTACATAATAGCTGTACGAAAATTTTAAGGAAACCAAAAAACACTATTGTACTCCAATATGAATCGAAACTTTAAGTGTTAGGCAGTTAAAACTTTAGGAACTAATGCTCCTATAATATGCCTCGAATGATAGGTTAGCAAAAAATCAATACTTAATAATAATATCCATGAAAATAAATGATTTATTTATTTATTTATTTTTTTTTTAACGGGATGGCACCCTTTGATACAATTGAAATAATAATACCAATAATACATATATTCGCTGTACGATAAGGACTTACAACGATTGATAAAAGATTCAATCGGACAACCAAAGAAGTTGAGTTGGTTGGCATGCATACAGGGTGTTCGGCAACGTGTGTCAGAAATTTTAAGGGATAGTTCTACGCGCCCAAATAAGACGCAAATCAAGAGTAACGAAATGGCGGTAGCAGCTTTGTTTTTTAGTTATTAGCATTTTAAAAAGTGGGTGAAAAGCGCCTGAAACATGGCAATCCCTATTTCAAAACACGGGCCCTCTCACTCAAACTTACATTCATTCGGTCCTTTTTTAAAATAATCAATATATCGATCCGCGAAAACAGCTGTGGTTTACGTTACACACACATCTTCGTTTCATACGGACAGCTCTACACACTCTGAATATTCCGTAAAATTTGACATATACCATAGGGATTGCCATCTTTCAGGCGGTTTTCGCCCACTTTTTCAAATGCTAATAACTAAAAGACAAAGCTGCTACCGCCATTTCGTTACTCTTGATTTTCGTCTTATTTTGGCGTGTAGAGCCATCCCTTAAAATTTCTGACACACGTTGCCGAACTCCTTGTATATTTAGCCTGATTACGCGTGACATCGCTTTCGAGCTCTAAAGTACAACCACCGTGGTACCGTAATATAAAATTCTAGTTAGGTCAACATGAGTGTGCACATTTCTGCCAGTATAATCCGTTCGACGTGATTCGAGTAGACTCTTCGAGCAGTTAAAATCGATGGAAAGCGTATTCCAATTGACAGGTGTTGATTCTTGTTTTCGAATATTCTCAAAGAGGATGATGCTTGAAACCGGAGTGCCCACGGTTTCATAGAGAATCTCGCGCCACGAAACATGGTAAACTGGGGCAGATAATAACGAGACGCTTCTGTTATCGCGACGTGGTCCGAAGATGTCTAGCTGCGAGATAAGGCCCATTCATTGGTCCGAATACCGTTTCACGGTGTCGTGGAGCGTGCGCCGCGCATTGCGCCTGGGCGATATTACCGAAATCGATCGCAAATTGTCGATTTATGAATTGCTTATTCAGCACGACCCGTATTACGCCGCGATCAGCCCTCCGTTTGTTTTCGAAGCGGTGTTTATTCGAACAACTCGGTACGAGCCACGGCATATTTTACCTCGCTTCCGACGATCATTTGCATTCTTTGTATCGGAGTTTTGCCTCGCAGGCGATGATCACGAAACGTTTGCCCGGACTTGGACGGAACTTTTCGCGCTGCTGCTTTAACCACGGTCGTTCATTACCCTCTGTCAGACCACCACCTGTTTCCGTGGCCGGTGCGCCTTATTCGAGGAGTCAGTAGACCGAAGGGCGATCGTCAATCTGACCGGAAGATTCGTTAGCACCGGAAGATCGTGAAAGGCGATGCAATTAATTAAGATGGGATCGTTTCGATGCGCTGGTCATACCAAACAATAGAAAAGCGTCACGAGCAATATTAATTTTAGTGTTTTCGCCTCATCGGGTTCATTTCATTTCCTTGCTTTTATTGTTTTATAGACATATTGTGTCACAGTCAGTTTAAATCCCAATTTATGTCAGATCTGTTTTTAAAGCTCAATCTTGACGACGCAGTAGATCGACTTGATTAGCAAATAAAGAGTAAGGTGAATGTCCCAATTTCTGCTCATTTAAGCGTTCACTCGTTATAAAAAGGATATAAAAAAATGTATGTGCAGTAAAAAATTGCAAGGTAATTGATTAATACCTCGATAATGAATCAATTCAAAAATATTTTAAAAAGATGTTAAATCACGTTTAATTGTTAATAATGGCTAATTCAATGAAGTACTCTAAATGTCCGTATTTCTGCTCACGACAAATAACTCAAAAAATCCATTAAAAATCCAGAGTAAAATACAGTAAACGTTTTTAGTATTAAATACGATTTATTTCCGCAGACACTACATTCGGTCCGATTATCGATCACAATGAAATTGCTGTTCTTTAGTCTAAGAATACGATCAGAACGAGTGTTCCTTGTTCTAAAATTTTTTTCGTTGCTTACGTAGCACTTTCTTTCTAACAAACCTGTGCATCATTCGCATGAATGATCGAAGAACTTATAATTATTTTTTTACAATTATAGTACAAACGTAACATTTATAATAATAAGAAAAATACGAAGTGATTAGAAATCGGGACATGAGCAGAAATTGGGACATTTACCTTAATCGATTTTTCTAATAGCGTTTCAAGTACTTGAATCAAACTGAGTATCGAGGAAGTTTTTAAATTTGTGCCTTATTCATATTTAAAAAAAATTTCTGTATGACTTTTTTTAAACTATAGATTTATTAATTAACTTAACCGTTTTTTGAAATGTTTTGCTGTAAGTTAATTTAATGCATATTGAATAATTCAATACTAATGCTGTTATTTATAATTGCATGTCCCATGAAATATCCTAATTTATAAAGAATAAATACCCTTCGTGACTGCCTGTAGTCGTACGAATTGGTGTTAATTACGCTGGGATTACAATTATATATACAGGGTGTAACAAAAATGTTACAGTTCCTTGAAAGGGGTAATTCCTGAACTGATTTTGAACAACTTTTTCCTTAGCGAAAATGTTAAGTAGGGCTTTGTTAACGAGTTATTAACGAAAAACACCGACGAATCGGGAAGCGAGTACAGTGGATGAATATCAGCGCGGGCTCCAGCTGTGAGTAGTATTGTTCCGTCATCGTCCGCGTCATCATTACTCCACTGTACTCGCTCCACGATTGGTCAGTGTTTTTCGTTAATAACTCGCTAACAAAGTCCCACCTAACATTTTCGCTAAGGAAAAAGTTGTTTAAAATCACGCCAGGAATCACCTCTTTCAAGGAACTGCAATATTTTTGTTACACCCTGTATAGCTAAAGCGAATTCGTAAATGAGGACGAGTGTTTCTGAAGTAATCAACATCGAAAAGTCTCGCGAGGGACAACCTGCGAAATGGAATTGCATTAGCATTGGTAGACTTGTTCTCGTCGTAATCTGTAGTGACAGTTCGAAATTAAAGTACGAAGTCTTTTACTCTTCATTCTCTAACGGAACAAGTAAAACGGGTGAAGACGAAGAAGAAAGTCGAAATCAACAGCAATTAATCAACAGTAATTTTCGTAAAAATGTATATCCATAAATTAACTACGACATTTAAAGAGTGCTTCAAATTTTGCCTTCAGTGAACAAGTTTCATATATTTAATTTAACATACGATTATACAGGGTTTCTCGCTCGATTTTGACATCTTGATTTTCTCGCTATTATTACTGGTATCGAGTAGGGCATATTTTGGTGCTATTGGTTTTTTCATATGAAGGTCAACTTTGTTTTTTTAAATGAAATGAGATATTTTTTAATACATCAATCGATGCAGCTGGACATTCGTTATAAAAAAGTACTAACCTATGTATGTCGAAAAGTTCGTAGTTTGGGAGATATTTCAATTTAAATAATTTAAATTCTAAGACATTACTGCCGCACTAAGACGCCAGCTCTGTTTATATCAACGCTGGACTTACAGAAATGATTGATTGAAGTCAGTAGCGTTGAAACGTAAACATTTGAGAACTCGTGACAATCATTCTTCAGTTTGAGTTGAGTTTCTCTAGACATCTGATCGTTCTACCTGTTTGTTCTAAAATGAAGTACTCAAGAGCGGAAAAAGTAGACATGGTTTTAACGTATTTGGAAGCTACGAAGAGCGCAGTGCGTGCAAAACAGTTGTATGGAGAGAGAGATTTCCTAAATCGACTCAGAATCCACATTGTTTCAGACAAATTGACCATCAATATCGATGGAGTTTGAACGAATGGGTTGGCATAATCGATACTCACATTATTGGCCCATATTTTATCGATGGACTGGATCGAAGTACAAACACTTCATAATGGAAATGTTGCTAACATTATTGGAACATGTGCCAGTAGATGTTCGTTTAGGAATGTGGATACAGCAAGATGGATATCCTGCACATTATTCTTTATCAGTACGAAATGCTTTAAGTCGACAATTTTCGAATCATTCGATTGGAAGAGACGATCTCATTCATTTTCCAGCACGGTCACCTGATTCAACGCCCCTCGACTTTTTCTTATGGGGCCAGTTAAAGGATAAAATTTATGCTAAAGCTCCAGTGGCCGATATGAAACAGCGTATTATCGCTGAATGTCACAAAATATCAGCTGGTACATTAAACAACGTAGGCCAATCATTACTTCATCGATTGAAAAAATCCCGTGATGCAAATGATCGTTATGTGGAACCATTCCTGAAATAAAGGCTGACGTAGGTGTTTTAGAATTGAAATATCTCCCAAACTACTAACTTTTCGACATACATAGGTTAGTACTTTTTTATAACAAATGCCCAGTTGCATCGATTGATATATTACAAAATACCTCATTCCATTTAAAAAAAAAAACAAAGTTGTCCCATTTGATACCATTAAAATTTCCTCTGAAACATTTTTCGCTACGATTAATAATAGCGAGAAAATCAAGATGTCAAAATCGGGTGAGACACCCTGTATAATACAGGGAGAGGCACTTAAAACCGGCCACCTGAATGAATAACTTGGCTGCTATTGGTGATAGGCAAAAATGCATCAGGCCAAAATTATTTGGTATCGAGGAGCTGATCATCCGATGTTATTAGTTTTTTGATAGGTGGAGGCGTGAAGGTGATATGAAGGTCGTCTCTGTTTTAAATGGAACGGTATTCGTGGCCTGGGTGACCTTTCCAATAGGTCATTGTATTCGTCTTGAAATACTCTATCAGAATATAAGTAAAAAAACATACCGTTCTATTTAAAAAAACAGAGATGACCTTCATATCTCTTTGACGCCTCCACCTATCAAAAAACTAGTAACATCGAATGATCAGCCCCTCGATACCAAATAATTTTGGCCTGATGCATTTTTGCCTATCACCAATAGCAGCCAAGTTATTCATTCAGGTGGCCGGTTTTAAGTGCCTCACCCTGTATAGTAGAAATATTCGTTACCGTATTTCTTCCAATTTCTTGAAAACATGTAACAGCAAAAGCTCTGAGAAAATTAAATTAAGGGGACTAGGCAGTCAAATTGGGTTAAACTTCAGCATTTTTCGACAATTTATTATAAAAATATGAATTGAAATTGTGAGTTGTACTCTTGCACAATATTTAAGGGTACTTTAGTGAGTAAGAAAAATTTTTTGTTGATAATATACACATGTAAATAACTGTGTTATTATTGTCCAAAATATAAGTGATTTTATTGACGGCGATGTGGTTTTGCAGTGATCCTGGTTGCAAAAAATTTTTTTTCTTGATGATTTTTTTTGCATTCTCACCGTAAGGGTCACAATTTTGGACGGAACCTCAGGAAAAAAAATTTATAATTATAAAAATGGCGGCCATAAAACTGCAGAAGCGTGATTTTTCATGAAAAAATTTGGCGTTTTTTTCTTCTTTTTTTTTCTTTTTTCCCCTCCCAAAATAAGGGTTTTTATGAAGTTGCTTTGAGGTTCCGTCCAAAATTGCACATGTTTTACGTTTGCCCAATTTTTTTCAGATCAATCGCAACCTCCGTTTTCTCGCAATCACTGCAAAACGAAGAGAAAACATGGTTTCGAGAAAAACGCGTTTAAAGTTTTGAAGGACGTTTGGGTATAATTACTGCATGGTTACTATTACTAGATATCTCTAAAGCTTTCTCCATGTCAGCCTGTTGCTGTTCGGTAATTTTTCTGTTTATTCAGCTCTCTTTTTCAATAGGGGGAATCTTTATCCCGCTTTCATTTACCTGCGTTGCGCGCATTTTATGGCGCGCTCGACCTTCTTGGCTGCCAAATGCTTAATTTTGGGAATTTCCACGAACACTAAACGGCATTTCATTCGGGAAGGATAGCACTTTCAGAAAATGCAAAGAAAAAAATCGATTTTCTGACTGCTTAGTCCCCTTAAAGCCCGCGATCTGACGCTCATTGCTTATTTATGGCGACAGTTACAGAAGAAACAATAAGAGCAGACCACCTTAGATCGAGTCAGCAACCACGTTTTTAGATCGAGACAGTACACTAATTTCTTTCCCTCTCATCTGATCCTTAATCGCTGTTAGCCAGTACTGTCTAACAGCAGTAAAAATGTATCACCGAACCTCGCCAGAGAAGTAGCATAATCGTAAAACGAAATGATAACGGGGCTCGTGACTTTTTGCTAAAGCTCAAGCGACTCTGTCGTTTCTTTCGAATTGCGCCGAGGGACCCCTCGTTCCTCGGATCTTTCATTAAAACTTTACGACGCCGGGCAAAGAAAACGTAATATTCGTGGAATATTCTTCACGCGCGAAAACTTCCCGCCATACGTCTTCGCGCACACGACCTCATGAATGCCATCCGTACTTGATTAAAACTTCAGCGCCCCTCGCGAGGTGTCTCGCCGACGATAACGATCCCACGGGAATGACCGAAACAGTGGAACCAGTTTGTCAGGACTAGATTCCGTCTCTGATTCGTCGTGGTAACAGACGGAGCACAGATCTGGATTATTGGCTTGTTGGCGAAGAAAACTAGTCGAGTAAAGGGAAGAAAACGAAGTTGTCGCTACGCGCAGAAAATATTATTGAGTCGATGCAAAAGTTACGCAAATAGTTTAGTTGCGAAAGATTTCTTCAACAAATGAATAAAATTCATTTGGAGATTATTATAAATACTAACAACAGCGAATTGAATAAACAACTAATACATACACTCTTTAGTAATGACTTCATAAACTATTGTCGCATTTGGAAAGAAATCGCGAATGTTTCCCCGCGCTTTTAATGTATAATAGAAGAATTTTAATAACATGACCCAGCGCAACGTTGCAAACTGCAGTTCCGTGCGTTTATCGATATTACTCGTTCCAGTTTTCTCAATTGTATGAAAAACCGAACATATCTTTCAAGACTCAAGCCCATCTGTCTATTTTTTATGTAAATTATTATTACTTATTTATTTACGGGTATGCGCAAATGCAGTTTATCTCTAAAATTTAAGTACATTCTACAATATTATTATTTATTTCCAGAAGAAATAGAAAATCAAAAAAAGGAAAAAACAATAATATAAAAAAAATGAATAGGTAATGCGATTTCATCAACGACTGCCCATACAATTCGTGATTTCCCGTTTCGCAATCATCAATGCATGTGAAAAATGATGTAAGAAGCTTTAATCTTGAAACGCTCGGTGTGTCGCGTGAGGCGAATCATGAGATCGCATTAATTAACCCAATTTCTTTTTCGCGTGAAGAAAGAACGATGTCACACTTGCACGAGATACACGCTGCAGCGGAAAGTCACTGCCGCTAATTTTTCGACGAAATCAAATTGATCCGATTCGATCCCGCGATCGATCGACTGCTTCGGTTCGCGTCGCATCGAGGTGGAACGAAACCGATCGGAGAAACGTTGCGATCGCGCTGCGATTATTCACGAAGAAGCATCGAGGTCGCGAATTCGCTTTCGCGGATACACGCGATCGCACAGTGTGTCGCGTATATGGGCGTTCGGGACGAAACTCATAACTTCTAAATTATTCAATTTTTTACCCATGTACCTCAATACTTTTTTAAAGAAAATGCAAGAATACATCGATTAATGCATGACAAATATACAATTATATAAAAAATTATTGAGGAGATATTGATTTTTAATTAAATAAAAACTTTTTCAGTAATGTTTATTATTAAAATGTATTATCAATTAAGAACTGTCTAAGTTTTCTTTAAAACATTTTTTCATAAAATTGACGGAAAAGCATGAAAAATTGTGGGGAGGATTATACGGTACCGTATTACGTAGAACATTATATTTATTTACAAATCATTACAAACGTTAAAATTTTAAGACCTACATTCTTTTATTAAAATTTCAAAATACAACAAAAAGAAAAAGAAAAGAAAAGCTGAACGTTAGTCGAATCAATCTCAAATACTAATCGCTACAGGCCTGAACGGTTTAATTATTTTCTTCGTTTCGGGCAAATTCGGGCAGCTAAAGTTAACGCTAATATAAAGTTTAATGTTTCTTAAATTAATAGAAAAAAAATTGCAGAGGTATTTTTTGGTGGTTTTTTTTAAAGTCTTCTCAAAGGTGACAAACATTTAACATTAAAAATTCGAATAAATTATTATTATTGTAAAAAATTTTCTCTGTAGTTTTAAAAAGATTATAGTACCAAATACGATATATAAAAATCAAACAAAAAAACACGTACATTTAGCCAATGGCATGTGTTTGAAGAAATACACCGAAATTTGAAATAAAGTTTTAATATCAATTTTGGCAACAAATTAGTAAATTCATAAAACGTGATGGGTAGTATTAAAATCTACGTTTCTTTCTTAACATCTTAAGATAAAACACATTGTGAATTAAACACTTCAGATTTTTGGATTTTGTCCATTGAGCGACACACTGTGGATCGTTGCAAAACCGACCAAGGACCTCTGGCTGCGCGAACTGGCCGGCCTTGAATTAGTAGGTATTCGATGACTGACGAACATATCGTGTCCGCGCGCACATCCGGAATTGCTCGTGATCGCGATACAGAAATTCGCTTCGGGCGATCGCGAAATTGCCCGCCTGTCCCCGCGAACGTTCTCACGGATATCGTTGCCCTATCGCGATACTGTCCACGGTTTTTAAAAATGGATATCACTCGGTCTCCCACCTCGGCGAGATTCGCGCTGATGAATGAAACGTTATCGAATTTCTTCGATAGCTGTGAACGAGTCGACCGCGGTCGCAGGCATTCGAGCACGATTGTTATATCCTCGATGAAACGCGTCAACCAAATCGATATTATTTGTTGTATAATTAGTCATGGCGATTATCAAACATGGTATAAATCGCGTAATTTTCAATCACTTATCTATCAATTGTTTCTTAATTATTCTTGATTTTTGTTATCCAGAGTTTTAATTTTCTTTTCTTATTTAAGCAACTCAAAGCAACTTTAATACTTTGATTACCCGTTGCGGTAATTATGCAGATTAGAAGAGCCACCCCCGGTTTCAATGACCTTGAAATATGTTGTCAAGGTTATCATTTTGAACAACTTTTCCCTATACATATACCCGGCGGTCTCTTTTAGTTTTCGAGATATTTTCAAAAAAGTTTTCAATATTGAAAAGAGCGATCGGGATAGGTCTGGGTTAGATTTCTTAGCGACAGCTTCTATTTACCTTCCTCGCCGAAACCTATAAGGTAAATGTACCAATGACTAGCCACGTCCCATTACCTGGCCACTGATGACATTTTATTTTTTAATAAGCTAAACTGACATAAAATAAAAAGAATATTTGTATCAATTTATTATTTAAACATTCAGCCTTCTAAATTAAAAATTATATCCCTATACTTTTTGTTTCAAATATAAAAAATATTGTTTGAAATATCATAGTCAAATGCACCATGAATCTTCATGGATTCCTTAAGATATGGTTAAGAACTGCGTAGTACTTACTAAGGTGATAAATATCATTATACTACATTTTTCTATATAAAAAATGCAGTTATAAAATCTTAAGAATATTTATAATAAATAGAAAAGAAAGAATTACGCATGTAAATAGTTTTTATGCCAAAAATTTATGTGGTTATGTACTAGTACGTAATAATCTTACTTGCCCAATAACTAACCGCGACACGTGTTTCACATTTTTCTTATTTTTTAGTTTCTGTATAAAGTTAAATTAGGTAAGTTAATATTTATTATAAAGAATGAAGTTAGATTTTATAGGTTTTTTGTTGTTTTACATCTATTTATTTATTTTTACTTATATATGCTACACTTAACCTCAAATTGTAGAACATACAATGGGCAAGGATAGAGAAAAATAGAAGAGAAAGAAAATAAAAAGGCAATAGCTGAAGAAAGGAAAAAGTTGGACGAAGAGATCAAACGACTAACAACTATGAAAAAAGCATTACAAACAAAAATTGATTAATAATAAAACTATATCATTTAATACACAGTAAAACCTTGTTTCACGACTTTACTTTTTAACCTTTTAATGACCTCTTTATTAAGTATATTCATATTTTTTAACTTTTCTAATGCTTCTGATTTAGTTTATTTCTTATTTTCACTTTACAAAATAAAATTTCATTCGCTAACATTATTTTTAATACTCTATCAACGTCATGGCCACTTATTGGGACCTCGAAATTTAGACACTGGGACAATCGCGTTTGGCTGGCCAGGTATTGGTACATCACGTCTCCTTACATTGTTAATTGATTTATATTTAATATCGTTGAAAATAATCGTTTCTTTTGCACTCATTTAATGTAAAATGTAATACTCTTCAAAATGCAATAGTTTTTTTTACATTAAAGTTAATTTTATGCCTTAAATTTAAGATATCTTTTCTCCTTGTTCTTAGATGTCTTAGATTGGTACATTTACCTTATTGTTGATATTTCGTATGATGTCGAAGAAACTCGAGGAAAGATGGTTCAGTATTATCAGTTTCGGACAATCGTAGAGAATATCATTTCAACTACTATTTAGCAGAATTTGTATTTAAAAAAACATTCGATTTTGAAGAACGACTGGATGCTTTTTTTCAAGTAATGGCAAATACATGCATAGCTGTCGCCCCTCCCCAAACCCCTCCCCGCTAAAGAATCTAACTCAGACCTATTCCGATTAGAGCCCTTATTATCCGGATGTATCCGGGTATCCGAGTACTCGAAATACTCAGAATAACCCAAACTCGGATTTGAAAACCAGTTATGAGTAATGATCTTGCTACTCGAGTACCCGAGTACCCAAAATACTTGTCATAACCCGAACTCGGTCTTTAAAACTGGCTGTGAGTAAAGTACTCAAATTCGGATACCCATAGATCCGAGTAATAGTAAGAGCCCTAATTCCGATCACTCTTTTCAATATTGAAAACTTTTTTGCGAATATCTCGAAAACTTAAAGAGACCGTCGGGTATATGTACAGGGAAAAGTTGTTTATAATGATGACCTTGACAACATATTTCAAGGTCCTTGAAATCGGGGGTGGCTCCCCTAATCTGCATATTTACCCCCGTGGCCAGAGTTTGTTTTGTTCAGTGGGGCCATGGAGGCCATCAGTGGCCGGATTTCAACACCAATATTTGTGCACCAAGTCACGGAATTATACTCGCCATAGAAAATCATGAAAGAAAGGTAAACGTGACTTCAACCGTTGAAGTCAAAGAAACATAATACACTGGTAGCTCTGAGGAAATACATCGCGAAGCTTCGCCAACACAATTCTGAAAACTAGACTTCCGGAGAAAAAGTCAATATTATCCCGATATGAATTGGCTAAGATGCAGACGCTATTAATAGACGAAAACCAAATGATGAATGACAGAAGAGTGTTAACAATTCGAGCAGCGTACGCTCGAATAACGAACTGTATTCCTCTCTTGAGCGCGTTCAACGGGTGAACATTTTTTCGCCCGAAAATAACTCGATGTAACGAGCTGGTATTCCAGCCGCGGCGTGTTTAACGTTCAAATCCGCCGTTAAGATTCCTGGAAGTATTCTTGCTATGAATATAACAAGCGTATACCTCTGCGTGCGTCATAAAGCGCGCCGGTGCTCGTGAGCGCGAGCGCGCGCGCGAGATTGGGGTTTAAACTGACGGCAAGTGTCGGTCATTTCCCGAAACCTTCTAACAACAATCGGCAGCATCCAGAGGAATTTTCGCGACAGTTCACGACTTCGCGTTCGCCGCTTTCGACGTTCCGCTATTGATCTAACGGGTAACGTGCAACCTTGCGTACAGCCCAGTTCTTGGTGTTGTTTCTGGGTTATCAGGGGCTGCAAACAAATTTCTAACGAGGACAGGCTTTGCGCTCGTGTGCATACAAAACGAGCCGCGGGAAAAGGGCGATTAATTGCCTAGCTTTTAAATGAAATGCGCCCTGCCGCTTGCCGCGGACCGTGACCTGCGACAAAGCGCGACGCTCCGCCCCACACACTCGTCTTTCGATGCAAATGCGATCGCGGTAACCTTTCAAGCGCTGAAAGGTTCTTTACTTGGAATTCGCGATAGCCATTATTGCGTCGCGCGAGATTACAATCGCGTAACGTACGATTAAGGGGTCTTCCCACTGTGAACCTCTGAAAAATTGCCTTTCTTTGTGAATTTTTTTGTACTAAACGAAATGTCCAATCTAAATAAAGTTTTTCCTACTGATTAATACACTTATTGAGAGTGCAAACAAATTTTTTTTGCAGTTTATAATAGTTTATTTAACTATACACATCGCACTGAATTGAGCGCCTCAAGAAAACGATGTAGTGCTTGCGTAGATGATTCCAGAAGAACGAAAAAATTCAAAATGGTTTTTAGTCGTCACGGATGTCGTTATCGTTGGAACCAAAATTATTTTAATTGATAAAAAATTAACCAAATGACGGAAGTTTGAATGTTTAAGTTCCGAAATTCGATGAATTTTTAGTCATTTGTCATTGTAAAAAGTATGAAATTGTTAATAAAACAAAGTTTCCGTGGTCCCTGCGATAGCCACTGATGTGTTGAATAATGTGTAAAAATTTGAGACTGATTAATCAAATAATTTTTTTGCAATCATCTACGCAAGCACTACATCGTTTTCTTGAGGCGCTCAATTCAGTGCGATATATATAGTTAAATAAACTATTATAAATTGCAAAAAAAATTTGTTTGTACTCTCAAGAAGTGTATTAATCAGTAGAAAAAACTTTATTTAGATTAGACATTTCGTTTAAGGTGAATGTCCCAATTTCTACTCATGTCCCGATTCCTAATCACTTCGTATTTTTCTTATTATTATAAATGTTACGTTTATACTATAATTGTAAAAAAATAATTATAAGTTCTGTGATCATTCATGCGAGTGATGCACAGGTTTGTTAGAAAGAAAGTGCTACGTAAGCAACGAAAAAAAATTTTAGAACAAGATTATTGTTCTTATTGCTTAGACTAAAGAACAGACATAATCGGACCGAATGGAGTGTGTGCAGAAATAAATCGTATTTAATACTAAAAACGTTTACTGTATTTTATTCTGGATTTTTACTAGATTTTTTGTGAGTTATTTGTCATGAGCAGAAATACGGACATTTAGAGTACTACTTTGAATTAACCATTATTAATAATTAAACGTCATATAACATCTTTTTAAAATATTTTTGAATTAATTGATTCATTATCGAGGTATTAATCAATTACTTTACAAATGTTTACTGCAAACAAATTTTTTATATCCTTTTCATAACGAGTGAACGCTTAAATGAGCAGAAATTGGGACATTCACCTTAGTACAAAAAAATTCCCAAAAAAAGGCAATTTTTCAGAGGTTCACACTGGGAAGACCCCTTAAGCCGTGCGACGTGTTCATCGGTTTGATAAGTTCTTCAGAAATCAGTACCGATAAAGTTTTGATTTTCCTCTGCAAATTTTGTTCTTTCCTCTTGAAAATGTGGAAATTTTCAATCACTTTTTTCGCGAACACTACAGCTACTAAAGGTTTCCAAAAAAATACCTCGAATGAAAATGCAAAGAAGGATCGATGACTTTGATTTTTACGATTTCGCATTTCGCTACGTAATCCTGTCGCGTTATAAAAATTTGACAATCAACCATGCGTATAGTAAATTGTAATGCAGACGAAAGGAGCTTGCAAATATTTCTAAATAAAATTAATATCAATTTGCTATTTTAAATAAGGACGAAGTGTTTACGCGTGCTTCGCTACGCTTTTACCATCTTTCGCACTCGCGGTTTGCGCACCTCTTGGCAAACAATTACTGCAGTGTCATCCACTGTATGGAAATTGTATACCTAAATATTGACAGACACGACATGAAAATTGCATGAAAATAACAAAGTTTATCGAAGGAATGTAGGTTAAAACAGTTTGGACGTGCGTACAAATGTTTACGACAAATGCTCTGCATATTTCATTGCTGAAGACTGATCGTGTGCTATCCATTCAAAATTTGCTGCGTTTAATAAAACCATAGCGAATGCATGTACTGGTTGCCGAGTAATGCAATCTGGTTGTTGTACAAAATATCCCGTGGATTGATGTGCCGAAACAAAATATGTTGTGCGATTTCTCTTCCGTTTTTCATGAAAGGATCTTCCATGCCATTTTTTTATATTCTTAATGATTCTCTGAAAATTATTTCGGAATCGATAGAACTGAAAACTTGAGCGTTTCCATTACGGAACTTCTGGAAATTCATTAATGTCCTTTCATAATTTTTCCTTTTATTGTAGGAGATTGTGAAAGTTCGAAAAATTCTAAAATTAATACTACTTACTCCAGCTTTTCCTGCTTAAAATTGTGCTAAAGCGTTGCGAGTTCAAGCTTTGAATTTTCTGTAGATTTCACTGAAATTTAATATCATTTATACATTTCGATCCAGATAAAACTACTTGTATGACGTCTCTAAGAGTCGTGCAACGTTTATAGAGAAGTTTAAATAATTCTCGGGATCGTTCTGCTGTTTGCGTTGTGTACAGAATGGTACGCGGCAGCGTACGCATGTTCCTGATAATAACTAATAAATTCTGCAATTTAGTATAGTGGAACGTTCATTACTTCTGCACCCTCGTTCGGTGCACGTGTACAAAGTATCGTTACCATCGTCCAAACCGTACCGCATCAAAGCAGTGGAAAACGCGTCTATTTCAGAGGGAAATTGCAATGCTAAAGTGGCAATTTTCTTACCCTTTGAAACGTAATTCGATGGCTCATCATTTCACTCATACCGTTTCAAACAATACGTCAACCGTTGTTGTGACAGCTTTTATCTCTTTTATGAAAATTAGTTTGACTTTCAGACATTTGCACGTACACTGTGCTAACAAATATCCTACTCCTTGCTATAGACCCGCTGCAAAAACAAAAGCCACGACCAATAACAAACCAGTGAAACTATTAAAAACACGTAAAGCCAATCGTGAGTTCCGCAATTAATCATAAAAATATTCAGTCCCCTTATGGATATGAAATACGTTGCTTTCTGTAGCACACTTTGTGAATGCATCGTGTATGACTTTTCCATCGAATATATTCTAATTAAAAGTATATTAATCAAATTTTACGGTATTGCGAGTTCAATTTACAAGTTTGCCTCTGCAAAAATAAAATATGCGAAACGTGTCATACGCGCACAGAGGACAAATATTTTTGTTACTAATTGCATGTCACAGAGAAACAACAGAAATATAAATTTCGTGGCTGTTTTTATATTGCAAAACATTTAAGTTAATGTCTGTGAAACGAAGTTTCAAAGCTTCGCAAGCCTATTTACAAAAACTGTAGCTTTCGGAAATTAAATCTAAAAGACTAAAAGCAAGTTCTCTTTACTATTACAAAGTTTCATTTATTTTTATTTCATCGAACATCTATCTTACAGCCTCACGGAAAAAAAGATTTGCTGTGACAGCCAAAAATCCTGCTAGCCTAGCAAATCTCTAGCCGTAATATACGGACAGCTAATATGCTATGTTACAGAAACTAAGTTACTTAAAATGGTATATAAAAATGGTTAGTCTAATTGAAAATTGTTTTAGATAAAAGTTTGAGAGCGGTGAATTCTGCGTAAAAAAAGTTCTATAATATTTTTTGAGAAACGCAACCGTTTTTGCAATAATACGTCCTTAATGTTTTCACGGTGGTATGTACAATATTATAATAGGAGCACGTTTATTGAACGTTATCGCAAACAGAATTGAATTTATGAAAAAATGTTATAGAACCTTTTTTACGCAGAATTCCACGCTCTCAAACTTTTATTCAAAACATTTTTCAATTAGACTAACCATTTTTAAGTTATTTACGAAAAACTACTTTTTTTAACATTTGACATAAAAAAGGGGAGGGGAAGCCGACAGCCATTCAGAAGTTCATATACATCACAGAAATAAGCGATTCGTGAAAAGATCCACCTATTTTTAGTTTTTTCGCAAATTGCCCACTTTTTAGTCTAATTTTCCTGGACTAAACGGCCCGTAACAAATACCTATGTCAGAAAATAAGTTTTTCCAATATTAAATACACCATTTTTTGGAATTTTTGGACGTTTGAGGCTTTTGCATTCTCTTTTTCATACTGCATGGTGGCTTACAATGGTAACTAATTATGTCAATGAAAGGACATTTCTAGAGAATTGAAGAAAACTATTCCATGAATTAATTGTAGAGAAACTGACTTACTGCCGTAACAGATCATTTCAGCTAGCAAAACTAGATTTGCTATATCAATCAGTTCAAGATTGCTTTTATAAATACAATTTCTTTGCTGCAGTACCAAAGCTGCTTAGCTATAACATCAAATTTTTTCCAGCGAATTATAGATTTGCTGGATCAACTAAACCATTTTTTTCCGTGCTAAAGTACTTTTCTGCCAGCTGTATAAATCGAAATTCAGACCAAAAAAATTCAAATTGGTTAGTACAAGCAGTAATTTCCCCTTTGACTATACCGATGCTAATTGTATTTTATTTCTTAGGTTTTCCCAGATGAAACTTTGTAGTTGATTACTTCGGAGGCATCGTTGCGCTTCAGTTTTGAAGTTATAGTTCTGACGTAATTAGTGGCAATCGGAGCGACTGCGTTTCGCGAGAATCATGACCTGCAACAGAGATTTTTGCAACTCGCGGGGACAGAAGGACAACTCGGTTGCGCAAACTCCATTAAAGCCGTAAGAACGGCTTCAATTTTCAAACTCCGTCGATACTCATTTTGTTTCTCGCAGTTCGAAATCTTGTTAGGAAAATCGAGTTTCCCTGGTTGGTAATTCGGTCGAATTGATGGCTTATCAACTTCACTGTTTTTAACGTGCCATCGCGTTCCGTTCTGAACGGATTTAATTTCTGCCGCGAGCTCCCCCCGAGCTATTGAATAATGCAGGGACGTTAAAGGAGAAACGACGTTCGTCGTTTCGTGAGTGTTACGATTCCTTGGGAATGGCGCGGCGCGGCGTCTCGTTACAGCGACACGGAGGATCAGATATAAATAGTGTCCGTCAGGATCCTTCCGATTTCAGCGTGATCGTATTATCTACTCGAAACCAGACTGCACGGAAATGTCGGCTGGAAAATGATATCGCACGGACGTTTCGCTTCCCCTGCGGCAAACCACTCGTAAACGTTCGAACGCGTCGCATGCGTTTTCTGAGCTGTTGCGTCAGGAACGCAGAACGTTGTGCCGCTCTCGCAATGGCTCCTTTATGTTGCTCACGTGTTGCAGAATGCGTTCGACCCAACCACCGTTTAATCTTAGCCAGCTTTAAATCTATTGTGCCATTGTGCCGTAATAATTCCACGGCGAGTCGTTCGAAAATGTTATTGCAGCTTTAGTCTACCCGTCGCTACTCGTTTCGAACTGTTTCTCCAATGGTTTTCACTTTGAAGCAGTTTTCTAGTTCGATCGCGTTTCAAAACGATTTCATTTGAACATTTGTTAAAGTGTTAAAGCGTTAAATGTGTTGAAAATAAAAAGCAGTTTTGATTTGAAATTGAAGTTTTGGAATGAGTTTAGCAACTTGGAAAATTTCGTGCGTCGAATTTCGCTATAATGGTCCTTTCAAAATTACAAAAATGATAGCAGTGCCATTTTCGATAAAAGGAGTAGTTAGAAAATTTGTTCATGAACCATTATACAGGTAGAATAAAAAGCTTTTAAAAAAAATTTTCATTTACTTCGTGATTTCGTTAAGAAAATGTTGAAACATACGATTTTCGAATATCCAAGTGCTTTAAACTATTAAAAACAACTTTTTCGAAGTTTATATGTTCATTTAATCATACCAATTTATACCAATCCTTTCATTTAAAAACATAAAACTAAGAATGTTTGCTAAAAAATTATTGAATTTGCTAAAAATGAATATTTGCTAAAAAAATGAATTAATTTTTTTTTTTTTTTTTACATAAAAAAGGGACTATGGTTATCATGCTGATTATGATTAAAAACATAAAAGAGATATTACCGTTACGTGCGTGTAAAATTTCATGCGAATGTCTTCATTACTTCCCGAGATTTTAAGAACGTCTGCTTGAGAAAAGTAATTTCGAGAAAAACAGCTATAAAGATTTTATCCGTGCTAGTATAAATGAGTACTTTTGCGAGTCCTATAACTTTGATTTTTTTAATATCAACATAATATTTTAGGAACGTGTTCTTAAGACTTCAGACGTAAAAAAAAAACTGCAAGAAAAATTGACTTTCCTGAAGTTATATCTCGGAAAATATTACAGAATCGTCGGTTTATTAATGCAATCTTCGTTCACAATTAAATTATACAAATTTTGATACACCTCTCTTGCTACAAGAAATTCTTGCGCCATTCGTTGACCTATTATTGCAGGTGAAGAGTATGCTTGCAATGCTTGGATCGTTCTTGATCAAGCTTGCATCACTCATATGTTCCAGAATGCATGTTCGATTGAAATGCGCTTGCTTGCATTTCACCGCAGACACATCTCCAAATCCAATCAATCTTTTCCGACGCTCTAGAATCTGGGGCCAGATCGAAGAGGCTTTCTGTTTGACATAGTAACGCGATTGTTCAGACTTCGGCGATGGGAATTCGTTGTTTTCTCTGAAAATGATTGTTCAGTTACCCAACGATAGGCCATGACATTTACCGGATGTGGAGCTTTTCTCGCGTGGATAAACACGGTCTACAATTTCAAATTGAAACTAGATGCAACAAGAAAAGAGTCAGTGGAGTTCCCTCTTCCCTACTGTTGTGAATAAGTTGAATAAATTTCGTGTTTGTAAAACGAAAGAAATTGTGAAATCCAGTCCAGTCGTGATAAATAAACGAATATTGAAAAAGCTCACGTATAAGAATTTAATTCTACACAAAGCATAAAGCAAAATGTAAAATATGTTCACTGAAAATTAGTAATTAAAATTCTGTCAAAAAAATAATTAAACGCTAGAACCATGTTTCAACGTTGAACGATGTTCAAAGGTTAGGCAATTTTCGGAGTCCTGTCAGCAGCTGAAAATTTCGCCACAGTATACAATCATGTAACGTTGACAAGGCGTCAAAGCACAAGATTTTGCTTGCCACCCTCCGAAATGGAATTTTCACAGTGGCGAAATTGCTATCCGTAACCGATACGGAACCTGTTCGCGTACTCGCACGCTCCGCCGAGCACAAATCGTTCGTCGGATCGTATTAAGAATCGCACGAGCCTCGATTGAAATTGACATCCATTTGTCAAGACTTGTTTAGTCCGCGCTCGACTCTCGCGAGGGTTCGTCGCTGGAAAACCGTGACGCGCCGCGCCGTTCTCGCGACCGCGTTGCGACGAGTTCCATCTTCCAACAATTTCATCCGCGGAATATACAGAGACTTTTTCCCGACGAACCCGCCTAAGCCGCGTCGCTATAAAGGATTACCGGGACCCGTGAAAATGTTGAAAGTCCTGGTCGACGAGCCGGAAACTCGACGTTCGGAAAACGTGCCGATGCGATTACGCGCTCTCGAAACGTGAAATCGGCGGCTTGCGAAAGAAAAATTGTGATAGACGGATTACTCGACGCGGTTTCAACGCGGAACGCGCATTCAAGCCGCGATTAGATCGTTTATCGCGCTGGCGCAGCAACACTTCGAAGAACAGGAGAACAGATAATCACCGGAGCGCTTTTAAAGCAGCGAACCGAGGATGGCGAAGGTGACAACGAATCGTGAACTCCGCAACTTGTTTTCCTTTAACGACTAAGTTCCCGCGATTTCTAATGCCGGTGTATGTAATAACGAAGCAAACGACGCCTCAAAGGGTGTCTCCCGAAAAATGGATGCCCGAAGTCACCCTCGCGAAATGGAGTGCACCCCGAGGCTTTGATCCGGCACTTCCCCTTCGAAACAGACGTATCATAGACATCCCCCTTTTGATGCTGTTTCTTCTTTGCCACTCGCTTTGCCCGTTCTTTTATGGTGCGCCGATCAAAAGACCGTTTTACGCGTGTCGTCTTCAAAGCGTCGCGATGACCGCCCTTTTCGGCGTGCATTTCGTGCACGGTATGCAACAACTTTGTCGATTCACAATGCAGACCGAGCTGGTTTGTTCGAAAACAGAAGGAACCACGCCGCACCGCCTTCGCGCGGAAACTCGATGCATAAATAAAGAAAAATACTTGGCCCGTGTCTCGCGAAAAATTTGGTCCTTGCGGATGTGAAATACTAAACGGAAATGTGTCAAGGCGAGTTTCATTTTTTGCGGGCAACACTTTTTACTTCGTTAATTCTCGTGAAAAAGTGAAATAAGTTAAATAGAAATGGTGAAAATGTAATATGCATATAATGAATATTACATTAGGAATAGTATTGGATTATGTGCCTCGCTCTCATTATTTCCATTTAACCCGTATCAAATATTTTTTTCAGCTCCGGTTTAAACTCAAACCTACTTTTTTTTTTTCTACACATTTTTCTAATTTCACGAGAAATCTAAAGAGGTAATTAGAAGGGAGTTCCGAAATTATACTACTAACGTTCATATTATATTTCCTATTTGATATTCATTTTTCCGGAAATTAATATTAAATTTTATGGTTTCATGTTTAACGCTGTAATTACTACCACGAGTCGAATGCCACTTTGAAACTTCTGATTAAAAATTCTAGGTTCAATTTTCTCGCGTTTTATCGGTGTTATCATTCTTTTGAGAAATATACGTAGCCTACTTTTTTCTTGTGGTTATTTATTTCTACTTTTAGAAAAACATAAAACATATAACTTCAAGTAAAAACTAATCTAAATATGTAAAAAATTAATTTGCATCTAAAGCTCGCGCGAATGAGAATGACTTGAATGAGAAATATTTTATTTTTACCTTCACTACTCTTGCATTTCATATTTCTAGTGTCAAACACAATTTACATTTATCAATCATGGAATAATTGATGAGGTACGATGAATACCTAATAAGTAGCTAATAATATTAATTCATTTTTTACGTTGTTAACGTTTTACATCCTTCGCAATAGCAGTTATCTCTGCAGTTCAAAATATGAGTAGCTCTTTCCTACTAACATTAATCTTTCATTCTCCTCGATGTTACATGAAAAAGTCTCCGTTTATAGTAGCGTACAGCTAAAAATGATTATACATCGGAGTTTTCCATGCGTGGAAATAACGTACTGAACAACTTTTTTCAGTACAAAAAACTCTCGGAGCAATAGGAAGTATTCGCAGCGGTAGCGAATTTTCGTAGCGGAAAATTCCCAGATGCGGTGGCTTAATGTGTCCGTTCGCACCGGCGCGAAAAATTTCGGCACCTATTGTGTACATACTTGGTACTGCTATCTTCTCGTCACGAGAAACATTCGCTGCGGTTAAACACGTTCGCCTTAACGTGTGGAATCCTAAAAAATAATACGAACGAGTACAAAAGCGCGATCGTGCTCTTTGTATTTTTTACACTCTCGTTAGCGACTATATTTTATTGTTCCAAAATTCAACATGCAACGTTCAAGTGGAATGCCACGATATCAAAAACTTACTGTAGGATTGCCTAGGCGTGACTCGCGGTCGCGATAAATGCTCACGTCTTGAAACGATTAATACAGTGGATCAGATGCTGTGTTGAAAAAATTTGTGTACGTTTACCGCGGTCGTTGGACACGCATAGAAAATTCCACCACTCTGTTTGAATCGTAGAAACAAAGGAGTGATTATCAGTCAAAATAGATGTGCCGTATAATTATATTATTGATAACCCATTAATTTTTCTGTGCAGTGGGACAGTTCGGAATCCGAGTGCTCGGAGACTGAGGACTTAAATGAGTTAAGGGCCACCGTCGGGCCCGAAACCTGCGCGATGGACACGGTGGACAGTGCCAGCAAGCGGCAGACTCGTGTGTTCAAGAAGTCCAGCCTGAATGGGAAGATCACGGTATACCTTGGGAAAAGAGATTTCGTCGGTCACATAACCCACGTCGACCCGATCGGTAAGCTCTGCCAACGCTCGCGAAAGCTCCGCGCTAAATCTAATCGGATAAACGTCTCTAGATCATCCGCGGGTCGAAAGATCAACTCGCGTTGCTATGACAGTTGCGTAACGAGCGTTTCCTATATCTGTCCCACCCGATACTAACGTTGCCCATTGACTAGCTCACGGTTCATTGAGGCAACGGAATTGGAAAATTCGATTTACGCGTTGCCCGGTTGGTTTGAAGCGTCAAGGTCGCCCCGCGAGCCTCCTGACCGACGGCTCTTGAATCGTTACAGACGGGGTCGTGCTGATTGACCCGGACTACGTGAAGGATCGCAAGGTCTTCGGCCACGTTCTCTCCGTGTTCAAGTACGGCAGGGAGGATCTGGACGTTCTCGGTCTGTCGTTCCGCAAGGACCTGTACCTAGCGACCAATCAAATCTACCCCGTGGTGCCCGGCTCCCAGCAGAGGGAACTGACTCGGTTGCAGGAGAGGCTGATCAAAAAGCTCGGCAGCAATGCGTACCCCTTTTATTTCGAGCTGCCGCCCCATTGTCCAGCGTCGGTGACGCTGCAACCCGCACCTGGCGACACCGGGAAACCCTGCGGCGTTGACTACGAATTCAAAGCGTTCGTAGGTGACACGCAGGACGAGAGACCGCACAAACGGTACGAGACTCGGTTGTTACGATCGTGTCTGTGTGATATTTGGACCTTCCCTTTCCTACGGTTTTTCTATTCAGTCCGTCGAGCTGCATGAATCCTGAATCGAGCCAAGTTATACGCAGAGGATTACTCAATTTTAAATAGGTTTATACGAGAAACGGGACTTTCTCCCACTTTACTCCATAATTCATTCCTTGTTCCCCGTTTACAACAGTTTCTAACAGCTTATGCAATTTAAATCGGGGCAAAGGGAATTTTATAGGACACGGAAATCGAATAAACTCTTAAGTTTTGAAGGGAATACTGAATTTTAGTAAGCAGAATAATTAATATTGTTTTCAATTTTCTATAGTTTTTCTGAGTTTGTAATTTTCTGCATAACTTGGTGGACTAATCACTATATTCTAGTGTTCAAAATTGTTGCCCCTTTTAAATAAAGATAATCACATTTTGTGTAAATATCTCAGGTTTTCCGTCGGATAAGTTTCGAAGCCTAAAATGTTTCGTTCAAAGTAAGTGATTTATTGAGATATTCGACCGCGAATCGCGTTTTGCAGGGACCTGGTGAAGCTAGCGATACGAAAAATCATGTATGCGCCCTCGAAGCAGGGCGAACAACCTTCCGTCGAGGTCAGCAAAGAATTCATGATGTCGCCAAACAAACTATACCTCGAAGCGTCGCTCGACAAGGAACTCTACCACCACGGCGAGAACATTGCCGTGAATGTGCATATAGCGAACAATAGCAACCGGACTGTTAAAAAGATCAAAGTTTCCGTAAGGCAGTTTGCGGACATTTGTCTGTTTTCTACGGCGCAGTACAAGTGCACGGTCGCCGAGGCGGAGAGCGAGTGAGTATTATTCGATTCGTTATTCTTTTTGGTAGACACGCGATAGGACGCGTTAAATGTACCCATTAAGGTGGTTATCAATTTGTCGCGTATCTTCGTATCGTATCGCCGTTGCGCATCAATGTGGACGGATAAGCTTTGCACCGTTGCGTATAAGAAATTGATACAAAAATACCGAACTGGCTCATTTGTCAATTTTTTACCGTCGCATCAGAAAAATTATACGATATTTAACTGAGATGGTTTAAGCGGATGTCGTTGCGTCGTTCTGCAGTGGACGCTGCACCGCGTCGCGAGGTTCCAAAGGCTTCTGTGTTGTGCGTAACGGTAATTCGTATCGTCTATTTTTTTTATGAATACGCGAAAATGATGCAAGAAAAAATTACTCATGATGGCACCGTATGATACGCTGCGATGATACGATACGAGAATAGGCAACAAATGGATGCCTACCTTTATCAACGCACGGCAGCAAACGAGTTCGATATTCGTCGTTAACGTTGCAAATTATTCGCTTCTATGTTTCTCTGAATATTCAACAATTTTCTTCAATACTGGATGCAGCATTATCTTAATCTGAGAACGCGGCTTTTAAATCCACATAACGAGGAAATAGTTTGAAGACAAAGTGACAATATCGAGTAAATTTTGGTAGTGTCAGAAACTTTACATGATAACGAAGTAAGGCGTAGAGCGTTAGCTGCTAAAAATTATATGTTCTACTTTATTATAAAGGGCATCGTTATATCGATGAAAGACGTTTCGTTTTGTTTTCAAAGATTCTAAAGACTTTATATAAGTTCTACTGATAAATCATAGCAATTACCAGATCTTGTTCACAGCGAGTACTAAATGCTTCACGAATGCATTAAGAAGATTTAAACCCTAATCAACAACTTTTTTTACGAACTCTTTCGCTGCCTAGCGCTTACAATTTACAATAATTACAGATGTCGCGCGTTTTTTCTTTAAATAAAAAAAAGTTTAGGATTCGTGACTTTTCTACGATATAAAAACAAAGTCGCGTGCCTGGTTACGATTGGCATATTCCGTCACCAACACGAAACTCGAAGACGTTTCATCCTTAAAATCGTTCGACATTCTCGCGCGGGCGTTCTATGCACTCTCGTGACGGCTGCAGAAAATTTACGACTAATAGATTCTCCACCGTAGCCAGGCACCGACCACTCGAGATCTATCGACCCTAGCGCAGGAAGATATAAATTGCAACGCGCCGTGATGGATTTTAGTTCAACTCGAACATTCGCATTGTATCGAGTTACTTGCATCGACGATTGACTAGCACTCGACGCTCGGTCTCTTTGAGAATCGAACAGGGGCGATAAAAATTTGGCGAGCGTTCAGATCTGACTCTAACGTTTCATGGAACTCCTCGAGGCGTGTGAAATCGCCTCTATTTCGAGAAATACTACTCTCGATCGCTTGCTTAACGAAATGCATCGATCCGAACGCTCTCCCCGTTTTTCTCGCAGCGATCTTTTACTAGGATCGAACTCGCCCGACTTAATCGGACCCGAAAGTACGAAATTAGATGGTAGATTGTAGCCCGCACGCAGGGAAATCGATGAAAGAAGGTGACGCACTACATGAGACTGTCCCGGTTAGTATTAACGCTAGGTTTACAATGAATAGAGCGCGATAAATGCCGAAAGGATATTGTGCGATGACGAAACGGAAAATAAGATGATTGCACTGGCAGTATAGGGGTAGCGCCAGGATTCACCCTGAGCAAGGTCTTTTCTCTAAGGCCGACGCTTGCTGACAATAAAGACAAGCGAGGTCTTGCTCTAGACGGTCAGCTTAAAGACGAGGACACCAATCTCGCATCTAGCACAATGTGAGTGCTCAAACATTAACGGTCGTACTTATCTTTTTCTTTGCCGAACGTTCCGAAGACGAAGACTGGAAACGGGCCAAACGATTCCAGGGTGAAATCCCGCCAATCCTCCAGGATTTATTTTCGGAGCTGCGAACGCGCGCTGTCATTTCGTGGGCTAACGAACATCCGCGGATAATTTATGCTTCTAACGAGCGTGCCTCTGTTTTTAAAGGGGAACGTTTCGCGCGTCGACCGGAACGATTTACCGTGAAACCGTCGATAACCGGAAACTCGCGATGCTACGAGCAATTATTTAACCGACGCGTCATCAACCTTTTAAAAGAAGCAATACGCGCGTTTCATTGTTTGCTCGATCGTCGGCGGGCAATAAGAGGCGCGTGTCTATTTCTCACGATGGAAACCACATTCGATTGTATTCGATAATCAGAATCGTTCGACGAGGTCCGTTTGCAGTCTTCGCGGGCGACCATTGCTAAAACGAAGTACGATATTGTATGGGAACGGCGCGCCGTTCCGAAAAATGGAATGCTAGTATTTTTCTTGACGGTTGTTTTTGCTGGGAATATTTTCTTAATATGGAACTTCGTCGGTGGTGGTCTACTGTCTCCCTGTACAGAGGTCACATCCTTCTTTCGACGTTCCTTCCCACCCACACTCCCCCTTCCTCCCCCATTTTCTCACCTCATGTTTTCTATTATCTCAACTGCTGTGTTTGTTTTCTAAGATTGATATGCTGATCGACGAACCGCCCGGTGTACATCCCCCAAACTTTATTTTTCTCACTCCTCTCGAACCTTCCCTTCTGTCTGATCCGTAGTCTGTACCGCAGTGTGACGCACAAGCTACAGTTTCGTGTATGCACGCATACACACGCGTGGGTGTATTTACGGTCGTTACACGTGGTCCGCGTCACGTGATTTATCATTACCATGCCTCGATCGGGATATTTGATTCGACAGCGATTTCTCGCGAACGGGATGTTCGATTCGCTTGTCGCGAAAACGAATTCAGGTCCGAAAGTTTCCGGGCGCGGGATTCGGAATCGGGGAGAGAAGATAGCCATCTGCATCCTCGAGGTTTCCACTTGTTTAGAGTTCGTTGCTCTTGCGGCGCGAGCGAGAATCGGTAGGCAGGGATCCATGTTCTTCGACACGCGGATATGTTAGCTGGTAGTCTTCGATGTTCTGCCATTTATTTATTTCAGTTGAAATTAAACTTACTCGGTGGGCTTTAACGCTTTCGCTGCTGACGCAACTGGTGTAGACTGTTCAGAAGAAATGCGGAAAATATGTAGAACGATCAAAGTCTTTCGACGAATTTTTATGACCAAGTCACATAGTGAGGCAGAAAAACGGGGGAAAAATCCAATCGTAGATTATGGAACTCTATTGTTCAAAACATTTTATACAGATGTAATAACGTTACCCATTCTTACGGTCTTTGGATCCTTTTTTTATGTACCTGAATGTGTGTATTTTTTCTTTATGACTGTTAAATTTTGGAAACAAGATTCGAGGCAATTGGTGTTAGTATCTAAGTTTCTTGTTCCTTGATATCACATCCAAAATTTATTATCTCCATTCATAATAACATGATAATAGTAAAAGTTGTTTCATTTGGGATTTTGAAAACGGATACGCAGGGCAATTTAGGTGGTATCTGCGAATAATTCTTAAGATTAAATCGTACCGAATAGTGATACTTCTGGTAACTCATGAAGAAAAAAATGTTAACAGATATTCCGAGTGGACATACGACAATTAATTGTGTTGCAAAGTTTAGTTCCATTGTTCGCTTATTTATTTCCAACTATTGTGTGATTAGAATAGGAACAAACTCTAGATTACTAAAAAAAAGAATTATTTAGGCGATATACAATCAAGTAAAGCCGATTAATTAATTTCGATATGTACATTACTACACTGTCGACATTATTGAAATCCCCAGAGTTTGACATCAAAGCACATAAACGGAATTTAATTAAATTTCATTATATCGATTTCGGAATACCGAAGGCCAGATCTTAAATTTTATAAGCTTGACAAAATTACTCCATTTTAATAAAGAAGAAACATCTTTTACGTAAAAAGTGTGCTCCTCTAAGTTATAACAAAAGCTCAAGAAATTATTGTTTCTGTGCTCGAAAAGTTACAGTCGAAACTTCATGCTGATCGAATTTCGAACTCGGTCTAAAACAGAAACGAAATCATAGCGGAGTCTCTGAAATGTGGTACCCGCAGTTCCGTAGCAGCGAAAGCATCAAATAACCCTCAAAAAGCAAATTGCAACGCGTCGCGAATACAACCTAGAAATTGGCTATGAATAAACGCGCGAGCGTAAGCTGCGAAACGGTGTGCAATCGCTTCGAAAGTCAGCGTTGACTCCAATCGGTGGGAAAAACGCGGCGAAATCGAAGGAAAACACACGGGAAGCAATTTCCCATGTGTACCCGACTTCGGTGATCGGATGAACTGGGCGCACCGGGACTCCGTGATCCGGATATTAGGCCCGTGGCGCGTTCGCCTTCACCCTTTTGCTACGTGTTTGTCAGGGAGGGGTGCCCGGTGGGGCCAGGTTTCACGCTGAGCAAAGTGTTCTCTCTGACACCGCTTCTCGCCAACAACAAAAATAAATGGGGGCTCGCCCTCGACGGCCAGCTCAAAGACGAGGGCACCAATCTGGCGTCCACAACCCTGTAAGGAAACCGCTGCTTGTCGATGGAAATCAACTACACGCCTCGATATATCGACACTGCCGCTCGAGAGTTCGATGGTGCCATGCGTTCACCCGCGATTTCCACCCCCCCTCAACCTCTTCCCTCGATCACTCAGAAACGCGAATTTCCGATCACTTCCCCCAATTACGCGCCGATTCGACGCGCCGCTCGTTCACGTTGGGCGGATTAGAATTCTCTTTTGAAAATGCGTTTCCGTAGATAAAGAATAAGTGGTTCTTTTTATTACGAGCGATGAGAAGCGTTGCACCCAAACTTTCGACAGGCACCGTGTCCACGTGCCTCTGTTACTACTTCTATCTATCTCTGTTTCTCTCTCTACTTTCTACTGGTACGAATAATTGCACGTTGCTCACGCGTGCAATCACGATATCTCTGTTGCGTAGCTGCGTGTGCCCGAAATTGCGGTCACGTGTGTCAGGGAACCTGTAGCTAACTCGCGAGCAAACTACGATGCTATCGATCCGCAGTCGAGCGGTCGACCTTTCGACGCCAGCTCGTCGCTGATCATTCGGCACGTTCTTGTCATTTACTCGATGAGCGATATTAGCTGGGTCAGACGAAGTTGCAGTGAATTTTCGCGGGTAGGTCTACAATCGCGTGGTCCACGCCGGTGATACGTCGACCCTCGGAAGGCGAACGCAACGTCATTTCGAATCGCGTCTAGCAAGGGAAGTTAGGGAACTGAACAATTTAGAAAATCGCGAAACTTTTCCTGTAAGTTTAGCCGATACGACTTTGAAGGATGAAATCATCTCCTGAAGAAAATGCGGATTTCTCCTTTTCCTTGAATACAGTACTGATCAGAAAGTGTTCCACTGGCTTGACTCAGAAAGTGTCCCATCGAATATCCCCACCAGTTTGACTGATCTTCGCCGCCGTAACTCGATACGGCTGTGGTAGCGGCGAGGGGACTCGCGCTGTCGAACAAGCCATAAATTTCGCTCGGCGCGTTGCGGCTTCCTTTGACGAAAGACGGAATATGATTGGTCCTCTTATTCTGACAGCTACACGTTCAGTCCGCGCGGATTTACTACGATACGAAGAGACTCCAATTCTTTAATACTTTAATTCATTGACATTTTAACTTTGTATAAATATTGTTTTCACCTTATTTATACCTATATGTACAGTAATTATTTTACACTTACATACGCATAATATTAATTACGAATGTGATAAATAATAATTTATGAAAAATGTACAAGACGTTCAGGTGGCCGTGTTGTTTCAAATTGCACCCACTAAACTATAAAAGTTATTACAAAATGATACAAGAAAAGTATAAAATGAAAATATTAATATTTTTTCGGGATTGACCTAATTTGTCTAAAATTAGACTATTTAGCTCTCCCTCTCCGAAAATAGTCATGAAAAATCTGTACAATTAACTCTCGAAGTACCGATCGCGATCGGTTTGATCGGTCGCACGGAAAACTACGGTGGGTCCGAACAGCAAGAAATAATACACATGTCCCTGTAATAAACTCTATTTCCGCCAGTTTGCTTATCGTCCCGCGGAAACATTTCACAAGTAAAGCCTTCCCAAAAGTAATAACATTCTATTTTTGAGCGGCAATAAGTGACGGAACATAATTAAAGTATTTAGTCAGTGCGAAACAAACATTTCCGAATCTATGTTTGATAGCAGCGATATATACATATGTATGTGCATGTGTACATACATATTCACATAAAAGGGTACGGTTTCATTAAAAAACAATCAAGTTATCTCAGAAAAAGACTAAAAATATAAAAATAAAAATTAAATTTTTACGCCATTACAAGTCACGTTTAAAGCAGTGCAAATTTGTCCTGCATCATTTTTTTACAATATCGATAATTTATCAAGCGCAACTTGAACTAACACTGTTAATTGAACGTCTTGTACAATATTTGTAATAGTAGTACTTAATAATTAATATTCTTATATTGGTTTAAAGTTTAAAATAATTATTACATGTTTATATTTTTATATTACAAGATATCAGTATGTATAGGTTTAAAAGCGTAGAATGAATGAATGGGAGTTCACATCTTCGCATCATAGTACGCACGGATTAAATGACAGAAGTCAGAACGAGAGCGCTTGTCGTATTCTGTCCTTTTCTTTTATCAACAAAGAAAGCCGCACCAGCGCCGAACGAAATTTATGGCTTGTACTACAACGCTAATCCCTTTGATCGGCCCGAGTCGCCTCGAGGGCGCGGTAGGAATCAAAGACTACGAAAACGACTACCCGTCTCAGAAGAGGCTCGCGCCCGGTCCCGTTGAGCGAACACTTTGTGGATCAGAACTGTAATTCGAAAACTATGACAAGTTTTGGGAAATAGCGTATCTGTTAGAATCGCGAAGAGGAATGGAATTACAATTCCATCTAAAATAAATTTTCGAAATCTATAAAACGAAATCCAAATAATTAAAAGATCGAAGGAATCTTTCGCCCTTCGAGGGTTGATTGAAGATCGTAGAAAAGTTTGCGCGGTTGGTCTCTAGTCTCTAGTGGTCCGTTAATAATAAATTAGAATCTTCATGGACCAGTTTTAGTAGCATCGAGATACGATCAGATTCGCGTTGATTTCAGCTTAATAGTACTTGCATGCCGAGTCGCGACTTCAAACAGAAACGATGTACTCTATCACTATCGAAGTATTGAGTGCATAACGCGTAAGAGTCACGACCAAACATTTTGAGCACACGCACGCTTTCGCGACGCTGATCTTGAACGAATCGAGACTCGTTGAAAAAATAATTTGTTTGTGACGTGTTAGAGGCTGGTCGAAGCTTTGAAAGATGTTGAAAAGGACATTCAATGTTGACGAAGACGATTCAAAGGTAGCTCGATGTCGGGACTCCTCCTGTCTCTAAAACGCGATTCGTGCTTCTGAAATATTCAGAACTGTTCCGAACAGTGTATCTCACCCGATCGAAAATAGCGCCGCATTGTCTGCTCGCTTTGATCGCGAATCTCCGGCCCTCGCGTTTGCGAAACGAATTCAACAGCAAACGCGCGCTTTCCCATTGATTTATTAGGTCCGTTCAATCACGGTTGCATTCTCGTTTTCATTCGAACCGATTCATCGCTTCGACCAGGCTCAACCATATTACGGAACGTTCGCAGAATTATGGCGCGTGGCCTGTTTTTTATCCTCCGCGAGGTAATTTGATAACGCACGGCTTCGAAATGACAATTTACTCTTTACGACAGGAACAATGTACGCCTGTGCGTGATTGCGTTCTTTTCAATAAAGCAATAAAGATAGAAACCGCGACGTTAATCGTATGCAATTATGCAAATAACTGCGACCCGGTTCTGATAACGGCGACCGTAATTCTGCTGAATGATAGGCGAGAAGTTGCGAACGGTACATGTGTACGTTTCACTATGCTCTGTATTCTTATTTGGATCGTTTCTTTCTTTCTTTCTTTTTTTTTTTTCATTGGGAAGTACCGCTGGCTGACGGTTTAGCACGTTTAATACAGAGTACAAAGCGAAACGATTTATAGGCATCACGTTGGTTGCTTCATAGAACACTAGTGCGTATTTCTGAACACACGAGTCCCCTACACTACGCCGACGACAGACCGCGTTTTAACGTCGAAACAATCACAGACGTCGGGCATCAGAAACTTGGAGTTCTGAACGCTAAAGTATCGATTCTGCTTTGTCAACACTGCCACCAATCCTGATCACTGTAAATCCGTGGACAAATGCGATTGAAACGAACACGACGCAGAGAAGGCTCTCCAACGGTCCCGGCTCATCAACCAATATGAATGCACGTTTTACGGAATCAGTTTTCCAGATTTATCGGCAAGAACCGAATGTTCTCTCTCTTCTGCCGCGTTTGTTCGACACTCTTCCTTCGTTTTGCTCGAAATCGTACGAATTCCGAAATGTACAAGCTTAACCCGGGAGTAGGCGTGTCAAACATTGCGACTGATATGAATATAATGCGAGATAGCTTAATCAAATCACGAAAACATAAATACTATGTAATAATTGTTTACCAATTTAAGTAGAAGTTCTTTTAAAAAGTAGTTCAATTAAATAATTGTTCTTATCGTTCTTCATAATTTGAGCATTAATTCCGATCATACCCAAAACTGAAGAAAATAATTTTAGCGAGTATCTGCTACATTTCCTTGAGAAAAAGTAACGCCTGCCTTCGATGAAGCATAGCAATAAATTATACAGAAATGATATCGAAAGGACCATCGTAAGGTTGTTAATCTACACAAATTTCTAAATTATAGATGTAAAACGATGAAGCGTCAACGTCACTTAGTACATATTGACGAAATGAGCAGCGGCCTCTAAAATCCTCTAACATTTCGTCAATCGTCACGCATGGATCTATGTAGAGTGCATTGTTTTATACAATTCTTTACGAATGTTTTCTGAAGATTCGTGGATGGAAGATATCTCATCTCACCAACAACATTTCTTTCTTCTCTATTCCGAAAATCATTAAATTTTATACACACTTCAAAAGAAAACTGAATTGTTTCCGTGTAGAAGCTTTGAAAGTGTCAATTCCAGTTCCATCAGTATATTTATCAAGTTAATAAATTTGGATGTGATGACCGTAAATACCCAGCTGAATAGAGAAATTCGACAAGCGCTTCGATTTCATTGCGAGTCGTTTCTGTCGCATCCCGTTTTCTTTTGAATTCGTCTCTTTGCTTGCTATTCGTACAAATATTAATGTCAAAGACTATCTTTACGATCATATCACTAGATAAGAAAAGTCTCCATGCATTAATGCGCGTTTTAGCATTCTTAGCAGCACGTTTTACTCCTCGACATTCATTTTCGATATTATGTTGTTTCTAGGAGTATTTAATTATGCCTATCATAAAAAATTGCCTGAAATTTTGTATATATATTACAAAAACAAACTATAAAATTATACTACGCGAGAAACAGTGACGGTAGAAGACTTTAGAAGATGACATTTCGAGTTTCAAGACATACGAAATCGTTGGTCGAAGAGATCCATGCGCACCTACTCCCGAGTTATGCAAAAGATTATTTCAAAAAATGTTTACGTTCCGATAACTTTTACAAAAATAACTTCAAGTTCATCTCTTACAAAGTTCCTATATTTTCAGTACTTTTGTATTTTTCGCATCCCCTTCAGTCATTTGCTTTGTGATTAAATTCTACAGACTGTTTAAATAAATCATCGAAACGATCTTTCACATACTTATTGGCAAAAATACACGAGGACTAAAATTTGTCTCGCGTTTCGAGCATAACACCCGCTCCAAAGAAAGGAATAACGCGAGTGGGTGCACGACAATAAAAAGACCAACGACGCGACACGAAGACAAAAACGCGTATCAAAAGTTGCAGCGCGTAAGAATTATCTCGTCGTAGCGTAATCAAATTGAAATTCACCTGACACGAGGACAGGTTGACTGCGGAAGGTGGCAGTACGAGTGTTAGGGGTCGTATTTGAAAGTAATCGAGATTGCCGGTCGTTCCGAGCGACGCGACGCGCGCCTACTCCCGGGTTAAGCGTAATCGACACATCCCATCCCTCCGCTTCTTCTCGTTTCAATGGCCGCTTTGTACTTGTTGCTTTGGAAACTGCATGCTTCCGCCTTTACATTCGCTTTGAGCTTCTCCTTTTGCGAAATCATACGAAGTTGCCCGTACATCTCCTATTCTCTACAGACTACGTACTAAATACTGTTCCTACAATTTGTCAGTGTGTCTTTCTGAGTACGGCTCTCTCTCTTTCTCTCTCTTTCTCTCTCTCACACTCTGTCTCTCGCAAATGAACGTGTGTACGAGTAGCTTTGAACGATGCATGTTCGGCTTGGGGAAATGCTCGGTTAAAAAGAAACAAGAAATCGATAGTAATTGTATCGTTTCGCAGTGCGGTGGATCCCTCGCAACGCGAAAATCTCGGGATTATCGTCCAGTACAAAGTGAAGGTGAAGCTATGCCTCGGCGCACTTGGCGGGTAAGTTTTTAACTAGGTGTATCCGATGATTAGACCGAAGATGTTTGTGCATTATTTTGGGAATTTACAAAAACGGTATTTACATGTTGCAGTATTTAGAAAATAAAGGATAATCTTTATTGACATTTCAGTCGTGTAAAGTTTGTATCTACATTTACGGTCTAATAATGATTGTACATTGGTGCATATGAAATGTTTTTTTAATCGGAGTTTCAAACTAGATGATCGCTGCCATGTACTAAATTTTGTACGATCGATCGTGACTGTTACACATTCGTATTATTAGACAGCGGATTTTATGCATTTATGACAATGGCAAGTATGTGAAAAATTTATGAGATTGTTATCAAACAACAAAGTATCAAGAATATTATTCAAATCAGAGTGTTTAGAACATTCAACATACTGTTTTTCAAGTTCCAATTCTTTACTTGTGCTTGTAAAAATTTTATTTTACATAGAGATCCGTTGTATAGTGATTATTGTTAAATGTTAATAGAATTTATAATAAGATTCCATTATCTGATATCATGAATAATATTTAAACAATTCTTTTACCGAGGATGAAAATGCGTCTCTTGAAGAAGTTTATACGAATATTAACGCAGTTGTCTCAATTTGTCAAATTTAATACCAGCGATTTTTAATTATATTAAGACACGTGTTTTGAGAAAGACTATAGAAAATAATCCACGAAACAAAGCACCTTACCATTTCTGCAAATCCATAGACAATTTTTGGACAAGCATAGGGTAATGGTCCCTATTAATGTGCCTGAACCTATTAGTGTGCCCTTACATTTAAATAAGTTATAAAAAAGGAATCCTTTTAGAAATGAAAGAAAAATATTTTTTTTCATTAAGTTTAATACTTTGACTTTATTTAAAAAAATGTTTTTCTTTTATTTCTTAGAGATATTCTTTTTTACAATTTATATTAGTGTAGAGGCACATTAATAGGAACCATTACCCTACATATATTCAAAATAAAATGGAAAGACTATAAGAGAGAGGCTATAATTTTAGAACTTTTGGAATATTTTCATTGCTCTGAAATAATAAAATTACAATAATGGAAATTACATTGATATTTAAAAAATTTAACATATATTTGAAGTCTTATAAAAAAATCCATTTCATATGTACGAAGAATGTGAATGCCAAACGGTTGACTAAAATACAACTTTGGTTATCGTTAACAGGGAACTAGTCGCGGAGCTGCCGTTTATTCTGATGCATCCTAAACCGAAAGAAGAAGAACCAGCGCCACCCACCGCGCGTCCGAGTCCAACGCAAAAAGCCGACAGTGGTGAAATTCCAATCGACACTAACCTCATCCAATTGGACACGTATGTTGTCAATTTTTTACATCAATAATAAATTCTCAGTTGAATTTCGATATAGAATCTACGCACTCAAAAAAAAAAAAAGTATTGGTTCACGCCATGACAAATTTGACACATTTAATTATGTTGAAATTAGAGACTAACTGGAACTGGTATTGCCATTAACTGTTATTAATATATTCAGTTGAAAGCTCAAAGTGTCTTTACGTTCAATTGATCAAATGTTTAACCAACCGTAGGCTTGCAATCAACCATAGAACGGTACCAAAAGCGTGCACTGCATTCAAAACGAAAGATATTTTTCGGTCGATTGCACTTGTAACAAACGCGCGCGTCGCATTGTATCATTCGATGACAAAAGTTTCGATTAATTCTCACTGTTGCGGTTTTCGGATACAAACTGGAATCTTTTCGAAGAAATATCTACGTTTCACGAGCGCTGCAGGTTAGGGTGGAACGAAAAAAAACAAGTTTTGATTTTTAATTTGTAATAGCGCGGAAAAGTTGCTTTTTGGTGTAGACAAGATAAAAAAAAAATATGAAAAATATTAGCGCACGTCTTGAGGTGCCGCAAGAGCGGTAAAGTTTTATAAAAACACACTTTTTGCAATTTTTTTCAAAGATTTTTACATGTCTTGATTATGCAATAAAAAGTTTCAAATAGGCGTTTTATATGTACGAGAAAATCATAAAAAATAATTTATCGAAGTTTATAATTTTTCAATTTTAAAAATTTTTTTTACAAATTTTAAGCTCTGCGGCACCTCAAGATTTTGTAGTATAGCAACCAAATTTTTTTTTCTTCTTTTTGAACCTAAAAGGCAACTTTTCCCCACTATTACAAAACTACAAAAAAAAATTTTCGTTCCACCCTACTGCAGGTGGCTCGCTGTTACGCTGATAATGATCAGCTTTCAGTGTATCGCTTTGGTTCCCTGATGAAGCCAGGGGCAGTGCTCGCGAAACGTTGGATTGCAAGAGATATCTCCGCAATCAAACAACCCGTAATCCCCAATAGCGAAAACTATCGAATGATAAAAGCCTCGGAACTAAAAAAAAATTTGAATTCCCGCTTTCTAGGGAGGCCGACGGCGACGACGACATAATCTTCGAGGACTTTGCTCGCCTGAGGTTAAAGGGCGGCGAGACGGAGGCCTGACCAAGCGGTTCCGGCGCCATCGACCTGTACGAAACAGCGAAACGTCCAATGTTCAAAAACGTTGCATCGCCGACGAAAGTGCACCAGCTGATTATATGAGATACTCGTTATTCCGAGGATCGTCTTGCCTCGCGGGCGACCGCGAAGAATCGCTTGACACATCGATACGCCGCTCGACTCGGAAAGAAGCTGGTTCACTGGTGGCACGAGATCGAAGGAAGCTTTTCCTGCGTTTCGACGAGTCGATCGGTTCTCCGTGAACATCGATTCCGACGCGAGACACCGCGAACGAACGTGGTACTCGTCGTGACGAAACGCTTAACACTTTGACGCATTTTATTCGTGACAAATAACGAGGCATCAAAGACTGAACGCGAGCCGTTGGGGGAGTTTATCCAAAAACAAACTTTAGCCAATGACGTATTTATTATAGTTCTATCGATTATCGCGACGAGAGGTAGATTCAACGTTCAGGGACAGATCAGGCTGTCGCGTATCCGGAATCGTGTCGAGGAAACGAAGCAGAGTCTCTCCGCGGGACTATAAACGAACGGGGGTGTTTATGTAATTTTAATCACGTGGCCAGTAATATATGCCGTAACAGGGTCAACGTTGCACGTTGACTCGCGGAAAGTCAATCCTCTCGGTCGCGGACTTGTTTCCGAGTCTACGTTTACATTCGAATGCAAATGGGACTTGCGCTCGTTCGCCGATTCCTCGGAGAAGAGAAACATAGACTATTACTAATTTATTTGTTCCCGTAGAGTTGCTGCTGTTTTACTCTATCGCAAACCGTTTCGATTGTTCTCGATAGGAAGATACAGGTACGTTTCCTTTGTTTCGCAATTATCTAATCGTAACAAGAGATCCGATTTACTGCCAGTCATTTTTGCACGGTAATCTTTAGGAAGAAAGAATCTAACCGTGTCATGGATAGCCTCAGTGGAACTGGTGGACAAACTGCGTTTGAATGGCTCATTATTTTGCTGCGTTATTTATTAACGTAACGCGTATTTGTCTACTAACGATTTCCTTGCAACCAAAATAGTTAAAAGGTGGGATTACGCGACTGAGTCCCAATAATTTTGACTAGAAAATTGTGGAATAATCGTGAAAGTTTGAAAAATCTCGAACGAATTGTTTGTTGTGAAATCGTAGCATCTAATCTTTTGATCAACGTTTGTTATTACTCTAAAGGAATATGTAACACTTAACAATGATCTATACAGCGAATCGTTGGAAAAATGAATTGATCATAAATATGTATCTTTATATTCGCGAATTTATACACGTTTTAAGGATTTCTCTTTTTTTTTTTTTTTATCATCGAACAAACACTTCGAATTTCTTTGCAAGACATCGCCACAGGTTCAACGAATCCTACTAAGGCGTTATATATTGTACACGACACTCACACGCAGACGCACACATGTATGTATAATTAGGTATATGGCGTTACCCGCTTTACGATAAATTAAGCAACAATTTCAGACAAGGATTAGATAAATTCCAACAATTTAGCTTTTACACGTTTATACCGAGGTCGAGAAAGCATTCGGTTTTTGCGATATTACTAATCGTACGATTTTGTATTCCTTTTTTACGCTTCACATTTTTTTACCGAACGAAATATCATAGTGCCATCCACGTTACTGGGATTATCGATGATTCTTTCTTCGAGGAGATTTTGATCGACACGAACAAGAATTGATCTAATTCGTCACACTGAATCGCGCGATTCTCCGCGAGACATCGATTCGAGGAGAACTTTCTCCGGATTCTTTAACGATTTAAGTTCACCGATTCCAATAGTGATCTTGAAGAGGTCACGCGTTAACGAACTCAAGAAGAACGTGTTAAATAATTCCGAGCGTAATCGAGGGAAAAAGGGATCATTCCAGGTGTACATGATTAATGTATATACCTTTAAAGGTAAACCTAAAAATATAAAAAGTATTCTCTAAGAGGCAGATCAAGTCGTACTAGCTCGATGATCCAATCACGACGTCGCATCAATTTCAGGAACTCCGTATTAAGGAAGTTGAACGTCTCACGATACCGCGAATTTGAACACTTGAAATTGCATTTAGAAGAGATTCGACATTGGAACCGTTTCTCCGGTTCATCCTACTTTACGATTCAATGATCTGTCACTTGGGAACACTCTCTCTATGTTGTATTAGCACGACGTAATCATTAAGGCGTCCGCTGTCGGTGAACGATCCCAACACCGAAACGAAGGTTATCCAGTACGATAGTGATCGCGTTAATTAAGGGGTCTTTCCAGTGTTAACCTCTGAAAAATTGCCTTTTTTTGGGAATTTTTTTGTACTAAACGAAATGTTCAATCTAAATAAAGTTTTTCCTACTGATTAATACACTTATTGAGAGTACAAACAAATTTTTTTTGCAATTTATAATAGTTTATTTAACTATATATATCGCACTGAATTGAGCGCCTCAAGAAAACGATGTAGTGCTTGCGTAGATGATTCCAGAAGAACGACGCATCTGAATAAAAAAATTCAAAATGGTTTTTAGTCGTCACGAATGTCGTTATCGTTGGAACCAAAATTATTTTAATTGATAAAAAATTAACCAAATGACGGAAGTTTGAATGTTTAAGTTCCGAAATTCGATGAATTTTTAGTCATTTGTCATTGTAAAAAGTATGAAATTGTTAATAAAACAAAGTTTCCGTGGTCCCTGCGATAGCCACTGATGTGTTGAATAATGTGTAAAAATTTGAGACTGATTAATCAAATAATTTTTTTGCAATCATCTACGCAAGCACTAGATCGTTTTCTTGCGGCGCTCAATTCAGTGCGATATATATAGTTAAATAAACTATTATAAATTGCAAAAAAAATTTGTTTGTACTCTCAATAAGTGTATTAATCAGTAGGAAAAACTTTATTTAGATTGGGCATTTCGTTTAGTACAAAAAAATTCCCAAAAAAAGGCAATTTTTCAGAGGTTCACACTGGAAAGACCCCTTAAAGCAACCTTCGTATGCCGATGGATGTAACTTACGGTTATTGTAATTGTATGTGTCAAAAAGGAATGAATGGGTGGCTCAAAACTGAAGAGACCTGTAAAGCGGGATGTCGTAGCAGGGACGCGACTGTTTGAACGCAAAGTAACGAAAAACGAAAACGTCAATTGGACAGACCAAACGAACAAACGATAAACGGTACCGTCATTCTCTTCAATTCTGAACCACGGAATTTCGCCGGGGACAACGTCGATCGTGCTCCTGGCGTTTCAACGTGCGCATGTATATACAGACGGCAAGGAAAGATAGTATTTTTTATCGATTTAGCATTTACAAAGTGTAATTTAGGAGAGATTATCGATTATACCAAAGCCAGCATCTCTCTCTTCGGTGTTTCGTGAGGAAAGAAGCTTCTCGGTGCTCGAGAGGAACGAGCGTGCGTTTCTCCGGGAGCCTTCGATCGAATCAACCACAAAACGAACTGCGAACATCGAGTTCACGTTTAAACTACCTCTGGGTAGGCGTACGCTCCCGTCTAGAGGTTTGGGGTTGCTTCAAAGTCGCTAGGAAAAAATATACTTTGCCTGCGTGCAGCGGACTGCAACCTTGTCCGATCACGCAACAAGATTCGCTCTCGACACGCGACTTGTCGGTCGTTGCTTGTTAGCATAAAAGAAAGAGGAAGAGTAAAAGTTTGAGACGACCCCGAGCTTGTCGACGCGGAAGGTGGAGCGGAGGGACGGGTAGAAGGAGTGCAGGCTTGTACAATACGCGCGAGAGTATATTTTATATTCGAGCGCGCGGGTGCGCGCGAATATTTTTTGTATAAATACCAGGATTCGAACGGTGGATCTTGGAGAATGTTCGGCGAGGCACCAACAAACGAAAACCTACTCGCACAAAAATCGCAACGCGAGTTGCTTCGTGAAGTCAATAATGGGTGCTGTTTACAACTGTGCCGCGTCGTTTTAACGAGTGTCTAGTATCGATTATCGCGCCGATTCGATGTAACGCGAACAAACCCATTACGCTTTAACCGTGAACCCTTTTATATCGAGTGATTCGCTCCGCTGCCATCCTCGAGATTTTCTTCTTTCTCTCGTGTAAATCAATCGCGCGTAACCGTTTTGAATCGCTGACCCAGAGAAGGGACGGGAAGACGCGCGTTCGCGGTGAATTGTACATTGTTTGATAGAGTGTGTTCAACGCGCAGACTTACGCGAGGGACATAATAGTCGGTTAAACGGGGGAATAGAGGATAGATGAAAAGGAGGCAGAGTTTCGTCCATTTTCCAGTAGGCACGCGCGTGTGTCGATCAGTATTCGATTTCATGCGAGAACCGTGTCGCGAAACGCGGATCGCGTCCAGGTTGAAACTCGGGAATAGAGGACACCGCGTACAGTGGATCCGTTGCTACATGTAAATTGCGTTTCGAGCGGTTTATTTATTCGCTGCGAGCTACGGTTTGTCGGGGAGAAGACACAAGAGTAAAAAAAAAGGACGCGTGCGTCGTTTAATCACCGAACAATTCATTTTTTTATGGGAATGAAGAGTTACGAGAGAACCGAGCGAAGCAAACGCATTATCGATACAAATCTTGTATAGAATAAAAAATGGAAGAAGAGAGTAAATAGCGAGAGACGTAATATATTATACTGTACATGTAAAAATTGTGTATTCTCATATAGTTATAGTTGTAATAATTTAATAAATCCTGTATATCGAACTTTGTTGTTCATTCGCGATGAACCCCATTAAATAGTATTTATTCTTCCTATTTTTTAATTAAGAAAATATTTGGCATTCTAGTAACCAACTGTCAGAAATAAAATAAAATGTTCCAATATTTGGAAGGTGAAGCACTTTCGCTCAAATTATAATTAACTTCCCGATTTATAGGGAAGTTATTGTTCTTTATCTGCAGTTTTAAGAAGTAATTAAATAAAGAAAGCAATTAAAAATTGCCTATCGAAAAACCTTCGCATCCTAACATCAAGACAATGCTAGACTTTATTTGAATAGGAAGTTTTTTCAATTCTATTAAATTATCACCATTGTTGAGGTTTCCAAAGTCATTCGCAAAGAAAAAAATGTACGACCTCCAAAATTTCATAAAAATAGCCCAAACCAGTTGACAGCAATGTGGAAGATCGTTAGAACGACATTGTCGACTAAGTATGTAAATAAATGATATTAGGAAATTGTACGTACTTCCTTGCCGACTCACTGTTATAACGTTACTATGCTATCAGGTTAACTCGCTTTGAACCTCTCCACCCTTTCATCCGCGAGCAACAAGTATTTGACTTTGCGCCAAAGGGATTACCGATATCGAGTTTTCTGCGATATCAACGCTTCTCATTACGGCTCGCGCAGTTAAGCACACTGTCGGCTATTCAGTCGATAGCCGTAGAGTCGGCAGACACTTGGTAATTAACTTGATCATGCTGTTAGGGCTGTATTCATAGTCAGTTCTTATTCTTAAGCATTTGCTTAAGTCTTCCCCCTACAATGTATTTATATTATGAGGGGGGGACTTAAGCAAATGCTTAAGAATAAGAACTGACTATGAATACCGCCCTTAGGCTACAGTTTTGAGTTATCGAAGCCACCCGAGGGAACGAAGATAGCAGAAAACGAAACAAATGTTGATCGACCGTTCGTCTGGAGTCTGGAGAATACGTATTGTCCTTCGACGATTAGAAACGTTACTCGAGGCTTCCCGCGCGACTGTAAACCCTCTGGCACTTTGCGAACTCGCGCAATATACATCGTCCGGAGTTGCGCCTTATCCTACCCTTTAATACGATCCTTAATACACCCTCTTTATCGCTTCCCCAATGACACAGTTTCCACGCAAACACGTATCGCGTAACCAGAAATTCATATACAGGGTGTTTGGGATAGTATAGGCAAGCTTTGGAGGGGTGATAGATCACGTAAAAAGAAACAAAAAACTTCTATATGACTCGGGTCCAAAACTCAACCATTTTTGAAAAAAACTGTCATAAACATTTAAGCTATAAACCGCTATAATTCAAAATAGGAACGTTTTTCGTAAGCAATTTCTTCGCTAAAATAAAGATTACGATCTTGTTAATCCAATAAGTACAGTAACTGTGATATTGTTACCTCGTATCGCAAAAAAATAGTATTTTTCTAACTCCCTAAATTACCCTTTAAAGTCGCGATTTAGGAGGTTAGAAAAATATTATTTTTTTGCGATACGAGGTAACAATATCACAGTTACTGTACTTATTGGATTAACAAGATCGTAATCTTTATTTTAGCGAAGAAATTGCTTACGAAAAACGTTCCTATTTTGAATTATAGCGGTTTATAGCTTAAATGTTTATGACAGTTTTTTTCAAAAATGGTTGAGTTTTGGACCCGAGTCATATAGAAGTTTTTTGTTTCTTTTTACGTGATCTATCACCTCTCCAAAGGTTGCCCATACTATCCCAATCACCCTGTATAGAGTGTGACGCGTTAGAATTCATGGTGATCTTTCACAAGTAGAAACAGCAACAAGTTTGCTGGAAACTTAATGTACAGGGTGTCCCACGTAACAGTCTTCACAATTTTTCAAGCACTTCCGATAATCTGACAAAAAAATATTTACAACAAAAATTGATCAGTTTTCGATTTGCTATACATTGCAATAAAAAAAAGTTCGAAAAAATTTTTTTTATTATTGTCAAGGCCTTCATTTTTTTAAATGGCACATTGTATTTTTGACTTAACAGTAGTACAACCCTAACGGCGTCTAGAGCTCTTGGTCTCCTCATGAGAACAGCTTTTAATTTTAAAAAAACTACCACCTTCAAAATTCTCTACTCTGCCCTAGTTCGTCCTCACCTCGAATATTGTTCACCCATTTGGAATCCTTACAACCAAAATCATATATATTCTCTTATAAAATTCATAAGCCTATACCGAAAATGTGTCATAACTACGATTCAATTTTAAATTTTCTTAAACTTCCTACCCTTGCTCAACGTAGACTGGGATTTGACTTAATATTAATCTACAAGATTTTAAATCATTATATCGACTGTCCTGATATTTTAGGTCTAATTCAGTTTAATGCTCCGCACAGGACTCTCAGAAGCTACCCTTTATTCTATGAATCTTCTTGTAGATCTAACGTTTCCGCCAACGAATGTATCAGACGCTGCTGTAGACATCAACATGAAAAAACTAAGTTTTTGTGTTTTTGTGTGAACTTTTTCAATAAAAACATCTGTTTATAAATATTACTAATGGTCTAAAATAATTTGTTTTTAAACATTTAAACTTGTATTCAATAAAGAAAAAAAAAACAGGTAAGTTGTTAGTATTTTTTTTCCTTGAACTGTGATCTACCTTTATTTGTAAATTTTTTTCAAAATTTCATTAACTTTGAAGGCAATGCGCGACCGGAAGATGTTGATAGATTTAAATAATATTTAAACATTATTTGCTGTGGTTCTAATACATAAGAATTTGAGCTATTACATTCGGGAAGAGGCCAATTTAAAAATGTTAAAAATTATCGTAAAAATGTGAATTTTTCCAAATTTAGAGCACATGCGCGACCGGAAGATATAAACCGATTTTATTTCTTTTTTTACCCCTTTTTAGTCTCCCCAATTCGCAACTCTTCCGCGGTATTACGACTTGGAAAAAAATTTTTGAATTTTTTCGGCCCACCCTAATATGCATGCCAACCAACTCGACTTCTTTGGTTGTCCAATTAAATCTTTTATCAATCATTGTAAATCCTTGTCGTACAGCGAATCTTAATGCTATTATTATTTCAATTGTATCAAAGGGTGCCATCCTGTTAAATAAATAAATAAATTAATTAATTAATTATAGCCCGTAACAAGACGAATTTAACGACCTAGTATACCATGACCTTCGGATGACCTTGAAGTGCCATTTAAAAAAATGAAGGTGGCCTTGACAATAATAAAAAAAAATTTTCCAACTTTTTTTTTATTTCAATGTATAGTCAAACGAAAACTGATCAACTTTTGTTTAAAATATTTTTTGTCAGATTATCGCAAGTACTTGAAAAATTGTGAAAAATGTTACGTGGGACACCCTGTATATGTAGATACAGGGTGCTCAAAAAGATCAGGATTAATTGATGTACCTATTATTTTGATTCAGTAGATAAAACAACGTATGTATGAACGTGCTTTATTCGAGAGTTTTAAACGTTTAAAGATTTTGATTACCTAATCGACTTTGTTAGCACGCAATACAAGTTTCACCCGAGTCTTTTTGCACACCCTGTACATTGATCAAGGTAAAACGAAATGTGTTTGAACACAGTCTGATGAACACTCGAAGGGTAAGAATAATTTACATTCCGTAATAGTCTACGCGCTAAGGGAGTCACAAAGTAACCCATTACAGTGAAACGATACACTTCGCGAACTACGCAAAATTACTAAAAGCCTCTTGCAGAATCGCGAAAACTTATTAGCATACATTACGGAACGAAAATATCATGAAACTATTAATACAAGAAACACGGAAAAAAATCTGATAATTAAAAAAGTAAAAATCGCTCTGCAAAAAAGTTTACGATTGGTGGGCACCGCGTTAAAAAATCAACGGTAATTAACTGAACAAACAATCCTGATTTGTAGCAGGGAAACGGGTTTTCGAAACGGGGACTGGTAACGTGAAATTTTATCGCGTCAATCGAAATGCAAAAGCCGAATATAATCTAACAAAGGTGTGTGCAAAGGGAAACGATTGCAACGCACTTCTCGGTTTCGCAAATTTTACAGAGTCTGCTTTGTAAAATGCAATTCTTAAAGCGCTCGCAAATTCGTCGCTTTGGAACACAGAAAGCATCGAGCAAATAAATGTTTCCCACCCCTTGTGTTTCCGATTGCAAGAACAAATTTTCTTCCGTCGCTTTTCCTGGAAACGAACGTTACTTTCTTTTTTTTCAAGCTGTAGTTACCGCTTACCGCATCATGTTAAAAGTGAGTTGTTTCTGCGCGGGAATAACGAGCAAATAGCGAAACGATCCGTTCGTATTGCACCCTTTCGAAGATTACGAACTACGTACAGAAATTCCTGATCTTATCGAGGAACAGTGAAATTTATTATTCACTGCCGCTAGGTATTTTCGATACCGTAGTTATTGGATGTTCGATTTGGTTATGTAACCGAAAGTATTTGCGAAGTTAATATCCAACGCGACTCTGGCAAGAATATCCCGTGTATGTCGTGTTTCGAAGTTCGCGAACCGAGCGCAGACTTTACTTACGCGTTTTAATAACCCTTTTGTTACTCTAACCCTTCTCGCAAGAGTCATTTTCCTTTTGTTTCAAAGCATCGCGTCGGACTGAATTTGCACTTCGCACGTAGCATGTAAATCGTGCATGATTCATTCAGGATTCGTCAGAAGCAGAGATTGAACTCGACTTTTGTTCGCTGGGTCATTTTGAGTATTCGCTTCGAATGAAATGCAGATGAAAACAATTTTTGTAGTGTAGAGATTCAATCAGTAACACAATTTGGACCATAAAAATAGATTTAAACACGGAAAATTACATTTTTAGACTAGTTAATATGATTGTGTTAACGCATAACAGCAAACCGATGAATAATTTTGTGTATTCACATCAGAACAACAATGATTTTCCTTTAGCAGATAAAGACAAATGATTTTATTTTGAGAAAAACTTGAAAATTGTCTTGTTAAAAAAGAAGACTTGAATCTAAGTACGTCTTGTAACAAAATTAGTTTATAATTACTATTTTGATTTTGAGTACTCGGATACTCAAGTACACGAGGGTAGTAGAAACTTTACTTCCCCACCTTTCACCTCGCGCGAATAGTTGACCCGTGATGGACATGCAAAGTGTAAAAGTAGATATTCATCCTACCTTAAAATGAGATATAAATAAAGCCAGAATAGATAAAGATACGAATGCACCGAGGGAAGCCCGACCTTAACAAGGTCAAATTCCTCTATCCGCCCCACTTTCCGTTACGTTGCAACGCTGAACAAATTATACGTAGAATGCAATTTCTGCCAGAATGGGACGCCGCACAAAGAAGAAAAGACACCAAAGGGAGGACGCAAAGTTCTCGGGAAAAAGGAAAAGCTCATGTCGAAATAGTATATCGGGGAGGAAAATGACGCCCGAAGAATAAGCCAGCTATGAGAAAACGGAATTTAAAAAAAAAAAATAAACGTACCAATTAAATTATTCAACCTCTAACACTTCTTGTATTCCACTACCTTATCATTTTAATTTGAAATGTTAACTACCATCAGTCATCGGTGACCATCGTTTTTGGCTTACAATGTTTTCTTAAGAGGAAAGTTTTGCTGTAACTGCTTGGAAAATTCGATTTTTCGCTCTTTTCACAGTGCAAAAATATTGTTTTAAAAATCTACTTTCAAAACTTAAAAGGAACATTTTTTAAAATAATACATATAGTAGGGTACTGGTTCCCAGGATTGCCAATTTCAGGTTCTAAGTTAATGCCAAGATATACTAGAAAATGCCAGAACAAGCCAAATATAAATTTTTATTTTATAATTAGATTACGAAAAAGTTCTAAATCTAGGTTTTCCCCATTCAAATTGTGTTCATAAGTAGTTTTTGATCTTAAGTTTTCAAATCTTTGTGAAATTTTAGTGAAATATTTGACTCTGAAAATTTGAAGCTTGAAATTTGGAAAATTTGATACGGTGCAAATTTAAAGCCTGAAATTCTAAAAATTTGAAGCTTGAAGTTCGGAAAATTTGAAAAGTTACAAATCTGAAGCATGAAATACTGTAAATTTGCAGATTTGAAACTTGAAGTTGTGAAAATTTGAAGCTTGAAATTCTAAACATTTGAAGCTTGAAATTCTGAATATTTGAAAACTAATAAACTTGAAAATTTAAAGCGTGAAAATCTGAATATTTGAAAACTTGAAAACTTGAAAATTTGAAGCGTGAAATTCTGAAAATTCGAGGTCTTGGAAAGCCGAAAGTTTGAAACTCAAGAGTCAAAAATTCGACAATTTTATGCTTTCAAATCTTGCAAAGTTAGAAGCTTGAAAACTGAGAAGCTCGAAGTTTAAAGCTTAAAAAGTTTGAAACCTTAAAAATTCCAGACTTGTAACTTTCAAATTTGAAATTATTTTAGAATTATCTTGGGGTTTAATTTTGATAAATTTTTGAAAGTATCTTTCGCTGATGGAAATCTACAAATAACTTCTTTGACGTACAGACGCACATCTTCCTTTATTATTATTTATATCTTTGCATTATTTTACAATAAACGGAATATTATTGGATTTGCTAATTCGAAAATTTGTTATAACATGAAATTATTTTAAAAAATGTTTCAGAAAAGGAATTAGAAAAAAGCCAAATGAATTTTCCAACGCCAACTAAGGTTCAAAAAAGCCAGATTTACGAAATTCGGTGCAAAAAAAGCCAAGTTGGCAACCCTGCTGGTCTCTATTAGTGAGCTTGAACCTATCAGTGCTCCATTTAAATAAGTAATTTAAATAAGTAAAAATTTTAATAAGTAAAAAAGGAAAACCTCTTAAAATAAAAGAAAAAGGTTTTTTTTTCATTAAGTTTAATAGTTTAACTTAATCAAACAACATGTTTTTCTTTTATTTCTTAAAGGTATTCTTCTTTACAACTTATTTAACTGTAAAGACACACTAATATGTACATACAGGATCATTAATAGGTACCATTGCCCTAAGCCCTAAGCTATGTTGTGAGACATGTTAAAATGTGAAATGATATTATTAAAAACATTAAACAAGTATTTCTTAAAACCGCATTTTCTTTACACTGATGTTCTGTAACTCAAAAACAAACTGACTGGTAAATTTTTAACAGATCTCATTTGTTAAATGATTCTCTAACATATGAATCTCAAATTTTTACTTTAGTTTTTATTTATAATACTTTTATCAATTACTTTTAGATTTATTATGTTAGAATCCTTCCTTAAAAGACTTGCAATAATTAAATCTTATCAGTTATTACTTTTCATACAACATTAACACACTGAGTGCCACTCTACTTTTCTACTTTTCTCAAATCCTTTCATTTATACAAATACAAGTCAGAAAATATAAGAATATTTAATAATTCAATAACGCAGTTATATTATTTCTAATAAAATGAATATTGCTCAAGAGCACTGAATATAATAATATTATGAAAATTTCGTGAAGCAACAGGTGCAACATTGAATCATAGAATATAGTTGTTTTATTAACATTTATTTGTGTAAATGGAGGCCTGGAAAAGGCAAAAAACTAACGTTTATTCTTTTTGGTTTATTTTAAAGAAAGTGACCCCTAAATTTCATATATAATATAGAAACAAAACTGTAGTAAACATTCTATCTTTACTCAAGTTTCATTAATATCCAAAGATTTTTTTTATTTTTTATTTAAATGTAGTAGTAAAAAACAGAAACTTGTTTCCAGGAACTTGTTGGTCCATGCAATAATAATCTTGCGATTATACTTCGCTGTTTGTATACCAATGTTTTTTTAACAAATGACATTCTTATTCATATAATCACATAATCGTTATTGCATAGCTGTGCACAGAAACGTAACAAAGGCAGAATTTTTCGGACTTACCAAGGTGGATGGAGTTTGGTGCGCGTCGCGGGCTCTCCTCTCCCTCTCTCTCGCTCGTTTACCATCCCGTCGAACCAACCACTGGCAAGCTGCTCCGGGCCGGGTTCAGTGCGATCCACGCGCCTTCACCGCGAGGACGTCTCTGTAATCACGGATTGCGATCGTGCTTTCATTCAAACTATCACTGGCAAACTAGTGAAATCAAATCTCATTCGATTTTACGATCGAACAATCGAACAACCAAGACCATCTCGATCATTGAAAAAATTTCCACGGAACGTCTCACGCCGAATCTATCGCGTCGAAACTAAACCTAATTGTGTCGACAGTTAACCTCGAAGCACAAAAATCAACTATCCTGATTTCGAGACTGAAGCATTAGGCTGTCGAATCCTAACCTTTTCTGACGGTCATCTATTCGCGGATACAAGAATGTCAAAGCATCAACTTAAGTCATATAAAGATTAATGTTGAATATCATTGAACACCGTAAAACAAACGTTCGATTCGTCGTGGGCGGACGAGGAAAGAAGCGTTAATGCGAAAAGTAAATAATGACGAATAAAGTGGGGACCGTGAAGAAAATTACCTTCGCAACAGCGAGAAGTCCGATCGCAGGCTGTAATTTCACAGTCAAGTGGTTCGCTGGTCATTCTCGATTTGCATAAATTCGCACCGTGTACAAGCGTGTCCACGACGCGGAAGAAAAAGGGACGCGGGACGTACGATGAAAAGAAACCTTCGTGGAGACCTCTCGCGGTTCATTTCGCGCGCGCAAACTGTCTAACGAACTATAGTACTATAGCCTTCGTGCACGCTGCGATTGTTCGAAACGCTTTTCCTCGAGTTTTCGATTATTTATTCCCTTACACAGCACCACTCTTCCACAGTGAACTTATTGAAATTCAAACGATCCCTCGACGCTCGTCGATATTACGTTATCCAAGAGTGCACCCGAGAGGTCTCTCAAAATTTAATGAACTCACTCGACGAATCGACTCGCGAATTCAGAATCTAAGACGGGGAAAGTTATTCGCTCTTCGGATTGTGAATTTTCAACATGATTTTCTGAGAAATTCATTTTCTTCGCGTTTACTGTGTTTATCCGCGTCTTCCAATGTAAATTACGAGCAATGGGATACTTATGGTGCGGAAAGAAATAATTCATCAATTTACACGATTTGATGTTCGCCGTAGACTTATTTCGATACGCCACCAATCGCAATTATTGCGTAACTGGTTCTTTCGATTATCGAAGTTCGTGAGACTTCTGAAACGTCGCGTCATACGGCAACGATCAGGCAGTTTAAAGTGTAAATCCGTGATTCACTGTTTGTTAATTAAATAAGAGAAGTTGTACCGTTGGAGAATCTATCAAGAAATAAGGAGTTTGGAAGGAGAACTTCCGAGCTACAGACGAGGATCCACGGTGAAAGTGGATAACGAAATGTGAGTAAAATACACATAAAAACACCTAACAATAAATTTAAATTTGTTGATATAATAAAGATGTTTAATAACTAAATTGTTGTTCTTTTAACGTGATTTATTAACAAATTACTGTTCTTTTAATGTGATTTATATAACGAATTTTACTACTTACATATTTTTCGACGTAATACATTGTTATAAATGAGCCGTTCATTCGCAAAATTGATTAAAAGGAAATTCTGCAAAATCGCCATTCTTTGCGAATTTCTTTTCGGATGAATTTAATGCCGAATTAACTGTTGAAGTTTAATTAAGTTCAGAAGTTGCAAATTTCGTTATATTCGTCGATTGTTTAAATTCTCTTTTAGAGGGGACCGCAAATAATGTTTTGGCCTCTGGTTTATCAATTTACAATAGTAACAAAAATGGTTTAACTTCTTAACATTGCAAGCGTTAAATCGAATTTGTATTTAGAAAAAAATAATGATCTACAAAATTTCAATAGTCTTATTACGTATTAAGAGCTTAAGTAATAATCGGAGGCAAGCGTGACGAAAAATGTTTAAGATTAAATTTAGTGGCGCCTGAACTAGCGTTAGGTGAAAAAAGTTGAGAGTTAGGAAAATGGTGAAGAACTTTAAAGTTGGAGAAGCGATATTCTTTGCATTTTCTTGCTTCTTTTGTTCGCTTCATTGTCACTGACAAAATTATTAATATTGAAAAAGTTCTACGAGTCTTAAGTAAAAACTTGAATAAAAGCAATTCATTTCTAACGAAATTAAAGATTCAAGTCGATCGGCTGATTCGTCTCTGAGACATTTCTCACGGAAGTTTGAAAAATTTAGTTTCGAGGAAGTTAGGTTTCAAGTTTTATGCTAGTTTTATAACTTATACATATGTCTGGTGTTCTCTTCAGGATCGCATAACTCAGCCAATTTCACGGGTTTTGGGAGATTCTTTCACAGACATACTCTAAGCACTTAAAGAAAACAGAAACTCCAATTTTTTTTAAATATTTCTAAACCAGAATTCCTCAAATTCACAAGACAAAATATAGAAAAAAAATAATAAAACGTATACTGAAGAACATACTTTAGTAACAAATTTTAAATAAAAAGAGTCAACCTTTTTAGTCTGTGAATTGCTTAATTACACACTTGTGTCATCACTCAACTGGTTTTTTTATGCCAACAAAGGATTCTTTGTTTTCTCAAACATTAGTCAGTTTCCCACTTTTTCGTTACTACGAAATTCGATTCCGCGTAATGACTCCTTCAGGGAGGATAAACAAAAAGAAAGCAAAGGTTTCAGCTAAACGTTTTTATGGTTTCAAGTGTTAATTGTGCAGTAAATAGTCGTGCGTTATCCTGAAAAGAAAGAACTTCTTTTTTCAATAAATCTCGCCATTTTTTCGGTAACGCAAACTTCGCATTAGTTTCGTGCATGTTTCTGTAGTTCGACTATTGATAGCACGACGTTGTTTCGAAAAATCGCAGGAAATTGGACCTCCAGCATTTTCAAACATTGTTAACATCACTTTACTGATCGATGGTTGCATCTTCAATTTTTTCCTGTCCGAACCAGATATAACTGATTTGATCGTGTAACATTGTTCAAATCTCTGTACACGCGAAATCGTTGTGCAAAAATAATTCAGCGAAACAAAGAATGCTTTGCGGCTAACATAAGAAAACTAATGGAGCAACGAACCGAAAGCAAAAACTATTAAATTATGGAAAAAAACCACAGTGGAAAACATGGTAAGTTCGTTTTTGCTAATTTTCTGATAACTGAAGAAGAATAACCCGTTTGGTGCAAAGATATTAGCTTTTCGAAACCGTATAGAAAATAAATAATAAACTTTCCGCCAAATCCACAAAATTTTATAAATATACCAATAATAGAACGAATGCTGTGATAATCAATATTCAATCCCAAGATCAAATTGAAAACACATCCATTATGTAGAATTGGTTGAAAGCATTTTAAACTTTAAAATTGCTACCCTATAAAACACGGGAAATGTGACTTATCATGTTTTTCCTCTGCAGTCTTCATATTAAAACGACAACCATTTGTCTCTTCACTTATTGACCTTTGGACCATTTCAAGCGTACATTTCGATGCAGTCGAGTTTTTTCACGAATAATTCTGCTCTGGTATCGTAATCGAAACTCGATTAATCCAAATCGCAACTGATGCGCAATATCGGGCATCTTTCTATTCATCGTCTGATAGTGGCACAGATTCCACCGTGACGAAGCACAGTGCCACGAAAACGAAACCGTTGTTCTTTCTAACGTAGTTCGGTCCGGAAGTTCAATCAGTTTATATCACCCTTCATTTATTTCCTTTTTGCGCTCTCGTAAACATCTAAAATCTAAAACATTCCGCACTATGGCGAAATTTTAAATTTTCGATCGGATAATAGTCGATTCTAACAAAGTGTCCTTGCTTCTGTAGTCGCTTCAATTTTATTTTTTATTGTGTCATTTCAACTACAAGCTGCTTGTTCGTTTGTTAAGCTCCGCTTCTAATAAGCGTTGCAGATTATTAGTAGCCCGGAGCGTATAAAATTTAGCGTTAGCGAAAATTCGAATTAGGTTTAACTCTTAACTACTATGATGGCGTCTCACAGACTCCCAGCTCTGGTATATTTTTTTAATTTTGCCGCTAAAGCCATTTCGTGTTCCTTTGAACGCAGGCACTGAAAAAGAACCGCATTGATGTTGTGGTTTATTTAAATTTGTCTGAGTAAGCGACTTTTAGTGTTTTTATGTATTTAAGTATAATAAGATTAAAATTGCGTATAACATGCAGTTGATTGAAGTCTTATTAATCTTATTAAACGCTTATTTCACAAGTAAATATACTGCAGTTTAGCGTAAATAAAATGTTCACTTCATGTTGTAATTATTACTATAAATACCAGAGATAGGGAACTGGTTTGTATTTTGTGTTTTTGAATTTTTTGTTCTTATCAAATTTTATCTTTAACTTGTAAGCAGCTGTAATACAACAGCTATGATTCACTGTGGTAAATTCAATAAATTCAAACGTAAAATATTTGTACCATAATTTTACTGTTTTTTGAGTCCGAAGTATTTCTATTTCCAAACACGCACTGCTGGTAATTAATTACCGAAGTCACAATAAATGAGAAATACAAAATAAAAGATAGTCATCTTCTATACTTACGGCAATAATTTGAAACCCAAAATAAATAATATTTTATTTACGTTAAACTTTAGTATAAACAATCTTTATTATTTACTCACGAAATAAGCAGTGAACAAAATACATACTTTTAAAAAAATAGTAGTTTGAAATGAGTTTGAGCATTTAAAAATATTATTTACTGAAGCAGCTGCTCCCATTCATGAATTATCTATTTATGCAATCATGCCGCTCTGAAAAATTCAAACGGGCAAAACGCTCTTTTTTAACGCATCTGGTTCTTTAATTAAAACCTACCCCTAAATAAAAAAATAGTCTTGCAAATATTCCACCAGAATTCTACCAAAAATATTATTTCGATGTTCGCCGTAATTTCCCTACTAATCGTGATTAATTCCGTGACTAATACATTGTCAATATCGTCAGCTTTTGGCGATTAGTCTTCCGCGCTCCTTTAGGCCCTCGCGTTATCCCTCCGGACTGATTTAGCAACAGATTGATGGAACCGTCACCCTTCGTTAGTGGAACACTTAAAGTCTTTCTTTCCCGCGCCGCGGCGCCATCATCATCGGAAAGTTTAATCGCTCCTTTTCTTCGACGAATTATTCCTCACTTTGTGCGGAATTATGTAATTGGATCGCTACGGATTATTCGAGGCTCAAAGGACGATGGGACCTCCCCTTCGCAAGAGAGATACGTACAACTCGCCGCGTTTCGCTGTAGGCCAAAATCGTGGCTAGTTTCTCGAAGTCAAGATCCCAATAAATTGCGTGCACCGTTGAATCAAGCATCAAGCAGATCACGTGTAAAGCTCCTTTCTGCCAAGAAACCTTTGCTCCATACATCTATTTCACGCGTCGATAGCCACCGAAAATCCGGATTCGAGTCGAAGAAAGATGAAATGCGTTTCATCCGTTCCCAACAGCAGTATTGCATTTCCCTCGTCGAAATACTCCAAAACCTAAATTTCAGACCCGCTCGGAGAAACGTTCTTCCGCGCGATTCGGTGGTTTCCCTTGAGCTTTTTTCTACGCGGATTGTTTCATACGCACGGTAATCTTTCAGATTGCCTATTTTCGGACGATTCGAGGGAGCCGTGGTAGAAATAGGAAAACTGATTTCAATAAGCGAGTCAATTTTAAAAAGGAGTTTGCACGCCGTGAGTGGACTGCACACAGCAAATTTGCATTTTAATAACGGGATCCGCGGAACTTTAAATTCGTGGTTATCCGCGACGCTTATTCCGATTCGTTTAGAATGGAATTCGTGAGCGCTTATCGATGCAGGAATTTCAGTTTCTTAATGGTTTATCGTGTATCGGGATCGCAGTGTGATTTCACGCTTGGAAAATGAGAACGTTGAATTTCCATTCGTTCAGTGAATTAGGTAGATATTCCGCTCCCGCGATTTTTTCTTTTCAGTTTATTCGCCGCTTTATATGTTCTCAGGTAATAGAAAATTCACACGGCCCGCATTCGCGACTAGAATTCGGAGAGTTTGTTTCGAAGACTTTCTGTTCAGACAAACGGAATACTTGAACGAACTCTGTGAAACAGTTACGGTTACGAGCGAAAAGTGTAATATTCTCGCGTAGGGAAGCAATTTTTCGACACTTGCGCGAGCATAGAGATCGAAATTTCTATTGGTAAAGAGTTAAAATTGATTGCTTTCACTATATCGAATTCGATTATGGTTTGTTCCTCTTGACAATCTTAATGCATAATCATTAGATTGAAGTCTAATTCATTTTGAAATGAATGCAAATTCGTAATTTTATAGACACTGGTAAAGCATAGGGATTTCAATAAAAATCTGTTTTATTTTAGAATTATTATAAATGTGGATAAAGAATTTTTTTAGTAATATCGACGAACTAGATTTTTCTTGAAAATAAAAATAGTATCGGGAAAAATAAAGTCATGATTGGATCGAAAAAGGCATGAAGAATGTACAAGAATAAAACCTATGTAATTGTTAAAAAAATAAAAGTTTTGGTAAATGTTCACTTTAGGGTACACCTCACCGATTTTGATGAAACTCAACTATGTTATAAAACTCGAAATTCTGAACAACTTTTTCCTATACATATAACCGCCGCTCGGCTTTCGTCTTCGAGTTATACACAAAAACAGTTTTGTTAATTATTCGAAATAGAAGCGACCACACCGATTTTGATGACCATGAAATATGTTGTCAAGGTCATCATTCTGAACAACTTTTCTCTATACATGTTACCGCCGCTCGGCTTTAGTTTCCAAGATGTTCGCAAAAAAAATGATCGGAACTAGGTATGGGTTAGATTCCTTTTTTTACGAATATCTAGGAAATTACAGCCGACCGCCTAGTATATGTGTAGGAAAACGTTGTTTAGAATGATGACCTTGACAATATATTTCAAGGTCATCAAAATCGGTGAGGTCATCCCACTTCCGAATAATTAACAAAACTGTTTTTGTATATAACTCGAAAACCGAGGCCGACCGATGGTTACATGTATAAGAAAAAGTTGTTCAGAATGATTAAACAAAGTGATTAAAAAAAAGTCCCATCAAAATCGGTGAGGAAATAGCGTTTTTACAAGTTTAACTACAATGTCGTAGTAGCGACGGTTTTTCGCGAATATCTCGGAAACCGAAGCAGAGCGGCGGTTATATGTACAGGAAAAAGTTGTTCAGAATTTCGAGTTTTATAATATATCTAAATTTCATCAAAATCGGTGAGGTGTACCCTAAAGTGAACATTTACCAACGTTTTTTTTTTTTTTTTAGAATTTTTATAAAAGTGTAGAATACGAAATAAAAAAAAAACTTCATAATCTTTGTACATTATGGAAATATTTGCACAAAATTTTTGTCTAGTTTGCTTGGTTTTCAATGAATATATACTAACAGTAATCTGGCCCATAAAAATGTTAATAACAAGAAATGTATACTGTAAAAATTGTAACCAGGGAAAAAGGAAGAATTCCACAAAGGTTTTTAGAGTCACTTCATGATCTTCTGTTATGCAAGCTCTTCAGGAAAATCGTGTTTTTAGTGAGTTTTTTTAAGACTTTTTATATTTTTCTACATACACAGATTTATGCATTATATTGTTTATATATGTCTGCAGGCAAACACTTACCGCTTATTATACTATACATACATTTTACAGAATATTTGAATCCAGCCAGCATAACGTGAACCGCGCCACGCGAGTTTTTATAGGCTTCTACCTGTTGGGAGCTCGGATCAATTTTCTTAACGTAGAAACGATAACGTTCTGAATTTTTACTGGCGAACAAATATTGCGAAGTGTATCTCGAACGTTTTAACTAAATTTTTTGAGAGGTAGAAAAGAATAGGTATATACAAAACATAGAACAGCCTTAGCAAATCGTCAGAAACACCTCTCCCACGATTCCTAGAAATAATCTATTCAAAGTGGAAAAACTTGTATCATACTAATGATTCTTTTTGTTCCATTGCATTTTCTTTCCACCATTATTCATCAGGAAAACACTTGGTTTTATATGTTAATTTACATTAATTTTTTCCATACCAATCTCTTTTCCTCAGATTTTCTTTAGTGCGAAGAAGTGTTTAAAAAATTTGATAGTTTCTCATTAATTTTTCTTATTAAATTGATAAACGTATATCCGCATATATGACTGTCTTGAATTGCAATCAGATCTTAATAGATTCTATTGGTGTAACATAAATAGAATGAGCTTAAACATTGCAAAATGTCACGTCATGAAGTTCTCACGTAAAATGAACCCAACTGCTTATTCATACAAGGTTAATAACATTATTGTGACTGAAGTTAATGAAATAAAGGACCTTGGTGTATTCTTTACATCTATTTTCCTATTCTTTACATCATTCTAATGTACTACTAAAAAACTCTTGGATTCATAAAGCGTTTCTGTACGGATTTCGTTAATATACAAACGATACTTGCTGTACATATCGTTAGTCAGGTCTCAACTAGAATATGCGTCGGTTATTTACTCTCCTACCTCAATAAAATATATTAATCAATTAGAAAGAGTTCAACACAGAATTTTAAGATTCGTAAAATATAAATTACACATTTCTAGACCCATTTCTAATCATGATTATAATTCAATTCTTGAAAAACTTAACATGAAAATCTTAGCTGCGCGTAGAACAGTGAATGATATGATTTTTTTTTTTTTAAATTATTAATGCAAAAGTAGACTGTTCGTTGCTACTCGAACTCATTGACTTATACGCACCAACGAGAAACGTCAGAACAAGACAACCTTTTATACCCCGAAACTACAAGTCGAAATATAGATCACTTGATCCAGTTAATCGAAGACTCAAAGAATATTGATTTTTTCTCAGGTAAACTTCTCAATTTAGTTTACGAATTTGGAAAATACCACGTCTTAAGTATTATTATAATTATTATTATATGTAAAGGGCTTCGCCCGTCTAGTTTAAATAGATAAGAAAATAAATTAACCACAGAGTCCCCTTTCATTTTTTGAAACAAATTATATTGTTCTGAGGGAAGAAGCATTGAGCACTACGTAGCATCGAGCGTTTTAAATATCAAGTTAGAATATTAGTTTACGAAAAAATTAATGCCAAATAGAAAATATAACGGAAGACATCTGACAAGGAGTATATGATGACATTCTGTAGAATATTTTGCACCAATGCGCATTTTTTATAAACAATTAAAATGTGAAGTTATAGTTACAATTAATAGGGTGAAATATGCAATGTTAATCTTAATACAATAAATATGTTAATGACTATAAAGTTATTTGCGTTAGTTTGTAAATAATTACATTCGGATTTTGTAAAAATTTAAAGATATGTGAAGCAAGTTTGATTTTGAGTAACTATGATATGATCTACATATATAATGTAAGAAATATATGTAGAAACAAAAATAAATGTTTCTATGAGTGAGCTAAAGAATTTTAATGAATTTAAGGTAAGTGAATGTGACTGGAAGGAATGTAAAATAGATTCGATACTAAATTTAGACGCTGATGTACTTTTTCAAAAATATATGATTAGTTACATATTTATAAACAACTCTTAATAAAAATGAAGGAAAACAGTGGAGGAATTAAAACTATTCGAAACAAAAAGTTGAAAAAAATGAGGCTTTTCTTCTAGAGTCTGTCATTTTTCATTACAGTAAACTAAAGAATTGTTTTCTGAGTTCAAGTAGTGTGACCAGAAACAAAAGTGTACCACTACCTCCAATTCACAAGACTATTAGTACCAAAAACAGCAATATTTGTGCAATAAAAGTGTTCAACGACTTACCAAACGAGTTAAAAGCTTTGACTCAAAGTAAAGACAATACCGCGACTCGGTCTGACTGTGCAAGGACCGCGCTAGGGACCCCGCCGCGCCGCACGGCTTTCGGCTGGTCGAATCAGTGGATTTCGACGCGCAACGTACAATTCAATTAATTTTCCTATGGCCAATTTTAAAGTGTCAGTGTTTTTGAAAAGTGGTCCGTAAAGGGGACAAATAGGACTATATACTCATTTTTTCCAAATTTTTCAATTCACGCCCTCAGCGTGAAAATTGCATTTGTTTAAAACAATTATAAAATAAATGATTAAAAAAATTATTTTCTGAACTGAAACCACTTTTATTATATACTCCTATGCCTTTACTATAAGCACCCAAAGGCACATTTTTATCAGTTTGCTAGTTTAAGAGCTAAAATTTATAGAAAAAAAGTGAACAGTAAAATTCAAAGAGCTGTAAATTCAACAATTTTTAAATTTTTAAAAAATCCTTTCGCACACGTTTATATATCCCCAAAAACTAGAACATATCCAAAATTCAACCAAATCCGAGATATTACTCCAAAAAGTGTCCGAGTTCGCGTCAAATGACCCAGCTGCTTCTCCCATTGAGCTATTAGATATTGTTGTTCTCATGTTAAACTTAAGGCCTTTTGAACTTCATATTTTGATTGTTTATAAAGAATGCGCATTAACGCAAAATATTCTACATAATGTCATCATGTATCCTCTAGATTCATTCACTAAAATTTCATTAAAATCCAAGGAGTACACACACTTTTGGCAACAGAACACACAGAATTTTGGCAACTCCCCCCTTTTACTTCTCTCCTATACACAATTGCGTTTCCCCAAAGAAAAAAAAAATCGGGTTACAAAGGGTTAACGTGACAGGATCAAGCGAAGAGTGGCTAAGAATAAACGCGGCTGTAACGCGGAACGCTGTCATTGGCCTTAGTAACCTCCGCTGGCCCGTCGTATCTCGTTATCGAGTCGTATTATTTTCCGCGCGGACCCGTTAACAAATTACATCCGCATCTCGCTCCCATCGGTCGATGTCCAATCAGCCAGATCCATGCTTTGCTCGCCGTAGCATCGACACAATGGCCGCTGCACTTTGCGTCGCGACAACGCGTGTCCGTTCCCCTTCCCCTCGTCAACTCACTTTCGCAAAATTCCATCGATCGACGCGTCCCGAACGAGATCCCACCACCTTCGGGATTCTAATGAAGCATTAGCAATCCTAACGAGATACGCGGCCGAATCGCGTTACGCGATTTCACGCTCGTTACTCCGTCGCGTCGTCTCCGGCTCGCGTCCGTCGCGCGCAAATATCTTCCCTGGCCGGAAATGGAAATCTCGTTCGCGGGACGACTTCGTCGACCCGCTAATTACGACGGTAATCAAACGTAGCGCTCAAGATGCCCAAACGTTTACGACGAAATGACTCGCGCGACGCTCGTGGCGCGACAGGACGCGCGATTTTTAATTAAAAATTAGCACCGTTCTCCGCCGTAGGATTCGTGTTCCGGATCGGAATTAGCCGGAGGGGTTTGTTTACGGAGGGTCGACGTTATCCTCGAGACGTCGCGTCGTGTCGTGCAAAGACACTCCCCCGGCGAAGGCGATTTCCCTGCGAAGTGGAGCAATTTGTCGACGAAGAAGACGGTAATTCTTATTTATTAATATATTACCGCCTCACCTCTCGGTTTTGACGTGGACTCCCCGTTACATGTTTCACAAACTATCGATACAATATTGAATGTTATTTCGATAACAAAAATAAAATCTACAAACTAAAATGTACTAACAACGAATTTATTCTCAACAAACTTAACTAATCTATGATTTTTGCTTATAACTATAATATATTTTTGGTATTTAGTCTTTAGTCTTTGGTTTGTGCTTGTTTGCCTTCTTACTCCTCACTTTTGCTTTTCCTTGCTTTAATGATGTATTTCATCATTACTATTCCTGTCCCGTCCTCCTTCATAAGTTCCTCTTCCACCATGTTTCCTTTTGTTTCTTCGCATTCCTTTAATATGTGCATATCGTTTCCTCTTTTTCTCTGCATATTCTACATCCTCTATCCTCCTCGTCTTTCCAGTGTTGTTTTCCTTTTGCCTCATTGCCGCACCTGAATCTGGCTATGATTTTCCTATCTTTTCCATTCATTCTTCCTTTGAGATAACTCGGTACTTCTTCTGTTCTGTGGTTTTTGTAGTTTGCGTTATATCTCGATTCTTCTATCTTTCTCCCTCTCTGTTCTTTTGTCTTCTCATCTATCTTTCCATATGTCCATTTTACTGTCATTCTCTCGTCTTCCTCTTCCTCTCTCTTTCCTTTTAGTTCGTTTAGCTTTATCCCTTTTTTGCCCAGTGCCATCTCTCTTTTGGTCTCCCACTTTCCCTTTTCTTTTCTTGCTCTTTCCTTCCCAATTTCTCTTATACATTCTGTAATTAGCTTTTTCTCGGATTTTCTTGCCGTCTGCGTCTCATCGTATTTTATTGCTCTCTTCAGTGCTTTTGTTTTTGACCCCTCTGTTTTTGCCTCTTCTTCTAATATGTAGTTCGGTGTAACCATTTCTAAACCTAGTACCCATGTTATATACATATTTTCTTTTTACTCTCTCTATTCTTCCCTCGTCATACCAACCCCATACTTCTGCGCCGTACAGCAGTACGCTCTCTACTAGTGCGCTAACATCTTTATTCTTCTCTCCCAGCTTTCCGCAAATATCCTCTCTCCTATGTTCCATACACATTTCATGGCCATCGTCCCTCTTCTTATCCTGTCCTTCATATGTGCTTCTGCTCCTCCGCTCTTTTGTAAAATGTAGCCCAGGTATCTTACCTCCTTCACTTCTTCGATGTTCCTCTCATCCCACTTCCATGTTCTGTTTTTCTTTCTTCCTCTGTTTTCTTCAAAGACCATTACCTTGAATTTTTCTGCACTAATTTCTAGTTCTTTCTTCTCTATGTACCTTTTGAATCTTTTTATGATTTCTTTGAGTTCCGCCTCTCCTGTAGCTATGAGTACTATGTCATCTGCATAGCAGATAGGGTAAGCACGCCAGTAGATGGACGAATCGTAGAGTAATCGATAATTATAAAAAAACTAAACGTTTTATTTATATTATTGTGTTTCTATAGTGTAGAAGAAACATTTGTTATTATATAAAACTAACATTTTTATTAAAAACTTTTTTTTATAAGCGAGAAAATATTTCGTAATTTAATTGTACTTCACTGCCATGTGATAGTCACTCGTTCCTTGTTAGAGACTACTCAGCGTACTCGTGCTTTCATTTAACTGAACAGCGTGTTTGGACGTATTTTTAAGAGGCTTCTAATATATGATTGAGTCAATAACATTCAAAATTTATAAACAGACGTATAAATACAAATAAATATAATGGTAAAACTTGGAAAAATAACTGTTCATGTACTGGTATTGATTTTCCAACCTAAATCCAGTAGATGGACAGCACTGTATTAAACTTTGCCACGCTGATTTTTTTTTTAAATAAACACGCTTAGTGAAAAAGTTTGCACATTATTGAAATGTATATATTTTTGAAAAAGATAATGTGTTGTTTATTGTACACTTTTCTTGTTAGTATTTAGGTAGGTACATTATTGTAAAAGAATTTACAATAACTATGTCTCGTTCTACGTCAACTTATAATAATACTAACATTTGAGACAAACATTTACTTTGGCCATCAAGTTGACCAGTTAAAAATATTTAAAAAACAACAAACAGCAATTACCATATGCTATTACATGCTCTAAATGGAGAAAATATGATAATACAGTTAGAGAAGAAAAGGAAAAAAGAATTAGAAACCAAAGGAAGAATTTTGCAACGAAAGGTTAAAAGTGAAGACAATAAGGCACAGAAATAGTTAAAAAAAAAAAAAAAAAAAAAAGTAAAAACAAAGGAATGCTGGAAAAAATTGTACAGTTAAGGAAGAAGAATAGAGATAAAACAAGAAACAAACTGAAGAAACTTGAAAAGAAAATCTAAATACAGTTTCTAAGAGAATAATATTAGAAAAAATAGATTTAAACTGCCAATAAAAGAGGTTATACATATAACATCTCATTTTTCCTTGAATTAGGTTTTTTGTTATAATTAAATAAAATAAAAACAATAAATAAATTGTACGAGTACACAATATTTCTTTCAAACGTCCATCTACTGGTTATAAGCTGTCTATTTACTAGATCTACTGTCCATCTAATGGTGATATAGGCTGTGTGTACAATTTTCATTATTTTACGCTTAAATAAATGAATTTCTTTATACAAAATTAACTTTTTCTTTAAATTTACACTTTCTTATGTACAAGGTATCTGACTTTGTTTTCATAAAATAAATATTTCTAAGCAAAATCTTATAAAGTTCGGAATCAACTAAACCGTCCATCTACTAGTGCGTTTACCCTAGTCCAAACCTTCTCTCTTCCTATCCTCACTCCTCCTTCGTTTACTTTCTTCATTTCTTCTTCTAAATCTGCCACATAAGGGTTAAACAATCTTGGGCTCAATGGGCAACCTTGAAGACGGTAATTCTTCCGATGTGTGTTTGGTGCTATACGCGCCGGTGAAAAATTGCGGGAGAGTAGGGAGAGCGGCGGAAGGAAGGGGAGAACGGAACGTACGTTTCCGGTGTTATCAATAAGACGGAGGAAAACAGTTTGGCCGATCTAACCCGTTCGACCGCGAGGAACGACCATTATTCAGTCGCTCGCGAAATTGATCAAACGGCAACATGTTTGTACGAGTATTTTTGATACTTATCTCTTAAAACTATTGGATCTTGGTTGAGGAATCTTGGGAATCTTAGGAACTCCAATATCGAGAAGACTTCAGATCTTCGGATTGTGGTGAGTGACTCCGCGCTCTTAAATAGACAAACTCCCCTTAACATTTACAGTAACATGTTTAACGTTTAATTTACGGGAAATGAAAAATTATTATGGCTTGATCACTCACCAAGAAGCCTCGGCTTTTCCTTGTAACTTCTCTTTGTACCTCCCAAGTTAACATTTTATCTGTGCATTGTCTCAAACGTTTTAATAAACACTCAGCGGCAGGAAATTCAGCGGTTCCCTTTCTTTCGCATTTTAAATTACCTCTTCGGATTTTCTTTTGCATAACTTCATTTTCATTTTTTAAAATTCCCGCGAGTATTCTCGTAACAATCCTGAATTCGTTAGTAACGTCTCTTTTCTTCCTTCATTCGATTTTTACTGTTCCGATTAATTTTCAACAAACGTCGATGCTTTGAGCTTTCATCTCAAATTCAATCTAAAAATCAGTTTGCGCGTGAGGATTAATTTCTTTCGAAAAACGGGGTAAACTTGAACTTGCATCGATGAAGCTTTTTAAATTAAAAATACAAAGAACATAATTTGTATCATCGAATTGCTCCTATCGCATCGAATATCAGTGTGTGTACACATTCGGTTGACGGAGTACCTACATACACATCGCGAGGCAAAAATTTCCTCGGGCGTTGCGAGCGGGCAAATTAATATAAATGCGCGTGAATGCGTTGCGAATGTCGCGACAACGATATCGATGCTCGACGGTGCTCGACGCGCAACAAACAACACCCGATGCGTGTAACTTTGAGGATTCGTTGATTTCATTAGCGTCGGATGCGGCGATTCTTCTCCGCACAAATGGAAACGGAATTTCTGTTATTTTCGCTCCGTACGAATCGGACATCGGTTGTTTGTTTCAACGTAAACTGATAACGTGCAGCGCATCCTCGACGCGCTAGACGACCCCGAGCCCGAGCCTGAGCCCGCGTCCTTGCATCTCTGCGGATCTTGCAGCGGAATAACAGCGGGGGTGTATCGGGCGCGTCCGTTACCGAGAAAGAACTTAACCGTGTTTGTACTTGTACTCCATCGATCTGAAATGAAACGCGCTCATTTAAATACGTTTTGCGGTCGCGGAGAAAGCACCGAGGGAACGCGCGCGTCACTATATTTATGAGGCGAATGGTGAATTTTATTCGAATCCGTGATCAGATGGTATTGCGACGAATAGCCGTGGCGTGTCGACAATCAGTGGGAAATTGATTGGTCAAAAATACACGGGATGAATGATTGCAGTAAATCCGGTTACACTATTGGGAAAATAGACGAACTGATCGTGAGAACAGAGGTTTATTGTTATATTTCCTCGTTTCTCATTCGCTTTTTGCAGTATACCTTTAAATTGTGTTGACACATAAAATAATTAAGATGGTAAACTTGTCTATCTGCGATAGGTTTAGGTACCATTTTTATATGCATTATTATATGCAGACATTAATATAATACATCCAAATCATAGATCAACTACATGAAGTTTATTTAATAAGAAAAACTATACTGTTAAATCTTTACGTATTATTTCTCTTACACTGTAATACCTTGGGTTACTTTTTATTAACAAAAATGATACTATTATGCCTTCATATGGTATTATTCCATGATTACTTTTCAACGTTTTAAACATTTTATTTATGTTTGAACCGCATATAATATAAGATATTCGATAACAGGTAGGGGAAAGTTTAAAGGATAAAATTGAAAATTGAAAATCGAGAATGACGAAATAGCGCTGGGGCTTTGTTTTCCGTAATTAACATTTCAAAATGCAGGTGTAATTTGCCTGAGACCTGACAACCGGCACAGCAACGTTCCTCTCGATTTTTTAAATATTAATAAACAAAACACAAAATTAGAAATACTATTGTTTCGTTTCTTCTTTGTTCATTTTTTGTGTATTATTTTGACGTTTAAACACTTTATATGAAAATACGCAACCATCTAAATTTAACATAAAAAATTACGCAAAAAGTGCTACTCTTAGAATAAACACGCTTCCTCGCTCCGTCAAATTAATTTCAGCCAATTTTTTCTACCAATTACTATTATATCAAATAATTAGATAAAAATCGTGGCTTTTGAAAAAATTATTCTTAAAATTTTGATACTTTTTATTTGTGCCCCCAGAAAAAATTAGTTCTTACAGTATATTAAATATGAAGGTAAAAGAATTTACATTCACAGTGAATTACCAAAATTATTTTTATAATATTAAATCACTTTTCTCATAAAATATTAATAGATACATTAGACCATACTTAATAAATTAATAAATAATAGAAATAATTATAACGCAAAATACTCCTTTCGTTGCGTAACATCTAGTTTACGTTTACGTAATTCTGAATAAAATGCTATGAATTTATAACAGCTTCGCGCATTCTTATGTAATAGTCATGAATTTATGACTCCAAAAATGCTAATTTAATCGTGGTAAGAGTAAGATAAATATCTTTATCTAGCTGATGTATTTATTCGATCAAAAATCCACACAGTGAATTATAATAGAACATGATTGACAAAAAAAAGAAATCAATATAAAAATGGAAACATTTGAAATAAACAAAGTGTAGGCTGGTCCATATTTCAGTTATTCGCGCTTGCCTAAACCAGAAGTTTCATTGCTACCGAAGTACGTTAAAAAAATCGAAAACGCGATTATCTTTCGAACCCTGTTCCAATTAGCAGCTCGTGTGTTGACCAAACCGCTTAGACGCGCAATTTAGCCACGAAAGCTGCGCGCCCGGGATTTAAACCCATTTTCTGTTGAATCCGATCGCATTAATCGCTAGAACGTCACTACATATATAGTTTACGCGCTGGAAATGAACGTGTGATGCTATAAATCGAGACAGATCGTCAGCATTGTGCTTCAATCAAATCACCGTCGTGTTCATCGTGAACGTCTGTCCAGTTTTCAACGTACATACTCTACAACACAACGATGGAAATGATGAGCATTTATCAAAAACACTGGAAAACAAGGTTCACTGCGACTCGAACTAAACGACAGACGTTGAATAGCCGACCGTAGCGATTCCCATTCGAAAATGAGACGTTCCTAATTAGCCAGCCTTGATTAGCAGTAACTAAAAGTGCAAACTCGGTCGAAGTCGGAGAAATGAAAAGGCAGCCGCTCCTCGTTTAGACTTCTTAGCCCGTTAAGGAAAAGGTCAAGGGATTTTTCATTTGCGCACAAAGGCGAGACGAACCGGCGGAAAATCAGGCTGGATGCCCGTTCTGGGCACGAGCAAATCGAAAGCCTTTAATAAGTTTCCAAATGGATAATTGAAAACCGCAACGAGACCGAGTACAAAGTGTGCGGTATCGTGCAACGTGTAACGAATTTCCGGCTCCTATGTGTCCCTCATGTTTGGACAACGACAGGTAACAGAGTCTGGTTGGAAATTATTATTACCAAGTGAAATTCATCTTGCTCATTAGCAGACTCTGTTTGACGATGAATAAACAAATCGTCGTCGCTTCGAATCACTCGGACCGAAGACAATGGACCGCCGCTGGGGATCCAGTTTGCAAACAAAGCGGTATTGGTTATGCATGGAAAAGAGAAAGCGGACAAAAAAGTGGTTCGTGAGGAGGTGGATGTTCTAGGTTGAAAAATTGACGAGGTTGAACTCGCATCACCTGAGTAATTTATAGTCGTATGCGAAATACAAAACTGTACCCTGTTAACTAGTGATAAGTATGTTGGGAAACTGTCTAATCTTAGAATTGATTCATAAAAGGCACAGCCGGATGAAGGTTGTTTTCGAGAACCGTCCAAAACAAGTGAGCAAGATTAAGCAAATCTTATCCATATTACGGATGCGTATTCCAATGAAGGACGGAAAATAGAACAATACAGCAACTTAAAGGTGTACGGATTTCTGAAATTTGTCGCACATCTCTTCATAAATCCAAGTGTTTTGGTAGATTCTCTCGTAATGTTAGTGTTAGTATAGTGTAGTGAGAAATTTAGAGACGATGTGAAGTGAACTCCCAAATCACGCACTTCAGAACTGATACAATTATATTATACTTTTACCCACAAGATTGCAAGAGATACTTGTTGTGAACCCAGTGACTGAAGAGTACACGATTTACAATAGCTATGTATTTATTTCGGTAGGGTTACAACACTTATAGACTCAGAAGCTGGACTGTCAAAGATTTTGAGTACAAGAGAGATCTGAAGCTTCTGACTTCTACAGACCCATACATATATGTATTCACTTAGAGAAATAAAGTTCTAAATTTTACTACAGTGCAGGACTAAAGTAACAAGATAGGTGCACTTGTGGTAAAAATCCCCACCAGTGTAGTAAATATTCTTACAAAATGTTAAAATTCCAGATGCTCAAGACCGAATCCGAACCCACGACCCTGGGCATCAGTAAGTTGCGTCCTAATTATTTTTTTTCTTTTTTCTTTTTGCTTCTTACGTGCCATAACACATTGCAAACGCGTGGTGAATAATCCACAAAAGTACAGCAGATTTTTGGATTACAAGAATCTATGGTCTTAAACCAACACTCACATTCTCGAATAATATCTACGTATACATATCTTTTCTTCCTTTTAGGCTTATTAACTAGCTTACATTTTTATTGCCCTCGCTAAGGACTAATTGGTAATAACTCATAAAACATATATTTCCGCAAAAAAATACACTACTGTAGCTAATGATAAAAAAGCATTTGGTTTTTCGGGCTCGATCAATCGTACATGTAATATAGTGAATAATCATTGTTACGTACCCGGTGCCGATAAAGCCCACACGGAATACGAAACTGAGAACGAGAGAGAAAAATTGATGCGATCGTACGGAGTACGACGAGAGCGAGATGTGCGTTTCGTCTTAGGATCGCCAGTCAGACTCAGCAATAGGGCTACGACTAACGACCCCTGCCCCGGACGCATGGGAACTAATGTTCGGAACTTATATTTATACAAACGAAGACTTGATTTACCACTTGCGAGAAACATTGAGACGTTTGAAAATTTCTTGGAGTGTTCGAATACCTAGGCGGCAGACCCCCAAACTACCGCCAGCCATGACAGTCGGAGCGATTACGTCACGGGACGTAACAATCATAATGAGAGTTTTGATCATTTTACTGGATCTATAAGTTCTTTTTACAAAATACTAAATAATCTTATATGATACAGTATGTACGATGTTGTATCACTACTATAAGGTCATTCGGGGTAAACGGACGCACTTTTGCTGTTTTTGCCTCACTGAGCCGAAACTACCATGATATTAGGAACACCTTTTTGCGCTATCGGTAGTATATTTAATAGACTCATAAAATGTAACGAGTATTTGACGATAGGTCAAACAGTTTTTTTTTTAATTAAGCAAAAGAGTGACTTGGTCAGACTGCGCACCTTTACCCCGACATGCGGGGTAAAAATACGCAGTCGTGTGGGTAAAAGTTCGCATGTAGAGTAAAAGTATGCATTCAGGTGTAGTAAAAGAAAATGAACAAATAATACACAGATGAAACATATTTCTATATTATTTTTAATAAATGAAGTTAAAGATGACAAAAACAATAGGAATTAGGAACTTCAAATTTAGGAAACTATCATAAAATTATAATTTTTCATAGATTCAACAAAACGAAATTATGCTCAAGCCTTAATCAGAGCAGATATGTTTTTACTCCAAATATTATTAAGAATTCAAAAACAAATAGACAGTAACCTAAATACCAGTGTGTACTATTACCCCCGTCCTTTTACCCCATTTGACCGGGAACCAAAACAATTCGTACTAGTTCGAATTCCAATAAAGGTTAAAATGTTAAAATCAACAAAAACAGCTTACCTCTAAGAATACATAAATAATACTTCCGCAAACTTTTCCCTGGTACGAAAAAAATCGAAATTACACGTAAATTTTAAGTTTTTACTTGTAATTCACAAAGCGCGACTCGCACCGCTCAACAGGTGTTGACACAGCATAGCGGCCCACGCGCATCCAATCCGGACGAGCCAGTATCCCCGTCTTCTCACCCCCCCCCCCCCCCCTTCAAAGAAAACGGCACTTCGTACTTTTACCCGCTGCGTCCTTTTACCCCGAATGACTCTATCTATCGACTGTATGTTTAATTTTTCATTCCTATATATAACTATGTATAAGTCCTGTATAAGCCTTTGTACACTAATGGGACTGTATCCCGTCTAATAATAAATAAATAAATACTAATATATCGAACTGCATGATCTTGTACCACGATGTATGTCATGCAGCGATCATAAGTTGCAAACAAATCGAATTACTGGACGGTGTCCAGTCGCACGAATTATTAGTGGTTAAGTCGATCGCATCCACTTCGTCAGGCAATAGATCTGTGAATGTGATCGATTTAACCAAGACTGACATTTCGTATCGCTGTAAGTGGTTCAGTTAATTTGGTTCCTCGACAGCTTACGATCTCTGAACAGTGCAGACTGGATTGTGGGTAACACTCTGGTAATTCGCTTTTCGAAAGTAGTGTACAAATCGTCGAAAAAGAAATCTGAGATTTCTCCGAGTCGAAGGAACCTTTTAGCCCTTAATTCGGACCGCGCGATTGAAAAAGAGAAAATCGGAATTCTTATTTTGCTATCACAATTGAATAGAGAATTTCAGAAGCCGCTAGCAGTTAAGTATCTTTAATTTATAATAGACGGCACATTATTTCCGTAACAGTAATAAAACATAATGTTCGCTTGATTATTCAAACCGTCGCAAAGCAGGCAGAGTTAACACGTCTTCAGAGAATGAAATAGGAACGAGAGCGGAAGCGAGGACGAAAAAAGGAAAAAAGGATGCAGACTTTCTAAGGAGCAGAACAGACGCGTCTTTTCTAAGGAGCTTTCCGTTGTGCAACCTCGAGGAATTCTCGGTATTAAAAAAACGCAGACTCGAAGGTTCGTCGAACTGAAAGCGTTTGAATGAAGAGAATTTCACGACATATAGTATAATTATTGTTGCGGGCATAAAACTGTATTAACCGATAACGGAAGTTCCAGCGAAATGAGAAAACTTCTTGGAGATCCGTTGATTGAATTAGAACTCGAAACATCGTATCGGGAGAAAATTCCGTCTGAAATGAACTGTAAGATCGTGGAACGGGATTTCCGAGTAAACAACGTAACACCGTGTCGCAAATAAAACAACTTTGTGGATTAAGTAGAAGAATCGCCACTGGTACTTCGTACTGAGAAATGACGCGCGTCAGACGCAGCGTAGACGATGAGGCAGCATAACTTTTCGTATTTAGATTTTCCGACTTCTGCTGAAGTCAAGGAGAAATGGTGCGTGAAACGTTCCGTGATAGAAAAACTGGGATCAGAAACAAAGATTCGATGAGTCACGCTTTTTCCAAGTATTGCGCGCTGATTTCAATGAGGCAAACATTCATTTCTTCTTTTCTTTATTTTTCCAGTGGTACCGAAGATCTTTTGTACCAAAGATACTTATGAAATAAGCTATGTTTTCGTCTCTAGCAAAATTATTATAGTTCCAAATATCGTTTCGATGATGCGCACCGGATCAGTCACTCGTGAAATTGAGACATCGACGCGTCTAAAAGTAAATTGTAAATTACCGTGCGCGCAGTAAATTTCCATCAAATTTCCGAAGAGAAAGAACTGCTATTGCTTACAGGAGCCGTTTTCAAACTTTTCGTAGCGAAGTTGCTTCTCTTTTCGTTGGAGTAAAACTTTACGAAAGTAGTCGACATCGAACGGTCTGACACCCCGAGGGATACACCGTGTACAACTCGCATAAATTTGATTGGTTTGAAAGACTGATATTTATGGATTCCTCGTAGGCATAAATCACCGCGTCTCGGTTTTCCGTCGCGAACGCTTATTAAAGTTCCGATTTGGAATGTTCTGACGGCGTGATAGATACTTCAAAGATTCTACCTCTTTTGCTTCGCGAAAAGGATGCTATGCATATTCTTTTGATTTTTAAATTTTTGTGTTTTTTTTCGCAGCTCAGTTGTCATAAATGGTTAAAATACGTAATTTTAATTAGTATGGACATCGGTGTAGTTGGCGTTTGTACAAAAGACGCACGCTTCTGTAAAATATACGTTCGTTAATTAGGTTTTAAAATGGTAATGGAATTATATTACCGCCTGCGAAACTTTAATCGCATTTTTCTCAAAACAACATTTCTCGAATTTGACGACACAATTTGCTCAAAAACTACTGAGTTAATGGAATTACTCTTTTGTACGTACATAAAATGAAAATCCGCTTATTATCTGAACTATACAGAATTCAGTTAACATATCAATCAAAATTGTTTTTATACTTTTAGAGTCTGTTATCTTCGTGAAATATTATATATTTCACGTTATCTATTCCAGTTTAAACACTGTTCACAATTAAAAACAGTTTTGGCACTGCGGGACAAGTACTTCCAATTTTATTTATAATAATAATAATAATAATTTATTTCTTGTGTACGGGTGAGAACCCTTTGGTTACATAAACAAAATAAGAAAAAGAAGATAACATAGTATAATACAATATAGTATAAACAAAAATATATGCAACAATGCAAAAAGAAAGAAAGAAAAAAAGAAAGAAAGAAAGAAGAAAGAAATAATAATAATGGAATTGTGAACTATTATAAGCATAATACAATAAGAATAAATTTTTTTATGGAATTATAATAATAATTAACGCAACGAGTTATGAACTAACTTTAACTTTAGGACGGACTGTTTAAAAGAGTTGAAGGAACTGCCGTAGAAATCGAGTTCATCGCAGAAACGGTTAACATTTAAATATATACGGTTTAAAGAATTGAACTGCCCATAAAGTGTTCGATGCAGTTCAGTCGCGAAAAGAGAATGACACCTAAGATATCGCAGGGGAACTCGGAAATTTAGTTCATGGAGAATATAAGAGCAAGTGATCAGCTGGTTTATAAGCTTGTATGCAAACAAGAGGTCGGCCGAGGTGCGGCATTCTTCTAGTGTCATTAACCCAAAACGCAACTGAACTGAATCATAGTTATGATAGTAAATAGAGATGGGTGTATCGGTACAAAAAGAAGCTAACCTAAGAAATTTGTGTTGTACTCGTTCAATTGATCTTATGTGTATTTTATAATATGGAGACCAGATGATTGAGCCATATTCCAAAATAGGACGAACTAAAAACTTATACAGCGTTAAGAGAGTAGTAACATTAGAAAATTGTTTGGAAATGCGGTATATGAAGCCAAGAGTTTTGAATGAAGAGGCGATAATATTATCATACTGAGCCTTGAAAGATAAGGTATCAGAGAAAAGAATACCAAGATCACGTATGGTGATTACTGAGGGTATTATCATGTTTTTAATATGATATGGATACGTAATTTTGGCTACTTTGCGACTGAAACGAATGACATGACACTTTGTTATATTAAAGTTAAGCTTATTCAAAGAGCACCAATTGATTAGACTATCCATGTCAAGTTGTAGCAAGGCCGCATCATCCGCACTACGAACAGAACGATAAATCTTTAGGTCGTCAGCAAAGAGAAGAAATGAACTGTGTTCGAATACTTCCGATATGTCATTAATAAATAATACAAATAAAAGAGGACCCGGGTGAGAGCCCTGTGGGACGCCAGACGGAACAGCAATTTTCTTAGATAAGCTGTCATTGAATTTCACAATTTGAATCCTGTTGGTTATGAAGCTGGATATCCAATCAAAAAGACTGCCTCGAATTCCCAGAGCATGAAGTTTGGATAAGAGTATGGAGTGATTTACAGAATCAAAGGCTTTACTAAAGTCGGTGTATACAAGGTGTAACAAAAATGTTGCAGTTCCTTGAAAGGGGTAATTCCTGAGATGATTCTAAACATCTTTTTCCTTTGCAAAAATGTTATCCGAAGCTTTGTTAACGAGTTATTAACGAAAAACATGAACCAATAGAAGCGCGAATACAGTGGATGAATTTCAGCGCGGGCTCCAGCTGTGAGTAGTATTGGCCAGCCATCGTCCGCGCCATCATTAATCCGCTGTATTCGCTCCCCGATTGGTCGGCGTTTTTCGTTAATAACTCGTTAACAAAATTCCACCTAACATTTTTGTTAAGGAAAAAGTTGTTTAAAATCGCCTCAGGAATCTCTTTCAAGGAACTGCAACATTTTTGTTACACCCTGTATAGCATCCACTTGAGCACCATTCTCGACTGATTTGGACAGGAAATGTTGATATTGAAGAAGAATTTATAATTATTTCAACATAAAAGCAGATACACAAACTTTGAGTTCTTTATATACGCTGAAACCTTTTCTCCTAAAATTCTAGCTATTGACTCGAAAAAGGACTTCCAGACTGAAATATTGCATAAAAATCAGGAAGACTGGAGCGAAATAAGTTGGAGCAAAGTTACTTTATTTGTGCAAGCAGAGAAACCGTTGCAACGTTGACTCTCGACTTTTCCAAGGCGGGAGGAAACGACTGGGAAAGGAAAACAATTTTTTCCACGCGCGTCTACCGATAGTTGGACCAAATTCATAAGTGGGACGGCTTATCGGGGCTATCACCGTGTATTCGCGCGAAACGTGATTTATCGAGCGGATTCAGCTAGATATGTATCGACAATGGTGTCACCTTAAGCCAGCCTTATTCCTGATCGATGCAATTTTATTATATCTGCCTCGGTATCCCCGAGTGACGCTCTTTGAATAAAATATAAGCTGTGGAATGTCGAAGGTATCCTGCTTCTGCCACATTCAGATTTCACCCAAGACTCCCCGGCCCCTGGGCTTGTACCTCCTTAGGGTGCTAGTATCGATTCCTGATACTCGGACTTCTTTATAATCCTCAATAAATATTCCGTCCGGAGCGCCAAAGGTAACTTTGATGTCTCAATGAAAAGTCAAAGCGACGAAACCAACGATCGATGGTTCACGCGTTATCTTCGATTTCCTGTAATCATTTTATCGAGGCGATTCTTCGCATAACAGATGAATAATTCATGGACCGTTTCAATGTACAGTGTGTTACAAAATGTGTGAGTCTTTTTCGGACGATCAGCTCTAAACATAAAACGAAGAAAAATAATTCATACATATATATGCTCGAAACTGTTTTATTTATTAGCGCAAAATTTACTAAAAAGTGACTCAATGAAATGACCAAATTAAAAAATAAAACTTTTGACAGTTTCATAATTTTTGTTTTTGTAAAATCTTATCTTTATTGGTAGTTATTCATGCCTATAAATGTCACTCTTACGTTTCGTATTATTCTAAATATGGAATTGGAACATACATTCGTAGGTGAGGAATTATAATGGATATATAATTGTATATTATAAAGTTCCACAAAACTTTGTTGCTCGGCACAATGAAGCTGTTAAATCCAGAACTTGTACCTGCATATTGCTATTATCCCTTATGGAAACATAGTTGTGAATTAATTAAACTTGAGGTAACAATTAAAGTAGACTGTGAATGGTTGTACAAAAGCATAGACCTAGACAAAAATTAATTTTAATAAGATACAGAACAGTTTTTCCGATTTATTTGCAGGTAAAAACAATCGACAATAATATTTATCATCCAAGAGATAAATTAATAGAATTGTCAATGTATTTTCTAAGTACACGTATAACATATTTCTCCTATATTTACCTTACATATGTATTTTGCATAGCAGCATACACTTTACAAATATTGCGCGTGTTTCCGCATATTACAATTGCGTAAACATCCGCAGTCCAGTTATATGCAGTTCGCGTAAATGCAATGGTGTTTCCGATATCAAAGTTTTGTGAGTAAGACAACACGATATAATATCTGTCTCTATTTCATGCTTAGCCAATCGGAAATAAATAAACGCGGAGATATGTGGTCGTATCTTGTAACACCATATGCACATCCCATACAGTTATTCCAAATTCGAATAAAACAAACAAGCGAATATTTAGTCAGCACTTTACGTTTTTATCAAGTTTACTGTGGTACGCTGCGAAATAAAAAACTAGGCATTTCCAGACATAAGCACGTGAAACTTTTTCACGCCTAGTGCCCATGTCCCAAAAATGTCTCAGGATTTTTGTAACACCCTGTATAGCAATGAACAGAAATTCCATAGAAAAAACTTTCATTTCTTTAGTCCCGGAGAAAATAAAAAGTTATCGAAGAAAATCCCGATTGAAAAAAAGTATTTGATTCAAGAACATTTACGCCGAGTGAAACGAATGAGATCGCCGTCTTATTTCCTTCGGGAGGCATCGGTCGCCTTCCACGCCGAAAAAAAATCCAAATCCCATCCTCCCGAATATATGTATATATATTTTTTTTACATTTCCACGCCTGTATCTTTACGGCAAGAATGACGGGCACTCCGGGAATGTAAACGGAGAACCGTTCCCCTAATGACGGGGGCGCAATAAATCGATTCCTCCTGGGAGAATCTCAAACTGTCATCATTTGTTTCAGACTACGGCGTCGGAATAATGTGCCGGCCGATCTCTGGGAAGCGAGTGGTGCGGCCAGTCGTAAAGTCGGACGCGAATAATCCATAAACCGCCAAGGGTAAAGGAGAATCGGCGTTTCCTCTCGCCGAGCTCGCGCGTCTCTGATCGCGGTGCCTCGATCCCGGATCGATTCCCAAGCGTCGGAGATGAAAACACTAGACGAGAAGGCGCGTGCCGCATTGGAGAGAGAGACCATTTGGTCGCAGGCCGCGTTCGCGTAACGCAGCACCGACGAAGCCCCGACCCTGAAATTCGAGGTTCGATCGACGAATATGCGGAGCAAAAATCGGGATCGAGGGATCGCGCGGCACAACCGCCGCTCTACCGTGGACAAGGTGCCCTAGAAGATGTCCCGTCTCTGAACGAGATCCGACCGTGTCGCGGAGCGAATCGATCCACGGCGATCGAGCACGAATGTAGCCGGGTGCGCTCTGGGAAAGGTGGAAAAACCGTCGGCCGGACGATCATGGACGGCAACTCGAGCTTCTGGGCGAGCAATCTGACGGCGATGCTGCAGCAGGTGCCGTGCAACGGCAGCAGCCTCCTCGGCTGCGTCGACGAGTGCGGGGCCGGAGGATTGACGGGGTTCGATCACGTCTGCACGACGGAGAGAGGCACCCTCGCCTCGTCGATGACGTTGCTCTGCAGACCGTGCGACTACTCGAGCTGCGACGTCAACGCCTCTCTGGTTCTCAGCGGCTTCGAGAGCATCGAAGGTGTCTTCCTGTCGAGGATACCGAGGCTCAGGGAGTGCAACGAGACTTTCGGAAACGAGGTGAGCGTTTACGGGCCTCTCGACGTCATTATCGCACCGGATATTAAAACGTTCCGTGGGAGGGTTTCTCCTTTTAATTCGTTTCGCGGCTCCTCGCGGATCTCGACTCCTGTTCTTACCTGCACATTCCCGAGGAGGAATACGTAACAACGCGGTGGCGAGTTATTGCACCGAAAACCCAGGAAAGATTATTCTAAAACACAGTTGGTGCTTAAAGTTTAATACCTCTGCTAAGTCGTATGACGTCGGCGAAACAAAATCGTTTTAAAGTCTGAACTTTCTACTTTTCGATCTTTCGTAACGTTTTTATAAGAGTGAGCGTCAAGAGGGTAAAATCCACCCTTAACCTTCGCACACCGCGCCGCGGTGGTTATTTTGGCTTACGGCTTTTAACTTTGCTCGCCGGATTTTAGAAGCATATTTTAGTCTGGATACCAGATTATATTAGTCTTCATATTCCGTCTTGAAATAAATTATGGAAGTAAATGATAAAACATGTGGATGTAAAAACGTAGGTAGGGTCGAAATGAGGGTTAAAGTAGAGTGTATTAAATTGCAGAAATTTTCTAATATTTATCAAATGCTGCAAAGTATAATCAATTTTTTTTTTTAATTTTTGTTTATATGTTTGTAAAATATAATCCTTTTAGACAAGTCAAATTTTATTAAATAGAAATGTTTTTCAATAGAAACATGGTTATGTAAAAGAAACCTTCATTTTTCAGATAGTTTATGTATTTATACATTTATTGTGCTCCAATAATATTGAACATTTTGAACATCTTCAATTGTTCCAAAAGGAACAATCGTATTGTTACAAAAGGATTAAAAAATTCGTTAATACAGTACATAGTAACTGTTTTCCAAGTGCAGTACACGTGAGAATTTTTAAAGTCACTCTACTTTCAAATAATCCTCGTTTACACAATTTCAACGTCTTCAATCATAAAAATTCTGATTTATGATTTACGCAATGTCTTTAAAATATTTAAAACTCGTTAAAGAAATCTAAGAAAGTTATTGTCAATATATTTGTACAAAAGAGAAAAGATACTGATTAACTGTTTTTCGCATATTCAACCTCCTCAAGTATCAATATTTTCTCGGCTTACGCAAACTGTTAAAGTCGTCTTTTTCCAGCTTTTCGGTGTAAACACATCTGCCATACAACCCTTCGGAGTTGCAAATCGGTTTACACGAACGATTAACATCCGCGGGTAAACTTTTGGGACGTTTCCGAAAGTTTGTACAGTTCCGTTTTGAAACGCTCGCGCGCCATCGTCCCAAGCGTTTCAGTCGCCGCGGAAATGGAAATTCATTAATACCACCCCAGTCTTCGTTCCCCCAGAGAATCGCGCTAATTAATGCGAGCTCGGGATTCGTATCGCGGGAAACTTGGCAACTGTCTACGAATCGGAACTCCTCGAAGAACCGTTGTCAGGGTGAAAGAATTCGAAGGAAGGTTCGGTCGGTCCGAACTGGTGCAAATAGAATTCGTATAATCGCTCGTCGAGAGAAGCGAAATCCAGTTTAACGTGTACTTACTGATCCGAGTCAATTTTCATACTGGTTACGAGTTTCGCTGCGCGGAGTTTAAATACTAATTGTGACAAATTTCGAACTACAAATTTCTAATTAAATTTAAACCTATTTGATCAAAATTTAATAATAGGGTAGCGGGTTGGGTGAAGCTAAAATATAAAACTAACATAATTAGATAACATAAGATTTCATAACTGTTTAACCTTTTCTCACCTCAAATCGGCTTACGAGTTGTTGTGATAAATATATCACAAAAATTGAATCACATGTTCCAAACATCTTTTTGGAAATTTGTTAATTCTACCAAAGTTCACATTAGATTCCTAATACCTTGCACTCTAACGGTCAGGCATGTCCAGTAATGCGGAAGTCGCAGACCTCTTCGCTGATTTTTTCGAAAAGAATCATGTCACTTCACGCCCTATCTCTAACTATGCGCACAGCAGCAATAACAAGTTTGAAAACTCATATTTGACTATTGATATCACAGAAGTTTTGAAAGAAATCGAGAGCCTGCCGAATAATAAATCGCCTGGCATTGACGGTATAGCGGCTATATTCTTAAAAAATTTCAAATTCGTTATTTCCAGACCGCTTTGGATCATATTTAACTCATCTTTATCTTTCGGATATCTCCTTAGAGCATGGAAAACAAGCATTACTTCTCCTATTTACAAATCCGGCAATTCCACATGCGTGTCCAATTAAAGACCGGTATCACTAACTAACATTATTATATACAATATTTGAAAGCATAATTATTTACAAACTCAGCCCATGAATGCCAAAAATAGTAAGCGACAGACAACACGGTTTCCTTGCCGGTCGATCGACTACCAAATTTTGCTATTTTTTGTAATTTTATCTCCAATGGTCTTAATAATAACACACAAGTTGACGCACAGTAATATACGCGTAATACAAGTTTGTCTCGAAAAGTGATTGAGCGTCGTAATGAAGCGTGATCTGTTTTCGAAACGAGCAGTCTACTCGGTTCGTGTCTATTCTCTGCTCCGACACGTGCGAAGATACGCAGCAACAGCCCAGCTATAAATCCGCTTAATCAGAAGAAGTAACGAGGATTACAGCGAACACTTTTCGAGGCAATACTGTAATTGGTATTTCGTTAGTAACTGGAACGCAGTAATGCCTGTATGTCCGCAGTAATTCCTGCAAAGAGATGCCTTTTAATATCTTGGATTTTAATTAAATCCACTCATTATTCAAATCTTATTTTTTTAATGGGATCAGTATCGTTCAACCTTTTTTTTTTTTTTTAAAAAAAAGACAAGAAGCGACTTTTATTTATCTGAACGCTTTATCGAGCACTCTGAAGTTAACCTATGCTAAACGTCCGCAGTAATACCCACACTTAGGGCCGAGACACACTATCGCTCCGCTCTCGGTCCGGTCACGGTCCGGTCACAGTAGTTGAACGAAGAGAGAAACAATAAAAAAGACCTGTCTTTTTTCAACTACTGTGACCCGATCGTGAGCGGACCGGGAGCGGAACCGATAGTGTGTATCGGGTCATCGGGTCTTACCCTGCTGGGTCCTGTCTATAAACTGGCGTATTTACCGTAGGTGGTGCTATCATAATGGTATGGAATTTAACACTGACAAATGCTATGTGGTTAGATATTCTAGATGCAAGAGTACTTCCATTTTTCATTACTCGCTAAGCGATGACCAACTAACAGCGAAGTCATCAACACGCGACCTTGATGTTATTGACCCCCATCTTGTCTTTTAATAAGCACATACAACTTATTATAGCTAAAGCATCAAGCTCGTTGGGTTTCTTGGTTAGAAACTGTATGTACTTATTTTAAGAGCCCCTACATAATTTTGTATTTATATTACTCCATCACGTGTCCGATTCTAGAGTATGCGTCTGTTATCTGGTCTCCGAATATTCTTATTGTTAAGCATATCAGAGCGATTGAGAGGATCCAAATAGGTTACTTCGTTTTCTCGCTTTCAAAGTGGGTCATCCTATGTCTCGACTGGATCACGATTACAGCGCGATTTCACGAAAATTTAGCATCCAGAACTTGGAAAATCGAAGAATAGTGGCAAATCTCTGTTTTTTTGTGCAAGGCTATCCATGGGCATACAAATAACTCCCTATACTTCGGTTCAACTCAACAGGCCGTTCAAGGTCAGATTTTCGTCTTGTAGTTTTCTAATAGCGAAACCTCCACGACGGTATCTTCTATGAACACGAAGACTTCTAAACACATACAAATACTTCACAGAGATACAAAAACCTTCGTAAGATCATTTCCTTCTGAAAAAAGGGACAGAAAATGGTGAGCTTGAAAGACCTGTTGAATTGATTCGGAATATAATTCTTACAGCTCTTGTAAATTTCAACGCTCCTCCACGTCATATTAGAACACCTACGCTATTCAGACCGCCATCCTATTCTTCGCCTTCATGGTAACGGATCCTTTCAGTAGAATCTGTAATACGGCTAACAGTTTTATGGACAAAATCGACTTCTTCGAAAGCAGCATCAATTTGTTTAAACCTAATTTGCATAGAGCCGCTACGACTATAGGTAATTAGAGCCTAAATTACATTATACTAAGTGTCCATTTGAGAGTTTCTCGCGACAGTTGCTCTCGAGAGTACTCTCGCATTGTGTGTCCACCTGATAGCAGCTTGGAAAATTTTTACTCTCTGATAGTCATTATAAATACTCTCAGACAGCTTACTATCCGATAGAACTCTCAGACCCGTTTTCATTGGAGATTTATATTTCTCGGTTCGTCTGTTCTGCAGTTCATTTCGAGAGTGATCGTGGAAGTAGAAAAACTTCGCGCTCTTATAATTGCATACAATATTAGAAAAAAGCAAAAGCAACACAAGAAACACAGTTGCTGGGTGAAAGCGTGGATTCAGCGCAGGGAAGAATTAGGCGCATGTTCGACTCTTACAAGAGAACTGCACATTGAAGATGCACAGCAGTTTAGAAATTTTGTACGTATGAACGCAATTCAAGTTCCATTTATAATAGATACAGAGTATGAAGTAGTATTGTTATAAATTAAAAGTTCTTTTAATTGGACAAATAATTTTTCAATAAAAAATAATACGTTTTATTTTTCAATTGTTGTAATACTTGATTTATTGTTTATATTTCATGAACACTTGGTACAAATGCATAAATATTTACAATCTATTAATTACAGTGGATAATCAAATTATTATGAAGAGACGTAAAAATATTTGAATGTATGAAGGAAATCAAATGTCATGAGATACTAAATACCCAGATTACAGAAATCTGGAAAAAAAAATAATTATACAAATCTTTAAATAGTATCATAATTCTAATAATATTAATGTATAGTTAATTAATAATTGGGCAAATAAAGAACTTTACGGCAAATGAACGAATATTATTGTGATGAAAATGAAGATGAAAATGAAGGAAAATTGGCATACATATCCGCGTCTGCAATTTGTACAATAATTTTTCTGATTTCGCTCTTCAATCGAGCTTTATTAAACTCTGATTTTAATGATTTAAGTTCTAGGGCTACGTAGTGACCAAATTTATCATTATCATCCGGTTCTTTGTTGAGGCTCTATAAGGCAGATTTAAAAAGTTCACTCTCTTCATCATTTTTGTTTTGTTTGCGTCTTTTCGACTGGACTATTGTTGGATGATTTGAGCCAATTACATTTGATGTGCCTTCATTTTCATTTTCTTCGCAATGAATCACTTCATTTTCTATTTCGCTCGTACTTTGTTCTTAAAATTATTATAATTTAATTTGTTTCAACAATAAAATTATAATAGATATACATATTATTTTTACTATTAGTGGCTGTGTATATGAAGATTTAGTAATATTAGCTGTAAAGGTGGTAGTCAAAAACTTCAACGATTGAAAATAAGGCCAATTTGAATACTCATTACAATACATTTGCTAGTGTGTGAGTAAGTCGTTTTCTTTTGTATTGTAATCTTTGGGTTTGACTCGTAAATAAATAAATAATATAGTGGTAATATAAAACTAAATAAATTACTTGCAAACACCGCTTACAATATGTATAAAAGACTCGAATAAGTTTCGTCCGAGTTCGAGTACACTTAAAGGTACCTATCGCTCTTCCAAAACATTCACGATGCGTTCGAAACCGTGCAGTCAGATTCGGAACTACTCACAGGGTACTTACTTGATCCCTCTACTTGCGAGATTACTCTCGACCTCGCGCTGTTCGCAGATCCTGGAGTGCACGCCGACTGGAAATGCAACGACGGTCGACCTCGCGGTTAGCTGCTCGCACCGACCGAAGTCGAGTTTGACTGCGAAAGGACGCCGTTTTGACTGGAGCTTTCTATTTGTGGCCGTGTTCATCGTAGCCGGCGGTTTGGGCAACATATTGGTCTGCCTGGCCGTGTGCCTCGACAGGAGGCTGCACAACGTCACCAATTATTTCCTTCTGTCGCTGGCGGTCGCCGACCTCCTGGTTAGCCTGTTCGTAATGCCTCTTGGCGCGATACCAGGATTTTTGGGTAAGTCCTTTCAAAAAACGTATCGACATCGCGGTATTGGATGTCGCGTGAACGCGTTCGGAGCCGCGAAACGGCCGATAGACGCGCTAAACGGGAACGTCCTGTGTCGCCTAAAAATGATTGACGCTCCTGTCCAGTATTCGTAAAAACGATACTTCAATCAAGGCACGAAGATTGTCAGGTTCGAAATTTAAAGCTTAACTCGTGGCGAAAAATAACATCCGCTACAACGCGAGTGCGTTGCTGGTAACGCAATTCACTCTTTCTGTGCATTTCGACTGTCTGTACCTGTGGGTTTCTATCGTGTCTGCGAATTTACTGCGCCCTTTTTTTACGTATTCTTGCATTGTTACACGATACTATTTCATGTAATATACACTCTTTGTCGTTGTTCCCATTCCTCGAATACGATGCTCGTTCTTTCATCCTCCCATAATTTCCTTACAATGTTCCCCATTTTAAATATGACTTATAGTACTCGCAACTATATTATGACTTAGAGCATTTTGTTCAGCCTTTCGGCTTGTCGAATTTACAATGTATTTACACTAAAATGTAAATCATTCTTTTCATCACCAAAGCTTTATCTTTATTCCATTGGAATAAAATTTTCTTTCTGGAATCTGAAGTACATGAAAAGTTCGTTCTCGCCGCTCCCTTTTCGCTCCATTTCGTGACAGCATCTGAGTCGCAAAACGGAGACGGCGACTGTAAGCTAAAAAAAATCGACGAGAAATCGAGGGGCTCGCGATTCGTTTCGAATCGCCCAAATGCTGACAAACGATTTCCGATGACTACGATGTTCGAATAAAAATGCGATTCCCCGAGGTTCGAGCGAAGCCAACCGATAATAATCCGCTCGCCAGGATTAGGGATTTGGCTTGTCCTTTTCCGAGAGAAAAGAGTTCCCTCTTTCCTTAACGAGAGGCGACGCGCGTTTTCTCCTCGGGGCCGGCCAAGGCGTTTTCGCCGGGATCGTCGCGTTTGAGGGAACGCCGAGTTTTACGGCGCTGTGGAAATTCGTTGAGCACGACGATAGTAGACAATGGGCAACTACGACTTGCGTTACGATGCACTATTCGTTCGTATACGTTCATAGTGCATGCCATACGTTCTCCGGTTACATGTGTAATGCGATCCGCGAGTCGAGTCCCGTGTAACAGGAACGAAATGATTAAGTTTCGTCGGCCCGTTAAATAATCAAAGTTGGAACGAAAAAGGAAAAACGTGAACAGTTTATTTTAGGAAAGACCTACTGTCGTCGAGGTGCTCCAAAAACCAGACTGGATATCGTTTGAGTTTTTTATTTCTTAACTTTTACAGATTTTTACAAAAATTAGGTTCTAACTATGTTCGCGCACAGGTCCAGACTGACTTCCTCTTCGCTGAGGGCCGGTATTTAAGGGTGCTCTCGGTGAAGTGAAAGTTCCGGGTTCTTGGAAAATTAGGGAAAAGTGTGTTTTCCCCAAATCTAGTTTCGTGGAAGGACTGACAAGGGGATGAATTATATGTGCGTCCAGGAATTTTGCGAAAGGGTCTTATTTTTAAGATGCGCTATCGTGGGATGATCGGGAAAGCGTAAATTATCGCCGGGGCCCCTTTTTTTTTAACAAAGGGATGGGTTTTTCAGGTAAGATGCGCGGAATCCGCACCCAGAGCTCGGCGGGGAGTACTTTCTCCTTAACGAACCGATTGACTCGGGCGACACTACTATGGATTTATATATAATTTACTGAAGAACTAAGAAAAAACAAAGCTATTTTTACTTAACATTTTTTTCATTTGTTAGAAAAATTGCAAAAGGAAAACTATTGAAAATAGGTCACGCTTCAATTGAACAACAACAGTTAACAATTAGTCTCAACTCTGATTCACTTAGAAACAAATTTCGTATAAAAGGAATATTGCTTTACATTTTTTACTTTTTCCTATAAAACTATTTGCTTTCGACTCGTATTATTACTTTATGGACACAGTGTATAGTGCCCTGTATCAGATACGATTCATTTCCATCGGTTTATAAGCTCTGCAATGTCTCTTTTGTAAAAATCAGTAGATTTTAATTAAAAAAGATACGTCTGTGTCCTTGGATTGCTTTTATCGAATTAAAATTGTCCTATTGAAGATATTCCAACGAGATGGGAAAAATTAACGTTCGTAACAGTTAGATCGTTACTGTGTAAGAAGTAGAATCAGAACGAAATTCCCACTTGACCTGTCTTAGCATCTGCTATGTACCATTTTTGCAACAACGTCTCTTTTTACTATACGTGGGAGTAATCTGTCGGGATGAAGCTAGGGCAAATGCGTTTCGTCCCGGGATCCGCTACTGGACTCATCAGTAAAGTAAGGAGGCGATGTAGCGGATCCCTGTCTTAGACGCGGGTAGTTAACGTATAGCTGAAACGCGCTTATACATTAACCATCTGTTTATCGACTACTTGCGAGCACCGGAGGCTCAGGGTGTCCGCCTGGTGGGCAAGGCTCGAAGCAGGCTAGCACATATGTGAGGCAGGGCCCCACAGATCCCTTTGATTTTATATCATAATTTTGCAATTATTCACAATACATCGTATTACTTACGTAACATAGAATTATATATAGTTTATATAATTGCAAAAATTTCGCAAAACCAATTGAAAAATATCCTCTCTTTCACAGATTTTCTACCCTCGATTTTTTAGAGTAGTTCAAATTAAAAAGATTTTCAGTTCAATAGAAATTACCCAGGGGCACGTACGTACCCGAAAGCAATCGAATGATGATGTATTCATAAATTGAAATAAACACAATTCACACAGTATACATAGTAAATATTGTGGGAAATGATTTAAATTCGTGTCGGTAAAAGATATTAGAGATTTATTACGTCACGTCTTCTCGTTACAACCGTTTGATCGATTCTGTTCTTCTTCTTTGACTTCGATCCGCATAACAACTTGCAAACGAAAATCTATCTGAACGGCCAACAGAGAAGGCCTTGTATTAAGCTACAATCATACTTTTGTATCACGCATCTCTCACATCCTACAGTATGTTGAAACGACCGTATACGTTCGCGCGTCTGTGTAGTTATATATTTTAGTCCAAATCTACTGATTTGTTTCTCCAGTGGGAGATTCGCAGAAGCTTTTAAGCCGATGACGAAGTCTTGTGTCTAATGTAAAGTATTGCAACAAATCAATCTTTTTTTCTACGAAAGTGATCCTTTAACCTTTAGAGGGCCGGCATTTTTCTACTCAAATTTTGAATGTTTTTTTCGAAACATTTATGCATACATGCAACCAATACATACCCTATAAAGTCGCCGCATTTTTTCCTAGCCATTATAGTAAAAACTTGAATTGTAGTATTTCTACGGATTTTGAATTTTTCAAAACTTGAATTTTAGTATTTCTAAAGGTGGGTACTCACTGGTGAACAGTTCGCGAGCACTGTTTGCATACAATGGTTGCAAGCAGTTCGTAAACTTTTTTAAACACTAAAAATACACTACGTCATCCCTTCACAGATGTTACACGAACTATTGAAAATCCGTATGCGAACACGTACACGAACAGATGATTTCAACGAAATTCAACTGTTATATTGTTCGTGAACAATTCGTGAACGCCAGTCAAGACGCACCTTAAGGGTTTCTGATATTGCTAATCACTATTTTAGGGTTAGATTATCGAAATTTTACGTAATAACAGTGTTGCCGATGTGAACAAGGCTAATTGAGTAACAGTCGAAACATTCATGTATAAACTCTCCTTTGGCGAAAGGAGCTAACGACGTGGACGTGGTCGATGCCATGTTGATCTAAACCGGAAACAGAGAGAGAAAGTAAGTAAGTAGTAGAAAAAGGAGAGAGATACGGTTTACACCATAGACATAGTAGCTTGTCTATGGTTTGCATGTGCAGACAGGGAAATGCGGGTATGAATGATATCTCTATACTATTTTTGAATGGCTGCGCATTTTCCAATCACTCCCTTGAGGATCACTACGTACGGCGACAAAGAGATACCGCCATCTAGCAACCGAAAACTCAATTACTCAATCATATATGCTTCACAAACACACACAGATTCATGTATATGCATAAGCACATGAAATATTCTTATAAATGCACAATAAATAGTTGTCTATTTTGACCACTATAGTGGCTTCTCCAGCCCTCTAAAGGTTAAGGTTCACAAGAAAACACATTATCCATGCGCCGATCCAACGCTTTTCCCTATCCAATCCACGGACACAGAAACAGGCAGCATCGAAAATTTTCATTCGAAGGGAGAGCTCTCGACGGATCGCGTAAAGATGCATAGTTCTTTATGCAGTATTCGTGACTTGGAAAAGCGGCACAGAAACCGGTTCAGTTGTAAGTACACGCCTCCCCACGGTATTTGTACCCGTGAGAAACGACGAAAAGTTCTGAAGTCGGTGCTCGAAGAACGTTAGAAATGAGCACGTGTACTGTTTTTGCGGAGATTAATGCGGACATCATTCTTACGCGAAATACTCTTTCGAATCTCACCGTCGTCTCGAGATACGGCTACGTCTAATAACTCTCCAAGATTTGAACCGTTAATTTATACCTATTATCGCACGGTTAACCGTGCACGTGCTAATGCTTCGTTCCCATAAACTTCCACCCGGTTCCATGGTACAAAGCGTTTTCGCCAAGTTATTTCTACCCCCGGCGTAACGACCCGGGGGCGGACTTAATCGTTCCCCGAAAATTCGGGTCAGGGTGCTTCGTTTCAACCATCCATCGAGCAAATTGCAATCAGGCGCGTGCAACGGTCTAGACGCATAAATAGTATTGACTTTCCTCGCTTTCTCACCTTCAACCGTCGCTGCAGCAAATGGAATTAAACCGCGGCGAGCGCGACACGCGGACTGATCTCGATTATTGCAAAGAGGACACGGAATACCATTTCTGTTTTCAAATGTAGTTTTTGCAAGTCAGTTACAGCGAATAAAAAATTCTTATGTGAATACTCAGTTCGAAGAATTATATTATATTTCTAGCTTTACAAATAATATTGAATATTGAATTAACTTTGGAAACGTATAAATGACACCAAATATGGAATATTGACATGGTTTTCATGAAAAAGAAACGGAAACGCAGGTAGATCTCAATTAGTGGGAGTAATAAATTCCAGAAATTGATCGCATCATTCGAATTCGTAGTAATCGAGGCCTAAAATGAGATCTCGCAGATATTTGACAAATATTTATCTTTTACGTTTGTGAAAAAGGCCCTACTGTTCCATATTTGCTCATTTTTCTCCACAATTTTTGTGAACTGTATCGCGAACGAACGAAGCACCGCGTTTTTTTTTCTGAAGTTCGAGTGCAAAAACAGTAATCGGAATAACGGACAAGCGTTTACCGCGTCCCGTGGATCAGGGATTTGTTCCCGAAACAGAATCCCGTTCGATCCTGGATTTTTGACGCAGTTTGCCGCGTTGCACGCACATCATGCGTGCTGTCTCTGTGGAAACCGGCGCTTTATCGCGCGCTTCAACCTATTCCAGCGATGAAAAGCACAGAATTTATTGTTTCCGCGAGATTCGAGGATCCATGAGACGGTTGGGTGCAACTTGATAAATGGGTCCGTCGAAAAAAAAAAAAAAAAGGGGGAGTAGCAAGCGGTAGAAACGGCAGCTGCGTCGACCACAATTGAGATATATTTCGTTTTTACTGGCGGCCAGTCGAACTGGGTAATAGTTCGCGGTTTCGGTTTTTGTGCTTGTCAAAAATGGAAATTTCGCTTCGGTCTTCGGAACGAGGGGGAAACAAAAAACGAAAACTTTACGGCCCAATCTGGTGCCCGTTGTTCTCTAACGGTTTGGTCGGCGCGGCGGTAATTAATTTTTCATACGTTTCCGGCAAACCACGATTTTCTCTGTACATATTTTTCAAAGAAACTCACACTTTATTAATGTAGGAAACAGTTATTTATCGCAGAAAATTAATAATATTGATTCGTGTTTATACAATCAACTGTTTCACAAAATTGTCGAACTATGGCCCTCTCTAGTACAGGCCGTAATATACAGGGTGTTTCGCAATTCGTGGGAAATCTCCGAGATATAGGTACTAGACACGAAAATAATAAGAAAAGTTCTTATGCAATATTCTTGGAAATGGTTAGTTTATTAGTTACACGCGGTTTTACATTCCGTAAAATGCCGACGTAACATTGCTTCATCCCCTTTAAAGCCAGTGACCGCGCTTAAAGGCTCAGGCCTCTCTGGGCCTAAGTGGGCCCTGGTGACTCGCAACGTGTATTGGAATGAGATGTTTCTTCGAATGAAAAATCACATATTTTGTAATTAAAAATTGAAATGATGACGAATATAACACATCTGATACTTTTCCACGATGCAGGGGCCCAAATCTCGGTCACTGACCTTACGGGAGATGAGCCTTTGTTATGTGCCTTTACGAAATATAAAACCGCGTGTAACTAATAAACTAACCATTTCCGAGAATATTGCATAAGAACTTTTCTTATTATTTTCGTGTCTAGTACCTGTATCTCGGAGATTTCCCACGAATTGCGAAACACCCTGTAGAAAATTTGGCAACGCTGTCATCAGTCCTATCAATGTCAAATTATGACAGGTTGACCGCATACTCGTAGTGGCGTTCCATATCACTTCCATATTTGTTCTTTCTTTTAACAGTGTTATTATCAGTAGTGTTATTATTTATATTCAACCATCAAATACACAACTGCTTTATTGCAATCTTCTGACGTCTCGCCAGTGGGATAGACGTCGACGTGTTCCACAACTACCCCGCTAAACCAATTTACCGAATGTCCAAGCATGGACAAATTGTAATTACTCATGGTTGATAATAAAAAAATAAAAAAAAATAAAAAAAACTATTTATATTATTATTCACTTTCGTATAGATCAATGTTTATATTAAGATATTACATACATTCTTCTGAAAATAATGTTTACGCTAGTACATAAATCAACATAACCTTCGGAAAATATATTATTTACATATTTTCAAGATGCCAGTTAAATGTTGCAGTTAAATGTTACGTAAATTGTAAAAGTAATTATACATCCTCTGGGGAAAAATACACACCAATTTTTAAAATAATATTCAGGACTCAGGACTGAAGACTGACCAGAACCACGTGATCAGGACTGATGGATTGTCTCTAAGCGCTGTTGCCATATCGTATATTACGGCCTGTACTAGAGAGGACCGTGGTCAAACCCAAGAATAACACACCAAATTCAAAACAAAATAACATTCAATCGAGCCGCAACGCAGTCGCCGTTCACGAGCGAGATGATATAACATGGCCATCACCAGAATATAACACCCACATTAATATGGGTACGTAATGGAATCTGCCGCAAAATGAGGCGGCTGCTGGGATGAAAACAACCTTAGGACAAGCCTAATCAGAAAATTAAGGGGATTTTTAACGCGAACGAATTTGATTCGTTAATTATACAATCCGCGAATCGCTTGGACGTAATTCGCAAACGAATCTGATGCAAAGGCAGAAAGCTCCTGAGATTATTTGACGCGAGGACGAACCTGAGTACAAAATTAGGGAACCTCTGAGTATGAAATGACACGCAGACGAACCTGATTTGGTAATGAGGGTGTCACAGGAGGAGGAAACTTCGTGAACGAGCTGGATCATAAATGAGAGAGTTGCTGGGATAAAATTTACAAACAAATCTGGCCGTAAAGTCAACGAGCTGTTGGGATTATTGAGTACGAGGACAAATCTGATCAGAAATTCAGGAAGCCTCTGCAGATGGAGTACTGTGTGACCTGATAGTAACTGATTTGTTAAGCAGGGAGCCGCAGGAGGATGCAACTTTGTAAACGTACCGAATGATAAATCGGAGAGATGGCAGGATAAAATTTCCAGACGGATCTAACGCGAAATTAGCAAACTGAGATTATCATATACCGGGACGGTCTTGATCGGGGAATCGGGGCATCTCCGACGATGAAATATCATGCGAACGAACCCGATTTAGGAACCGGGGATCTGCAGAAGGAAGCTTGAACGAATTCGATAATAAATCGAAGATTCACTACGATTACACTGTTCAACACGAATTTTGATCTGTAAAAACCAGTGGGTGATAAATACAAATCCGCAAGCAGAATTGCTCCATCACCCTCAATTTTTGAAAAACATGCATTTTTGAAAAAAAGCGTGATTTTGGTAAAAAAATAGGGATTACGTGGAAACCAAAAATGGTAGAATGTTCACTTTGGTCTTAAAAGATAGAGGGGAGAGTCCTGAATAGCTTAGTATATACACATATTAAATTGTGTCATTTTAAACGGTTGTAAATAACCATCAAAGTTTAAAAGAGGGGTGATGCGCGTACTTTCTACGCACAACTTTTGCAATTTTACAAAAAACTCTTTATCCTACACGAATTCGCTATACAGTGTCGGAACAGTTTTTAATTTGGACAGGTCGAAAAAATATTCGTCGGGAACGTGTGCGCGATACTTTGCCGCCATGCGGCAATCGTTCACTTGTACAAATTAAAAACCGTTCCGACACTTTTCCTGGACGGTTTCTTCTTCAGAAATGTCTACAGAATCCGATACTGTATAGCGAATTCGTGTAGGATAAAGAGTTTTTTGTAAAATTGCAAAAGTTGTGCGTAGAAAGTACGCGCATCGCCCCTTTTTTAAACTTTGATGGTTATTTACAACCGTTTAAAATGGCACAATTTAATGTGTGTATATACTAAGCTATTCAGGACACTCCCCTCTATCTTTTAAGACCAAAGTGAACTTTCTAACGTTTTTTGTTTTCACGTAATACCTCATTTTTTGCCAAAATCATGCTTTTTTTCAAAAATGCGTGTTTTTCAAAAACTGAGGGTGATGGAGCAATTCTGCTTGCGGATTTGTATTTAGGGTGAGAAACCCTACCAGGATCACCCAATGGATATTGCAGATCAGAAAAAAAGTTTTAATTTGTTTGACAGTGAGATTACCCATCGCTGCTAGGAGGTTGGAGAAACTCTAAACGAATCTAATCAGAAGTCAGAAAACTGTTAGGAGATAGCATTTACAGACAAATCTGATGGAAAATTGAGAAGCTGTACGATACGAATGAATTTGACGCGAAATCAGGGAGCCACGAGATGAGCGAAGATTTCGTGAATGCACCTGATATTGAATCAGCGGGCCACTTAGTTAGAACCCTGCCTGCGGATAGTTGAATTGCTCAGTCGAACCTGGTGATAAATCAGGGAGCTGCAGGGAATGTTAGTTATGCAAGGCCCCGTAACTCATTAATTAAAAGTAGATACAATTTGAACGGTAAAGTTGCATCGTTTGGGTAACAAGGAACATCACCTAACTATTACACACTGATTTTAATGAGGGTCTGTAGTCAAGTAGAATATTTAAAAATGTTAGATACATACACTACCGGCAAAAATTATTCCATAGCTTGTGAACTTTAACATTCCATAAGTTTGTTAATGTTAATATTCATGAATTCTTCGTCTTCAAGAAAAAACCTGTGTACATAAATAGACATTTTTTAACAAAGTTACAGCTACTTAGAGAAACGTCTACATTTTTTAGTTTCTTTCGTCTATGGCACGGTTCAACTTGTTCTTCGAGTAAGGAATTATAGAATAATCAAGAACAAGAATTTATGATATTTATTTAACAAAAAGAAAATAAAATAGTCTGTTAATACCAAATTATTAAAGATCTATAAAGTTTCTGTACTCCGCAAATTTCTCCGCGATCAAAGTTGCGACATGTCTCTTACTTTTTTCATTGCCATACAATCAATTGCAATCAAGCTTCAGGAATACTCAAGAGGTTGTTTTGGGGCGCATTCCTTTAACAGACGCGAGCTCGGAAAAGCGTTAGAGCGAGACTCCAAGGAAAGTGCTTTTGATGCGTATAGGTAACAACTCCGACGATCGACTCGTTTCTCCGTTCTTTTCTCTCGCGCTGAAAACGATATTAGGCCGGATTCCCACTGAGCCTGAGCCGAGCCCGAGCCGCGCTTGGACAATAGCGGCGGAGAGTTGCTCAGCAAAGCTCGAGAGGACGCGCCGCCCTTCGCGACACGTCCGCTCCACGGGCCCCAGCACACGCCCGGCCCGAGATCCAGCCGCACCACGGAGATGGTTGGAAACTTGAAGTGGATCATCAAGAATTTTCAACCTCATCGTCTTCACATTGGAAAGAAGCTGAAATTGATATCTCAGGAATGGCAGAGGTGGAAGTAATGGGAGATATGAAAGGGACAGCAGATGCTATCAATACAACTATACGGAAATACATTGTACTTTCTGATTTTTCATTTCTTTTAAAATATTTTTATACAGTGCCAAACCTTTTGCACCGTTTGTTTTAATATTAGTGCTCGTACCATGGAAGAGTTCATGTCTGTACGTCACTTTATAAGATTTTCTGATGTCATTTTGTTTCTGAAATTTTTGCACAAAAAATCCACGTATAATCGAAATCGCGTTTTTCGAGGGAGAACTGTATCCTTATTCCATAACAGAAAGTAGGAAATTTGGATGGGAATGAAAATTAATTCAAACACAACACTATAATCGTTCTTATATTACATTACAAATTATCACAAGCTATGCCTAGATTAGTAGTATGTAGTTAGGGTAAACTCCGACGGACCACTTTACGGCCACTTTCGGGCGACATGACAGCCACAAAACTGTCAGTGATGTTGTCCCATTTATTTGTGTTTGTAAAAAACAGTAGTGTCGGTTGAAAGTAGCCGGAATGTGACTGGAAAGTGGTCCGTCTGAGTTTACCCTTAATCTTTAGTATATTTTTTAACTACGATCTCACGTCTACCGATATTCTTAACGTTACCTGAAAACTACAATCTCACATCTATTTTATTACAAGTTCACAGCCAATTAGCTCGATCATTATCAATTGCTCAGGTCTCACCGCGTAGAGGTTGCTGCGAGTGGAGACCCAGAGAGAGAGAGAGAGAGAGAGAGAGAGAATCAAAGTTCCATCGATGTCCCCTTTCAAAAATCTTAAAATCTAAACTTTAAACTAGCGAACCTCAGAGATGGATGGAATCAAAGTTCCATCCGTCCTCTAAATTCAAAGAATTGCCAAGTTATCATTATGAGAAAGAGCAAATGGGGACTCGACCGCGTTGCAACTGAGAACCGGTATTCGATGATGCAGATCCTACCACCTCGGGAATACAGTAAAAGGGAAAGTGATCGACACCCTCGCAGGAGCCACGCAAGCGTGGACTTGGTTCCGGGCGGCTGACGAAGAGGGGCACCTGCCTCCGGTAGATTTCCGCAAGCAGATGCGTGTTACCACACGCACCCCTCTACAGTTATTTAGGGTTACGTTTGCAATCAGCAGTAAAAAAAGAAACAGTACTGCATGTATTGTATCAAATTCTAAATATGAATCTTGTCTTCATAAATATGAACACGAAGTTTGAGTGTTAGCCGCAACACGGAGATGGTTGGTGCTCGAGTCGGGCGCGTGGTGGTAGGCCCCGTGGAGCAGATCGTGTCGCGTGCTGAATCCCGAGCCTTGCCGAGCTACTCTTCGCCGACATTTTCCAAACGCGACTCGGGCTTGGCGCGTGATATCGCGCTGAATGGGAATCAGCAGTTGTCCTTAGACAACAGCGGTGAAGGAGGATCGAGTCATTTCTGATCGATTCGAAGCTCTCCGAAAACGCCAATACTCTGTTCTTGAGCGATCAACCTCGAATGTACTTGCAGCGTATTAACGCGACATTCCTCGATGGACAGCCGTCACTTGGTTTCGCTCGAGAATTCAAAGCTGAATCGATCCGCCCGCACCCGCGCTACGCTGCGCGACGCGATGTACGATTTGATATCCGGTGCTCGAGGGTAACGAATACATCGTGCCCTAGCCTGGGCCAATTTCAGTCACCGGCGAGCATTAATCAGCGCCATGTGCTCCGTACGCGGAATATGATTATCGATCCGGTGAACAAAAATTAGACGGATTTTGCGCCAGGTCGGAAGTGCTGCCGGCAATTTCCATAGTATTTTCGACGGTGATCGACCCCATTAACTGGAACGACGCGACGTTCAAATTCGAGCGAAATCGACGGGCCGATCGCGAGCGCTTTAAATTGCACGACCACGGGGCACATTTCGGAAACATGCCCGCCCCATTTAGGTAGACTTTATTACGAGCGCGTACGTTTTGCATTGGTCTTTACAGACAGGTGAAGCGGTTGTAAGTTGATACTGTCCAGTGTGGAAATGTAAAAACTGTGTGAACCAATAAACACAGATTATCAAAGTGTTTGAATTTTTATGAATTTGACGAATTTAATGATAACGGAAATTGAGGTCCGAAAGCCACATCGACTTGTCCCGATTTCCACGCGTGATGTCTTGGTCTCATTAAAATAAACGACGCAGATTCTCCTTGATTTCTTTAGATTACTTCGCATATTTTCTACACGAGGGGAAGTTTTTTTAACGAAGCATTAAAAGTATCGGGTTGAATGTCGCCGGGAAAGGACCCTACGGTTCTAACCAAGAGAAGAGTATCTCGCACTCGACAGTGTGTCGCGTATATGGGCGTTCGGAACGAAACTCATAACTTCTAAACTATTTAATTTTTTACCCATGTACCTTAATACTTTTTTAAAGCAAATGCAAGAATACATCGATTAATGCATGACAAATATACAATTATATAAAAAATTATTGAGGAGATATTGATTTTTAATTAAATAAAAACTTGTTCGGTAATGTTTATTATTAAAATGTATTATCAATTAAGAACTGTCTAAGTTTTGTTTAAAACGTTTTTTCATAAAATTGACGGAAAAGCATGAAAAATTGCGGGGAGGATTATACGGTACCGTACTACGTAGAACATTATATTTATTTACAAATCATTACAAACGTTAAAATTTTAAGACCTACATTCTTTTATTAAAATTTCAAAATACAACAAAAAGAAAAGAAAAGAAAAGCTGAACGTTGGTCGAAACAATCTCAAATGCTAATCGCTACAGGCCTGAACGGTGAGCGCCTTGATAATGATTTTAATTATTTTCTTCGTTTCGGGCAAATTCGGGCAGCTAAAGTTAACGCTAATATAAAGTTTAATGTTTCCTAAATTAATAGAAAAAAATTACGGAGGTATTTTTTGGTGTTTTTTTTAAAGTCTTCTTAAAGGTGACAAACATTTAACATTAAAAACTCGAATAAATTATTATTATTGTAAAAAATTTTCTCTGTAGTTTTAAAAGGATTATAGTACCAAATACGATGTATAAAAATCAAACGAAAAACACATACATTTAGCCACTGGCATGTGTTTGAAGAAATACACCGAAATTTGGAATAAACTTTTAATATCAATTTTGGCAACAAATTAGTAAATTCATAAAACGTGATGGGTAGTATTAAAATCTACGTTCCTTTCGTAACATCTTAAGATAAAACACATTGTGAATTAAACACTTCAGATTTTTGGGTTTTGTCCATTGAGCGACACACTGTGTGACTCGGTTAAATATCCGTCGCGGTGTCTGCGACTGCACCTCGCTTCAATTCTCTGTGTCCAAGAAGCCAGCAACGGTTCCGTTAATTGGAACGCTTCTACGGATTTACTTTCCTTTTCTCTGCTCCGAGCGAAAACGCTCTTTGTACCTGCGAAATGATTCCCGTCAAGAACTTCGGCTTTCCGCCGCTAAATCTTCCCACTCGTATACCCATGCACCCGTCGCTGTTCCATTTTCGTTCTCGAAATTTTTTTTCGCTGTGTTCGGGAAAATGAAACGAGTTCGATCGTATCTCGACGCGATTACCTGGTCGCCGGTAAACGAATGGAATACAGAGGACGAGACATTCCTGTTACGAAAGTAACGCTGTCGAGACTCAATTTCCACGGTTGGCAAGGGTCGTGCAAGCCTCTTCCTCGCCACTCCCTTCGAGATAATTGCATCTCTCCTTGCTCGTCAACGAGTATACCGTGTCGAGGCTTTTCAAAATGTCTAATCGATTCATTAACCTCCCCCTTACCGACGGTCGCGTACAGTGTGTACACGGTCCAATTTGTATGGAACGAAAACCACCATTTTCCCATGATCGAACTGGCCCGAGACTCCGGTCGTGTATTTCAACGATGTTTTTCCGGAATATTGTGCAATAATTACGTTCGAGTTTGGTTTGTATAGTGAGTAGCGCGGGTGATAGGGAACATTAGAAGGAAAATACATTTTATTTCGGAGTCAAAGCGTTGGCAATTCTAGAGGGTGTTTCCGTTAAGTTATGCCACTATTTTTTAGGCATTTTCGGTAGTGCAATTAAAAAATGTTTCAGACCAAAATTTCTCAGTACTCGGTCGACTACATGTTCGCATATTCTGAAATCTTAAAAAATGCTTTTTACGTAAGAAAGTCAAGGTCACCTTGACTTTTTTAATAGCACCATATGTTTTTAACATCATAGGATTGTTACTGACGTTGAGGCGAATTCAACAACGTATTATACTATGACCTTGAAATGACCTTGAACTAGAAAATACGAAACTACGTGCTACTGATGGACAGCGACGATTAGATGAATTTCTGGCGTGGCTAGCTGCTACTAACGAAAAGGATCCTGAAATTTTTATGAAAATTGTGTGGACAGATGAATCTAAGTTTACAAATAATGGTGTTTTCAATCGACGAAATCAACGGTATTGGTCAACAGAGAATCCACATTGGACACGAGAACGCAATTTTCAAACTAAAATTAGTATCAATGTATGGTGTGGTATTTTAAATGGTTATTTAATCGGACCATACTTCTTTCAAGATAATTTGACAGCTGCTCGATATCTTAACTTTTTGGAAGAAAAGCTTCCATATTTATTGCAAGACTTTTCACTGAACATTAGGAACGATATGTACCTTCAACAAGACGGGTGTCCTGCCCATAGTGCTATTATAATTAGGGAATATCTCAATAACAAGTTTGGAAATCATTGGATAGGGACATATGGTCCGATACGTCGGCCACCGCATTCTCCAGATCTGTCTCCGCTGGATTTTTATTTTTGGGGATATTTTGCAATTCGTTGTATACGACACAGCAATCAATAATGTTGAAGAACTTCAGAACCGCATATCAACTGCATGTAATAACACAAACCAAGACGCCCTAATTATGGCGACAACAAAAAATCTAATGTAAAGAGCGGAGCTCTGTATCATAGAGGATGGATCGCAGTTCGAACATCTGATTTAACCTTATTTATTTTGTAAGAAATAATTTTTCATTAAAATTACGTTTGCACAAAATTTTCGAGTTTAAGGTCATTTCAAGGTCACGATGTTGAATTAGTCTCAACGTCAGTAACAATCCTATGATGTTAAAAACATGTGGTGCTATTAAAAAAGTCAAGGTGACCTTTTTACGTAAAAAGGATTTTTTGAGATTTCAGAATATGCGAACATGTAGTCGACCGAGTACCGATAAATTTTTGTCTGAAACATTTTTTAATTGCACTACCGAAAATACCTAAAAAATGGTGGCATAACTTAATGGAAACACCCTGTATTATACAAAAACTAAGGACAAGGAAAAAGATGAGGAGAGCACTTTCTGTGTAATGCTCTCAATTTTCTGCAGTCTAGAGTCTAGAGTAACTTTTTGTCGCCTTTATAAGTATTTTACTTTCTTTTGAGCTGAAATTCTGAAACATCAAGGAATGATTTGAAGTTTTAAGAAAGAAGAATTTATATTTTTGTTAACGAACAGGTCTTAGAATCTGCACATTTTTATATTGGAAAATATTTGAAAAATTCAGATTCACTTCGTTTTTTTCATATCATGTTCCCATTTTCTAATTCTCTGAAGCAACTTAGAAATCCTTTAGCGAAATTCAGTGGCACCGATACTCGTTAAACGATCAATAGCAATAATCTACTGGCGTGCTCAAACATTTATTGAATCAACGATAATTAAACGCATATTACATTATAAATGCATCACAGTATATCTCGCGTTCCCCACGATTACTAATTATTTAGTCAACGTCAATTTAATTGAGGCATATTGTGGCTTCATTGTCAAATGCTGTCCAATAAGCAGCTAAGAACCGTGTAAGAGTTTCTGTTCCACAATTACAGAATAGCGTCTCGTTAAAAAAGATTGGGACAGAAACTAAGAAAGATCGAGACGCGATTACTTACTCTTCAAAATTTTTTGTTTTTTTCCCTCAATCGTCGAGTTTCTTCAAGCATTGTTCTCCCTTCGACGTTTACCTTCGACGTAGAGACAACATGGAGGAGCAAAGTAATGGGCAAAGTTAATGGGACCCTCGAAAGAGGGAATACCCTGTTAGGTTCGAGTCGCGACATCGTGAATTACCGTTCCTGATGGAAAGGCGCTTTCGCAGTTAACTTCGAGAACGATCGAATCGTCGTAGAGCGAAGACGTGACAGTTTTCGATGTCGATACGCCCGAGAAGTACATTGGAAAAATCGCTGGTCTCCTCTGTGGAACTCAATTTTCAACTGCTAACGAGCAGCGAAACGTTCGTTCGCTTCGATCAAGCCCCACCTGTTCGCGCGACGAATACAGAAGTCGAGGATGTTTATTTAATGGAGGAAACGGAGAAGAGTTTTCCACGAGTTAAGTTTTATTCTACGTATGGAGTGACTGGTCGCTCTGATTTGTATTTCAACGCAGAACTGATTTTTAAAATTCAAAATCTTTTAAAACAGAGAACAGATGAACTAATTTTTAAACGGAAAATTTTATTATTGCAATTAATATATTCGTTGAAGTAAAATGTAAGCCATTTTTCAGTATAAATTCGTGGTAAAGCCACAGAGATGTTTTTTATGTTTGCAGCTCAAAATTATTCATTTTAATAACATTTGATGCCACAAATTTTTTCCAACTACAGGAAAACCCTACGCATAAATATTAGTTAACAGTCTTCTTCTGTAATCAATTCTGTTAATTTTGTACTGAATTCATTATGAAAATGAATAGTCACGAACTTAGAGTCTAAATCTAAAATTTATCGCGAATTATTTTCTGTAGTCTCTGCTGAAACACTACTATGAGTGGCATTTCCTTCGCGAAAATTCATTCCGCAATTAAAAGTTATCAGTCTAAAATAAAATAAATCAATGGCAAACTGAAATTTGCACGAACTCCTTTAACTACTAAATGAATATATTATCTTCAGGAGCGTTTACATTACTTTGTGCCAAATCAAATTTGCAAAAAAAAATTGATCGAATATCCTGGTTATTCATGAAATCCGGTAATGAGACTTTAACGAGCATATTATAAATTTGATTAATATTCAATACTCTCATGCAACAGCAATTTCCTTCTTCTTCAATTTATAATGATTGACCATCGGATGAGATTTAATGCGTGCAATCAGCGCGGTAAATTGAAGCTTAATAGAAACAGCATTTCGTATTCACCAACCTAATATTTATCGATCAGTTATATGTTCCCACCTACTCACAAACGTAACGATTTCCATTTTTCTTGTGTATCACCATCCACTAGACTCCCCCAGAATTTTCCGTCGATAATCTCGTAAAGACAACGCACAAAAACCGTGGAAAATTTTCTTTTCAAGTCGCGCCCCTATTCAGCGCGGTCTAACTTTGTCTTCGATGTTCTTTCCACGTGTATGTTTAACGTCATAGCGTCTCGGGGTAAACAGCGCGCCGCCGCGTCGCGTCGCCTTGTTTTCCCCGATGCGAGCAACGCCGTAATTACATTATTTCGATGGGAAAACTTCGATAGTGCCGGCGGAATTCTCATTTTTCCGAGAACGCGGAGGAAATTTCGACAGTCCACTCTCGAGTTGGATGGCACTGGAATTTCGCGGATAACTGGTAGAAGATTGTTGGGAGAGTTTGTTTGCACGCGACAGAGGTTCAGCTTGCAAGCGCTGCTGGGATATCAACGGGAAAACAATTCTTAGGGACTCCGCACACTATAAAACATGTCGCAATGGTCTCCTGGTTTCAGAGTACATGCACCAGCTTCACAGACTTTACACTCGTTGGAACGTGTGGCGGATGTGGCGCCACATTGATTCATGAATCCAGATTTTCGTGAAATTTGTATCAGTTTCGGTTTGTTTCCGCACTACGGATATTTGATTAATCAAGGTGTTATACAGGGTGTAACAAAAATGTTGCAGTTCCCTAAAAGCGGTTATTCCTGAGTTAATTTCAAACAACTTTTTCCTTAGCGAAAATGTTATATGGAACTTTATTGACGAGATATTAACAAAAACCCCCGACCAATCAGAGCACGAATACAGTGGACGAATTTCTACCTATTGGTCAATGTTTTTCGTTGATTACTCGTTAACAAAGCCACACCTAACATTTTTTTAATGAAAACGTATCGAACATTATATGGGCATTTCAACTGTCTCAATCGTCTTTGCCTAAATGCAAACCGTTTCTGCTGCACATTGGATTTCTTTAACAGTCCATTGTCTTCTTTTAAACGTTCGGTTAACTTTACAGTGCGTAATTTGTAATTGATCTAAAATTCATACGTAACATTATGTAACTCATAGCAATCTAATTTATCTCATTGTGTTCTATTCTCTTGCTTCTCTGTCACCGCTCTCGCTTTTGCTTCACACATATGTAACAAAGGGTCTTGACCCGTTGATATTCAATAAATATTATTATTATTATTATTATTTTCTCTAAGGAAAAAGTTGTTCAAAATCAACTCAGGAATCACCCGTTTGAAGGAACTGCAACATTTTTGTTACACCCTGTATTACTACATTTATTTTCTTTTTTTTATTACAATAACTACGTATGATGTTCAGCAACGAGTAAAACTTATTGAGTTTTTCTATTCCAGTGAAAGATCAATTACTCAAACTCAGTAAAAATACCGACAACATTTTAATGTCAGAGTATCTCCTAGCGATAACATGATCCGAAACCTAATCTCCCGGTTTGAAAAAACTTTCTTTTGAAAGGAAGTTTAAAATGTTAAACATTAAAATGTTGCCGGTATTTTCTCTGAGTTGAAATAATTGATCTTTCACTGGAATAGAAAAACTCAATGAATTTTACTCGTTGCTGGATATCATACGTAGCCATTTTAATCTCCAAGGGATGCTCTATAACCTACAAAAAAAAAGAAAATAAAAAATATTGAAAATGAACAGGTTATGACTTTTTCAAACCCTTCTGTCTTTCAGTAGCCACCCTGCATTAACGACGAGCGCTGCGTCAAATTTAATATGGAGACTTTCATTTCAAAACGCTAATGAAATTAATTACTGTGAAAAATTATTCAAAACAAAATTGAATAGAAGAGACGAAAAGTAGAAAGCTCATAATTTATTTACATTTTTTGCTCGAACCACAGCAATGTTCACATCACCACTGCCGACAACCCTTTGCTTCCTTGCCTGATACCCCCACTATGGGGGTAGTTATGGGGTAAAACGTAATTTACAGTTTATGCTTGATTGCTTCTGTTCCCTGCAATAGAAAATTGTGAAAAAAATCAGGAATATGGTACTCTAGTAGGCGAATCTTTGAGTGAAGGGACACGCATTATGATTTGAAATAATGACAAAATAGGAATACAATAAAATATGCTGTCGTAAACATATGTTAATAGAATATATTAATAATTTTCAGATCAAAATGGTTGTAAGACAATTATCGACCGCCTGCGCAATCGATATCTAGTTTCTCTACCTTCTCACTATCCTTTTCTATCATTATTTCTTTCCTATTCTCTCTGCCATGTTTCTTCTGTCTTTTTCTATTTTTCCATATTTTTTGTATTTTAAACTACTTTAGTGATTCATATTAATATATTTTATTAACATATGTTTACGACAGCATATTTTATTGTATTCCTATTTTGTCATTATTTCAAATCATAATGCGTGTCCCTTCACTCAAAGATTCGCTTAGAATTTAGACAGATCAAAGTAGACAATGCTTCGGGGTAGTACGCCGGTTATCATTTGTACGTGCAACTAGTTAAGAATTCGTACTCACCAAAGATATTTACAAATCAAATACATTGCTTCGTATATTACGTATAAAAGTGTTTATAATTGTATATAATACCCAATTAACAAGCGGAATGTAATAAATATCCTAACTATCGGAGTATGCTATTTCTATGAATACGGACATACCATACACTGAAAAATCAGTTTTTTATTTTTTAAAGTATGTTCCACGAGTTCGAAAAATCTACAAAAAATATATGTTAGTAACCATAAAAGAGGCACTAAAACTGTAAAAATATAAAAGTGGTAAGATGATAACTTCAGGTTGAAATCGGCATTTTTAAACTTTTTTGATTTTTAAAAAATCGGTTTTGCAAGTAAAAATTCTGAAAAAATTCACAAACATGCGCCTACTAGAGTACCATATTCCTGATTTTTTTCACAATTTTCTATTGCAGGGAACAGAAGCAATCAAGCATAAACTGTAAATTACGTTTTACCCCATAACTACCCCCATAGTGGGGGTATCAGGTTCATACTTGGCAGAAAGGGGTCTTTTTGAGAGATCTATTGACTGGTATATATAAAGTTTAATTTGGATTGGGGGCACTTTTCCTCCTTCTTATCCGGCTAGACCCTTTCATCCAGCTTTAACTCTTAATTATCAATTAAACAAACCGTCTCAGTCACTATCGGGTTCTCCTATTTACAAATACGATTTCAGTCGTAGTAACTTCGTTGGCCTTCTCCTCTCTTTGGGTGTCAGCAGGTTTCGTCGAACAAAGGGCTAGGCTCCAGCAAATCCAGACCAAGGACACATCATTTTTCGTGAATTACGGTCACGGATTACCGAAACTTCTCGAGGGAAAGTAGGCTTTAGTCATCGAGAAACTTCCAGATCCTCGTGGTCTGTCATAAAACAGATAAGATGGATTCTGCTTCGGCGCGAGGAGCAAACAGAAATCGCGCGATATTCGCTGTCGCGTTAGTATCGAACGCGGCGTGTATTCAGACACAAAACTGCCCCGAAATTCTTGTCACGAGCGACCCTACCCTTTCCCCGACCCGGCCAACCTGTTTATTTCGTATTTCGAGCAACACAGCCATCGAATATTCGCGTTCATTTTCTACGACGCTCAACGTGCTGAAACTGTAGAAATACGTCGCGTCGCCGCGCCGCGGAAGGTTAATCGAAGTCCCGAACGTATCGAGATCCAAGCTCGTCCGCGGTGGCAACGTTCCGCCTCCGATGCTGCAATTAATTTCAGGCTCGTTTCATGCAAAAATTCCTACGGCGGCGATATTAATTCGAGTCTACCACGGCGCTACAGAGTTTACCCTCGTAGGAATTTCATTAGGCACAAAATTATGCGAGCGAGTGCGTCTTGCAACGCGATGAAGCGGTTACACGCGTCACCTGTCGATCCCGGGTATCGAAGGGAAGAGGAGCAAATGTCGCGCATCCGGAATGCGACGCTAACATTATTCGATCTCTGTTTATTTGTTTATGCGTCCTACCGCGCTGCGCCGCGGAAACGTCTGACTGGCGTGTGTCGCGAATTTTTGCGCGAATGCGTGGCAGGTTGAAGGGTCGCATTCATCTTCGAAGTCGAAATGGGGGAAAATAAAAGATAAATTCAGTGAACTTTTTTAGAAGCACAATATAAATGGGAATTACGTCGGGTACAGTTAGTCACCGAAGTCTGTATACAGTCTAAAATTGGAATATAACTATATATACATATAATTAATTCTGTTCAAGTTGGAGGTATTTCGAGGAAATTGCAGTATTCGTTGAATTCATTTACGCTGAAATATTTATTACGAAATTCACGGTATGACTGTTACAAAGTAAAACTAATGCAAGTTTAGACCAGTTTGTGTACCTTTATTCTAAGAAATATACGCTCATTCAAAGGTGTATACATTAGTTTTACTTTGTAATGCCATAAAAATTTGTAGAAATATTTTGCAAAAATAATATCATATTTGAGGCATTTATGATAACACATAAATCAACATAACAAACAATATTTAAAAAAAGAGATTTTTATCCCTTTCAGTATGGAGATTTTGTTTTATTCTGAAAATTAAATTCTCCATTTTGTGAGAAAATATATTTTTTGTGAAACATTGTCAGGAAATTCTGTTCTCAATTTATTTTACAGATACGTTTGATATTCTGCCTTTGGTTGTATTATTTAAGCTACAGAGACAAATCTGTCAAAGTTTCTGTCAATTATTAGTATCTTTTCATACAAGTATAATTAACTCCACCTAATAAATACACCTTCCAATAGAAAACCAGTCAAGTAAATTTCTTGAATCGTACTACTGAACACAGATAACGAACCACGAGCACGCAAACTGAAAGCATCGAATGGAATCCCAATAATTTCAGACACGTGAAGGTCACTCGATCTGCCGGAAGTGCAACCAAACGGCTAGATTCAGAGGCGTGCAAAATGCTGCTGATGTAAACGGAGCATCCACGTTGACGTCCTTTGATGTCGGCCGTTTCCGCGGCGATTTGCGCGTGAAACTTGAAAATTCTGCTTTGAATCCCACGTCGAGAGAAGACCTCCCGCGAGAATATCGTTCGTTATCGTCGACCGGGCGAAGATGAGCGCTGAATATAAAAACTCGTGATTCGGATCGTTCCGCGTGCCACAGCGTGGCGTGGCGCGACGAGTTCGTTTGCGCGCATGGAACATCTAGATTGAACGAAATAGCAGAGATAACGGAAATAGCGGTCCTCCGTTTGCTGGTTTCGCAACGATTTTCGCCACATCGTGCACGTGCAATGCAGACGATAGATCAGCGGGGGGTCTCAACTCCCTTTAGAAATCGTGTTTGCAGCTTCCTTTCCCGATCCGCAAACAGTTTTCCACGTGTCGGATACTCGTGCCACGCCGCGCCGCGTCAGCCGTGCAAATACGAAACAATAAAGCATTATCGGAACGTTTCGCGTGAGATCGCAAAGAATCGACGTCTCCTCTCTTCGACGGCAAAAATACGAGCTTCCTCGACGCCCATTCGATTCCGTGTCAAAAATACATCCACGTACCCAGCTTTCTAGCCGCCGCGTCGCGTCGTGCCGCAGCGTACACTTCTTCAGGTGATTCGGGATTCATTTTTTTTATCTTTAAATTAAACGACGTAACAGTCTTATCAAATTATCGATCCGCCTAATTTTTTAATGACGGAGGCAAAATATTTCAGAACGTCGTGACTGAGAATTTTTTTCCCACGATTTTGAATCCCGCGTCACACTGTTACTGGCTGCTGTAGCACAGCTACTGTGCCCGACTCTGCTTTATAATTTCATTTCACGCTTACTTGATGATATAATCTAATTAGACACAGTGCGTATCCGCTGAAGAATACCTTGCGCTCTGAACACAGATGCGTTACTAATTTGAGCAAATCGCGAGCCTCGAACATGCACGTGGGACCAATGGCAAAATGGTACTAAAAATGTGCATTGTATTCGGAACGTGAAAATAATTTATTTGCCATCTCTACTGACTCCTTTAAAGCCTTTCACAGTCTCCTGCTCTTCCAAGTGACAAAATATTTGGATTCAATTTCAAGAAATCCGTTCGCGACCTACGATATTAATATATTAAATGAAAATAATAATAGGGTCATCGGGGTAAAAGGATGCACTTTTGCAGTTTTTGCTTCACTGAACCGAAACTACCATGATATTAGGAACACTTTTTTGCGCTATCGGTAGCATGTTTAATAGACTCATAAAATGTAACAAGTATTTGACGATAGGCCAAACGGTTTTTTTTAAATTAAACAAAAAAGTGACTTGGTCAGACTGCGTACCTTCACCCCGACATGTGGGTAAAAATACGCAGTCGTGTGGGTAAAAGTTCGCATGTAGAGTAAAAGTATGCATTCAGGTGTAGTAAAAGAAAATGAACAAATAATACACAGATGAAACATATTTCTATATTATTTTTAATAAATGAAGTTAAAGATGACAAAAACAATAGGAATTAGGAACTTCAAATTTAGGAAACTATCATAAAATTATAATTTTTCATAGATTCAACAAAACGAAATTATGCTCAAGCCTTTATCAGAGCAGATATGTTTTTACTCCAAATATTATTAAGAGTTCAAAAACAAGTAGACAGTAACCTAAATACCAGTGCGTACTATTACCCCCGCCCTTTTACCCCATTTGACCGGGAACCAAAACAATTCGTACTAGTTCGAATTCCAATAAAGTTAGGTTAAAATATTATTCTGGAAAAAATCGTTCAATAACTATATAAAATCAACAAAAACAACTTACCTCTAAAAATACATAAATAATATGTCCACAAACTTTTCCCTGGTACGAAAAAGATCGAAATAACACGACAATTTAAAATTTTTATTTTTAATTCAGAAAGCGCGACTCGCACTGCTCAACAGGCGTTGACCCAAAATGGTAGCCCACGCGCACTCAATCCTGACGAGCCAGCGTCTCCGTCCTCTCACCCCCCTCAGAGAAAACGGCATGCGTACTTTTACCCGCTGCGTCCTTTTACCCCGCATGACCCTATATAGGGTGCGTTCCAATTCAGGCATTGAGTTGCATTGAGTGCACAGATCACAGCCAATGCACTGCGACTTCTTCTTCTACCAATAGGGTCAATACTTCGTTATTTACAATTACCGATAACTCGATTTGATCCATTTTATTTTTATTGTATTACTTATTTTATTAATAAAAATATTGGAAAAATAATACGCTTTTTGAATTTGAAAATTCAATAATGGCGTCCGATGAGCGTGCGGAAAGAAATAAACACGCATCGCGCATTAATTGCTTCTACTCCGAGTTGTAGTAATTCATGCATGCTTCGTGCACTACAAGTGGAAATATTCTAAGAAATTTTCCTCCGCACCACCTTGTATGTACATACAATTAGTGCCATTGATTCCTGCCTCTAGGGAAAAAATGGGATGAAGAAAAATGCCCATTCCCTCTAATATGTACATAAAAATATTTACTGGGTGTAAACTATATACGTTTAAGTATTTTCAGGAGTGGTTGGAGAGCTTAAATGGAACACGAAATGTTCTATGACATACTGTCCGATCTGTCTCCATTTTGCAGTAATAATGCTTTAAAACTAGCGGTATGGTTTTGAGATGGATACTAACTCCGACACATCGACGAGGCAAACACATGGAAACAAGAAGCTAAACGGCTTCCCTTCCTCAATTTTTAAAGCTTTATAACAGTTAAACTATAAGAAAAATAAAGTTTCATAATGTTCCGACTATTAGTTTAGCATATAGGGTAATAAACTTTAAGATATTATTACTGCAAAACGAAGGCAGATCCAACCACTCCTGAAAATATTTAGACCTATATAATTTACACCCTATACAGGGTATCCCGGGTTTTTCCGGCCACACTACGGGAGCATATTCTACAAGTAGATATAAGAACAAAATGATATCTGAAGTTCGGTTAGAAACGCTTTATTACAAAATTATAAACAAATGAAATTGAATTTGGTAACGGCGGATTTTAACGAATTAATAACTCAGTTACTGAAATGAAACAAGATTATCAGGAAATTCGTACTGTAATAAGTTCCATAAAGCATCGATGTCAAGTTTGTATTAGCGTCCAAGGACGACATTTTGAAATGATAAGATAAACACGTTCGACTTTTCATACTCTGCGAAGTAAAATCCGCCGTTACCAAATTCAATTTCATTTGATTATAACTTTGTAATAAAGCGTTTCGAACCGAACTTTAAATAACATTTTTTTCTTATTTATACTTGTAGAATATGCTCCCGTAGTTTGGCCGGAAAAACCCGGGACACCCTGTATACATATACTGTATATGTATATTGTATTTTATATGTCAGTGGGAAATTAACACTTTTCCTCATCACATTTTTCCCTAGGGACAAAAATCAATGTCACTGATTGTATGTACATACAATGAAATTGATGCATACCTCATGCTATAAAAGTGGAGGGGATGTAGATAATATTCTGCATGAAGTGAAACGGAACAGTTCTTTATACGCTTCACGCATCATGCACCCATAATCTATAACATCTTGTAAACATAAGCTTGATAGTATTCAAAGGTAAAGAATCCGCTATACCGGGAAATATGAATTTCATTTGACATTCTCATAAGATCCCATCTCAATCTTATTTATTGTATTCATCGAAGACATCAAAGGAGGTATTGTTAGCAGCGGAAATCATTGTTGTAGCGGGACAATCTTGGAATGTACAAACCTCGGGCGGACTCTGCGATATGAGTCGTGTCTCATGAAACTACGACTTTCATTTTTTTTTTCGTTCTTCCTTTTTGCCCACTGCGCCACATGAGACCGTCCAGAGTCTCTGCCAGAGTGTGTTCTTCGTTTTTGATCTTCTACCTGATTTGCAAAGACTAGAAGTACGACGCATTGTAAATTATATTGAATAGCGAATAAAACAAGTGTCGTTGTTCGAAACTTACGCGACGCAGAAATCCTATACAGGGTGTCACAAAAATGTTGCACGTCCTTGAAAGGGGTGATTTCAAACAACTTTTTCCTTATCGAAAATGTTAGGTGGGGTTTCGTTAACGAGTTATTAACGAAAAACACCGACCAATCAGGGAGCGAATACAGCGGATTAATGATGGCGCAAACGATGGCGAACCAATACTACTCACAGCTGGAGCCCGCGCTAAAATTCATCCACTGTATTCGTGCTTCTATTGGTCGGTGTTTTTCGCTAATAACTCGTTAACAAAGCCTCACCTAACATTTTCGCTAAGGAAAAAGTTGTTTAAAATCACCTCAGGAATCACCCCTTTCAAGGACGTGCAACATTTTTGTTACACCTTGTATCTTTTTCGAATATCTTCCACTCTGTTGAAGGCTCCGCATGATCTCGAAATTCTATGATTGTGGTACACAGCTGGATATTAAGATTTTCACGCAGAAGCATTGTATCTCACATCGTATAGCAGAATTAAATACCAGTGATAACAATAAATAATGATCGTTTTTTAATTTTTAAACAGCGTATATTTCAAGAATATAGCCTGTTTTATATTATCCGTTCAGACACGGAACGGTTACGGAAAATCGTCATTTGTTTCGTTCATGTGTAAACCACTACATATAATAACACGACACTAATTTAGATTTTCCGTAACCGTTCCGTGTCTGAACTCTGAACCGGATAATATAAATCGGGCTTAACTGTTGCTCCGAAATACGCGTTCTCTGAAATATTAACGCCCCATATCGTGAAATAAGATCTACTTCCTTATTCTTCGGTCCAAGTGCCTATTCTTCGAGAATCGATAAATCCGATCCAATGTTCTGAATTCATAAACTCCCTAATGTATACCGTAAGAGCATTCTATTTTCACGTTCCATCCCTTTTATCTACTTTATTTTTCATCAAGCTTTTCCTATAACTTATACCACTCCAAATTTCCCATTCCTTCGTGATATTCTGTTCATTATTTGTTCATTAACTAAGTAAACTCAATGCAAACTCTGTTGCATCTAATATTTCTTTCACATATATTAACGAAACGCTCTCCTTAAGAGTTCCATGCAATTTCGTAATTTATTCTTTTCTAAAGTAACATACATTACTGTACATTTTAGCCTTTCCACTTTTCGAGTTGGTCTCCCAGTAAATTTAATTCTTCCAGAATCCTCAAACTATAGTTTTAGTTTATTATATTATTATAGCTTCACGAATTCACTAAAAATGAATGAAATACCGAAGAGTTATCGCACCTATTACAGTGTCTTCAAAACAAAAGTCCTTGTATTATGGAATACTATGATTTACTTCACTTTATTTTTTAAAAATACGATTTTTTAATACTTTTACTTAGACTGTTCGAAAAATTAGGTCTACAATGTCAGATTCAGAATTAAAATATGAAATTCAATATATAAAAGAGTCTAAAGTAGAAACGTTTTAATTCCTCCGAATAAAATAGGAATTGAAGTATATTATGAAAAACTATTTGAGGTATTTTGCAAGTACAGTCTTTAATACGTGAATTAGGTATACCATCCGTAATTGGGACAGTTACCCTATACATTGCACAATATTTATGTTTGTATAAGACATTTTCGACGATGTGACACACTAGTTTCTTATTTACTATGCCGAGACTCTTTATTTAACAAAGAAAATGGGTATCTCACTTTTCCACCTTCTTCTCTGTCGTCATTTATCAAGGGAAAGCAACGGGGATCCTCTTGGTGCAGAAAGCCGTTTGTCTTAAGATTCATTGCTGGATAGAACAACACAATAGTAACGTCTATAACTGAGACGATCACGAAGCTCCGAGTCGAGTGCAAAAGTTTCACCGGTTTCAGTAATTCAGACGCATTAATTATTTTCAGCATTTTTATTTCGATTTTGTTAGTAAATTAATTTGAGGACTCTTTTCACCTTTTCTTTAGTTTATCAACATTTTCGATAGGTAAAATTTGTTGTTATTTCAATTTGTAAAGTCAGGAGTACTCTACATTAGCAGATGCTTGTATCTACCTATTGCATTACGACAAAACTCCTGTACCCGCCAGTAATTTCCACGTACAACAATGAAACAAAAAGTTTTTAATCAAGAAGCAAAATACATGAAATACGTTTAATCAAGAAACAAGGAACACCGGATAAAACATTTAACAAGATAATCACGTTCGGCTTCATAACGATCGATGCCCGTTTCACGTTTCAGGATACTGGCCTTTTGGTGTGCTCTGGTGCAACGTCTACGTGACGTGCGACGTATTGGCGTGCTCCGCGAGCATAATGCATATGTGTTTCATCTCGTTGGGTCGTTACCTGGGCATCCGGAACCCTCTGAGGACGCGGCACACGTCCACAAAGCGGATGGTCGGTTTCAAGATCGCGGCCGTCTGGCTACTCGCCATGCTGGTCTCCAGCTCCATCACGGTATTAGGTAAACTGAACATTCCTTTGCTCTCGACATCAAGAACTACGCTTTTCGCCCGTCGAAAGGATCGATCGCTCGTTAATCCTTTCGTTGCGCTCGCCACTGAAGTCTCGCGTTTGATCCCCGTCGATTTCAGTGGAATTTGACGGGGCGATTGATCCATACATACATATATCTAGATTATGCTTGCTTAGTGTTGTAACTGCAGATATTAAAGCAATTATTAGGGGAGTCTGTGAAATTTGACACTTTGACACAATAATTTGTTGTATATTACCATCGACATTTGAAAGGTTTGACAGTTTAAATGAAGTAAGTATACAGGGTGCGCCAAAAGTATGGAAACGGTTAAATATTTCGAAAACGGAATTTTTTTGAGAAAAATGTTTTAGAACAATGTTTTAGGGTTTTTAAAATTCTATTGAACGGTCGTATCCGTTTGACCTTCAGAGCAACGGTCAAGGTAATATCAAAGTCAACATGATTTTTTTAAATGGAACACGCCATTTTTGATCATGCAGTGTTAAAGCTGACGATAAGACATTTTCAAAACACTAATTGATGACCTATTTCTCTTGAGAATTGCCTGAGTTCTGAGCGTTGAGAATGAAGAAAGTCTACTGTACCAAATAGTCTGGAAACGGTCAAATATTTTGAAAATAGACCATTTGGTGAAAAAAATGTTTTAGAGCAATGTTTTAAGGTTTTAGAAATTCTATTGAATGGTCGTATCCGTTTAACTTGTAATGGAGCGGTCAAGGTCACGTCAAGGTCAACATGATGTTTTAAAATGGAATACTCCATTTTTTTCAGGCCGTATTAAAGCGTACGATGAGATCTTTTCAAAACACTGTGACCTATTTCTGTTGAAAATTGGCAAGAATTGTCAAGAAACAGGCAGAAGACAATTCGAACATTTCACGCGTTAAAGCACATTAAAGCTAAATCTCAAATGCTCAATGCGTATTAATGCTAAAATGGCCCTTCCTAAGTCCATACGTGAGGACCCTAAATAATACTAACAATAAGGCTGATAGCATCGAAACATTTAAAGCACAGCACTCAGGCAATTCTCAAGAGAAATAGGTCATCAGCTAGTGTTTTGAAAACGTCTCACCGTCAGCTTTAGCATTGTATGATCAAAAATGGGGTGTTCTATTTAAAAAAATCATGTTGACTTTGACGTGACCTTGACCGTACCTCTGAAGGTCAAACGGATACGACCATTCAATAGAATTTTTAAAACCCTAAAACATTGTTCTAACACATTTTTCCCAAAAATGTTCCGTTTTCGAAATATTTTATCGTTTCCATACTTTTGGCGCACCCTGTATATACAAAGCGAATTACAATACGCGAAAATGTTATTAACAGATTGATGAAGTTTTCTCGAGGAAAATGAACCCAACACAGAACACGAATTGGATTAATTCTAACAGTAATGAACAATTATTCCAAAGTAATGTATTTGAATGTTTAAAGTCGATAATCTGACTCCTCCAAGTATCTACTATGAACAGCGGACATGTTGGCACTTAGGAAGAACGTGGTTCATGTGGTTTCTTTATGATGGATTGGTTTGCAGCGGACCAAGCTCGCTTTCACACGCGCGCATTTCTCGGTCACGGTGCATTATTAGGCAAAGTGGTCGCATTTGCAGAATCAAAGGTAGAAGGTCAACAGAAGCGACCAGAGAATCCATCTCGCCTCTGATCCGCTCCAGGTGCCAACATGTAGCTCTCAATAGTGCGTCCTCGCCCAATATGCTTCGTTTAGCTCTCCGATCGCTTAAACGAGCAGTTCACGGATTAAAAACAATTCTGCCGCTGGAATTTGAAAAACGCGGACTCCGTGAAATCTGATCCAGCAGGCGTGTAGCGACAGATTGTCCTCGCTGGCGGAGATACAGAGGTGGTTTCGGGCGCGTTGTATCAGAAAGAACCGTGAAAGTAACCGAAGGAGATGAGTCTTTCCACGGACGGAACCGGATTGGGGTGGGTAACGAGACCTACAAATAGAAGTTTCGCAAAGCGGCGAGGCTCGAGTGGCACGGTAAACGAAAAAGTTGCGTGTCCGTGAATTTGACTTCTTGCAATTCCCCGTCGCTGTATCCCCGATATCCTGAACCATTCCAGATACTGCGGCCCGGATAAAGCGAAACGGATCGATAAGCGATTACGTTTTTGCGCGATTCGACGGATAGCTGCAATTGTTTTCCGACTAAAGTAATCGCAGGGGAAAAAAACATTACGGCGTCGCATGCCGCGGCTTCACGTGGCCGACCAATTTCATTCTCGTTCCCTGAGAAATTTATGAAGCTTCGCCGAGTCCATCGTTGGACGACGACTCGCTTTTTCAATCCTTCGACGGGGAAGCTTTTTGTTTCAAAGTGCTCGACAAATTCGAGAAAAACTCGGGTGATCGATAGTTTGCGTATTGTGTACGGCGAGTCTGGAAAGTATGTCGCTGAGAGATGTAGTCTATTCGTCGCCTTACCGGTTACTGGTAGTTGTCTAAATCTTGTTCGTTTTTTGGATCTCTTTTCCGATCCAAACCTGCTTTCTGTTCCTTCCAACAATACTTTTTATTTCGAGAAAAATCGAAAGACATTGTTATACAGGGTGTAACAAAAATGTTGCAGTTCCTTGAATGGGGTAATTCCTAATGTGATTTCAAACAACTTTTTCCTTAGCGAAAATGTTAGGCAGAGCTTTGTTAACGAGTTATTAACGAAAAACACCGACCAATTAAGGAGCGAGTACAGCGGATGAATTTCAGCGCGGGCTCCAGCGGTGAGTAGCATTGGCCCGCCATCGTCCGCGCCATCATTATTCCGCTGTACTCGCTCTCTGATTAGTCGGTGTTTTTCGTTAATAACTCGTTAACAAAGCCCCGCATAACATTTTCGCTAAGGGAAACATTGTTTAGAATCACCTCAGGTATCACCCCTTTCAAGGAACTGCAACATTTTTGTTACACCCTGTATAGATCAATTACATAGATTTGCTTTTGTTATGTACAATAATATGTCAATTTTCCACCTAATTTTTTTCACAGATCTTCACCAATCCAAAGGTGTAGAATACGTTTATGATAGCTAAAATAAAACATTAATTTGCAGTCTTCTTCTTTTCTTTTTTTCTTCTTCTTCTACATCCAGCGAACACACGCGAATGAACGTGTACGAATACAGGGAAGGCGAACGAGCGCGGACGACAGTGAAGATGCTGATTTGCTTCTTTGACCTAAGTAGGAGAGGCCTAGCGTTCGTTCGCTGTATGTAGACGTGCTTTTAGAGTAGAGCGGAGAGACCCATCGCATTGTCTCATGCTAAAGGGCCGGAACGGGTTGCAGGGCACACAGTTCGTTTCCCACGTAGTTTATAGTTCAGTGCCAGAAACACATTGATCTCAGGGCTTATCACCTACACCTCCATTTCTAGTCCGAAGTCGAGGGATTAAATACACGGACTGAAAGAACTGCGCATGATTCTGAGGGGTTGAAGCAAAAGACGGAAGGGGTATCAACTGTCAGCCATCTTGTGTGGTGTTAAAACTATGGTGCGCTCTGTAGGCAACTTTCATTACTAGTTTAGCGTTTGTAGGATACGCGGACCTAACCTAAAGGACTGAGCGTAAAATAGATCTGTGTTGTTATTGATCCTCCATATCGAAATAATTTTATACATTCCTTATAAAAACATTGATAACTTTACAAAACACATTCTTCATGATAACAAATACGTAGAAACAAAATTATTACACAAGTCACAATCGACTTAGAATGTATGTAATTCAATTGTACAGTTTTAAATCTTGCCACGATGTTATATAGATGGCAGCATTAGTTTAACCACTCAAGATGGCTGCAAGTAAAGTCTCTCCCCGCTTACAGCAGCTCCGCTCTTTCAGATCTACTTTACGCTCAGTCCTTTAGGTCCTTGATTACTTTTCGGACTGTTTCTGTCACAGGTATAACCAATCCCCAGAATATCATGCCACAGCCAGGCATGTGCGTCATCAACAACAGAGCATTCTTCGTGTTCGGCTCTCTGGTCGCCTTCTACATACCGATGATCGTCATGGTGGCCACGTACGTGTTGACGGTGCAGCTGCTTCGACAAAAGGCACGATTCGCAATCGAGCACCCCGAAAGGGAGCACTTCCGCAGACTGGGCGGCAGGTACTCGTCGACGAAGGCGTCCTCGTCCACGTCGAGCACCAGCACCGGCACCACCGCGTCCCTGACGACACGGTACACCTCGAGAACTTCCGGCACCGGTATCGGCCACGAAAGGTAGGTTCCAGACGTTTTCCTCCCTTTTTACTTTCGGAAGAAAACTTCCGAAGTTTCTTCAGTTTAACTTTCGTTTCAATTACCGTTGATTATGCTCTGTAGCAATAAAGTGGGACGCCATTTGTGCTCCTCTTGCATACTCGATTGGCGCGGGCGCAGAAACTTGGCGATCCAATGGCGAGCAATTTAAATTATCGGGTCGCGTCGCCGCTCGCACTCGTTGAATTTTCCCTGCGATCGAGAGTTGCGATTATTGTTCGTCGATTGTCGCCGCTAAACCGCGGCAATTAATTTAATGCGGAGGCTGTCGATACGATCAAATGCACTTCGATCGAGGACGGAGCCGCGACCGCGACCATTCACGCCGATAAGACCGAATATTATTAGGTTAACGTGGCATTAATTTCGTTGTCCGTTGCTCAATTTATTTATTGATATTTCCGTCGATCGTCTTACAAAACGAATTATTAACGCCGTTACGCGATGCATTCTGTACATCCTAACACGCAATTATTGTAACGTGAAATTGCATCTTGTACATTTTACATGTTTTTTCATTTTTACACATCCTTTTACGTTTTTGCATATTTAAACTTGCCGTGAATGTATACAAATTTGCAGCACAGTATATTAACATACCATGATTAATACGATATAAATATCAAATAAAAAAAAGATTGCAGAAAGTGTAGCATCATTAACTTTTGAATAATTTTTTATGAAAACTTCAATAAAATGGGAAAAGAACATTTTCATAAATCATCGTTCAAATTGCCCTAATTCACATATGAGTCATGATACCGTGAACGCGTTAAAAATGTATTAACGCCACGCAGAAAACGTTTAATTTTCCTGTGTACTTAATCGAAACTAAAATATGAAACGAAGTTCTTCATAAGTAAGCGAAATCATTTATAAGTCGACCTAGAATCAAACATACCTCAATAATATACGTGACATCAAATCTCCGGAACGTAAACATTGTCTCGTCACGTCGCATCCTTTTTTTCCGAACGATTCGTGAATTTTTTAAAAAATTGCCACCAGACTCGGGGCAATGCAATTATAAAAAAACTGAGGTTGCAGACAGGGGAACAAAAAAAAACGCATGCGAAACGTGACGAGCTCGGCGAGAAAGGGAATGAAATTTGCAAAGTTGTATTTTCGCTGCGCTCGTCCTCGTGTTTATTGAATATACAAAACGAAGCACGCGACTCAAATCGTGTCGATAACTCCGCAAATATTGAACCAAACGAGAACTAAGTTCGAGCGACCGTCGCGTTGCTCGAAAGATCGGATTCTTCTTCGCCGCCGAACGCTCCGCGCTTCGACGGATCCCGTCGCACAGTGGGACAAAATGGCATTTTTTTTTTCAAATCAGTCTACAGGTCGTAATTTGTGATCGAATTTGATGCTTTTTTTTTAAATTCTTCGCAATTAAATTCTCTATCGATCTGTCCAGCCTGATTTTTGAATTTCATTCCCGTTTTTTTAATATTATGCGAAAAAGACAGCATTTTTAGGAAATTTATGCGTTTGAGCTAATTTGGTCGTTGGTTTCGAATCCAAAAGTAGTTTTTCGAAATGGAAAATAGTATATACAATATTCCAATACAAAATGAAAAAAAAAAATTGCCAGTGTTAAGGTAGCTTAGCGTGTACAAATGGTCAAAAACGCTACCTAGGAACATCTTGTTTAAGTCCTAGAGTCTGTGCTTCTGGTAGTAAATCTTTGATCTTATGTTCATGTACGTGTCTTAGACTTGAAATGTATGGGTCTGAAGTTGTTAAAAGAAAATGCATTATGTCCTCATTCGTATGTATCGGTGTCGATTTGCGCGTATTATTTTCCCTGCACCTTTTAAACTCTTTATTTCGTGATTCTTGCGCCTCTTCCGATAACTTACCTATAGGAATTAAGAAATTGTTAATTATATCTGACCCATGAATTAAAATCATGTGGCACGATGAAGGCATTGGGTACCACGCATAATTGTTAATATAAATGTTCGCGGTATTCATACAATCTGTTTTAAATTCCTTTATATTGATTTGTTTTCCGAATTACTTGCGTAATTATATATATTCTTTTTATAAAATTTTGGTCAATGACAATGATTTCAGCGATCTGTTCGTAATTTTGTAACATCCATTTGTAACATAATTTTTGTAACATCGTAACATCCACAACTAAACCTAATAAATTTATATTAACAATTATGCGTGGTACCCAATTCAGACCCATACATTTCAAGTCTAAGACACGTACATGAACATAAGATCAAAGATTTACTACCAGAAGCACAGAATCTAGTACTTAAACAAGATGTTCCTAGGTAGCGTTTTTGACCATTTGTACACGCTAAGCTACCTTAACACTGGCAATTTTTTTTTATCATTTTGTATTGGAATATTGTATATACTATTTTCCATTCCGAAAAACTAATTTTGGATTCGAAACCAACGACCAAATTAGTTCAAACGCATAAATTTTCTAAAAATGCTGTCTTTTTCGCATAATATTAAAAAAACGGGAATGAAATTCAAAAATCAGGCTGAACAGATCGATAGAGAATTTAATGGCGAAGAATTTAAAAAAAAAAGCATCAAATTTGATCACAAATTACGATCTGTAGACTGATTTGAAAAAAAATGCCATTTTGTCCCACTGTGCGTCGTCGCGTCTCGAATCGAAAATCGATCTTTAGCTTTTTCCGACGCGTCTCCGGGGAGCACGCGAAACGGGCCATCGCCTCCGTTTCCTCGAAACAACGGCTCCGAAGGTTTCGAACGAGTTACAGCCTCTTCTCCCTGCGAACGCGACACAGGTGCAGGGGCGCGAGGCTGGACAGGAGCCAACCGCAGCTGAATTTCGCCGTGAACGGCGCCGGCAATCCGACCGGAAGCGCCGTCGGGATGAAACAGGCGTCCAAAGTGGATCAAGCCACTCAAACGCCGGAGAACATCGGCCGCGAGACAAGAAACTTCACTCTAAGAGCCTTGAAGCTGCAACTGAACGTCACGCCTACCGCTCTGAATCTCAGGTGAATTTGTTGCGTCTCCCTCGTCCTCCGCTGGCGATCGCGCCGACGAATGCAAATCGCCCTTCCCCCTCCTCCGCCGACTCGTGAAAATTGTTCGCTCGCGAAAATCCCTGAGTCGCGGTTTTTAAGCGAGCGCCGCGGCTTCGCTGCGCGGGGTTGATCTTGCATTAGTGTTAACGCGGATCGAGTTACGGTGGCCAACCCCGGCGAGGGATGAGAGCGGATTAGCTTCGCGAGCACGAATAGCTATTTGCATTTGCAAAGAGCTTCGTGGGTGGCAAGCGAGATCGGTTCGCCGTGGGAGACTGGGAGTGAGCGTAACAACTGGTATAAAACAAATGCCGATTGGTTCATTATCGTTTGGTTCCGTTCTTGTACGATTGGCTTTTGGAGAATGCGCAGTTTAGGGACGTCAACGTCTTGCGCAATTGGGGTTTCGCGTACACTTTTTCTGAAAAATTAATTACAATAGTTTTTTCTGTTTGATTGGAGGCTTTTCTTCTTTGTACATTGCTTAGAGAAATTGAAGTATTATTATAAAGAATTCATACGTTTATGCTACACCGGGGCGAGGAGATTGCATTCTGGATAGGATATAACCAATAGCATTCGTGAGTAATCTTCTTATCTCAACACAGTGCATACACAATTTGAGGTATGCAAATCGTGGCAGCTAAATATGATAAACACCGATGGTATGAACACTTATACAGAACTTTTAAACAGAGTTGTGCAGAATTATAATTGAATTAAACCATGAATTAGAATTGCAAAGTAATTTAATTACAGCGTATTCAATTACATTGTAATTCGTAATTCAAATCTCTTAGACAATTAAATCACAATCAAATTTATAATTGTAGCTGAAGTATAATTACGAAGTACAATATAATTGAACTACGAATTAAGAATTACGAATTAAGAGGTACTCAAAACGAAAAACTATAACGTGTAAAAAAACCATATAAAGGTTTCAACCAGGAAAAATTATTATTGGTGACATAATTTTCTGCGTTACATTTTTTCAAAGTTCAAACGACATCAACGAGAAATACGCCGTATAGATACGAAAGGTAAATATCAACATCTACTACACTTCTTAGGAGTTCTGAGCTGTAATTCAATTACATTATATTTAAATTATCTTGCACCTCAATTACATTATAATTAAACTACACTCGAGATTACTGTAAATAATAATTGAATTACTTGAAAAGTGTGAATTATATAATTTAATTATATTGTAGTTCAATTATATAGTAATTGAACTACAATGTAATTGAATTATGCAATTTAATTACAATATAATTCAATTAGCACAACTCTGCTTTTAAAAGCCCACCAAAAAGCAAATTTAAACGAAATTGCCCCAGAACCATATATTTACAAAACATGAATGCAGACGTAAAGTTCAAATAACAAGTTGAAATAACAAAGTTCAAATAACAAGTTGTAATTCAAATAACATATTATCAACAAAAAATATTAATTTTGGTTCAGACTGACCTAATTTCTGTACACGGGTTAAATAATAAACGTATTTCAGAAAGCACGGTTTCTGATAGAAAAGTTTCATTTTTTTTTAATGCTTTCTCATTTTAATGCTTTTGACCTCTTCCTCTTTATTTATCGCGATCGAGAATAAAAGGGAGCTGAGTAGATTGATTCGAATCAGATATCTTTAAGGGCATAGCATTATAGATGATGTCAAGACGAATTCAATGACCTACATGCAGGCTAATACTGTGACCTCGTAATGAACTCGAATTCAGAAATTACCACGGATATGGTACTACGAGATTTGACCCAGATCGACATTGCATAGACGCACTACATTCGATCGAAAACGAATAATAATACCTTTCTGTTCAACTGTTGCTCTGTTATTATTGCAAAGTCTATTAGTTAACACCGAACACCTCGCGTGTAGTCCTTACTGATTCCAATGAAATTTGATAGAATAGTAAATCCATGTCAAATATGACTACATATACTTGTAACAGCAAATAATCAACCAGTTGACAAAAGTGCACGCAAAGTTTAGAAGAATAATTTCATTAAATCATTCGAATCTTTATAATGCAAACTTTAAAGCACGAAGACTAAAGTCGAAAATCGCCGAATGATGGCTAAAACAATTTTCCATGAACTATTTCTTTAATTATAAAGAATATTGGTTAATAATGCATTAGTTTTTATTGTGTATAACCTACCGCAACTTGTCAACGAATTTGAAAAGTCTCTCTCGATACAAACTGACCTTTTCAAAAAGAGATTAAAAATTCCCATCACTCTTGCATCAACTCGGTACACATGTAGCCCTGATATTGTATCGTTTATAAAAATGACCACAGCAGCGGTCTGTAATAAAATCCGTTACTCCAATCATTATACTATACTTTGGTGTACGCATACTCAACTGAATTTCAAACGCAGTTTTCTCCAAAATAATTCCTTTAATACAACTTCGTTGTTCCTGATTTTCTTCTTTCTAGCTGTACGTGTTTCTCATCCCTGTTTAAATTCTGCTACAATTTTATTTTGTTTCTGTAAATACATTAGGATAAATCTTATTAGGTTGTGTATTAGGGTGGCTCTTATTTTTGACTTTTGAATTTTCTTCGCGGCACCTCCTAGAATAGTTCCAATTGATAAAAAAAAATATATGTAAAGTTTGAGCCTGATCGGATAAGGGGAAAACGTGCCCCTGGACCCTTGAAGGTTCAAATAATCATTTTAAAGCACACGAACTGGATTTTTTTAACATATCCGTTTTGTTATTAACTATATAAAAAAATATGTCAAATGAAAGTTGTAGATCTAGATAAGAAGCATTTTTTATGTTGTGTTCGAAAAAAATAAAAAAATAAAAAAAAATAAAAAATATAACTTTATTTATTTCTTTTTAATTTTGAAAATACAAATGTACCTCGAGCATTTCCTAGTTATAAAGATCTAAAAAGAATGTATATTTTTTGTACAACTCTTATCGTGGCTTATTTTGTTTTTAATTTATGAAATTTCTTACATGATCGCAAAGTTATACACATTTCTGTAATGAAAATTGATAAATGATATGGAAAGTGAAATAAGATGTTTTTGAAAATAAATAGTTCGTTCGTATGTAATTATTTACAATTGTTGGTTATGGGATAAAGTCTCTTTTTTACAATCAAGAAACTTCTGACGGTAATCATTTACAATTTGCAGAACAAAATTTGAAGAATACAAAATTTTGTTTCAAATATTTTTCCACAACCATAATCCCTATCGAGATATTCCACCGTTTCCAGTAGAAACATTATTACTTATATTTATTGTTAATTTTTATTTTTAACTTTATATCCGTTTTGAATTTTTTTCAATTTTCTAGGAACCAAATAACATAGCTATCGATTTTGAAAATAAGTGGAATTTTTTGAAATGTATAGGCGCGATAAATGGAAAGCACATCATTTTAAAAGCTCCAATAAATGGTGGTACAGAGTACTACAATTATAAAGCCTACAGCATCATATTGCTTAAAATCGCTGATACAAATTATTCTTTTATGCAGTAATTTCTCGATATATCCTCGCGCCTGGAGACCGGAGGCGAGTGTGTACGGTTTAGTTCGCACTTCTTCGCAATCCTTTGTAGCATTCCGAACGTAGAAAGAGACAGCGCGCGAAAGAGAAAGAGGGACTGAACAGTGGGGATAAATAGGGAGTCTGTAGCACATGGTTTCTCCGAGGATATATCGAGAAATTACTGTATATGTAGACTTTGGTTGTCAGGGTCGCATTTCAGACGGAAGCGTGTGGAAGAATTGCAAATTTTCTTCTGCATTAACCAATAGAAAACTCAATTTACCACTAGAAACTGCATTGCCAGGAAAATTAGTATTTGTAGTTGACGCGTTTCCATTGCAACATAATATAATGAAATCTTATCTTGGAAATCATGAAAGTGGTTCTAAAAAACGTATTTTCAACTATAGACTTAACAGAGCCAGGAGAATGATAGAAAATACGTTTGGAATCTTCTTTGTAGTATTTCATGTATTACGAAAACCTTTATTACTGATTATCACACTTCAACAGGTGTGAAGGGATTGCGTAGTGTTTATAGAAAGTTTACGAACTGCTTGCGAACATTGTATGCGAACAGTGCTCGCGAACTGTTGATTAGTGTATACGCAGCTTTACAGAAACAAGTGAAATACAGGGTGTACCAAAATGTTGCAGTTCCTTGAACGGGGTGATTCCTGAGGTGATTTTAAACAACTTTTTCCTTAGCGAAAATGTTAGTTGGGCCTTTGTTAACGAGTTATTAACTAAAAACACTGACCAATCACAGCGCACGCATAGCGAAAGATCAGCCGTGAACGCTACGTGTAGCTTGGGCCAGCCACTCAACGGCCGTTCGTCCGCTATACGCGCTCTCTGATTGCTCGATGTTTTTCGTTAATAACTCGTTAACAAAGCCCCACCTAACATTTTCGCTAAGGAAAAAGTTGTTTAAAATCACCTCAAGAATCACCCCTTTCAAGGAACTGCAACATTTTTGTTACACCCTGTATAGATTAATGTTTCGCTGAAGGTGCGTCTTCACTGGCGTTCGCGAACTGTTCACGAACAATATAACAGTTGAATTTCGTTGAAATCATCTGTTCGCGTACGTGTTTGCATACAGGTTTTCAATAGTTCGAGTAACATCTGTGAAGGGATGACGTAGAGTTTTATTAGGGTTTATAGAAAGTTTACGAACTGCTTGCAAACATTGTATGCGAACAGTGCTCGCGAACTGTTCACCAGTGAGTACCCACGAGAATATCCCGTAAAAGAAGACTGCTTGCACGAACCATGAACGCAGAATATCCCCAACGAGATTTTAACCCGGGATAGACTTATCGCTTATGAAATTTTTCAGCATTCTCCATGCACTTTCTTTTAGAACTCTTAGAATCTCTATCCATCAGCCCATCAAATTTCATTAAAATCAGTGTAGCTTATCAATGAAGCTTCTTTTTTTGTAAATCATATGTAAGAATGAATCATTGCACTTATAGCGAGAAAACAAATGTACTAAATACTTTAAATTATAAATGCTTTGAAAAATCGCGAGTGAAGACATTTTTTTGTCTAATGTCTCAATTTAATTTTGGGTTTTTATTACTTTCTGTTTCATAATAAATAAAACTTATGAAGTACCTTTCTTTTTCGTGGTTTAATTCATATTAGACTGATTCAACATTTCTATGTGTTTTATATTTATACCGTTGCATTTCCCGTCTCAAAAGCTACGGTATTTTAAAACAATTTAGTTCTGCAACGTTCGGCTGAAAAGTTTTTGCCGTGGTTAGTAGAATATGTTAGAGTTGCTCAAAAAGACAAATTGTTACGCGCATTCCTGGTCTCCCCCGTCGAGATACCAGAGTCGTTTTAACCAGCGGATAACACGTGCGCGTTCGCAGATTTCTGGCAGGACGAACGAAGAGGAGATCGTTGGCGGCGAACGCGGTCGCGACCGAGCAAAAAGCCAGCAAGGTGCTGGGTCTAGTTTTCTTCACCTTCGTTCTCTGTTGGGCGCCGTTCTTCCTCCTGAACATCTTCTTCGCCGCTTGTCCGGAGTGCCCGGTGCCGGGGCACGTGGTGGACACGTGCCTCTGGCTCGGATACGTGTCCTCGACGATCAATCCGGTTATTTATACCATTTTCAACAAAACGTTTAGAGCTGCGTTCATTCGGCTGTTGAAGTGCAAATGTTCCAGGTGAGCGACGCCGCTGAAACTGACCGCGGTTTTGAAAACGATCCGCATGTTTTTAACCTTCCAGGGTCGAAATCTGATATTAAATACCGTGTGCACTTGTATCTCGCTCGGTATTATAAAGATTGACTCTCTGTGAATCTCCTTTGAATCAACTCTAAAAAAAAATGACAAACTTTTGGATCATACAGTAGGGACCTAGAAAAATATTCCTAATTTTTCAAACTTCATGGAAGTCTATAAAATCAAGAAGATAGTAAGAATAACGGGGGGCTAATTATTTGTGGACTAGTGACCCATGTACACAAGTTCAGTGAAAAGATTTGGCGTAGCTGAAAAATTCAACAAGTGTTCAACAAAAACAATCGAGTTGGCTAATGCACAGAACTGGCTTCACACAGAGAGATTTCTCCCTGGTCTTCATCGCGTCGCGGATGAACGTGGGATCAAAATCCTCGGATGAGAATTTGATGAAAGTTTGGAAACAAACTACATTGAACAAATCTGTTACAGATTAAATTATGTGCTAACGCGAATACACTGCTGGTTTCTCCGTGGATTTGCTCAAAACTGTGAACTTTTGTTTCGATGAAAGTTTTATCAGTCACCCTACAGTCCTACAGACTTCTATGGAGTTAAATCAGCTAACTGCTTATGATACAGCCGCTGCTAAGTGTATTATTGTAAATATTTCAACAAATGAGGAAAACTAATACAGCGAGTTAAAATAATTAGAAGAGCTTAGTTAACTTATGACAGAAATTACAAAATTATATTAATACATCATGATGCTGTTAAACTGCAATCGTTATTAAAATCATCGGATAAAACTCCATTGTTACAGTTTTTATATTTTACAGAAACTGAATGCTTTGTCAAGAACAATTTTTTTCTGCGTTTCGATTTTTTGTCTATACGCAACTGTTTTATCGCGTGGTTGAAATTATTTCAGAAATTATAAGTGATGCACCGACTAGGGTTTTGGTCGACTAGCCGACTAGCCGATTAATCGACCTCCAAGAAGCCGACTAGTCGGCCGATGAGTCGGCTATGCCGATCATTTTCGCACACCGCGCCGCTATAAAATGAGGCAAATCACTTCGTTCATTTTCATTACCTTTCGTCTGTTTTTGAACTCTCCTTCATGCGGAGAGTTCAGAAAATTTAATTATCATACTTTACTCACCTTTATTACAAAAAAGATTCAAAATTAATTATTGTTTAATATATTCAAAAAGGAAATTGTTACATTTATTTTATTATTTTATTGCATTCTGTTTTTTTGTTTTAAAGAGTTTTTTATTTCGATAAAATAAAAAAATAACCAAAGTTCGTAATAGTTAACTGGTATATTTTTAGTTAATTTAAATAAATAATAATTACTATTTTTAATGTTTTATATAATAATTATAATTATGTTACATACAGATATGTATAAGCGTAATAATTAAGTAAATATAAGTACAATAGACAAAAAACATTTTTTTTCTTTCTGTGATATCACGATATTATTGCTACTAAAATTCAAGGCCGATCAATCGGCCTTTTTTGCCGACTAGTCGCTAACTAGTCGTCGACTACAAAACTGGCCGAATAGTCGGCTACTAGTCGGTACATCTCTAATACATTATTATGTCGACAGATTTGAAAGCGTCGCATGGCAACCGCGGAGGAACCTTCATGTGTGTTAGCTATTATGTATTTTATGGATTATTAATTAATATTCTTAACTAGAGAAAGTTATGAATATCTTGAGACTTTACTGCGATAATAATAATAACCAATTTCATGCATAGAATCCTAAAGCTCCAATTCTTATTCTGATCAACTTCGCCTCGCACAGTGGAACGAGTAAGCAAACTAACCGGACATGGTAATTACTTGTGAATAATTTAGACTTAATTTGATCAAAATTCTCATATTTATCAATCATATTTCGTAAAATAATAGTATGTAAATTTATTTATACAATTATATACTATACTACTAAATATAAATATGAATAATTTTCATTTTGAAAATATGATTGATTAAGGCTATAAACGCAAAAAAGCATAAATATAAAAAAAATGTATATTAAAAATTAATTAAATATGAATATTCACCAAAGTCTGCTCTTTGTCCTTGTAAAAGACTCAACTGTTTAGGTTAAATTTACTTTACTAATAGCAGATAGTAGCAGCTAATTCTTTTACTTTTTAAAACTTTACCCATAGAAGATTACATAAAGATATTTAAAACCTTGGACAACATTGGATAAAATTGTAAATCATTGGTTGAATTATTGTAGCAGTAATTGCTGCAGACTTTTACCTTATACATTCGTTATATAATAAAAGTAAAGTGTATTGAAAATACTTTTTGTTCAAAATCGTTGATAATAACGTACTCGATAATATATAAAACATAGAAAAGTTATAAACTGTTAGAATTTAGGCAATAATAACTTTTTAAACTGGAGCAACCAAAAGACGAAAACGTCAATGCTTAGTAATTATCAAATTCATATACAATTGAATCAAATTTAATGCACATTTAATATACCTTACTTTGTGTTTTCTTATGCTACGACTACTTAACAAAGATTTACTGAAGCTACAGTACAAAATTTCGAATTAAAAAATTTGGACTGATGTCCGAGAAAATAGGCGTTTCGTTCCACTGTGCCTCGGTCCACCCACGAAAAATGTGACAATACCCAGTCTCCCGCATCCTTCTTTCCGATGGCTCTAGAAAAATACCTATTACCCTTTGCGCATGCATTGTTATTCCTTTTCGGATAACTGAATTGTGAGTATTCTTCACCTCGTGGTTTCTCAGGTCGCCAAGGCCACCCCGATTCCGTTCGGTGACGGAAGGTGGTCGTAACGCGATGAGTCTGTGCACCCCGACCGCTCTACCGCTGGCCATTAGTCTTCAGGGTACGCCGTTGTTGACGCCGACGCCGTCACTGACACCAACACCGAAACCGAATACAATCGCAACGCCGGCGTCAGGAAGCTCGTACGTAACGATGATGCATCGCACGCCCAGCTGCTCCCTGTATCGAGACACTTTCGATCAGCGTGAACGAGATCAAAACTGTTGAGGGCCCCGAACTCTCCTCGAAAACGGTAAGGCGTTGGATAGCTTCTACATTAACGACTCATCAGATTCACGTAATTTGTCTACTCATTAGCATAAGTTTAGCCGAAACGGAACTGAATCGAAACTGAAAAATTATACAAAATTATAGAGAAAAAAAAAAGAAGAAACTTTCTAGTCAGATATTATCACACGAAGCGATGCTGCAATCTTTAAATGGATTTTCTATTGCTTATGTTTTATGTTTTTAGAGAACGTTTTCACTGAATCAATATAATATCGAAGAGTAGGTATAATAAGAAGCGACACTCCAAGTGTCCCTTTAAATTGGCTGTCATTTCGTCTCTTTCTAAGAATGAAATTACCGATCAAAACACCCTACGGACATTTAAATTGGCAGTGTCATTTTGTCTTTCTCTACAAGTGGTTTTCTTTTCGAGTGTCGTCTCTTGTTATATCTGCTCTTTGATAATATTCCACGTGAAAGTGAGTCCTAAATGCGGTTTTAGTTGCATTATTCTGACAAGCAAGATATCCAAGAACAATGCTTAGAAAAATCCAATGTGGATGTATACAATACATCAAGGTCGTTTATTTCATTAACTTCAGTCAGAGTAATGTTATTAACTTTGTATGAATAAACAGTTGGGTTCATTTTACATGAGAACCTCATGACGTGACATTTTGCAATGTTTAAGCTCATTCTATTTATGTTATACCAATTATAGAATCTATTAAGATCTGATTGCAATTCAAGACAGTCTATATATCATATGGGAAAAAGAGAAAAATAAACATACAAATAAAACACAAGTCTTCTCAGAATAGAAACAGACAAGGAAGGTATCCCAAAAGTCCCTCTCCGATTTTGTTCATTTTGAAATATGTTATTGTAGATTAAAAACTAAGAGACACGTGTTTTTTTTTTGTTTTTTTTATCGGTGGAGAAACACTTCGAGGAGGTGAAATAACCCTTCGAAAGTAAACGTGTCAGACGTCGATTTAATCGTTTCATATACAGGGTGTAAACAATATACGTTTAAATATTTTCAAGAGTTGTTGAACTCAAATGGAGCACAAAATGTCCTATGATATATGTAGTGTCCGATCAGCCTTCGTTTTGTAGTAATAATACTTTAAAGTTTATCACCCTATACGCTAAACTAATAAGTTTGAAGATTCTAAAACTTCACAAACCATTAACAAGCAACAATAGAGTAAAAGAGTCTTCATGTATTTTGTTGTATCTGTATAGTTTAACTGTCATAAAGCTTTAAAAATCGGGTATGTTTGTAGGAGTGAACATTGGCCGCGCACACAGAGGAAGGGAAGCCTAAAAGGCTGCTTGTTTCTATGTGTTTGCCTCGTCGATGTGCCGGAGTTAATATCCATCTCAAAACCACCGCTAGCTTTAAGGCATTATTACTGCAAAATAGAGACAGATCGGATACTATGTTATAAGACATTTTGTGTTCCACTTGAGTTCCCCAACCACTCTTGAAAATATTTAAACGTATATAGTTTACACCCTGTATATGAAACGATGAAATCGACTTTTGACACGTTTACTTTCAAATGGTTATTTCACCCCCTCGAAGTGTTTTTCCACCGATAAAAAAAAACACCTGTCTCTTAGTTTTTGATCTACAATAACATATTTCAAAATTAACAAAATCGGAAAGGAACACTTGGGATACCTTCCTTGTGAGTCAGTCGAAGATTCACTGTGGAATATAGTCCAGTCATTTTAGAAATTTCTGCGAAAAAACTAAAAATAGGTGGATCTTTTCACGAATCGCTTATTTTTGTGATGGATATGAACTTCTGAAAGATCACCGTCGATCGGCTGCCGGCTTCCCCTCCTTTTTTTGGGTCAAATGTTTAAAAAAAGTAGTTTTTCGCAAATAACTCAAAAATGGTTAGTCTAATTGAAAAATGTTTTAGATAAAAGTTTAAGAGCGTGGAATTCTGCGTAAAAAAGGTTCTATAATAGTTTTTGAGAAACGCAACCGTTTTTGCAATAATACGTCCTTAATGTTTTCACGGTGGGTGGTATGTACAACATTATAATAGGAGCACGTTTATTGAACGTTATCGCAAAAAGAATTGAATTTATGAAAACATGTTATAGAACCTTTTTTACACAGAATTCCACGCTCTTAAACTTTTATCTAAAACATTTTTCAATTAGACTAACCATTTTTGAGTTATTTGCGAAAAACTACTTTTTTTAAACATTTGACCCAAAAAAAGGAGGGGAAGCCGGCAGCCGATCGACGATCTTTCAGAAGTTCATACCCATCACTAAAATAAGCGATTCGTGAAAAGATCCACCTATTTTTAGTTTTTTCGCAGATTGCCCACTTTTTAGTCTAATTTTCCTGGGCTAATAGTAAATATAGTGTGTTGTGATACGCCAGTTTACTCAAAGAAATCGGACAAGCCTAATGAAAACTTTCTCGCATGTATCATTTGATTTGGTCATTGGGTTTTATGACTCCCTCGGCTAAGTTGCTTTCTTCGACCAAGGAACAAATCCTATCAACGAGTATTCGTTCGAGTTCACGTTACATCGATCTAAAGCACCTCCACATTTATTATCAGATTCTACAAGTTTTTGAGTGGACTGCGGACTACCGATTCGCCAACAGCGTCCAGGAGCTTTCGGATTGATGAGACCATCGAAGCTTCGTTCGCACCCAACGCAGCTTAACTTCGGTGATCCAACGGGAACCAGTGTTTTCTGCGAGCCGTTAGCGGAGAAATCGCGCTATGTAATAGCAACCAATAATCAAATGAGAAAGAAATCAAGGTACTTGGTTGTTTTATCGTCGACTTCGATAATCATTCGTATAGTTATAGGAGTTATCGCAGAACTGCCCCCTTCCCTTTTGCGTTTCAATGCTCAATCGTGGTAGAGAAAAGTTCAAGTTGTGTAACTTCGAGACGTGAACAATATATCTGAGTGTGTAAAACGTTCGTACTGCTTCGAGAAAGCGTGAATTGGTTATGCGTTTATGATTGAACCAAAGATTGTTATTAGGTTAAACTATAGCATTCCTCGGGTAGGTTGGATATATTTCCACCGAATTCAGTAAATCGTTAATACTACTATTTTTAGTGCACTTGAAACGCAGGATTCTTCAAGAATGAGCGCTTGATGTGCGAGAATAATGAGGTCGTAAAAGAAAAAAATCCGCTTGCATTAAAATGACAAATTGATCTCGTTATGAGCATTTTATTTTTAAGTAGGCAATGGGAAGTTGCACTTCTGAGCAATATTTTAATGCCGAAATGTTTTCATTGGAAATGGTAAATAAAATAATATTTGTAACAAAGTTATGTAAAACAAAATAATTTTCATCGTTTCAAGTGGATCTTGTTAAAAAACAGTTTGTAACGAAAATTTGCAGAATAACTGGTACGATTTTTAGTCTGGATTCCTTTATTATCAGAGTTGATTAGAGCCAGTTCTAAAATCGCGGCCATCGGTGAACCGCAAAAAATATACGTATAAACCTGAGCGAAACATGAAATCAGAGGTATAATGGGCTAATAACCTCGCTTAACTGAAGTCAGTCGTATTTTAAATGTTTTAGCCTATCCGGGGAATACTATATTCTTCGTAGAACAATGTATATACGGTCGTTACAAATTAGACGTACAAAACCTATCCATGCATGGAATAAACAGCAAATAGAGTATAATTTCTAGTAAAAGCACGTCGAATTTTTCAACTAATTTTGCGTTATTTCTTGTCAGTGTTTTTATATTGATTACGAAGTAACATTGTCTGTGATATTCACTGTATTTTCCTCCACCCACAGTCCAAAGCGATAAGACGTGGAAGTTCAATCTGTGAAATAAAGTAGCATCATACGAAAAAACGTACGAGTTTAGTGATTTACTTCTCAGTGACTCCCGAGCGCCCAGAAATGAGACACCCTTTATATTACCTTCCTTTGTACTAACTTTTATTTGACAAATAAAAAGTATCCATTACAAATAATTGTAAATTGTATATCTTAAACAGTACACACATTGTAATACGATGCGAGTGTATGGCTTTCTTGTTTCTCCCGTACACACATACACACGCACACACATTCTCTCACTGTCTCCCCTCCTTTCATCCCTAATTCAATCTCCTTGCCGCGATTGCTGACAGATCCTTTCTTCACGCACGCGCACACAAAACACAACATTGCGTTCATTTGTGTGTGTATGTGTGTATACACCATTTTTTTTTCGTTTACTCGCACGTAATCCTAATTACGCGAATACGTAGCGAAGCGATTAAAAAATATTTGTATTCTGTGAAGCGGAACGTTGATAATGAATTTTGCATCAATGTCAAGTACAAAAAGATAGTGTAACCTCGATCGGAGCGAACGATACCCGCGTCTTCGCTGTAAAAAAAAAATGAAGAAACAGATTACAAGTTTATCGTAATTTAAGAGAAACGTCGTCGTGGAATATTTCTGAATCGCCTCCGCTACGAAACGGTACGATTTGATCGCGAGTCGAACGAAAATGCAGTAAAGGGACGTACAGTGATTTCGACGAGAACAAAGAATGCACGTAACTGGACGATTTTGAAACAAAGAGGGCGATGCTTTGTCGAAACGAAGGGTTTCGCGATAATCGTCTGCTGTTCGTTCGAGACGCGCGTTAAACAAAATGCCCTGTGTAGAATCTCCCCGACGAGAAATCGGGGTTCGCGATTTTCCTTTTACCCTTAGTTTCGCTGTGGAATGACCGAGGAAGGGAGTGAAGGGGCGGGCGGTGGGGCGTTTCTCGCGGGTTCCGGTGCGTTAGTTTGAAGGAAGGCAAACAGAACGATTCCGTCTCAATTTTCGATTGGTTTTTCCGGCCGATCCATTCGGAAAATCAATGCTCGTTTTGCAAAAAATACAAAGAGACACTTTATACGCTGCGGAGAGCAGTATGCGTACGTTTACTATACTTAAAGATAAACCTTTCAATGGTACCTTACGTAACGCGTATTCCTAAAGCACAGTATCGGACTTCGTTGCAAATTTTTTTGTTTCACGTTTTTCTCTTCTTGTTTTGATTCCGTTGTTTCAACCCCCTTGACAAACTGCGATTCGTTCTCTCCAGTGGCGCCTCCTTTTATTTCGCTTGCGCTTTCTATGTAATCCTAGACACTTAATTAGACCGCATAAAAGTTAAGAGCATCCCGCTTACGGGCTCAATCTATGAATGAGGATGTCGTTAGTACAAGTTTCGGGGGAGGAAGTGGAATATAATTAATGCAAAATTATTCTTATTAATAATTGTACAGTAATAATAATATAATAATAATAATTAATAATCATGATGCAACAGCAGAAACGTGGTAGGTGGTGATTAAGGAAAGGGAAAGGATATCGTTAATGGTTTTTTTTTGCCTGGATTTTGCTTCTCATTTCTTCTTTTTTTTCTGTTTTATACGTATATACAAAGTTCACTTCGTGTGTTGTAATAACTCGAACGATTTTGTTTCCTCGCGTCTCTCCTCTCTCGGAGATCTCTCCTTCCCTTTCATCTTACAGTTACATTTTCCACTGATTCTTAATTCATCGGTTCTCCCTTACCTTTTCGCTACGAAGAACCTTAAACAATTAGCAGAACGACCACGCGATCACCCCGACGTGGTTTAGAACTATTTTCGAGAATCGCTATCGAGAAGTTGCAAGTTGCGGCTATGCTATTACATTGTATAAACTACGATACGCGATAGAACGAGATTTTTCTTGGTTCCTTTATTCGATTTTTAAAAGCGAGAAGTCGTCGCTTAGAAGGCTATCGTAGCGAAACGGCGGAGAAGGAAAGCAGACAATGATGTGTGCGCTTTAAAAATTCATTTACTGGCGAAAACCCCGGTCATTATTACCAAACAGTCTCGAATAATTCGATTGCAATCGTATTAAAAGAAAAATAACGAGGGGGTGGGTGGGCCGTAAAAGGAAAAATGATTATCAAAGTTCGTCTGAAGCCGTCGACAAAAAGTATTCGATACAAAACGATTAAAAAAAATAATAAGGAAAAAAGAAACTTATTCGCGAGAACGATTTTGGACGTACGAACGATACTTTTCTTTGGCCTTTCCTGGACGAGGAACGTTGATCCCCGGAGCAAAATCTCGAACGCCGATTCGAAATGATTCCCGATTCCTCTAGCTGAAATACTGATCCACTGGTGGTTCAAGGTCGTCCAGAATCTATACTCTTCCACCACACAACGTCTGATGTTGAGACAGTTGTTCCTGCGACTCGCAGACGAATCGCCTTAAACCACCGGTCGAGCCCTATTTCGTATACAAAAGAAGTAGGCGTAAAACAATTTTCCGTTGACGGATGTCCATCGAATCGAATGGAAAAATTGTATCTCTCCTTGTCTAGTTTGGCTACGTTGATCGAGTTTTCTTCCTGAGAGAGGCTTTGTTCGTCAAAGGTAACGCGCAAGGAGGGACGGTGCACGGTTCCGTGCGCGGTTTCCTCTGTGCGGCTGGTAAAGTCCGTCGTTACGGTTCCAGTTTCCACTTTTCGCGTAAATATACTCGTGAAGTATCCTTAAAAAAATTACAAACGTATCTTTGGCTCCCCCCGAATGCTTCCTTTACCACGTCCTAATAATGGTCTGCATTCTCGTGCACGCTGCAACAGAAATCACGAGAACATTCAGATAAATCGAACCGCCAATGCTGAACACAGTAGCATATGAGTATTATTAGCAATTGCCTTCGTTGTACAGATGCGCATACTTTTTACTTTTATTTTACTCTTTTTTATATCTGTACACTTTTGATAAGTCATTTAATAATTTTACTGTAACTTTACTATTCTTTCCTTTTCTTTTAATTTGTCAAAAATCTTATTAATATAATCACTATTGTATAAAAGTTGAGGAAACTCTATTCAGTTATGTATCATTCTGCTCAAAAATTCTTCTGCTCGATCGTTTCCTACCCACTTTTTAGATAGTTTATAATTACAATACATGATTTTCTTTCTAACAGTGTTTGTCATTTCTTATAGAACGTTTTTCATTATAAAATAGCTAAGGACAAGCGAATACAGTGTGCGTCCCTTTTGGTAATTGTTATTAGCTGTCGCAGGTGTAGCAAGATTGGCAAGCAGAGAGGCGGGAGTTCGACCGAATTACGATGCAGCATTCGAATCCGCAGCAAGGTTGATGTTAGTTCCAAAGCAGGCCTCGGAAGCCGACGATCGCGAGCGCCTTCGTAGGATGATTAGTGATTCCTTGTTACATCGAAAGTAGAACAACAAAATCACTAGTCTTCCATACAACGGCGCTCGATTAATCTTCCCTTCACGTTGAGAGTTAGCAAACGTTTGCTTCCCTAGAGCGCAGCCTCCGTGTGTCTCGGTCCACCTTCGATTTCGTTCCTCCACCTTCGCGAACCATAGCGTACACGGTTCCCCTTCTTCGTTTGGTTAAGCGGTTTCTTTTTAATTCTTTGTTAGTTCCTCGTGCGAGGGGGCAAAGTCGATACAGCGACAAAGCGTAAGGCGGAATTAATCGTTTTTGGCTGGCGGGAACTCGACGCTAAGCAATTTGTTACAGATTATCGGTTGTGGCGGAAAGCGAGGAGTGTTAATGCGATATCAGCCGCGTTGTTATGCGAAGGTTACCCCGTTACATTTTCTTTTTTATTACAATCATTTGAACATAACTATACGTAATAGTAATCGTAAACTATGAGCTATGGAGGAAGTTTATTATTATCGTATGCGACGAACACAGTCCAAACACGTTTAAACATATTCACAAATGCGTGTTTTAGCGTAAAACGAGTTTTCAAGTCACGCAGACGCAAAAATAACTTATCATTGATGGTAAAGCGAAGTAATATTACGAATTACCGGTTGTAATTGAATATCGCGGATTAAAAATATGATAAGTTTGTTTTTGTTCATTTCTTAATTGCAGTGGAGAAGTACTTTAATGCGACGTATTTATACCGCCAAGCGATTGTCGCAGGAAGAAGTTGGCTTCTTAAAAATTAAGCGTACAAGAAGGATAGCATAAAAAAGTTTTATAAAAAAATCAAGACACAATTATGTTCTCAAAATTTATAGTTCGAAGATAATTAATGTTTCCCAAGATTGAACGAGAACGCATTGATAATGTGAAATAGCTAAAGTGACTTATCATGTTTTTCTTCTGCAGTTTTCAATTAACCATTCATGTTGGAATTTTATTCACCGATAACAGAGTTTAAGCATGCGTGGTAAGTAATTTTAAGTTCTGTGACAAATGACTATAACTAGCTCTATGTAATACAACGTGTATTCCAACGTAAATGGCTGAATATGCTATTTTACCTTTAACCTTTAGATTGCACACTGGTTTTCTACATTCGACATGATTTTTATGAACATAATTATAGTAAAACCTCGATTATTGGAATTAATGATGAGACAAAAAGTTTTGGATGATCGAATTTTCATTCACTTATAAGGCCAAACAATCGAATAATCGAAATTGTACGGCACAAAAACTCTAACAGAGACAACAATTAAACATTGGAAAAATGTAAACAAGTTCTTTTCTTTCATCAACTCTCTTTTTTCTAACTTAAATGAAAAATATTGCTGTGATTATGAAAGAACCGCGCCTCAAAGACGATTAAAAATGTCTGCTACGTTTTACTTTCAGTCAACAAACTTTTCAAGCAAATATTAACCTTTTGAGGACGGCAGACATTTGTTCAACTACTTTATCATTTTCTTCAAAAACATTATTTCAAGTTTATTCCTAACATTTACTTTCAAAATAATGAAAGCGTTCAGGGCGTAAAGCAAGTTCGTACAGTTTGTCTCACTGAAAGCTGAGGATGTACATATATGGAACACGTTCTCCGTCCTCAAAGGGGTAACAAAAGTCTATACTTAGAATTTGTTACAAAAGCTATCCTCCATTAAATTATACTGTTATGGTCGAAGGGTTCGTAACGAATAAACGGCGCACAGATACACGGACGAGTCGAGAAGGTGGTTGACCAAACGAGAATACGAAGCAAAACAATTACCTCTGCTGAAGCAGGTACTGAGCCATCTGTATCTGGCTAGGCATTCCAGTAATGGTAATGATACGATCGTTACTACCAGGCAACGGCTCATCTATAGTGATTCCAGCGCCGCTGTCCGATCTGATTTTCCGGATTCTGGCGCCTCCCTTTCCAATAATGGCACCGGCAAGCTGTTCACAGACAACAAACATTCAATTCAATTCACTCGAAATTTCCCTCTCCTCTTTTAAGGCACGTATTCATGCGACTATAAATATCATGTTGGTGACACTTTTTTGCCGGTGTTCCCGCAAGAATTTAATTATTACCAAACACGATTTGAAACTTCGAAAAAGGGTAGACCTCGGAAACATGTGATAATTTAATGTCAGGACTGACTTTCGAGGATCCAAATTCTTTCTACATAAAGGGAAAACGTACGAATTCTTACAAAGATCGATAGACCTTGGAAAGTGCAAGGAAAAGAACGTTGGAAAGTGCGTCGAACATTGCCACGATAATTTCTCAGAACATTTCCCAGTGGATAGCAATGTCATGACAACGCAATTTTCGTTTCCCACGAAAACAAAAGTAATGACGTTTTGTGCCATGACAGTGTATTACACCGTTTACCGTCACGTGAAAAAACGCGCCTTCGCAACTTTGCTACTGTTTTTACTTACGTCTTTAGGAATGGTGACTTGAGTGCTAGTCTTATTTCCGCCCATATTGCCTTGGTTGCCCTGATTATTTCCACCCATGGGCGGGCCACTCATTCCAGAATTACCGCCGCCACCTAAACCGTTTGGCGCTCCTCCTTGCATACCCCATCCTTCGCCTGCGAAACGTAACAATCATTAGAAAACTATTTTTTATACGCTGTCTTTGTAGCGATGGACAGATTAAAGTCGTCCGTTGCACAACTTCCGTTTCCACTGCGCAATGAATTTGATTTCCAGAATATTATTCAATAAGTGTAATTCTCAATTCTTCTGGTTTAAGAAAATGGTAATTTTTCGGAGTTTCTATTAAATAAACATAGGATCAAGGATATATGCAGAAAAACTGTATGTTAAAAGGAAAAGTGGTGAAGATTTTCAACCTTCAACGAACAAGAAACTGTTGCCTTTCTCACTATTGTCCTGAAATTCTCGTCAGAGCGACACTACGGTAAGAATCCCGGATCAACGATTTTCAGAACTGCCTTTATTACCTGACTACGGCGAAGGAAGGGTAATGTGTTTAGTACGTATGTAAGTATGTGGACAATCTTCGTATGTTCCACCATAACTCCTAAACTGGCATTCATTATGTCTATAATGAAATTTCGATTTCAACAGAATATAAAAACGTAGTCGTGGGTTCGTACATTTGGGTTAGGCTTTTATAGGTAGTATTGCGAGTGGATAGTATCGTAGGTAGATTGCTGGGGTCATAGATAGGCACTATCATAGGTAGTATTGTGAGTAAGTAGTAGTATTGGGTTGTCGAGAAAGTCATGACGCATGTGTTTTATGTTTTTCAATAATCATTTATTTATATGGACAATAAAGATCAATCAATTACATATTGCCCGTGTTATTCAAGGACCTTTTGCCATCTTTCAGTGAGCTTCATAATTCCTCGCTCATAAAAGTACCTGTCTTCGTCTGCGAAAAACTGGATAAGGTGCTGTTTCACATCCTCATCTGATTTAGGGCCGAGACACACTATCGCTCCGCTCTCGGTTCGGTCCGGTCACAGTAGTTGAACGAAGAGAGAAACAAAAAAAGACCTTCTGTCTTTCTTCAACTACCGTGAGCGGACCGATAGTGTGTATCGGGTCTTAATCGTGATATCGCGCAAAGAATTCCAAACAAGTGGAATTCTGAAGACACAAGATCAGGTGAATATGCTGGATGTGGCAACACATCCCATCCAAGCGCCAATAATTTTTGACAAGTGATCATACTCGTATATGGTCTCGCGTTTAAATCAGATGAGGATGTGAAACAGCACCTTATCCACTTTTTCACCGACAAAGACAGGTCCTTTTATGGCAAAAAGTCATTGAACAAAACAGACAATATGTAATTGACTGATTTTTATTGTTCGTACAAATAAATGACCATTGAAAAACATAAAACACATGCGTCATGACTTTTCCGACAACCCAACAGTATCGTAGACAGGTTTTTGTGATTAATATTTGATACTACCTATAAAAGCCTAACCCAAATGTACGAACCCGCGACTACGACTTTATATTCTGTTGAAGTCGAAATTTAATTATAGACAGAATGGGTGCCAGTCCCTACAATATAAAAGTACTTGTTTCTCTCTTTTTAGTTACGCAATTTATCTCTCTAATTTTTCAAACTAATTTTTTTGACTTCCAATTGGTTCTCCATTTCTTCCTACAGCATTTTCTCGATAAATGTGAACTCATCGGGACCGGAGAGTCGCATACATCGTGTAGGTCCTACCAGTCTGTGTTTTGGCCAGAACGCCGAACATAGAAAGAAGGACTGTGATGTGTTTAATGTTTATTAAAAATAGACGTCTGCGTATCGTAGTTTTATTTTATTTTATTTTATTTTATTATTAATTTACGGGAAAAGAACCCATTAGCACAAAAAAGAATAAAGATACAAAAAGTACGAGCTAAAAAAATTACAAGTAAATTATAAGTAGAATTAGAAATTACGTTAAAAAAAATTGCGTAGTGCAGATTTAAGCGCATGCGATAAGTGTAGCAGAAGGTCTGCGTGTACATGTGACATGTTTGAGTGAATAAACATACGATTGTAACAATTAAAATAAGCGTAGGACGTACGGTGGTATTCGATATGTAGCAGTTCTGGGTGTCGCAAGTTCCCAAATGGTATTACACTAATCGATAACCGAATATTGTATCGCACTAATCGTATCGCTAGTTCGAAAGGGATGCGGCTAGTGACCGGGATAACATTATCACATTTATCTTATAGGACGTTTTCGCATTTATCGAGAGAATACTGTATTGAAGAATACTGCGGACACGCAGAGGTTGCTGGGGAATCACTTAAGAATTACCGTTATAATTTCCAGCGGCGTAGGGTGGCGGGCCGCCTCTGTTTCCTCCGTAGCCTCCTCGGCCACCCTCGTAGCCGCCTCCTCCGCCACCTCCGCCTCCGCGATTTCCTCCGTAGCCGCGGTCCGGTGGTCCGCCAGACATTCCACCAGCTCCGCCGCGAGGACCTCCCCTCGGCGGAGGCGGAAAACCGCGGTTCATGTCACCTGGTCCACCACCGCGATTGTCGCGTCTCGGTGGCATGCCTCCGCCACCGCCGCCGCCGCCACCACCGCCGCCACCTCGACCTCCTGGTCCGCCGAAACCGCCCCCTTTGCCCTGGCCTCCGTCCCCGCTGCCATAGCCGCCATAGTCGTCGGCGTAGAAGTCGTCAAAGTTGTGCGGATCGTAGGGATTGTTCACGCCTTTCAGAGGCGACTGCGATCGATAGAGATTGGAATTAGAATTGGGGGAAAAACCGAATGTGTCGCAGGTGATACGCGTTCGCTACTCACGGTTTTAATGGTGGCGATCAGCTCGCGGATGCATTCGATGCAAGTATTCGGCTTCCCGCAGATGCTAATCAGACGGTCTGTGCTGTGCGGGCAACAGTGAGAATAGATCTTGATCCTCGCACCGGTTTTCTGTAACAAAAATATGGAAATTGCGTTGAAATTTAGTTGGATTTCTAAATATTATTGTTCTAACTATGCTTATGCTACGCTCCGATGTCTGATTATTAGACTGCGGATGTTTATGCAAATGCATATATTTATAGGAAAGAGATAATGTTATGGGACTTGGAGAGAAAGTAGTTTTATCATTAGAGGATTTAAAAAATATAATTTATTTTTTTTATGTTTTGCATATTGTATATGTTTTGCATATTGCATATTTTTTGCATATATTTGTCTCATTTCTACATATTTCATATATATTCGATTGACCAGATTCCCTTGATCAAAATCAAACGTTAGAAATATCATATTCATAATTATATCATATCAATTACAGTCGCCCTTGTTATTGACAACAAATATGTACTACTGTGTCTTATGTTACTTCCCCATTCTCGCGTGATACGATATGAATGCTTCATAAGAACTATTCATTCGAATGTCCTGAGATACGTAAACGCTTTTGGGGAACATGTTGGGGAACATGGTTAGAGGCGGCAATCTTTTATGCAAGACATGTGCATGCTATTAAAGAAATAATTATCTTTCATATTGTTTTAGATAATTAAGATTAATTGTATCATTAATTCTATACAAGATAATCAATTTTTCATGTATTTCTAGGTTGTCGAAACCTTTAACGAAAAAGATGCAGCTTGCATTAAAGCAACACAAGACATTTTAAAGGATGAAAATCTTACTGATGATTTAGCTTTTATTGAAGCTAATTTCGGCATTTTACCAGCTGCTATAATGAAATTAGAGTCGAACACATTATCGTTAAGTGATTCAATTAATGTAGTTTCCAATTTGGTTAATAAGCTAGATCAAGTTCCCCCTGTGGAGGGAAAGTAAGAGAAAAATGTAAATATGTTCTCCAGAAAAATCCTGGGTTTGGAATACTATCTAAACTTAATAACATCTTAAATGGTGAAGCTACTGAAACTCTAGATGAAGTAAAAGCACAATATTGGAAAAAGTATACGTATGCTCCTATCACATCCTGTGATGTTGAACGAACATTTTCCGCCTGCAAATTAATTGTATCGGATAAAAGGCGCCAATTGACAGTCCAGAATATAGAAAAAATAATCGTAACACATTGTAATGCAAATTACGGTAAATAGTAGTAAGTACAGTAGTAGTAGTAATAGCACTAGTAAGTAGTAAATAGTACAAATAATAAAACAATTTGCATACAGTTTTCATATGTTTTGCATATATTTTGCATATTTCGACATATAAATTTTGCATAAACATCCGCAGTCTACTGATTATAATTAACGGTGGCAACTGTAGTCCAGACTATTGCGATTCAAATATATGACACAATAATTCGCATGATTTACTGTTTTTCTGTCGGATGCGGAAAGTCGTAACAAGTGAACTTGTGGATGTTTATGTACATATTATTAACGTCTTTATTGCATTTTTCTTTATTATAGTCTTATATTCTTTATTATTTTCTTTATTATATATTTCTTTAATAAGAAGAAAGAAGTACAGACAATGTAACGGGTGTGCAAAAAAAATGTATGTACACAACAAATGCAAAAATATAATAATAACAAATAAAGAAGAATATACTAGAATATTTGGAAAACAAAATTTACTTTCAATCAAATTTCAATTCCTGTACATCAGAATATTATACAAACGATATTATATATTATATAAAAGATACTGCATAAAATTGAATGAATAATAACCGCGGAGTTATACCGCATTTTTGCTACCTATATTTTTTGTAATTATCTACTAGAAAGAACCATTCGATCAGAATATGAGTTGATGCGGTCAACTTAAAACAGCCACAAGATAATATAAAATTTGTTAGCGTGAACCCATTCTATGCAAATAGTTGGTACTGTAGTTCGTGTGCGTAAGCAGCGTATGCATTTTCATGAAACAATTATTCACAGAACCATGAACTGGATAGTAAAGGGAAAAATGCAGGTAGTCATTCGGTTTTAAGCTTCCACGAGTATTGCTGCTCCGAATATAACTGCGGACGTTTATACAAACAGAGAAAAAGCCCGTGCACAGGAATCCGTTCGCGGATCTACGATTTTCAGGTGGGTTTGAATAAACACTCGAAGAAAGTATCAAACGCGAACGCTCAATGTGTTATCTCCGATATGTCTCCTTATATCTCTGTCCGATTATCTCAACGTTTTGCCACGAAAAAGAAGCGAGCAGTTAGCGTTACGACTCGGCATATATTTTCCGCGAGACTAGCGGTACCGAGAAATCGAAATAGGCGCGCAAAGAGGTGAGGAAAGCAGCTTTCACGAAGGTGAGAAGAAACTGAAACGCCTCGGACTCGGTCGGATATCGACCAAGTTCGAGCGATCGCGACTCACGGCGGATAGTTGCTCTTCCTGTGTCGGTTGTTCAACTGCATTCCGAAGGTCTCCGTTTTTCCTTTCAAACGGAACGTCGCGATTTTATCGAGATCGAAATCGAAACAAGCTGAAAGAACCTCGCGAAGCCTCGTCCCGCCTTTATCGATCCGTCGACAAACTCGCCTCGACTCCTAACGCGAACAGTTTCCGATTGTCAATAGAAAACGAGGCGCGAACTCGGACGACGTGAGCGAATGAAAGAGAATATCGCGGGAACGATGTCGAAGGTCTACAAGGCAGAGGAAGTGGCGAAGCACAATCACGAGAAGGATCTATGGATCGTCTATAAAGACGGCGTTTACGACATCACGAAATTCCTAAAGGAACATCCTGGCGGCGAAGAGGTGCTGCTGCATTTGGCCGGGCAGGACGCGACGAAATGCTTCGACGAGATTGGACACACGCACGAAGCTGTAACTCTTCGCGAGACGTTCAAAATTGGAACGGTTACTGGCAACTTTTCTGCAGTGTCGTTAACTTCCATTGGCGGTATGTTCTTCTTTCATAAAACAACTTTTTTCTTTTAATTCGTGTTTTGATATTTAAAGTGTTGCGGTTGCATTCTTAATAAAATGAAATCGTGAAACCATTTGACTGACGCAGTTTATAACATTCGAGCTTCTAGAATAAAAATTAAGTGACACGGATATTGAGTGAAAATGTTGAATTACTTCATTAGCAATTAGTATCGTTGTTGGATCAAAAAAGATGTAATTCAGGAATTTTTGTGAAGATTTTAATCGAAATTAAATGGTAGAAAACAGATTACTTTGATTAGGAACTTATTGAGCATAATTAGAAAATTATACAATAACGTGCACAGGTGCAAAAGTATATCAAATATTAAGAATAACGGAAATATCACTGCCAATAGATACCTAGATTTTTTTGTTATTTGCTCTCCAACTTAATACCTTTCGAAGGTAAAGAACATTACACAACTGCTTGTAAAAATAAATTGAAAGCAGAAGTAGTACCATGCTATAACCATTAATATTTCATTAAAGCACTTTTCAACTAATTTTTTTGTTTACTTTATATCAAAACCGACAAAAAGTTCTTTGTATAAGGCAATAAAAAATATAGAAAGAATTTTGCTAAACTAACAAATATACCTTCCAATAGAAAAATGCTTAACTCTATTTTCACCTGCGAGTGCTTTCTAAAAAAAATTCCTGAATTCGCATCTCTTTTCGAGGTTTCCATACAAGCGTCACTCCTCAAGCTTTTGACAGCGAACGCAACTCGTATTACATTTTCCCCCTTTCCCACGTCAGGTGTTCAAGACACGACGATAGACGATGACAATTGGAAATACGAGCCGCCCAAACACGAAACGTCACCATGGCTTCCGGTGTTCGTCGCGATCGGCGTCGCCGTTTACGCGTTCATGTTTTACTACTTCTGGTTCTCGTAGGAATTTCCAAATTAATCAAATGATAGTCAAATAAGTGTGTGAAATGTACTGGAACGTCGTCGAATAAAAGTTCACGTTCTATGTCAATAATCTTCAGTCAATGTTTGTTATTCGCACTTCCCGAACCACGTACTATAGCTTTTTTTTTTATTGACACGGCGCGATCTTCTTGTTCGTTCCTCGCTCGATCGGAAAAAACATACCAACGAGAAGTTCCTTCGTCATCGTGACTGGCAACTTCTGACCAAAACGACATGTGTGGATTAAATGAGCTAGACGAGCTAGACGCGCGAGACGGGATAAAAATGTTGGCGAGACGTGCTGGCATGAAGCTGAGGATACTAGGTATTCGAAACAGATAATTAAAAATGCAGTTACACTCCAAACATGTACACCCCCGCTCAAAAGTACGTGGACACTAACCATCATTTTTATGAAATTTGTGATGTATTATGTGTATTGTTGTTGTTAGACGATATTTATTGATAAATTCTGTTACGTACACATGTATGTAATGTATTACTAGAACATTGTATACAATTACTTGAAAACAATAAAATTTTATTTTTTTCGATGATACTAATAATATAAAATTGGAATTGATTTTGGATTGATACGTTGGATACAACTACTTGGAAAGAATAGAATTTTATTTTTTTCGATGATACTAATAATATAAAATTGGAATTGATTTTGGATTGATACGTTGGATACAACTACTTGGAAACAATAGAATATTACTAGAATACATTACATACATGTACGTAACAGAATTTAACAATAAATACCGTCTAACAACAACAGTATACATAATATATCACAAATTTCATAAAAATTATTAGTGTCCGCATACTTTTGAGCGGGGGTTACGTACCATACTTTACTTGCTTATTGTTTTTTTTTTCTTAGTACACTGTGTGCAATTTTTCAATTAAAAACATCGTAATATAAAGTGTTTCAATGAAGGTCTACAGTCTACAGTAATGTAAGTTATAATACCTGACGTCAACTTCAATGTTAATTAAATATGCAGAACGTGGCAACGTTGGACTGGGCAGATATATATTTTTGAGTGACTGAATTTTTTTTTCTGTAACTAGTAGAGAATATGGAGAATACAATGTTTCTTTTGCCACTAATTGTTTAACAAAACATTGTACTACTAAATATTGGATTGGAACAATAATTCATAGCGTTTTTCAATAAATTGTATTTGAAAAATTTCAAGTTCTGGGACGATAGAATCATAAAGCTACCTCAAAGTTAATGGAAAATAGTAGAAGAAAAAGTGGCATCTGTAGTAAAACAAATTGATATCCAAGTATTTCTACATTGTCTTTAAATTTCAATTAAAAACTCTACAAACTTTTGTTACAACCCAATGCATAATTTTAAATGTATAATTCTGTATACTTGTACACAGTACTTTGAGAATAAGCAGTATTTATTCATTTATTTCTTCACTTATTTACCTATTTACTCGTTTGTTAATTTGAATTACTCATTTACTTATTTGCTTATGTATTAGTGAATAACATTAAAAATAGTCATTCCGAGTTCGTGTTATTATCATAGCAGTTCAAAGGTTAACCATCTTTCGCTGTATATTTCCTATTCATTACTGTTTTAACGAGTAGTTATCAGCGGTGCGCGCCAAAAGTAGAACATAGTAAATAAAAAGTACATAATAAAAGACAGTAGCTCCCTCCAGTATCTATAGCAATAATTCTACCACCTAGTAAATATATTATTTTCATACGCGAACTAGTAAAAAGAGCAAATGCGTATCGATTTACCGAACAAGTAGATACTGAACGGAATACTATATTAATCACGAGTCGCTATTTTTATTAGATGCTATTTGAAATTTTTCAGACCCTGCATTCGCGTGGAATTGCATCGAATTCTCGTAAGGAATGCTATCAGAGCGCATCAGCCGCGATGCATAATAAAGCTGCATTCAGTGGTGACGCAGCCATAGTGTACGGTCAACGTATAGTATTCTCGGTGAATGCAGTTGCATGTGGCTGATGAAAGTCTGCATACAATGATGCACCACTCACTCGATCAATACTCGACACCATTCTAATTTGGTGGAACTTGGTCGTTTTCGAATATTCTTCCTTCACAACGCTTGTCCACGACACTTTACGATGGGAGAGGAGCCGATGACGAATTCGTTGTCAAGGTAATTTTCGTTTCATACGTTAAATACCGTGAAAGTTAGCTGTGTTTACATTCATCTCCACGAACATTTATAATGAATTACCCGTAACATTTATGAACTGTCGATCAATGTTAATTAGTAAGAAGGATAACTCGAATTCAAATTTGTTTACTTTCAAGTGGAATAAATGAAAATCATGCGACATTGAACGTCATGAACTTAGACAATAATTAATCATTGACGCGGAGTTGCTTAACTTGAGGCTACTTTGAAACTTGGAGAACAGTGCTTGATTTCCTTTTTTGCTTTCAAATTCATGGAGGGACAAGTTCTTCCCTTTTACGAGGGAAATCGCGTAGATGGTAAATTAGTTTTACAATAATAGCAGCTGAAAGTCATGTCCTAGCTTGGAAAATTTTAGAAAGACCAGAAAAATGGGGTTGAAATCCGATTATCGGATGTGAAATTAATATCGTGATCTAAATAATTAATTAGTGAACATGTTTCAATCGGACGATACACACAATCGCTGAGTGATAAAAAATTATTGTAAACATTTCCTCTTATCTCTGCTATCAGAACAAAAATCCGTTTTTGTGGTCCAGTTATTTTATTCTATGTATCTAAGAAAATCTACTTAAAAGGTGTAGAAAAAAATGACAATTGAAGCGTACTTTTCCCTTTTTGTGTAGCAAAGGAACAACAATTCATCTATTGGAATAAATAAACTGTCTCCTTTCGAAGCAATACTCTGCGATTACACTAATTGCTCCCGCGAAGGAAATCGCATTTGCATCCTTTCAGATGTATCATCAATCACAAGTGGAGCAGCTAAATACACTAAAGTTTGATCTCATGACCACGGCCCGAGTTCACAGTGGTGCATTTTCCTGAAAATGCTGGCCAAAATTCAATTTTCAAAGTATAGAATAGTCTTTTGCCAATGTGATTTATTTAATATAGATATATCAGTGTAATAAATGCTGCTTGAAATTTTTAAATATAATAATCGGTTATTGAGATATAAACCATCAAAGTTGACGAAATTTCGAGTTCTTGAATGACTTGAAAACGCGACCACATTAAAAGTATGGTGTACTGTTTAGCTTCATGAAATTGATATATCAATAATTTTACCATTAAATTATATGTTATAAACATAAATTTATCATATACACAACAATGTGAAATATCTTTGAATTTAGTCTTGTTCTTTCCTCTGCAAGATGTGAAAAATTTTAGTGATGCTTTAGCATGGTGGAAGGAAAATAGTTGTTAGTCATCGAAAGTCACGCCCGGACAAGTATTTTGACATAGTATGGAATATCAACTATGATATCCAATTGAAAAATCTTGCTCATATTTGCTCCTTTTTAAAATATTTGCATTTGAAGTGCCATTTAGTGTTTAATTACGTTTTTCGTGAACGAACTTTTTCAGTTCCGCAGTTTCTATTTTGTGGCAACATTTTTTTTTTTGTAATCAATTAATAATAATAGAAGCACAATTAAGTTCTCTATTAAATTTCATGACTCTAGGTTATCTAGTTTAGCCGCAATTAAAAATTAAAGTTGCATGTACGCAACTTCGATTGTCAAATAATATTCGCCTTTACGCTAAGTGTAAACGGAATACCAATAATAAATATATTATATCTTTGCTTTAAACATTTAAAAATGTGTTACTTATATTAGAAATGGGTTTTAATCTTTCACTCCCATCTCTTTATGTCCATTATGCAAACAGTCGTGTGGCGTTCTTCCGCCTCAATTTAAACACTCGTCATTCGCACTCGATATCATACATATAATCCTTTCCAAACAATCATATCTCTCGCCTAAAAATTCCAATCACTCTGATCGAGAGAGACAAAATTAAATAGAAAAGGAAAGATTTTTAGTATGCAGTATATGTATATGAAACGGCTGAGACAAACGCGAGTCATTTTTAGCCAGCAAGTTGCTATCGCGAAAAAGAACGAATCAGGATATATTCCAAAGATTGTTACTGTACTCTGACCCATTGTTATTACGCTTTCCGACGTCATGCCTTTAAAAAAAAAGATCAAAATTCCTCTAGATGTTCTTAATATATTAGGCGATATTGAAAAAATAGATGTAAACTCAAAGAACACAAATAGTTCATCATCCCATTCATCAGAATCGGAATGCGAATGTACTATTAATAGCAATTAATAAAATAACATTTCATACTTCAAAGAATCTTCTTCATTATTATTTTAAATATTTATTATTATTGTCAATACTTTGAACTACGTGGTGTATAAAGCATAGAAATCTGAATTTTTTATGAAAATTAGAAAAAATAATATTTTCACAGCTATTAATTCCAAAAACGCTTTGAAATTGATATCACCATCTTAAATTGATATTTTAATTCTATAATTTTATGCGTACACCAATAAAATAATTGATTCCTACAAAATCAATTTAAAAATAACATTTATGCCACTCATATCAATTACAATATTTTTAATTTTGCACTTTTGACAAAATATTCTAATTCAGCAACCTCAAAACCATAAGAATACCGATTTTCATGAAAATCGAATGAAGTTATGAATTTTGGCCAGCTTTTCCGGAAAATGCACCACTGTGGAGTTTAGCAACAATTCAAAGGCAACTAGAATCTCATTAACATATTCGTACGCGTATCGTATCGTTACGATGCGGAGTAATATGGATGTGAATAGGCTGCACGTACTTATTTCGTATGAAAATTATTTGTAGATATAGTGTTGGTAATAAAACCCGATCGACGACGCGACGCGGCGGTGTGAAACAATGTATATATGCGAGGAATACAAATTCTGCGCTACTACCTGCTACTACTCTCTACATAATTGTCGCCATCTCGTAATCTTATCGGCGATGAATTGCCTCTATTTATAGGACAACGGTCACGTATACTGTGCATTTATCGTTCAACATGAATCGAGTTGATCCTGCGACCAATACGAAACTCGACACAGTCAAAGTCGAACACAGTGCGTGTTTCTAGCTAATTCAAAAAGCTAACAAAAATGAAACAAAATTCCATATCCATTTGAGTACTTAAAATCATCGGCTTTTACGTTGAAATTGAAGCGAAAAAACGATTGATTTTGTAGTGTATTTTGATGAGACACCGACTCAAAAATAAACAGCAAATTCCAAGCCAAATATTCGTAGCATTCGTTCCTGATCAGCTTAGTATATAACTATTATACAATAAATTATCATGCTAAAAATTGATCCCAAACACTTACTAAATAGTTATTAACTGTTTCGAATTTCAAAAGTAAAATCTGAAAGCTGATATTAGAGATAATTTGGGTTATCAGAAATTGCTCCCTTTGTTTTTTCGACTTTGGAACTTGGAACTTAGATTACAGTTCAATTATTGTTATTTTTGCACTTTCATACATGTCAAATTAAAGAATTTACTGAAATATCACACAAATTTTGAGATTAGGTTAATGTTCACATTTAAACATTAGAAAAACCATTATAGTTACTACTATTAAGTGATCAGCAATTGGGTCCTTCACAGTATAGATTCCACAGTAATTAAAATGGAGCTCACAGGAAGAAACTCATAAAAAGCCGGGAAATGAGGCATTACAATGCCAGAGTTCAATGTTCTATAAAATATATTGTCCTCATGCATAGTAAGAAGCAGTTTCTTCTTTACGGACTTGCACATACATAATGTAATACACGAACACGCGTATACACACGAATTTATGTCACGAAAAACACGGTTCTTCTTGAAGCTGGTTAACACGACAAAGAAGGTATCTATAAATCTATTTAAAAAAGTCTTTGTAATTGAATTGGCTATCATCGATCACAAATTCTAGAAGACATCTACCACCTTTCATCTAGCAGTCTCTGATGTACACAGGTATCACACATCACTATTTTTGATAAAAAATGTTAAACACAGAAATTTTCATGTACTAAAAAAAATGTAAAATAAAAGTCACACATTTCTTTTACTGTGCCTTCTACAGGGTGTTTGGGATAGTATAGGCAAGCTTTGGAGGGGTGATAGATCACGTAAAAACAAACAAAAAACTTCTATATGACTTGGGTCTAAAACTCAACCATTTTTGAAAAAAAACTGTCATAAACATTTAAGCTATAAACCGCTATAATTCAAAATAGGAACGTTTTTCGTAAGCAATTTTTTCGCTAAAATAAAGATTACGATCTTGTTAATCCAATAAGTACAGTAACTGTGATATTGTTACCTTGTACCGCGAAAAAATAGTATTTTTCTAACACCCTAAATTACCTTTTAAAATCGCGATAATTTAAGGGGTTAGAAAAATATTATTTTTTCGCGGTACAAGGTAACAATATCACAGTTACTGTACTTATTGGATTAACAAGATCGTAATCTTTATTTTAGCGAAGAAATTGCTTACGAAAAACGTTCCCCTATTTTGAATTATAGCGGTTTATAGCTTAAATGTTTATGACAGTTTTTTTTTCAAAAATGGTTGAGTTTTGGACCCAAGTCATATAGAAGTTTTTTGTTTGTTTTTACGTGATCTATCACCCCTCCAAAGCTTGCCTATACTATCCCAAACACCCTGTATATTTTTCCCAGCAACACATTTTCAAAATCACTTATTTCTTGATCGATTAAAAATATTTCAGCAACGGAACAAACTTTGTCTGCTGTTGTAATACAATTTTCACGGAAAGAAGGTAAAAAAATATTTATTTATTAAAATTGTTTATCAGAAGTAAAGTCGTTCATGATTTAATCTACAAATTATTTATACTTAAATATCACTGCTTTCACGTTTATGCAAGTCACGTTCTTACAAACACTGATACGTAATTGAAACTTGATTAACAGTGTGTTTTATTTTCTAAATCTTATAGTTACTAATGTTTCTTATATATGTGGATTTGTACAAAATTTTGTAAACGTTTGCATGTTTAAAATTGTCGAAAATGTACAAACAGCTCACAGCATCTAGATGCCAACTAGCCCGCACAAACTCGCCTTCACGTATTTGAAAACAAGAACTATTACATAAAATGTAGCATGTGTTTTATACGGGTCTTAGATAACACACCGCGATATTCTTATCTTTCTAAATGTGGAATACTTATTATACGAGAAAGCATTCCAAAATCAAATGTTTCAATTTACTCTTTTACTTACACCTGTGCATCGCGTTAAATATTCCAAAGCGATTAACAGTTAAAGATTTAAAAGATAAAATATAATCAACAACAGTAAAAGTGCGGCCTTCATGATTGAAAATGACTTGCGAAAGCGAGTACCGATAACACTCGAGGACCACGATAACGATAACACTGTGCAACACGAATATTGTTTTGTAATAACCACTAGGTGATTTTTATAGGGTTACTCGCCCTAAAAACGAATCCGGAAGCAGAATTGCTCTATCACCCTCAGTTTTCAAAAAACCCGAGTTTTTGTAAAAACGCGGTCTTTCCGGCAAAAATGAGTTATTACATGAAAACTAAAAATGCTAGAAGATTCAAACTTGTCTTAAATGAAAGGGGAGAGTTTTCTGCATATGATAGTGCCTATAGTTATAATTGTTTATGGTTTTCAAAGTTTGAAAAAAGGCCGATATCCGCAGCTTTTACGCGCTATTCGTTAATTTTCAGGCGAAGTTGTTTATTTGACACGAATTTACTACACACTACCGGATTCTGTTAGACATTTCCGAAGAAGAAACAGTCTGCAAAAAGTGTCAGAACGGCTATTAACTCGAACAAATTGAGAAAATATTAATCGGCAGCGTATACGTGGCGCTTTGCCGCCGCGTGGCCATTGCTCGTCTGTCGTGACTCGTCAGTGCCGTAACTACGGTCAATCGACACGAATAAAGTTGTCAATATTTATAAATATAAAGTTACCCCAATAGGGGCTCACTTTTTACATCTAACGTCTGATTTTTTACTCTTTATTTTATTTAATTTTTTCATACATTCTTTGCTATTAGTCATCGAATGGTAAAGAACTGTTAACTTATTTTTGATTCGCGTTTTCCCGAACAAGAATCTGTAAGTAGAAGGTTTTTAACCCGTTAAGCGTTACATTTATCGCTGAAAATGCAGTTCACAGCGGATAAATTATGTTGCATTTTATGCTACATATTTACATCGGAATTAAGAATACGAATGCAACTCGGACGTCATAATGACTTGAAAACTAATTGTAAGTTGCCCAATACTGACTTTGTTCACGGGAAATATATTACACCTCAATTATTATTCGAAACATTACTACATAAATATTTATTAAAAGTTCTTTAAATCATTCTCCTTTCTTTTATGAATTTGTGCTTATTGAATTTAGAAAATAAAATTTCATTTAATCATTGAATTAAAAAAAGGAGAACACCTCAAATGTAAGAAATTAGAATGTATGTAAATATGAATAAATCGCCGTGATTCAAAGATGATTTGTCATTCATCAGAAATACATTAATTTGTATAGAAACGTGCAAAGCTAGCAACACGATTACAGATCGACTTTTGACGTCATTGTAATAAGCAATTGATGGTTACATAATAATACTAATAATAATTGACGCTTTAAGATTAACAAATATCAAACTCTTAATTATGTTAAAAGTTCTGAAATATACATATTCTTTGAATAGATTAAAAAAATGTCAAATTTCAAAAATAAGATGCAAAATCACTAGGTAAGCACCAACGATTCATACAGCGATAACTGATTTTGTGTTTGGATAATATAAATAAACATCACAAAATCTTTCAGTCATCATCCTCCTTCGAGTTCACGTTTTCGCATACGAATGAAACGGCGACCGTTGAACTCGCCGAAGCAACGTTCCGGTCTTTCCGTTCCGATTTCTGGAACAGGTATCCGCAGTCCCATTCGAGATCTCCCGAAAATCTCCCGAACAAAAGACGATCGGCGTGAACGGTCGGAGGCACGCGATTCACGGCTCGCGTCAAAGTCGTCGCGTCGGTCGGCTTGCCGAGAGCAGAAGAGCGAGAGAATGAGAGAGAAACTGGCTGGGACGAGTGGGGCCGAAGATGATAAGGGGCGGTCGGAGGAGCGCGGTGGGGCAGCGTCCAGAGGGGGGCAAGGATAAAGCAAGTAAGGCTGAGTTCGATCGCGCAGTGTGTCGTGCCAGTGTAGCCTCACCACGAAATCGCTTTGTTCTACCGTGTCTCGCGGGTTCTTCGCATCTCGATTCTTCGTCCCCTTTTCCTTCGTCCACGAAACCCGGAGAAACGATTAGTCGGATCTAGGCGCAATATAGTCGAGGAGAAAGAACGAGGAACGGAGCGACGATAAAGCGCTCTCGAAACGTCAAGCGAGAAGGTACGTAATCGAAATTCGCGTCGGCGACGTCGAAGAACCGCCATATCCGGCGTCGAGCGCTGAGCGCGCGCCCGAAAAGAATCTCGCGGATCGCCGCCAGCGTTGCCTGTTAGTCCTACGTGGTTCGTCCAGGGCGGCGATTGGTCGAAGTGGCAACATGTGCGCGTCAGAACGCACGAGTATTTTTGGCCGCGTGTGCGTTGCTTCTTTGCTTCGCCCGATCGTCGAAAACGCCGCGACGTCTTTTCGATTCCTTAGAAAGCGCTTTCGCTGATGCATGGCTTCTGAAATTCCTCACCGAGCACGATGAATCGCTAAATGGCGCGAACAGTCTTGGAGGAAAAATTCCTTATCGCTGCGACGAATGATATTGAGTATTCCGCGAGCCTCACTGTTCGTTCGCATAATCGTTATTTACACACTCGCCCGTTCGAGAAGCGGCTCCGTTGAATCGAGCCGACACCGATTCGCGATCGCAAAAATCGCAGCGAGTGTTTCGGAGTTCTTCCATTTTCTGTCCGAGGAGGAAATAAAGCGACTTCAACTTTGTTCGTTTTGTACGCGCGACTCCGTCGAGCCACGCGCCAGCCTAGCGTCGCTGGAAACGCAGGAAGTGTTGTTCGACGAGCGCCGATTACGTAACGCTCGAACCTTCGTGTAATTGCGTTCCATGACGCCTCCAGTCGCCTTCGTTGGAAACGCGCCTTCGAATCGACGATTGGATATCGTCCTCGGTCGGAATTTCGAACGCGCTGCCCTCGTCGGACGTTCCACTAAAAATATGCGCGCGCATTAAGTAAGAGATAAGGCACAATCACTTTGCAAAACGGTTTATTACATGCTTTTCATGCTCCTTATCTTTTTGCGTTATCAGCGATGGATTGTTGCGTAAGCGCAACAACATGGCGTCGCAAACAAGGTTTCGAAATAACAAGAATCGAGTTCGATAAACACGTAGATCGCGTCGACGGAGACGCACGGGTGTCCAGTTGATAATTACCTGCATCGATTTGTTGACACGCGAAAAAGAGTTTGCCGGTGGGATTAAGTAGGTTACCAAACGCTGATAACTCTATCAGCTTGACGTACCACGAAAATGAAATTTCTTCGTCGATTACTCAGACTCCCCAATTTAATGTCTCGACTCCGAGCTACTTTTCTGTCGGAGAATATCAAAATTGGCGGCAAATCCACGATTCTATTATTAAACATCGATCATTTGTCACTGATACACGTTCGATACAATTTACTGGCGTGACAAGATACAACCGTTCCGCTGAATCACCCTGTCGAGAGCACGCTAGTAGTAAAGAATTGAACGTGACGCGACTTCACGTCTCAAGAATAAAGCCCGCCATACACGACCGAACCGCTCGGTCGAGCCATCACACAGGCGCATCTACACATCCGAAAGGAAAATGTGTAAATAGACGCGTGTATGTGACGGCTCGACCGAACGGCTCGCCGAGCGGTTCGGTCGTGTATGGCGGGCTTAATATCGGACGATAGTTGTTGCGGATACAATTCAAGGTTGCAGGTCGTTTTCAATCTCCTTTTTACTTGCATCGTTCAATTCCATTGAACTCTTTCTGAAACAATTTTGATGTTGACCTTGACAACGTATTTCAAGGTGATTGAAATCAGAGGTGGCTCCCTTAATCTTTACAGGGCGTTTGGGATAGTATAGGCAAGCTTTGGAGGGGTGATAGATCACGTAAAAACAAACAAAAAACTTCTATATGACTTGGGTCCAAAACTCAACTATTTTTGAAAAAAGCTGTCAAACATTTAAGCTATAAACCGCTATAATTCAAAATAGAAACGTTTTTCGTAAGCAATTTCTTCGCTAAAATAAAGATTACGATCTTGTTAATCTAATAAGTACAGTAACTGTGATATTGTTACCTTGTACCGCGAAAAAATAATATTTTTCTAACCTTTTAAATTATCGCGATTTTAAAGGGTAATTTAGGGGGTTAGAAAAATACTCTGATATTCACGATATTCTGATGTCGAAGGAACTCTAGGAAAGACGATTCATTATCAGTATTAAACAAGTCTTTGTAAGATAACGTCGTACGTACATTAATTAGTTCATATAATGAAATTTATGAAATGACAAACTACTAAATGAACTATTTGTCGAATTTCAACTGTTTGTCTTGTGTACTACTACATACATATATTTCATATGGGCGTACTCAGTAAAATAACCGATTCGGTCAATTTTAACATTCCGTTTTGTCTGCATGTTGAGGTCATCGGTTAATAAAACCGAATCGGTTATTTTACCGAGTTCGCTCGTATAAAATGTACGTATGTGGTAGTACACAAGCCAGACAGTTGAGATTCGTTTCCTGCGCGTTTCAATTGTCACCCCAGATTAACCTACCGCGTCGCAAAATTGCAAATGAAGTTATTTAAATAGACAGTCTTATTGTATAAGTAAAATAAGTTTATCAATGAAATACTCTTTCACAAGATGATTTTGATACTTGGGAAATCCAAATGGAGGTCAAAAACAACGCAGTGTTGAATACATTAATACTACTATTATATGCATATTACTTCTCTTTGTTTTTTCCAAATAAAAAAGAATTTTTCCCATGGATTCTTTTATTTTCCGAAACCATTGCACCAAGAGCGAAAAATGCTTTGTCAGAACCGAACCACTCTATTCGCGCACGGAGTTTCACAATTTTCGAGTTTGCCAACTTCCTCCGGTTAGTTACCCGATAGTGTGAATTCGCGTGACAAAGGGGTGGGTGGTCCAGCTAATACGATTCGGCAACTCTCGGCAACCGCAGGCTAGACATTCCCGAGCGACTAGACGACGAATACAGTCGCGGATCGATCCTAATTCGCTCTTTTGTCCGCAGATTGTGAAGATCGTAATTCCGACGACAGAATGACCAAGTTGTTCACGAGGAGCGAGGTCGTGGAGGCGAACGATGGCAAGAAGAAGACCCTGCTTATCCTGCACGACAAGGTGTACGACGTCACGAGCTTCCTGAACGAGCATCCCGGCGGCGAGGAGGTGCTGATCGATCACGGCGGCACGGACGGTTCCGAGGATTTCGACGACGTCGGTCACTCTCAGGATGCCTTCGAGCTGATGAAGAAGTACATGGTCGGCGAGCTGGTCGAGTCCGAGCGTGGCAACAAACCGCCGAAACAGAACTGGGCGTCGTCGAGCTACTCGAAGCAGCAGCAGCAGACCACGAAATCGGAAGGCGACCAGAAGTTCACCGCTATGATGATCACCCTCGTCGGCGTCATCGCGAGCTTCATCTATTTCGCGTACTTTCAATAGCTTCGCAGCCTAACCGAGGTTCCTCCGTGTTCTGAGTCGAGCGGAAACGAGCAGCACAGCTCTGAGAGCGCCCGGATTCATACCGCGTCGGCGATCGATGGATTCCCTTCTTCGCGCGTCCCTATTTCTACGAGATTTCTAGAGAAGAGACACACACACACACACACACACACAATCAACGCGCTTCGCTGTCCGCGCAAGGTCATCGGTTCCCTCGACGCCCTAACCAAAGTCTGATAGATGCAAAATATCCGGAGACCGATCCCCGCGCGATCGTTTAGTGCCTATTACTGACGTTGTTTTATAAAATAAAGAAAAAAGAAAGAGTCCTGTATTTGATGAAAACCCTTAAATATCTACAAATATACACACACTCCTCGAGGCTCCGAAAGCATCCTTTTCTTTCCTCCACAGGCGGAGAGCGCTGAAAGAACACAGAGACCAACTGGAATCCGCGGTGTTTACGTTGTTTAAGAATCGTCGTTTCATTATGAAAGAGCACCAGAAGCAGGGAACCGCCTTGTGCCGGCGTCCATTGATCGCGACGAGGCGAAGAGCTCCGGGTCGATCCCGTCGTCATTGAAACGAGTCGAAGAATAGAGCCGCGATTGACGCGACCCGTGTTCGAACCGCAGCAGATTCCCCTCGACCAACTTAATCGTTAAATCAGTCGTTCCTAAGCGAATTGTCAAGAAGAAACCAGAGGGGCATTTGCATCCGAATGGTTCGCATTACAAAAGCCTCGTTACAAGAAGTTTTCAATGAGCGGAGGAGTCGGGAAAACGACGGGATCCGATCGATATAGAATTTCGTACCGAGGCGGACGCGACTCTTTACCGCGTTTCGTTGACTAACATTCCGACGAATGAGTCTCGAGTTGTTCTACACATTTCACGTGTTCATCGAACGTTCGCGAGGATATGTGGTCCTTCAAAGTTACGGAATAACGAGGGACAAAGTCGCGTGATGTCACAAATTTCAATGAATATTTACGGGGTGATAGGTCTCTCGGTCTGCAACGAACCCACTCGCAATTGTGGCTAATGGATACCGCAATGTCGCGTAATCGCTGCTTTTCTGATACGAGTAATCGCTCAATATAGACTCGCCTTGTGGTTGGCTTGGTGACCCCTGGAAAACTATATGGGCAAAGGTTTGAAACTCGGTTGAGAATAGCTTTGAAAACGAGAATACAGAACTTGATATTCCATATCTTTTGTCAGATTTTCACAAAAATATCGTCTACTGACTTTTTATGTTTTTCCAATGAAAATGACACCGGATACTCTCTTAACGTTAGTGTCCTCTAAATGATTATTAAGATACTGATACCATTTTCTGCTATTTTATTATTATTTTACTTTATTGAATGTATTATTTATACATTCTGTTTCCACTGTGAAGTCTCTAAAAATTGTTGTTTTTGGGGTGCGATTTTTTTGCAACGAACGAAATGTCCAATGTAAATAAAGTTTTGTTAACTTATTATGCCTCTACTGGATTGCATGTCTACAATTGCATGTCTCTACTGGAAATTTGCATCTACTTTAAACATAATCCATGAAATGAGATGAATCTTCGTGGATCATGAGGAAACAATCGTCAGTCGCCTGTGTAAATAATAAATCGAGTCAAGATTTCGTGACATCGCGAAAAAATTGCTTCGTTTCGGGCATCCGTTTTGCGCTGTACGCGTCGCGAAACAGAATAGCCGAGCGCGGCTATAATTGAGCGAATCGTAGGTATTAACGAAGGAGACCGATTGTCCGCGTCAACTGGAGCGCGAGAATTTAACAACGCGCGGAAAGTTGAGAAGGGTGTGGAAAATTGGGGAGCGGACAAGAATCGCCGAAATAAAAGTGGTCCTTCTACGCATGCCTCGTGGTACGATCGCATAGTACTTCATCCAAGTATAGTAATAATTAGGACTACTCGATAAGTGAGTCGTTTAGAATCAAAACCTGCTAAGTCCAAAAAAACCGATTTTTTTTTTGGCGATTTTATAAGTTTAAAAGGTGTTTTACCTATGGGCCAGATGTTTTGAATCAAAACCTAATAAATCCACTAGAGTTTAGCATTTAAAAATCGGCTTTCAAATCAAAATCTACTAAGTCCATAGTTCCACGGTCAACTCTTTGCTTAAAAAACATTTCGGCGACGAGTGGGCTTTGAATCCTGTCTTGGAATATTATTCGGCAGCCCTTATTGAAAAAGACGAAAACGCGAACGAAAATCGTCGTGATTCAGATAATGAGGACCCTAACGAAAGCGCATTTATTTAGTTATATTTTTTGTCTAAGCTTAAGTGAAAAATATAAATAAAAACGTTTTTTTATGTTCAGATAGAATTATTATTATTAATTATTGAAATAAAAATTTATTTTTAAAAGAAAAAATTATAGAATCAAAACCTACTGAGTCCAATTTTCAAAATGTTATTATGATACACCTGATCTATTTTCAAAAAATTTTTAAACTACCAAAACTGAGGCTCAAATAGACACATTTAATCATGCCAATTTGGTTGGGAAATATTAAACTGTTTTTTCTAAATTTAAAATTTTAGTGTTTTTTTATCTCCTGTAAAAAAGAGTAAAATGGACTTAGCAGGTTCTGATTCTAAGCGACTCAAGTATGCTATGAGATATAATTCGAAAAAAGTGTTGTGTGCTACTCGGTTCAGAGCTGGAGTTATTTGCCTATTCCGGAACTTTGAATCTATGTACCAGTCTAACTCTGAAGAAAGTGAAGATTCTAAACTCTTTCTATTTCCAAAAAATTCTTATGTTAGTTTTGTTCCACTTATTCGAGAGAAAAAAGAAGAAGAAGAATACTAAGGATAAGGTGAATGTCCCAATTTCTACTCATTTATGCGTTCACTCGTCATGAAAAATTTGTAGCAAAAATGTGCAAAGTAATTGATTACCACCTCGATAATAAAATATTTTAGAAAGATGCTTCAAGTAGTTTAAGTACTAATAATGACTAATACAATGAAATGCTCTAAATATCCGTAGTTCTTCTCACGAGAAATGACTCGCAAAAATCTACATTCAAAGTAAAATACAGTAAACGTTTTTAGTATTACATACGATTTATTTCTGCACATAGTTGCTGTGCCTTAGCCCAAGCAGTAAGAATACGTTCAGAACGAGATAAGTTCCCTGTTCTAAAATTTATTTCGTTGCTTATGTTGCACTTTCTTTGCAACAAAACCGTGCATCCCTCGCATAAATGATCAAATAGTCTATAATTGTTTTTCCGAACTATAGTACAAACATAACATTTGTAATAATAAGAAAAAAAAAACGAAATGAATAGAAATCGGAACATGAGTAGAAATTGGGACATTTACCTTAGTTGTAGAAGAACAATTTCCGGATGGAGGTTTCATCTATGCGAAATTGAATGGCGTTAATAATAGTGTAATGCGCTCGCAAGAATCCGACCCTAGACCATGTCGACGCGCACCGACTCCATGCACGCGGCAATAAGTAATTGAATTCCCTCAGAGGCGATCGGCGAATCGTGAACGTAAACAGCTTCGATCCCTTTCCCCTCCGTTCCTTCTTTTCTCTGCTACTCCGGGAATACGAGTTTCGAAGAAAAATAAGAGTAATTGAGAAACGAGCGGAGGCGGCTTCTTCGCCGAGACACAGACGCTTCGAAAACGACGAAAATCGATCGGGAGACACGCCGATTCGGAGGCTCTCTTCAATTCCCATCGGAATGTTTCACGATATTTTCCCAACCCTCCGCGACGCGCGGAAAGCTTTCATTTGCCTCCGCTGATTAAGAATAAGTGGCTCGTTGTTAACCGGGCGTTTTCTGTCGTTTGAAAAAAGGATACCTTTCATCTCGTCAGCTTCGTTTGCAAGGCAAAGAAGTTATCGAAAAGAACTTGTACTTGAGTTTATACGGAAACGAGGAGGCTATTGAAGTCATCGAGACGATCGAGGTTTGTGAATTCTATCGTTGTTAGGTGTTCGAGAGACAGAGTAAATACGCAATTACTTATTCCTCTTTCGGTGCTATCAGAACGAAATTGCTAAAAACTGATCCCGGTTTCAGAGCTTCAAACGGAAAAAAAAGCCAAAGTGATCTTCCATGCATGAAGCATAATCAAAGAAAAAACTGTATCCTACCTTCGATAAATTCAGTTCCGAATGGTACAAACCGTACGGCTCGTAATAACCTGCATTCGTGTAGCACAGAAAACGAGAAAGCATTGCGGGAGACCGACAGCTGGATAAGAAGTTCGCTCCGTGGCCGAGAAGTGGCGGCGAGGGCGAGCGGCAAGGCGCAGAAAAGGCACCGAGGGGGTGGATCGAAGAGTTCGGTTGAACAGCGGCAGGAAGTGGGCATGGAAGGCAGATGGTGGACGGAGGCCAGGAAGGATGTGCGGTTTTCCACATGTGTCACCCGCTTCGCCGGCCTCTGGTCACCGTAAACCGCACCCGCGAGAAGAAAGGCGACCGGGTCGGATCATCGGAACAGCCAGGAAGTTACGCTCGCGATCGCCCGTGGGGCTGCCGATCGGCTTTCTACAGCAATCTACCGGAAGGACGAGTAGCGATCGTAGAGCCGCGACGCGGATCAGCTACAATAACGCTAGGAACGCTGCAATTAACACTCCATAGGGGCGCACGCATCGATGCACGCGTTTCACAAGTGTCGGGAAAACTTCTTTTCTTCACGCAATGCAGCAATTTCACGAACGCCGCTGTTTTGCACGCGTGGCCAATCATCCGGCTTCTTTCACTGGCGAAAACGCATTTACGTCATGGAAAGCTCGTTTAAAGGGCTGCATACGTTCTTGACAACAAAAAAATTTAGGACTTTTCTTTTAAAATTGAAACAAATTTTTACTTATATAAAAAATATTGTATCTATTTTTCTCGATTTTATATGTTTGCAGCAACCTCTGCACCAAACTGAAAATTTCTGTCAGCATGATATTCCTTCGAAAAAACGCACAATAATCAAAATTTAACAACCATCAATTATAATATCGTGTTCAAAATTATTAATTTCTAGAAGATTATGTTATTTTGAAGCAGGAAAATGAATTTTTGTCTCTGAAATTTTGATTTTTAAATGCTAAAAAAATATCAAATTTTTTTAAATAACCTTAGATTGTCCTTAGGCAATGTTATTGTACGTAGCTAAACAGTTTGAAGAATGCAGTTTCGATTCCGACGTTTTAATGCGGAAACGCCAAAAAAATACTGAAAAATACATACTAAAATAAAAATTAATTGATTTTTTGGGATTTTTTTTTTCATGAAACTATTAAGCGAATCATTTCGAAATTGGCAAGGTGTGCTGTTTCATATTTAAAGAATACCAATTTATTTTTTCGTTAAAGAATTGTCCGTAAAAATTGATATACATAAGTCGATATCGCCGGCGTATCAAATTTGCGGGAATCCTGGAGTCTTTAATTCTTCTCTAAAACAAAAAACCAGGGATTTTCTTATTCCTTATACTATTACATTATCGATAAACCTCCAACTTTTATAAGAAAAGTGAAATTAGACAATTTCTTGTGTACAAATGGTACGAAAATTTTTGGTTAAAATCATTACTTTTCTTTTGCAGTTCTATCAATTAGTCAATTTTGGATTTTCTTATAGTTTTTTTAGATTCATCAACAATGTAATTTTATGAAAAATAAGAAAATCCTTGGTTTGTTCATTTTAGAGAACAATTAAAGGATCTAAAATCCCCGCAAATTTGATACTCTGACGATGAAACCCTACAAACTTATTAATACAACTGTGTTTCTAAATATGTAACAACATACCTTGTAAATTTCGAAATTATTCGCTTAATAGTTTCGTGAAAAGACAATTCCAAAAATCACTTTATTTTTACCCTCTGAAACTAGACTGCCCCCTTAATTTGCGATACTTTAATTCCGCGCGATACAAATATTTGATTTCAGTGAAATAAAAATTCGATTCCTCGAAACTTGATAACATACGTAACCGTTTAAACACGCTCATTGTCTATTTTAAAATATCACAGTTGAAGGCGTAAAGTACTCGAAAACAATACCACTTTTTGCGCATTTCCACGACTCGTCTAGCAAAGGAACGACCACGAAATTCCTCGACGTCTTTGCGACGTTAGCGAACTTTCTCGTGGCCGGTCTAATATCGCTAAAAGCTTTTTAATAAACAGCCTTTGAGCGCATCGATGCGGCCGGCTGTATGCGTAAGAATACAACCACCGGCGGGGGGTTGTGTGCATGCAGTCGGTCGGGGAGTATCTTCTCGCGGGAAGCGCGGAACAGGGAAAAATTGAATGGGAGAAGCGTCTGTGGAAGCATGGTCGAGAGAACAGGGAAGCGCAAGAGAGCGGAAGCGCGGAAGGGTGGGGACAAAGGAAGGAGAATTCGGAGGAGAAAGTAATAAAAGAGTTAGGGGGAAAATGAGATTAGAGGAAGAGAAGAAATTAAAAGAAACGGTCAAGAACTGCGTCGGTGCACACAAACTGTGAGAAATACCTGGCTCGGAGAATAGTGACGAAGATTCGGAGAGTTGAAAAGAAACTAGAAATTAAATGAAAGAAGTTGGTACGGAAACGAAAGGTCGGCAGCGAAAGAGAAAGGGAGAAGTAATGTTAACGGGTAAAGGAAGAAGTGGTATGAAACGAAAAAACTAAAGAATCGTGCGGCATGCCGCGTGTTTGGAGGCAACAGCAGAAACGTATGAAAATGTAGGCTCGCCGTGTGGGTGGACGAAGGAGGCACGAGAAGGAATGGGGTCGGTGTTTATTTTACGACGTAGCTAAGACACACGATATTGTCCTCGGCAAAGTGGTTCGGGGCTTTTCCTTTTTGCCTCCGCGCCGCGTCTACCAGACCCTCCGCCCCTTCCCCCGCGCGACTCGCCGCGCTCTTTTTCAACTCGCGCTCCCTCCGGTTCCAGCAGCTTTTCTGCGAAAAGCATAAATTGCCGGTGAGAATTATAGCGAAATGACACGCGAGATCTTGTTCGCTTGCCTCTCGCCTCCACGATCGCCTCTACCCCTTTGAAAGAAACGGAGGGACCGACGCGACGGGGGCGAGATCCGACTCGCACGTGAGCGTTTTCGCGTCCGTTCCCGCGCGACCTTCTGTCCTGACCGGGTATTACGCAATTACGAGAGGGAAACGTCGCCGGCGCGGCGACGTCGATCGCAAATGCGATCTCGAGATTATCGCGTCGCGCTGCTCCGCTATCGACCGCTGTGTGTCAGGCTGTTTCGCCTTGTTCCGTGCGTCGCGCCGCGCCGCGTCGGGGTCGTTATCGCGTGGCCGCGAGAAAACGAAGCAACGGGACGCGTTTTCATCGCGAAACGATGCGCGCGGGTTCAAACCAACCGTTTCAATTTTGCGATGAATTTAGATCACCGATCAAATTAATTACCATCAATTCGATTGCTCTATGGAGATTTTAAATGTGGGATTTTCGAAGTGCGTCTGACTTTCCTATACGCTCGTCGTATGGGAAATCTTGGTCGAAAGTTTTCGTAAAGAAGACCATAGAAATTTGTGATGCATGTTTTTTGCAATTAGTGCTAAATTAATTAAAGACATTACTTTTTATTTATACCTCTAAAGCCGAGTCTGGACTTGATAGCGATGGAACTGAAGCAATGCACATTTTGAATTTATTATTGCTAGCATCGATAATTTAGTGGCAATAAAATTCACACAGATTTTAATGAAAAGAGCTATCGAATGCCATTCAATCTATACGCATTCAAATGTGAATATGGTCTCTATGGTCTCTAGAAAAATATTACACGGTTGATTTCGAATAAACTTGTCAAAAACTGATAAAATTATGATTTTGTAAATCTCTGCTAAAAAAAACATAATATTTATTTCTTCAGATTCTGAGATGAATCAAATATATGAAAAAGAGAACTTTTCGGGAGAACGTTTATCTGACAAGCGACGATAATTTATCTTGTTCAATTTAGTTGACATTTTTTAAATTGCGAGCTCCCTCAACGCTTGAGGAAATGCTACAGAAATGCAAATACGCTTTTGCTTTATTAAAAGTGAATCTCTCTTGGGTAATCGTATTCATTTTAACTTCTCCTCTCGTTAAAAAATCCTGCAGCAACTCTCAACTGTAACGAGGTTACAGGATTGAAAATTTATCAAAAAGACTAGAAAGACAACGCTGCGGCAGCAGCGAAAAATAAAGAAAATCTGAGAGACAGTTGTATTTCAGCCGCCTTCGCGCATCACTCACGGAACTCGAAACTTTTAACGACTTTATCGATAATTTTCCTGTTGTCACGATATTCGCGATGAAATTTGCCTAAATGATCGAGAGGTAACATCCATCTTCATCTTTGAACTCACATTTTTACCGTTGAATTTACGAAATCCGTCAATTTAAAAGATTTATCCATATTTGAAGCTTCAAAAATCATAAGTATTTCTGTATTAATTTTTATTGAGTCTGATTGATGCAAATAGATATTCTAATTTATTTTAAAGTGCATTTAGATTTACACATCAATGTGACGGTATACGATTAATGCTCATCAATCTAACAACAATCCTATAAAGTAAACTGAACACTTAAACCTACCGAACATCTACAATTATAAAATATATTTTGAAATACAATTACCCCTTCAAAGAATACATGTACTTTATAAATTAAAATATTTAAAAAATTCCGATGCTTATTAGAAAGGGTTACAGTTAAAAATATTTTGAGAAAATTATATTACAAGTTAAACTAACTTATAAGAAAATATTAAATAAAAAATCAAGTAATAAAATGTAAATGCAAATGCCTAAAAGTTCACAGGATTTAAGCTAGTGAATAACGTTATTCTGATAAAGACGTACCCGCAGCAGTCCAAGATGTCAAAAAGAAAAATAAAGACACCAAAATTCACAAAGCGTCGCAACAGTCACTGACAATCGCAATAATTGTACAAAAAATACGCGTCGATGGGTGGAAAAGCGAAGGAAAGCGATGCCGAGAGGCCAGGCGATAAGCGGAAGAACCTCTCGCGCGAACGACCGGCCGCGAACTGAAAAGGCAGAGGGTTCGAAGGACTGTCATGCGCTCCTGATTCCGTTTCGGCGGCTGTTCAGACTCCACCCACCTTCATTCATCCACGAAGGGAATTACCAGTCGCTGGTTTTCATTATTCGGGTCTTAGCGTGCAGCTTTGCATCGCGGATCGAACGGTTCCACCGGGAAAAGGGAAAGTTGCGAGGGCTGCGCCGCGTTCGAGAGGGAGTGGAAGAGTAGGGGCACGTTTCCGGTTGGCTCCAACTTTCCGAGAGCGTTCTGCTTGTAATTTCCGAAATTTCCAAGCTTGAGAACGTTACCGAATTAATCCACTCTCTCGTTGCCTGTGCGAATTCGAGAGCTACGCGCGGAACAGATCTTGAGGAATTTGATAGCTGTTCAACTTTTATGGTCAAGATTATTATTAGAGATTATTAGAGTTTTTCTATTTGCTTATAATCCTTTCGTAACTTTCGATGAGGTATTAAGTAAATGCGAAAATTCTGTCTGTTTCCGCAACTATATCGACAGCTGCATAATATATTCTCCGTTTATGTACCATTTAATGCCATTCAAATCAAAATGTTAATACACTCTTTCCATACGAAAAACAAATTCATTCAATCACATTTGCATCAATTTCGTCCTGAATTTTGTCCTAATTGGAACAACTCGATGTCAACCATTCTTTTTAACTCGCCATATACAAAATTAACTGCACCAAACAACAACACATTATTCGAAAAAAAAAACTTCTCTAGTGTCATCGCTTTCACAAGCGATGGAAACTCCTGCATGAATCCAGTAAAACTCCGCGGTCGCACGAGGGTTAATAGCCGCGTTCGATACGAACGACCCTTGCAGAGAGCAAGAGAGTTCCAGGAAAGAGTAGTTCCAGTGAAAACAGTCGAGGCGTTCGAGGCGAGAATGACGATTTCCCATGGAGGGAAAAAGTCGGAGGAAGAAAATCGAAAAGCGAAGGTGGTCGCACGTGAAAATCTCCTGTTCCCGCGTGTCACGGTGTGCCCGGGGAGGGCAGCTGCACCTGGCGTGGCAGCTGTTGGAAACCGTCCGTTACCTGGTTCCCCAGCACCTGTTCGGATTGCGTGCCGCGTGGACCTTCGAGAACTGCCCATAGCAACACATGTTGCCGGGGGAGCGCGGGGAAAGCTTCGTGACCAACATTAAAGAGGCCCTCGACGACTGCGCCCTCTGCCCAGGAAGGAAAGAAAGGACCCTTCCGTCGCGCCAAGAAAATTTCCTTTTTTAGTCACGAGGAAGTTTAGCCAGAAGTCCCGAGTCTACGTGTCGTTTCGTACTTCTGGCAACCGCCTTCGTCGTCGCCGCTTCGAATGCAGACGAAACACGTCGGCGCCAGATAATAAAGGCATCGCGTGTGCATAATTACCCGCCGTACTTTCCTAGAATTAATTTCGAGCTTTCCCGAAAGAGCTTTTTCCCCTCTCTGCTCCGTGCTTCATCGCCTGACGCGGCGTTAAAAGCACGAAAATTTTGCCGCCGGCTGTTATTTTAATTCGATGAGTAATAGTTGTGCATCAGTTACTTAACACGAAATATCAATAGTTAACAAGTATGTGCCTACACCACGCAAGATACGAGTTTGTGGTCGATATGTACTCTCCAATTCAATCGATATACCCCATATGACAGATATAAAAAAAATTCATGATCAAAGTGAAAATAAAAATCGTTAAGTACTTCATTTCCAATGTTTCGAAAGTCTACAAAATGTTAAAGAAAGAAAATCGTCCTCTTTTTTATATAATTGAGCAACCAAAAAAAATTCTACTGCTTTCTACTTTAATTTATTTTCAAGATCCATGAGTACACTTTTGAAAATGAAGAATAACCACCTACAAACATTCCTACCATCAGGAACTATATTTCCGTTAAGTATAAATATTTTCAAATGCCAACTAATATACTTTCCCGAAGAAAATTTTAATTTCCGCTTGGAATTGTACCTTATGATCGTATGCAACCTCATTAAAAAGTCACGGAATGACACGATAAAACGACGCGTAATTCTATGGAAGTGCTTTTGCATTTTGAGACAAAGTACGTTTAAAACGAGCACAAGAGAATGCGACCGTGTGAAAATACACTTCCTGATGAAGCACGCTGCAGGCCAGCCTGTCCCTCGACTGTCTGCGCCGATAATGATAACCTGCGCGTTTCCGAATCGAGTTCCGTATGTTTCACCGCGAACCAAACCACTATCATTTCGGTAACTACATTCAGGGGCAAAAGAACATTTGTTCAGCTGCGATAACGGGCGAGGCACAAAGAACCTGTTTGCAACGACTGTCCGTAACTCAATCAGGATTCAGGATCTTATAGTTTGAACACCAATAGTCTTATCCTCCCATCTGGTGAACAGTGGCCCGATCTCCCGAAGCGAGGGACAACCGATTCCATTGCGCTCCGTGTCGAGTATCAAAGAATGAGAAAACGGAAGCGCGAACGGAGTTTTATTGCCTCTAACGAAGAGAAGGATCCCATGACGCGGGAATCCCAGAAGGTATCGGTGTTCACCGGGTTGCCCATTCATCTCGAAACATCGTTCTCGTTAAAAGCGCTCGAGAAAATCGCAATAGCAGTGATTATTCTTGACAGATGGGTACGCGGATAAATAAGACGAAAGGAGACAGCAACGACAGTGTCAGGCATCAGGCACAAAAGAGGAACGGCGGGAAGAGCTTAAAACGAGGAAATCGGATCGGGGAGTCGCGAAACCATTAAACTTGAGATTAAGTTTCGTTGTTGGACTGACACCGCAGATCCCTGAAACGATCTTCGAGTTTCCTTTATTTACCATCGACATTTCTCGAATTTGCTAAAGCCACCTCCGGTCTCAATCGAGGAACGCTTGGCGAGAAGTTTGCGCTGAAAAGCCCTTCCTCCCTTCAACAACTCCCTCCTCCGTTGGCGTTCAAACGATGACACCTTCGAGATCGACGCCAGCGCGATATTTAGTTACGAAAAGAAAACTCCGATAGGGAACAATTCAGTTATTAAACCGTTTCCTTCTCATTTTCCATCAGCCTGTGTATTGTTTAAAACGTGGAACGAGGCAGAGGCCGGGATCTTTGACACCGCGAAAAAAGTGGCCATTCGGAATCAATAAAGTCAGCCCTTCCAAGCGGGAACCGAAATAAAACGAGCCGGCGACGTCGCCGAGTGGTGGTGCCACGTCTTCGACCCCCTTCCATCCAAGACGAGAAAGGAATTGCGATGGCAACGTTCGCAACGTCTGCCTCTATTATCTATCTCTAGCGATTTCCTCCACTTCTCGATGTAGGCACCCTCCATGTAAGGATTGACGCCTTTGAAATCGACGTCAACCGTTACTACTTCACGCTTAACTAGTGCTTTCAAATTCTACACGTTCGAAAACTATTTTTTTTAGATTGCAAAGTTATTATAATAGATTCTGCAATCACAATTTATATTTATTCGGCGCTATCAAGAACAATAATCGTACAATTATGTTTACAAAATTTGACAAAACTACTAGCAATAAAAAATAATCTCTATAATGTGTCAAAGAAAGATACTGTTTGAATACAAAGATAAAAAAACTCTCGCGAATTACTTCTTCTGCGAGGATCACAGGGGACCTCAGAAGCTTCATCCCACTCGGCCATTGGTTGATCCAGACCGAACGTTACCAATGAGATTTTTTGCCGCTCGTGCTTTGCAAACCGAGAGATACACGAGAGTGTGTCAAGTTCGTGAGGGAGGATAACTCGACAATGGTTAAGAGGACAGTTGCGCGACCCTCGAAAAATCCTCTGCGTCTCGAGTCAAGAAGACAAGAGGAGAGGTTCTTGCTTCGTTCGATTTCGCCTCATCCAAGAGCGCGAAACGTAACGAGCCACTTGGCCACGTTACGTACTCCAGTCGACCTGGCCCGCGTTCTTCTGTCGAACCTAACCAGGATACAAACCATCGAACGGAAGACTTCGCGTCGTTATTCGCATCGAAACCAAGTCTTGCCACCACAGTTTCTGTGTTATCCACTATAATGCATTATTCACGGCAAACGATCGCTACGGTGTAATAGAATAGTCCTACAATCTTCGTTTGCTTTCAGTGTCGGCACTCTCTTCCACTTTTGACGATAATAAATTCTTTTCTCGAGTTCCGCGTAACGCGCCCTGAATTTCGATTACTCAAACTCTTTGTCGTGGGATCGTAATTAAGTCTACGAGAAGACAGTCGCGCGGTGTTACTGCTGATAATTACTACAATTTCGAGCTAATTACGTGGGCCTTTCCTCCGAATCTTGTGAGTTATAAAGAAGAAATAGAAATCGGAGTCTGTTAATTGGTATTAAATTCATCCGACTCTATCGTTTGTCTAAACCTTTTGCTTAGAAAATATAAATCTTAAAGGTTCCATCTGTTGTCCTCAACTCCTTGAGCTTATTAATCTCTATGCTCCTGCAAGGTCCCTCAAATCCTCGCTTACATTTTATCCTCTTATGTATACCTCGAAATTCTAAAATGTTGACCCTATTGGCTAATGTTCTAGGGGGTGATTTCGATCTATTTTGTTGCTCTATTTACTCCCTCAAAAAGGCAAATCCTTAAATCTAACTAGCGTATCTTCTGTTTAATTTTATTACTTTATCCTCGATGTAATTTATAATTTCTTTATCCGTCTTTTTGTACACTAATGGGAAGTTATTCCCCGTGAAACCGAAATAAATAAATAAAATAATCGTCTGCCACTTCCCCCTTCAAGATTCTCAAGTGGCTGCGATAGCTGTGGAGGCAGCTGCTCGATAATATTCCGAGCCCGAAACGTTTCAAGCGACTCGATTTTATTAGACACTAATTTAGAACAATTTCTGAGAGCGCAACAAACCAGAAATTTCGCGGACTCGACTTTGTAAAGTCGCTAATTTTGTCGGTGGATTCCTAATCATCGAGGAAGAGCTTGGTGTACAATAAGCTCGACGATCTCGAAATTTATGTCGTGCGATGAGTAGCGGTAATGGTATGTTCTAGACGTGACTCACCTCTCGGAGCTCCTTGATCTTCAAGCCTCCTTTGCCTATGATACATCCGGCCTGGCTTTGATGCACCAACATGCGCACGTCGATCTCGTCACTCCCATGTCGGGATCCATTCTAAAAGCATAGCGATCTTTCAGTCCTCGTCACCCAAGATCCGACGATTCTTCTCGCGTTTCTACCGCTAATTTGTACTAGCGACCAGCCTACTGCTATTAAATCGGCGGTATTTCATTAGAGGCTCGAATTCCACGTGTGTAATCAAATTTGTATATTATATACAGGCTTCTATAAATAATTGTTGCGCTGTAAAAACAGCCGCGAGGTGAAAAAATTACTATTAATAAGTCTTCTCAAGATCCATCATTTGTAGTTCTCTCAAAATGATCAAAACAAATTTTGTTTATACAGGGTGTAACAAAAATGTTGCAGTTCCTTAAAAGGGGCGATTCCTGAGGTGATTTTAAACAACTTTTTCCTTAGCGGAAATGTTAGGTGAGACTTTGTTAAGGAGTTATTAACGAAAAACACCGACCAATCAGGGAGCGAGTACAGTGGATGAATATCAGCGCGGGCTCCAGCTGTGAGTAGTATTGGCCCGCCATTATCCGCGTCATCATTAATCCGCTGTACACGCTCCCCGATTTGTCAGTGTGTTTCGTTAATAACTCGTTGAGAAAGCCCCACCTAACATTTTCGCTAAGGAAAAAGTTGTTTAAAATCACCTCAGGAATCACCACTTTCAAGGAATTGCAACATTTTTGTTACACCCTGTATGTTAACTTCAACTTTTTAAATGCCTTTCAAATGTCTCCAGTCATTCCTACATTCCGCGAAACACGCTACAATATTGGTAATTACATTCTCTTCGTTCTCCTCCAATGACAAGATATTTTTAGATTCCGATCTAGAGACAGGAAAGGCACGAGGAGAACTGTTGTTAATTTTAATTAACTCAATTTAAATGACACGTTTCATAGAAAATGCATCTCGAAAATTGTCACTGTGTCTCCCAATTGGATAAGTCCTATCGGTATAGCGATCTTTTGGGTATAAATAAAGAAATTGAAAGGGAGAAGACAGCGAAATCTAAATACCGAACCGATCTAACGAGGCAAGAAACATGTGAAAAGTCTCACGATCGAGTTATTTCTTTTCCCGCGCGATCCTCTTCTGGTAGCAAAACTCACCTCCTCGAGATTAGGTACGACCTCGTTCAACACCTGAAGTACGGTGGTGAGATCCGAGCTGATGGTAAGCACCCTAGAATCAGAAAGACTTGAACAATCATTTGAGTTCTCAATAGTCTCGTGCGATTTACTTTCAACGCGTTCCCTTTTTTTCATGATTTCATTCGCTGACGCTCGGAATCGTCCCGATCAAATTATTCTACCAAGTTCTCTCTCCTTCGCGCGAAATGATTAAGACGACGAGGAGAAAAGGAACACGTTTGTTTCTTCCTGTGATTACGAATTGCATTCATTTTCCTCGCAACCGAGAGTCGCTAACGAGGGAACGACATTGCGAAGAGTTTCTCAAATTTTTTCCAGATTTATGAGAAGCGACGAGAGACCGCGTCTCTCGTTTTCGAAAAACGGCATTATTAAAAATGTGAAATTTTCCGTTGACGAATATTCAGCAGTTTTAATCATTTACTCCTTGAAAACGGGGGTGAAGTGGATGTAATACAGAAATGATTAAAATATTTAGGAAACACTTTGCGTTATTGCTTCTTGATTTTTCAATTCTGGGTGAAATGTTGACAAAGGAACATCGAATCAAATATTCCGTATAAAACTATGAGAAAAGTTCCTGAGGAGCGTTCAAAAATAAACAAATAACTTTACTACGAATTCATTTTTATCTGGTTTTCATTCCCTTAGTTTCCCCACGAAAATAATGAACAAACCAAGTTGAAAGAAATTCTCTGGACTGACTTTATCCGATTTTCATTCGAAGGAGAGAGTCCTCGTTGGGGATACGATTAGCCGAGACGTCGCGATTCCTGTATCCTGCTTTCGAGAGTGCTCGAATGAAACTGAAACCGCGTGTATCGATGACAGTAGATAAACTCATTCCCTTCCCGTTTCATCCAAGAAAGGATTAATACTCGGTAATAAAACTAATGAAGTAACTCTCCGCACACGTATCGGTTTCAATCGAGCGCAGTTAACCTTTTACGGTCGGCCTCTAGCGCAACTAATTAACGACGGATTTAATTTATCTCAAGATAGCGCTACACACTCGGAAAAATCGTTTATAGGAAAATTATAGTTTGCGTTGAATATCGCGAAAACAACGTTACACGGTCGAACCGCGAAAGGTTAACTTCCCGCTCCGCTGTAACTTTCGTTGTGAATTTCCAACACAGTGCTTCCCAACTTTCTTCTAATCGATATTAAATCCTTCGACGTTTGCCATTCAAGCTAGTTGTAACGATCATTTTTTTTCAATTGCCTCAAAAATATTTCAAAACGCTCCACGTTGGGAAACACCGTTCCAATACGTTTATCGAAAGTTGCTTCGAGATCGATTCCCACGCAGAAGGAGCGAACCGAGCGTCAAAGATCATCGACGAATCGCGGTTTCGAACACTCACGAAGTATGTCCCTTCCACAATGGTTTGCGGTCATTGTCAACGTTAACCCTCAACTGGTGAGACCGATTCCCCGTTACAGAACGAGAACTTCATCATACCAATCGAGGGTTAATCGCGCGCTTTTCCTCCTATCGAGCGCGGAGTTTCGCGAACCCGTGATCGTCCAACGGATGCACACCGCGAGGGAACGGTTTGTTAGTCGGCGACTTCTAAACCGTGAAAAGCGGCCATCACCAACTAGTTTTTCCTCCCTATATACCCCAGGTCTAAGAGACACACAAGCTAAAACGAAACGGAGAATATCATGGTTGCTGGACACGCACAGACGGTCGAAAGTCATCGCCTTTGAAAAAGAAGCTGACCGATCTTCGGTTTGCCGTGGAAAATCAGAAAGAGAGAAAGAGAAAGAGAGTAAAAAAAAAAAAAAAGGAATATGCACACGACTCGTGTTCCTCGAGTAAAGCTGAGCGCGAGGATTCCACTTAAAACAAGGATCAGAGGTTCCGTGGCTGGCCATGGATCTCAGGCTACGTCGATCACTGATTCTATTTATCTCTGAAGATCTATCGGAACCTACCGAAACGCGATACGATCAAAAGGAAAGCTGTCCCTTTCTTTCAAGCCTGTATTATCGGTTTCACCGCTTCTGAACGTGGGCAGGATTGTTGCTGATGAGAGAGAGAGACGGCGGGTCTGGGTTAGATCTCAAACCTCTAATCTCTTTTTTAGCGAAACAGGTACTTCGAATCCGACTAATTAACTGCGAATTATCGGGAGATTCTGAATGACAAACGCTAACAGCGAATAAGTCATACGTTCAAAACAGTAAGAAGATTAAAATCTATGAGGACGAGACTGTTACTATTGGGTACTGCCATAATGTTGGAAACCCGGCGAGCGATGAAACATATACAGGGTGTAACAAAAATGTTGCAATTCCTTGAAAGGAGTAATTCCTGAGATGATTTTAAACAACTTTTTCCTTTGCGAAAATGTAAGGTGGGACTTTGTTAACGAGTTATTAACGAAAAACATCGACCAATAGAAGCATGAATACAGTGGATGAATTTCAACGCGCGCTACAGCTTTGAGTGGTATTGGCCCGCCATCGCCCGCGTCATCATTATTAATCCGCTGTACTCGCTCCCCAATTGGTCGGTGTTTTTCGTTAATAACTCATTAACAAAGTCTCGTCTAACATTTTCGCTAAGGAAAAAGTTGTTTAAAATCACCTCAGAAATCACCCCTTTCAAGGAACTGCAACATTTTTGTTACACCCTGTATATTTCGGGACTTACACGGATCACAAGAGACTCGTACTAGGACACGACTAAGCAAACTGTAGCACAGGATTGAGACAGTTACAGAGACAGAGTTATTAGTTACGCTTACGAATGAGATCTGAGTTAGTATGAATGAGTTCTGTAAATTATATACGTTTAAATATTTTCAAGAGTGTCCGATCTGTCTCCAGTTTGCAGTAATAATGCTTTAAAGCTGGCGGTATATGGTCTTGAGATGGATACTAACTCCGGCTCATCGACAAGTCAAACACATGGAAACAAGCAGCCCTTTAGGCTTCCCTTCCTCTGTGTGCGTAGCCGATGCTCAGGTCCTACAAACATCAGGTATTATTACCAAAGAGTAGATACAAGAAGAGTCGACACTCGAAAAGAAAACCACTTTTAGAGAAGGACAAAATGACACAGCCAATTTAAATGTTCGTAGGGTGTTTTGATCGGTAATTTCATTCTTAGAAAGAGGCGAAATGACACAGCCAATTTAAAGGGACACTTGGAATGTCGCCTCTTATTATACCTACTCTTTATTATTACTGCAAAATAAAGGCAGATCGGACACTATGTCATAGGACATTTTGTGTTTCATTTGAGCTCCCCAACCGCTGCTGGAAATATTTAAACGTATATAGTTTACACCCTGTATAATAGAGTTTAGTGGGGACAAAGTGGACTTAGGCCCTCAGTGACTAACGAAAGATATGAGTAACTAGGATGTTTTCGAAAACAGTGACGAGATAAGAATCATCGGGCTGACACTCTGATTCATTGTTAGAGGAGATTTGGGCATCCAACAATAAGACTGCTTTTTGTTATCCAAAAAGGTACAAAATGCCTTGGGGATCACAGACAATAACATTCAGCAAATCGATGATAAAGTATAGTGTTAGTATAAATTCTGGCGGATAGACTGACTACCACAGGCAGAATTCACAATCGAAGAAGTTGTAGCAGGTTGACCGTCCGAAGAGTTGGTCCACGATCGCGACTGGCCGCGACACGCGAAACAGTGTGTCGTGCTTAAAAGACAATTAATGTCTGAAGATCTAACGCAGACCAGGCCGCAATGCCCACAGCAACGAAATGGTTGCATGGCACTGAGACACGGGGAACACAACAGGCCGGTAATGACTTTCGACTTGCGGACAGTTCGTTAATCGTTTCGGCAGGTCTCTGCCAGGAGGGTTGTGGTCGGGCCTCGACCAGGACGTACCTAGAAAGTAAGCGTGACATATCGACGTTAGGCGTGGAGTCGGCGGTCGCCTACTTCCACAGATTAGCATCCGTGTTAGCCACAAAATTAGAGAGACACAACGGTGTACATATCCCTGATTATAATCGTGAATGTGGTTTTTGCGTGTGTGATTGTTTTTTCGGGCGTGTCGTCCGCGCGCGAGAGACCATCCGAGGAAAAACAGAACAAAAAAAAAGGAAAAGAAACATACAGAGAGGCGAAAAAGAAACAAAGACAAAGAGAGATACAGAGAGAGAAAGAGAGAGAGGGAGAAGGATCGAATGGGGCGATAGGATGCGCGTGTCAAGGAAGTTTGCGAATCGCTTATGTACCTGTGCCTATACATTAAGCTGCGAACGAAAGACGCGGGGGAGAATCATGTGGCCCACAATTGCGTATCCTCGAGATTTTTGCAACCGTCGCGGAAAATTATTCGGACGAATAACGAGAATTCGTTCAGGATTCGTTGACGCGAAGTAATTTGAACTCGTGATACATGAATCATACAGGATGATAGAAAAGGGGCCGTGAATATTTAGAGCAGACGAAACGAGGAAAAAATTTTAAAAATAGAAAAATTAATATTTTCATTCGTTTCGATTGAAGCGAGTAATTGCCTAATTTTGCGAGATATCGTTCTACAACTAATTCTTTAAAAAATTTGAATAATCGTTTTATATTCCTATTTAGATTAACTTTAACACGGAATAAGATCATCATTGAATATCGTCAAAGAAATTTTTAACATCAATAAACAGTTACAGAGAATATAAGAAAAATTGCTCGTAGCTTAAAAAATATAAATAATTTTCCTCCTTCATTTGAACCTTAATTTTTGATCATCCTGTACAGTTTATTCTCGTCTGCGTTATTTTCGCGATTGAGTGAAAATATCATTACGATACTTTCTGATATCTTGTTCCAGTTTGTACCGAAAATATAAACAAAAATTTTGAACAACTCTTCCCGAGCGATTGCTGCCCCGAGTATAACAAGTATCGACAAGGAGCAAAACTCTCTGCTCGGCTAACGAGCACGTTCGACCTCCTCGTAGATATTCGATCGATGAACTTGGTGACAAAAGCTTAGATGCAAAGGCGTTGAAAGACAGAAAAATGGAATGCGATACCGGGGACCGGAAAAGAGAACTGTTCAGGGATGTCGAATTGTCGGAGAGCGAGCGGGAACGCACTTACGATTCAGGGAACCACGGATGTCCGAGATATCTAGAACTCGGTTGACAGAAAAAGTTTTGGGACAGTTCGATACTTCCGGGCAGCCTGACGCATCGGGTAAATCAGGAAAAATCTAAAGCACTTGACCGCTATCGTGTCCACCCTAAATTTTATCAATTACAATGCTTTCAATATTTAATTTTGTTAAAGGGATACAGTCCCATTTACAATTTACAGAATTGGATTATATGACTATATGGTAGGATGCTGTTGCAGCACAAAGCATGGTACAGTTGAATAATTTTGCAAAGTGCGGTGTAACAAACAGATGTGTAAATGAAACAGTCCAATGACTCGATGAACTGAAGCTGTGGATGCAGAGGCTGCATCTGACGAATATGTCCGAAATGTTTTTGATCAAAAAATAAAACAGTTCAAACATATTCGTCAGAACGCTGTTTGGTATAAAAAGGATCTGTTCTACCTACAGACTAAATCGCAGTACAGTATTTTCTCCATATAGACTCGAAAAGAACTGTACTATACACGCTCGCATTTTATAACCCACCAATAGCGGGATCCGTCTTTGAACCAGCGTCTTTTTCGCGCGCTGTCTCTTTCTACGTACGGCAACCTACGATATAGGCTAGCCTATATTGTGCCGAACAACAAAGTTTTGTGGAACTTTATAACATAGAATTATATATCCATTATAATTCCTCACCAACGAATGTACGTTCCAATTCCATATTTAGAATAATAACAAAAATAAGAGTGACATTTATAGACATGAATAACTACCAATAAAGGTAAGATTTTACAAAAACAAAAATGATGGAACTGTCAAAAGTTTTATTTTTTAATTTGATAATTATATTGAGTCATTTTTTAGTAAATTTTGCGCTAATAAATAAAACAGTTTCGAGCATATATATGTATGGTTTATTTTTCTTCTTTTTATGTTTAGAGCTTGTCTCCGGTCTCGAGGAGAGAGCCCGTATCGAAAAAATACTGTATATACATACTACAAGTATGAAAATATCGAGCTACCCTAAGCTTTGGGGTCCAAGACACCCATTTTCCCAAAAGTATCGGATTATCCCAAGTTTGCCGGTCATCCGAGCATTAGCGTATCGCGGTGCTTTTAACCCGTTTGTCGCCAACATAATCAAAGATACCGTTCTTGTTTTGTCGTTGCTGAAAAGTGTGAATTCCCGCGCGTTTTTTCGCGAGGATTCGAGGTCAAGTACAGGGTTCAGAGGAGATGAAGACGAACGAACAGACAGAGACGATCAAGGCAAGACAAGACAGAGAGACAGGTACAAAAGTGAACGTGAAAGAGAAATAATATGCAATGAGTATATATAGATAAAGATAGAGAGAGAGAGAGAGAGAGAGAGAGAGAGAGAGAGAAATAGTGAAAAAGAGAGACAGAAGAGAGGATAAGAGAAAGAAACAGAGAAACGTTGCTGTCGTTTGATTAAACAGCACAGCGATCAGTATGTCGGCGCTTTAGGTTTTCTTGTAATTAGAGACAAAGAAAAATAAGACATTAAGTAGTGGTGTTGGTCATTACCGTTCGGGTCCGGGGCAATCGGGTACAATGATTGAGGCTTTGTACTGTCGGGCCGTGGTGGTTGGTGGTTGGTTCATTGGTGGTTGGTTGGTGGTTGTTGTCGATTGTTGGTAGGGTGGTCCATTTGCCGATCGAGTCAGGGTCCGTCGTTCCGGGCAGGGCAACGGCAGGGCAACGGCAGGGCAACACCAGGGGGGCAACGCCGGGGTTGGGGCGGGGCCAGGGCACAAACCATCAACCAAGTTAGACACCGCGTCTCTCACGGTTTCGTTCGATTAATTTTCGCAGCTTACGTCTCTAACCCCTCCTCTTTCCCTTTTCTGCTCCTTCGGACCCCGTTCACCCCCCTAAAACTCCTGCAACCCCACACCCCTCCCCTTCTTTCCCATCCCCACCCACCCATGTTCGTCTGTTTTCTTTCCTAATTGGTTAGAGTTACGCGACCGGTCGCGATGAAACGTTCGACGCTACGCACGCTTCGTCGGTTCCGTCGAAAGTCGGATAAAAACATGTTATCGTGAACTTGGATCGCGGAATCGGCAAAAGACGCGACCTCGCTCGAACCGAAGAAGAGCCGTGCGTTCGCGTTCGCGACCGTTTCGCTCGAGAATCGGTCCCCCCGACAGACGATCGTCGTGAACGCAGTATGATAACGATGTCGATCGCCGACTCGTCGTTTGCCCAATCGACGTGGCGAGCGTCGGTTGTGTCGCGACCGTGAAACCATTCGCCCGGAGCGAGGAGCTCACGGACAAGCGGCACGCCTCGCAGACCTACTTTCCGCTGTGCTCCTTCGATATCATTTGGTTCGTGTAGGGTGAGTCTCGTCGGCGTCTCAAGGTCGGTGAAAAAAATGGCCGAGGAAAACAATTGACGTTGCGCAATGGAGTCGAGCGGAAAGCTCGCCAACGTAAACGCCCGTTACACGCTACGCGCCTGTCGATATCGCGCGTGACACGAATCGAGCGCGAAAACCGAATTACCGAGTTCCGATTAAAATACTCTCTGAGGCTGAAATCACGGCTGAAATCACGGTCGACGGATCGATCGATTCCCGCGAGCGTGGAACAGGCTTTACGTTACTCCGTTCGCGTTTTTAATCGTTCGGTTGCGGCTGCACGTTCGTGTGTCCTCGGAGAGGAATGTAATCGTTGTTGTATGCGAGTCGTGTTGCGATAGGAGACGAATGAAACTTCCCAGATCAAGAACCAAATGTGTGATGTCGGCATTCGGTACGTGTGTGAAGCATTTTTGCAATCGCGAGAGATCTGCGGGATACGAATTTTCAGATCCTGTGTTGACGGACCGCCTCTTCTCGTCTAGTTGCCCATTGGACCAATCAAACGGAACGGAACTTGTAAGTACGACTGCAAGCGTCAGTGTCAACGCACATTCGCAATCCGCGCTTTCGTCCACACACGTTCCAGAAATACGCGCATCAGAACTTTGCCCTGGTGGCGGACAACAGAGCGACACCGGAGACGGCGGAGACGGCGGGATTAAATCGAATCAGCGAATCGATAACGTTTTCGCCTCTGGCCGTCGCAACAAAGTTTACCACCGAGGACTAACGAGCTCGTAAAACTAAAAATCTTCCAACAATCTCTCGGTAAACGATTTGGCTGGTTAAAGCGTTTGCGACGTAGTCCACGTTCGTCGGGCGCGTTCGATCCTGCGTTCTCTCGCGACCGAACGTTTCGCGTTCGCCTTTGGCGGGCAACGAGGACCAAGCAGAGAGAACGAGACGACGGAAAGATATAATCGACGAACGGCAGAAGCAAAAAGCTTACCTGACTTCTTAGCTTGGTGATATTCTGGCCACCCTTGCCGATGATTGAGCCAGCTACCTGTAACAGATAAACGATTTTTTGTTCGTTAGAAGATTTTCGATTTCTAAAACCCTTATTCTTATCTAATTTCTAAACTTTAAGAAATAAGAAATAGATAACATATGATGCTGCTTATACATATTTATTAACTAGAGAAAAATCGATGAGTACACAACCAATCGTGATAAACTATATGTATATGTACATACATTTTTTTTTTCTAATTTCAACAACATATTTACTATTTTTTTTTAATTGTGACCTTCGTTCTTTGCACATTTACCACCTTTCTTAATACCAATCATTTTTCTACAATACCACGTGAACTAGTTTTTGTGTATTTTGTCCAGGACTGACGAAACGCATTACGCAGGTAATGCCAGACATAAGGGCGCTTAATGCCAGGAGCGCCAATCGCCAAAGACCAGGAACACTTTTATCGCGAAAAAATGTATTTTAATTTTTATTGATTGTTATTTAGAAAATACTTGTGTTTTATTTGCATGTTTCTTTTTCTCTTTTTTCCATGATGTTATAATAAGTCTAGTTAAATTCTAGGGCGCTATATAAATTGTTGCGTTAGGGCGCCAATAATACTAGCGCCCGCCCTGATTTTGTCTATCAATGTTTGAGAAAAAGAGGAAGCTTTCCATTTAAAACAACCAGTGCGACTAAAAATGCACATTATTGATTTTCCACAAATACAGGGGTTCCTTTTCGAAAAAATAGAGTTTGAAAATTGAAAGCAAGAATTTGCTTACAACAGCAAGAAAGACATTTTCAACATTTTTAAATTACTAGAATAAATCAATTATTAAAATTTACGGCTAATTATTAATTAAAGTCACGCCATTCCCTAAACGATATTGTTTACTAATGCAGGCAGCAATGGAAATTGCGACCCAGACCGAGCAAACAAGGCAGACTCTAAGTGCACTGGTACCTAACGATTTTTCAAACTCGATTTCCTCGAAAGTGAAGCCCCATATGAGAAAACTTTATTTCTTATTATTAACTCGATTTTATGCAAGAAATCGTCCCCTTGCCGGTTGTACCACGATTTCGCAAACACCCTGTATATCTATTAGTCTTTTTCTTCTCACATTTATTCTAATTTCAACCATTACGCCTCTAAATGCCATGTTTACATTCTTAGGATATTTTATCAACGCTAGTTCTAAAACACACATCCTCGACAGTGAAAGCTATTTCCTCCACTTCAACGAATATTTCAAAAGCGAAGAGAAAGTTGAGTTTGAACTGTGCGAAAAAGAAATGAAGAAAAAAAAAACATTTGTACATAGCTGATACACAGCGCGAGTATACGCTGCGTCTGCGAATCCCTGTATCGCGATCGTGGCAAAATAAGAAAGCAAATACGCAACGGAATGCTCGCTTCGCGTCGACCTCGGCTTATAGTCCAACGAGCAGTGCTCCTCGATTATTTCATTTTCATTTCTCTTGTTCTCCGAACCCTCGAGAGAATCGAAGGCGGAGGATCTCGGGCGAGAAGTACGGCCGAAGGTCGATCGATTCTCAAACGTACGTATACTCGTATAAATACAACCGGCAAACTGCGTTTCAGCGATTAGCGAGCGGCGATAAGTTCACGAGCTGTTGCAACGCGATGCAACGCAGTCGCCGGCGACGTGCCACGAGAGTTGCATTCTCCGTCGCCGCGGCAAGTGAATGAGTTCACTCTCGAAAGGAGCGATCCCTCGCCGATTTCCATCGCGAACGACCCTGACATCGCGGGGATCTCGATTGCGTGGCCAACACGCTCGACTCGGCGACGATCGGAGACTTGCATTGTGCTCGATCGCTGGTGCGCGACCGTTTCGATCGCCATCGGAACCCGACGCCGAGATAAGATCGAACGACGATCGAGGATAACAGGTGGAACGATGAACGAAGATGCAAAGTCAAAGGATAGTCCTTTGTTTGAAGAGGAATCGGAAGAGCATCGGAATCCCTGATTAAAAAACGAAATCAACTTTGAAGCTGCTTTAGATTTCCTTCCCTTTCTTTTTAACTTTATCCGTGTTTCTTTTTGTTTTTGTGGTAGGTATCGAACAGCTCGTCGTTTCCCTGACGAAAGAAAGTTGGAGGAAACCCGATAACGGTTCGTCGAGCGTAGCGACAATGGCCGGAAGAGAACGTGCCAGCAGGAGGTTTCGCTTATGGCAGTCAGCTTTTACTGCAACAATTGCTTCTATACGCTATGAAAAAGCGAGTGGAAAATAGCTGTTCGTGGGAAAACGGAGTCTTCGACTGGTTAAGAAAACCGGTGACTGGGACGATTTTGCTGCGGAGTTCCCGATTTGGAGACCTAACGGGATGAAACTCTGCTGCAAGGAATTTTTTTTCTTCCTAACCAAGAGGGAGTTCATCGGAGATCTTAATAAATTCATGGTTTCTTTCCATAACTGTGGAGAACATGTTGCCGGTAATTTCCTTTATGTGTTTTGTTACTTAGTTCGGTTGATAGAGACAGGAAACGAAATAAATCTACTAAAATTCTTCTCGTCGAATCTGGTGTACCCCAGGTATACCACCTTAGTCCTCTTCTATTTATTTTATTTATCAACGATGTTGCTAATCTTTAAACATCGCTACTTTCTTCTCTATGCAGATGACCTGAAAATCTTTCGTCCCATCAAAAATGTTGAGGATGCCACTCTACTCCAAATCGATCTTTATTCTTTGGAAAAATGGTGCAAGAATAATAACCTTCTATTTAATATTTTCAAGTGTCATGTAATTTCCTTTACTCACAAAATTGAAAATATTCAATATTAATACACTTTAGTTAATACTTTTTACTAATTGTTAATATAGTTTTGACTCGAAATACGGTTGGGTATTGGGACCGGGACCATCCTTATTTCAAGTCAGGTACTACGTTTCGGCCGATTTGATCTTCGCCGCGTAACTCGATAGCGGCGAGGGGACTGTCGAACTCGCGCTGTCGAACAAGCCATAAATTTCGCTCGGCTCGTCGCGGCTTCGTTTGACAAAAGACGGAATACAAAAAAAAACGCTTGTTCGGCGGCGCAAGTTCCCTCGCCGCTACCCCAACCGTATCGAGTTAAGGTCGAGTCACACATATCCGGGCGATCCGATCCGGACCGGGCTGTGTGAGTAAAGAGGAGGGAAGATCTGTCCTCTTCTTTGCTCACATGGTCCGGCCCGGTCCGCGGATCGGATCGCCCGGATATGTGTGACTCGACCTTTACGTGGCGACTACAAAGCAAGTGGTGGGGATACGAAGATTCTTACTTAGAGTCAAGCCCAGGCACTCTATTTCGAGTGAAGACTGTAGTACAAAGGACCTTGGAATAATATACACACCCAACCTGTCTTTTTCAGAGCATTATCATAAAATAATAAACTCCGCTTATAGGACACTTGGATTTATTTATAGATTCTGCTTGCACTTATCTAATAAGTCTACATACTCTAGATCTCCAGTATGGTTCTGTAATCTGGTCTCCCTATTATGAAGTCCAAAATGGTAGAATTGACAGTGATCAGCATAAATTCTTAAGATTAATAGCTTTTAAGTCTAGATCTAACATCCCTCTCCAGTGTCATAACTAGACAGCGGATCTTTATGCATTATAAATATGTAAAAGGCATGTCATTTATGTACTAGGAGGAGGCGTCGAGAAGGAGGCATCGCCTGCAAGAATCGGCCGCGAAATTCAGTTAAATTGCAAGCCTGATATAGTGTAATAATTGTGTAATAATTTATTGTACACAATATATTGTGTTATACAATACTTTCTATATATATGTATGTATATAGCTGTACATTCAGTTAACAATACTTTTTTTTAATCATTCTTGCATATTATAATTCGTGTTACAATAAACTGAACATTTTTTCTAAATTTGACGTTGTTATCCAATAATAAAATTTTCAACTCAAATTTGCTTTAATAACACTTTTTTACTTTTGCAATTTTTTTTAAATATGATAAAATACATAGTTAATCGTTCTGTTGTACACTATTCTACTTTGTTATACTGCACCAATGGCTATGAAGATTTACCTAATGCCCCTTCTGGACAAATTGTGAAGCACAAAGGAGCTATTAAACAAAAAAATTTCTTATACTATGTACTATACTATTATGGCATTACGTTATATTATACTACACTGTTATATAGGATTGTGTATTATTATATGTATATTATTCAAAAATACATTTATTGTTTGTCACTTTTCACTGTTTCACTCAAATCCTGTTGGCTACGACGAATGAACTAAACTGTTGGGGTTCTAAAGACAAACTATCACAACCAACGCTCAGTTACAACATTACTCAATTACAAAAATACGATTTCTTCTTTATGATTCATAAAGTTATAATATATGAATTTATTAATACCTTGACGAAATAAATTTGAAAGATAGATATTCTAGTATAGTTTTAAAATCCTCTAATCACAAAACAAATTTCTGTCGAAGTCCGATTACATTATTTATTTTTTATTAAAATATGCATTTAAATAAAGATCCGCTGTCTAGTCATAACTATCAACCTTGGTTGTCCAAATTCGGATTTGTAATTCTTGAAAGTAGGAGAGTAACGTCTGATATCATTTTTGTATGTGTATAATGTTCTGAATAGTTGGTTAAATTGTCCTGCTATTTTGAAAGAAATACATATCAATGTTCCCTCGAGGAATTTAAGACATCATAACCTTATTAATGTTAAGGTTCATCGAATCTCATATGGTCAATTTAATTGCATTGATCGCATTTGTACCTTATTGAACTTATATGGAAATAAATTTAATATTTTCTCTGATCCTTTAAGCTATTGTTAAGTGATCTGCCTACTATATCTATTTATTCTTTTTTTTCTATAAAGTTTGTGGTTTTTCTTTTTTACTAGTTACAATTAGACAGCGGATCTTTATGCAAAATAAAATTTTTAAAAGTACAAATAAAAAATTGGAACTTGAAAAATAATATTTAATGTTCTAAACATTCAAACTCGAATAACGTTGATAATATTTTGTATATTTTAGCATATATTAACGGTCTCGTAAATTTTTTGCGTACCTCGTTTCGCCATAAATGCATAAAATCCGCAGTTTAGTAAACACCAAAGATCAGGTGTATTAGTTTTAGTTAAGATTTTAGAGTAAAAAATTTGATGCAGAGTTTCAAACACGCGGTGAATCGACATTCCTACCCCTGCATTTTTTTTTTTTTTTTTTTTAATTTTTAATCTTACCTTGCTGGGGATTAAAAGTCGCAGTTCATCGTCACCCTGTCTGTATCTCTTGTGAGGACTGGTTGGTCCTCCTGAACCTGTCATTGCGCCAGCATCGGCCTCTCTCTTCATTATTCCTGCAACAAAGAAATTAACAAAACACTTAGACTCCATCATTAACAAAATCTAAAACGTAAATTGCGCGACAGAGGCACGTCGAATTGAACCTTCGCGTTTCATCAGTATCGCATGCACCTCGCGTCACTAACCCGTGCAAACCGATTTCACGGACAATGAATTAAGTACAGTGAATGCGAACAGTTACTCGGACGCAAATCGAGTTTATAGGTTTATATTACGAATCGCAGTGCACGTCGTCGTTTCCGGGACGGAACACGTGGACAGAAATCCAAGAGGAATCTCTAAGTCCTGCGCAGCAATAAATATTTCCGACCGACGTACTTCAGTACTGTAAATCCTTTCTGGGGGATTTAGAGCAGCAACGCTTTATTGTGGCCTCGATTAAACAAGAACGACGGCTAATTCGATTGAAGCAGCGACATTTGTCTCGAGCGCGTCGCGGAATCTTTGAAACGCGCGGATCCCCCGTCGAAGATTCATGGCGCAATTAGGCGCGGAATTGCCCGCATCCTACCCGCAATATCACCGTAGCGATAACCAAGAAAAATCAGGCCTAGACTCCCGTGGTGCGGCACGATTTCGAAACTCGTTGCGTCGTAAGATTTCAAAATTCCCGATTCGCGAATCGACAAAACGTAGACCGCGAATTAATTCCACGATGCGCGAGTACGCGCTGTACTCCAATATCTCCGCGGTCTGAAAGACTCTCAATAAAAGCTTACGCAAGAACCCGTTCGGCAATAACACCGCGCCGCGAAGGAAGGAGCCGTAAAGTCGAGTTCTGAAACGACGAGGCGGTACGCTGAAAACGCGATAAGATTACGAGAGTAACGCCGTGACCTCGTAGAAACGGAGACCCGAAGCTTACGTGTAACGCAGCCAGTTTGAAACTTCGAGTGTCGTAAAAAGTCGATCTCCTTCATAAGCCTATGGTTCCTGGCGGAAGTACGAAACAGGGATTCGCGAGGGTGTTTCTCGGTCGAAGGAACCCGTTGACGACGCGAACGCGGCGCAATCGTTTGCCGTGGGGCCGATCGATGCGGCGCGCGATTCGGAGGTCCGGATCGATCCGTCGACGGCCCCGCGGCGCGCGAAAAAAAAATTCCTGACCGGACGGTGTTGTCAGCTCGAAAACGAAGCAGAACGTGACACGACGACGATCGTTCGTGCGGCTATAACGCGATAATACGCGTTTAGCGTAGAAATCGGGACAGCGCGACGCGCATATCAAGTCGTGAGCCAACAATAGGCAACACACCGAGGCTCAAAACCCGCCAACAAACGCGCCTTCGACGAACGTTAATTGGCGCTCGTGCCGAGCAATCAAACGGCTGCCTCTAATTATCGAATAAATACGTCGAATCCCGTGTACGGTGTACGACGATCCTGTCTGCAGTGGAAACGACAACAGCCCGTCTACTTGATTCCGCTATTTCGACTATGAAACGTGGTTTGCGTAGAAAAATCGGCTTAAAGGGCAAAACGTGCGATTAACAAAATTTGAAGTTTTGTGCTGAATGCACGATACAAATAGAAATTTCGTGGCCGGTATAGAATCTTTTAATTTTAAGGACAAGGCGAAATTTGGTGGTGACATAGGATAGTCAGCAATGATTAATAGTGACGCGACTAGAATTTACTTGAGTTCACAATAATCACTTGCGTGATGGACTTGCATAATCATTACGAACCCACATCTAACGTAAAAAGAATTTGAGCTCACAGTCCGGCCTCAGAATCTTCGGACAATTTCCATGCATACTGCATAAAGAATAGTGACTGAAATTTAGTATTTATTACTGACTTCTTTTTTGTTAGTATCAACGAAAGCTTCTTTCCGGAAAGAATAATTAAAGGATTATACGTCGCAAGACGGTATATGTATCGATTCGGAATAGAATCTGACCACCGAGAATCGGTAGAAAATCGAACCAACGAAGGCGTCCAGAAAAAGCAGCAAGGAAACGGAGCAAATCGATACCGAGGCGGTCGTCACGCGACGTTAATAATTTACCATGGCGATTCGGCGGCGAAGGGTGACCTCTACGATTCGTCGTTTCGATTTCGTTGTGGTTGGACGAGGGTGGGCGAAAAGGTCTATGAGAAAAACGTCCAGAGGAAGCCGTGTTTGTTCGCGGCTCGTTAAAGAATCACAAGCCACGAACTCGCGTCACGAAGACCACGGAAGAGAAATATCTAGTCGCGACTAACGATAGGATCGTTAAAACGAGCCTCGTGGAAAGTTTTCGTTTCTCCGTGGCTAGGAAAAACTCGATGGAAGTTCGGCAAGCATCGGTCGCTCACAATAACAACTCACATTTTACTGCTGCTTAATTTTCAATTTTCTGTTAGCAAAATGTAGTCGATGTTCCGATCAGATTCTCTATATAAATTATGATTATTGAATTTAGTTGCTTCTATGGTAGTTTCATTTTTTCTATACAAGCTTTTTATAGAGAAGTTAACAACGATCGTCAAGTATATTTTCCCACAAAAGTTCTACAATTGTACAAAAATAAGCTGCATGGAAAAACTCGCGAACGCTGAAAAAAAATAAGTGGAGCCTAATGGAAAATTGTCTTCAATTTCTACAAAACACAATGCAACAACTCAACTTCGAATAGCAATTAATATTAACACTGAACCGGCGACTGCGATATAAATTGCAATCTATCTTCTCTGACCGTGTCATGAACGATAAATTTATTATCGGCTACACGAACGCAGTCTTCAATGTTTCCCGTCGCAATAAGCAGCGATATTTTTCTCGCGACAATATACGCACGCAATTATCCAAGCATTCCTGATTAACTATCAATCGTTTCCACTGTCGTGCAAAGAGAAATCAGTTATTTTTTGCAACAGTCGCCATACTCTGAAACGCGCAGCGTGCGTGACTAGGCCATGTCGTGACACCACCTCGAAAAGACCTCCTACGTTTCCTGGCTGTCCCGCCGTTGCTGCGGGGGTGAAACGAGGGTGAAACTAGGGTGAACAGTCGATCGTTGTCCTCGGGGGAGGGGAGCAAACGATAACATAATAGGGCGGGAATAATTTTCCGCCCAAGTACGTTAATCCTTTCCGTGGCCAAACTTATTCACTGATCAAACATATTTCTTGTTTTATTCACCTTCGAGTGGCAGACTTGGTCGATTATGATCCTAACGAAATTGATTCGGTTAGATCATTCTGAAAGAATTACTTTTTTATTTTTTATTGTTTGCTATTGATGATTAAGCAACACGATGTTTAAAGTTATGTTAATATTCTAGTCGAATTTATGGAGCTCGTAGTAAAACTTAAAATAATTAAGTTTAATTATCAAACGTGAAAGAATTTTATATAATATCGTAGAATTTTTTGAGCAATTTATTCATTCATTCAAAAGTCCAGAAAATTATATAACGAACCTAATGTAGAATCACTTGAAAGCCGTATCAAACGTTATATTTCTTCATTACCAATTCAATTTCTCTTTTAGCCTTTTCATACGCTGTTCAAATAATTGTCTCTAATAAGTTTACCAAACTGCTAAATTACCCTCCACGTATTCCCCATACAAAGTATTTCTCAAGTGAGAATATATTTATTTTACAGTATCGACAGTAATATTTTAAACTTCTTAATAAATGAGCAAATTGATTCCACTATTCAACCAATTTGATCAACAAATTCATCCATAGGACCAATTTTTGTTGTACTGCTAGACGTTGGTGCTTTAGTTTAATCTACGTTTCAACGAAGCTTCTCGCAGTTGTAACTTGTCAAAATTAGAAGATTTGCATTAGTTAATTTTTCCATCGCGCATTGCTATTCGAGCGTGGAACAGGGAACAAGCCAGACGCGGAACGGAGGAGAGGGAAACGGCAAAGGGGGTGGAAAAGGGTGGAAAGGGGCGCCGCAGAGTCTGCGATGCAAGTAGCGTGAGGCGCCGAAGAGTCCAGTGCCGGCAACAGTGCATCGACTAAACCACTCCATAAGCCATAAGCAGTCCACACGCCACTCCAAGGGCCGCGATACACGGCGACGAATGGAGGGCATCTAAAGGAAAACGAAGGGGCGACGAAGGGGAGACCGCAATTAGGGCTAGTGACCAGCTTCGACTCGATGAACTTGAGGCGGCAATTTGAACTTGATGAACTTTCGACGCGTGTGCGAGCAAACTCTCCCCTTTGCTATAAACCACCGCTGGGATACATATTTATAATGGCTCGACTAATTACAATGCCGTTTTTACCCTCGATTTTCACACCACTAGTTTTAGAAACGAATTCGAAATTTCTGTTTCGCTGTCAGAAGATAGGGGAAAAGTTTAGGGCGCTCTAAAGTTTCAATATCGAATACGTTAATCGTCAAAGAATGGTACAATACGTTTTCCTGAATAGAGTTAGTGAAAGATGAGAATCATTTTAGTATTTAACGTTGACGATCCTCAGATTTCGGGTTCGATTAGTTCTGAAGCATCGTTTCGCATTAGGAGAAGAACCGAGGTTGTTTTTGACCCGAATCTCAAGTGACTCGAAACCTAAAGTTTTTTTGAAACGCTTTATTGAAAATTTATGTAGAATATGCAGCGTTAAATTTTTTAAGCGATAGAAGAATAGAATGTACGAGACGAAAAAACTGATGCTTTGAAATCGGAAATTTATGCGTTTATGGCAATTTTAAATGAAAGAAAACGTATAAAAATGTTCGTACACAAAAATATATAAAATATTAAAAATACAATACATTTTAGCCCTGTAAAACACGACTTTATCATAAACATTCGGTCTCGATTGACTGATGAGTTTGTACCACAGTTTAGCTTAAAACTTAAACATTTTTTGAGAAACGGATTTAAACACTAAATCTAAATCTTGGAAGTGATTGAGTGTCAGTACAAGTATTTGACAACGACTGTAAATAATTATTTTCTTGAAAATAAAATAATCTCAAGAGGCTTATAAAAGACCCTTACAAAAAATTAATAATCAAGATACCCATAATTAAATAAAACCACCACCGCTAAGTTTATTACAAATAAAGTCACTTTCAGGAATATTACTCATGGCATATCTTCATATTCCCAAGTACCAAATAATTTTATACTCAATGCTCAAGTTCTTCACCAAATAGCAAGTCTGGAATACTACCACATTAAAATGTCTTATCAAGAGTCAACGAACTCGATTACAGTCTCTTCCATAAAAAATTCGACGCTGCGATAAACAACAATCTCCATTCGCGTTGCGTGTTTCGCTTCAAAATTCCTCGGCTTTTGCTTCTTTTCTCTTCCCCCCCGTTCGCCGAAACGAAACTCGGAGATGGCCACCGGATATTCAGCCGTAATCGCGATGTCGTGAAAGTTACAATTACCTTAAGCAAGATCGTAATCGAGCAAAGCCGAGCTGTCATTCGGCGAGGCGTAATCCCGCGCGAGATCGCGATCACGCTCGGATAACTCGAAAGCAAAATGCGTGCCACTGATGCGCGACTGACGTACCGCAAACAAAGTGACGAATGAAATTTCACGGATAAATTCGCGGGGTGAGCGACGAGGATCGCGGGAAATAAATTCGCGAGCGGCAAAACTGCGCGAACGCGTGTCGTCGTACGCCGTACAAGTCCACAGCGTAATCCAAACAACGGAAGAACCCGACCGACCGAGTTCGAGGCGGAGTCCAGGGAACTTCGCTTCCGGGAATGCGCTCGTGAAAGACGCGGAAACAAAGTAAGGTGTATCAAGAACCGATGAGAGTAAAGCAACGCCGCCGAGTCGGAAGGTCGGAACTATTCCAATTTTCGCGGATGTTCGATGAAAGAGGATCGCGAAAGGGTATCGGATGAACGCGCGGAACGAGCCGCCCGTTGTTACGATAATTGTGCCGCCTTAGTTATACAGTCCAAGTAATTATTTCGATGCGGCGCACAGTGGGACATTCTCGCCGAAAAACCGGACAGAACCCCATTTAAAAAGTGTGTAAATCACAAAATATCTATTGGCCGAGGTAGCCGAATGTATCACGAACAATATATGAATATTTTTTTTCTTATTTTTGCACCGATTAAATAGTTTATTTCATCCAAAGTTTAGAGATTTCATAGCACGTTCTTCATTCTTCATCACGCTCTGAAACATCGTTCACATAATAACGATTTTTACATGGTTTAAGGAAATTGTGTATAGTCCTATGTTATGCAAGCTTTTAGGAAGGTATATACCACCTTTTCAAACAAGTTTTGTTTATTCATCCTATATATTTATACAGTTATTAATAGTTATAGTTGATCGATAATTTAGTTATTTTCTTTACGATAATAAGATTTCATTAACGATTTTGTTAGGGTGCTGAGTGACATCCGATGCTCTTTCTGGTGTCATTACATTCGGTAAAGATTTGCGATCACGATGCAAAAAGAATTGGTTCCGAATTCGTCTGAATTTAGGTTTTACGGCAAATTTAGATAAGTGCGACAACCGGGAGTTGCGGCATTTGCCGTACGCTCGTGAGGTTCGCCTTCGCCGCGTTGGAACTCTGTGAACTGCCTACATTGTATTTATTAGAGACACGTTCTGATATTTATCAGGGAATCGATGTTAGTAAAAATCAATAAATAATTCCCAAATTTTGATCAGCAATAGATACCATAAATTGAATTATATATTCTGTCCATAGATAAAAGTTGTAAAACACATTGTTTGTATCCCGTAAAATATGACAAATAACAAGAAATTTTTCTATTTGACACACTCACCTTTAAGGACTAATTTTACCTCTTAAATATTCCTTTTGATAACATTCGTCAAAGAATCAAAAAGTAGAGAATTTAAGCTTTAAAGTGCACTTCGTTTCATCAAATTTTAATGAATTTTAACAAAGTTATATAACTTTAAAGAAGAAGTAAATTTTGAGATAGTTTTGTCCGGCTTTTTAGTGGAAATGCCCCACTGTGCGGCGCGGCGCACAGTGTTTAAAACTGTCTGACTGACTGTCTAACTGGGAAAAAGTCATAATTTCGATAATTTTGTTTTACTTATTTCTCAGTTGTTTTAGATTCCTAAAATCCTAGGGAGCTTTGATTGTACAATTATTTACTTCTAAAGATTGTTTAAATAACATAGTATGTACATACATAGAATTTTCTAACCTGTACTGTGATTAGAAATGTCATTTAGCACTCGAGATTTTTCCTTCTCGTAAAAGACGAAACGTGCAATAAATTATTTTACACAACACAGATTTTGTAGACGAAGGTGTTATATTTTATAATAGGAAGATTAAAAAAAAGTTTGATGGGACATCCGAACAAACGCACTCAATAATAGCTAATTTTGCTACACATGTGCTTTGATTTTTTAAGTACAACTTTTTTGATTGGTACGGATTGGTCAAAATTTCAATTCTATCTTATAGTACAGGGTCAGCACCATAATTTTGCAACTTTTTGCATAATCTGATTTTGAATTTCGCAAATACTTCACAGATGGTTTACAAACCGCAGTGCTCAGCTGAAACATCAATTAATCAATCAAGAAAAGACTGTATGGAGGATTTGTTCCATATGCTCCTGATGCCTTCAGATCCACTAATAAGTAGTTTAAGGGTTAAAACTAAGAAAAGTACTGGACATCTTCCGTTAGAAGTATTAGAACTACTAACAAATATGGATCAATAGTTAAGTTATTAAATTAACTATTATATTTTTATATATGTATATTGTTTTTACCGTATTCTGTATTGGAATAAATAAAAGTAAAATATTTTTCCAATCGTAAAGAAATTAACCTTATAATTTTTTAAAAATAATTTAGTTCTTGTTTTAAATATTTCGAATTTAGACAGAACATAAGGTTAAGAAGTCGAAATTATCAATAATTTAACTTATTTTCGACGATTTATACACTTTCATTTCAAAACAATTTTTCCCGGTTAGACAGTCGGTTTTTAACACTGTGCGGCGCGGCGCAGTGCGGCGGAGAAAACGGATATCAGAGATAATTGCGGCTAGCGTAACAATGATCCGGCGTTTTCGAAATTTCTTGATCCCGCTGCAACATCGAGCCTGCACGTTGAGATCCTACTTCAGATCCCGTGTCGGATATCGTTCGTTGGATAACCAAGTGTTCCCTTTTTCTTTTTTCAATCTATTGAACGTCACGAGATAAACCGATTGAATTATGCTGGAGGGAGTGTTGCGGAATCGTGTGCCAAAAAGAAAACGAGTCGATCGGAGACTTGCTGAATCGTCCAAACAGAGCGATTGTTTTCACGATTGTGGGCCGGCTAATCAGGTCAGTGAACAATGAGCAGGGAACGTTGATTAACACCAATTAAACGGATAAACGTAATTGGCGTTATTGCGTCGAGTTGTTACGTCGTCAATGTGGCAAGGAACGGAGACTCTTTTCGACTCGACGTTCGTGTGCAACGATTCATGAAGAGCGTTCATTCTTTCATTGTCTGCCATTATCAAAGTCTTTTCACTGAAATATTGGACAAATTTACTACTCTCTCGTGATGTTGCTTTCTATCCTGATCAAATGTTCGTCCATCGTAAAAACTAAGTGAAGTTCTTCTTCTAAGCCTGAAGATAGTTTGCATTTCTAGAACATTACTTTTAGTTCTCGATATAATCTCCTCCACTTTTGTAGTCTTTTAAAAAATAATTGTCTCGATCGATTGTTAGGGTCGATTCACACTAACCGTTTAGACGGCGTCAGGCTAGCGACCATCAAAATTAAGGATGTAGCGATTCTACTTGATTCTTTTATCGATTATTTTCAGAACCGATTCTTGATAATTCGATTATTTTCCAATTACGAATCGGAAAAAAATAACGTAATTTCTAGTAACGAATTTCCACAGATTGGCGTCAGAAACCGAGCAGAACATGTCAGCAGAACCTATCGTCAGGTCTGTCAACAATATCGGCCCGAATTCTGTTGTTAATCTGCCGTCAGACCAGCAGCAAATCTGCCAACGGTCCTGTACATTACAGATTCTGCTGCCAATCTAAAATGCTGTAATAGTAGATTGTGTAAAGATCTGTTTGATCAGATTTCGCTATCTGGGTATGTTAACAGTTTTTGTCTGATAATGGTTAGTGCGTGTTATAGTTTTAGTTTAAACATATTCTAAACATACACTTTATACTTTTATGAATTTTCTAATTATAATTTTACTTTTCAACCTTTACAAATGAAAAATGAAAATGGGATGTATTCAATTAATTAAACTATCACTGCAATTACAAAGAATATGTGTTATATATGCCTTATATGTTTTAATATAATAATTTAATACAAATTCTTTATCACACACTTAATTGATTCTATTCTGAACCTTTATATCGATCATATTCTTGTTTATTGTTTTTGTCGATTCTTCGATTCTTTATAAAAATAATCGATTCTTAACTTAAAACCTTCCTCCATAGGTTTTAAATGGTGACAGTCTGTCGGTCGACGAACAGTGTAATGTGAATGGGGCTCCATAAGAAACCCATTGGAGAAAGTTTTTAAGCCGGCAAGCTGACGGATAGTGTGAATTGACCCTTAATCGAACGATGAATTTTTCCTATCCGCTGAAATATTGAGAGAGTTCCCAAAATACGATGGAAGTTGTTTCAACGAATCAGTTGCATAGAAAAATGCTAACAAACGATGAGAAACTGATGAAATAAAAATGAACCCCTTTGAGTTACTGATATTTTTCGAAGGAAAACCAGTATTCTACATCTACATCGAATTTAGAGTAGTTCGGGGCTACTGAATGGATGAAAATACGATCAACTTCAAGGGACTCGGGGTAGTATAAAGCTGGAAAGCAACGAAAAGAGGGGAAACAGATGTGACGTAGGAAAAACGACAATCGCGACGAACAGCAACCATGCAGCCATGCAGCGAATACGGAACGGACTATAAATCCAAGTCTCAGTGTCGATGAAAGAAACTTGTTTATCGTTTTCGCCGAAGGTTCCATTCTCGATCTTTTCATCTGGTCCTCCTTTATTCTGTCTGGTTCAAACGATCGTTTCCTCTGCAAAACGATTACTTTCCTTCTCATTTTTTAAATTGCTTTTCGTCGACTGCATTCGTCACCATCGCCCTTATTCTTGCTTCGAAGAAGAATCTTTGAGTCTATGAACTCGACTCACTAGATTTTACTGAAGTCTGTTAAGTTAAATTTAAATAATTCATTTCTATCAGAATTTTTAATTGCTGTTTTTATAAAAATATAATGAAAGTGATGGAAAGCGAGATTTTGCTGCAATATTCTGAATTCTGGTAAATCGAGTTGTTTGTTTCAACTTCAATAATCTAGCGCCAAATTAAGGAGAGAATCGGGAGCGCAAATCCATTCGGGATGCGGAAAAAATATAAAACAAGGTGGAAGCAATAATCGTAAAAAATAATTTGGAAATCGAATCGGGAAAAATATGGATAAAAATGTGGTCGAACAATATCGCATAATGAGCACGAAATACCGATAACCGTCCAGGGAGAAATTGCAATTATCGACTAAATGGATGATAAATTAATTTTACCAATAAACGGCCAAGCAATACGAAAACAAGACTAACAATAAAGCAGACAATTACGAAGCAATTACGAAGCAATTACGAACCACTTGGGAATCAATTACTATTGTCGAACACTACGAAGTACATTACATGCATAATCCTGTTTCTGGGAGTTCCAAAATTAACATTGGACAAGTTACATCATTCTCAGTTTTCTTATTATTGTAAGAAGAAAGCCGCAGTGGCCAATGCGAAGCATCATAAATCTGTTGTCACCAGAAGAAGCTTGTTTACCGTTTTTCTACCAAGCTTTCGTGGTTTCGTTCCACTCGCCGCTTCTTACTTCGCTCTCTTCCCTGCTCTTTCTTTCATTTTTATTACTGCCCACAAGTCGCATAATTCTTCACTTGTCTAGTAAATAATTTATAGCTACACAGCAGCGTGCTTCATAACAATTTCGCCACTGCTGCTCGCTTTTTGTACTCTTTATCCGCGATTTTCCTGACATAAGTTTTCCGTTAGGTTTCCCCGACCTCCGATACCTTTTTCTCCAAATAAAAACGTTTCGCCTTTCATCGGTTTCTTTAAATAGCATGATCAATGGTGTTGATTGGACAAAACCCAAGCTTTTTCGAATCATTCGTCGAATTCGAATAGCCGCGAGAAGTTTTCAAGCGAATCAATGGTTGAAAGACGGACGCGGCTTTTTTCAAGATCCTCCAAACGCCGAGAGGAGCAAGAACGTTCAATTGGTCGTTGTAGTTTCACAAAAGTCCGGAGCACAGTGGCAAACGATCGGATCTTCGCCAGCGTTTACAAAGGGCGAAGCGTGGGGAGGAAAACTCGGATCGCAGGGAGGAGACGAACAGGATCGACCGACGATTCGAACGAACGCGCTAACTGGTTGAAATCGGTTGCGCAAATAATGCCGGCTCTTACTCGCAGGAGTGAATCCTTTAGAACGCGCTTCAAGTTCGACTTCGCAGCGGGACTCGTACTTTCCAAGTAAACGAGACAGTTATATCAACAAAGGCCGCGTTAACGTATTATGCTCGTTAAACGCGTCGCGAAGATCGTGCCGCACGGTGATAAAACGGGAACCGGTTGCCGACAATGATATTACAATGCAAAAACCACCTCAAAATCTTCATCGACAGACAACAGAAACAACATGAACACTCTTGGGCTTCTTCATGGCAGAAACAGTTAACATTTTTTTTACACACATGGTAAAAGTAAAGTCTAATATTCTAAGGAAATCTATGAGAGATGAAAAAGATTTTGAGATAACTTAAAAGAAAGAGATATTAGTAATTTTAAACGTAACAGATTTTTTCAACGTTAAATTTGATTATTAAACAAACTTTGACACACTGTAGCTCTCTCAATGGCAAAGAAAAATCTCTCACATGCAGCGTAACTTTCAGCTGAGTAATTTCATAAGTACTTGAAAAATGTTGAAACAATTGAGAGAACTACTATCAGGTGTCTGGCTTAAGATTACAAACTTTTAAAACTCTCTTCAACTAATCCCTTATTTTACTCATTCAAATGGAGCAATTTCAACAAATTCACGAAGGACTCATTACGCCACTTCAAAGTGAACTAAAATGTACTCCAATACGATGAAATAGTATTCGAAAGTTACAATAAAAAAAAAAAACAACTGAGGATACTTTATCAAATACTTATACAGATTCAATCACGAAAAATGTAACTATTTCTGCTCAAATGGGGAGCTTTTAGAATCGAACTCATTGATAACACACACTCCAATAAACTGTAGTTCGTATTCTGATTATAACTATCGCTCGAATTGTCATCTGCGAGGCTACGCAAACAAATTTTATCGTATCTGGAATCGTGTATGAGGACAAGGACAACGCAAGCAAACAGTTGCACAGACTACTATCTCCTCGCTCGACGACGACACGAAAAAAAAAAAAGAAAAAAAAACCGGAGCAATCGATGCTTTCAACGCAGAAAGTTCTAGCATCGATGTTATTCGATTACCCGAACACAAAACACAGGAACGCTCCCCGAACTCTCGACAAAAGCGGCTCGAGCAACAAGTCCTTTTCAAACGCGATCACATACAAGGTTTTCCTGGTACCGTTTGCTGAACGGTCGCGAAACTAAGTAGAACTCCAGCGATTTTCGGACCACGTGTTTCTGCGTCTGACGGTTCTATTATTTCCGAAAGGCGGGTGTCTCTAACGAGCCGTCGTGTCAGCGTCCGTCCGTTCGACCGGTCGACCGAGCTTAAAATTAGATTCTACGAAGCGACCAAGCCGGAAAGAGCGACCGTAGGAGCCTCCACGAAATTTATTGAACTCCGCGAGGATTCCGCCTGCCGCACAGTGGTGAAAAAACGGAAAAATGCGGAAAAAAGTCAAATTTATGGAAAAACTTTCTAAACTCAATTTTCTTGCTGATTTAACTATAGAATGATGTTAGTCAAAGAAAACTGTTTTAACTATAAAAATATACACGTAGTGAAGATATTAGTATTAACTGTCAAAATTGAAAATAATTTTTGTGCATTTAAGAATTAATAATAAAATATTTGTCGGTACGTAAGTTACTCCAAGACGTAAACAACTTATCCTGCAATTATTTTTTCATAATAAAATAAAAAATTCATTGATTTTTCTCAAAAATTCAAAATTGTTAGAAATAACCCTGGATCAAGTAAGATCAAGTAGATCTGTATATATCTTTAGAAAATACATATACATAGTTACATCGTTGTGAAAAAAAAATTCTGCCCCGAAGTGCCCCTCTCCAAGATGCAGGGGACGGAAGTTATCTAAAAAATTCATTGATTTTTCTCAACTATCCATTAGAAGTCATAAGATTCTTTAAAGAGCCAAATATTTCTGATTAAATGTATGCACTTTTTTTCATCTTATTATTAATTAATTACATAATACACTATACAAATCTTTTTATCTATATTATGTTAAAAAAAAAAATTTCAGAAACAATTAACTTAATTTTTCTATGGAACATTGGTGATTATTAATACCGAGGAAGAAACAGCAACGTAAGCGATTGATTTTCCAATAATTAAACTGTTAACTAATAAATAAATTTCGATAAACATCGGAATTCTAGCTAAAAATTTATTTTTGGACTTTTTGCCACGTTTTTCGGTTTTTTCACCACTCTGTGCCGTACCGATTCATTTCAGTTTTGCTCGGAGGAAGATGCTGCGTTCGAGATGCACGTTTGTGGAGAAACTGTCAATTGTCCGAGCGGATGTGGTGTCGAGGGGGACCCAAGCTCGAATAGTATGAATAGGAGCTAGTTTTTCCAACAAATGTTAGATGAAACGATTGAAACAGTAACTTTAGGAAATATAGTTCTTTAAAGTCTACGACAGGAGCGAGATCCGTACGCGTCGCGGTTCGTTCATTGACTGATTCTTCTTTTTCGAAGAGCTTGCCTAAGTACTCTAATTTTTGTTTCTCTGCTCAAAGTAAACCAGATTCTCGAACAAACGTCAAACTACAATTTTCGTACACAAAAACCTTTCGACTTGTCAATTAATTTATTTTTGCAACTGGGAAAGTTACACGAGCAAATGACCTTTTCTTCGCGACGAATCCCGAAGAAACGTGAATGAAACTGAACTCGAAGAGCGCGAAGTAGCTTCGGTAAGCGAAGTGGTCGCGACGAATCCGACAACCACTCGAGGCGGTGAGTCCGGATCGACTCGCATTAACCGCGCGAAACCGGCGGAGCAGCGCGTTCCTTGACCCTGCTGCGAAAACTCTTCAGAGTTTGCAGCACACACCGCCAGTCAAGGGTCTTTTATCCGTACGCTAACCCTTTCTCCCTTCCCCGTTTCCCCGTCGGTGGCATTCCGAGCTTAGACTTAGACTCGCGGAGCGGATCGAAGAAGGACGGCGTGCAATAGTACAAGCCTGCCCTTGCCGGTCGACGAGTAACGTCCTGTTACACCAGTCTGACCACTCGCCTCCCTTCGCCCTCGGTACCCTTCTTCTGCGCTCCCTTCCTCTCGAGGCTTCGTTTTATTTCGCGTCGAAGGCGAAAGCCTTACCCAGGCCTGCAACGACGCGCAGACCGTACGCCTTCTTCCCCGTCGCACAGTGTGTCGCTCAATGGACAAAACCCAAAAATCTGAAGTGTTTAATTCACAATGTGTTTTATCTTAAGATGTTAAAAAAGAAACGTAGATTTTAATACTACCCATCATGTTTTATGAATTTACTAATTTGTTGCCAAAATTGCTATTAAAACTTTATTTCAAATTTCGGTGTATTTCTTCAAACACATGCCATTGGCTAAATGTGTGTTTTTTGTTTGATTTTTATGCATCGTATTTGGTACTATAATCCTTTTAAAACTACAGAGAAAATTTTTTACAATAATAATAATTTATTCGAATTTTTAATGTTAAATGTTTGTCACCTTTGAGAAGACTTTTAAAAAAAAAACACCAAAAAATACCTCCGTAATTTTTTTTTCTATTAATTTAGGAAACATTAAACTTTATATTAGCGTTAACTTTAGCTGCCCGAATTTGCCAGAAAGGAAGAAAATAATTAAAATCATTATCAAGGCGCTCACCGTTCAGGCCTGTAGCGATTAGCATTTGAGATTGTTTCGACTAACGTTCAGCTTTTCTTTTCTTTTCTTTTTCTTTTTGTTGTATTTTGAAATTTTAATAAAAGAATGTAGGTATTAAAATTTTAAAGTTTGTAATGATTTGTAAATAAATATAATTTTCTACGTAGTACGGTACCATATAATCCTCCCCACAATTTTTCATGCTTAACCGTCAATTTTATGAAAACATGTTTTAAACCAAAGTTAGACAGTTCTTAATTGATAATACATTTCAATAATAAACATTACCGAAAAAGTTTTTATTTAATTAAAAATCAATATCTCCTCAATTTTTTATATAATTGTATATTTGTCATGCATTAATCGATGTATTCTTGCATTTGCTTTAAAAAAGTATTAAGGTACGTGGGTAAAAAATTAAATAGTTTAGAAGCTATGAGTTTCGTCCCGAACGCCCATATACGCGACACACTGTGCGTCGCGTCGCGAGATTCCCTTCCAACGTTTTACGAGCGACCGAGCGGCTTATTACTTATCGCCGATTAAAAGTAAATTACCGTCGAGAGAAAAAGCTGATTCGGCAGCGCCGGTGGTAGGTCGCGGCTGAAATTTCATGAAAGAAGGACCGTCGCGCGGTCGAATCGGTACTGGGCGTTGCAAAAACATCACAGACCGGCCGCTTTCGCTATTTGAATTTCATTCAGCTCGGCCTCGGTTACGTTTGTTTGCGTCCGCGAGAGAGGAACACAGCCAGCCTCGGCATAATAGAGGCATTCAGAGGCGAGGTTCGACGTCTCGCTTGCCAATCTTTCGACCTGGTGCTCCGGTAGACCGAATATTTTCCGAATATCACACGGTGCAAATTGTTGCGAAATTCGGGGACGCGTTTTGCTTTTCATGGTTTCGAAGAGTAGAATAGGATTACGACAGCAGTACTAATTTATGTAAACAAGTAATTTCGTCAAGGTTGTTAAAATATTTTTCTTTCATTACTGTTTAACAGGAGGCACGGTCGTTCTCACTTCGTGGCCAGATCATTTAGGAATAATATCCTTATTCTTTAGCTGTGTAAGGTCGGGGTTGATTGCCATCTTCAAACATTCCCATACCTGTGCGCGATCACTCAGCGCGCTCTTCATGGCTCTGTGACTTTGAGTCAATGACCACAATCAAACATGGTCCCTACGAGCTACTCGAGATACTGTGGAGACCATTTTTCATTCTACAAGAATGTTATAGCAATGTCTTGCGCTTGGTTTAAATTTGTTTTTGTAGTTGATACATAAATTATACAACGACAAATTGTGATGATTTTCTCTCCCGTAGAACTTTATTTATAAAAAAAATGGAAATCAGATTTTATGTTTTAATAATAAATTAATAAAAACCAATTGTTAAAATGCTTTTATAATATAGAATCATTAGCAGAAAAATAATATAAGAAATTCAAGGTTTCAACAGTGATGACTTTCCCCTAGTAGCACAAAATATTAAATACATATTCATGTAATATTAAAAAGAGATTGAATCTCTTTTTAATATTTAAATATGCATATAATATTTATTTCATATTTTGAACAAAATATTTTTTCCTGAATATACAAGAAATATTTATTTTATATTACGAAATAAATATTTTCATCCAAATATGAAGTAAATGTTTACTTAATATTAGAAATAAATATTTTTATCCAAATATGAAGTAAATGTTTACTTAATATTAGAAATCAAATATTTTTATCCAAATATGAAGTAAATGTTTATTTAATATTGGAAATAAAATATTTTTTTGCATATAGATATATTAGAATTATAAGAAATGGTTATTTTATATTTAAAGTAAAATATCATGCAACTTGTATTTCTGTTAGCCAATAAAGTTAATTTTATGTTTGGCAAAACACTTATTGTTTTCCTACAAAATTTTGTTCGATATTTCTTATAAGTGATTCTATCACTTTTGTAAAAGTATAGGTTTGTTCAAGTAATAGACTATATTTAAAATACGTTTGTCCGTCATATGTCGTACAACATGTATAAGCTTGCAAAATGTTTCTAAGGAAGTGTCCCATGGCTCATTGGGAAAGTAAGTAACGTGTAGTCTATTATAGGTTTGGAGTTCGAGTCCTAGCAGTGCCAAAAACATTTTTCAAAGGTAAAAACGGTTTAAATGTAGCATATTTACAGCGTAAACGATGAACTGTAAGATAATATCGAACTTTGTAACCCCTCCCCCCGAACCATGTGAAATTAAATTAAAAAAAAATATTTTTTTAGATATCAAGTATAATATTTACTCAATATTGTCTGAATATTCAATTAATATTTTATGAATATAAATGAAACATATTTTAGATATTTATTATAGATCTTCGAAATATCTCTTTCATATTTTCTGAATATTCCTTTTATATTTTTTGTATATGTATATAATATTTGGATACAATATTTACTTCATATTAAAAAGTGTGGCTAAAAAAATATTTTTTCAATATTTGAAAAAAATATTTAATGAATATTTTTGTGCTACTAGGGTCGTATTACGAGACTGATACACGTTATAATTGACTCAGCTGCGACACACCCTCAAATTAAATGTTTCAAATGAGGCTTCAAATGATATTTTATCTTACATTCGTTAATCTTTGTTCTTTGCTTTATAAAGAAACAAGGTTATGAAAATTCAACTCAATAAAAGACGTCGCTTTAAAAAATTCCTATCAAAAAAACCATCGAAAGCAAAGCAACACCAATTTTATTAGCTTTCAAAGCGGCCACCCTTACCAATATTTTTTTCCCCTCTTTTTTCCTTTTTTCTCAGAACTTAGAAATTGTACGCGGAATTTCTACTGCACAATATATCAACGTGCATTGTTCAAGGATAAATTACATTACCAATATTTACGTTTTTTGTCCCATAACATCTGCAATAAGTTATTTACACTCACGTGCTAATAATTGTTAAACATACAATTTTTCGCGAGGACCAGACTACATATATACAGTTAAAAAATATATTGATTTGGCAATGAAGTTTGTACAATCACCGTTTTCTTAATTATTTATTAAGCTCCAACAAATAACTAAAGGAATAACTTCTTGCAATTCTTCGATCCTTCAGCGATAAAATTTGAATGATGATTATAGAGCAAAACAAATTCGTGTCAGAAAATATAGCAATCACTTGAAGCGGTGTCTATACTATACAATCAATGAATCATTGCTAACCTAATTCCTCCATTTTTTACAGCGTCTGATGTGCAATATATGAACAAACGTTATACTGTTGCAGAATAGTCCCCCGTCATACAAGATAACAAAACTAATTTTCCTGCAATCTTGTGACTCATCGCGGACAATATGAGATAAACAACGTGAATCTTATTAAAGCTATATTGGATTATGACTCTATTTCCATTACAGACAAAAGAAAAGAAAAAAATGTAAAAGATTCTGCATTGCATGACAAGCTCTATCACTATGCAGTTCGTTTTTTTTTTACGATTGTATCGGTGTAGCTACAAAGCATAATTACGTTTGTATTCTTAATGAAAAGCTTTGATGCTTTTCCCATTTATACGCTTGTCAGTTACAGTTAACAGCTACATCGATGTGTTTTTGTAACAAATCGTACTGCACGATGAAATAGCTTATTAAACAGTGCAAAATGTTCCTGTAGAATTTTTTTTATTTCTGCGAAAGAAGCAGAGTTATAATCTGGCTCAGTTACTAGACTTACTCTGTACCAATTTCCTTTATTAAATTAAATTTTTCTTTTTTTAATTTAATTTTCAACTATTTTATTTCCGTATATAAATGCACATGTATACAGGGTGATCCTTGAATTAATTTTCACGACATTTGAGCTGCTCGTAATAATTTAGGACTGCTACTAAATAAAAGTACAACATATTTTCTTCCTCATATTTTAAATGTGTTCAAGTTGCGAAAACATGAGTTAGAATAGCGAAGAGCGAACAAAGGCGAATCCCTCGTCTCGCGATCGGACCGAATCACCGCGATAATCGCGCGCGCAGAAATCGTATCCTCGAACGAGTCCGCGAGTGTCGGCGTTCTTCGGCCATTCTCGTCGAGCGAATTCCTCGAGCCCGCGACTCGCATACGAAACGAGGCGCAGTCGCATTCTCTCCGCGTCAACGCGAAACTGTTACTCACCGTTAATGGTATTTGCTGATGCAGCCTCCGGGATGGATCGGCGGTGAACCCTGCACAGACAAACAACAACGTCGCTTTTAATCCTCGATCGTCGAACGCACTCGCAACCGATTGAAATGGACCTCGGTCCGCGCGGGTCTCGCTATCGAGCTCGACTGACGCTTCGCGAATCCCGATGCAGCGCGCGTTGCGCTCCTTCGCGAGCGAAAGTCTCTCGAGGCGTCCTCCGCGTCGCACGCCGCTCGAAAATCGGAAAAACTTGTAGCTTCAAGATTAAATCCAAATTCTTGTTATATGAATAAAAACTGCTTCGAAAAAAAGTATTTGAAATTAATGTAAAATCATTTTACAAACATAATCGAGTATTAACAAGGAATTAAGAATTTCTTACGAACAATAATCAAAATGAAGGTCATAAGAAGGTCAACTTTATTCTTTTAAATGAAATGCATCAATCAATGAAGCGCGTTTGCTATCAAAAGTGTTACAATTTACATTGAAAAGCCAATAGGTTACGAAATAATGAAAAATGAAATAATATTAAGACATTGTTTTTTACTGTAAAATGATTAGAATTTCCAGTTTTGTACAGGTTTCCTCAATTTCCGACCACTGTGCGTTGGCCACAAACACGCCGCATCGCAAAACAACGAAGCGCCGACGCGGACGTCGATCTCGCTTGTCGATTATTGGCCAGCATTACGACTATCACCGTGTCATTCTTTGAACGGCTAATCTCGTTTCCGTCGAATATCTCGCGCACTGTCGCCGTCGCGCCGAACTCAATCACGGCGACGGACTCGTCTCTAGTTTCAAACAAATATTTGTCAGTCCACTTTTTTCCTCCGCCTCGGTTTCGCCGTCGTTCCGACCTGCTTGCTAACCTAGCCGTTTCATCACCCTATTTTGCTTCCGAGCAGACTTGTCCCAGTCGGCGACGAGCCTAACTATGGTTTGCGACGATCTTACGCGACCGGGGCAAACGCGTCGACGTTCATCGCGACGTCCCGAAGATTACGCAATTACGCATAACCGAGGCGACGCGCGTTCGCGGTCCCAGGAAGTCGATCTCCGAGAGCGCATCCCGCGTTCGAATCGGACGGCCACCCGCGCACCCGAACACTGTCACTGCCTCGCCAAGAAAAACACCAGCATAGAGCCACGTGCGCGCGATTTTAATTAAACCGAGCGAGCAAGGTCGCCGACGCGGCGTTTCCAAGGATCGAGCGTTCGGTCGATCGGCGTTTGACGGCGTTCGCGATCGATCGATCCTCCCGCGTCGACGATCGACGTCCGCGTCTCCTCTTCGTGGGTCGAAATTTTGAGCCAGGTCAGGGCCGATCGTACCTCCGACGTTCTTTGGCTTACCGCTTGCGCGTATCCTGAGCGATCGAGAGGATTCAGGGAAGCGCGAGGAGAGAAACGATACACGAGCGTGAACCGACACCACACAACACACGGGACGCGAGTAACTTTGCCGAGCGATCGAGGCCCGCTTCTTCCAGCGTGCAGCCGGTCTCCTTCTCCGCCCCCTCCGCCCGTCGCCGCGGTCTACCTCTTCCTTCGTCGCGAAGAGGAGAACGAGAGCCGGTGGAGGGGAAATCCACGAGGAGGGAGCTACCGACGCGGAGGGATGACAGAGCGGGGGGATCGAGGAGACGAGAGACGAAGCAGAGGAACGCACATGTGTGCGCGCAAGTACGCGACTCCGGCCGCGAGTTTGCAACGTGAACGAATAATCCGGATGCATCCAGCCTGGGAGAGAGGGTGCCGAAGGAAGAGAGAGGGGGAGAGACAGAGAGAAAGAGAGAAGTCAATGAACGACTTCTCCGCGATCGCCACGCGGCGAGAGAATTTCACGGTTGTAGACTTCTCTCTCTCTCTTACTCTTTCAATCCTTCGCTCTTTTTCTGCCCCTCTTTGTTTCTCCTCTCCTCTTTTGTTTTCTCTCCTCTGCGTCATGCGATTTGATAAACTGCGATCCTTTGCGCTTGCATTTTCCCGACTTCTTCCTGACTTCTTTTCATCGATCGCGTGTTTTGATCTATTCTGTATTCGGAAATATGTATTCAAATTGAATGGCGAGCGCGGTGATCCTTCAAGAACGCGAGAGATACCGATGTTTCACAAAGTCGAAATCTGCATAGATCTTTCGAGCTTTTTCAAATTGTCTTTTGTACTGACAGCCTCTCATTTTGTACGATATTTGTGCTGTTATTGCATTCTTTTGATCGAAAAAGTTGGAGGAAAGAAAATGCTAAGAATATCATAAAGTAGAAGAAATGTATGTATCTACAGGGTGTCCCAAACTAAGTGCGGGAGCCGTTAAAGGGAGATTCGTGGGGTGATTCTAAACAATTTTTTCCTTTGCAAAAATATCCTCGGAAGCTTTGTTAACGAGTTAGTAACGAAAAACACCGACCAATCCGGGAGCGAGTACAGCGGTTTAATGATGGCGCGGACGATGGCGGGCCAATGCTACTTACAGCTGAAGCCCGCGCTGAAATTCATAGACTGTATTCGTGCTTCTATTGGTCGATGTTTTTAGATAATAACTCGTTAACAAAGCCGCAACAAAAATTTTCGCTAAGGGAAAAGTTGTTTAAAATCACCTCAGGAATCTCCGCTTAACGGCTCTCGCACTTAGTTTGGGACACCCTGTATATTGCGGTATACCAGATTTTCTATCTGCACTAAGAACAGAGTTACACTCCAATTCAGTTAGTAGACTCACTTTGCACCGTAGCTCAAACGCCATAATTACACACAATTTTACCTCACAAAATCACTCTATTCAATACCAATAATTGCAATTATAATTATTATTTACTCGCCGATTTACTTTCCTTATTTAATGCATCCATTGTGTTGAATCGAGAAGATTGCTCGCGAATCTCATTGGTTACACACCATTCAAAGTGAAATCATCTCGTCTCAATACAGTGTAAATCTATGAAAGTATCTTCTCCTTCTTAATAACATTTTCATTCCTCCAACTAATAATCTCATCATTAATAAAATACAGTATAACAACGCGCATAGTATGCAAAATAAGGGTCAACAGCACTTTCGTTTGGTTGCACCTTCCCCGCCGAGCCGGCTCACGCGTATGTGTCGATGCGCGTAATGAGATTTCAGAAACACGAGAAGCTTCTCGCCTCGTCTGGCAGACTAAATTCGCCCGGCACTTTGGAATCGAATCGAAATTCCATTCAACTTTATCGTGGACAGCCGAGGTAGATGTTGTAAGAGGAGCTCCGAAAATACGCTCTCGCCCACTCGCCAGGAAAACGCTAATGTCTGTCGCTTGCTTAGCCTAGGTGTGGACACGCTGATTCACAAGCGTGTCTGAACACGTTACGAAGTAACGAGTGGACGTATGCTTGCAGTGGTTAAGAACAGGTGAAGTTTGACTTGCTTCTATTCGTCTGTGCAAAAACTATTAATTATAAACTGTTGAAATGAGCACTTGTAGTAGAATGAATCAATCCTCATTGCGAGTATTAATTAGATTATGAGAATAGCAGAGATAGAATTGTTTTACTAAATTCTTGTAACAATTTCAGAAAATTACAGGGAATTCTAAAATTGTCTGCTATTAGTGTACAATTAGATTATGCACAAAAATTACGAAAGTAAGTTTGATGAAGAGTACTTTTTGGAGTACTTGACTTACTACGGATTTCACTTAGAAATATTTTTTAAATTTCCAAAATACTCATGAAAAATTCGAATCTAGTCGGCGAATGTTTTAAAGCTGTTTAGATACTAAAACCCAACACTGCTTTTAATGGAATATCTTATCAGAACTTCCTAATCGCTGCCTGAGTAATTACATACATCAAACGGGTAGATCAATTAGACTATTAATAACTTTACGTTCGGTTCTTTAAAAAGTATATTAATCAACCGAGAAGAAAGATAAGAGAGGGCCGTAAACCTAAATAGATAATATTAAACACGAAAATCTTAAGGCACGTTTTGATTGGTCAAAACTTAACATCAATACCTCTCTCGCGATTTTTCAAAAATTCGAAGAATTGGAAAAGAACAAATTGAAAGCACGAATAGCTCCAAAAAGACCAAAAGAATGCAAGAAAAAACATCATCTGCACCAGAAACTTTAGACTCCGTCGAACTTCGCCGAAAAGATCTGACCGAGAGATAATTGAAAAGCCGCCCAAGGCGATAGTGTGTCACGGAAAATCGATACACGGGGTCAAAGATAATATCGCGGAGAGTTGCGGCGGAGATAGGTACTTACGCGGCAAACGAACAAGCGCGCGAGAATATTCGATAGCGACTCGCGGAAGCTATCCAGTTGCGTGCAATGCGGTGGCAAACTGGCTCGAAAAAGAAAAATGTTCTCCGCAACGGCGTCGCCGCTCGTTGGTTCGTCGCGAAATTCACGAGCCAATACTCGGTCAGGGGAGAAATGCGGCTCGTTACTCCCTGCAGAACGATCCGAAGAGATACCGCGGATATAACCGCCGACCTGTCGCTCGACAGTTCAATGTCTCCTTTTTAACGCGACGATCGCCGCGGTTTCATCTCGGCGAACGTCGCAAGGGAATTGCAATTACTCGCAGATCAGCGTTTATCATCGGCAGCTGCGGTACGCGAAAAACAACGATCTCGAGAAAGCGTTGCAGAGATTCGAACGAATTCGTGCGCCGAATTAGGCCGGAAACCCGAGTCGCGTCCCCCTGCAGCCCTCCGCGGACTGCGGACCCTGAGAGTTCACCTGGCAACACGAATCCTCAGAATTGCGTCTAAAAATATCACCGAAAGAATTCGAAACTCCGACTTCGCAATTTTCAATTGTCAAGCACACGAGCAATCTGCAAATAAAATTGGAGAATCTTTCTTCGATCTCGCGGATCGTTCGGAGTCGAAGAAAAATTGAGCAAACTGAGAACGTCGACTTAACTGGCAAACAATTTCTCAAGCTAAACAAGTGAAACCCGTCGCAATCGATAGCGACAGAACAAACAGAAAATTGTGCTCCAGACGACGCAGCGTCTAGACGTCTCGTCGCGTTGAGTTGAAAAAAAAAAATCGGAGCGGCCAACAACGAAACAGTCGCGGCGAATAGGAGAACGCCGGGGGAACGAAAAATAGGGGTGAAAAGGCGGAAGGCGGAGAGAGACTGATAGAGACAGAGCGAGAGAGTGAGAGAGAGAGAGGCTTGTTCAGGAACGTACCTTCTCCACCGCGACTTCTCGTCTTCCGGATGATGGAGGACCGTGATTGCTGGCGGTGTTTCGACCCGAACGACGACCTCGTGCACGAAATTTGGTGCACGTTCACAGGTTCACAGAGTGTCGCACGCGTAACGGTTCGCACGATGCGTGACATGCGTGTCGCGCGTATGACGTGGCGCGTGTGTGCGGAAGTATATTGATCAGCTGATGGTCGGGTGGATACTGGACTGCTTCGCAGAATTCACCATATTGTTGCGTCAGCGCGCACGCGCCGAACCCTCGTCCCTTCGTTTTCCCTTTTCGGTCCGTTTCAACCCCCTCGAACGCTCCTCCGGACCGGTCTCCCCTCCTCCAACGCGCACTGCTACGCTATGCCGTATCGCGACCCGTGGCCAACCCCCTCCCGACCTCGTTGTTCGGTGAGAAATGGCCAGAGGAAGAGAGACTCGGTGCCACGGCCGAGGAAAAAAAATTTCGAGGCCGTCGATATTTCAGATAATGATTAAAAGTGTCTCGGACTTTCCTAACGTTCCTTGGAAGGTTAGAAAAAAATTTTGATAGCTGGTCATCGTGCTTTTCCAAAGACTGGAGACGGGGGTAACGAATCTGCGATAAACCGAGAGCTTGGAAACTTTCTCAGGGTGTCTGATTTATGTTTTTAGTGCAGGGTAATTGTGGACAAACAGAACGAAAATCTTTACTTATTCGTTTGAGGGGGGAATTTCATATAGCGGGTCAAACAATTTCTTTGTGCTTGATCAATAGTAATGCACTTTACCAGAATTCCAAGTATTTGTAGAAATACATTTAATGGAGCAGCAGCGTGTCGATTGCGCGCGGTATTATAAAATAACAAATGTGATATCGTGAATGCGATAGTTCTATCGGAGATAGAGATTTCAATTTTTTGAGTAAGCTGAAGGGTTACCTTTATTAACCTTGAACAGTAGATTAACATTGAATAACTGCATGTTTTAGAAGACTTTTCGCCACTGAAACTTTAGATACGTTTTTCTCGAAACTAATTTCTTTCAATTGGCGGACACGATTAAACAAAAACTATTCAACCAATCTATCTACCCCTATGTATATAACTACATTATAGCAAACTTTAGTCGATGAACTTACACGTTTAATGAAAAAATTAATTTTAACGTGTTTATTTTACACGAAGGCATCCGAAAATTACCCCAAAAAACACACTTTTGGTTTACAAACCCTGTGATTTTTCAAAATTTATATTTTTTATTAGTATTTCTGGTTCATCGACGATATAATTTCATCAATAATAAAGTGTATCTTGCATTTTTTCATTTTAGGAAAAATTGAAGGAATTAGAGTGCCCGCCAATTTATAATACCTCCAGCGGCAAAGCTGCAACAATTTTTTTTAATAGCGACATCTGCAGCCCAGATTTATATTGGAAACAAATTTTTTTTGTAATTTAAAACAATATATATACAGTCCTGAAAGATTCAAAATGATTCCTATCACAGATTTTTTGTAAAAAAATTCGCAAAAATCGGCTTATTTCTAGTAGTCTATATAAAAATTCCCTGGACAGGTAGGGTAACGTATACAGTTGTTAACCCCCTATACAGTGACTGATCCTTTCAAGAAAAGTAAAAAATACAGTATAATTCTTTTCTTATGTAGTAAAATATTAATTATATTCGAAATAAGAATATTTGGATCATTGAAATATATATACATATATTTTTTTTTTATTACATAAGAAAAGGATTATACTATATCTTTTACTTTCCCTGAAAGGGTTAATCATTATATAGGAGGGTCAACAACTGTATACTTTACCCTACAATAAACAATTCAGTTACTTTCTTATCATACCATGTTACGTTTTAGTACAAAGTTTCGCAACTTCCTCCATAAAGCTTTTTTAAAACGTTAAACGTACATCCATTGGGATTATGTATCTGAATAATTACAATATCTGTCTCTGAAGTTTCTCTAAGAAACTCTGAATAGTTCTCGAATTGCTCTTTGTAAACGTTATTTATTACCTAGTGTAAAATAGAGAGATAACACTTCATTTTGATGCAAAGAGATTACACATGAAAGGGTTAAACGCCCTGTATTTCGACACCCTAGGGAAGGTGTAATATTCGGAGAAGAACGGTGGATGATTACAGATGCCTTCGGTGGATCACAAACCATCTAAGTAGATCAATACTTTTGGGTTGCCTACGTAGCTTCGAAAAAGGAAATACCTACTTTGTCTACAAATTGGATAAAATTTTAGACAATTTAGAAAAAAATTCCCAAATACTATTGCTTTGCATTGATACGAGTTTCATCTGTCGGGTGATAAGAGGACTATTGTTCTCGAAGCGCGTTCTACACTTATCCACTCTGTCCGTCAAACGTTCAAGATATCGGCAATCGCATTGAAAATCGTGAAGGAAATGGGTCGTTCAAATTTAGCCGAGTGGATGTCAGTAAAATTTAGCCGTGCAGCTCTGTATTTTCTGCATTATACGTCGAAGCGGGGCCCAAAATTTTCGTCGCTCATCGAATCTTCACCGGTCAACGACGCCATTCGGTCGTGGAACGCGGAATGATCGCGACAGGTTCTTATGTAAGCCCGATTGTAAGCTTTTTGCGCGTCTGAGAGACCTCCTCTTCCGAAGGTCCGCACTTTCCTTTTCCTTCCACGGATTTTTAAGCGTCCAAAACGCCGCGCCGCGGTGCGTTCAACCTCTCGAAACTTTCCTGACATAAATTTCAGCCTCTCGCGTTGGGAATTAGTTTGTGTCTATTTAGTTTCACTGCGTTGCCGAGAATAAAGCGGCAATTTAGTATACGAATTTATGTTTGGCGTCGGAAAATGTTTGCGCGGATTTACGGAACAGAATTTCTATACATAATCCGAACTTTCATAGGATATAATTTTATTTCAGAACGGTTCAGTGTAGTGAAATTTGCACTCTATTCATACAAAATTCTTCAGTTTTACTTGGGGAAAAAATATTCATTTGCTGTCTTCAAATTAATGTGCATAATCTGGACTCCAAAAAATGTATAATAAAATTCAAAACTCGATTTTCCTTAACTTTTAACACACATTTCTTTTCTTTTTTTAAATCGACCTTTTTATTCGGGGACGTGAATTTCTCTAAATATAAAAAATGCTTAACAATATTTTCAATAAAACAAATTTACTATTTTAGAAAATAATATAACATAGTACGTATAATGTATAGTAAATATTTATTTGTATCAACTAAATGGACACAAGCTTAATTTGCTTTACGCTCTCGACTCAAAGCAAACAAGCAGAGGACAGTTAAAACGTATATAATATGAAATGAAGTTCCATATATTTGAGAACAGCTCCCTTTTCCACTATGAAGATTAAGTTCCCGTTTGTTGAAATAATCTCGGATCTCTAAAATTCCAGCTCTTCGCTTAAGAAGGGTAGATATTTTCTTTCCCATTTCTAAATAGAAGCACTAAAAGTGTTTCTATATTACCCAACAGAGATAAATTTCATGAAGAAATCTCAAACGCTGTAACAACCCCGAAAAAAATAAAAAAAAAAATTACGGTTTCTTTTTCCCTTCGCAAGACAATGCCGAAACACGAACCGGATAGGGCGGAGTTTAACCTTTCCAACGCAGAACAGACTTTTCATTTCGTTAGCGAGTCTCTTCGATATCAGTTGAAAACTAGTTTTCGCTTTGTCCGGAACGAATCGCATTATAAGCTCAGCGTAACTACTCTCGGAGTTCGCTTTTACTTTTCCATCCCTTGCAATTACGCATTTTCGAAGTTCCTAAGTGAATTATTTAAACCCGACATTTGCTCGTGTCTTACACATAGTCATCGACCTCGACGTTCGAAACCCCGGAACTGTTCATTTCGCGCGCTTCTGAGAAATTAACTTCGCGAAGTATGAATACGAAAGCAGACGTCTGGGCGACGCGACGCGGGAACTTCTTCGCATAAAAATTTCTCGCGATACGAATTCGAACCGATCGAAGGATCTCGTTAACAAGGATCGCGTCGTTATCGAAGTCGTCTCGATGTCAAGACTCGGGGGACGACGGAAAATTGCGACTCCGAAAGACGAGCGACGAAAGTGAAACACAGCCGTGAAACGGAAAAGGGAATTGTTGGCGCGTGGCGCGGCGGATCGTTGTTTCATGGTTGAAACGCGCGCTAGGATTTACAGTCACGCACTGTGATTTGACTCTTGATACAAGAAGGAAAGAAACGGAAACCTTTTATTTTGCTATCGCAACGAAACTATATAGTTTATCGCGCTTCGAATTGCTGCAAATTGTATTGCGACGCGTTTCAACAAGAGCCGAGGAAAACTTCAGACGGATCTAACACAAATGACGTCGATGGAACGCAAGTTTCATGTAAATCAAATATTTAAATATTCAAATTATTGCTACAAAAATTTGACAAATATCTGAAGAATCTTTTATTTCGTGCTTGCAGACAAGATTAAATAAATATTCTATTTGCTTTGCTTAAGCAAACGCTACCGTAAAAACAACATATAATGTTGGCTTTTATGTCAAATAAATTTTGTAAGAAAAATTTTAACCGTGCTGATTCCTCGAGAAATATTTCATCGTTTCCATCGTCTCTGTATATTTATTTATTTATTTATTCACGGGAAGGAATTTCCATTAGTGTACAAGTAATTAGTAGCAGTATATTAGAGGACGAATTAACATGTATAAAGAGATTAATATAATTAAACTATAATTATACAGAGTGTAACAAAAATGTTGCAGTTCCTTGAAAAGGATGATTCCTAAGATGATTTTAAACAACTTTTTCCTTAGCAAAAATGTTAGGTGGGGCTTTGTTAACGAGTTACTAACAAAAACCCTCGACCAATCAGAGCACGAGTACAGTGGACGAATTTCAGCGCGGGCTTTAGCTGAGAGTAGTATTGGTCCGTCATTGTCCGCGCCATCATTAATCCGCTGTACTCGCTCTTCTATTGGTCAACGTTTTTCGTTAATAACTCGTTAACAAAGCCACACATAACATTTTCGCTAAGGAAGAAGTTGTTTAAAATCAAGTCAGGAATCACCCCTTTGAAGGAACTGCAACATTTTTGTTACACCCTGTATATAATGAAGTTAATTAAATATTAGAGAAGGAAACAAAAGACAAAATTCAAACGTATTCATCACAATAGAACTACCATTTTAAGTATCATATTAATATATCACTGCTACTATATTGAGTAACCAACTGTTTTCCCTTTCTGCACTTACTTATTTGTTACGTTCTTATCAATTGGAATATTCGAAGCTACCTGGGTTACCTAATAATAAATTCTGGTTGTCGATGAAATAGGCGCTGCACAGTGGTCCAGAAGCCTAGTTTTTGTGGCCAAAATTCAAAATTTCGTCATAATTTTCTGAAACTTGGTAATTAGGGGTTTTTGAGGTCGCTGATAACGAATCTGGCATTAAAAAGTAAAAATTTTTGACGGTAGGGTTATTATAGCGATCTAAAGGGTGGTATTTTGTGGCCGCAATTAACAAATTTTTTAAATCAATGTTTTTCAACATTTTCACAGAACTGTATCATTGAGATGCTTAATGCCATGTTTTAAATAAGTATAACATATAGAAAAAAAAAGAAATAACAATAGTAATAGAATTTTTTATAAAGATTTAAAGAAAGATTGTAATATTCACCTATATTTCTTCCGTATCTAAGTCAAAGTTATTTAGATGTTTAAATACAGATAATGCATCGTCATTATTTTAAAGCGATACTCATCTAAAAAATTAAAATTATTAGCTCTTTATGAACACTGCTGTCTGATACACTAAGAAAAATGAAACATACTTAAAAATCTTTTCGACATTTTTATATAGAATGTTTAAAATGTTTAAAATGTTACTATGCACTAAATAAATACACTAAATAAATACATTAAATAAATAAATAATATTACACAACGCTCTATAAAATAAAATAATAGAAAAACAGAAACACTATAGAAAACGTTTATGGACTGCACTGAATGTTTCGCTCTGCTCGCTTCGGAAAAGACTGATCTAATGAAGCGAAAGACGTAGTGAGAAAACCTATTCCAATCTTAAGTGTCTACGATGCATAATACTAACAAGAGATAAGGTTTCCTTTAAGAAAACATCCCAGTTACGGTCCACAGACATTGAAGGAGTTTAGGCGGCGCGGCGCTGTGGGTTCAGGTCCCAAACGCAACGTCCAAATACGTCGGACGCTTTTATTAAAATTAAAATAGAGTTGAAAGTAGCAAGAGGTAGCAGCTAAACTTTGCATATTCCTTTTAACAATTGTTTAAACTTTCATATAAAGTAAGTCCAAAGTCTAGCACTTTTAAGCATTTTTTTAAAACCCTTTTCAAAGCTTAAATTGTTATAAACTTTGCAATATTTGTTTATGAATTAAAAACTGTTTATGACGGCATTTAAAACTTGAAGTACATCTACTAACATATAAAAAACCATAATTATAACTTGTTTCCTGATATTCTATAAGTGGTATTTAAAACGTTTAATTGAACTTTGAATTTTATGATTTTGTCTTTAGAACGCTGTATCTCATTACAGAATTATCTAAAATCAATAATATTCTGGATTTAAGAGTTTTGAAGGGTTACCAGTTTATAGAAAAAAAAATTTTTTAAATCTATTAACCTTGAAAAATTGACTTTTGGCCAGCAAAACCGGGTTTCTGGACCACTGTGCGCTGGCGCAAATTCTATTTCAAAATAGTAATTCTTATCCTATCATTTCCAAACAAAATGTTTTATTATGAATATCCTCTACCACCGCAGCAAATAGTAATAATATCCGCTTCCCAATTATATATTTCGAACATTTACTTTTACCGACCTTGTGCATTACTATTTGCAATTTCAATGCGTTAGATGCGTTTGCAAATTAATTACTCTTCGGTACACTGTTCGGACGAAGCCAGAGTCGATCGAATCGGGCGATAGAAGGCAGAAAAGAAATTGACAAGAACGGAAAAGAGAAGTCAACGCGAAGAACGTAGCTAATAGGCAGGCGAGTGACAAACGGCGCGGCGCGGCGCGGTGCGGCGAAGAAGGAGCCTCTCGCCGCGGTCGTCTAAAAGATGCAGAACTTGCAAATGAACTTTCTAACCGTTCCATTCATTCGCGGCCACTGTGAGAATACGTTATTGCGCGTAAAGAGGAGGAACAACACAGAGGCGGCCGTTATCTCTCGACGCGGGTCTCGTTTTTCCGTTCATTCGAATGCAGGTTGCGAGGAGGCTCTCGGGTAACGGACACGTTATCTTTACGTGATCGGCAAACGGCCGTTTCGAAACGCGGCTTTCGCGCGCGGAAACCCGAGAAAGGGCGAGGAAATACGCGAAAAGTGGGAAATCCGCGAATCGGCGCGGCGCCGCACAGTGGGCCAAACGGCCAATCTAGCTGGAAAAAATTCACAGCTATCTAATACAAGGTCCGATTTTAATTTTGATGATTCATTGTAAAGGGGAGATTTCACTCTTCAAATACATGATACTTCTGATCGCGAAAACCAGTTTTCAATATTTTTACAATCAGTTATGTTATAAATAATTAGCACAATATAAAATTTGACTTATGGATATGAAAGCAGAGAGTTAACCATTTAAAATAAGCCCAAAACATTACTGTACTTCTTGTCGTTGTTGCATTTTAAACGTTGATAACCTTTCCACCAAGCGTACAGTGCGTCGAATCTAGCTGATAAAAAATCATATTCATCAAATCAGCTTCTAATATCAACTTGTATGACATCATCGTAAAGAAAAGACTTTAATCTTCAAATTCCTGATTATTTGAATTAAGAACACAATTTTTTAAGCTTTTACAATCATTTGAAGTATATACGACCAAAAATCATTCACGAACTTTAAAGTTATATAAAATAATAATTCGCAAATATTCGGCAACTAATTTTATCAGGACTCAAAGAACAAAGCCTGAGTTACAAAATGCACCAAAAATTTTGGCGGATCCGTTGACTTTTACACTAAAAACTGAAATTCGGGAAGTAAAAATTAGCTATGTTTGGACACGCCTATCTTAAATGTTATTAAATTTATTCAATTTTCGTTAATACGGAATTAAAGTACGTACTTTTCTGTACAAGATCCATGAAAGGCAAAATAATCCGCAGACAATATCACCGTTAATTAGAAGCGGAAACTTTTCCAGCTAGATTGGCCCACTGTGCGCCGTGGCGGCGGCCTCAACGAGCACGGTAATTCGTCGGAATTCGCGGACCGTTCGCGTTACGAAAATTCTACCAATCTCGGTTTCCCGCAAACGAGACGAGATGAATTTCGAAAACGATTTCGGTATTTCAGCTCTCGTCGCACATTATCTAAGCCGCTTATTTCATTGGTTTATTTTATTACGGAATTCCTCAAACATTTACAGAGGAAAGTAGCTAAGTATGAAATAGGATCTTGTCTAAATTGTGCAAATGAATGCCAAACAGTTACAGGCTAATCGTTTCGTTTTGCTACTGTTCGAAAACTCTGCTTACTGCGTAAGTTTACTGTATTTTAGAGTGGTTAATTTTCTTCGCGATTAATTTTCCCGCTTTCCAATACGAATTTCCAATTTTCCCGCTTCGCTACGTGAATTCGCGATTCGAGACAAAGGGAAAGCAAAGTTCTTCGAGCACGCAGCGGCGGTGTTGAGAATCCCTGGCTTCTAACAATGAAGATGTTAAATCGTTCTTATCGTAGAATCACCGTGGACGAGGAAGAGTGCGAAACCGTCGCGTAATTAACAATTACAAAGATAGCCGTCTGGTATAGTTGCAACTGGCACTCATTTGCAATCCACGAAGGACTTAGGAGACAGACTTTCGCGTGTCGTTTTGAAAGGGAAATTTAATTAGCGACTACAGAGATTCTCTCTTCGGATAACCGTGATATCCCTTTCAAACGAAGTGTAATTCATTCGAGCGGAATCCTTTACGTCTCGTAGTTTTCCAGCATCAAAAGTTGAACGCGAAATTGTTTCAAATAAAACAACAAAGAAAGGATCAAAATTGATCGTAAGACTCACCTGCGGAGTTACCACCAAACGTCAGTCGCGACAGCTTCTCCACGCAACTAAAGCTCCCTGGAACAAACGATACGATCGATGATTAAGTATCTCGATGCAGTCAAACGCTTTCAATTGTAGTTCAGAACAAGTGTACAAACTAGAACAACAACGTCGCTGTAGATTCTACAATGGCAGCAACTTTGCATGAAAATTCCGAGGTGACGTGTGTTTTTTTTCCCCACGTAAACTACTTTTCAATTGAACTTATCCATTTATCATGTCGCAATTACATGTAGTCGCGAGTGCATCGGAAACTTTCACACGAATCCGGAGACGTTGAATCACCATAGAAAGCTAACAATGCCCAAAGATGCGGGCGTTGTTTTTTCCTTCGCCTAGCGAAGCTTCTTGGCGCCAAAACGTCGACGCGTCTACGCCAGTCGACGAACTGCGACGGCGTTCGATAATGAAATAACTTAATTTCCCATAGGCAAACACATAGATCAATGCCGACGACGGGTGGGGATCGAGGGGATTTCCAAGCGCGAATCCACTGTAAAATATACGCTCGACCGCTGAACAGCGTGTTAAACCTCCGAGTAGCGTGTAATCCACTTTGCCCGACTGATCTGGTACTCTTTTCACACCGAGACACATTCGACGCTCACCGAAACGACAGACTGTTAATCGGATGCCGACGAAGAATCTGCTCGAGCATTAGATCGTCCCGCAAGCACTGTCGCTTTGTGGGGTACAGTGAAACTCGGGAAATTCAAAAAGTTTAGGCAAAGAAACTCAAATACTGAGAGTTGGAAAGTGGACGTACGAAATACGAAACAGTATACAATATGTAGGGAAGTAAATGTAATTCTAAACGAGATTTTTCTTAAATGCTAATAATTCTGAAATATTCTATAGACGGGATGTTTTAATATTATCTCGAGTAGAAAATTTCAAATTAAGTACTGATAAACGAATTTGAAGAAATACAAATTTCTCAATATGGATCCTGGAAAATAATGTTTAATCTGTAGAAACAATACCACAAAGTTGCAAAGCAATAATACAATATTACCTAATAAAAGTTTCAAGTTATTTTTTTGTAAATTTATTTTATGCAAAATGTTTCCAACTTTTCAGTCAATTCAATATTTTTCTGCACGTAGCATTTGTTTCTCCATTATTTTCTTTTTAATAACTAACAGAAACTTTATCCTTTTTGTGTGTTTATTTCGCATTGGACTAATTTCATTTTTCCATGTGTTTCATGTTCATGCAATGGTATTTTACATTTTAAAAAATGTGGATATTTCAAAGCAGTTCCATATTATTAAATCAACATCCTCGATAGGCAAAGTTATTTTCTCCATAGATAAAACTCCGTTCTTCAGACTGTATTAAGGTGACGATCCCAAATATTTATTGAAAGATGTTTTCGGAAAGCACCAATTGAAAAAAAGTACGTACTTTCAACGTGCAGTACACCCATTTTTTTACTTCATATACTACGCATAATTAAAAATCCAGCAAACATAAATCTGCCCCTTAGCCTTCTAATATTACTATAACTAGACTGCGGAAGTTTATGCATTTATAGTGATTTTGAATGTGCTAAAACGTATAACGACGTGCATAGATGTAAAAACACATGAAATATAGAAAACAAAACACACGTTATAATATTTAGAAGGTACAAGACACTTTTATTTATTTCTTTTTCTACGATCTTAAAAATATGTATTTGCATAAACTTTCGCAGTCTAGTTATAACTGTACAGTTTTCCAAAATCCCTCAATCAAATTTCTCTATCCTGACGGACCCCGAAACGCGACCCACTTTTCATTTGCCAGGAATACAGAATATTTTCTTGAAAAACGTGTAGCGATGCGAAAGGAAGATGTGCTTGCACTTCGAATGGCAATCGTGATGGTGAAATTGTACACGCGCAGTCTAAAGCGCGATTTATACTATCCGTTCAGACACGTAACGGTTACGAAAAATCCAAATTAGTTGTCGTGCTTTTATACGTAGTGGTTTACACATGAGCGAAACAAATGACGAAAAGAATACCGTTTACGGTCCGTGTCGGACACGTCCCGCTTGTACATAAATCGCGTTTAACTCGCAAAGTAGCCACGGTCAGACCCATCGTTTAATGGAACTTGTCCGTGGCACAGAAAATGGGAGTCCGTGCAAGCCTCGAGGAGAAAAGGGAGCCTCTTGGCCGTGGTTCTCGTCTATCCAGACCACGAGCCACGAAATTAGACGACTCGAGGAATTCGCCGGAAACAAAGAACAGTGCAGAACTGTGCCGGAGCGGCGTGAAAATACGAACGGAACAATGGGTGCAGGACTACAAAGAAATCTAGACTGTTGTGCGGGTGGATAGAGTTCCGGGCGAAAAAGCGTACGATTCAGGAACGACCCGGGAACGATCCGGGACCGCGACTGGTGTAGCGGTTCGTGTGCAAATCTAAGCAAACACGGCGACGTCGGTGGTGACGGTGGTGACGGTGGTGACGGTGGTGACGGTGGTGACGGTGCGGAAGAGGAAAGCGTAAAAGAGCCTTACACAGGACGTGCCGAGGACGGACACCGGAGAATCCAAATCCAAACTGGCAAAGGAGACTAGAGGACATCGGCGACCCGGTCGGCCAAGTTCCTCCGCCTCTGTCCGGTCAGGACGATGCTGTTCGCTCGATGTCTCGACGCCCGTTTGTGGATCTCGGCGGCCTCGAACTGCTCTCTTATCCCTGGTATCGCCCAATCAAAAAACCGGCAGCACACCGTACGCCGATTGGTCAGGTACGGCCACCGTGAACACTGCAATTGGTCAATCGGCCCGAGTCACCCATGGTTACCGTTTGCATCAACAACATCTACGGTCGATATCACCACCTTGGCTACCTTGCCGCGCGTTACCTTTCCTCCCTTCCCCTTCGGTTACCATTCCTCCCACCCTCTGTTCACGCACGGGCCGCGATTAGCGCCTGTAACCTCGGGCCGGAATCCTCGAGGGCAACCGCTTCTTCCCTTCCACCACCACCGACGCTGTCAAACGCTAATATTACCACCCCCTGGATGACACACCCCCTGCGCGATCAACGGCCCACTGAATTCTTCGAACCTTCAATGCTGCGAATGGTCCAGAATAATGGATTCTTTGTTGTCAACTTTGAGCGCGTTTAGCGATCGGAGTGGAGAAGAGGGAGACGCGGAATTATTCGGTAGCTTCGATCGATGGACAAACAGGTGTATCGAGGGTTGCTGATACTTGGGAGGAGGTTGGGTGATCCACTGGACTTGGTTAGATTAGTGAACCAACGTCAAGAATCTATACAGGGTGTAATATGAATGTTGCAGATCCTTGAAAAGTGCGGTTTCTAAAGTGATTTTAAACAACTTTCTCAAATGAAAATGTCATCGGAGACTGTTATAGAGATATTGACAAAAATCCGTTACGAATTAAAGCGCGAGTACAGTGGACGAATTTGAGCGCAGGCTACAACTCTAAGGGTCGGTTCAGACAAGCGGTTTGCGGCAATAATCTCGGACATTTTCTTGCGTCAAATAACCCAAAATCTCAAATAACAAATAACAAAAATCTCGTGTAAACTGCTGAATATAAAACAATATAGCGGCAGTCGTCAAACGATCGCGAATACGCCGTTTAGTTGCCGCTGAAATTTGCGGCAAAACGCGGCGGCAAATTGCCGCAAACCGCTCGTCTGAACCGACTCTAAGTAGTATTGGCCAGCCATCGTCTGCGCCGGAATTAGTCCGCTGTACTCGCTCTCCGATTGGTCGCTGTTCGCTGTTTTTCGTTAATAACTCGTTGGGAGTAATAGCTCGTAACGGAACTCTACCTAACATTTTCCCTAAGGGAAAAGTTGTTTAAAATGACCTCATCTTAATATAAAAAGTTGTTAATACCTCAGACAGTTAAACCCTGGACTTATGTTTACCTAAAATTTTTGATTTAGTTTGGTGTTTCCTATTCACCATATAAATGATTTCTTTATAACACTCTGTATACTGCGGAATTTTGCTCGTCTAAAATTCATTTGTATATGAGGGAGACTTTAATGGGTTTTAATTAACTGAGCTCTTGCTGAACTTCTATTATCTGAAGTACCGGCGAGTGTCAGTACACTTATCGGAGCACTTAAGATGTCAGATTTTTCCATCTTGTTTTAGAGTGTAGATTTATATTATATATAGATCAATTTCGTGATACAAGTTGTTTATCATTTTGATTCTTCTAAAATATTCGTATCAACTTAATATTAATATTTTCCATCAGTTGTACAAATTAAACAACGCCTACAAAATTCTTGTGTTTGCAAGTTAATTTTCTGCTTCCTAAAGTTTGCAATATTATTATTATAGCAATTTTACATATGTGAATAATGAGCACAGATGCAAGAATATATAAAATATCAAAAGTACAGTACATTTTATAATATTTAATAGATTAACAAATTTTTATTCATAGTTCCTTTCTTTTTCTGTGCTGCTAAAAATATGAATTTGAATAAACATTGGTAATTATTTAGAAAACGGACGCCTTCTCGATTTTGATGATATTGAAATATATTGTTAAAATCAACATTTTGAACAACTTTTTTTATACATCCAACCGCCGGACTCTCTTAGTTTTCGAGACATTTGCTTAAAAAGCACAAAAAGTTTTTGGTAAATGTGTACATTAGGGTACACCCCCACCAATTTTGATGAAACTCAGATATAATACAAAACTCGAAATTGTGTACAGCCTTTTCTTATATATGTTACCACCGCTCGGTTTTAATTTTCGAGATACAGGGTGTAATAAAAATGTTGCACGTCCTTGAAAGGGATGATTCCTGAGATGATTTTGAACAACTTATCCTTAGCGAAAATGTTAGGTGGGGCTTTGTTAATGAGTTATTAGTGAAAAACACTGACCAATTGAGAAGCGAGCACAATGCACGAATTTCGGCGCGGGATACAACTATGCGTAGCATTGGTCTGCCTTTGCCCGCGTCAAGGTTCGTCTACTGTTCTCGCTTCCTAATTGGTCGCTATTTTTCGTTAATAACTCGATAACAAAGCCCCAGCTAACATTTTCGCTACGAAAAATGTTGTTCAAAATCATCTCAGGACGTGCAACATTTTTGTAACACCCTGTATTCATAAAAACAGGTTCTATATTTTCGAATTCGGTTTACATTTAAGTTATGGACGTGTTCGATTTTTAATATTGAAAACAGTGATCGGAATGGGTTTGGGTTAGATTCTCTGCGAGGGGCGGCAGAACGTTTTACTACTACAATATCACTGTCTACGTTACCGACACAAAGAAAAATAAGATAATAAATTATAACAGTACTCAGTAATACTACAAGTAGAAGCTCGTCCATTGTATTGGAGGAAGAAATCTAAGAAATCTTGTCCATATCTGAAAAACTAAACTCGAGCAACGGTAACTGTATATAGGGAAAAGTTGTTGAGAATGATGACCTTGACAACATATTTAAAGGTCATTAAAATCGGTGAAATCGCCCCTATTTCGAATAATTACCAAAACATTTGTTGTGTATAAGAAAAAGTTGTTTAAAATGTTGATTTCTGTAACATATTTCGAAATCATCCAAATTGAGAATGCGTCTGCTTTCTAAATATGTCATTATCTAAACATTTACTTTCTAATTATTATCCGTTTAAAAAAATTTTTGTTGTAACTCAAAATACATGAAATTACATGAAATACGAAAATTAATATTGTTGTTTTACTTTTTTTCGTTCCATCGCAATAGTCTAAGAGCTGCCTACGAAAATTCCAACATCATTTCATTAGTCAAATTTCTTATTTTAAATGATACAGACAATGTTACTAATCACAAAACCGGCAGTCTGGCTGGTCAGAACTCTTGCGTCATTTCATTAGGGCTGAAAATTTGTTTATTTGTACTACATGATGCTACGAAACACAAGATACCATTGCCAGACTATTTGATCCTTACTAAAGTACTGCCAGACTGAGTTAAAAGTGCATATGGAGTGCGTAAAAGTGTTTTCAATGGGTTATATCTTTAGGAAGGCATTTTAGAAAAAAATGTTTTAGACATAAGTTGTAGGAGTAAGAGGGGGACATCCGAAAGTGTTTCTGACTTTGACCTCGGTATCAAATTTAGAGGTCATTCAAGGTCAACTTATTTTTTTTTAACGAAACAACATATTTTTTAATTCATTGATCGATGCAGTTCGCCATTCCCTGTAAAAAATTATTAACCTACTTATGACCAAAAACCGTTAGTTTAGGAAATATTTTAACTTTTACTACAAGACAAACACTTTAACTCAGGTTTTAAGAGCTAACCCGTGGAAACTTGTGGCAAAAGTTAAAATATCTCCTAAACTAACGGTTTTTGGTCATAAGTAGGTTAAGAACTTTTTACAAGGAATGGCGAAATGCATCGATCAATGAATTAAAAAGTATGTGGTTTCGTTAAAAAAAATAGGTTGACCTTGAATGACCTCTAAATTTGACACCGAGGTCAAAGTCAGAAACATTTTCAAATGTCCCCCTCTTACTCCTACAACTTATGTCTAAAACATTTTTTTCTAAAATGCCTTCCTAAAGATATAACCCATTAAAAACACTTTTATGCACTTCATATGCACTTTTAACTCAGTCTGGCAGTACTTTAGCAAGGACCAAATAGTCTGGCAATGGTATCTTGTGTTTCGTAGCATCACGTAGTACAAATAAACAAATTTTCAGCCCTCATGAAATGACGTTTTTACCCTTTGAAATTGGACACCTTTGGGCGCACGGCCCCGCTAAACGCCAGAGTTCCGACCAGCCAGACTGCCGGTTTTGTGATTAGTAGCAGTGCCTGTATCGTTTAAAATAAAAAATTTGACTAATGAAATGACGTTGGAATTTTCGTAGCCAGCTCTCCGTCTATAACTTTTAATCATAGAAAACTGACAGTTGCCCCATATTCTCCATAATTCCGATTCCTCTTTTTGTCCGTCTGTTCCCATCTTAAATTGCAATATCCATACGATGAAAACATCGTTTTGGATCAATTTCATAGGTCACTGGCAGCCCCCAGGGCAATTTTCCTGTTAAATCTCCCCAAGGAGCTCTGCGTTGCCGAAGACCTGCATGGTTTTTTTTTTTTTTTAACTTTAAAAAAGCGAAATTGAAATTCACTGACCTATTTCTAACTTGAACATCTTGTTAAACCATAAATTGAGAAAAAAATGTGTATTTAATACTTTAATATATTCGCATACCCGTCAGCATTAACGTTAATACTTATTTCACCCGAGTTTATCGATACGCTGAGCGGAACAAACACCGAAACCCCAGCAGCGATTTCCATTTGCACAGCTCAAATTTGCCTCTGCGATTGAATGTCCAATTATGAGAGAACGAGATTCCAATTACCGGCAAATGAGACGCGCGGGAATTCTGCATAATTGTAAAACAGTCCGACATTGAAAACTACTAAGCATCGCTATTTGACACGGGAAGAACGCGGTCTGAAAAAAAAAAACGCGATACGTCGGGACGCGTATGTAACTCGAACGACACGAGCGCGATTCCACTGTCCTAGATTCCATTCGCGCCGATGCTTCGCAACCATTTTCAACGAACGCATTTTTCATCCGCGAAGAAACGATCTTGAGAAGAAATCGCGGAAGCGAATCGCGAAGGGACAACAATGCTATAGACCGGGAAGCCAGAGGCTGACGACCGGAAAAGGGTGAACGAACGGAAATTGCGAACGACTTCTGGGAGAAAGGAAGAGTGGAGAGAATAAGAGACGAAGGATTAGAAGCAGGAAGGAAGAGATAAGACGCTCGAAAGAGTTGAACGTTAGTTTTGGTTGTTAGCACGGGAACCGAAAAAATTGTGAGAAAAAGTAAAAAGAGAGTAGATCAAAGCTAGATCAAACTACAGAAGGTCAATTGTATCTCACTATCCCTATTCATAAACAAAAAGTAAATTCTTAAAATTCACATCTGAGCAGAACAATGCCATATATCAACGTTTATACAACTGAAGGAATCACGAACATACACCCCCGCTCAAAAGTATGTGGACACTAACCATTTTTATGAAATTTGTGATATATTATGTATACCAGTGGTGTCAAACACGCGGCCCGCGGTCCAAAACTTGAAATTAATTTTATTACCAAAAAAATACAATGCAACACAATGCTAAAGGAAAAATATAATGAAATTGGCATTCCAGATTTTTATTCGTACTTGCCAGAACATTTTATTGAAATGCGTATGTTTGTTGCGAGAATCTTGGCAATGTTTGGTAATACATACCTATGTGAACAATTATTTTCTGTCTTAAAGACCAATAAAACTTCACGCAGGGTGAAGTTAACAAATGAACACTTAAAATCTATGTTAAAAATATTAAGTCTTTTAATTTCTAAAATTAATGTATCTTTTAATGTATTTTTTTAATTCTTGTAAATTTATTAAAGAAAAATAAATGTAAAGTTTAAATGAGTTATTTTCCATTATAAATAAAAGACTTTTTTTCTTCCTGTCTGTGGCCCGCGGATTTTCTTAAACTGAATTTGGTGGCCCGTATTCATACATGAGTTTGACACCACTGATGTATACTGTTGTTGTTAGACGGTATTTATTGTTAAATTCTGTTACGTACATGTATGTAATGTATTCTAGTAATATTTTGTTTCCAAGTAATTGTATCCAACGTATCAACTCAAAATTAATTCCAATTTTATATTATTAGTATCATCGAAAAAAATAAAATTATATTGTTTCCAAGTAATTGTATCCAATGTATCAACTCAAAATCAATTCCAATTCTATATTACTAGAATCATCGAAAAAATAAAATTCTATTGTTTGCAAGTAGCTGTATCCAACGTATCAATCCAAAATCAGTTCCAATTTTATATTATTAGTATCATTAGTACCATAAAACTTTATTGTTTTCAAGTAGTTGTATACAATGTTCTAGTAATACATTACATGCATGTACGTAACAGAATTTAACAATAAAAACCGTCTAACAACAACAGTATACAAATTTCATAAAAATGGTTAGTGTCCACATACTTTTGAGCGGGGGTGTACGTGTATGTACGATGGTTTTCATTGGGAACGTCAGGTTACGACAGCAGAAAGACAAACGCAGGTCCATTGTCCTGCTCGAAGTCCATCGTCACTACGCGGAGCCGGTTTCCGGAAGCGCAAAAATTCTCGCTGCCACGGCATGGCGCGGTGAAGGCAGAGAATCGACGAGGAAGAAACGATGCCTCGGTGGTTAACCGGCTCTGGTCGTGGATAGTCGAAGGAAAACCAAACGGAGAGTCTTTCTCACGAGCCGAGGACATCGTCCGACCACAGAGCACGAGGATCGACGAGCCAGAGAAAGAAACGACAGAAGGAGGAGTCTAATCTACGACTCAACTTTCTTCTGGGAGGCTGCTCGACCGGACAATGGGGCAGCACTGTGTCGATATCTTATATCAATTCTGTGAAAACTCTCCAATACGTTATCATCCTCTTTTTTGCGACTACCGGATACATTATTTATTTCGCGACATACGAAGGATTTGATTGATCCTCTTCCGGTCTTTCAATTAAACTTTTTTTGTGTAATTTAATATTCTGTTTCTATCAATAGTTTTACTGTCCAGAATATTTGTTCCGCAAACACGTTTATTCTTTATAATACATTGACACTTTTCCAATATTTTTATTCAAAAATATCAAGACTCTTAATCTAAAATTATCTACTCCGCTTTTTCCTGAATATGAAATGCTTCACTAAATGTTTCATGAGACTAGAAAAATGGTTATAAAAAAATAGAAATCATTGGATCGAACGGAACTCGAACGCGAAGGAAACTTTTAAGGGAAAATGTTAGCTATTTCGAACAGAACAATTCTTAAATCGTAGTTCTAGTCTTACTCGACGTTCTATTACACTTTTATTCTCTAATGCATCGAATAGTTAAAACTCAGGATAAGAACTATCAGAAATAATTGAAAAACGGTCGATTACGCTTTTACCTCGATACTGTTCTAACAGTGAAGTTTTCCTTTATTTTCAAGCCATTAAAATTTCGTACCATCAGTCATAAAACAATCGAGAAACTACAGCCGCGCGGTAACCCCCTGCTCTTCCTTCACCCCCGCGAAATAGTACAACCCCCATAGTTGGGTCGTGGGTGGAGAACAGAGAGTACGGTTATGGTAGTAGAGTCTGTTCGTGGTATCAATATTTTATGGGAGCACGTTCCTCCATCGATCGCAGCTTTTGTACATAATTAATCGCACCGTCCAGCTCCGCGAGTTCCCCCTTCGTCCCGTCGCGCGACCAACACCACAGCAAATCTTACGAACCAGATTTTCGGTACTAAGTTGGGCAGATTTGATTCAACCTCTGAATGCTGCGAGAAGATGCGATCTCGAAGAAATCGGAATTCTGTTCTTCGCCTGTCAACCATAATTAAGTACTTCGATCTAACAAGTGTCGAATAAACGTTTCAATCTAAAGCACTTAGAAGAACGATTAATACTCCCTTGACGATATCTAAAGTTAGTGATAATTAATAGACTGCGGATTTTATGCATTTTTAGCAATGTTAAATATGCGAAACATCTATGAGATTATTAACATTTTCTAATATATGTATAATATCAAAAATATAAATCAAGTTAGAATATTTAGAACATTAAACACACTGTTTTTCAAGTTTCAGTTCTGTATTTGTGCTTGTGGAAATCTTATTTTGCATAAAGATCCGCAGTCTAATAATTAAGGAGGAAATGCAACGATAAAGTAATTTGTTATGAATGAACTAACGTTACCGGATCTAAGAAAACAATTTGACTAGGTTGAATTCTAAGAATTACAAAACCGAAGAACAAAGCATCAGCGACGTAAGAGATTAAATTGATTACGTTATTTGTTCTCTGAATAATAGTGAAAAAGAAATGTTCGTGTTTCTTTGTCCTTTTACAACGGGAACAACTTTGTACGGCAGATACGTGAATAAAATGAATTTAGGGGAGATCAATATCGGAAAAAATTAGGGAAGAAATCGTAGGTCGACGGGAGACACGATCAAGGAAGAAAGTGCTGATCGAAAGGATATAGGAGGGCGTTCCGCCAAAGCTCAAGTTCAATATTTAAAGGCGGATAACCCGAAGGGGATGCGCAGGCTATAAAGGTCTTCCTGAAGGAGTGACGCTTCGAACGAAACGCAATGAATAAATTGGATTCCAGGTTTTTATCATTTTAGAATACGATCCGGTTTTCGGTCGATCGGACTGCTCTATTTTGTTGCGACGACATCGATTTCGAGCGACCCGAAAGGAATTACAGTATCTTCGCGATACGGGCTCATCGATATCCCAGCTTCGTCAAAATCTTCAACTTCTCTTTAGCTTCGCCGAGGTAGAAACTAGTTGCGAGTGCAACGAACTAATCTTCGATGCAGTCGGGCATAGATGATTGTTGACCCCTTTATATCGATCAGATTACGAAATCTAAAGGACTGTATCATTTATTGGCTATCGAGATATCGCATTCTGTTGCACGCAAATATTTTCTATAGCGAAATTAGCTTGTCAATTGCTGTTTTTTAGTGCCAAAAAACTATCATTTCTTCGTACCGAATATACTCGTTATTAACAGTCTAAAATTGTTCTGATTTAATGTGTTTTTATACACTAAAATGCGCTTATTTTCTCACGGATAAAATGTTACGGGAAGGATATGAAAAAATTTAATAAAATTCGCAGCGAGAAGATTTTGACCGTTGAGATCTTATCAATTACTTAAGAGCTGAGATCTCTTTGAAATATCTTGCGACTCTTTGCACTCTGAAGTTCAGTTTGCATACATTTTGACTCCCAAAGGTGCGCATTCACGGACAAACAGTTTATGAACGAAGTCTGCAAACGAAGCTCGGAAGAAGTTCACTGATGACATCGCTTCGAGTTATTCACTGGTCGCAAAAGCGTCTACACAGTCGACGAACTTGATTACGCTAGCGTACATTTATCCAGCATAAGCGAAGACATTCGCAGAAAGTTAACATAACGTCATTTCCTTCATTAACTTCTGTGATGGTTTGGATCGGTATCACTGTTACCGGCAAGACATTGAAAGTTCTTGAAAATGCTTTGTCCTCCTGGACGGGGTAACGTTATACGAGACACTATAAAAATAATCAAACAAAACTGGGAATCTACGCATTAGTGAGCCTGAACCTATCAGTGTGCCCTTACATTTAAATAAGTTATAAAAAAGGAATCCCTTTAGAAATGAAAGAAAAGCATTTTTTTCATTAAGTTTAATACTTAATACTAGTCAAAGTTTAATACTTCGACTTTAATTAAAAAAATGTTTTTCTTTACAATTTATTTAAGTGCAGAGGCACACTAATAGGTACAGGGCTCATTAATAGGGACCATTACCCTAATATTTACATCCATTGCTTATACAATTTTCACACTTTTAAGGTAAAAGTGTGAAAGCACCAGTAGTTGACCAGTTAAGAAAAATATTTTACATAAATAATAATAGTGCTTGCTCTTTTGTTAAATAGTGAATGTCTACGTGTGAAAATGTTGTTTGAACTTGCTAGATTATGAAAAAAAGCTACTTTTTTTTAAATAGCTATATTACCCAAATTCTATAAACATTTTTGAAAATTCAATAATTGCACTAGAAATTGACCATCCTTGAAAACGGAAAACTAGTAATTGACCATACTGTTCAGTTAGCAAAAACATTACCTTTACTAAATATAGAACTCTATCGTAATTCAATGAATGAAATAATTTAGTCAGAAGTTTGTAGTAATGAAATTACTTGTCCGTCGTTACGATAAACTAACGAATCCAACTAAACAAGATTTGGAGTTGCGTCGATGGATGGTACAGCATACCTATCGTGCCTTTTCTGAAAGATTATTCCATTTAAGAACCTTACTTTTCACACTTCCTGAAAAAAGGTCAACTACTGACGCGTGGTCAATTATTGGTGCCTTTACCTTAATACGTATTTGCTTACTCGCCTCTAATAATATTTCAAAATCGGGAATAATTAACTCTGTTAGTGTTACGTATCTTCAAAGTCGATATTTTAATTTTCAGTACTGAGAATAAGAGAAGAATCAGCCAATCGAGGTTCCGCAGATGCAGTCTTTCAAAGACTACCAAGATATAGAGAACTACGTTTCATAAAAATGAGTGTACGAAATATTTTTCTGTTAACCAAGTAATTCGTCCATCGTAATGTAGGCACACGGTCACGACATTATGCACGTAACGCGTAAAGCGGCTTTATTACACGCGGATGGGCTCTCTATTCCTCGCATCGTGAGTTGTATCGATCGATCGCGTCACGAAAACGTTTAACCGACAGTTGGAACTCACATAGTTCTCCGGCTTTGTACTCTCCTAATTACTAGGTGGCCATCGATAATGGAGTTCTCCGACGTTTTCGCGAACACGAAATTATTCAAACGCTTCGAACGAAGCGGCTCGAAGCAAATAACGCGGCTGTCGCCTCGCCCACGATTCCATCCCCATCGAAACGCCAAGACGAAAAACTCAACTCCACATTTTGTAACGACAGAAACAGATTCCTGCATGGCGGAAAAAATAAGGAAAGTTGAAGCTGATTTCCAATTTGAAATAGGACTTTTCGTCGATCGATTAAACCCCGATTTTAGTAGTATGTGTCAACGCAACGACGCACAGTGGGACATTCTCGCCGGACAAAACCCCATTTTAAAAATTTTGTGTAAATCACAAAATATCTATTGGCCGAGATAGCGGAATGTATCACGAACAATATATGAATATTTTTTTTCTTATTTTTGCACCCATTAAACAGTTTATTTCATCCAAAGTTTAGAGATTTTATAGCACGTTCTTCATTCTTCATCACGCTCTGAAACATCGTTCACATAATAACGATTTTTACATGGTTTAAGGAAATTGCGTATAGTCCTATGTTATGCAAACTTTCTAGGAAGGTATATGCCACCTTTTCAGACAAGTTTTGTTTATTCATCCTATATATTTCTACAGTTATTAATAGTTATAGTTGATCGATAATTTAGTTATTTTCTTTACGATAATAAGATTTCATTAACGATTTTATTAGGGTGCTGAGTGACATCCGCTGCTCTTTCTGGTGTTATTACATTCGGTGAAGATTTGCGATCACAATGCAAAAAGAATTGGTTCCGAATTCGTCCGAATTTAGGTTTTACGGCAAATTTAGATAAGTGCGACAACCGGGAGTTGCGGCATTTGCTGTACGCTCGTTGGTTCGCCTTCGCTGCGTTGGAACTCTGTGAACTGCCTACCATTATATTTATTAGAGATGCTTATACTATGTTTGAAATAATCCTTCGGTAGAGTTCTTTCCTTTCAGCTTACATTCCGTTGAAACAGTGCCATCGGAGACAGCAGAGCGAAATATTCAACACGTTCTGATATTTATCAGAGAATCGATTTTAGTAAAAATCAATAAATAATTTCCAAATTTTGATCAGCAATAGATACCATAAATTGAATTGTATATTCTGTCCATACATAAAAGTTGTAAAACACACTGTTTGTATCCCGTAAAATATGACAAATAACAAGAAATTTTTCTAATTTGACACACTCACCTTTAAGGACTAATTATACCTCCTAGATATTCCTTTTGATAACATTCGTCAAAGAATCAAAAAGTAGAGAATTCAAGCTTTAAAGTGCACTTTGTTTCATCAAATTTTAATGAATTTTAACAAAGTTATATAACTTTAAAGAAGAAGTCAATTTTGAGATAGTTTTGTCCGGCTTTTCAGTGGAAATGCCCCACTGTGCGACGGAACTACAGTTCATAAAGAGCGTGTTTTACAATCTTTTAGAATCGTTTGAATTTACTGTATGTATTACCTACTGAAAGCGATAGCAATAGCGATAGAGAATGCAATTCAAACGAGTATTAAGAGGGAGAACGCTTTGACGGATCGAGAAAAATGTGAAATAATTTTAATACTCGAGCAGGTAGTATAAACTTTTAAGAATTCCAAAGAACGCCAACTATTTGACCGACACAGTAACAGTTTGGCAATGCGCAAGTTTGAAAGGAGCTGTAACGAGGTGTGGCAGACTAATCTTTCTTCGACTGCTGGTAATTAATAAACTGCGAATCTTCATGCAAATTCGCATTTTCGTGGACACAAATAAAGCATAGTAACTTCAATGAAAATATATTTCAATTAACCCCTTGTCCTTCTTTTTCCAGGCTACAGATTGTATGGATTATTTTAGATAACAGATAAAAACATAAAAGATTTTACTATTATTCACAGAAGATAAAAAAATAATGCAGTTACTGAAAATTCCTTCAATTTTCCAGATGATAAAGTGTTAATTGTTGCAAACATGTCATTTATTTTTGCGTGTTTGTATATTTTCGTACATTTTCACACATTCACACTTGAATGCCTAAAAATCCGCAGCCTAGTAATTAGGTTACGAAAATGTTATCAAGTTCGAAACCCTGCAATTGATGATTTTAGATTTTTTTTATTCCGGTCAGGTTTTCTCATTTTCCGACTACTGCGCGGCGTGACGCGTACTTTAAGACCGTGAATACGCGTAGTGGAAAAGCGGAGTGTAAGAGGGAGAAGCAGAAGTGGAGGAGGAGGTGGTTCCGAAGGGGATTGGGGGAGGATGTGGGGACGGCGAACGGTGACGGCATCGAAGGAGAGGGTGGATATCAAATATGCTTAGACAGATGCGACGTCCCACAGTAGTTTGCCATTCTTTCTCGTCCGTTTCTCTCTCGCCCTTTCGCCTCCCGTCTCACCGTTTCTTCCTCTCTGTCCCGGTCTGCCGGCCCGTGCCGTTTCCAACCCCTTCCAATCACCCTCCGCCGTCCCACTGCACGGACCTGCTGGCTCTTTCTCCGTTTTTCCCGCCGTGTAATTACAGTTTCCAGTGTGTTGCATGCCCGACAAGAGTTCGCGTACTCTCGAGCCGCTCGGCCGCGACACCTGAATTAGACTTGAAAAGTGGTAATCTAACGTTATGGCTGCCTGTCATGTACCCTCTTTTATTCCTTCCACTCGATATTAAATTGTTCCTCGGTCGGGAGACGCTTCGCGGACCCAAGGGGAACGAAGGGCCGACTGCGTGCCGGTGTTCTACATCGCGGAGACCGAGGATATACACCGTTTTCGCGATACAAATGTCGCATAAAATAAGCATTCGCAATCGATACTGCGTTCGTTTGTTGTAGAAAGTTTCGTACGAAAAATTCAATTGCAGAATGAAAGGTGTAAAGGTGGTTAAAAAATGAAAATAACTTCGAAAATTCTAATTTCATGAATTGGCAACGCTTCAAAAATGAATCACCACTTTTTGAGAAAATAAAAATTTTAAAAACAGCGATGATCGTCGAGGTTCCGAAAGTCTGAAAAAATCTTGGAAAAGTTTGGAAAATCTTCAATGCTTGAAAAGTCTAAGTCTAACTATGAAATTCGGAAAGATATTACTATCTCTAAATATGGCGCTTTTATTAAATCACAATTAATTTGATTCATAGTCGTACCATGTTTTTTTTTCTTTTGTTGAGTTAATCGCAAGGCCAACGTAAGCAGAGTTTCGCGTTTACCACGTTTCCCACCGTCCAATCTACTATCTCGTCGCATTTGCGTTTGCGGTTTGCTATTCGCAGAGGAAATACCCGCGATTAACGCGAAGCGATCTATAAAGGTCTCGCAAATGAAGCGTACGTCATCGCGAGCGATTACTCAAGAGTTTACGGGCGCGCTCCAATCACACGATTTATCCTTACATTAGCTCATTTTTTTGCAATTACGAAACGCAGCGCGCTCAACATTCTTCCTTGATATACGCGCGTTGCCATTTTCATCGCGTTCGCACGAAGAATCGAACGTCCCTGGCTGATTTTTCTGCGCAACATTTTGCCACCGCCCAGTTCTTCGCACACGTATACGCGGCTCGTTACTTTCGCCTGCTCAGCCTCCCACGCCTCTAACTTTTCCTATTTACCTACCCTCGCGTAAAGCGAACCGCGGTCTATTGTCTCCGATCAATTCATCGAATTTCCTAACAAACCTAAACCCATTCTGCGCCGTTAAGCATTCAATTATCCAGATTGAGCGGCAGCTAGCCAAAAGACTTTCGTCTTGCGTAACGCGGTAAACGTGTCTATCGATCCATAGATTTCCAATCTTTCTGTCGCATTGTCTACCGATTCTGAGTAGACCAACTAATTTACTGTAAAATGAAGGTTTTATGCTTCGACGACCAACGATGCACTCTTGCGGTAAATCGAACGCATATGACGCAGTAGCGAATCTAAAATACCTACAACTGATCACGAAATTCTAAATTAATTAATATCTTTCTCTACAATTGAAATATATTTCTTTGTACCCTAGAAAATTTAATCAAACATTACTGACTATTTGTTTTTGAATAATTCATAAATATCAGTAGAGATGCGGATGTTTATACAAAATAAAATGTTTAGAAACGCATGGAAGGAATTTAAACTTGAAAAACAGTATATTTTATTTTCTAAATATTATAATTTCAATTATATTTTTAATATTTTCTATATTGTGGTATCCGTCAATAACCTCAAAATTTTTAGAATATATAAAATTGCCATAAATGCATAACATCCGCAGTCTAAATATCAGTTACTTTAAGAAGATCATTAGCCAGAGTAGGATAAGAATGTGAAGCACGGTATTGCCAAAGCGAACAGAATAAAACACACAGACAGCGAATCTCGTAAAAGGCAGACAAGGACGTGGCACAAATTTCAACAAAGACGTGCCCGTTAACGAGCATCTTAATTAAAACCGATATAAGCGCGAGACGACTTGAATTGTGCGACTCGCCCACTTAAAGACGAATGCCATTCACGTCCTTCGCGTTCACTCCCATTGCCAACGTATTCGTTGCACCGCTCTCCGAACACAGGGTTAGAAAACACTGCGTAAACCCTCGAGATATCTAACGTTTTTCAATCACGTCAACGATTCACACTTTTTCATTGTATTTTCGAAATAATTTCTGAATATAAACGACAAACTTACACCCACTATGTGAGTTGAAAGAATTTCGATTGGAAATTAAACATTAATCGAAAGTAATGCGTCTCTCCCTCAAAAAAAGTGTTTAGTTTTAAAGGTGATAAATACAGTTGCGGACAAATGTTTCCGAACGATATCGATTTTCATATTTTATGCAATTTCATGTATTTCATTTGGAATAATGGACAAATCTTAGTATGTATGTACATAGATAGTGAATTTAATGATCTACAAAAATTTAGCGAATTCTTCTGTTATAGAAGATATGTTCATTTTGTTGTATTTCAATTTTGCATGTTTGCCTGGAATAGAGACTGATTATTTTTTCCGTACGATTTGTTAATATTTGGTTGCACGTTTTCTACTGTCAATGGTGGCTTGACATCTTCTTGGCATACTTGTAATTAGTCTTTATAGATCTGGATAAAGAATACCAATTGTGGCTTATTTCTGCAAATAAATCGTTACTTTTCAAAAATGTTTTGCTTTTTAGTAATCCTTGTACCTCACTCCATAAATATTGTGACATCGAACTCCCTCACTTAATCATTAACGGTTTTTCACGCGCTTTAAAATTTCGAAACCTGTTGATTTTTATATTTGCAAATGTTTTGAAATTGTTGCAATTGATAGTTTATACTTCTTACGAAACTTTGCAACTGCTGATTCAATTTTTTTTGTTTTGTATGTTAATGTACATTTGTTTGTAAATGTGGTTTCTAAAGAGTATAGCCAGATAAGGGGGTCAAAAATGCCCCTAAACCAAATTCGATGCGCAATGAGTCATTCGATAGCTTATCCAAACGGGAGGATTTTTACCAATTTTCAACTCTGTATCTCTCCTTGGGGGGTAGTAAAGGGTGAAAATAGAAAATCACGTTTTTTCCCAATTTCTCTTACATGATTGGATGAAAAATTCTGAAAAAAAATCAAGGATATGCTAGTTATCAAGACACATGTTACAGAATTTTTTCAGATTTTTAAATCAATTACCCAAGTTGTAAAAAATAAAAAACGCAAAAAAATGACGAAAAATCTTGATTTCATATTGAAGGAATCGCAGAGCTACAATCATATAATTCCAGTAGGTTCACATTTGGAATATTTTTAGTATTATCCTGTAAATTTTTTTTTTCCCCAGATTTTTAAGTTTGGTGCGCCATGGTGAAAAAAAATAAAAACCAATTTTTCTAGTAGTTTCTAAAGATTTTAATTTTTGTTTTTTACTTGGGGAAAATTCTTCATTGGACATCCTGGATCGTGTGAAGGAGAACATTTTTACGTATGTATTAGGATTACAGATCTTTAGAAACTCTTAGGGATAGGAAAAATATACACTTAGTGTAAAAAAAATATATCTTCCTAACTATAAGTGGGACTCGAACTGCGTTCAAGAAGTACGCAGCGGTTCATCAAAAGCCTGAGACTTTACCGCTGAGCCACCAGCGCTGTTGGAAATACTGCGAGCACTTCGGAATATACGGCGCGTAGCGTAGTTTCAGTGGAATGGGTTTATTTAACTTTTTTAACTTTTACATTATTTTCTGTGCATAGAATCTTTGCAAATCCTACAAAATACTTATTTCGTAAAGATTGTATGAAAATTCAACGTACAAGTCGTTCTAATCCGTAAAAGAACTACAGAAAAGGTGGTTTTTATTTTTTTTAACTATGGCGCACCGAACTTAAAAATCTGAAAAAAATACAGGATAATAGTATTACAGATGTGAACCTACTGGAATTATATGATTGTAGTTCTGCGATTCCTTCAATATGAAATCAGGATTTTTCAGCATTTTTGTGTTTTTTATTTTTTATAATTTGGGTAATTGATTTAAAAATCTGAAAAAATTCTGTAACATGTGCCTGGATAACTAGCATATCCTTGATTTTTTTCAGAGTTTTTCATCCAATAGTGTAAGAGAAATTGGCAACAATCGTAATTTTCTATTTTCACCCTTTACTACCCCTCAAGGAGATATACAGGATTGAAAATTGGTAAAAATGCTCCCATTTGGATAAGTAACGAATGACTCATTGCACATCGAATTTAGTTTAGGGGCATTTTTGACCCCCTTATCCGGCTATACCCTTTAATATTGTTTTTCTTTTTTTTTTCTTTTTCTTCAAATTAACTTCCCTGTTAACAGTATAATTGGTAAATTAGATCTTAGAAATCTATGAAAACTACATTAGAAGTTCCTAAAATGACTGAAGGAATCAGATTATCCGAATATGCACTACTAAATCGTTCGGAAACCTTTGTCAGACTATATTTGAGGCAAAAATGCATACAATTTTAGTATATATATATTTAAAAATAAAAATTAAAAAAAAACGATTTCGGTGAATTCTTGTAGATTATAAAATTCTTTATCGATATCATAATTAAATTTTATTATTACTCTAAATGAAACACGTGAAATCGAATGAAATATGAATTGAAAATCGATATTGTTCGGAAACTTTTGTCCGCTACTATATATCCATTCAAATGAAAGTAGCGCAAAATGATTTACTAGCAATACCCCCAAAAATATTTTATACAAATATTGTATAAAGTTTAGGCTCAATTTTCTGAAATTTCTATAGCATCTCGCCCGAATTTGGTATACTGAGCCGAAAGAGGATGAAGGAAAGGCGCGGAGAAATCGGCAGCGATGCGTCAGGATCGTGGAGAATCGTAGATTGAATTCGCCTTGCAGAAAACCGATCGTTTGATACATCATTAATGCATTACTGGAAACGGGCGAACACACAGACAGACGAAGAGGCGGTTCTATTGCGAGGACGGCTACGGAGTCGCACGCCATTCTCAATAATTCAGAAATAGTTCTATCTTTCACGACGAGTCACTGGCATCGAAGACTCTGCGACGAGAATATACGACCCAGGAAGGTCAACGTTCTCCAAAATTACGAATCGGGAATATCGGCGTGAAAACGGTATCATAATTTTTTACAGATCGACGTTCATGTCGACGGAGAAATAACAAATACAATGTAGGGTAACTGTCCCTATAAGTGTGCCTTTATATTTAAATAAGTTTCAGAGAAAAACGAATGAAAATTAGTGGATAAAGCTTTTTTTTTTTTTTCTTTTTTTTCTTTTTTTTTTCTTTTTTTTAAATTAAAGTTAGGCTATGAATTTATATTTATAAAACACACATTTTGTATTTACAAATAATTATAATACTATTAATATTTTTTAAAAAGATCGTATCATGATTTCGGCAGCTTTATCGAATTTTCTTAACCAAAATGTTAAGGAATGGTCACTATTTGTAAGTAAATAAATTAACTATTAATATGATTTACGACAATTGAAATGTTAATTACAGAAGAAAAAACCTTAACGGTTTTAAAAGCGTTTCCACAAGTAGAGTCGAATTTGATGAATTGTCCGTATTTATGTACATCTATTGACTGTTAAACTTAACTTCATTTAACCTAATTCCTGAAGCAAAAGTGCAGTAGGTTAGAGTATGCAGAATTTCAGAGTGGTTGTAAATACATTGATATTTCGAAAATATAAAATTTATAAAATACGTACGATGCTTAAAATTAGATGTTAATCAATAATTATTGGCAAGCACACGAATTGGGGGCTCACAATTTGGGACAGACACAAAAATTGGGGGCACAGTAAAGTTCAATGCGTATCGAAAAGGCACACAAATAGGAACAATAACTTCATCTCTAATTTTCATGAAAACGATATTTTTTATCTTATCAAAATGTCTTTACTAAAAAAAAAGGGTTAAAAAGACCAATATAAATTTTGGATAAATTTGAGATCAGATAATTGAATCTTTAGTTCATAAAGAGAACGTGCTTGTTTAACAGCACACTAATAGGGACAGTTACTTTATATGCGAATTTCGTCGCTAGGAACACGTTCCAAGACTCAAAAAGGGGTTAAGAGGTTACATCTATGTACCTACGAACAACTATGGAACAGTTCAGTTGTTGAAGTAAACGTTCAATTTTTCAACTAAAAGATACATCTTGCAATTGCATCATATCCTCCTGATGCCTGATCCTCTTTATCCTCCATATAAACTTTTCCTCTTTTTGTAATTTCTTCAGACGATTAAACAAATTATATAATTTACATATACATAGATTATTTGTTTTTGAACGATCCTTTCATTACAAATCTCAATTCAGTGGCTACTTCTTCGCAACAAACAGTAGAACTTTGTTAATGTTTGAGATATCGACATAAAATTTTGAAGACATCCTCTTGAAACCCTAAGCACTTCGAACTAGTAAAAAACAATCGACTTTTTCACCGAAGTAGATGTAACGTTTCAAGCTGTTTCGTGCCGCTCTCCGAACCTTCGATCTCGCCTCAACACCTACCGCATCCAACCACAAGTATCCTGACTTCGCAATAATTCCACCGTCCCCCGGTTTCGTGTTATCGATCTGACCGCAATACAACACCCCCTTGCTTTTCCACACACCTTTCAGTTTTCTTTGTCACTTTGTTGCGCAGTTTCAGAAACACCTCCCTCGCTTTCTTTCTCTTCCTCGGCGACACTCCCCACCTTGAGCATTTTCCTACCCGTCAGCCGTCAAAAGATTCAACGCTCTGACGCTCGAGAGCCAGACAGATCGTTCGCGAAACGAAGCTTCCCCGTTGCGAACGGAATTAAACCAAACGAATATACGAAAGCAGAGTCGAATAATCGCGCAATCGGTCATCTGCGGCATTCAAACGCAAAACCCATAGTGCACGTCAGCACTTAAGAATCTCTGCGCAGTCGAGAAGCCAGTGATTACGCAATATGTTATACGTCAACTAATGAATTTCATGCATCCACTGAGTCGAGGAAAAAAGCAGGAATTTCATCTGCTCCGCTCCAAACCGAACTGCGACTTGAATAAAACAACGCGCGCGGCACGAGAAAAAGGGTATAGCCGAATAAGGGGGTCAAAAGTGCCCCCAAACCGAATTCGACTTGCGATGAGTCATTCGAAAGGTCATGCAAATGGCCAATAGTTTATAAGATATTAATAATTAAAGTCTCGTAGTGATGCTTAAGTTGATAAGTAGAATACGCTCGATCGTCAGCCGCTTTGATAAAAGCTTAGCTTAACTACTGCAAATAATTCTTATTATTAATTTTAAACAAGCTAGTAAGACTAGTTTTAAAGAAATTAGTGTAATCAATTGTAAAATACCAGTAAAACTAATGTATAGAAGTTAGTATAAATATTGTGCGAAAATTGGTACGTTGAACATGTAAGAAACGCAAAGTTGTAATGAAAAAAAAATCCACCCAGCGGGGATTTGAACTCGTGTACCCGCGGCAAAAGATATTCTAAAGCTGACATAAGTTTTAACCGACTGCGCCAAATCGGCTGACGACCAAGCGTATTCTACTTTTATCAACTTAAGCATCGCTATGAGACTTTGATTATTAATATCTTAGAAACTATTGGCCATTTGCACCCAAAAAGGGTATTGGCGTTCTCGGCTTGATGAGTTCTACAAACTAGCAAACGCTCATTAAAATATGAGCGTTACACTTGGGGTGTCTCCTCGTAAGATAAGGTTTTTTTCAATGTTGTGTAACTTTTGTCGTAAACGGATTAATGTCACAGCGTTTGGTGCTGTGGATTTGATCACAACTCAACAATAATTTCATTACTATTGTAGTTAACCAATGTATGTGCGTTGCACGTTCGGGGTCATATGATCCCTCTCTAAGAGGGTAAAATGATCCCAGGAATTATTTTGCCCACATGGTATGTTATTGTTTTTGGTTTTAAATACAACAATGCCTCGTCAGCCTAAAAGAAAAACAATGAGTCAAAGAATTTTCCCAAGACAACAAAGGTGAAGGATGAATAAGATGTTATGTTTGCTTGAAATGGAGACATGATTGCGTTGGGGTGGACAGCGATAACGCTGACGATTTGACCTGCAATTTCTGTCTCCAGGATCGCTTCTGTAATACGCGAAAAAAATTGAATCTCTAAAGCTGATCTCATTTTCATACGTTTACTAATTTTTAGTATTCTTATTCGTTTATTATATTCCACAAATTATCTAAGATTTTATTTTCTTAAAAGATTATTTCAATTTATGTTCCTGTATTTTATGATTATGATCCAATTTCTGTTTTTACTTAAATGAAAGTTTATAAACAAATGCTTTTAATTGTTCGTCTTTACTATCAGTAGGTATAAACTGATTCCGGGGCATCATTATGTACACGCCCTATTTCGTATGCCTTCAAAAAAATGTAAATAAAAAATATGATTGATCAGGTAGTTAACTTTTATCCAACATAAGTCAATCATTAGATAAATGTACTAACTTGTAAAAACTGCTTCACTTTTATTTAAATAATGTGTATATTTTTTATATGAATTTTACCTTAGAGGGATCGTTTTAGACACATTTCCCCTACGTTTCTCGTAAATGAACGTATCCTTGCAAGACACGAGAAGAAAATTCGCTCGAAACACCCAACCAGTATTATTTGCGAGGGAGAAGATTCGAGCCAGCCGGTATTTACTCACTTGCGGCAACTAAAAAGCCTGTACTAAACTATCTCCGATGAGGCTTGTTTGCCCTCCCGCTAAATTAATTGCTTCAATTAGAAACTTTGTTATCGTGTTGACTTTCAATCCCTTCGAAATTCAAAAATCGATCCCACGATTAATTAGCATTCCCTGCTCGCGAGCAGCGTCCGTTCCATCCGAAGCGAGTTCTAATTCGAAAATAACTTTTACTCGGTTCGCGACCGACGAAATTCCTCCGCTAATGTTACGACAAAAGGAAAAACAATTGCTGTGAATGACAATGGGGAAACTGGTGCTCCATTCACGAAGAAACTAAGCTGGTCAGTGTGCCAAGATCACGCGTAATGACTAGAATTAACATTTCAAAAAGACTTTAGCGTGACTCGGTAGCCGCGGGAGGTCTATGTCAGCTCATTATGAATCAAATGCGTTCATTCAGTTTCGCTCGAAAATTCTTGCCCGTTCTGTTGCGCCACCTCGTCGTGGACCACCTCTTCGCGCGCGGTTTCAAAGAGACGTCGCACAGTGGGGCGTTTGCCCGAAAAGGCGGACATTAGGCGATTTAAAAAGTTTTGCATAAATCGAAAAATTTTTGTTGCTTGAGATAGTTAAATATACGACGAATAACGTATCGATATTTATTTTTTAATCTGTGGACTCGCGAAGCAGTGTGCTTCATTATAAGTTATGGAATTTCATGATATGTATTTATTTCTTAACCATGGTGTGAAACATCGTTCACTTATTTGCGGTTTTTTGGTGTTTTAAGAAAATTTGGGTAGATTCTTATAATATGGAATCTTTGCAGGAAGGTATATTCTACATTTTTCAACAATTGTTAGTCTTTAGTCATACATATTTATATAGTTATTAATATTCGAAAATAGAAAATAATTCAGTAATTCTTTTTACGATTTTACAACTTCATTAGCGGTTTTGTTATACTTCAGGATGAGTCCCGGTGCTTTTTCTGGTGTCATTATATTCGTCCAAGATTGCAAAAAGAATTGGTTCCACATTCATCCCCATTGAAATTTTATAACTAATTCAAGTAAATATGGTAACCGTTGCACGTCAAACATCTCTAATCTAAACAGTCCCGTCGAAGAGTTTATGTGATATGCGACGGATACCATATTTACTTAAATTGGTTATAAAATTTCAATGGGGATGAATGTGGAACCAATTCTTTTTGCATTATAATCACAAATCTTGGACGAATATAATGACACCAGAAAAAGCACCGGGACTCATCCTGAAGTATAACAAAACCGCTAATAAAGTTGTAAAATCGTAAAAAGAATTACAGAATTATTTTCTATTTTCGAATATTAATAACTATATAAATATGTATGACTAAAGACTAACAATTGTTGAAAAATGTAGAATATACCTTCCTGCAAAGATTCCATATTATAAGAATCTACCCAAATTTTCTTAAAACACCAAAAAACCGCAAATAAGTGAACGATGTTTCACACCATGGTTAAGAAATAAATACATATCATGAAATTCCATAACTTATAATGAAGCACACTGCTTCGCGAGTCCACAGATTAAAAAATAAATATCGATACGTTATTCGTCGTATATTTAACTATCTCAAGCAACAAAAATTTTTCGATTTATGCAAAACTTTTGAAATCGCCTAATGTCCGCCTTTTCAGGCAAACGCCCCACTGTGCGTCGGGCGCTCGGCACTCATTGTTGCATTTCTCAGCAGCCGCTTCCTGTCGCAGGATTCCACTTTCTGATTGCATAATTTCGCCAAAGGAAGGAACAAGAAATCCTGAACGGTACTCGCGGTGAAAGATAGAACTCGAGAAGGAAGAAAACCGGCCAGAGCCCGGTCAAAACGATTTGTCGCGTAATTTTACGGCTCCAGAGAAATGCAAATCCAGTGCAATCAGAGGACAGCGCGCGCGTGCGCGCATTCACACCCTGTCCTTTTCTTTTTCTTCGAGAGCGAGCATTAAGGACGCGTGGGCAAGAACACGGTTGAAAGTGAAAGCGAAAGTTTCGTACTTGCTTCGGCGAGAGGATTCGCTGGATCGCAAGGTCGTGCAATGGCAGGTTCAAGGTCGGCGAAGATGAAGAAACAATCGTGAAAGCGAGTCAGTTACGATTGTCCTTCCACGCGGGACAGGCGCTGCACCTGTCAACTCCATTCTGTGCTCCCCGCCCACGCCGCTTCTTTATCGGCAGTTCGAAAGGGATCTACGATCTGGGAGTAATAGAAGCGAGGAAACGAACTAGGTAAAGAGCCAAGGAGAGCAAAGCAATGGAGCGTTGCGACGGCCCGGTCAAACTAGAGACCCTAGAATCAGAGACTGGATACGTCCATTTAATTTAACTGTGTAGTGCCATCCATGGCATCCATGTTCTGGCAAAATTCTACGAGAGAGAAAGGACTATATGTAGCTATTTCACTCTTGCTTATGGGAGGTGTGCACAGTGTGCCGTGCATGTGGCGTCGTTTGATGCCGTACCTGCTGTAGTTCGCAGCACTCCGAACCCTTGTATGTACAGTTAAAATCATACACAAAAAATTCATCGTGCTATGTAAATGTACTTACAAACATTTAAAATATTTATAAAATTAGAACATATACATTTCGACATTACTCCAAATTTTTTAATAACTTAAATAATACTAATGTAAAGATATATAAAAGAGGAACATTTATGAAATTGTCATAATTTATTTGTTAAAATCTTAAAGAGATTTATAGTATTCAGATTAAAAACTTCGAATAAAAAACAAACATTAGTAATAAATTTAGCTGCAGAAGTATGGCAAATCATCGTAAATGAAACATTTGTCTTTTACGTTTCACTTTATTTATTTCACCTTATTTATATTATTTTAATCCAGTATTGTAAATGAATAACACAAAAGTTATAGGGATGTAAAAAATAAATTAATAAATGAAAAGTATAATTATATATAGAATTTTGTAAATATACATATATTATTTTGGTTACTATTGAGCTTTACGTTTTTACATAAATAGATATCATAAAAAATTAGGATTGTATAACGAAAATTTTTTTATTAACTTTCAAACATCTGTTTTTTGAAAATAGTAAATTTGAAAATCGACGGGAATGGCCAGTTCATGGCAGACCAATCAAAAATGGATACGAGGTGTCTAGTCTCTCATTGTAAGGTCTCTAGGTCAAACCAAACAGCTGGGCAGAAGTGGATTTCTTAAGTTCTGCGTAGAACCTCTAAAGTTCTGCGTAGAACCGCGTTTAAATGAGACGTCTTTTCGTTGACCGGCCGAATCGATCGAGCTCAAGTTGCCTGGGTTACCCGCCTTTGCCGATACGAGTCTTGTTAATTTGTTTTGAGCCGGTATTCCTCGGATATATAGTCGCACTTTTTTCAGAGGACTGGATAGGCTTCAAGTAGACGTGGTATGTACAGATTTTAGCAAAGCTTTTGATACTGTCAACCATGACATCTTAATCAATAAGCAATAAGCTCCGGTAAATTGGTATATCCGGAAATATGCTTGCCTGGTTGTCGAGCTATCTCAAAAATAGGACACAAACCGTCAGTTTTTTTTAGAAAGTACACAATTTTGTACTTTTTTTAGAAAGTACAAAAAAAAATAATAATAATAGTAACTAGAGTCGACGCAAAATATAAAAATACAAAAATAGAGTTGATAAAATAGAAAAATAAAGTAAAGGGTGCTAACACACGCGAAACATAAATCTACAGATTTGATAGATCTTTTGAATACGTTAACGGATCCAGAATAAAAATCTACCATAATAATGATTGACATAGGAGCAGGATCTCGTAATAGGGTCGCAGAATTTTACATCGCTTCTCAAAAAATCTATGTGGAAAACAGTCGGGTTGCGCATGGACGCGGACACGAGTTGAAATTAATTAATTGAAGTAGAGGAAGGTTGTCGATCTTATTATTGAGGACCTTGAAAAGGAAAACTAAATCGGCAAACCTCCTCCTTTCTATATAAATGCATTTTCCAGAAAGATCGTTGTTCCGTCCGGTGGGTCCTATACATTTTATTCATTAAGGATATTGGTTTTTAAACATAGTTGATTTTTGCTAATCGCTGGCGCACAGTGTTCGATGTACATTTATAGGCGTTCGGAACAAAAATCATAAGTTGTAAACTAACTAATTTTCAACCTAGATACTCTAATACTTTTTTTTAAAGAAAATACAACAATACAGCAATTAGTAGATAAAAAATATAGTACCATTAAAAAAATAGGGGTGATATTAATTTTCTATTAAAGTTGATATCAGTTTTCTATTAAAAGTTTGCAAATATCTTCAAAATTGGATTTTTGCAATAAAAAAAGGTATCACTTTTTTTGCGAAACTCGAAAAAATTCCGTTAAAACCTTGTATTTTGTTCATTTTTTAATTTTTTTTTCTCATTCTAGTACGGACGATAACTACAAGTCTCCAGATTAAGAATCTTTTTGAATCGTGTGTTTCAGACAACTCTAACTGCAGAAATCGTGTCAACTGTGAAGACAGAAATTTTGTGTAGGCGGTCCATTCACATGGCTGTAATTCCTATACAAATCGATATTTGTCATCAACAAAAACAAAATTCTGTTGTCAAAAGATGATTAAATAATGCTACAAATTTGCAAAAAGGTATCCACAATATTACTATTTTTTTTCGTCCCAAAAATTTCGCTGTTTTTAACCCAACACACTACTAGGAAGGCCCCTTAAATGCCCCACCTAGAACTCTCAAGAAGTTTCAATTATTATATACATCTGTACACCGAACTAACTGTGGCTCTAATAATTATATGAATCGTATCTGTAATAATATCAAAGTGATCGCGCACTTACTCGATTTCCTTTGCTATTCTCTGCCTAAATTTAAAGAACAAGTCAGAAGAGTTGAATATTTGATTCACTATTAAATTGTTGCCTTATGTAAATTTCTTTATGTACCAAAGGATGCTACTCATGTATAAATAAATAAATGAAGAACGAAAGAGAGAAAAAACTGGTGATTAGACTACGAAATTTCATGCAAAATAAAATGTTTAGGAACGCATATAACGAATTGAAACTTGAATAAAAATGTGTTTGATTTATATATTTGATATTCAGGATATTTTGGCGACTGTCAACAACCCCAAAGATTTTTAGAATATTGAGAATTGCCATAAATGCATAAAATCCGCAGTCTACTGATGATCAAGTGACGTAAAGGACAAAAGACCGGTCAGCTATGGAATCGATCGCTAGAGACGTTTGCTCAACCAGTTTTTTAATTCGCGTCCACAATGCGCTAGACTAGACAATCACTTAACTATAGTATATCGTTTCTTGTAACTTATCTTGTCGTTGCATTGCGCTACCGTCAAGGACCCAATTCCTGATAATTTAAGAGTAACTATCATGGTGTTTCTAATGTTTAAAGGTAAACTTTAAACTAATCTTAAAATTTGTGTGATATTTGACTAAATCCATATTTAATTTTTAATTTAACATGCACAAAAGTGCAAAAATAAGAATAATTCAATTATTCGTATCCAGTAGCGCTTGCTAGTGCGAAGCAGAATTTCGAAACCTGAACTATTACTATTTGGCAATGCCCTGATTACGAAGAAGAACGCAAAACGCTATTATCTACTTTACTCAGGCGCAACTTCTGCTTCCCACTTTGCATCAGCACCTTTTTATGCGATCTTAATATCAAGGGCTTGAAACCCATTCACAACTTCCTCAAACAATATAACATAAAAGTTTAAAGCGGTAAACTGTATAATACTATGCATATAACCTGTATTTGCTGCATGAACCATATCTAGTTTAAGGCAATTAAATAAATAAATAAACAATAATTCAATTATAATTTAGGTTCTAAAATCAAGAAAGTAAAAATAGTTCCTATATTCAGTGCTGGAGTTTTTGCCGCCCCGCTCAATTATTCAAACGTATTAAAAATTACAAAAACATCAAAATAGCGTATACACAAAAAAAATTAAAACACATTTATTCTAAAAATTAAAACATTTTTATTCTGAAAAATAAAACTTTAATTCTGACGTTCTACAATTTTATTTTTCTTGCTTTCCTATTTGCAAAATCATCGATGACATATTGTCGAAATCTATTTCATTACTGAGTTGTTCTATGGACAGTATGGCGAAATTTCTTAAACGTAAAGTAATCATTGTGAATCTTAGATAATTTATTTTTAATTAATTTCAATTTAGTAAAGCTCCTCTCACAACTAGTGACACTTACAGCAACCGTGAGAAAGATTCGCAGAATATATGACAATATATGGAACTGAGTTTTCAAGACTTGAGATAGATGTTATTGTTCAATGTCAAAAAATAAAATTGTCTTCTGCGAAAAGTGCCGCCCACACTTAGCAACTATTTAATAAGTGTTTGGGGTCAATTTTTAGCATGATGATTTATTGTATGATAGTTATATACTAAATTGATCAGGAATTGGGTTTTAATCGGAAATTGAGTCCTTGACGATAACGAAGAAGCATTCAAAAATATCTCCCGAATTTTCTAACCAATTTTTAAATAGAATATTATGAAAAGCACCTCTTCCTCGATTTCGACAAATAAATTTAATTTTATGTATCCACTGAATTCCCTTTTTACCATTTATTATTAAGAATACGTTTTCTGCACGTTTGTATACGCGTGCCAATATTTTTTCGTAAATGAAATATTATTATATTACTTTTAACGTTTCATATTTTCGTGATAACTTCACAACTGAACGTTCATGAAATTCTGTTAAATGATGTCAGTAGTAAAATTTAGCTACGATTAGGCAATTCTTGAAATGACAGTTGCATCCTACATGCATTGAAACTTATTCAAGAGTTAGCTTAATAGCGATCTTCCTAGCAATTCTAAAACTTCACTGGCAATCTCGTTACATTAGCTCGCTCCAGAAATAATGTCTCTGAAAGCTACTTTATTCCTCAAATTATGAGCATTTACAGTTATATTTTATCACGGGTACATTTGCTATTGCGCAAATTTGTAATTAGACTGTGAATAGTTCTGAATTAAATCAGACAGAAGATTTGTTGCTAATTTGATTAGAAATAACAGGAAACCGACACAAAATTTTATCAACACCTCTACATTTGAATTTGCCCATGAAAATTAATTGTATTATAAATTCTAGACAAAAAATGCTCTTAAATTATATGTTATACGTATATCATAAATCAGATTTTATATATTGTTTGCCATAAATCAGAATTTTCAAGATCGTAAATATAACTGGTTCGCGTTTCTGTCACAATTTATTGATCGTTAGCAAGCTACAGTATATTGCATCTATCGGTTCCTGAGGATTATATTCGATGATTACGTTCTATTATGCATTAATACAAATTTTCTGCTTAACAGATCTTAAGCGCTCTTTCCTCGAACAACCACCTCTTTTCAATCAAACTTCATTCGTCCCAAAGATAAATGATTAGTAATCATGGATTACACTTTCCAACAGTATATACATAAAAAATATTACAAACTTTTATACTCTCGTCCTTAAGAACGAATTCTACCGCCCACACACGATTTCAATAAAGTTGACTGAAAGATTGAAGAAGTGGAACGTTGAAACTTAAGAAAAAATAGATTTTATTTTGTCAATTTCGAATAGTTTTTAGCAACGACAAGAGAGTTTAAGGGTGGACCAAATTTCAAAGGGTATCCATGTTTCATCCAGCTTTTTTTAATATAAAAAAAGTAGAAAAACAGTATACGAGTAAACAGAAATTTCGAAGAAAAATCTACGACGTTCAACATACGCACAGCAGATTGAAATAGAACGCAGAACTCGTGCAGATTATTCAAACTGCCTTTCTCAGTCCATTCATCGGCATAGTAAACACAGTCAGACAGTCATTACTGTCGGAAGCCTTTAATTGGAGCATGTCGACGAGAAGCGGCTGCGAAAGCGTGCGCGTATTTGCCAACCCTCGCGACTTCTTGCAACTTTTCTGCAAAACCTGCCTCTCCCCCCCTAATTAGTGTTAATTACTCGCATGGGCCAAGAAAAGCCGACACACTGAAGCTTGTAATCGATCCCTTTCTTCCCTCCAGACGAAATTTTCCTTTATTTTTCGCGAGTGCCACGACCGCTGAGAGAAATTAATTTTAACTTTTTCAGCTTCACATCTTTCTGGATTGTAAAAGAAAAAATATTTTTTTGTAATGAATAAATACTAACTTAAGAAACAGGCTTAAACAAATTTAGTGTTAAATTCGTCGAATTTACACAAATAGCACACATCTTGGCACATAGTGTGAATTAAATATAACTAAAAAAATTATAGATTGTTCTGAATACAAACAAATTATTTCTCATTTCATAAAATATTTGAGACCGTTATATTTTATATAGAAAATAAAAAAATACTAAATCTGGGAAGTAACGAAACAAGTTTCTCAACTTTTAAAAAGATCTAACGCAGATATATCAAAGCTAGATATGAAACTCTGAATAATGATCTAAACTTATTGTTTTTGTTATTATCACCATTAATAATAACAGAAACGTTGATTCACAATCAAGTCTTCTCAAGCAAATTACTAACACTAATTTCTACTAAGCAAAGCTCACCAAACCATGTAAAATGTTATTAATTGCCCCGCGTTTACTTCGTGCGGTAATAATGAATACGTTTCACGCTAATGATGCGGTAATTCAGGTTGAAAAGGGCAGCGTTCACCCAGCAATAAAACGTACGTGATATTATCTGTATGAAAAGAGCTTCACGGTGATTTAAAACAAATTGCGAGTATTTCGTCGAATGCCGACGGTCCACGAATCACCGTTGAATAATAATTCCGAAACGAAGTCATTTTCTTGATAATCCCATGACATTCTACAAATTTAGCACAACCAACAAACCGTCAAATTAGCCTCCGTGAAAACGCATAACAATACGCGAGCATTAATTTATACTTCAACTAGAAATTCCAGCAAAGTGCGCGCAAATTCTAATGCCAAATCACGGCGCAATTTGACACGACGCGATAAAAGCATTCCGAACAATAACGAAGGAAGAATCGAACAAAGTTGAGATGGTTTCACGCAAAACAATTCGCTCCGTACAATTTGACCGCTTTCCGGGAAGGATAAATAATTAACGGGAATATAATTCGTCAGAGGAGAACGGAATTTCGTAAACAATCGCTGCAGAAAAAGTTGTTCGCAAGCATTTGCGACACCCGACCGACCCCAGTAAATCCTAGATAATTGGAAAATGTGTCGACGTTGCGGTCCCTTGAGATCGCGGGGATTCGTCGAAGCGGAGGACCGAAGGAGGAACCAAGGAGGAAACGAGGATCGCGGTTGATCGAGATAAGCGCGGGCTCTTTCAAAAATCCCGCGGACGCCGACTGGACGCTGCTCGCGGCTCTCATTCGGTCAAGGAATTCCGAGAATTCGTCGATGCCGCGGCGTAAACTCCAACGACGAGCAATTTGCAAGAGAGAATGTATTAGCTGACGTTTACGGTGCGAGTGCAGTCGTGTTCTCGTTGGATGCGATGCGATAGGCATTCGCCGGCGGTAGGCCTAGATCAACAAGCGACACCGGCAATCGCTGCATTCCATCGTTGTAAAAGTACACGATGGCCGGGACGGCGGCGGCTGCGGCTGCGGCGGCGGCGACGGTGGTGGTTTCCAAGGACTACGGGTCCGAAGGGAAGAGACGGCGAGGAGATTCAAAAAGGGAAACTCGCTGAGTAGAGGGACGCGCGAGGAACGCGATGTCGCAATTTTCTTGAGCAACGCTGAGCGCGAGCGACTGGAATATTCACGGACACGCCATGGTTATACAGGGTGGTCCGACACGAAATTCTGTTTATGCACGCGTTGCTATTAAATATGGAAAATGCCACATTTTGCTTCCTATTAATGCTGTCATCTTATTTCTACAATATCAGTCCGTATCGCTACTTTCCTTTATTCTCTATCTAATTTAAATGATTGCAAAAAAAATCTGAATTAAAAATCGTTTGAATAACACGACAAGTATGCGAAATGTTAACTGCTTTACTGCATACAGAACTCTGCTCTAAACTGAATTATTATGCACTTTCATAGGGAATTATGTGCATTCGATAAACCTTCGATCAAAAGTCGAAACAACTTTTACCTTCGATTCTTCAACGTCGTTATTATTCTTAAAGTACATCAGATTTAATCCTACTCTGTATAATCGGCACGCTATTGTAAATGTAAATAAAAAAAAACTTGTTAAAACTTCAAAAAACAGAAAACGTAAGTATTACTTAGGGCATTCCGTTCGAAATTTTTAAAATTGGAAAGAGAATTGAAGCAGAACAAATGATATTTCGAGGTGGGTTGCTTTTACTAGAGCATCGTGTATAAATGCGTACTTTGGACAGAGGACTTAAACCGCCGATTCTTTAAATCGATAGCACCGAAAAATTTCGGTCAAATTAATTCTCCTAGAGAATCCAACCAACTATGGGTGTTACAAAATTCCGTGTTACCTAAACACCATTTGAATTTCGTTTCACTACATCGTTACCACGGGTATCGAAGAATGTAATGCCGCAAGAGGATCAAATTATGTAACGCGCGCCACTTTGTCGATTACAAGAAAGACATTGGAAAAAACTTGGCTATTACTCTTGCGCGATCAAATTACTGGACAATTACTTTCTTTTCTTCCGATCGTCCCTTCCTACTATTACAAAAAGAAATATTTAATAAACATTTGATTAAGTTGCAAGTAACTCTTCTAATATTCTAAAGACCTTATTTCCTCATCTGCCGATGGGAGTAATGTTGAGAAAACAAGTAAGTACAATTGTGGCTTATTACTAAAATGAGTATTTCAGTCTTTTGAAGATGGGATTCAGCAGAATGCGTACAGGCTACATTCTTTTGTTATCCTACCACGAAAAATTTGTTAAAAAAGTAACAAATATTTCTAAAGCCTATTGTACGAATAACAAAAATATTCTGAGATAAACTGAAAATGGAAATACGATGCCTGCGGAAAGAAAATTCTTTCAACGTTAAATGATTACCCAAATTATACCTATCAAAATAAACTTAAAAATAACGAAGAATTGTTCAACTAATGTTAAGTGTATAAATATTAAATACTGATAAAATTAATGGCAAAAAACGAAATTAATTATACAGTGACCTAATAGTACATGCGAAAAATACAATTAATTATGCACTGATTTCATAATACAAGTAAAAAATTAATAAATAATTGATGCATTTGCATTCTAACGTCGTGAAATGATTTCGCAACGAAGAAACCCCAGGGTCCAGATAGAGAAAATGCTTCGATACAATTACGCAAGGAATGTATGTATGTAGCTGGTACATTTAAGCAACAGAGAATTTTCCTTTCGAGTTGACGCGTACTCGACGTACACGACGAACGCTCTACGGAAAAATGTGTCATCGATTCGCCGACTTTTGTAACGTTCCAGTTGGCCACGATGTTCGAGGAAAACCTTTTCCCAAGTGAAGTGAAACTCGCACGCGTCAAACACGGCGCGCGAACCGCACAATTCTGAAACTATGCACTAAAATGGGAAATACAGAACTGGCTAACCTCCCCATAAGGTACTCTAACGCTGAACCGCTTTTCATTCATCTTTTACGGTTCGTCCCTACTTTTATGCTTCCATTTTTTCTACTCGCAAACTGACGTTTTAAATTTTTCGGTTGTCTAATTTATTCTCTGACGAATAACAGTGAAAAAGGAAAGCTAGATAATCTGCATATAAATGAAACTTAAGAAGATGAAGCTTGCAAAAGCTTCGATGGAAAATATCTTCTAAATAGACAGTCATATCATCGTCATTCATTAATATTTTTTAATTGAAATGTGGGAAAATCTAGATATGTACCTTCATTTTTCTTATAACTTTTTCTAAAAAAAAAATTCCTAATAAACTTATTGTTAATGCTTTCAAATAAATTAGGCAAGAAATGTCTTGTTAAGTTTCTAATTTCGAAAAATGATTTGAAGTAACCCAATTTCCAGCAACGAGAGATATTTTGGATCCACTTGTAACGATGCCAATGATTACAGCGACATCGAAATGATATTCGCGAAACTGAAGGCAACGTATAAATCATAGATACTATCATCATAGAAATTGAATCTTTTAAAATGCATTCCATATTTCATAAACTAAAGTACACTCATTTGCGTCAGAATAAATAATCAATGAGGTAAACTAATACCGTAATGATATTAGCTACCTAAATGACAAAAGCCATAAATATTGCAAATGAAATTAGAGGGAACCGAGTATCACAGAATATTCAAATGTTTACTTCGAGCTTTAATTTAATATCTCTGGTGCTATTCATAACTACATATTTGTTTCTCGGTAAACAAATAAAGAAAAGGGAATGCGTTGCGATACGTATAGCTGGCATTACAACTTTAGATACAGCAAAAACTGGAAATCATTGAGGCCAAAGTAACCCGCATTTTATGCAAATCAAAACTGGAACAAAGTTACGTACGCAATTTATATTCCATGTAATTATTTGTTTATCCAGTTTACACACGCATAACCTAGACAAACGTTTAAGCCTATTGTAGATTATTACACGGCGAAAGCCAATGTACTAATACATGTAGCGAATCCATTTTGTGATTTATTAACTTACATGTACAGTTTCGTTACGTAATTAAATACTTTTTCTTTTGTAGAAATACGCGTAATACTTCGCACCTCAGACATCGTTTCACGATACACTCTATTTTTCGCGAACGCCTCTCCTTACTGACCTTGGTCAATGCGAAACGGTATTACGCCACTCAACGAGTTGTTGACGTAATTACAAACGCATTAAGATTTTGTGCATGACGACTTTTGTTCGGCCACGTGCAAAAGCTCGTTTCGCTTTTATCTGCTATTCGAAGTCAGGCGATTCTTTGTTTTTCATAGTACGTTTTCTGCTGACGATGATCTATGATATTTATCAAAAGTATAGTTTTCAATAAATGAGGATAAGAATTTAAAAAGAGTATTACATTTGCTATGCTTAAACTTTTTAAAATAATTTTTAGAATCTTTTTGAAATTCTGAAACTCCGCTAGCAGGACATGTTAATGCTTTCTAGAATTTTTCCCGAAGAAATATAAATATTCTATTCCAAATATTATTGCTGCTTTAATCTTATCTTCGGCTATGATTACGACTATAAACGTATTAATCACATAATCGTAGTTATAGCATCTAGTTTCCATTAAACAGATGTTACGTAAATACAAAGAATAGATTAGCCTCTGAAAATATGTAGAACAAATGCAACTTTCGACGACAATTTCAAAAAAAGGTAATTTTTCAAATAGTGTCAGCTCTGAATAACAATCCCTGTTTTCAAATTTAAAATTCTATTCAAGAAATTACAAACATTATTCGCTAGTTAAATTCTCTCTAGCTGCGCAACCCTCTTAAACTAAAAAAAAAAACTTCCCCGCCACCCATGATCAACGGCATTCTAATTACTAAGTGCTCCGACTTACAAATTTCAATTCGAAGAATAAATTGCAATCAAGTGGTCAGTTTTTTTCTAACTACACGAGAGACAAGCCGTAATCATCCCTCTTCGAAAGAGAAGAGACGCCCACCGAGACCGCAACGAAAATTACATCGCGCCACGGTTAAGTAAGCACGCGTTAAAAAATAATGCACCCCCGAAAATAATGAAATGGGGAGGGGGAGAAAGGAGTTCGCGGGCAGCCATCCCTTTCCCTTTTCCATTGTTTTCCACGCAGAAACACGGTGCGGGTGCGAGCCGCAGCACGCGTGCTCGCGTGACAATGTCCGTGCGTGTCACTCACGCGTCCCCCACCAACTTTTCAACCCTGCCGCGGCTTTCCTCTCCTTCTCCGTTTCGAGAGCGCGCGCGCGCGTGCCACGCGGGTTTAATGTTTGCAGTCACAAGTTGAAAAGTTTTGTGATGGCAACCCCAAGCGACCAGTTACCTCGGTAACGCTTTGTTGTACCGTTCTACTGGCCAAGGGATGCCAGGGACACGAGGGGTTCGCCAACTGTAGAAAGAGAAGCAGACGGAGGAGGAGGCGGCGGAGAAGGAGAAGAATCCACCCTGCTCCGCTGCTTGTATCAGTCCCCTTCGCTCCCCCCACTATCTGCTTCTCCCCCTGACCGTCCAACGATCCCCTACCTGAACTCGCGCAACCCGGCATGACCTAGCCCAAACTACCCCTCCGCTCCTTAGCGCGAAACCGAATATGCGGCTGCTGCATTTCCTTCACAACTATTTCCTTCTTGTTATTCCGTGACAGTGTTCGATCGAGAGCGTTTTAAATTATGAACGATGACCGTCGTTTGGGAAAACGGGGGATACGCCGTGCAGTTTTCAAACTATTTCAACCAATTTTCGACAGTCGTGGAAAAGAAATTCTACTATAGTAAATTTTGGTTATAAGCGACCCAAATTAAATTGATTTTTTTCAGAAAGTCACTCATAGAAAGGAAGAGGTTGCTTAAGGGAACTAGGCAGTCAGCCTCAAATCTTTGATTAGGCAGTCAGATTTGGTAAAAAGTGTAACATTCTTTGGGAATTTATTAAAGTGATAATAATGTAAATTCTGACTTATGCCCTAGTAGCACAAAATATTTATTAAATATTTTTCTTAAATATTGAAAACATATTTTTTTAGCCACTTTTTAATATAAAAATATTGTATCCAAAGCTTATATACCTACATATACAAAAAATATAAAAGAAATATTCAGAAAATCTATAATAAATATATAAAATATCTTACATTTATATTTATAAAACATTAATTGAATATTCGGGTAATATTGAGTAAGTATTATACTTGAGATCTAAAAAAATATTTTTGAAAAATTTAATTTCGCATGGCTCGGGGTTACCATTCGATACTATCTTACAATTCATCATTTAAGCTGTGAATATGCTATATTCAAACCGTTTTTACCTTTGAAAAATATGTTTGTGACACTGATGTACTGATTGTTCAGTAATTCAATCTCTTTTTAATATTACATGAATATGTATTTAATAATTTGTGTTACTAGAATGCTTTTCGATAATATTAATTAGTTGATATTATAAAGCGTGAGCAAATTTTTGTTTAATAGGATAAACGTACGTATGGCAGTGCTACTGGCATTTAAATTGTAGACCGTTTCTTTTTTTTTTTAAATCGCTATGGTTTTGCAGTAATCCTGGTCGTCAAAAATGAAATTATTAAATATTCTTTGTGAAATTCTGTCTGTATAGGTCTCTGCACTAAACCTATTGGAAAAGAAGAAAAAACAAAATTGTAAAAATAGCGTCTGTAAAATAAATATTAGACCTACGAACAGATAATTTAAACAGTAAATTACTTTATAAGTTTTCTGGTTATATAAATACAAATACAAATGGTAGAAACGTAATTCTTCATTAAAAAAACAAAACTATTTTTGTTTTGTTAACACAAGAGTTTTTATGAACTTATGAATAGTTTTAAACTGGACATGTTTTACATTTACACAATTTTTTTCAAATCGATTGGAACCTCCGTTTTTTTTGTAATCGCTGCAAAATAATGAGAAAGTACAATTTCGAGAAAAATTCGTTTACAGTTTAAGTAAGTTGAGTACAATAGTTACTACAAAACTTTTTTACGCTTTATAATACTAATTAACGTTATCCAAAAGCACAAATCACAATTTTCATTCTTATACTTGTAATAAATTCCCAAAGAACGTTTCTACCAAATCTGACTGCCTAGTCTCCTTAAACCGAGAAATGCGACTAAATTGTTGTTGAATTTGATTGGTTACTTCTCATGACGGCACATGATAATGTCGACCAGATAACCAATCACATCTCAGAGCCTCAATCAAAATATTTAAAATATAACAACATATGGAGACATAGAGTAAATGCGAGGTTGAGAACGTTAGACACAAAGATTAGGATGTAATAAGTAGATTTTTCTGGTATTTTATAACAGGCGCTTATAACGAATCATTGAAGCCAAAGTTGCTTTTATCGAAAGTCGCTTCTATCAAGAATTGACTGTATTTGCAATGTCTGAAAAGTGTTTCCTCGTGTCTCGATTCTACAGAACAAATCCAAATCGAACGTAACTTTAAATATTATAAGTAAATCATGTAAACATCTGAAGCAATAACTCGAGATCCTCGCGCCTATATCGATAAAGCGAGAGATTTACGGACAGTGATAACTCGCATCGATCCTTGAAACGTGTTTACCCCCGAAGCAGGAAGGAAATCGATCTAACCGATTCGCTTGCGCCACGTTCAATATTACCACCCGTTAAACTAATTTATGTTTCCCACGATAACCGGGGATCGAATATTATCCATCGTTGAACCAGGAATGAATATTTCATCCTGGTACGTGCAAATTTCCGGCGGACTATCGAATCGTGCTCGAGGTCGAATTCGTTTACACGTAAAAACTGTTTGCCCCGCGACCTCAAACCGGCGACACTTCCCATTCACAGAGGGAGCGCGTATTTCGTCGCGAAACCTGCTTACAAGCGACTCAAATTGCATAACGCCGTTTCCCGTAATAAATCGATCGTTTCGAATGCGCCTCGATATCGTATCGTACGGGTATCCTCGAGACGCGGTTTCGTCGCGGGATAGTGCCACCTGACGATTACGCGAAATACCTGCTCAAGTAGACTAAGGTAAATCGTGATGCAAGTAAACACGTGACACGCATCTACAGTGTCACTCGTCCATTGTGTCGTGTTCCTTACAGAACGCTTTAAAAACTAACTCAATTTTTCAACACATTCCTTTTTTACGATCATTATTCGGCAATCCGATTAATAATGCGAGTAAATTTGTTTAACTCATTTAACAAGAAGCGTATTTATTGAAACACAGACGAAGTTTATATTATCGGGTACGCAACGCGCTACGCAGAATGGTAGATACGGCGAAAAACAGTCAACATCGAAGTACGCGAATCTCAGGATTTAATCTACGAGATAACGCTTACAAAAAAAATTGACGAATCACTCGGTTTCGTTGAGTCAACTTAAAGTTGACAAAGAAAGTGTAACGACTCGAAACCGGTAAACGGACGTGCGTACGCAACGTTCGCACGGACACGTTACGCCTCATGGCATGGCCGAAAATTATTGACTTGGATGTCGGTTCGAGCTGTCTAAAAACGCACGACGTAATACCGTTAGCGGCGAAAACGGTGCGGTCTTTGCGTATAACCTCGATCGCCTCTGCACACGTGGAAACGATCCTCGTCTAAGCGTCGTTGAAGCCGGAGATGAAAAAAAATAATTCGACGATTGGCACGCGGCTCGACCACGCGCACCGAACAAGGCTGACCCGACGCGCGAGGGTCACAAACTAACCCTCAAAAACCGAGACGTCGTTCCGCCGGAACGTTGCGCGTTGCCAGCGTGAACGCGGCGAAAAAACGAGCCGCCTTGACGATACGGCCAATCGGAATAACAAATAATGCGATTCTAGGCTTACCTGATACGCCGAAAGACTCCAGAATTCGGTAAACCGGATCAATTTTAACTCACAAACACGAAACTTAACAGCGATCACGATACAATGGCGAACAGCGGGTGCGTAGAAAGAACTGAGCTAACGCTCGCGCCATCTATCGAGCGTCTTCGCAAGTTACCGGCAAAAAGAGTCGATACGATTGGCCCGTTTCGACCAATAAGGAAGCAGACTCGGTTTACGCGGGAATCGTTTGGCGCGCGTCGGCCATCTTGGTTGGCCGTTAGAATTGAGAGAATAGAAACGTACGTGAAACGCGGGAAGAACAAGATAATTGTAAAAATCAAGTGAAATTCATTTATTATCGAGTATTATGTTATTAATGCTGCTTTGAGTTGCTACATTCTTGTACTAGTAGCTTATTTTCTTTATAAGAGAATCTGGTAGTATTGTATTCGAAAAAAATTCAAATTCCAAATGAGATCAGAACACGACGAAATGCAAGAAGATTCGAACTCGTACGACTCATACAGAATGGATGTAGAATTGGATGATTTCAAATCAAAATTACACGAACTTCGCGGAGTATACGAGAAAACGGAAATGAAACTACACGATGTAAGTCAGTTGAAAGACAAAGGTCTATTCGTCCAAAAAAATATACAAAGAAAATACGAAAATGTTGCTGAAGAATTGAAGGAGGTTCACTGCAATTACTTAAAGTGCATTAGCAAAGTTAATTCTCAGACGGAAATTGATAATCAAAGAATAAATTCGTTAACGTTAAAAAGAGATAATTTGAAGAAAGAATTGCTGGAACTAAAAAGTATAGTGAACGAAAATAACAAAAAACTGGCAGAGATAAAGAAAATAATTTCAATTCAAGAAGTATGTACCTTCTTTGAGTCTCGTATGCAATTCAATAAAATGATAAAACTTCCTTTTTTTAGAAAAAAAATATAGCTTCGGTAAGAAAACTAAAAGGAATGATGAACAGAATGAGTATATCACAAAATTTGAAGGAAAAGATAAATACAGTTTTAAGCGATCGTAGAATTACAAAAAGAAATCTTTCTGATTAAAGTATTTAATAAAATACTGCATAGTCAAATAATAATACTTATGTACATCATTATGATTATAAAATGTTATAAAATATCACACATTATTTAATAAAACTTTTAAATGTAAACATTCTTTACGACTAAAACCTTTTATCCTATATACAGTTTTTCATTTTTTACATATCTATTCGCTATAGTCTTGGCATACTCTTCTTATAGCAACTGTAAACATTTTTCCGAATGTTCTAATCGTTCTTCCAATAATTTTATGGCAATTGGAGACTTCTTCAAGGACAACATTATATCATTCTCCAAATCAAATACTTTTAATCTTTGACTACGAATTTTATGCATCAACATGGCATTTTCCTCTTCGATTTCCTGCACTCGCATCGATAATTTCTTACTTTCCTCTTCAATCATCTGCGCGTCCAAAGATCGTAAATGCAAAGTTACATCGCCGGGTGGTCTCCTGCAACAGAAAAGCAGTATAAATATGCGAATGGACAAATTTCTGAATATCTCCGTTCAGAAAGTTTAAACGTTGTCACTTACCAAACTTCCTCGTGTACCGAGGAATTCGCGTCGGTTAATTTCGAAATTTTTTTCAGTGCCTCCTCCATGCTACCTTCCGTAAATATATATTCCCAATCGTCATTCATACTCTCGTATAGTTTTTTGGCCATAGCTTTGTGCAACTTATCCCCGACTTTCGGTTTCGATTTCAGAACCGTAAGAATATTTAGAAAATCATCTTTACTGAAAGACAAATCAACACTGTGATCTAATATTCCTAAACATTTAGAAGTCGGTATTACGCGCCAACTCAAGGAAAAAAAGTCCCTGGTGTACTAACTCTTGCCCACAAAAAATATTATTTCCGTAACTCAAAACTAACGTGTTTACAGAGGTTCTACCAACATCAGAGTCTACTTTTTTCTTTCTCTATTTACCGAACACGAAACTCTGCGATTGAATGAATGTGACCAGTTGAACCAACCCAGTTTTATTGGTTCGCGCGTCGGTGACGATTACAAATATAAATGTTCTTTCCGAAGTCGTGAAAATGTCAGAAGATTCATAACATTAATTTACAAATTTATTTTTATTTGTCACAAAAATACAATGCGAAAGAAGTGTTTATATAGTATTGTATTAAAGTAAATGAGTATGCGCTGTAAATATAGGACAATATTCGGGAGAAAATTCGGAACATAGAGACCACACCTTCGATTCTTTCTCGGCCGTTTTGGCACACTCAATCAGGCCGGGACTGGTGCAATTTGATATCGATGCTACATATTTGCATTAGTCCAGACCTAATCGAGAATGCTTGGTGCAAGTCTTCCGCTAGGCGTTTTGAGTTCGACCAAAATTTTCCGCTAACGTCGAAGAAGAATTTCCGCCGCAAACACGTAACGTTCACTTCCGCTTCGGTGACCTCGACGCGAAGAAACGCTTCTACGAACATACGCCGCACGGTAACCGGGAAGACGACAAAATTGTCGCGGAGTCCGTGAGAAGTACAGAGACGAATCGGTTGCGCGATGTTCGTTAGTCGGTGAAATTATCCGGACGCGTGAGAATAACGCCGGAGAGGTACGCGGTACGCGCTACACGCTCCGCGCGATCTCCGCGACACGCACTGAACGAATGATGGAGCCAGCCGAACTATGGTGACCACAGCAGGGCCCCTTTGTTTCCTCGAACGCTTCGTGGAATTCTTCGAAGGTCAACTGGTGTGTTGGGTTTCAAAGAGCGGCGGCGGCGGCGTCTGCTGCTTTCTGAGAAGCGGAAACCGGAGGGACCGATTTCGAAGATCGACCGCGTCCTACTGTTGGCCACGCTCGAATAATAACAGACAATTGCCTGGCCACGTGAACACCGACAAATTAACATGCGAGTCACAGAGGCCATTGACATCGAGTAACACCACGGTTCGTTTCGGTCATTGGCGACGAGAGCATCGCTCCCCTCCCGTCCCCGTTTCGTTGATAAAGGAAGTGTCGTCGATAATCGGGCTTCTCTAAATTGTAATGCCAGCAACCTTTCGAACCAACCAGCTCTATGCGTTCGTGGGTCCTTGGGCATTCGTTTTTAAAACTGAGACAACGGTCCAACGGTCCCTTAGCGGTGCCCCCGTACTTGACACACTTACGTTGGCAGTACTGTTATCGCACGAAAGTACGCGAATAATAACATAACCTGAAAATCGGTCGCGTCTCAATTTTTATCCAAGTTTATTATTACTTTCGATCCTTTACATCTATCGCTTTAATAATAATAATGATAATAATGATAATAATGATGATAATAATAATAATAATAATAGCCAAACGCTGCTTTTGCAATTTCTTCTTAACAAACGATTACTGAATGTTTGCATATTTCTGGAAAGTCAAATTTATGTATACGGGGCACGCTCAATGGTTATTTACAGATACAAAATTTTAAGTAACGTGTAAAAAGGAAAACTGATGAGTTAATTGATCGCGCATGCGTCTCTAAATATCCGAAAGAACCGCGAGATCGTGGGCAACAGTGTGATAACCTCTAAACATGACCAAAAAGCCTTCCTGCTAAGTATTTCTCGACGTCTCTTAACGTAACTCTAAGACGATGCCTTAAATACACGTAACAAACTGTATTTTAATTAGTGATAACGTTAGTAAAATCATAGTAAGCTCGTTTGAAGTGACATTACTCACCTCACAGATTCTGCGATGCGTTTTAAACTATTCGATATAGCGAGTCGGAATAGAACAACGTTATTGGATTCTCGGTGCGTTTGTTCCTCTTCCATGCTTGGCTACAGTACGTGTAATTACTGAATCCTCGAATTTCGGTAGCCGAATACTTCATCGAAAGCTGGTTATAACGGTTCTTGCATTCTATGGAACCCGAACATCCACTTTCGCGTCTCCGATGGTCTGAGAATTGCTGAGAATGGTTGGGAACAGTTGGGAACAATTCGAATCGTTTGTTGAAAGTATGTCCGCGAGTGTTCGGAGTAGTTCGACACGCTGCTCAGAGATGGCAGCTGGAATAACTGTTTGTTAGTGATCCTCCAGGGAGTGATGTGACCTTAGACCATGTAAGAAACTAAGGATGTGACAATGCCCAGCCATGTTTATCTAAAACGGAAATCCTGCACATACAAATGGATGCAAACTATAGATAAGTTACTATGTTCATGGTGCAAAATGTATCTCTTTCTTTTTCTACTTCTTGTCTACTTGCTCTCTCTGCTTCCGGTTTAAATCAACATGGTGTCGACCAATAGAAAAGTATTAACACATTGTCACATCACTCTCTGAAGGATCACTACTGTTTGTTACAGGGGGTAAAAAGTAGTAGTTTTCCTACAAATGGCGGAACCAATCATCTCGAAGGTAGTTGATTTGCCACACTGTCTTTTTACCCTCTGTACTGTTTGTAGGGATGAAGCAGGATGAAGTTACGGAAGTGCGTTTCGTCCCGGGATCCGCTATTGGACTCTGCATCGTGCACTTGCGAGAATCACCGGGGTTCTGCTTCCTGGTGTAAAGCGACGTACGCGACCTACGCGACGTACGACGTACTTACCTCCCGGTCCCCACATGTTACCAACCTTGATAAAACGATGTGTGTTGGCACGCGTGATATTTAAATTAAAAAAGAAAAAAACTGTTCTTTCAAAAGTTAAGAAACCCAGTGATGCATACAGGGTGTTTTGCAACAGGTGGGAGAAAATGTAAGGTGTGATTCTAGACGTCAAAATAAGAGGAAAATCAAGAGTAACGAAATGGCGGTAGCAGCTTTGTTTTTTAGTTATTAGCATTTGAAAAAGTGGGCGAAACCGTTTGAAACATGGCAATCTCTATGGCATATGTCAAAATATTCAGAGTGTGTAGAGCTGTCTGTATGAAACGAAGATGTGTCTAACGTAACCACAGCTGTTTTCGCGGATCGATATATTGATTATTTCAAAGAAGGACCGAATGAATGTAAGATTGAGTGAGAGGGTCCGTGTTTTAAATTAGGGATGCCATACGGATTGCCATGTTTCAGGCGCTTTTCACCCACATTTTCAAATGCTAATAACTAAAAAACAAAGCTGCTACCGCCTTTTCGTTACTCTTGATTTTCCTTTTATTTTGACGTCTAGAATCACAACCTTATATTTTCTCCCACCTGTTGCAAAACACCCTGTATATAGATGCGCGAAGGTTACGCAAGAACTTCTATTTAATTAATATTCTTCTCAAATTATACCGGAACACTATGCATCTGTCCTAATCATCCGCATCCTTATATTATTAATTAGATGCGACTAATTAAAACTCGTCTCACAGAAAAATTTGAAATTTTTTATGAGATCTTCATCCAAACTTTTATTATGAGACGATGTACAAAAACACAGTAAAAGTAGAATTTTCAATATTTGAAAAATGTTTATTTTTAGACTTGTTGATTCTGGAGAAGTAACAAATAAAAGCAGAAATCTATTAATCATTTTTATGAAAGTAAAATCCTTTTTCACAGTCCAGACTCCGTTTTCCTGTTGCATCAGGTATTTCCTCAGAATGTCGATGATGAGAGAGAAACTCGAACTTCGACTTGGACTTTGATCAATTTTCCATCAAAGAAATATGATAGAGACCAGTCCTTCCTGAACCCGAGATTCTGTAATTTGTCCAAGGCTGTCCTGTTTATTTATCTTTTATACTATAGTTTGACAACTTTCCCTAAGCTCTAATATACGATGCTAAAATCTCCATTTTGATTTGGTATCAATTATGATAATTTTTCCTCTAGATTTGTTAAGTCTGGAACAACAAGATTTAGCAAATTAGCTGTAATAGAACCTAGGGTCTGTTACCAGACTAATCACGAAGCACTAGTTCAGAAATGATACGAGGAATTACTGTTTATATATTTCCATTAATGTTTATAAATTTTCCAATGAACTATTAATAAATTTCTAAAAACTCTTGCTCTTGATTCCAATGACTTAGGAGAGAAAGAAATAATTTGGATACGTTAATTACACCGTGGGGTTGCGCGGTGATCCGAAGCCACTAAATTGTTTTGAAAACTAGAAATCCAAATTTTGTTTTCAATTATTTAGTAAATTGTAGCATAAGTTAGGAAGATAAGAAGAAGTTAAATATTTCAATGTCTATTTTCACACCTACAGATACGATTAAAATTTTGTGGGGTCACTAGCAACCGCAGGGTGTCGTTCTAGGGTTAAACGCGCAATAAATCCCGTCTTGCAATCAAAGAATTGATGGCGCAACGAGAGGGAAATTCAAAGCAAAGCAAATCTCGTGAAACCTCCAAGCCATAACGCAGGATGATCCTAATCCTTATGCAAGATGTCGGACATGTTGCGTGCGTCTGCTCTAGGAGTCAAAGGATCTGCCCTTATATCCGCCGAGTTCCAAGGCGAGCAGGTCGAGTCCGGGTGGTGGTGATGGCAAGCCGGTGGATTAGAAATTGGATCGGGCATGTATCGCGGCACCCCTACCCCCGAGCTGGTCTGTGCCTCCGGCTCCAAAGGTCACCGTCGACGGTGGAGGAAAGACGCTCGCTGTTCGCTCCCAACCCAACTTGCGTGGAGGTGAACCGACGCGATCGGGGGGCCCCCTCGTTCCATTATGCAACCGGTCTGAACTATATTTTCTTTCCCCTCCGACAGGGCGACGAGTGGGAGAGGAGAGGCGCATCGCTACCGGCCCCCATTCACTCGCCGGCTCTTCCTCTCGCGCGACCGATTCTCTCAAATCGAGAAACGGTATGTTGCCGCGCCACTCCCGATCGTGGCGATCGCAATCGCGCGGATAGAAATATCGCGGTACAATTTCGGATTCCGACGGTGCAGGCCATGACGGAGCCGCTAAGCCGATCGTCGGCCGACGGGGGGAAGGCGCCGTTCTGACAAAAGACAGCTTCCCGGCAGAGTCTCTTTGTTCTCCTCGCCCTTTTGTCGGGCCCCACCGGGCCCCGTCCGCCTCGCGTTCACGGTGTTCCGAACGGAGCCGTGCTGGCCCGAGGGCACCGCGGCGCAAAGGGGAACGCTTCAATTTTACACGTTACCGTAAACCAAGACGATTATCCTCGGCGATGGCGTGTGCGGTCGGTATCCGGGATGAAAGTACCAGCACGTATTTAGAAATTCCGACACACGGGCGTCCTCGTTGCGTCAGGCTGCGTGGAATTGCAAGAGAGGATAGGCTTCGACAGACGCGCTCCCGTCCACTGTTGGTCGACGTTTTCCCCCTTGTTATCGTCGGCAACGTCCACGGCTCGGTGTCCGTTGCGTCAGGGCGCAACAACACACCGGCGAGACCGCAAACATTTTTTTTTTTTTCTTTCCTTCCCCCGTGCCTCGACCTCCGGTCTGTCTCTTTCGACACAGACCGGGATCATCCGCACGCGGCGAGGCTCTAACAAAGAAAGCAGCGCGGTGGAAAGGCGCAGGAGGGAGGGAGAGCATTATGCGTGCAGCCTTCTTCTTCTTCTTCTTCTTCTTCTTCTTCTTCTTCTTCTTCGTCTTGAAGATCATTATTCAATAACGATGTGTGAGTCGCTTCCGCGATTCGTTGTTTACGTCCTATTCGGCTGGAATTTGTACCGAGGAGAAAGTCGATTGGAATTGTCCCTCCGATTATTCTGATTACGGGAATACGTCGGAGGCACCAGGGGCCACGAAATCATTTCTCTTTACACGTACACGTAACGTGACGCGTGCATAACGGCAATTAACCAGGCAATCAGACGTAGACGAGTGTGTTTCTTAATCCATTACGGCTCAACCTTCTACAGGATGAACGCGCGGGAAAGATTCCCCGCTGCGGCTAATACCGGCCTCTGAAATATAATTGCTAATTACTAGGTTCGTCCCGTTTCTTCTGCGAAACTAACTAACCGTTCTCGATAACGATTTCGTTGCAAAGGGCGTGCGTACAATCTCATTTGCAAGCATACAGATACTTGTCTCTCTTAATGAACTCCTCTTAATTTACATACATATGTATAATGTATAATGGAAATTATTATTATTATTATTGCATATGTTTGCAGTTTAATTCTATCACGAGTATGTATGCAGTGAATGTAAATATTTGAATTATGATCTCAGTTAAACAAATAAATCAGAAAATAGAACCCAAAATCAGAAGAAAATTAATGGGAATATTTACAAATTAAAAGGAAGAATACTAAATGTGAAACAATGAAAAAATTGATAGTAAAATGTTAGGATTAATAAAAGCAGTTATGAGAGTAAACCGAAGATGTATTGATGAAGAAGAAGGCTTAATTATTTTTTAGTATTATTGATGAGATGTTAAATTTTAAATTATAGGTAAAATATATTTTTGAATGCAACACAAAATAGATACAGTCAACTACAAAAGTCTAGAAACACCACAAAAGGAAATATATTTGGCAAATATATATTTCTTGAACGGGTACAACATAGATTCCTAATAAGATTGGTTGCTTACAAATTGGGTTTGAAGATGGACATAACGGACCATAATTATGAACTAATTATGTGGGTACTTAACATCAAAACGCTAGAATTTAGGAGATTTATTGCAAATCTATTTTCTTATACAAACTAATAAATCGTTTCATAAGCTGCCCGCAACTCCTTGAAATGATAAACTTTTATTGGCCAGCTAAATCATTTAGGGCTAAACGTACGTTTTTGTCCCATAATTATGTGTCCAGATTTATATCCTTCGATCCCATAAATCGAGTCTGTACCAGTTGCATCTACTACAGTTAATTTGCATAGTTCTAAATTAGATTTTTTCTATAATAAACCTGTTTATACATTTATGAGCCACATTTTAAAACTAATTTATTTATTTATTTATTTATTTGCCAGAAAAACAATGCCGTTGCATCAAATATACACGTAATATACACGTACTATACTAGACCCAACTGACATCCTACAGAGATGCATAGAAGCATCTGTTCGTAGGTCTGGTCACAACATAAGGCTTACATACTAACTTATACTCTACTATATAAACTTTCCAATTTATAATAACAAATTTATATTTAAAACAAAACAGTGAATATTATTATTATTATTATACATACAATTTTATCCATAATTTCAACTTCTTTTTAATATTAATTTTGTTTTTAGTAATTAATTTTAACTCATTCGGTAAGCTGTTATAAAGTCTGATAGCTACCAATAAACTGTTCTTATTACTGATAGTTTTTTTGAATTTGGGTATCCGAATCGCTTTTTTTCTTGTTTTACTGTTAGATTTTTCGTACTCATTTTTGAGATCTAAGTAGTGATACGTTAAACACTCTAAGCTGAATAATTGATTCAAATTAAAAGGGTAATTTTGAAAATTAAAAATATTTCTGTAGACTATTTTTAATAATCTTCTTTGCAGTTTTTGCAATAGACTTAAATTGTTTTGATATACACCACCCCATTGTAAACTAATTATAAACTATCCGTACGATGTATCATGCTATCTTGTGTATTAATAGAGTAACCCGTTTATATTTAATAAATAGAAATAGAAATAGAAACAATTTTGAATAATAGTATTTTGAGAACACTGCGGTAGTCATTAAATTGACAGAATAAGATTTTTCAACTAAAAGTGTACTAATTGTATTATTGAGCCTCCTGCAAACCCACGCGAAATAAACAATAAGCATCTCTGTCATTCAAGTATTATGCTACTTCGAATCTTTTTGTCCGTAGGGTATTTCATCGTCACAGCGAAAGGGTTGAACGAAACGATAAGTGGAACTAAAGGTTAATTAAATAATATTTCACCGAAAGGAGCATGTAACTCGATTAGCAAACCGGCGCTTAGTAATGAGCCTCCTAATAGGGATGCAGGATGACGAAAGGGGGTTGAAAAATCGGCATTCTTTTTCCCCGAAGGAAGAAAAGTTCGCACGAATAACCGCAACTTAATTCCACAAAATATCGCGACTCCTTATTCGGCGTTCGACGCGAAGATCAGGTGTCTCCGTTTGGAAGGATGCGGCGCGGCGCGGCGCGGCGGTGGATGGGTCGCTTATTACCCGTCTAAGATCTCTCCTCTTCTCGCGGCGCGATCCTTTTTTGGCGACAGCGCTCATCATCGGACCGAGAGCTTCCCCGAGGCATCAGTATCAGGCGCTGCGCGGCGGAGCACTTGTTTCGAGGGAAATATTTCTCCGATGAACCTCACCTCTGGCATAACACGAGCAGCAAGATAGATGAATGCGCGGATAGCACGCCAAAGGGCTGGGTCTTCTCAAAGCGTATCGGTACGTTCGGTGACTCGATCCGTTTAGAAAGCCAACCTAGCCGCGGCACTGCCGAGCGGGGTGCATTGTCTCGAGCGGTCATGGTATCCCATTATCGAGGCTCCGACTCACGATCGCTCCGTTTTTTACGCGAGCCGCACCCCTGGCATCAGCTAAGTTCGAACGACTCCGCGGCCGACTGATCCTATCGATCATCAAATCACGCCGGTTTCTGTATCCTGTCCGACGTTTCACCCAATTCCTCCTCGGCGCGCTCGCGATCGATCGTCGGAGAAATCCGACGATGCGCCGCGCCGAGCTGAATCTATTACTAACGATGGTTAGATAAGCGCGTCGGGGCCCTGAGCGTCAGCTGTTCCAGATACTTGTCGGAACTAGATATAGTAGCCGATTAAATAAGACGTGGATCGGGTCGATCGGGCTTCGCCGGTTGCCTCGCGAAATCCGAGCGTCACTCGAGCCTCTGTAGCTAATGGGTTTGACATCTGTGTCTTGTCTTTTCCCTGAACTTGGTTCCAGCTCCGCCGCTATAATACTTCTCTCACGGGCCGCCGCGACCAAGCATTTCCCAGAGATTTTAGACCATAAATCGGCCTCGGAAGGGGTTTACATAACGCTAAGCACCATTCTAAGATAACTCGTCGGGGGAGTGAGATGTATTACCTCATCGGTTCAGACACTTTCTTTCGCAGACGCTTATTATGAACCGTATTGAAAGAAAGCATGACCGGTTACGTAAACATTTCACTCACCCTTTAAGCGACACGTGCAGAGCAGCATGAAAATATATAAACGATCGATTATGCGTCGGATCGCAAGGATCACTCGTCAGATGGAATTCGTCTCGAGGGATCTCTTCCTACACCGAAAGGAACTTTTCCAACAAGTTTGCAAACTTGGATACACGATCACTTGTTAAAGAGACTGGATGCTGAGAAGAGAAAGAGGTATCTGTCAGCAAGAAACCGGCGATCGAAAATGAAGTCGTTCCGCAGACAGCGGGACGGGTCATCGAGGGTTAATCGTGTGTCACAGCGATTCGCGCGCGACGAAAGAGGATCGAATCGGATCGGCGCGGCACGGCGCTGCGGTAAAAGCGAGCCCGCGCCGCTGCTCGAACGAGGAATCGAAGCGACAGAAGAAAAGAAGAGGGGCATTGGGAAGCGATCACCGATCACCGTCGAGGCGTCTGCCTCGGGAGTACGGTGACCTGAAGGGGATCGTTAAGCGGCGAGTTACGTGCCGATCGGTAACGCCGAAGACGATTTGGTGCGGCCTCTCGTCCGCGTGTACGCGGTGCCCGATTGCCCGCACACCTACGTACGTTACGTGCAAATCGACTTGCGATCGACGCACCTGGTTGCGCAACAACGATCGCTGCTCCCCAGCAGGCGTCCCGTCCGCGGCGGACGACGATGATGAAGACGACCGGCGACCCCAGCTATGTCGGCCATGTCGGACGCCGGGTAACCGATATAATTACAAAGAGGAACGCGGCGCGGATCGTCTTGGATCGCGCCTACGTCGCAATCCGAATATATCATAGAGTCATAGAGTGCCGCCGCCGCCGCCGCTCTCCGACTTTTCTCTTTCCGCGGATGGTCCTTCCCGACCGAAGCGTAACCTCTCATCGCCTGACAGCGACCGACGGTGTCCCTTCGCCCGCCAATAAGTGTCGAGATCTCTCGGTTCACTTTCATGCCGACCCGATTAGCCGACCTTCAGGCCTAACCAGAGATGCCCGTCGATCTGTATCACCCGTGGTTGCGCATTGCGCAATCGCCCGTTCTTCGTCCCGCGTCAGTCACCTCTCATGAGAGGAGCTCATCTTCGACCGCGACGCTAGGCGACGCGAGGCGACGCGACGCGACCGTCTCTCTCGCGGCATCCTCGCCGCGGCTCTTTCCCCGTCGTTTGCGAACTTCGCCGAGGGACGCGGCCACCGGGTGTTCACCAGACCCGATGAGACTCTTCTTCGGCCGGGTGGGAGGAAGACGATCCGCGGATCGGTATATAAGCACGGTTGCTTCGACCTGAATCTGCACAGACCAATTATTGCCATCGTTTGGCGATAGAACACCGAGGGCCCGCTGTGCGACCGGTATCGTCCAAGAGGCTCGCTGTCACACGGATCGAACAATTTACCAGCGAGATGAAATCGGTACGAATTCACAGCACAGTTTATCCCGCGACCCGGTGACGTTCGTTCCGTCGTATTCAAACTCCAACAAGCGCCAAAAGCCGTCAGCCCGTCGGCGGGATGTTCGAAATTCGGATTTGCGGCCCTCTTCTAAATTCTTCTCTCGACGCGTTGCACTTTCCATGCATTGCAAGCTCTGCGAAAAAAGAAAACTCTCTTTCAATCGTTATTATACTTGTATCTTTTCCCGATTTCGGTCAGAGTTGGTGACACGATCAAAGTGCGTCCGTCGAAACGCAAGAAAACTGCGTTATCTTAAATTCATAACAAAACCGAAAACGAAAAGCTGAATGCGTAATTTTGACAGCTCGCTGTGGCACTGTTGGTCGTGGTGGGCACGTGTCACACGGCTCGACTGGACAACACGTACCTTCCCCCGGGCAACGCGGGCAGCGCGGGTGGAGCAGGCTTGATCCAAGCACCGAATCGAGGAGGTCCCGGAGGACAAGGAGGGTCCAGAGGGCCAGGAGGACCAGGAGGGTCTGGAGGAGCGGGAGGAGCTGGAGGATTCGGGGGTCCAGGTAGTTCAGGGGCCCCTGGTGGTCCCGGAGGATACGGCGGAGCCGGAGGTCACGGAGGTTCTGGAGGCGCTGGAGGATACGGAGGATCCGGTGGATCCGGTAGACCCGGCGGACCCGGCGGACCCGGGGGACGTAGTGGACCGAGCGGTCCAGGAGGCTACGGCGGTGGCGGTGGTGCTGGAGGCGGCAGAGGCGGAGGCGGCGGCGGTGGCGGCGGCGGACCTGGATATGGTGGCCGTAAGTAAATAACTTATCCTTCGCGAAAGATATTTCTTCGCTTTTGAATTCGATGCTAGTGTAGCAATGATGCGACGTTCCCTGCAACAGGAAAGCCTAGAGTCGTTATTACGATTCGCGCGAACAATGATACACTTTGTATCAAAATTACCGCGTGGTAAAGTACACAGCTTGACAACGCGTTCGGTTACAACACGGATTTGCGCAACGTTACCACGCTTCAGGAGGCATAGGAAAATTTGTCGTTCGAGTTGCGTGAAATATGTAATACTGTGCCGCGTAATTAGAAACTCAACGGGGAAAGAAAAGTGAAAACTTACGCGAAATGTTTAATCACTATCCCCCGGGGCCACTTGGTCTAATGAAGACGGGACCAAAGAGCGCGACTGCATTCCAGGATGATTCGGCGTCGGTGAGAATGTGCGCGGTTGCGAAAACAGGAACATCGGAACATCTCGTGTCGTTCCCTTTGTACGCCACCGCGAAGAACCGAGTAATTAGGCTCTATTCAATTACGAATTAATCTCGAGTACGTGAATTTCTCCGCGCGTGGCGCAACGTTGAATCCCGTAGATACGCCGATCGATAAAAGGTCGATTAGTCGCGGGGAAATTAGGTACATTTTAATCGAATTGATTGAAAGTCTTGTCGATAGACGTATTGGTAGATTTAAATCCATCTATCGTTTCAAGCGAATTCCTTTTTAGATACTGTAGCAGCAGGAAAAGTTTCGTAACTTTTCGTAATATCGCAAATACTTGCAAAAAGTGGTAATCTTATTCGTTTTTGCGCTCTTATCCTCGAAACACAGATGAAATTACTTCTGATGGATTTTATTAGTTTCTGTGTAATTAGAAAGAGAAAAGTAAAAATAAAGAAATCTTGCTACGTAAGTTCTATCCGCAAGAGTATATCTTCTATGAATTCGGTTTTTTGAAAGTTTGTATTCACCTCAAACTATGTATTTTCCGATATTTATAACAGTTTCCAATTTCTGTGGAAATTGCGTTATGCCTCTTTTATCAAAATCTTCAGATTTATTTTTTTTTTTTTTTAACAATTTATTTCACTTTTTACGTCTTCGAAAGGTTTAGCTTTTCCTGTTAATTTTCCAAATTATTTTGTAGTGTTGAAAAAAGATAAAAATCTGTTGGTGCTAGATCTGGAGATTATGATGGGTGTGGAATAAATTCCCATTTATTTATTTATTTAACTAGATAAAGTACATAGAGTACATGAAATATACACACAATGTAAATCCTATAGAGGTAATTTTGAATTACCCGTATATAGGACTGGTGTAGAATGTAGTAATACAAAATATTTTAGCAATAACAATTATAATAATAATAATATAACAATATAAGTAATATAAGTAAGATACACCCCAGATCTTGTGTTACGCATAATACTTTGGTATTAACAGCTATATAACAAATAATACTACACATTACGTAGAAGTTTAAGTTAAGGCCTGTTTACTTGTATCCAATTTTTTATTTTCTTCTTAACAGTGTTTTTGCTAAGTGTTAGTGTTTTTAACTTGTTTGACAAATTGTTGAACACTTTTATTGCACATATATTGCTATTTTTGGTACTAATAGCCCAGAATAGTCTTGTTAATTGTAGGTAACGGTATAATTTTGTTTCTGGTCACACTATTTGAACTCAGAAAATAATTTTTTAGTGAAAAAGCCTGCGTTAAATTTAGTGGTAATTTGATGATATCAGTGCCTTTCAATTCTGATATTTTTTTTTGCATTACCATCGCTAATGTATGCGGTACTAAGACTCTTTAAACTTTAAACTGAAACGGAGATGCTTTAAAGCGCTGGAATTGCGAATTCCAAGTTCGAATGCAATTCCGAATTTGCTTCAACTGATTCAGTCACTTTTGCATTAAAGAACTTCGTTGGGTGTGCTTCAATACAGAACAAATGGTTTCGGTTGCATCTGATGAATTGTGATCGAATTGATACCCGTACATACATCATGCATATATGAAACCAAGTCTTACGCAGCAAGCCAATATCAGGGAGATATGCTTACATGTAATAAAGTTATTAACGGGTGACGTTAATGAGGATATTTTGTGCTTTAGCTGGCGGCAGTGGTGGTGGACCAAGAGGAGGACCCGGAGGCGGCGGGCAACAGATACCCATCGTCTCGTACGATAGCCAGAACAGCGGCGATGGAAACTATCAATTCAGCTACGAAACAGGAAACGGTATCAGCGCGCAAGAAACGGGTCATCTGCAAGGTGAGATCAGGGCCATTCTCGTTTCCCAACCGCGATATCCTGTGCTCCTCTTCGCGGTCCGTCGCTGCCACTTCTCGGAGTTATGAATTCCTATCCATCATCGCGCTCGACCTCGAATCTTCCCGCTTCGCAACGGAGCCAGCGAAACGTTAGAAGATCGTAACTCCCAAAACGTGCGTCTCCTCTATCAGATTTTCTGCTCCCTAAATGAATTCAGGGTTTCGTTACCGCGGAGCTGCGAGGGGAAAAAAAAATTCTAATCGACCTCTCTTTCTCTTCTCATCCGTCGATGGTTCGACGCGAATGCGAAAACCGGTCTTCCAGATCGTACTCTCCTCTTCCCATTGTCAGGAGACCGCGCAAAGAGGCCGTGAACGACTCCGCGTCCTTGTTTCGACAACTGATTCAATTCCCGATGAGTGATTACCGAACAATGATCGCTCCTAACAAGCTGGAAACCCGCAAAAATGCTCGACATAACGTGATGCAACACGCTCGAGTGCCTGTTGCGTCAAACGTTTACGTGCCGTTTTGCATCGCAGGTAACGCGGAGGCGGTGAGCGGATCATACTCGTACACGGGACCGGATGGTGTCCAGTACAGCATTACTTACACCGCGGACGAGGAAGGTTTTCATCCCCAGGGTGCGCATCTGCCGACGCCGCCACCCATCCCGCCAGAGATTCAACGAGGCGTCGAATTAGCGCTCGCTGCCGAGGCTAGAGGCGAGAACCAGGACACATCTGGAGGCGGTGGCGGCGGTAGCGGAGGCGGCGGACCCGGATACTCCACAGGGGGTGGTTACGGTGCGACTTTTGTACAACTTCCTCCGGATTATCCCCTAACAGTCTTCAAAGCAAATCAAAAGCTTCGTAAATCGAAACTAGATGAAGATAACATGTGAATGCAGAGGAGCAAGACAAAAAAATTCATTTTGCATCATGAATTTGTATTTTTTATCAGAGATTTGAGGCTTTCACGGCCCGGCGTCATACAGTTCTCACTGTTGAACCTTTCGGGTGTAAGCCGTGTCCTAAAGGAAATATTTTCCTGACGTTTCGCTAGCGCTACAAATGGCTTCTTCAGGGGGCCGAAGGACACACTGAAACAGTTTCAGCCATTCGCAATGCTAGCGACACATCGAGAAAATATTTCCTCCAGGACACGACTTACACCTGAAAGCTTCAACAGTGAAAACTGTATGTACTTTTTATGATAGGAGGCGGCAGCGGCAGCGGTGGCGGTGGCGGCGGTGGTGGCGGCGGATCTGGATACTCTTCAGGAGGTGGTTACGGTACGACTTTCTAGAACTTCCTTCAAAGTGTCTTCAAAGTTTCTACGAAGCAAATCAGAAGATTCGTAAATCGAAACTTGCGAAAGATATTTAAAATTGCAATACGGCGGAGTAAGAGAAAAAAAATTAATTTTGTATCTGAATTTGTATTTTTGTGTACAGGCGGAGGCAGAGGTGGCAGCGGGGGCGGTGGTGGCGGCGGACCTGGATATTCTTCAGGGGGTGGTTACGGTACGATTTTTCAGAACTTCTTTCGGATTCTCTTCTAGTTTTCTAAAGAACAAATTAAAGGAATCGCGAGGTGCGGTTCGCTACAGATATTTTTCATGGTAAATTTGTATTTTGTGTGAACAGGTGGTAGCAGCGGTGGCGGCGGCGGCGGCAGTGGTGGAGGTGGCCGAGGAGGAGGTCAGGGTGGTCAGGGTGGTGGCTCCTATCAAGGTCCAAATTCATACCAAACGAGTTCGGGCGGATACCATTATTAGACGACGTTATAAGAGTCATCGCGTATTACACGATCAATTTTCTTCCATTACAATAACTTCATTTAAAAACAAACTTATGTACATAAGAATATATCGTTTATGTAATGTTTTTTATTTATACAAAATACGAGTATTTCTTTCACATCTTTCCCTCCCTGCGGAGTTGAGATAGGAACATCCTTTTCCTTTGCACGATTTCGTGTTACAGATTATATCTAGCTCAGAATCCATTTTATTCAAAATCAACAGTTTCGAAAGAGCATTTCAGTCTTTACTATTTTAATATATATAATTTCAACTATCCTTATTTTAAAAAATTATCGCTATAGATGTCTCCGAATCATCAGTCTCCTGACAAACTGTATAAAAGTTGCGCTATTGTACTCGATAAAACGGTATACCGTTCGATAGAAATGTATCTACCTTTCGAATCGTTTATCGTATTTTACTCTTTTCCCACGTCGTTTCAGTATTATTTACGGGATACGTCATATATTCCAGCAAACAGAAGATTAAATTGCATTAGTAAACGTCATAAAGACACGTTTGTGGATGGCCACGTTACACAGAAGTATTATCAGGTTTCTGTTTCACACACATTAAAGACTCCATAATTTTCTTTATGTCTCTGACATAATCCTGTGATCGACTCGGGTTCAATTTAACGCGAATATCGTAACCGGCGCCGAATCGTTGCTTCAATTCCTGTGTAGCCCCGATACAAACCAATTGACCTTTCACCATAATAACCATGCCTATTGCACAAAGCTTCACATTCTTCTGTGCTATTACAAATATATTTTCTCGTGTCAGTGGAGATACGATATAGCTTTCTAGCAATATCTATTACTCTACCGAATGAAGTATCCGTCAAAAGTAAGTATAATAGCTTGTCCCATCATTTGATAAAATCAAAATGTGTGTTTCACAGTGACCTCCTAGTTGCAGAATGGACGCTTATTATTGGCTCGTCTAATAGAACAAGCGTTAAGTTTCCTGCGAGTGTCGTTGTCTTCTATTTCTTCTGGTCTATACTACTTAGTTGTGACATGCGAGCATTTCAATCTCAAACAGCGCAGGCAATTGCAGGTCTTGGACGCTGCAATTATCTTTTTATATTGTACATGTACAATTTACAGAGTTAATTGAATTATATAATTTACACGCGTTAACTTTAAATATACTTTTTAGTTACCTATAGAGTAGAGAAGATTCATTTTGAAACTTGAATTATTTTTTTATTATGCACTAGTGCAGGTAGAAAAATAAAAATAATCAATTAAGAGACTAGTACTATATACTTTTTTTAAATTACTGAGTCATAATAGATCATAATTAATATTTCTTCATAAAAATTCACTTTCTTCTTTTTAATATATTGCAAAATTATTCCATTACAAATTATAATTCTGTATTAATTCTTGTTTTCTGCGTAAGATTTATAGCAACATGTGTGCTGAATAATATTATGCTAGCAACGTTTAATACAGAATACAGTTATAACAAAGAGTAGGTATAATAAGAGGCGACACTCCAAGTGTCCCTTTAAATTGACTGTGTCATTTCGTCTCTTTCTAAGAATGAAATTACTGATTAAAACACCCTACAGACATTTAAATTGGCTGTGTCATTTTGTCTTTCTCTAAAAGTGGTTTTCTTTTTGAGTGTTGCCTCTTGTTATATCTACTCTTTGGTTTTAATACAGAAATGGAACAATGTTACCTACAAATATCTAACCATTTCTGAGAAAGACAATAAATAGTGTGCTGTATATGAAAGTGGTAAAAGTAAGTTATACTTTGTGTATATTCATTTGGTGGGATATATATAAATGTAAAATCATTATTTATTGCTCTTAGATCTTTGTTTACAATCAGATAATATGAATTTTCATTCCATACGTTCAATACCCATTGTGGTTGATCACAAAAATTATTTTCACTTTGTAATGTACTAAATACTATTACATTGTAAAAATATTTTGGTGTCGAATTCGCGTTAGCAAATTTTTGCACAATGTTAAATTATATGTACTTGGTGTCATTTTATTTGTCATTCTAATATATACTTTATATTATATGATTAATGCAACACTACCGAGAAATTCAAGGGAATTTCAAAGGAATTAAGGTTCATTAACCCTTTACCCATTTATTTCGTACACGTACGTAGGTACATTTAAACTGGTTTAAACCGTTTCAACTGATTCAAACTACGATGCATCGTAGCCAATAATCTTGTAAAACATGAAATCTCGATTTATGAAACCCAGATTTTATTAAAATTATTATGTTCATACAACGTAGAAAAAATTGAATAAATTACAGCAACTAATGTATGTACAAATCAGCATTCTATATACACTGTTAAAATACAAAGCATATTGGCTGATTTATCGTTAAATGAAATTTTTTATATAAACACTGTTTATATTTTCTCAGGTTATCTACTTTTCAACGATAAAATAAAAAATATTAAATAAATAACAGAAGCTACGCTAACGGTACATGCAGATACCAACTCACACATGTTAAGTATGGTACGACGTACGCAATTTGAATGGGCAATAGCAGTAAAGTACAAAAAAAGCAGCGAGAGAAAAAACGAAGTCTTTGGCGATCGCGTTGATATTGTTTCGACTTTTTTACCAATTTACGTTCAATCTGTAACGATATTTAAATAAATCGTTTAAAAAAATGCAACTCATATGCATCAGCTTAACTTTTGACACGAAAAGCAGCCTTAATGTTAAGACGTGCTATCGTAAAACCACGTAAAACGCATGACCACGCATGACGTATGATCAGCGTATGATGGAAGAATGTTATTCGCAGCAGAGACAGTGTTGATAGTGTACGAAAGTGTACAGTAGTGTATTAAAAAACAAAACAAATGAATTTGACCCTCAGCTAGTGAATCGTTGAGCAAAAAATAATTAAACGTCGATACACAAAAGACGTGAGTACGTTTGAATTTCTATTCACAGCATGCACAGCATGCGTCCGAAATATATTGTCGGTTATTAGTTCGCTTTAGAACGCAGTACGTGAACCTCCGTAGCTATACAGTAAATTTTACGATTAAAAATTATTTGAATGCCAGCTGAAGCAAAATCGGAGCGTTGCTAACATATTTTTTGTTCCAATTCTCATCCATGCAATTTTCTGCGAAGGTTAAACAACGAAATTGTGATTCTAATTTCGTACTGTGCATGAATTCTATTATTTAAAATAGAAGTGTTATAAATAAAATGTAGTTAAAGTGTTTTTTTTTTTTTTACTTTACGATCTGAGTCGTCAATGTATTAAAGAATGCACACATTATCGAAAGTGATTATTAGACAATTAAAATGATCTATAACACATGTTTTCAATTTAATGCATGGTTTGGTTACTTTTTAATAGACAATGCCATGGATTGCTGTTATGTCAACGGAGATGGAAATCTCGCAGCTGAGAAAGAACTTTCAAACATCTCGAGTCCAGAGATGTTTGATAGCGACAATGAGAATGATAAGAATGATGAAACATTAATAAACGAAGAAACTACAGTAATAACTAGCCCTGCAAAACCGTCTCAAGCTGACTTGGTGGCTAGAACGGATAATAACTTATTAACTAAAGTCAATAAACTTCTAAGCGGCGTACCTCCACCCCCCAAACATACCATTTGCAGAACTGACTGCACAGAGTTGCTGTTACGTATTTATGAAAATCGCCACTTATTCTGGACGCCGTGCGTATTGCCAGAAAAACAGTTGGGACAGGACGTAAGGGAGGAATCGCCAGAGCAACGAAAAGAAAACATAAGTACAAATAATTCTTATCAGTGTACCAAAAGCACATCCAGAAATTTATCTACTGCTTTTGATGCTTGCGATCCAGGATGTCCAAGTAATGTTAGTAACAATGTAGATGCAACGGATGTGCATTGCGGTGATAATTTTAGAATAAAGCAAATAGTTCGTAAAGACGAAACAAACGTACTTGATGTGGCTAAAAGTACAATAAAAGTTTTAAATTCTGAACAAATGCAAGAAACCGAACATAAAAATGTATCGGAACAAGTGCCTTCTATTTCTGAGCAGGAACAGTCGTTTCTTTATCATACTATTAGTGAAAAAGAAGCTGTTGATTTGACGTGGCCTGAAGCATATTGCCACAAATTTCATGGAATACAGTGAGTACCTGAATTTTATGAATCTTTTAATTATTTAGTTCTTTAGAAATAGTTTATAACGAGGTTTGTTAAATTTCAGCTATAACAGAAATAGAGCAATCGAAGAGTTCGAAAATCTTACACCAAAATTATGCGAAAGGTACATAGGGGCTGAAACGCAATCAACTTGTACTGTATGGTTTTCTAAGCATGCGCCAGGAAGTGCAAAGAAGCGGAATCATTTAGCTAAACGCGATAACGGTCAAAGTCCGGGGAAGAGACTAAGTCATTTAACGAGAAGACGAAAGACATTTTCTAGCGCGAATTTACAAGGATTAACGCTTAATAATAAAAGATTGCTAGTGTTAAATATCAAGTATGTAAAATTTCAGACGATGTAGTTTAAAACTTGATGCATATACGTTATTTTAATTTGTTCTTTTTTTTCTTGATACAGAAAACCCTCTGTGAAAAAAGGCAAAAGCCCAAGAGGAAAAAGTCCGCGAGTTAAAAGCCCTAGAGGAACTCCTCGCAGCTCAACGAAGAAAAGAGTAGCTCGAAGGCTTGTTTTAGATGGTTCTAGTCCTTTGAAATCGAAAGTGGAAACATCGAAACGTGCCCTCTTTCAAAGTCCACCCGCCGATCGTGCGGGGCCAAGCAAACTGCTTACAACCGGTTCGGATCTTCAGAATATAAAGCGCGCGTTGTTTACGCAAAAGGCGAAAGAAAACGATTTTGAACATGCTCAAAAGGTACCAGAGGAATCGAGGAAAAGAAAGAACGAGGAAGAATTAGAAGGCCCGCGATACAAGTGGGCCAAGAGTTTGTCCTTCGATTGTTCCCACGAATTACATAACAGAACGATAGCTTCGTGGGATAGACATTCATCTAGTAATATAATTGAAAATAATAAATCGTCTGCGACTGAAGGAAGAAATGAACTCAGTGACGCGCATAGAAAGGTATTTGCCTTGTACAGTTTCAACCTCGTCCCTTTCTTCTTTTGTTCGAAATGTTTTCGCACGTGACGCAATGTAAACGTTTGCTTTCAGAAATTGCTATGGGCGGTAGCAGAAGCATTACGAAGCAAAGGGATTGGCATGACTCATCCACAATTTAAACAATATGCTACAAATTTAGCGCGGACTATTAAGAAACTCATGCCTGATCTCGAGAACAGAAATATTCCTCGGAAACCAGGCAGTACTAGTGATCGGATGTTGAAACTAGCGAAACATCACGTTTTATTTGTAATCGAAGCAAGACCAACAGACTGACAATACTCATTAATGCTAGGAATTCATTTATCAACGAAAAGAAGTGACTGGACACTGGTGTTCGTACGTCGGGCCTAGACTTGAGCGTTGCAGCGAACGTACACATAAATAGTGAGTTTTATTTAACTTAATGTAGTGCGATATATTGAAATGTATTATAACAAATCGCGTAAAATTGTCACGCGTAATGTGAAAGTGTTATAAACTTTGTGGAGTATTAGATAATATTTTTTACAACGTAAATACAAACGAAAGGTTGTTTTAAATATGCCTAATTTTTTTATTAGCGGTAAAATAGTATATATATATATAATTCACAACTTATAAATAATTAATAAAGGTGCTTCTTTGAAACAAAACAGAATTTGCGACAACTAATATTAGAAACAACGAACGCATGTATACGTATACATATATCAATCGTACCTAATATATGGTTATATCTAAAACTTTAAGGGGCCGAGTAAAAAAATAAAGACTAATCGCGTTGCATTCGCGATATGTACTTATTTAATCCTTCCATTTTTTTTATTCTGTATTTTGGTGACCCACCCTGGCGATTACTTCGTCCAAAATTTGTGTCAGTTCTATGTTTTCTTTAGTTTTCTGTTCGACTAAATCAGTCAACGAGTTGCTTTTAAGCTCTGCTTTCTTTATAATTACATGCAGTTTCACCATCTCGTCTTCGTGCCGTTTTTGTATAGAATCCAATTCGAAGTTAGCTCTAAAATATTCGAAAAAAATTTGTTAGATATCTTTGCGGTGCAGTTATTTAATTTACATACGTACTTTTCAAGCTCAGCCATTGCGTGAGTTTTTAATTTCTCATATCGAGCTTCTAAGCTCGATATTGTTTCGAGGTTTTCTTGAATACTTTCTTTTAGTACGGACTCGTTACGTTTGTAGACAGATACGACGTCCTTGAGTCTCTCGTACTTCTGATGAACGCCATTGAATGCGGTTTCTGTATTGTCCAAATGAACGTTCGTGGCTTGCAGTTCCTCTTGTAATTTCGCTTTCTCTTGCGCGAAATTCGCACGATCCCTTTCTCTCTCTGTGAGCAGTCGACTAATTGATTTCTCATATTCCTCGACTACGACACTGTAAGCAACGTACACTCCGATTACTTTCAATCTGTTAGGGACACGCAAGATATTTTAGGGATAACAAATAACTTACGTCATCTGAGATTTACTTTTTACCTCCTGCGCTATTTGTGCTTGCAATTTGTTAATTTTCTCTTGGAACGAATTCTTTTGTCGTTCCAATTCCGCCTCGTATTCCTTCTTTTGCTTCTCCAGCTCCTCCTCTAATTGCAATACAGTCGTCCTCACTAATTCCAGCTCCTTGCTCATATTAATGTCGATAATGAGTGGAACTTCCGGTTTTGATTCCTCCGCGGGTTGCTCCTATGTACATTTACTTCGTGCATTAAGACAAATAAATTACACTCAGCACAAAAATTAAGGGAACACTTGTACAAAACCCGAAAAATAGACCCTAGTTCAAATGTTCATAACTTCTACAAAAATGGTCATATTGAAATGATCAAAAAGGCGTTTCAAAGCGTGAAATCTCTACTTTCGCATACTGCTTTCAGTTTTTAGTTTTGTTTTTTTTTCGAAAAGTTATAGTGACATAAGCGTTAAACTTTTTTTAAAATTTCGACCAACTTTCTCATACTCCATGAGGCACAACAAATTTTTTAGGCAAATCGCATTTATACCAGTCGAAGGCGACTATCTTTCTGTTTAAAAAAAGTGTTTGCTGAATGTTGTACGATTTTTTTTGGTAAAGTTATTCAACTTCGAAGAAAAAACCGTCTTTTCAACTTTAATTGCTGCTGCAATGCGATAGAATCATCGTAGAACAAAGTTAAAAAAAGCAATAGAAAGTTTAAACTTTCCTCTTGAAAGTGCACTATTTACTTTTGCAATTTAATTAACATTTCGGAACACTAAATCCTTTTTGAAAATATGCTTAAAAATGGTACAATTTCCATTTTCTCTTTAACTCGCTGTATCTCGATAATGGCTAATCGCAGCATCATGATCTTAACGTCATTTTAAAGCGGAAGGTCTGTCGATTCGATTGACCCCTGAGCGAACCTTCCGTGACCATTTTTTCCCTGTGGCTTGCATGTTTGAATTTCCGCTCTGGTTTCAGTGGCTGCCTGACTGCCTCAAATACAGTACCGCCGGCATTAACGTCACCCAATGTATATCGCGTGGAGGTTGCTCGGTTGGATTTATACCTCGTGTGTGTGTGTATGTGTATTCGCAAGATATTTAAAATTTAGTACCGTGTGTTACCACCTCGATTTTTTATAACATTTTGAAAACGCTGTCTCATGTTAATACAGCGACGTATTAAACACTGAGGTATTCTGTGCCATAATTTCTTGCAATACTGCAGCCAACTTGTGTATATGTATTTTTGGGTCGAGGAGTATATGCACGCAGTCGACGACCAAGTACGTCCCAAACATGCTCGATTACGCATTTTTGTGGAAGTTATGAACATTTATTGAACATGTATTGAACTAGGGCCTATTTTTCGGGTTTTTACAAGTGATCCCTTAATTTTTGTGCTAACAAGGAGACCCTATAGTGTGTACTCCTTGGATTTTAATGAAACTTTAGTGAATGATTCTAGAGGATATATGATGACATTCCGTCGAATATTTTGCGCCAATGCGCATTTTTATAAACAATTAATATGAAGTTTAAGAGGCTAGGAAAAAAAGGAAAAAATAGCGCAATGGAAAAAGCACCTGGCACGTAAGCCGAGGGTCCAGCGTTCGAATCCCGTTTTGTTTCAAGTTTGTTTTTGTTTTTCATCTTTTCGTTTTGAGTAATTTTAATTCCTTCACATTTATTCTATGCGTGTTAGAGCTGTGTATAAATATGTATCTAATCATATATTTTTGAAAAAGTATATCGCAAGTATAACACACATAACTTTAAGATCATTAACATATTTATTGTATTAGGATTTACAATCGCTAGGGTGATATGCAATGTAAACGTTGGAAAAACAAAAATTGCCTGCAATGTCCACATCGGATGAAAGATATACAATTACAGGTACATTTATTAAAGTTATTTGTGTTATACTTGCGATATACTTTTTCAAAAATATATGATTAGTAGACTGCGATGTTTATGCAAATTTATATTTTTATAGACATGCAATAGCAACTGGATTTTACATAAATGTATATTTTATCTTCTAAATATTATAAAATGTATTTAATTTTTGATATTTTACATATTTTTACATCTCTGGGTATTCTTGTAAATTTTTGCAATTTAAAAATTGCCATAAATGCATAAACATCCGCAGTCTAATGATTAGATACATATTTATAAACAGCTCTAATACGCATAGAACAAAAGTGAAGGAATTACAATTGTTCGAAACAAAAAGTTGAACAAAAAAAACTTGAAACAAACCGGGATTCTGGACCCTCGGCTTACGAACTAGGTGCTTCTTCCATCGCGCTATTTTTTTTTCTTTCTTTTTTTCTTAACCTTTTAAACTTCATATTTTAATTGTTTATAAAAAAATGCGCATTGGCGCAAAATATTCTACAGAATGTCATCATGTATCCTCTAGAATCATTCACTAAAGTTTCATTAAAACCCAAGGAGTATACACTACAGGGTCTCCTTGTAAGTGTAGATATCAATGAAAATAATAATAATATTTGCTTACGATTTTTTCTTGAGGTTCTTCCGCTTTCTGCGTCATGCTGGTAGAAATGGGACTATAAAAAAGTAGTCTGTCTATGGCTGCTATAGCAGGATTCCGTTTTGGAGTAGCAATGGTCGGAGGTGGGCTATCAGTTTTACCATTCTGTTCTTCGTTTACGGGCTCAACGTTTCCCTGAGGTAACATGCTGATATCCGATACCAACGGATCGAATTTTACGTATAAAGATTCGGTACGCAAACGATTAACAGTCTTTGTATTACCGTGGGATATCAACAAATCGAAGTTCATAGGCTCTTGGAAAACTGAAAATTAATATCATCGTGAATACCATAATCGATACTATTTGACTAAACTGAAGAATAAAGAATGCGCATATTTACGTTGGGACGTGGCGCTGACGAAGCGATCGCTTTCTTCAGAGAATTCCACCGACGATTTAAAGATATCATTGGCAACCTCTTCGGCAGCGAGTTTCAATTTGTCGAAATTCTGCTGCTCGATATCGGGTAAGCCTAACGATGTACTCTGCCGCTGCGGCTTGAATTCCGCGTACTGGTCTAATTCTGGTGCAGCCTCTGGATTTAGAAAAACATCTTGAAATGTAAGGGTCGTGTCTAATCTCTCGTTAGAAAATTCGCCTCCGTCTTCTTCGTTCTTCTTTTCTTTCGGTGAGTTTTTCACCTCCGTTGTTTCAACAATATCTATTTCTTTCGCCTTCAAAGACTCATTCAACTTATCTTTATTTTCCTCCTCTTCCCTTGTTTTCTTTTCTGCTTCTTCTTCTGCTTCCTCTTCTACTTGCTCTTTGACCTTAATCAAAGTGGAAGCATTCAACTCTGGATTATTTATCTTTACCGGCGACACTTGAACGTTGCCACTAGTTGCACTATTGAAGTCAGCGTCCGTGCAAGCACTTGCCTCTGAATTTTCCTCAACGTCAGGCGTTTTCGACCTAAGAACGACAATATCGTTTAACAGGTTTGTGCCACTTTCTTCGTCATTTGTTGCGTTGCAAAGGCTCGGTGAAATCGCTTCAGTCTGAACCTCGCTTTTATCTTCTATTTCCTGAACGGGGCTTCGCAACAAATCTTGCAAAGACACGAGTGGTAACTCTACGTTGAAGTCGCTCACAGGGGACAAGGATCGAGCCGACAGCAAATCCTGTACATCGTTTTCAATTTCATGAACGACGCTTTCGCTCGATAGTACCGAATTTGTCGAGGTCAACGAAGATATAGTCGGCAGCGAGGGCTCTTCCGCGTGTTCCGTTACTATAGTCGGCGATGTCAAAGAATGTACGGTGGCAAAAGGTACAAAATTTAACGGTAAAACGTCTACTTCAGTCGGCAAGATCTCTAATACGCGTTCCTTCGGTCCAGAAGCGTTCGCCGAGGTCGTTTCCTTAGGCGACAAAGGCACCGTGGAATTTAAATTCGACTCTTCTACGTCGACGCTCGATACCGAAGTGTCTTTGACTGCGTTCGGAGCAGCGAAGTCGGACGCTCCAAGATCGTTGACCAGGTCGTTGATCCTATTGGGCGAAATCGAACGTTCCTTCACGAAGCTGCTGCTCCTACTGGAAACACCCACCGGATCGACAACCACGATCGGCCGATCTTGCAAGTCCTCAACGCGATTGAGGGACGAGTACGGGGTCGTCCGCGACGCGAAGTCGTCCTCGACGTTTCGCGTGACGTTGTAAGAGTTCACAGGCGAGGCAACGTCGGCGATGCTCTTCACGATGTCTTCGATCGTTCTATCGGTAGCGGACGTGAACGTCTGGTCCCCCTGGCTGTTGTCCGCGTCGAACAAGTCCTCGTCCTCGCCGTTCAGCCGTATCTCCGCGCAGCCGAGGATCAGGTCTTCGACGCCGGGTATGTCGACGTTCAGGTAGGAATTGTTCGCTGGCTGACAGGGACTCTGCGGCACCGAGTCCGGGCATATGCCGCTGCTGCTCTTCGCGCTTAGGCCGCTGCTCAGACTCTGGAAACTGCTGGTCGTCGACAGGCTATCCGCCGCCGAGTAACTGATCGATCCGGCGTCTGCGAACTCTCGGGCGAACCGAACCTTCACCTCATGTTCCGCTGTTTTTCCTATCGGGTTGTCGTTACCGCTCTGTCGGATGGAAAAAGAAGGTCATTAGTTTCGAGTACGAAATACACAGTAACCTACTTAGTCTACGTTGTAGTTTACTTATGTTGGCCTGTGACCTATATAGCAATGTCGCGACGGTTAATTGGATAATCGGCGGGGTGAGTCACATAACTCGTCCACCCCGAACTAATTCTGCAGTGTATGTTCTATAAAATAGTGTTTTGTGCCAGGATTGCAGGATGTGGAAAGGAGAATACGATACTGAGGCGAATTTTTTGAGGCGAAGCAACGCTTTGATGTTCGGAAAAGAGTGTTTTTTTTTTATTAACTATTTTCAGGCCTTTTAATTTTTTCATTACAATACATACATATATAAGCACATTATACAGAGTATCCCAAACTAAGTGCGGGAGCCGTTAAAGGGAGATTCTTGGGGTGATTCTAAACAACTTTTTCCTTTGCAAAAATGTCCTTAGAAGCTTTGTTAACGAGTTATTAACGAAAAACACCAACCAATCGGGGAACGAATACAGAAGATTAATGATGGCGCGGACGATGATGGCTGACCAATACTACTCACGGCTGAAGCCCGCGCTGAAATTCGTACAGTGTATTCGTGCTTCTATTGGTCGGTGTTTTTCGATAATAAGTCGTTAACAAAGCCCCAACGAAAATTTTCGCTAAGGGAAAAGTTGTTTAAAATCACCTCAGGAAGGGGAGGACGAAGTGCTGTACGTCAAATGTAGTCTTATGGTTTCCCAATTTTTTCACATTGTTCACCCAAGAAAAAAAAGTGAGTCATTTTTCTAATGTATATTGATGAAGTTTCAGTTAAACGTAGGAAAATTAGATTATAATAACTTCTGTAGAAATAGCAGATTTAAAAAAAAATATTAAATACCATTTTTTGTGTAAAATAAGTTTTCTTCTACCTAAATAGGGTAACGTATATAGTTGTTGACCTCCCTATACACTGATTGACCCTTTCAAGAAAAGTAAAAAATATAGTATTATCCTTTTTTTATATAGTAAAATATTAATTGTATTCGAAACAAGAATATTTGGATCATTGAAATATATGTTATTACATAAGAAATAGATTATACTATATTTTTTACTTCTCTTGGAAGGGTCAATCATTGTATAAGGGGGTCAACAACTGTATACGTTACCCTAAATAAAGAAAATTCACTGCATTTTAAAATTCCAATACGAAAAAAGTTTTACCGACGTACATAGATATGTAAATTTCCTTCGCCAGTTTGCAGTTTTTATAAAACAAAAAAACTTTTTTTTATCAAACACGTGCTTCGAAACTTATTCGAGGTGGACAAATGGCGTGACTCACTCAGCCTATTTATCTCTACGAGTCTTTAAAGTTTAAAAATAAATTGCGAGTACCGCAGAAAAATCTAACAATATCTATCATAGCACATCGATAATCTGTAGAAATCTAAGAGCACCGAGAAGAAAACGCGAACGATTCATCTACGCGAAATGGACGCGAGAAGCAGAAAGGTTTCGCAATAATCGTGAGTAGAGTTCGTCGAATGTGACGCAAAATACCGGCGGTGGCGTGGGCGATAACGTCCTTGCTGGGATCGCAGCGGCTCGATGCAACAACTTATTGATATATTCCATTTCGCACGAAGTTCGGCAACGTGCGTAATCCGCGACGACTAGTTGCTCGTTCACTGAGGCGGATCAGCTGATGTCGCGGGCTCGCGGATTTCTTTTGGGAATTGCGCAACATCGTCGTCGCTGCGACTAATTATAAAATATAGGGGCGGAGAGAGAAGGATTTTGTTTTGCTGAATCTTGCGCCAGTCTCGGTCCCGTGTCCATGCCAAGAACAGTTTTATGGGCGGACGGTGTTGCTCGCGCAGTCGAGGCGAAAAATCGCGAGTCGTCGCGGCTGCCGACGATGCTTCGTGCTCTGATCCTGACTGTTCGCGAAAATGGGAACGCGGTGAGTTGAGGAAAATCGAACGAGTTGATTCGTGACTGAAGCCAGTTTGTGACTAATAACTTCCAATGGAACAAAGAATCGGACCAAGTTTCACGTGGAGTCTTCTACTGTAGACATTTTAGGAATCTTAGTTTCCTTTTTTTCTTTTTTTTTTTTTAAGAAACGTATTCGCAAAACTCTGTGACAAAGTTGCTAAAATTAACGAGTTTATAGATGGTTGAAGGACGCGGCGTTCTGCGCGCTACGCGCGACGAACAATGCCATTGTTACAAATTGATTATTTCTAAAGCTTCGCTCAATTCCTCTATTATCCTTTTCTACAGGGACATTGCTAGCTGTTTAAATATCGTTTTCCAACATTGCTTCGTGTGTCTGCTTTCTGTTTTTCGTCTGAGAAATTAGTCGTAAAGTAGAATTATCTGCTAACGGTATTAAAAAACGGAAACCGTGTTTGTTGCTTTTGTAATAGATTCCATATCTTAAGATTTACTTCAAATTTCGTGTGTGTTTAATTTTCAGTCTGTATGCAGTTATAGTTAGAACTTGAATTGATTAAATTCTTTTAAAGTGAAATAGTTTTTTCATTGAAAAAAAAAAAAAAAAAAAAAAATGGTAGAAAAGCATGAAAAGGTATGACTTACGGCAGAAGACTTCAATCTTATCATCTTATTCAACCACAATTTTTAAAGAGATTTTACAGTAGTATGAGACCGATCGATGTTGGAGACAGACGATTCGACTCCTCGCACTAAATTCTTAAATAGAGACCCATATCTTAACGAATCGAGTTGCGAAACGATGACCTCTACACCGATTGAAGCTTTGAGGGCCAAAGATCCGCGTTTTGATCACGAAATACGCGCGTCTAATTTTTTCTCCAGAAAAAGAAGTGCGTAAGTTTTGTACGCAAGTGAAATCTCGATTATTCATATACAGTGCTGTTTACTTAAATAGTAATAGGTAATGCGAAAGATATTTGAATAAAATGATTATTGAACACTCGTAGTTTTTCTTAATATTGTTAACCGAAAATCAACAAACAACTGAGACAATTCACGCGAAGGCAGACTTTGTTTTCTTAATAACCAGATGTTTTTCCTAACAACATAAAAATGTCGTATAAAACGTACAAAAATGGTATAGAAACATGTATAAAAATGATTTCATCTTGTACCTCTTTGATCATTAAATTATACAAATTTGAACCAGTGCAATTCTGTACAGTCACATGGTTAACAGAGCGTTCCAATGATTAAGGTTCTACCGCAAAATAGTTTCACCATTTGCGCTGGAATGACTCGCCATGCACGTTGATTGTTGGTTATCGCAAACATGTAAACGACGCGCACAGCACCGTATCCTTTAATTTCTCTGTTCGAAAGCGGTTTTACTACTTAAGACAACGGAATGTTCTTTGTATTAATTGAACGATAAAAAAAGTCGGATAATTAGGATAATTAGTATAAAAAGTTCCCCGGGACAGTTTGTCTGTAAATTGTAATTTGAACAAAAAAGATTTCGCACGCAATGAGTTCTACTTGCAGAGTTTTATTTTTGTTTAATCTCTTAAAGAAAAATCTAACGCATTTCTTCATGTTTTCTTGTTCGAATTGCAGTTCTGTCGCGATGGCAAGTCAACAACTAAAACGTTAACGCAGTTTTACTATCGAGAAATCGAAAATCGCGTGAATTCTAAATACATAGTAGTCGCTGCGAAAAAAAAATTGAGAAAATTCTAAAGAAATTCTGAATGAAAAAATCTGTCTACCCTTTTTCCTAGACACTGCTGGGTTTATATTCGCAAACTATAACAATCCGCTGCACTGCTCACTAACCGGTGGTCTAAATAAGTCCCGTACCCCCAAAAAATAATTTCAAGCATAAACTCGCTGCGAATCGATCTAATCAAGTTTCTCACACGCGCTCAAATAAATTGCCAACGCGAGCGGTCAAAATTTCGAAGCGCTTCAAATCCGAGAGTTTGTAATTCTCACGATCAAGACGGGATGGTTTACCCTCGGATAATCCTTAAAGTATCGGTCGATCGGCAAAGTGGTCGGTCCTTTCGCGAACGAGTCCGAAACCGAGCGTTTGTTTTTCCCTGACCGGTTCGAAGGAGTTTGTCGAGAGATTACCTTGCGGCCGAGGAGATTTCCCATGACTTCGAGAAGGACCTCCACTTTCGGCAGCCACCGCCGCCCAATATGAACCCATATTTACTCGCGGCTTCATGGAACCCCACGTAGCGTGCTTTCTTCCGTCCCCACCTACGTGTCCTCAACCCTGACACGTTTATTTTTGACGATACCGAGCATCTTTCCACGGCACACACCCCTTCACTCGCTTTTGTGTATTTTTTCATCCCTACCTTTCATATCCGGCAGCTTGTTCATTTTTTTTCCATCCCCGTTTGTTTAACCTTTTGCAGCCACGCGTTTCAACTTTTAATTGCATGTATTTATCTATACGCCTCGTCGAGAATTATGAAACCTCCCACCCACCCCCGCCCCCACCTTCCACTGTCTCCTCAGCGCTTTGTCCTCCTTAGCGAGGAAACACGCATGCGACACCACGTCCGTTTCACTCCGTATAAGTTTGTCTAAGGAAGTATTGACGACTGGATATGCAAAAGACTATGCATCGAAAGGGTAAAGATTTTGAAGGGATAATATTCAGTTATCTGAAATTGTCCCACTGTATGTAATTTTTTTTACATTTATTTCGATGTGTGAGCATCTTGTTAATCGATGGAATAGTAAAAGAAAAGACTGAAAATGACGAAACAGACTTTTTTTTACTTAATCCGTCCATTTGAACAGTGATTATGCAGAAGTTCCTTCTTCGATTTCATTGCACTTGGATTACGCACATATGCATTATGGACATATATGCAAATTCATCATAAAAACATGCAAATTTTATATGTTTTTGCATTAATTCACATCTCTGTACATTTTTAAATACTCACACTCGTGATAAACGAATGAGAAATATTTGCATAAAAATTAAAAATATATGCACTGATAATTAGAAATAGATTACCATTAGTGGCAGCTGCTAACCGACACATTCGATCTAATCCAGGAAACCAGTCAACCAACAAACTTCGTATCTTCTCTACTGGAAATACTGAAATCCACGCAAATAACTGTAATTGCGTTTCCAATTCTCATTCACTGAGACTAGCCTTGACATACTAATTTCTTTTTATGGAAATGGATTGAAGAAAAGGAAATTTACCTATATACGAATTTAATCTTGAATTTTCTGACACGATTCGTATCCACATACAGTAGAATCTCGATTATCCCAAAATTTTATTATCCAAAGTATGAATTATTTAATGGAGTAGATGTGAAAATAAACTAAGACTTCAACTATAACTTATTATATTATAAATGTGAAGTCGATTAATCGAGGTTTTACTGTATTACACTTTTCTACGGACTTTACTTCCTCTTTTAACAAGAAATTTGACAAACTTTTATATCTAAAGCATGTGTTATAAAATTATAGTATGTATTCTAAACAAGTGTGTAATAAAACCGAATTTAAAGCCTTTTGCATATCCAGTCTGCACTTGTAATTTGCCAACACAGATTCTCAAAATCAGAGTCCTGCCTTCAAATCTTGCTACAACTGCACACTATTACATAAAATATCAAAAGCAGAATGTACTTTGCTATATCAGAAAAAAGTAAGCTAAAATCATTTCTTCAGTTGTTTAAAAATAGGAATTCTCATAAACATCCGCTCTCTAATACCAACCAACGCCGAAACCGAACTACCGCTCGCAACGCAATAACAACACCTTATCTCTGTCAATTACCGCCGACACATTATCTCGGCACACAAATTACGCAGTTTTCAATCCCACGAAACATATTGTCATCGTGTTCGAAGCCCAGAACGCCGCACGAATGCGCGAAAAGTGCTATTCTCGCCCTTCGTGCATTCGTCAGTGTACCAGTAGACCTCTGTTAGATGCTCGCAGGAAATCGATTGCAAAAGTGTAGAAACTTCTAGCCGTGGTGGCCTAGAAACGATACTGTCCGCTAGCGGCTAGCGCCTTCGAACATACGCGAACGAACTCCTATCCCTTTTCCTCGTCAACCATATTCCCTGAACACGATTTGGTGTTCGGAACGAAGGAAGAAACACCATTCACCTTCGACCATATTAGGCGGTCTCGTATCGATATTCCTCAGTCGTCTTAACCGCGATCGACTGACGTTGACAGTCCTGTCAGGCGCGAGCGAACGCGACGCCGAACGAAACACACGTACCATGCGCTTTTATACGTGAAATCGACGATAGAGACTGATCGGGTTCGCCGAGGCGCGAGGCGCACCGTCGCGTCGCATTCGACGCGTCGAAGCGAGCGAACCGATCAGCGATCGGCGCCGATCCTCCTGAAGACTCGAGAAGTTCTCGCGCTCCTTATTCGGCGCGTTCTTGACATCATCGAAAGCGCGCAACACACACGGAAACGCGCGTGTACACTATTGCTATGAGTCATTCTCATCTGGTCGCGGTGACAGGAGAACGGAGAGAGGGGAGAAAGAGAGTTGACGCTTTTACGAAAGGGGTGTGTCTCTCTCATCCCTCCGTGCTCGTTCCTGACTCGCTTTCTACGAGCGGATTCCGTCGAACCGCTCGTCAAACGCCGCGACAAAGCGAAGGAAAAGGCAAGCTGCTCCGCGGCGAGGAGTCCTCGAGTTCCCGGCCATCGCGCGCGACGCGCACTCACCGAATCCGACGGTCAACGGAGGATATCCCTCGTCGAAATTCTAATATTAGCGCGGCGCATTCTCCAGTCGATACTCTAGACATCCACCACTAGCACTGGGCCGCGATTTCACGATAGCGCGCGTGGACGACACGAGGCGACGAACTACACGCACACATGGACGCGCGTGTGCAAACACAACCGTGGGCGCATGCGATCGGAAAAGATCGAGGCGCACGATTATTGCTGGACGAATGCGCTGGACGCGACAGGACTCACCTTCTTTCGAAACCACGACCTCGCGACGGCCTCGGTGCGACCCTCCGCGACACCAACTCGTCGCGATCACGTACCGTCGAACGCGGGGAGCTTCTAGGTCGAGAGATAAGACGCCGGCGACGAAAGAGTCATCGCCACCGTACTGCCACGATGATACCAACACTCTCTTTGCTGGTTTTACATGCGCGCATACGCTGTACCATTAGCTCAAACGATTCTGGCTCAGGCCAGGTCGAAGGCCGTTTCACACCGATGCCTGCCACCTGGCGGCTGATTCCAGCGATCGAGGGTGGTCGTGGTTGTCGATAGATGGCGGATCATGTATTTGTCGCGTACGGTTGTTATTGACACATGCTGTACAGAGATCGTAAGTTATCAGACGAATAAAATCAGTTGAATCCATTCAGTCCCAGGAATTGTTATCGTTACCGACTAGAAGACTTGATAAATCTGCATTTGTTAACAACAATAGCAAAATAAATGGTTGAAAAACATTTATTTTCGACCGAAACACGACAGGCGTTTACAAGTTGCGGAAAAAATTTCTTGATTTCCATATTTCATGCGGTTTCATGTGTTTCATTTGGAGTGATAGAAAAATGTAATTATGTACATCGCTGGAGAATTTAATAATCTGCAAGAATTCACAGTAATTATAATTATATTTATATTATATTTTTTTTAATTTTTATTAAATTTTATAAGGTTGCGCCAAAAATATGGAAAGTCGTCAAATATTCCGAAAACAGAACATTTTTTGAGAAAAATGTTTTAGAGCAATGTTTTAGAGTTTTAAAAATTCTATTAAACGGTCGTATCCGTTTGACCTTCAGAAGAACGGTCAAGGTCACGTCAAGGTCAACATGATTTTTTTTTTAATAGAACACCCCATTTTTAATCATGGAGTGTTAAAGCTGACAGTGAGACCTTTCCAAAACACAATCTGATGACCTATTTCTTTTGAGAATTGTCTGAGTGCTGAACTTCAAATGTTTCGATGCTGTCAGCCTTATTGTTAGTATTATTTAAGATGCACCGTGAGGAAGTTTCTTGATTGGACTTCGCACAATCATGGTCCTCACGTATGGGCCTAGGAAAAGCGATTTTAGCATAAATACGCATTGAGCATTTGAGATTTAGCATTAATGTGCTTTAACTCGTTAAATGTTCGAATTGTCTTCCGCCTGTTTCTTGACAATTCTTGGTAATTTTCAACAGAAATAGGTCATCAGCTAGTGTTTTGAAAATGTTTCATCGTCAGCTTCAATATTCCATGATCAAAAATGGGGTGTTCTATTTAAAAAAATCATGTTGACCTTGACTGCTCCTCTGAAGGTCAAACGGATAAGACCATTCAATAGAATTTTTAAAACCCTAAAACACTGCTCTAAAACATTTTTCTCAAAAATGTTCCATTTTCGAAATATTTGACCGTTTTTATACTTTTGGCGCACCCTGTATGTTGCGTGAAATATAACCCCACAAAAGTTTCCGAACGATTTATTAGTATGTGGATAATCTGATTGCTTCAGTAATTTCATGCATTTTTCATAGATTTCCAAGGTTTATTTTAATAGTGAAGTTAACTTCAAGTAAACAATATTAAATTTAGAAACCGCATTTATAAAGAAAATGTACATTACTGCAAAAAAAAACAAAAAAATTACTACACTAACAACAAAATTTGAATCTTCAGTTGCGAAGTTTCCTAAGAAGAATAAACTATCAATTGGAGCAATTTCAAAACATTTGTAAATATCGAAATCAATAGTTTTTGAAATTTTAAAACGTGAGAGAAACCGATAACCCTTAAATGAAGGAGGTCGATGTCATAAAATGTAGGGAGTGGCGTACAAAGATTGCTGGAAGGCAGACAATTTCTGATAGGTAACGGTTTATTTGTAGAAATAAACCGAAATTTGAATTTCTTATCCGAATCCTATTTGCAAATACTAATTAGTAATTACAAATATGTCAAGGGAAACTAACGATAAGCAATTATTGACAATAAAACACGTGCAACTAAATATTAATAAACCGTCCGAAAACTTTTATCAGTCTCTATTTCAGGCAAATATGTAAACTTGAGATACAAAAGATGATTTCACCGAATTCTTGTAGGTCATTTCATTTACTATTGTTGTACAAATGAATTACATGAAATTGGATAAAATATGAAAATCGATATCGTTCGGAAACATTTGTCCGCAACTTATATGTTCTTGAGAACTATAATATATCCGAATTCTAGCAAAATTCGACTCTGACTCAGTCAATAATGACATTTGTAACTGGAGGCGGTCCAGCTGATTCAATTCGTTGGCAAGTTGCAATCTCTGAATTAGGTATGATAGCTATACAGGGTAATTCTGTCGCCATTGAATTCAAGCGATGATGACGTCCCTGAACTGTTAATGAAGAAACCAGAGCTGCGGAGTCGGAGTCGGAGTTTGGAAGTAATTTCTGATCACTGGAACCGGAGTCGTGAATTTTGACTACCGACTCCGCAGCTTTGGAAGAAACTGTAGTTATACCATGTGCCGTTGTTATATCACTTTTGAGCCTCGAAATTGCATTGTTTACAATGTTTACAATTGGATAATTGTAAACATTTCGTACAACGTGTTTTAATTGTTTGCATAATCGAATTTACGTAGTTGATTTTTGGTTACTACTTTGCAGTGTACTTTTACTTGTTTTTGTATATCTTGTAAAAAATTTAAGGGACGTGTATAATATATTGTTTTATGTACGTGACCTCATAGAAAACCAAAATTAGAAAAAAAATCGCGAATTAATAATTTTTAAACATAATTTATCACAATGATATAGATTATTTTTACAACTTACTTGTCTATATTGAATATAAACATTACAAATATATTAATCGCTATCTATCGAACACGCGAGAAAATAGCTTTCAACTTGGCTTGAAACCAAAATCATGTGAACTAATTAGTGTGCTGACTTGAGAAGATTGCTCTTGGGTTTTATTGAATCTATGTCACGTAAAGTGCTATTTTCTTGGATTCTTCGTAAATGAATGATTTTTTAAATAATATTTTCAGTTCTCGATTCGTAATTTCTTTCGTATATTTTGAAACCGATTTTCATTCCGAATTTTATTCTCAACGAAATTTAATTGCGGTCTGCAAAATCGATACACGAATCTAGAAAGCTTAAAGAAATAATAGTGCCATACAGATATTTTTATGTCCACGTAAAAATAATACAAATCTGATAAGAATTGAAAATATAAATTGCTAAATAACATATGCAGTTCGATTTTATCTCTTATACTCCATTTCTCGCGATACATATCTCACGAGGTGTAAATTAATCGACGCTTTCTCTCGAAAAGAGATAGTTTCAGAAGTATCGGATTTTCTATAAGAGATCGGATCAAGACGACATAGAAATATCGTGCGATTCAATTTCATTGTTACGAGTGCGTCTATTTTCACATGACTCCGATATTTCTACAAACTGTGGGAGCATACGATTAGTACTATATCTAACACTAATGTTATTTTTTTTTTAATCGCGTATTTTTTTTGTTTTTAATGTTTGTATTTCATACCAAATATATTCTTGATACATTGCATGTACACAAATTTGAATAAAGAGTTGAATAGTAAAAGTTATGTGCGTTTCCTTCAACCTACACTTTGACATTTCCGTAAACAGAAACTCGCACAGAAATGCAGCGCCCTTTTTGCGGTAATTAGACGAACCGGTTTAGAGATAGGGACAAACCAGTTCTTACGCGACGTCTGCAGGAAGCCTGAACATTTTTCGCGAACGAACGACTTTTAAAATGTCCGGTAAGCTGATGCCCTCGTCGATCATAGTTAGTAACTGTACTTTCCTTACTTTATCGGTCGACGCGTACAACAAATATTAAATTTTTCATAATGTATTAGAAACTGCATTTAGGGAACCATTCGTCAAATCGTATGAAATTACATTAGGAAAAATAGAAAGAAAGTTGGAAGATGACTTCCAGATAGCAAAGCGCTATGTGAAATGATACAAGTAATACGGGAGCATGCGTTCTTCTCGAAGGTCAAAGAAATGCTGTTGCGCGGGAAGCGAAACTTATTTTGGTTTCAAGGTGCTCCAGGAGCTACGGGGTTTATTTATAGGGATAGTCCGGCTGTTACAGGCTGTTGTGGCAACAAAAACAGAGAGAAATGATGGAACGAAGTGAAAAAAAGATAATAAGAAAAAGAGATAAGTGCACCGAACGCGAGTAGCATGGTGTTTGTAGTCACGTGTTCGACGGGACGAGTTATGGAATGCAAAAAAACGAACGGGGAACAAGAATATACGGATAAGTACCTTAGGACGAGGCAGTTGCATTGGAGGTGAATTGTTAAGGGATGCGGTGATTTCTCGAAGCACCACTCGAGTCCCTTCACGAACGTTACCGCCAATACTCCTCGGGCTCGACGACATCGCGACAAGGTTTTGATTTTGGTTAACAATTTCTCGTTGATCTTGTCCAGCACATTCGGCGTCGAATTAACAGGCAACCGTAGATCCAAAATTATCTATGTTGTACGATGAAACACTAAGATCCGTATAAAAATCGAGAATAACTTAAAATAATCGGCATCAGCGGTTACGCCTCGCCTTTGACGCTACGAACAAAGAGGCCGATTCTTTCCAAACAAGCGTTCACTTTCCGTTTTCATATCACTGTTCACCTCGCGTAAATCAATGCGTAAATTCGTCGCGATATTAAAGCGTGTAAACAACTAAAATCCACGAAACTTGTGCAAAAGATTCTCTTCGAATTCACCACCGCATTACAACGCTTCGCATGCGACGTTTTGTTAACGGCCGTCTGCCGTTTGACAACTTGAATGCGAACGAAACAGCCAATCGCAGCGCTTTCTTCAGTTTCTTCGTGCGTTGCCGTGGCGCTGTCGTCACAAATCTCCCCCGTCGGCTCCAATATTCAATTCGATTCTTCGGCACCTCGTCGATTCTATACATTTTATTTATTTGAAAAATCTCTGATGTTCGAAATTAGTTTTATATTTATTCTTCTAAAATAGTAATTTTAACATCGCATTACACGATTATGTATAAAATTGTAGAATCTAATATCAGGTATAACCTAATGGAACGAAAAGGAGTATTTAATACTTCGATTTACAAGTGTTTATTGTCAAATTTCTCATATAAATGTATATAAACCGCCGCATCGCTACATGCAAGGCAGTGTAAATCGATCACGAAGTTTCGATCTTATTCAGTAGTTAATAGTCTTATCCGTCGTTCGTGCATTCATTCCCAAGCATTCTCTTAAATTTTTTTTCTCTTATTAATAGTACCTCACAATATACATACACATAAAAATACATTCACCCAGTTCGGTAACGCATTGCTATAATACATTGCGTTAAAATAAAGTGAATATATAAAGGAATACTATACACAATGTTCTTTCATATCGGAGTTAATAAAAACAATTACTTAAGGACACTTCTTGAAAGGCAGTAATCTTGTCTAGATTCGTAGTAATATTGTAGATTATTATTAATCACCCTAACGTATTAATATAATGCATCGCGTTTCACTGCAGGGGTATAATCACAGAAATTAGCCATAGGCTTTCGCGCGTAAGTTCACGTTATTCCTTCACACAAGGCACATTTCTTTTAAATGTCTATAATAAAACAAATAATATTAAATAAATTGAGTGCCACTTTGAACACTTTAGATGATGGTTAACACCTTGTACTGTAAGTCTTATTACCGTTAACGAAAAAAAAAAAAAAAAAAAATAACGCACCATTGCACGGAACAATGAATTTAAAATGGGAAGCACCATATTATCTACGATAATGTACGGTGTATACACTGTTACCATCGTGCACTCGTGCAATCCCGTATTCAATAGCGCATGTGCAATTGTACACAAAGCGAAACTATACGAAGCATTTAAAGGATAGCCCCTCTAATAAACGTAAACGCTACTGCCGTCTAATTGAAATCATTCACCAACAGCTTAGTAAACGACGAAGCGTTTGCGAACATTCGATTACGTGTACGGATGCAATTGTGGCGAAGGATGCGACGGTGACGCAGAATTTTTTTGACTACTGGATGGTGGCGTTAAAAGACCGCTCTCGTTCGGACTTTGCCTGCCAGACTCTGGATTAGAATCCGACTCGTTCGGGTCGACCGAAGGAACCTCCTCCGTTAGCCGCTGCTGCGCTTTCTCCAACATGTTCAAATCGACTACGTGCGTTTGTATACGATGCGATTCGTCCATCACTATGTTGGGAACTGTCGCTCGAAGCCCCGATCCAGAATGAGACTCGACAGGTGGTACTGTTGATCTCAGAAGGAACTGAGATCCCTCTTCCGCAGTCGTTATCGCAAACGGCGTGAGCCATTTGACGCAGAGCATGAGCTGCTCCGATGGAATGCGCGATACCCTCAACGCGCATTCCCTTCCTAGCGTGTGATAGATGGCTGCCGCTGCTATGTGACTGTAAGGAAACTTCAAACTCCCTTCGTCTAAAGTAGCTAAATCTAAGAGCTGAGCCGCCTGGGAATACTGAAGCCCTCCATATTGGGGATATATGAAGGCGCTCGGTTTCGACCAATCGCCCGACTCGATTTGCATATAAATATTGAGCCAACCGGGAGCAGTGACAGGGGACAAGTTCCAACCAAGACCTTTCAAAATCACTAATTCTTTCTCTAAAATTTCTTCCTCTGTACACGCTCCGTCTGTGACGTACGCGAACTCCGCTATTTTAGGTGGATATATTTCTTCAACCTGGAAGAATGGAAAAATTTTTAAATAACAAATAAAGCGTATATAAATATATAAAAGAAATAAAACAAAAATACGAACCTTGGCTGCTATAAAAAGACACGTGATGCCTATCAGTTGCAACCGATTCTTGGACACATTTTGATGCATGGACAGATATCTGTCTACATAATCCATTGCAAGATAGTAAGTTTCTCTATGTAGTTTGTACACTTCGCAAACTTCGATCAACCAATCCAATAAGATAGCCCGCATTCTTGGTTGCAAATTTGGATGCCTTTGAAACATCTGTGGGTTCCTTTGGGTAATTGTTTTCTGATCTCCCAGGCACATGAGGGACCAGACTTGGGATCCGTCGGCCCATGGAAACGAGGGCAAAGGACTAGGTCTATTCGATACATTGCTCGAAGACGATGGCGTTAAAAAGCATGTTGCGTGTCGCAATTCAGACCATGTGGCTGGTTCCTGCTGTTCCTTCAGTGGAGACACTTGATGCGATGTGCACGATGTTTCTGCAGAATTTACTGGGTGACACGATTCTGGGTAGGATGTATTCGACAATGCTGGAATTTTACTAGGTGGATATACATTTTCCGAATCCTCAGAGATCTCTGTTGCGCGTCTTTTACGTTTTACAGTTTGCGTTGCTACTTTGCCACCTTGTAAATATGTTTGCGTCTTCTTTCCTTGTACACTAGAAAGACAAAAAACATATCGTTTTATTGCTGTTATTGTAACGCTTTTATACGTACATTTATACAACTGAAAAGAAATTTAATTGTACTACAGAGTCGTCTGGAATATTTTTTTGTTGTAACTAAGAATTACATTATAAAGCATGTATCTTTTGAAATCATAAAATACACGAGCCATAGGTTACCATACGTACTCGCAAATCGTTTAATAAATAGTTAAAAAAAAGCTTTTACAGTTATTATTCGTACAACATTGGTAAAAACTACTCTAGAACGAGCAGCGTTTAAAAAAGGTTATACGCATATATTTCTAGCATTTTTGTATAATTAAGAGGCTCAATGAACTGCTCGAATCAATTAGATTCAATTTCAATAAACTGGCAACGTTCAAGTTCGAACTATAAAGGAATTGAAGGAAATTTCAGAACCAAATGGAAAGTTGTTCGCTTACCTGGTCTGTGGCATCTTGCTGCAAAATTGTCGACGTGTTCAGAAAAATTTCAAGAAGGAAATGACTTTTTTAATTTATGCACAAGTTAGCTGGTACTTCGAGCGAGTGTATACACAATTTTCACAGCATACGGTCACGAATTTCCTCGAAAATATACCGAAAAGTAAAAGAGCGCGCGAAGCTTATACGCACCCGATCGCCATAATGCACCTATACTTGGCTCGCTTTGATTCAATATTTTATACCATAACTTCTCTTTAGCAATCGATCGCGCAGTACGAAAATTTCTTCGAGTCTTTTCCGATGTTGTTTCAAGCCCCGAAATGTCCGAAATCGGTAATTCTTCAGAAAAATAAGGGACGTGGAAGTCGAAGCGCGGGAGACCAGCGCGCGAAACGATGACCAACCCCTGCTTGCAATCTGGCACTGTCACGCCCTCTATATGTATACCATAACCTCAAATGGTCAAAAAAATTCCAAAATTTCACAAAATAGCTCCTTTCGAGTCCATTTATCTATTTCCAGTCCGTACACGCTAGTACATTTCCGCACGTGCATCGAATTTAACGACTATGCAAACGCGGTGCAGCATCGGCGTCCTTTGACAGACGCTTCACTGTTCTGTCGCTTTTACCGCGTAAAATGTCTTGTAACTCGGCATAAATAGCAATCCGATAACGGCGGGAGACGTATTTTACCGTGCCGATGCGGTACATTCGCGTTACAGAAGAAAATACTCTGTATAAGCGACGCAGAAATCCGAGCAATCGTGGCATTCACAAGCACTGCGCATCTGTATTTCCCGCTCGAATATGTTACAACTTTTTCCAGAAACCCTCGAAACTAATTTCACGTCTGGAAGCACCGTGCACAATTTAACCAAAACGACAACGCGAATGCAGAAAAGTGGCCGCGTGCACACAGGAGAACGTTTTGAAATCGACAACTAGCGTTTACAAATTACTTTCGCGGGAACGCCAAACTAGTGAGCGCCGGTAGCGTATTCGGGGCGCTGCTGTGCAATCTTTCCGCGATTCCTATTGGACGTTGCGAGTGGCACAGCTGGCGCTCAGCTGATCCGCTTTACTCATACAAATGCGCATGCTTATGCACGCATGCCTTACTGCTTGACACGCGGGAAATGTGCGCGCGTAAATTGTTGACCGCGGGCCGCGACAATTCTACCATAGAACCACGGAAAACGGTTTCTGTTTGCGTATCGCACTTGTATCGCGTTTTCGGGTATCATACGCATATATCGATATTCTAGTACCTTGGTCTTAGCTTGTGTAAATGTAATTAGCTGAACTCTATTGGGGCCACTATTGTTCCACAATGTGATAAGTCTACAGAATTCCAATGCTGAATAGCACGAATTTATAGTAGAATTTCAAGGTGATTTGTAGTGGCAGAGATGATGGTAAGAACTTTATTTTGACACGCATTCGTCTAATTACTCGTTTATCAACTTCCGTACTTGAGGATGTTATTATAATTCAACCTTTTATAACATTTATAATTTCCTGCTGAATTCGTCAACGGGGGATATGGCTGCTTTTAAGTACAGACCTGGGCTACGGGTCTATATAAGTAATGTTGAAGGCTGCAACTTGCAGCACCACAATGCAGTGAGTCTTTGGACTCTGTAAAAAAAGGAGGGGGCGGGCGTCGCGTTTGTAAAATGCAAAAGTAATGCGACGTCTTTCCATTGGAGTTCAAGGGATCTGAATGGATTTGACGTGTTCGGTATATACATATATGCATCCGCACCCTTCGTGCCTACATTTAGAAACTCTCAACCAATGGAGTGGCGCTGCCTTCACGAATTTATTAGTGACCCTTACAAAAGTGGTTTTTCAAGACTGATTCAGTAAAATTTTTCATCTATTGTATTGTATAATGAATTATAGAAGTTTTACACCAATTATAAACCCTTAGATAAATTTTTTATGAATAAACTTTTATAACGTCCGGTATTTTTTTAGATTGAATAACTTTTTAAGACTTTTATAATAAAGAATAAATATTTTTGAGACTATGTAGTGTTGTGGGAACTCTGTAATAATCTTAGGCTCACAAATTGCAAGTCGATTCGTGTATGTCGCCACTAGGTGGCTACATTTTACTCACAAACATGAGTAATATACCCGATCAAATAAATTTGATATATATGATTTGTTTATGCAATTCAATCCATTTATAATACTAACAGAAGCAGTTCAGCATTCTTGCTGTCAATCTTCTTCCATTTATTGAAATAATTGTCACGAAGGTTACGAAATCTTTGTAAAATCCCTATATCTTTTGGTGAAAAGGTAAAAGTTTGAAGACGTATTTTTTTTTATCTATTTATCAGCAAAATGTAAAAGTACTCATGTTGTAAGACATTTTTTTAAGTCCCTCCTATTTCATTCAATAAGGGAAAACTCACTTCACTTCACACATTCAAGTGGAAGTTTTAGGCCCGATACACACTATCAGTCCGCTCCCTGGTCTGGTCATGTTAGTTAAAGAAAGAGAGAAACGAAAAAAAGACCTTCTCTCTTTCTTCAACTACTGTGACCGAACCGATAATGTGTTTCGGGCCTTATACTGTCGGTGAAATCAATTCTGACCACGCAGTAAAAATGCATAATCAATCTAACCAATCGTCTGCATCAAAGAAGCAGAGAGAACCAATCCTACAGGTTTTCGCTAATAAGTATATGTAGTTGCATGGAAGGAATTAAATGAGGCGACGGCGGATACAAGAAATCGAGTGTGTATAGTATACGTGTATACGGTTTCTGACAGAAAGCATTGACACTCGGCAAATTTTTCGGTGGTAATGTCGACATCGAAGCAGTAGAAAGAACAGGGTGCCCGAGGAGCGCAGACAGACCTGGCTTTCTGGAAATCGTCAGCGATCTGGGGCCATTAAACGCTTTATATGTCTTGCAATTTGATCCTGTAGCATCCTGTAGCGGTCAGTGCGCCGATGGGAGAGTAATTTACGCGAATTCCTGGGCATCCGGGTCTCTCTGCAGGTGGCCTCCTGGCTTTCTTCTCGCGTCTGATGCTTTCGGTGTTGCAGCGATTGCTGCACCGTCGCATTACTCACGCAACCTTCTGGATTCATCAAAACGAACATTTTAAAAAGACTATCCTCGTTAATTCTGCCTCATTCATTCTAGCTACGTACGTAGATATCCCTCCTGTATCTTATACTTCTGCTTTTAGCTTTGCTGTCGATCGTTTTGTCGATCGCAACACTGAGGATGTCGTTTATGCGCCGTCAGAAAGCTTCTCTTTTTTTTTTTAATCTGTTCAGTTGGTCTAGTGTTGACGTTTGCATTTACGTTGCAGGGCGTAAATGTATACGAGTTTTTAGAAGGTGATGCAGGGCATAATGCCAGTTAAGACGAAATCCCGTGTTTCTGAAAATATGGGCATAACAGGTGGCCTCGTAGATGCTAGAGACAAGCAGGTGTTAAAAGAAGCGGTGGAAGCTGTGGTTAACAGCTTCGCAAAACATACGCAAGGCTATGGAAGAGGTATACAATTTTATATAAAATTAAATGAATCTCGCGTAAACTATATTATTTAATTTACTTTACAGTGAATGTGGTAGAAGCTTTACAAGAGTTCTGGCAAATGAAACAAAGCAGAGGAACAGAGCTAAGAAACGGAGCTTTAGTTATTTATGAATCTGTACCTGGTACCAGCCCGCCGTACGTATGTTACGTGACGCTTCCTGGTGGATCCTGCTTCGGTAGCTTCCAAAATTGTTCTACCAAAGCAGAAGCTCGCAGATCTGCTGCCAAAATCGCCTTGATGAACTCTGTTTTCAACGAGCATCCTGCGAGGAAGATAACAGAAGATTTCATAGAAAAAGCTGTAGCAGAAGCAAGGGCCAGCTTTGCCAAACCTTCGGGAGCGTCCAATGGTGTTAGTAACCAAACGCAAGTAAGTTACGTGTCTGTCTATACGTGCCTGTTACTGTTAGAAAAATTTGATGTTTAAACTAGTCTTCCCGCATTCAGAGTAACGGAGACGAAAAAGAGGATCCGAACACGGGTATAGGTGCATTTCGTTTTATGTTAGAATGCAATCGTGGAAGGACAATGTTAGAATTTCAAGAATTAATGACTGTCTTTCAATTACTTCATTGGAACGGATCGTTGAAAGCTATGAGGGAGAGACAGTGCAGCAGACAAGAAGTAGTCGCTCATTACAGTCACAGAGCTTTGGACGACGATATGCGTAGCCAAATGGCGTTAGATTGGGTAGCGAGAGAGCACGAAAGCGGCGGTGGCGTCGTCGCCATGGAACTGGCGCTGGCCGAAAGAGAACTCGAAGCGGCGCGTTTGGCCGGAAGGGAGCTTAGATTTCCTAAAGAGAAAAAAGACATATTGATGCTCGCGCACGCTCAGGTGTGCCCGCAATGACTTAACAAGAGGATGGTGGATTTCGAAGACATACGTAGGAAGCTAGTTTTGCGAAAGCTGGTGTTAGGGAAATCTATGTTTCTTAATGACATACAATGTCACTATATTGTTGCGAAACGTTTTACTATTTTTCCAACATCAAGGCGCATAAACAATTCCGTCCTTTTTAAGTATTTTTGGTGATAATAGACTGTTAATGGAATCACGAACTCCATGTATTTTTAAGAATATTGTAAGCAAATAACTGCCAAGTTTTAAATCAAAATTATTCATAATTTGTAGGCGTGTGTATGTACGTACGAGTGTACATATGTATATCGTACACACGCGCGCAAATTTTGATGCAAAACCTTGTCTTCCATTATTTTTTTTTTTTTTTTTTTTTTTATACAGTCTTTCCTATAGACATAGTATTATAGTATATTCTTATTATGTAGCAAGGAAAACGCTTGGTGATATATCGTGCTTGCCGGAGGAATGATATTAAAGCAATTTCAATGGTTTCTTATCAAAACATTAATTCATACGTTCATTATATACAAAATCATAATGTCATAGTTCACACGCGCATAAAGTTACAAAACACGAACGCATTAACTGTACTTAGGCACAGTTACATGTACAATGCAGACTGTAATTGTTTTAAAAATATTTTATTACTATTTTTAAATATTGATAAATACACGTTTTAATAAAATTTTATAATTTTAAATAACACCTGTCTCTCGATCTTAAAGCGACGGTTGCGTAGTGATTTCAAGAGTAGTTTCTACTAACTTTTCAGTACTTTCTTCTTCTTCTTGCATAGGATGCGCTAGTACTTTATCTATTAATCCAAATTCTTTTGCCTGAGCTGGACCCATGAAATTATCTCTTTCCATGCTACGTTCTGTAAAATTAAAATATTTATAAGTTACGCCAATATCAGCGCGTCTCTGAAACTGACTGTATATCTATCAGTCACAATTCATCGATTTTTCAGTTTCAGGAGAACTCGACTTTATCTTCACAAATTACTATACCTATTTTTTCTAAACTCATGCCCGTATGTTTTACATACAAGTTGTTAATTTGTTTCTTCAGTTTCAATATTTCTATAGCTTGTATCTGTATATCTGTAGCCTGACCAGACACGCCTCCAGATGGTTGATGCGTCATAATTCTAGCATTGGGCAAAGAATGACGCATGCCCTTTGCTCCCGCAGCTAATAGTAAACTTGCCATTGAGCAAGCTTGCCCTACGCACCATGTCGCAACAGGAGGAAGAACATATTGCATAGTATCGTATATACCAAGGCCCGCTGTTACGCTTCCTCCTGGCGAATTAATGTACATGTGAATTGGATTTTTACTACTTTCCGATTGTAGAAACAGTAGCTGTGCAATCACTACTGAAGATACATTATCTGTGATCTATAAAAGCAATACGTATTCTTTTAGTTTAAAGTTTAAAGAGCTCAATTTTCATGTTATACAAAAAGTAAATTTAATCGTTATATTTAGTATAATTATGTTATACAATAATTTAAATTTAATAAATACCGGTCCCATAAGACAAATAATCCGTTCTTTCAATAGGCGAGAGTAAATATCGTATGCACGCTCACCGCGTCCACTTTGTTCTACTACGACAGGTACGAAATTTAAATAACGTTTACTTATATTATGAGCAGGAACCTACAAAGTTCAAAATTGCTTATTAATAATAGCGATGATAAATTAGGACTTGATAAAAAAAATACTTTACAAGGTTTATTACGAAATCAAACGAATAAAAACATTCGTATCACTAGATGAACAAAACATTGTACTACAAAATACTTACGGAAATTTGTAATAATCTATGTATCCTTCGTAATAGCATTTTGAGAATTTAACCTGTACTATTTTCATAAAACACTGTCAGGTGTAACTGCAAAACGATATTTCACATAACAAAGTAATATACGAATACTTTCAGGATTACGCACATTATGAAAGGAAGGAATTAAGGAATAAAACATAACCTAAACGAAGGCTTATTATCATGATAAAACGTTAATTGAAAACGCTATCAACAAACTGCTTTTTGGATAATATACATCAACGATAAGTGTGTCATAATTGCAACAAAGTATCAAGGATAATCTATTTTTTGTATCAAGATGTTTAGTTTCTTTTAGGTTTTATTTTATTTCTCTTCGCTTAAATGTTTTTTTACAAATGCGGAAGTATTTAACGCATTTTATCTTTGATGTGAAAATTTCCACTCGAATAATTTGGAATATCCGACTATGAACAATCTTTATCAATACCCGTCGAAACTAGCTTGTTTCAAGTGTGACGTAAATAGTGAATTTATTTTTACGATGTTATATTTTTATTCACCTTATGTAAATTCGTCTACAATTATTTAATTAATTCTGATTGAGACTTATACTTGTAACGCGTGATTAAAATACGAAGTTATGATTTACGTTTTTGAAACAGTACGTGTGAACAGTGCTTTATCAGCTTTATCAAGCTTTATTGTTCACTATAAGTGTTAACGTGCTAACGTGACTAACGTCGTTACAAGTTCTCTTGCGAATTAATACAAGTACTTACTTACATCTACATATTTTGAAATAAAGAGAGAACGCATTCATAAATTTGGCTAATTAATCAGCGTGTATCGCAACACAGTTGCTATCAATAATAATCGGTTAGTACACTTTTAAGATTATTTGGTTGAATCTAACCTTTCGTTCCATTATCTCAAAGTTAATATATAAAGTGTATTTTTAAATGAAAATGAAATGAATTATAGAAAATTATTAACAATTGTTCAGGTGTATAATTAATATCGGCGCTGACAGGAACTTCTTCGGAATATGTATACTAATTTCGTAAAACTATTTACAGGAGCAATGAATATAACTCCGTTGTTTAAAATGGTGTATCAAACTATGGGTTTTGTAACTCCAAGAATAATGTCGATGAAACCTTTGACAAATATTATAAATAACATGTGCAACAGACAACATTTACACAGCTTATCGGGCACTTGTATAAATAAATTAGCATCACCGAGTTTTCTTCAACCATCCATACCCATGTATAATTCCATATGTGGTATGAAAGTGAAAACTGTGTTGCATCGTCGTTGTAAATACTGTGTTATGTATTGGAAAAATGACAGAAAATATGTAGTATGCAAAGCGAAACCAAGGCATAATCAAGCAGAAAGGAAACCAGCACCGTATAAAACGTGGATATTGACTCATGCTTGTCAAAAACCAGTACGCGAATGGTAGAAAATAATTGTATTTCGTAAGAATTAATCACATTGTACATAAAAATAAAAATATTTGTAGACAATCTGATATTTATTATATTTTTTATAAGCTAACAAAACGTTTGATGAGACTTACATTCTGTACAACATTATAATTGGCTATTAAATGATGTTGTTCTACTTTTTATATTTCTCAAGCATCAAATTAACATCTATAAGTGCTGGATGCTAAAAATAAAACGAAATTTTGGTTATTATTTGTTTTACTTGGTTTTATATTCTATAATCTAATGTGTAAATAAAAAATTTGTCTTACTGCAAGGTGGGCAGGTAATTGCACGAGCATTGCACAATGTTGAACATGGTTCATACTTATTAAAATACAACATGTAGGAGGATCCACAACCACTGTAAGGGGCACGAGGGAAATTTGCTAGAACTGGGCTTGGGAAACATATTGCAGAAAATTGAACCTATAGTTATGAATAATTATTAATGTTAATGAATCAAGATAAATTAAGATACATGGAAATATTTATTTTATTTTCATACAGTACCGTACGAGAATTAGCAGTAGGACCTGGTGAAACTGATGCAGGAACTGTTAGTCGTGGACAGCATATAGCATAACACCTTTGAAAATCGATTTATAGCATTAATGAAAATATTTTTTCATTCAAGTAATCGATTATTTATAACTATGTTAACTGGTAGTAACATAAAGTTAACTTACGACATGTTTGTTTGTTTTTTTTTTGTTAATTATATACCAGAATTTTAATTTTCAATTAGGTGTGATCACTAGAGAATCCGGTAAAATACGACTATCGAGTTTCTATTGAGTTACGACAGAGTTGCTATTGTTTCTAATCGTCATATGTTATACATTTCGATTCAGCGATAGATATTTTTTGATATTTACAAATAATTATATAACCGGTGTAATTTTGTTACTTACATTTATTTTATATCTTACTTCTATTACAATTACATATGCATACTTCGCGTACAGTCGTCAATAATAATCGTTTAGTTAAATTAACTTAATATACAAACAAAGCTGAAAATGAAATTCTATCCTATAGAACTAGTTTACATTTAATTTTAATGCATTAAAATTAACTAGGGAACTTTGGCAAGGGGAAAGTAAAGACCACCATGTTCGTATCATTTGCATTGATTTCCTCCCATTCGTTTGAAAATTGTCCTCTCGAGGTTTCCGCCCACATATTTTCGTGCACAGAAGAAATACCACCTGACCAAGCCTGTAAACAAATAGCTATTATCTAAAGTTTTCTACTTCCTAAAGATCTTTCGGGAGAAAAAATGATTTGAACAAAACCTTTTCACAATGCACTGCCCAAACATATATCATATTATTTTGCATTTTTAGGCATAATTTTTTTATTCGTTTTAATAATTTCAGTGCTGCCCATTTTCGAAACTTGATCATGAAATAATACGCTCTCAGCAACAGGTATCTGCAACCATTTTGAATTTTTTTTACTTGAAAAGAAAAACAATTTTGGCTGCTACCGGGAGTTCTCAGTTTAACATAAATTCCACACCTGGGAAGTATGAGTTTAACTATCTTAATTATTTTCTTTACTTCCTTGAACATTAATTTGATTTCTACCAGCGTAGAAGGTGCATCAATGTTTCTGCTATTTAGTTTGTACACTGTAAGTGATAAATACCTATTATTATAATTATAAATTACATTATTTTAAAGAACCCTAATATAGCCATTTGTTGCCAAATTGGCAGCAGATTTAACAGACCTTGTCATCAAAACCATATAGCCATCTGTTTCCGCATTAGGCTGCCATTTTGGAAACAGGGCTTGTATTATCAGATCGGGATGCAGATAGGCGTCAGAAAGCGAACAGATCCTGCTAACAGAACTTGTTGAGAATCTGTTTGAATTTTGCTGTCAATCTGCCGCCAAGTTGGCAGCGGGTCTGTCAACAGTTTCTGTCGCCAATTTGTCAACAGTTCTATGCATTACAGATTCTACATCAAATATGCTGCCAATCTAACAACCAATACTGTAATGGCAGATTCTGTAAAAATCTGCTCGACAGGTTTGGCTATCTGGGAAGTTCGAGTTTATTATTGAAGTTTATACAAAGTGTAACAGTGTCGTGAGGTGATTTTAAACAACTTTTCCCTTAGCGAAAATGTTAGGTAGGGCCTTGTTAACGAGTTATTAACGAAAAACACCGACCAATCAAAGAGTGAGTACAGCGGATTGGCGCAGACAATGGCAGGCCAATACTACTTGGTGCCCGCGCTAAAATTCATCCACTGTATTCGTGCTTCTATTGGTCGGTGTTTTTCGTTAATAACTCGTTAACAAAGCCCCACCTAACATTTTCGCTAAGGAAAAAGTTGTTTAAAATAACCTCAGGAATCACCCCTTTCAAGGAACTGCAACATTTTTGTTACACCCTATATGAAAAACTATCGAAAACTAATTGAAGAATTATGTAACTTACAATTGCTTAGGTAAAATTAGATATCAAGGGATAGTACCGTAAAAAATTAGCAAGCCTTCCAGTTTTTTTAAAGAAGTAATTGTTCCTGCAACAAGGTGTTCGTCCATGATAGGTTCGCTGTTTACATTTCTTCTGATCCACACTGTTGAAGCCTCCCATCGTTCGGTTCGGACGCACCTTGGAGAGAAATAAATTATTAGTATGAAGAACTAGAAAATATTGTCTAATAAAACTATTTAGGAAAAGAGGAGTGCGACAAAGGACAAATAGTATATTTTTCATACACTAGTCGATGTATTGTATTCTCTTTAAAAAAGTATTAGGGTATCTAGGTTGAATATTAGTCAGTTTACAAGTTATGAGTTTTGTTCCTAACGCCTATATCCATCGAACACTGTGCGTCCGTTCGGTTATCCTCGGTACAGTATTTTCTCGCTATAAGCTCGCCGTTTTCGTTGCTTCATCGAGCCACTCTTCAATTTCACTGTAATCATTGCGGACGTACAAAAAGCTATCGATTCCATTATTCCATTACCTTCACGGACATGTGCCTTACACATACTATTGCTCGATGAAACGACGAAAACGGCGAGCTTATAGCGAGAGAATACTGTATCAGGTTAATTAGAAAAGTGATAGAAAAATCGTGTCGCTATGAGGCACCGAAAATGTTCACTGGCTGTACAGGGTGTAACAAAAATGTTGCAGTTCCTTGAAAGGGGCAATTCCTTATATGATTTTAAATAACTTTTTCCTGAGCGAAAATGTTAGGTGGAGCTTTGTTAACGAGTTATTAACGAAAAACACCGACCAATAGAAGCACGAATACAGTGGATGAGTTTCAGCGCGGGCTCCAGCTGTGAGTAGTATTGGCCCGCCATCGTCCGCGTCATCATTAATCCGCTGTATTTGCTCCCCGATTGGTCCGTGTTTTTCGTTAATAACTCGTTAACAAAGCCTCACATAACATTTTCGCTAAGGAAAAAGTTTAGAATCACCTCATGTATCACCCCTTTCAAGGAATTGCAACATTTTTGTTGCACCATGTATAGCTCTAGTGCCGCAGAGTGGCAAATTAAAACGTAGAAAACCGTAATCCGATATAAACTGTGCGGGGTCCATTAACGAAGAAACAAATTGAAAACAACATTGTTCGAAATTAAGGGGGAAGCCTCATGTAAAATGCCTGAAATTAGAGTTATATTCGGGAATTTTTTTTAAAGAAACGGTAAAATGAAAGTCTTTAAAGTTTTTACTACATATATAGCAACATTTTTGAACGTATAAAAATATTTTTTTACTAATACCTTTCGGTACTGAAATCTTTAAATGCATTTTTCTCGAAACCATGTTTTTGAAATTGGCGTGCAAGATTACTCGAAAACTATTTGACCGATTGACTTGCCCTTTGGCATACATTTAGACAATAACATTCCCTCGTCTGTAAACCTAAAAAATTTATAATTTTTTTAAATTAAACTATTTTTATTGCATAATAAAGGCAAAATTTTTAGCCGTAAAATTAAAGTTTCTTCTTCTAAGACGTCTAACACTTTTAATTTTGCATTTTTTACTAAAGTAAGAGGTTTACAGCCGAGGGGGGACTCTAATAAAAGTAACAATACCCGGTTTTCCTGTTTCAGTGGAGAATTGTAGTTGCAATCCTGGACGCCAATTATGATGTTCCGCGCGTTGGCCCTCTATAAAATGTTGCTAAATATGTAGTAAAAACTTCAAAGACTTTCATTTTACCGTTTCTTTAAAAAAAAAAATTCTCGAATATAACGCTAATGTCAAGCGTTTTACATGAGGCTCCCACCTTAAGATCGTTGCATATTCTGGAGGAATTTTAGTGGATCTACTTTGTCAGTCAAAGGAATTAATGTAATAAGCAAGTATAATTACACTTACCACAGCCACATGGAGGTGAAATATCGCCTTTCCGCTTCCGGATCACGTAAACTGATCATCGTTTCGCCTTCTCGAAGAAAGTATTCCTCGCAAGATTGAAACGATAAAATCGTCATACCAGTGTCCAATAATACGTCCGCGCAAAGAGCGTAATACCAGGTGCGTCCAGATTTGTCTAAATCGTTCTCAGACACAAATTCTACAATTTTATTGAAACTCAGAGATATGTAATTGAGAGCAGGTTAACCGAGATCGCTTATTACCTAATTCGCGCAATTGAGTGACCACTTCGGAATGGCGACAAGCAAGCATGAGAAGGTGAGCCAAGCGAGGCAGTACCAGCATCTTGAGGTAAGTGGACCCAATGCTATTGGCCATTCTGGAGCAATTGAAGCCGATTGAAATGGCTTTCGTGATTTGTCCTCTCACCCATCGGGAAAAAAAGATCCCTGCGTAAAGCTCGGCGATCACGGTTAGTTCTTGGGACTCTAGATGCTCCTGGTTCTCGCTGCAAAGCTCGATACACTTCTGCTCCAAAAACGGAACGACGATCCTGATAATAGATCGGTACGCGCGTCGTATAATTTTCTACGCAGATTCGAAGATTCAGAATGCACGAAGAACGACGAAATTCTCACCTATCATGGTACATGTGCGCGGTAAGCAGCATATTGGTGTATGACGTGCAGAGAATGAATAAATTTTTGTTGGAATGCAGGGCCGTGTTTAAACCCCAAATCGCTGCTAAACGCGCGTGTTTCTTCATGCCTTTGATCTACACAAATAAAAGACGAATTTTTTCAGCCAATATTCGCTGAGAATACAGCAGAAATTTACCCAAAATACTTGTATACGTATTTGTTAATTGAGTGCAATTAATTACTCTGAAAAGATCGAACATTTTTGCCAAGCATTCGGCTAATTGCTCAGTATAATTCACGATGCTTTCTTCGTATTCGTTGTCAGGTGTCCGCACTCCGAAACATATAATTTTCATTTTTAATTTGATGAATTGAAAAATCGACTTCAGGTCGATCACAAACTCCATTCGCGGAAAGTTGTAACCTAAATTGTGTAACGCCAGTTGCAGAATTCGCTCGGCCTCGAAAACGGAGCCGCTTTCGAGGTAACATTGACCTTTAAGGGTCTGAATTTTGGCAGCGAGAAACGGCAGAAAAATCGTTTCGTCATCGGTAAATTCGAACAGCTGAAAATATAATATGGATACGGTGATTATTTGGACGTTCTTTGTATGATATACAGGGTGTTTCATTTAACTTGAGACTGTCAAATATCTGGAGAACTAAGCATCATACAAAAAATGTTCCAAATAAACTTTCAATGATTTTGAAGGGGCTATTTACATGTACAAAAAATAGCCCGCCCCCGCCGCCCCTGGGTGTGGGGCAGCAGGCAACTTTGAAATTTTAAATAGAAACCCCTATTTTTTATTGCAGATTTGGATTCTATGCCAAAAAATACGTAAGTTTCGCTCGAAGCATTTCTTTCGATCCATGCCATATAGTGCTATAATTGCGAAAAATAAGATTTTGCGATTATCTCAAGAATTGCGCTTTTGATCATAAGATAAAAAAAGACGCGTTGAATGTTTCTAACGGGAACCCCTATTTTTTGCAGATTCGGATTGTACGGAAAAAACGCGTAATTTTTATGTGAAATTTTTCGGTTTTTTGTAGATGGCGCTGTAGTTGCAAAAAAATAACATTCACTCTGTCATTTGAAGTATTAAGAGACACATGAGCGGAGTTAGGCGAGGGGCTGAGCGGTAAGGGGGAGTAGTGCGACGCACTCTGGCAGGGATGCCACATGTGGCACATGAGTAATGTTTTCAAGAAAGGAAGTTTAATTTGATTTTTTAATTTAGACTCCAGGTAAGGAAAAAATCGATAAATTCATCACTTTTAGCGCCATTCCGAAACAACGACGTGGACGTATTAGTTTTCTGTTCTCCTCGGGGTGCTTTATGTCAATGAGTCCCCTCACCTCTCACTATCTCATCGGGGTGCTTTCTGTCGGTGAGTCCTCTCGCCTTTCACCATCCATTTACAATAAATGCTCGAAATGATGACCTCCAACTTCGATCCACGTTTCAAATGATTGCACACAACTTAAAAGTGTGTTCGTGAAAAATCAGATTTTTCGCGATTACAGCGCCATTTGTCACGAATCGAAAAAAATGTTTCGAACAAAACTTACGTACTTTGTGGTGTAGAATCCGAATCTGTAATAAAAAATAGGGGTTTCCATTAAAAATTTCAAAGTTGCTCCTTGCCCCACCCCTAAGGCAGCGGGTGCGGGCTATTTTTTCTACAAGTGAATAGCCCCATCGAAATCATTGAAATTTTATTTGGAACACTTTTTTGTACGATGCTTAGTTTTCCAGATATTTGACAGTCTCATGTTAAATGAAACACCCTGTATTCTGTAAGTCTGAATGTACCTCCTCGAGGATCGTCTGGCTTTCCGTCAAAAGCTTTCGAGCTTGCGGTATGTTGTAAATCATCAGACAAATCTCGGCGAACTCCAAAATAGCCGTCAACGTCATTTTATTTTTTCCTATACGCAAATAAGATGGAAAACGCGAACGCGACCATGTTTACACGAGGAAAAGAAGAAGAACAAGTATATTAATTTGAATTATCTCGACTTACCGATGCCGCGACAATGTTCCAGCATTTGAGTATAAACTGTCATCAGTATCAAATGACACTGACAGTCACTGAAATCGACGTCCGAGAATGTAACTGTCGGCTTTCTTTCAGCATTTCGAAATATATTGATGCACGGTAATGGCAATTTTGGTGCTGTTAATAGTTATTGGTTTATTTGTCACGAATCACAGTAAATCGATGCAGGAGAATTTTTCGAATTACCACTTTTGGGTTCCTCGGCAGTAGACGACTTCCTACCATCAATCTTTACATCGTCAAGGATATCACTGATATCCGTCGGTTCCCTTTTTCTTCTATCCTCTTTCTTCGATACTTTCCCAAGCAATTTCGCGAACCTACCTTCTCCACAAGACATGCACCGTCTCGTATTTTGTTGCAAATACTTCAACGCTTTGCTGTGCATCTCTATTTTTTGATTTTCCGTAAGCAGCCTTTAAAAACCGCATCGTCGAAATATTCAAAGTTCGTACTGTTAATTATGTTATACGATGCTTGATTACTAACCGATAAGTTGTGTTGCGAAACAATGACATCTTGAACCTCATCAAACCACAAGAAGCGTATTTCGGTAGATCTCGCATCTCCCCTAAGGGAAAATATCGTTTCAGTGATCGAAGTCAACGATAATGTGTACGCGGCGCTCGTACATTCGTTTCAACTACTCTCAATTCTACGTTTATTACATATTCAGAAATCATATTATTCGATTTGCATCTCGTTTACGTTAATTTAATCGTGATTAATACTTGGAATGGTAAGACCCATGCAACCACAGAAAATATCTAACTCTGAATTGGGATTTCGTATGTTCCTGGCGAATACTATCGGGTGTGGGTTTTCGGTGAAGTCCCCGATGGCGCAGCCGAATACTCGTATCTCGAACAGCTTCGTTACAGCTAAGGACGAGACGCAAATTACTTTGATTGTACATGGGATATGAGTATTACTCTGATTCTATTTTACCAAGTCCAATTTCTCTTTTAGCAGATAGATTCATTATATTTTCCAGCATGCGTCTATTCACAGTTTCTCCAATCACAGAAGCGCATTTCAAGAGCAGTTGATCGAGAGGAGTCAAGGAATCGAACAGTTTCAATATCATAACTATCGTAACAGAATATACTCTTTTGTAATTCTCATTCGAAACGTCAGTCTCGGAAAGTTAATTGCTTAATTACACCGTGACGAGTGAGACAGATTAATTGATTAATCATTGGTGGATTGTTTACCATCCATCGTGATTTCAGTGTCGACATCTTCGTACGTGAAGTTCTCTGAGATGTTACAGACTGCGATCATTGTTTCGTCGTTTTCAACTAACACTTCCGATGGATGTGTACTATCTGGATCGTATTCGGCATGCATCATGAGCATACTGTCCTAAAGAAGAATATGATATCGTTGCAAGGAAATATTTACAGCATCCGAATATCACTGGATCGGACAAGAAAGGAAACGAACTTTGAAACTGGATCTGTACATTTGCCACCTATCCATACGATCCACGGATTCAGTACGACTAAGAAACGATTTCCTTGGCGATGGCACAAATCTAATTTATCATTCGACGAAATAAGGATTTCAATGATAAGATTTGCAATTGCTATACGAATATTAAAATTTCTATTTATTAGAGGCACGAATAAATAATTCGCTACTATTTTATGAAGCACATACCAACAGAATATTTTAAAACAATTATCAAATAACGATGAATTAGTTATTCGTACACCTATTAAGAATAAACCTTTTCAACATGGAAAGAGGTGGCAACACGTATCCCTGTTTATTGGCGTTTTTTCTACTGATGTTTATTATTTGCAGGCCTCCAGCTTGCAGGAGACTCACCAAATAACTCTCGATCCAACCTGGATTACCAAAGCTTCTTTCCTGTATAAGTCTTAAAGAACAAAGAATCATTTTTTTTTTTTTAATACATAGAAGTAGGTATGTAGTAATTCAGGAAGAATAGAATAAAATGACATATTTGCGACGATTGATCGGTGTCGACTTACTTCTCAAGCTCCGCAGGTAAACCGTTGACGTTCAGTACCTGACAGGCAAGACCAGCGTGGAACCACTTGTCTATCCCGGCCATTTCGACCACCTTTCAATCACAAGTTTGATAGAATCGAATCACCGACAAGGGAAGGTATAGTCAGGACAAAGACAGAATATGAAGATTTTTGAAAACGATTTGTTCTCGTACAAATCAAAAACTAATGGCTTATTACTTTACGTTTCGCTTTACTTTTTTTTTTTATTAATCCAGTAATTAGTAAAGATGTACCGATTAATGACCGACTCGGTTAAGCCGACTATTCGGCCACTTTTCATCGGCTTTCAATTTCTAGTATTAATAACATCATGATAAGTCATAGAAATAAAAAATATTTCTCTTTACTGTCATTAATATAATTTTTATATTTTTTAATATACAGTGACTCATATGTATAGACGGAGCATAAGTTAAGAGGGAGAGTCAGAATCGCCGTAAGGGAGTGAAGTGTCTGCATTCGGGTGATTTCGTTCGACTTCGGTTCTAGTCGGGTGTCAGTTGAATATATAATTCCGTTATATGTAGCTACGTGGAACGAGAGATAGTTGAAAAAATAATACACATTCCTCTCCCAGATTTTGTTGCGCGGAAAATTCGCGTGCGCCTGCGTGCGCCGCTGTCACCTGATTAATACCGAGCCGACACGAGCCGAATGCGTCCGAATCTAACACGATTGCAGACGCTCCTACCCAGAAGTCTGTGCGCTTTTACCTCTGCCGTTTCCCCCCGTTTTTAAAGGTTTCCGCGCCTAAAGTCCTACCTCCGTCTATATATAGATGTCTACGGTTCTATATCTACCGTTTGCCCCTGTTTTTAAGGGTTTCCGCGCCTAAAATCCTACCTTATGCTCCGTCTATATGTAGATGTCTATAGTCTCAGAAAACTTATTAACTTCCCGATTTATAGGGAAGTTATTGTATTTGCCCCTAAAATGGAAAATCGATTTTTTAACAGATCTCCATGTTTCAAGGTCATTGGAGTAATTTTAGGCTATTTTTAACAAATTGTTCGTGTGTGTGTGTGTGTGTGTGTGTGCGTATGTATGTACGTACGTACGTACGTACGTACGTATGTGATCAAATTTTTCGTTAACGTTTTCTAAAAACCTAATAGTGAGATCAAAATGGTCGATGATGCAATCGATGTGTATCAATGTAACTTAGGGCTGAATAAATTTTGTTCTAATTCGGTCCAGTAGTTTTTTAGTTTTTTTAAGAAAATCTAACAGAATAACGCAATCTAAATGGGAGAATATAAATTTATGAGAGAATAACTAAACTGAAATAATATATATACATATATTATTACTATTATTATATTTATATAACACACACACACACAAACACACATATATATATGTATATATAAGGGTGTCCCATTTTAATCCGCCACCACGGCTAACTTAAGAAATATGCATCGGATCAAAAAACATCCCGAACAAAAGTTTGATGGTTTGGAGGGGGACATCTGATCCTGTCAAAAAATTTCACCCCTACCCCCCTGGGGGGGGGGGGTACTTTAAAATTTTAAATAGGATCACCTACTTTTTATTGCAGATTCGGATTCCACGCCACAAAATATATAGGTTTTATTTCAAACATTTTTTTTCATTCGCGATAGGTGGCGCTGTAATCGCGAAATTTCGATTTTTCGCCTATCTCGATTTTTCGCCTATATATATATTACAATATATAATTATAATGATATAATTGTGATAAATACATATATATGAGTATATTTATACACGTTTAAATATATATATATATATACTCAATAACTACATATTGAAAACAAATGAATATACATAATATCCATATACACAGCACACACATACATGCATATATACCCCAGGGGGGTAGGGATGAAATTTTTTAACAGGATCAGATGTCCCCCTCCAAACCATCAAACTTTTATTCGGGATGTTTTTTGATCCAATGTATATTTCTTAAGTTGTCCGTAGTGGCGGATTAAAATTGGACACTCTCCCTATATATATAGATGTTCGTTTAATGCGACGTCATATAGCAACAATGTTGATAAGTAGAAAACTATTAAATTTCTTCGAATACGAATAATTTTCTAATTAGTGACAATTAATAATGGTAATAATAAATTACAACTCGCAAATCGGGAAGTTCTTTGCGTGGCCCGTAAAGAGTCACACACAAAATAAACATGAATAGTTACAGGCATCACTACTCGCGAGCGAGTGTAGCGAGCGAGCAACAATAACTCCACCACCCTTTGATTCATTCTGTAGAGGTGTATGGAAATGATCGGCAGTGCCGACTAGTGGCTTCTTAGAGTCCGATTAATCGGCTATACTCCAAGCCAATTCAACAGGCCGTTCAAGGTCACCATTTCTTTTTCGGAATGAAATGATCCTACGAAGGTTTCTGTACCCCTATGATGTATTATGTGTTTCGAAGTCTTCGTGTTCACAGAAGATACCGTCGTGGAGGTTTCGCTATTTGAAAACTAAAAGACGAAAATCTGACCTTGAACGGCCTGTTGAGTTGAACCGAAGTATAGTCGGCCAAACCCCTGTTTAGTCGGTACATCTCTAGTAATTAGATACCTTCGTTCGTTTGAGAAGACTAGAAGTCAACTGAAACTCCGTGCCAAGTTTCCGCCCAACGCTCAGAACGAAGAACCCAAAGTCCTTCTTTGTTAAAACGTCGAAGAATTCGATAGATTCTTGGTCGCTGTATTCGGTGTCGTCGATCATGATCACCCAGAGATCCGTGAAGCAGGTTTTTAGTAGTTTCATCAAATACTTGCGTAAAATGTGCTGCTTGTCTTCATAGTGCAAATCTTTATAATTCTTGCTGACATCGAAACGGACGTTGAACGGTTGATTTAGTACGCATAGGTATTTCTTTTGTTTGCTGCCAAGCCGAAGGAGCAGCTTGTCTTCGCGTTCTTTGCGCGTCGAGGTGGCGGTGAAGCCAAGAGGCATCGAGAATATCAGGTGCAACAGGTTGTACGGGATCTGCGCTGAAAGATGCGAGGATGCTTTTCATTTTTTCCAAAGATTTCGTCGGTAGAACGCAATCAATTGCGTCGGGAATCGTTCAAACTTTTGCAGCGTGTTAAATTAAAGTCAACCTTGGGGTCATCCATGTGCAGAGAGATGTAATTGCAGTGAACTCTGGGCGGGATGTTTTGCGTGAATTCATCCAACAGTCGCGTCTTTCCTATTCTTGGTTCGCCTCTGCATCACGTTAAACAGGAAATCAAATGTCAATTTTAATATAATCAACGACGATAGAAAATTCGGGACGAGAGAAAATTATGCACTTTATGATCATTGTATTGTACGCCGGCCTCAATGCATGATTACGTCTGCCATCGTTGTGGTAGTGCAATAGTTTTATTAGAAGATCTTTGAACTTCTTGATTTCAGGTTTTCGACCGAGCAAAGGATACTTGTTCCAAATTAGGTCCGACACGGTGTATCTAACGGATAAGAGGAGGTATTAAATTTTCCGTTGAGAAATTTAGATTTGAGTCATTCCACGCGAATTCGGACACTTTTTGGAGTAACATCTCGGATTTTGCTGAATTTTTGATATGTTGTAGTTTTTAGGGATATATAAACGTGTGCGAAAGGATTTTTGAAAATTTTGAAAATTGTTAATTTTAGAGCTCTTTGAAGTTTACTGTTCACTTTTTTTTCTATTAATTTTAGTTCTTAAACTAGCAAACTGATTAAAATGTGCTTTCGGATGCTTATAGAGCAGACATAGCAGTACCTAATAAAAATTATTTCAGTTGGAAGAAAAGCTTTTCTAACCATTTATTTTGCAATTGTTGTTAACAAATGCAGGTTTTTCATAGCGGGGAATTATTTAAAAAATCGAAAAAAATTGAGAATGTAGCCCTACTTGTCCTCTTTACGGACCACTTTTCAAAAATGCGAACACTTCAAAATTGGTCATAGGAAAATTAAATGAATCGTACGCTGCGACTCGAAATCCACTGCTTCGACCAGCCGAACGCGGCGCGCGCGGCGGGGTCCCTAGCGCGGTCCTTGCACAGTCAAACCGAATGGCGCAGCACTTGGCTGGTCGAATCAGTGGATTTCGACGCGCAGCGTACAATTCAATTAATTTTCTTATGGCCAATTTTAAAGTGTCCGTATTTTTGAAAAGTGGTCCGTAAAGGGGACAAGTAGGGCTACATTCTCAATTTTTTTCGATTTCTTAAATAATTCCCCACTATGAAAAACCTGCATTTGTTAACAACAATTGTAAAATAAATGGTTAGAAAAGTTTTTCTTCCAACTGAAATAATTTTTATTAGGTACTGCTATGTCTGATCTATAAGCACCCAAAAGCACATTTTTATCAGTTTGCTAGTTTAAGAGCTAAAATTAATAGAAAAAAAGTGAACAGTAAACTTCAAAGAGCTCTAAAATTAACAATTTTCAAAATTTTCAAAAATCCTTTCGCACACGTTTATACATCCCTAAAAACTACAACATATCAAAAATTCAGCAAAATCCGTGATGTTACTCCAAAAAGTGTCCGAGTTCGCGTGGAATTACCCATTTGGGAAGCGATTGAATACAAATATGCAAATACTTTGGTTGTTCGTGAAATTCGTATATGGGACCGATGTTCGTGATTCCTTTCAAATACCTCGGCTCTTGCAGGATAAAGTGACTCGCTTCGAGGTGTGAGTGAAGGAAACTCTCTCGGTCACAGACAACCTGAGAATGCGAGTAATTTTTTTGGACTATTTCTAAACTATTTTTTCATATGGTATTAGTAATAGAATAATTTAAGGAGAATTTCTAGGTTCTAGAAATTTACGAAATTCTAGCAATTTATATTGATATCAATCTTTGCCACTGAATTTATCAACATTTTTAATCTTAAAAATCTACTGGAAAAATTACGCAACCAAACTAAACCAGAACTTCTTCTTAAAATATAATAGGATGAAAAACGAAGACACTACTTTATCACGATACGCGACCATAAGTCTTGCTGCTTTATTCACCGACATCCCAATGACGGTGTACTCCCTTCGCAGAATGTGGCCCACGACTCCACAATACGTCATACCCGTGGTTACTCCGACCGACACGGATTTCACGTTGTCTATCTTCAGCAAGTACTTCCGAACCTTTGACGCGCACCTCAGACCAATCTGAGACTCCAATTCGTGTTTATCACCGCGTAAACCAAAAATACAGAGGAACATCAGATCCTTGTCAAATAAGGAAGTCTTGTTCACGCATCCCTTCATTCCACCGACGATTCTTCATGTCAACCAACAAGAAAATTCACGGGATATTAAATTACTATTAGGAGAAACGTTTCCAACGTTGAACTCGTCATCGGCTCACTTGCAAACTAGTTTATAGGCTGAGTTAACTAAGGAAATCAGCGTCTGTTTGTCCACGCTGAGAGTGATCACGTTGATAAAGATAATCACCACTTGTCTAATTTCGGTTAAATATTCGAGAGGCTCGTCCAACTCCACGGACCGAATCACTGGTCTCAGCATGTAGCTTCTGAGAGCATCTTTCAGATAAGCGTTCGCTATTCTAATTATCTTAGGTCGCACTGAAGCAGCAGATGCACACAGATTACATTACCCTTTGCTAAGAACGACTACTCTTCAATCAATCATTTTCTGATTCGCTTACAGCTGTAATCGATTTGTCGAAATTTTTCCTCCGCGAATGTCTCACCAGCCAGGCTCATCATCACCGCTTCGGCCTCCGAATTCACTACAGTCTTTAAAACGTACATCGACTCGTAAGGATCCACTTCGTCGTTTTCATCTAAATAAAGATCGAACGGAATTAGGCGATCAAAATTCTGTTTCGTCGAATCGAAGGATTACCGTCGGTGCTGGCTGTTAATTCGTCGTCCCGCAATTGATACAAAGTGCCCGTGCAAGACAGGATCAGAGTGTGTATACCGTCTGGGAGCGTTTCGTGCACGTATTCGTTTGGATTCACCCATTGCCAGCTACTCGGAGCTACCAGAATGTCACCACCCCTTCTCGCGACCAAAATTAATGAGTATTCCTTCGCACTTATTAAGGGGGAGCCTTGTTTAGGCCTCCTCAAAATATGTCATTCCATGTTTAAACAATAAAAGTTGATTTTTTTATTAAAAAAGTGTCTGCAGAAACGAATGTACAGTGGGTAAGTAACCGGTAAATTTTCAAATGAATTCATGTTGTTTATGAAGTACAAGTTTAATGTTATATAAATTAATACACAGGGTGCGCCAAAAGTATGGAAACGGTCAAATATTTCGAAAACTGAACATTTTTGAGAAAAATATGTTAGAACAATGTTTTAGGGTTTTAAAAATTCTATTGAACGGTCGTATCCGTTTGACCTTCAGAGAAGCAGTCAAGGTCACATCAAGGTCAACATGATTTTTATAATTGGAACACCCCATTTTTGATCATGCAATATTGAAGCTGACGATGAGACATTTTCAAAACACTAGCTGATAACCTATTTCTCTTGAGAATTGCCAGAGTGCTGTGCTTTAAATGTTTCGATGCTGTCAGCCTTATGGCCCTCACGTATGGACTTAGGGAAGGGCCATTTTAACATTAATACGCATTGAGCATTTGAGATTTAGCATTAATGTGCTTTAACTCGTTAAATGTTCGAATTGTCTTCTGCCTGTTCCTTGACAATTCTTGCCAATTTTCATCAGAAATAGGTCACCAGCTAGTGTTTTGAAAAGGTCTCATCCTCAGCTTTAACCCCGCCTGATAAAAAATGAGGTATTCCATTTTAAAAATCATGTTGACCTTCACGTGAGCTTGACCGCTCTATTAAAAGTTAAACGGATTTCAAAATATTTGACCGTTTCGAGACTATTTGGTACAGTAGTAGACCTTCTTCATTCTCAACGCTCAGAACTCAGACAATTCTCAAGAGAAATTCGTCATCAGCTAGTGTTTTGAAAAGGTCTCATCGTTAGCTTTAACACTGCATGATAAAAAATGACGTGTTCTATTTAAAAAAAATCACGCTGACCTTGATATGACCTTTACCGTTCCTCTGAAGGTCAAACAGATACGACCGTTCAATAGAATTTTTAAAACCATAAAACATTGCTCTAAAACATTTTTCTCGAAAATGTTCCGTTTTCGAAATATTTGACCGTTTCCGTACTTTTGGCGCATCCTGTATGTATAGTCAGTTATACAAAATATGCTCAAGTAGAAAAAAATGTAAGAATTTTGGTTAGTTAATAATACATATATTGACGTAACAGTATGAAAATTATTATTAGTATCGAAACATATATTACAAAAGTAAGTAAACACCCTTCGATTTAGTTATGTAATAGCCGCACTCACTGGTGGCCATTCTGCAGTGACAGTTTTGGTAAATGATCAGGTAGAAAGTCTATGTACTTCTTACATTCTTCCAACGAAAATAATTGCTACTTTTCTTCGACTAAATGTTTTAAATCATTAATAATCTTTGGTCTACTTTGTGCTATCTTTAACTTAAGAATTTACCACATATTCTCAATTGACAATAAATCAGGGCCAACTGTACAGGCATTATTGATAGATATGAGTCGGTCAAGGAATTCGAATTTTACACGTAACATGTTTTCGTTGATCGAACCCAGATTTCTGAGCTCAAGGTCATTTCAAGGTCATAATATTCTATATCGTTGAACTCATCTTGACATGGGCTATTATACAATGAAATAAAAAATATTATAGTTCCATTTAAAGAAACATCGGCGACCTTAATAAAAAAAAACATCATTTAGGAGATTTTTTAGTATCGTCACATTTGCCCCCTTGAACAGTACAATTTACCTCTGTGACATTTTCTCATATCTTCAACGTTAACAGAGATATTTAGGTGTTCTGTTTTACGTGATTCACCCTGTATAAAACTATTTCTACAGATTATTTTGTAACGAAAAAATTAATTTTTATTGTTAGAATGGGTGCGTTCAGCGCACACGACCGCTCCGCAACCGTTGCGCAACTGTTGAGTGAATTTCCGCTGAACGCTACCGCTCACTTGGCAACTTGTGATCATGATCAGTGATCGGTCGCCATGTTTTGTAGCGTAAAAATTTTACGCTACCTTTGCTCAACACGTTGGGAACCAATATGGCGCAGCCCATGGTTACAAATAAACAAATAAACTAAATTTGTCTCATGTTTCCTACGTCCGTCCATGTTCAATATACAAAATAACAAAAATTTTGATATTATATATATAGGGGGAGTACATACATAATGGAATTGTATATTAAATAAACGATTCGTTTCAAGTGCATGAAAAATTATGAATAGGTTAGCTATACAACAACATAGTGCTGCCAGCACGACCTACCGCACGATTTGGTAACTTACTAAAAAGTGTCGTTCAGCGGAACGATCAACTGATCACCGCTCAGTCTCAACGGTTGACTCAACGGTTATGTGCGCTGAACGCAACCAATGTAAAAAAAAAAAAAAACAATGTTAAATGTTTTGAAAAAATCCGCTCAACAGTTTTGTAAGAAAAAAAAATACTCGAATATTGGCTTACTTTTAATTTAACATACTTACTTACATAGACCTTCGGCATATTTCACATCCCAAACAGGTTTGCCGGTGATAATGTAGTGGGACATCGTCTCTGTGTCTCCAATAGATGTGAAGTACGTTTTCCCGGAAGCTATTGCCAATTTCACTGCTCCAAACGTACGAACATTATGTCAATTAGAAATGGGGTTCAAATTGTCATGTTTTATTAATAATTCTATGACCAAATGTAGAAATGTGGCATGTCCACTTCTAATGCATCAAATTTCGCCATTTTTATGGCGAACTTCAAGATCTACTTCAATAGAAATATTAATATTTCATTTTTTTTTAAGCGAAACATACTTGATCACTCGTTTGCACACCTAATTACAGAACCTGTAACAGTGGCATAATTAGGCGAGCGCGGCCCGCATTAGGTGACACCACCGCTCGGCACACCCAAATGATGTATTATGTGACATGAGCTGCCAAACGTGTTTCAAGTATTTGGTTCAGGTTTGAATTTGTTTAACCATCACTCAAGGATGGATTTACTAATGAAACGCTGAAGAATGCGAAGATCTTTACCCCCTAAAAGTTCTAAAAAACGAATATTTCTTATTTATTAGCATTATACCTCTGAGAGTGACTCCGACCTCGGTATCGTAAGTTCCAAAGTGCTTCTGAATGGTGCACGCGGTTTGCATCGCCTCTATCGCCAAATCGCGCATCATCATACCTTCGTTCAGCTTCCACATCACTATGAACGCGTCTCCAGAAAATTTGAGTAAATCACCGTTGTGCGACAGAATTTCCTGCACCATCGCGCCGATGTAACTGTTCAACGTTTCCGTCAATTTCGAGGGTCCGCCTCTACCCGTTTTTGTATACTTCTCAGCAAGTTCCGTAAATCCTGTCGCGAGTTTCGTGTTCTTTCACCGATTACATCGAGTATACTTGCTTCTAACTAATACCTGATATGTCGCCTAGCATCAACGTGGTGTAGTACATTCTAGTTTCGTAATTATTGTAATAATCTAAAATTTCGTCTGGACACATCGAGGCAAATATTTTCGTATGCTGCTGTAGTTTTGTTCGAGTTAATGTCTGCTGTGAGTTGTCGATCAGTTTCTGTTCGTTGTCACTAATGTTGTCATCTGATGAATTACGAACGTATGATTGTGTTTATACCTTGAGCCGCATGTTTTCGTACATTATTCAATGAAAAATTTAGGTTATTCTTTACCTACGACGCTAATATTATTGGTAATATACGAAGTACCTTCTATGTTTTCTACGGACTCCTTGTTTTGCACTTCCATATTATTTATGCAGACGTTATTTTAAGTTTATTTAAATTTATTTTGGAAATTTGAGGTGTAGGTGGTGGGAATATAAACGAAACACCAATGTTAAAAGCAAACTTTATTGTGTAAAAGTCACCGGCGTGATTGTTTGATAACTTCGGTGCGTTGAAATGTCTATGAATACATTTGGATAGAACATGCATCTTATTTATCAATTGGAAAATTATTACTAAATGTAACAACCAATTTCCTCTTTCTCATAATGATAACTTGACAATTCTTTGGATTAAGATCTGAACTGAGGGGACTGATGGAATTTTGATTCCATCCATTCTTGAGGTTCAGACTTTCAGATTTCTGTGAAGGGAGATCGATGGAACTTTGATTCCATCCATCTCTCTCTGGGTCTCCTCTCGCAGCAACCTCCACACGGTGAGACCTGGGCAATCGATAGTCATCGAGCTAATTGGCTGCGAATTTGTAATATAATAGATAATGGTATATATAATGCATTAGTTTTAAAGTGGTCCTAAGAATATCGATAGATAGAAAATGAAAACCGAATACATATAACTAATTGTAGATGTAAGTAGAGTTGGGCAAAATGTAATCTAAATACAGATTACAAATTACAATTAAAAAGTAATTGTTAATTCAATTACAAATTACTTTATGTAATCCTTAATCATTATCGACTACAATTACATTGTAATTGTAATTGTTCTGCTCAATTACATTGTACTTGTAATTGCTCTGCACAATTACATTGTAATTGTGATTTTAATTGCTTTGCATAATTACATTGTAATTGTGATTTTAATCGCTCTGCACAATTACATTATGATTGTAATTGCTCTGCACAATTCCATTGTAATTCTAACTGCTCTGTACAATTACATTGTAATTGTAATTGCTCTGCACAATTCCATTGTAATTGTAACTGCTCTGTACAATTCCATTGTAATTGTAACTGCTCTACACAATTACATTGTAATTGTGATTGTAATTGCTCTGCACAATTACATTGTGATTGTAATTTCTCTGCACAATTCCATTGTAATTCTAACTGCTCTGCACAATTACATTGTAACTGTAATTGCTCTGCACAATTCCATTGTAATTGTAACTGCTCTGCACAATTCCATTGTAATTGTAATTGCAATCACAATTGCCTTTCACAATTACAATTTGGTACAATTGTAATTACAATTGCGATTGCCTTGCTATTAATAAGCATTAATTATTGTCATGTATAGAATAGTTAACAAGTCACTTAATGTAAAAGCAATATTCCTAATATCCCACAAAATAATTTTTTCGTTAAGAGTTTACGAAAATTCCACAAGTTCTACTAATACGTAACAACCTATGCAAAAATGTTTTTTAAACATTTTTTTTAACTATGGCGCATTAAGTAAAAAAATCTAAAAAAAATATAGGATAATGGTATAAAAGATATCTACCTATTGTAAAAATATGATCATAGTTCCGCAATTCCTTCAATACGAAATCGGCCTTTTCAGTATTTTTTATGCTTTTCATTTTTTGCAACTTTGGTCATGAATTTAAAAGTCTGGAAAAATGCTATTATGCATATTTTATTACTTAACATGTCTTTAATTTCTTTTGTAAATTTTTCATACAACAGAAATTGGGCAAAAACGTGATTTTCTATTTTCACCCTTTACTATCCTCCTCCCGTTGAGATGCAGAGCTGAAAATTGGCACAAATAGTTCTTTTTCTTGACAAGCTCTCGAATGACACCTTGCACTTTGGATATCATTTAGCGACACTTTTAACCCCTATTTGGCCTTACACTTTCTGCTTATTTAAAATTGTCACAAATGCATAAAAATCTGCAGTCTAGTAATGAGATTACATTCTGACCAACTCGGTTAATGATACCTTTCAGGTATCAATGTTTACCTTTCAGAATCCCTTTACCTATGTAATTATAGGACAATTACAATTACAATGTAATTGTGCAAGGTAATTACGATTACAATGTAATTTGTGCCAGACAATTACAAATACAATTGCAATGTAATTACAGTCTATAACGATTAAAGATTACAGAAAGTGATCTGTAATTAAGTGAGCAATTACATGTAATTGCAATTACTTTTTAATCACAATTACATTCTAATTACAATAAAAGTAATTGATTACATAATCAATTGCATTTGTATTTGATTATGCCCAACTTTGAATGTAAGTATAACCGATGATAATTTGCAATATAGTAAAAGAATGAATTCAAATCAAGCTCATAATGATCTTACTCTAAAATAGTGTCTTGTCTCGACGTGAAACTCGTAACAAAAAGATTGGAGGAAGGTACAGCGTTTATCAATGAATACGCTCCATTGACAATAGACAATATGTGTTTATTTAATAGTCCCGCTATATAGATACTTATATGACTTGTCGCTCTAACAGATCGCTGCCTATAACGTGACGGCCGAATTTTATTGTGCCTGGCCCTACTACAGTTCCTTATTGTGCTTGAATCTATGATGGGTCGACGTCATCTTTGCTTTACTTAAATCGCTCCTTCCCTCTCTTTCTCGTTTCATGTTCACACCGTGTCGGCGGTCAACTAACAATTAGATTATACGCGGTGCTATTTAAGAGGTCGAGGCGATACGTGGAAGTGAATCTCGCGAACGCAGGAATTCGTTCTTGCGCGGGCCCTATAAGAAAGTCACGATCTCCGGTTTTTTCTCTCGTTTTTTTTCTTTTTTTTTTTTTTGTTTCGATGCAACACGTATCGATGCCTGTAACACGACCCTATGAACACATTAGTCTTGCGTCGCGCGTCGTTCGTCGACGAAAGCTTCTCAAACGTTCGCGCGCGGGTTCTCGGCCGACGCGAAACGATCGACGGAATTCTGTACACAAGACAATACAATTATTATATCGTTACGGGATCGGACGAACGATAACTTAGAACCTGCAACTACGCACTTGTCCTCGAAACGCAAAGAAACAAAGAAACAAGCGTCTTTCAGTTTCAATTGTTTGTACTCGCGTCGATGCGAACGAGTTAAAAAAATGTTTCGCTATTTCAGTGGGTAGTTACTGGTTGACAAAAGTGACGCTTAAACGGTACAAATAATCGATCGCGTCGATTTCTTCGCAATGTGTTTCGTTTCCGATCGCGCGGATATTAAGTTCGAGGAAACGGTTCTCGATTGCACGACTCCGTTAAACAAGATACACCGGACGATGCATAAGAAATATTTCCTCAGGTTCTCCCATTGCAGGAACGAATCCTCGCAAGTACATGTTCGCTCGGCCTGCAGGAAAGCTTGTTCTTGTTCTCTCGGAAGCTTGAGGAAAGCATCGTACACCTGCCCACCCGCTTTAACATGTATATCGTAATATTTATATATGGTGCTTCGACCCTCGCTAATAATGTACACATCGGTTTGCGTGAGCAAGTGTACGCTGATTCCGCGACGGGGAAGCAGCTCGAAGAACTGTCCTGCAAAACTTTTCTCCGCGTTTTCCCGTATTCTCTGACGAGTCGTTTCAACATTTCGCAAGTAGAACTAATTGGGTTGGATCTTCTTGAAAAAATCTTGAGAAATCGCGAATCGCGATTCGCGTTAAGCTCGAAACGGTACTTTCGACTACAACGATACTCGATGGAATCAAACAAATCACTCGACTGCTCTCGCTTTACTTTGATTTCGTGTAGAGCGAATCTATTTTTTCCGTTTTTTTTTTTTTCTCTCTCGTGTCAGAATGCGGGAAAATCGCGTCCTGCTCGTGGAACGAACGCGACGGCTCTCGACGCCTCTCGAAGCGGTGTAACCAAGTTGTAACTCGAATAGACGGGAACGCACACAAGAGATTTCCATTTCACATATTATTTCATGTTTTTTTTTTTTTTTCGTTTTTGTTATGCTTTTTACGACAATCGTGACTCATTATATAATGGCACACAGCATGGCAGTTGCAACAATGTACTTCAATAAATTGTTTACTTTTTTTCTTCTTTTTTCTTTTTGTTATCTTTGATAGCTTATCTTAGCTTACTTGTTAACTTATTTTAGCCTCGTCGCTTTTATTCCTATCCTTTCAGTCGGCGACGCCTCCGATCGAGGATTCCTAACGTGTTCGGGAGATAAAAGAAACCGCGCTCCAACAAGATTCCTCGATCGTGTCGATCGCTGTTCGCTCGATTAATTAAGCGTCGTAGAGACTATAGGCTTCACACGACTCGTTTCCGTCATTACTCGTGCCTCTCATACTCTCCCACTTTTTCGCTTCTCTCCGTCGCGCCTATATTATTATCTTCCCTTTAGGTATTTACACGCAATCGAAAATCGTATGTTATCTTTTAATTAAGGATCGAACTCGAACGTACACGCGATGCGCGAGCAGTGACACTCGGATCTGTTCGCTGACTCGCGCGGTCATCGTACCCCTTTCTCGCTGCCTTTCTCGCTTCGCTTGCTTCCCTTATTCTCTTCGCTCGTTTACGCACACACACGCGCTCTCTCTTTCACGCTTCTTTCGCTTTTCCTCTCTGCTTCGCTTAACGATTAAACACGTAGAAATTGGAGAATAAAAAAAGGGGGTGGGAGGAGCCGCGCGACGACGTCGATGCTAATCGAATTCGCGGTTTCGCCGTCGCGTGTTTTCCAAAAATCTGCCGATCTTGCTAGCGATCTCGCGATAAATTAGGCTCCGCCCCGCGACCGTGAACGGCGCGAGCGATTCGTCGATGAAGATTTTGCCACGAATTTGTTTCTTTTCGTTTCGAGCAGCCGCGTTTCAAGCGCGCATCGACGCGGCGTCGTCGCGGCTTTCTCTGTACACGATATTCACATAAAAACGTTTTTCACCGTAGATACTTAACAGTCGAGTCGAAAAGTAATATCGAGACGGCCTCGTTCACACGCTCTCATATCGCCACACGCTTTCCTCGTTTCGCATTTCCACTCGCGCTCCGCGACGGTCTCAGCTTAAGATCACTCGAGATGCGGGCCGAACGTTACGATTTTTAAAGTCGCGCGACAGACCCTGTTTTCGACGGATTCGGATCAACCGTTTCGAGTCTAAGTTTAGAACGTGTTCCCTATTCCCGTCTCCTTAACCAAATGTTTCTATGTGTGAGTCGACTGTCGCGTCAACGCGACGTTTTCTTTCGAGTGTGTCGTGTGTTTCGGAAGATGCTCTTCTCACATTTTCAATGGTACGATGGGATATGGTAACGATCCGCTGAACAGTCTTAAAATCGAAGATAAATGCTGAATCGTTAAGGAGAATACACTCTATAGTTACAACCTTGTTACATTCTAATAAAGACGGTACGATGACGAAGATTAGACGACGATTGCTTCAATTACTGATTGAAATGAATAGTTCTCCGGGCGATAAAGAACGCCGCCAGAAGATTCATAGGATTCGTACACTTGATGGGCCTTTTTGATCCTCGAGCGATCGAAAGAAAGACTTTTTTCAATTAACGTACACGTACGCGAAACACAGTCACTCCTCGTTAACAAATGTGTCAATTAACGATAATATTAATTCTTTTGCTTAGTTATAATATATATATATATTTATATATATATTTATATATGGAATATAACATGATGATATAGGCTTGATATGACGATGGCACACGTTTACTTAGTCATTTCTCTTTATTCTTTTTCTTTTGCTCTACTTGTTCCGGACTCTTCCTCTCTCTCTCTCTCTCTCTTTCTCGGAGCATCGATCAATAAAACCAATTTTATTTCTATATATTTAATACAAAAGGAACATTTGAAAAAGGCAGAAGAAAGAACGAGGAAGACGAAACGAAGATAAACTTCCCGTAAAAGTGTTTGATTATCATCGTCGATGACTCGAATGGTTCGATTGTCTGTATTGAAAGAGATCTGTCGAAAAGAGTCTTTTCTCTGATTTTTCCGAATCGATTCCAAGTGCTTTCCTCATGATTATCTCCCATCAAAAATAACGTCGTTCAACGATTAGTCTCGGTGACCCTTAGAAAACAATTACCTTTCTCATATCGCTCCGCATCGGGAATATCAGGCCCGTCGTTTTATCGATGATTCGTCGAGAGAAGAGACGAAAGAGGAACGTTTTACCGAGCAAATTCGGAACTTTGACGTGGTTCCTTCGATTCTTCACGGGGCACAGGATCAGCCGACAATCGGTTGCCGGCTCAGCATATCCTACGATACTCCCTTCCTTGTTAACGTTCCGTTACAACGATCGTCTGCCCCGTTGGTCTACGATCCGATGCCCTTCGACCTTCACTGCGATCGTGCTTCTCGATAGTAAGTTTCGCGGACAAAGCAGTAACTGCTTGAGAATAAGGCTCGCGTTTTTATTCGCGCGCGTCAAGGATCGAATGGAAAATAGTCGTGTACCAGCAACCAGAAAGAGTGCATTGTCGACGAATTAAAAAGAGCATCTTTTTCAAGTATTAACGATAAAATTTTACACTTTCAACATATCACTTAACTCACCGTACGGCAGACACGACGATATATGCCTATTTTATACGTACATATGTATAATACATGTATAGAGCGAGCGAGGACAGGACAGAATCGCGTTCGACGCGCGAACTCCCTCGTTTCCGTTTTCTCTTTTTCTTTTTTTTCAATTTTCCTTTCCTTCTTTCTTTCTTTCCTTCCTTTGGGAAACGCACCTGGCCCGTGTCGCTCGCGGATATCTCGAAGTCGCAACGGTAACCGAGCACGTTCGACTCGAAGAACCGAAGGGATATGTGCAGTGGAACAGTTTGCCTTTGTTCGTTCTAGCGCGCGAAAACCCGGCACGGCATCGACGAACGCGCGATCTCGCGAAATCGCATCGAGTCGCGCGTTCGATTAAATTCGTTCAGCGAGATACGCAATGCCCGCGCAAAATATGCGTCGGTGCTTCTATTTAGATTACTCGCACGTGAGAATCGGGTGCGGAACCAGAGTGGACGCAAGCCAAGCGGCCACGGCTAGCGGGTCTATCGAAGAAACGACAACGCACGATTATTTACAAACGACTCGTTTCCTTTCTACGTTTCGCTCCGTTTTCAGTGCCTCGATTCTCGCTCTCAACGATCCCCGGTCCGCGCTGTTCCCATGTCGACTCTCGCCACTGCGCGCTTAGAAAATACTCTCTAGAGGAGATCCTGCGAGTGCCGCGACGATTATGGCAACGCGCCCCGAGCGACAAGGAGTTCTGCTCGATCCGAGTTACGATAATCGGCATCGACTCTCGAGAAACTACAGGATCCGCGAAGCCCGTGCTTCGGGATCGTTCAACGCGGCTTCATTTGTCTTCGCCAGTCGTCTCTCCTCTTCTCCTAGAACAACTCTTCCTACCCGCTCTCTCGGATGCGTATTCGAGACACGAAGAAAACGCGCTCGAACATTCGATTGCTTGTTAGTTTCCTGAGTTCCGTCGAGAGAAACAACAAAGTCAAGGAAGCGGTCTGCGCTCCTCTAACGGCCGAACAAATCGTTCCCGTATGTACATAGAGTTTGCCTCTCTCGCCTTCGTCTGTTACACGTACGCCTAGATATTTACACGGACAAAGATATCGTAACAATTTTTATATATATATATATCGAACGATCAATCGGTAAACAAAAACTCTGCAACAATCTCCATAAATATCTGCACGGGCGTCAACGCAAAATAGACACGCATCAAGTGACCAAGGTCGAGAAACTATATGGAAGTCGTTTTTACGCGTCAACAGTCTCTATACAGCTTCGTAATAGTCGCGGCTCGATTAAGTACGATCAATCTATAATAATACGCTATAACTGTTTCACGTTGCGTTTACAAGATCGTTTACGTCTATATGTACACAGCGCGCTCGAGAACGTCGGCGCGAACGCAGTGTTTGCCACGCGGCGGCATCAACTCGACGAGGGACCATATTTCACTCTCCTACTCTGGTTCCATTTCCACCCGAGGAACGTGCCCTCCGCTTCGTCCTCACTTGTTCTTTCGATCGACGAGCGATGAGTACCCACCCCAACGAGGTCGAGCAATCGGTTCTCTCGATCGAAGCGCGAGACGAGCTTCGCGATTCCAACGGAAGTCCAACGAAACGCGTCCACATTCGCGTTTTCTTCGTGCGTTTCCTCCTCGCATCGCGAGATCGCCGAGCAACGCGCCGTACTCGCGCGAAACGTTCCTTTTTATTGTCATCTTGAAAGCTAATCAGCACCCCGAGTCGAATTCTCTCGAACGTTCCAACAACCTCGGCGTCCTTCGCGCGCATCCCATTCCACGGAATAATTCGAATTACGATGTCCCTCCCTCCCTCTTCGCGTTCTACTAAAGATCCTACTATTTGTTTCGCGCTTTCGTTCGTTTCCTTATTCTCGGTTTCCTTTAACTAGAGTTCTAGCAATTGTTATACAACGACGATCTTTGGACCCGTGACAAGAAATCCAGAAAATAAAGAAAAGATGGGGAAAGGGGAAGAACCGTACAAGGTTTACTCGGTGTAGCCTCGTGACTTAAGATCGACGAGCCTCTGAGATTATTTCATTCATTCACTTTCAGTCGTGGAAGGGACAAACCACGATGCTCGTTCTCCTTCGGCTTTCCGCTATTTCTACGATCGTCTACCTTCTACGAGACTGCTAGAAAAGACTGAACACGTTTTCTTCCCACTTGACGGAAAACAGGCAGAAGAAACGGATTTCCCGACGCACCGAGACGAAGCATCGCGTCTTCTTCTTCCACGACTGACGCCTCGCTTGCGCCCACCATTTGCCTCTCAGCAGAAGCCGGAGACAGACGGCCACCGTCTCCGCGTAGCTTCGAGAAAATCGAGCGGACTCGATTACATCGAGCACCGAGTCTACAGAGAGTGAACGCTGTACGTTACGCTCGTCGTCTCTTCCGCATCTGTAATCCTTTGCGCGTCTCTTTGCGAGCGAGCGATCGATTAGATCGAAAACGATGGGAAACGATCGACGATGGAAGGGAACGGGACGTTGTAGCGATCAACGGGTGAATTTTCCCGGGACCGGTGGGGGCGATGGGGGAAGGGAACGGTGGAGGGGTGAAAACGGAGGAATATAATTGTGTCACCCGTTAAGCTACACCAACGAATTGTGTCACTCTTACGTCGCTTTCGCGATTGCGTCCACGTTGCACTTTCTTTTCGTCTGAGTGTCTCGATTCTCGCGGGTGTAACGTCGTTGGGACGAAACTCGACATCGTGGCAAGCGGTGATCGATACTGAACGAGATACTGACGGAGAACGGCCGACGCGTCGTCCTCGTCGCGAACAGAGCATCCCTGGAGGATCCGGAGACATGCAGCCAACTCGTCTAACAAAAGAAGCTACCTAAGCTCTATAGTAACAAATGTACCGATCTTCCGTCGATGCTCCGTTCCGCGGATCGTTCCTATCGTCGCGTCGGTTAGCTACATATACATCGGTGGGACGTCGAGTTTCTTTCCCGAATCCACGGATGATCCTGCCGATCGATCCTCGAGTTTCCTCGAATGAGTCCTCCTTAACCGAACGGGACTCGTTCACGGTTCTAACCTCGGAGCGAGGGTATCGGTCGAACGACAGAAAGATCCTCTGTGAGCGGTTTCGCAGGATTTCGCAACAACGAGGCGTTCGGATAACGACGTTGCGATGAATGTGATGAATGGATGACGATGATGGCGATGACGACGACGATCGCGGTAATGTTGATGATTACGAACGAATGACGGCGAGACACCTCTGATGAACCGTCGGTATCTTTCTAAAGCTCTAGAAATGCTCTAGATTGCTTCTACGATTGCGTGTTATAAGTATATATATATATGTATATATATATATATGTGTGTGTATGTGTGCCTGTGTATCTGTGTACGCGTGTGGTTGTGTAGTGTACGGGTGGGTGGATGGAGTTGGGGTGCATACCAGACATCGAAGAAACGAAGAGACCAATATTTGCTTTCTACACCGTAATAACCGTAGAAGAGCCTCAAGTACTTATCTGCTATCCTGCTGATTGGTTTTTGGCTCGTCTTGCTGCTCGTTTCTCGAATCTGCTCCCTACGATGTTTTTCTTTCGCTGAAAAATTACACACCGATTCTGTGCCAGTTCATTTTCATTATTTAATAACATTTTTCGGAAACGGAAAAATAAAGGAGAGCTACTTCTGCTACTATAATCCAAGTGTAAGTTCTAAAATTTAGAACTTTATTTCTCTCACTGTAGGAATGAATTTTCTAACTCGAATTAATAATTAAGTCGAGGTAAATTTGTATTAACCATTATAATAACTCACGGATTAGCAGAGACATCGCCGTTGCTTGTAACTGGTATCGGAGAATTGGAATCATTGCGGCGATCGCCAGATGTTTCTTCGTCGTTGTCGTCAGTCGTTTCCAACACTTTCGTGAGCAGTTGTGGCGTTTCTCCCGAACCAGTTGTGTTGTATTCAACTGATAATTCGATGCATTTTTCATCCTATTATGTACAATTTTATATTTACTGTTTCTAATCAACCTATTATCATAGACAAGGTATACATAGAAGTAAGTAGATTTATTTTATGCATTTTCGTGCCTCTTGAAATTTGTTTTTTAGTCCTTTCATTAAATTCGTTTTATTTAGAAAATAAATTTCGAGCTACATATCAATCGTTGCACCGTGCGCAATCGGCCTGACTCAAAGGATTTGTACTACTGGCTGCGCTGCCCATGTCTGACATGCTACTGCCATAATCACTTAAAGAAATCCATTCACTTCGTATGAACCGATGGCGTACAATGACGGCGTTGCGATGATTTCTTTTAACCCTTATCCGTCCATCATTTTCCCTGCTTAATTTGTCCCTCGTGTGTCAAATTGACACGAGGGAGAGATGAGGGTTAAATTGTATAAAAAACCTATTTTCTGTTTTTAACCAAAGTAAAATTTAATTACGTAGATTTTCTGAAAAATCGCGACACGAAAATGCATTCGACGATAATTCTACTCGCGTGCTTTGCATATAATTCTACCTCTTTCTTTAGCTTTTCCAGCAGCCTCTTTCTATCTGCTTTCAATTGATCCGCTTGTTCCGACTGTGCAGCACTTTTAAATCCGGGCAGCTCGAGTAAAGCCAGATGCGCATCTTTTTCAGAGAGTGCAGCTTTCAGAGCCTCCCGTCTATCGTGATACATATTTTAGCAACAAACCCTTCACAGAGGCGATATTCTTATATCGAATGCAGAAGCTAATATACCAATTTGATAAAAATTAAGTCCGTAACAGTTACGAAGAAGTTAGTCTTCCAGTTACTCACTTCATTTGACGAAGATCCTCCAGCTGCACAGTCCTTTCTTTGGCCAGTCGTTCAAGCTTCGTTTCATAATTTTGCAGCTTAGAAAGAAGAGGTTGACAGGTGATACACTTCAATGCTGAAGCTGTTTGCATCGATGCGATTCTCTGCTCCAATTTACACACCTATAAGAAAACGGAACATCATGCGATGGAATCTACATACAAATCAAAATAGATACTTTGAAGTAAAACAACTTTGAGCTTTGCTTACCCTTTCAAGGGCGTCTTTCTTCGTTTTCTCCTCGTTCTTCAACTGCTTCTCGCTGTCGCTCACAATAACGACGCTTTCGCGCAGCGCTTCGCTCAGCTCCTCGATTTTGTCTCTCTTCTCCACCAGCTGCTCCGACAGTTTTCGTTCCGTTTCGTCCTTCTCTTTGATCACGTTCACCAGTTCCTCGATTTGCTCCAGATCGATTCTCTCGCTGAAAGCTTTTTCCAAGGAATCCACCTCGTCCTCGAGCTGCTGGATCCTCTCGTCCCTCACTCTGATCTCTTCCTTCAGAACACCGATGTCGTCGTACTCGCTGAGCTCCTTCCTCAACGCAGCCATGTCCTTTCTCAGCTTCGACATCTCGTCTTTGCTTTCCACGATCTGCTGCTCGTACGCTTGTATCTTGTTGTCCTTCTCCGAAATCGCGTGCTCCATTTTCTTCATCTTCTGCCTGTTCTTTTCGCGCAGCTCCGAACTCTCGTCGCCGATCAAACGATCGCAGGGAAGATCCTCTGGTTTTGTTGCTGTTCCTCTGTCTTCAACGTTTCGTTTACTTTGCTGTTTCTCTTTTCCTGTGTAGTCATTAAATTCTTGATAGATTGTAGGGGGAGGAAGAGGTATGCATTTTTGAACGGACGTAATATGACTTTCCATAAGTTGTTTGTAAAACAGGCGTAACAAACCATTTTGAAAGGTTCATTATTTTAAATCAAAGTTCGCGAAAAGTTAATAGTAGCTTCTTAATTAAGTAGAATAAAATATATTATGTTCTACATTATTTTAAACAAATGTTACCTGAAATTATTTTTAAAACAATTTTCTACTTGCAAGGGAACATCCCGAACCCGGAAATTAAAAAAATGATACAACTTCGAGTATATGTAGAGCATGTGTAGGTATGTATTATGCAATTTTTTTTCTGCCCAAATTCACTCTAAGGAGTTCAAATTACCTTTCGAAAATTTGACTACAGTCTTCTCTCGCTATAAACTCGCCGTTTTCGAGGCTTCATCGAGCCACTCTTTAATTTTACTGTAATCACTGACGACGTACAAAAAGCTATCGATTCCATTATTCCATTACCTTCACGAACTTAGACCATATAAGAAATAGATACGGAAATAGACCATATAAAGATCCACGAGAAAAAGCGAGGCAAAGATAACGGGGAAAATTTGGCCCCCAGTGACGTCACAAGATAATTTAAGATGGCGGGTAATGCTAACTTCAGATATAAACGCTAATTTCAGATATAAACACGTCATCTTAAATTATCTTGTGACGTCACTAGGGGCCAAATTTTCCTCGTTATCTTTGCTTCAACCTAGTTATCTGAAGCCGTGTCTATTTCTTATATGGCATAAGTTCACGAACATGTGCGTTCTACACGTAAAATTCGTTGCTAACTTACGAGCCTATAATGAGAGAACACTGTATTTTTCGATTCCATTTTATAACTCGCGAAATATGAAAGATAGGAAAAAGCTTTTGAGACAAAAGTTACTTCTTTTAATTATATCTATCAAATAGTAAAAGATTGATTAAAAGTTATTAATATTTTTGTTTATAACTTCTTTCTAATCTAATAACTTCTTTCTTCTTTCTAATTGTTTAAACAATCGATCAAATTTTCACTATTTGGTAGATATAATTGAAAGAAGTATTTTTTCTCTGAAAAGTTTTTTCCTATCTCTTATAGTTCGCGAGTTATAAAATAGAATCGAAAAATAGCCAAATTCTTGAAGGGTAAGTTCAACCCCTTAGGCCTCGCACATACATAGCCCGGTCAGCGGTAAATTGGCGAGGCGGTGAATACTAAATTGGTATTAAAAGGGTAATACTGAACAGTATACTTAATATTTGTTATTTAATATTTAATATCTGACATTATTATTATTATTATTATTAAATTAAACGGGCTTGTAACCCTTTGGTACAATAATATGATATACCTAGATAGTAAAGACAAGACGCGTTTAAAGGCACTAATGTATTAAATAGTAATGTTATAGACTTACAATTAGTAGATAGGTGCAATCAGAATTTACAGGGTGTAATAAAAATGTTGCACGTCCTTGAAAGGGGTGATTCCTGAGGTGATTTTAAACAACTTTTTCCTTAACGAAAATGTTAGATGGGGCTTTGTTAACGAGTTATTATCAAAAAACACCAACCAATCAGGGCGCAAGTACAGTATACGAATTTCAGCGCGGGCTACAACTATGTGTAGTATTGGTCTGTCACCGTACCGCCCGCGCCAAAGTTCGTCTACAGTTCTCGCTCTCTGATTGGTTGGTGTTTTTCGATCTCGACTCCTTAACGAAGGCCCACCTAATATTTTCGTTAAGGAAAAAGTTGTTTAAAATCACCTCAGGAATCACCCATTTCAAGGATGTGTAACATTTTTGTTACACCCTGTATAAATAAATCAAAGTGTCTGATAAGCGAAGTTTATTATTTTATGATAATGCTCCGAAAAAACAGGTAGGATGTGTATATTATTCCAAGGTCCTTTGTACCATTAACAATTACCTAAAGTGTACTGATATTGAATGTTTTCAATTCTGTGACTAAAGGGAATCGCATGACACTTGGAAATATTAAATAGAATAGAATAGAATATAATTCATTTATTCCATATAAATCTATGTTTCTTTTTTTTTTATATCAGTTTGATACTTACCACAAAAAAATTGCGTAATACATGCCTACACAAACTCTATATATACCCGAAGTTGCATAATTTTTTGAGTTTCCGGGTTCGGGATGTTCCCTTGTTAGTCAATTGCATTAAAAATATAGATTTCTTGACCGCGGATCCCACATACAGATTCACATCTTTTTGTTACGATTTAATTAAAATAAAAATTGATTTGAAATCGATCCATGAAGTCAGTATCGAACTCTCAACCTTACCTTCGCACTTTTCCTTAACTCGCAACAACTCCTTCTCCAGACATCCGATACGCTCCTGCAGTTGATCGATCCTGCACTCTCGATCCTGTAGCTTCCTCTTTAGTCCGTCCACGTTGTGCTCCCTCACGTATTCCTCGAGCTGCGTGACCATCTCCTCCAGCTCGATCACTCTCTCCCGGTCGATCCTCACCTCCCTGTTCTCGCTCTTCTTCTGGATCCACCTCTCCAGCTCCTGGATCCGCCTGTTGCCAGCGGTCACTTGGCAACGAAGCTCGTGAAGATCCTTCACGTCCGGATTCTGCTTGAGGAAATCCTCGAACTCGGCCACGGTGTCCTCCAGCTCTTCGATCCTTTTGCTCTTCCCCTGGATCATCATCTCCAGCTCGCGCACGCTCTCGGTGTCCGCGTGATCTCTCAGAAAATTCTCCAGCGACTCCATCTCCTGTTCCAACTCCACAATCCTTCGGTTCTTCGCTTCGATCTCCTGTTTCCAGGACTCGTCCTGCGTCTTGGTTTCGCCGTCTTTACATCTTTTGGACCGAGACGCCTCGGCGTCCTCCGCCAACATCCTCTTCAGACGCTCGATTTCATCCTCCAGCTGTACGATGCGTCGGTTCTTCGCCTCTCGCTCCCTCCTCCACGAGTCCTTCTCCTCCTTGAGCTCCTCCAACAGTTTCGGACTCTCCGTGCACGCGATACCGTTTTCCCTCGCGCTCTTGCAGGCAATCAGCTCGACTTCCAGCTCGGCGATCCGTCGATTCTTGAGCTCTAGCTCCCTCTTCCAGCCCTCGTCGCCGAGGGTCGTGTTCCGAGCCTCCTTGATCCTCTTGGAGCGCGTCGACTCCTTCAAAAAGGACGCCTGCGACTCGAGCTCCGCGATTCGTCTGTCCTTCGCCTCGAGCTCCTTCCATCTCGCGTCCTCGGCTCCAAGGATGTTCGGCTTCTGCGCGTGTGCATCGGTGGGCGCATGGACATCGCGGCGAGCGTGGTGCGTGCGCGGAGGCAACGAGGTCGACAACGTAACGAAAGAAAAAGGTGAAAACGAAAGAGGGGGATGTGTGTGTGTGTGGGGGGGGGGGGGGGAAGAAAAGCGTGAGTTGAGTGACGTTTCGTGTGCACAGAGTTTTCCCTCGTGCCGAACGACGTAAGAGTGCGTGTCCGAATGGCCGCGAATCGGACCTCCTTTGATCTGGGAGCTTTCTTTCCGCGCGACCACTCGCTCCGTGGATCGCTCTTCGCGTCGCTTCGTTCGCTTCCATCGAATCCATCGTCTGTGGTCTGCGTCACTCGCCAAGTCAGCCTTTTAACAAACTATACCGCCCTCCTCGGTATTCTCCGTCTCAACCTCTCACCATTTATATCTCAGGTTTTTCGTATTTCTTTTATGTATACATTTGTATTTATATATCTACATACGTATATCTTTGCACTTTACGTGTATATATACACATGTACATACATGCGTTCGTCTTCCTCCTCTCCGATCTATATATATACATATATGTATATGCGCGTGGTATGCGTGTGTATTTGTATATAATAAACATATATATATGTATGTATATCATCGCATCGGTAATAATAATTAACATTATTGTTGCCGTTGTCCTTTCTCTCGTTTACCTTTACATTTTACATTTATACTTCGTATCTGTATTTATATTTATATATATTTATAGATTTTATATTTATATGTATCAATAATTATTGTTATTATCGTCATCATCCTTCCGCTGTAATTATTAAATACTTTAACAGTGGTCGCAGCATTACGTAAAATAATTATATATCTTGACGTATGTTGTCCATGGCAAATCAGTACGATCTCTCGTTTCGTTAGTTCGTATAATAAGTTCGTGTACTTGTAAAGTTCGCTCAATATGCAAATTGTACTGAAAAGAACGGAGAAGGCGTCCCCAACGAAAATCGACCTTAGAACAAGCTTTTTAGGAATCCGGCGGGACCCGCCTGCTCGTTTCGAGTGTTCATTCGGAAACGCACAGTTTGTTTTTTACAGAGAAACGTCGTTCGTAGGTTCATTTTGGAAAAACGCACACGAGTCGAAGGATCGGAGATATAAATGAGACAAACATGAAAAACGGGAAAACAAAGAGGGTCGTGTCCAAAGGCAGCGTGAAAATTTAAGAAGACAGATGGTTAGTCATGTTTTTAGATTTATACTGCGTTCGGAATTTAGTTAGCGACGATTAGTAGTTTCAAGAAAAACGACGCATTTTGTTATCAGAGAAAGAGTGTCGAAAGATAGAAAACGAACAAGATTGAAGATTGTGTACTGACCTCTTGTTGCTGTGCAGTTGTGGCTTGTTTCAACTTGGCTTGTGCGGTTTTGAGTGCTCTAGAAGGACGAGAATATTTTTGTTAGATACGAATTGAAAGAATTGCGATTTTGGAGGGTAATTCTAGGAGATGAGTCAGTTAACTCCATTGAGCTATATTACTACTGGAGAGCGAACGGCCAAAGGAAAGAAAAGGTGGGAGAGAGGTAAGACAGAGATTTCCGAACAGATGTGTGTTCATCCTTGTTTTTCCTATTATCTCTCTCTCTCTCTTACTGTACCGATCCTGTAGCACAGTGGTGTCAAACACGCGGCCCGCAAGACCTTAGGGTGCGGCCCGCGGCCCAAAACTTGAAATTAATTTTATTACCAAAAAAATACAATGCAACACAATACTAAAGGAAAAATATAATGAAATTGGCATTCCAGATTTTTATTCGTACTTGCCAGAACATTTTATTGAAATGCGTATGTTTGTTGCGAGAATCTTGACAATGTTTGGTAGTACATATCTATGTGAACAATTATTTTCTGCCTTAAAGACCAATAACACTTCACACAGGGTAAAGTTAACAAATGAACACTTAAAATCTATGTTAAAAATATCTTTATCCCAAACAATTACACTCGATATCGATAAAAAATAGTATCTGCGAAAAGATACCGTGTCTAGTAAAAAATATTAAGTCTTTTAATTTCTAAAATTAATGTATCTTTTAATGTATTTTTTTAATTCTTGTAAATTTATTAAAGAAAAATAAATGTAAAGTTTAAATGAGTTATTTTCCATTATAAATAAAAGACTTTTTTTCTTCCTGCCTGTGGCCCGCGGATTTTCTTAAACTGAATTTGGTGGCCCGTATTCATACATGAGTTTGACACCACTGCTGTAGAAGATTCATGTGTAGAGGGGATAGAGACTAACTTCAGGGGCGCGTAGTTCAAATTGAATATAATTGGGAAGGAGTGAAGGAGGAGGAAGGTGAAGTTGGTATAAATTTATAGGCTTGAAATTAGTTAAGAATATGTTGTATAAAGTAATGAATAAATCAATATCTGCTTGGAAACGCTTGTTTAAAGTAAGTATATGTAAAATATATATTTTACAACAGTTATTTTATCTTTTATTGTTTTTATTTACTGAAAATCATGCTGTAAGGCGTAAGGAATATGACTAATGTTCCCGCAGATGAAGCAATCTGAAGTCTGGAGCAATCTAATGTAGCACGCCCTGTACATTCATAGCCTATAAGTAAGACTGCGACACCAACATATCCGTTTGGACCTCTATCTGATCGGTCACGATCGCCCCGTTCGCTCTCCAGTAGTAATATAGCTCAATGGTTAACTCTAACATAGATTGCTCTGAACTTATCCGCAAAATCAATCTTAGTGTAGGTCAAAAAAATCTTCGAAATAACGCTGTTTGTTTATAGATTGCCGTTATACAAATGTAGCTCTATTGATCGTATTAATAGAGCATTGAAACAAGCTGATCTGTATCTATGTAGTATAGATTTGTTCTCTAATTCGATGAACTCATTTTGTAAAGCGATTAAATCTTGTCCGTTATCAAAGAACTAATTTGTAATGTACTATGGCTCATCTCAAATTGCATTCTTATTATTATGTAGACTAAATAGTATATCCCGTTGATTAATAAATAAATAAATAAATAAATAAAAAAAAAATATTTGCCTAGATACGTTATCTTTGCATTAATAAGTATAAATAAAAAAAAAATAGCAATCGTTGTTACACAATTTCTGCTGTAACGCTATTTTTCATAAAAGTCTTAATATCTCACAACGCTACATAGCACAGTGGTACATTTTCCCGAAATGTTGGCCAAAATTGAATTTTCGAAGTGTGATATATTTAATATTGATATATCAGTGTAATAAATGCTGCTTAAAATTTTAAAATAAGTAATCGGTTACTGAGATATAAGCCATCAAAGTTCACGAAATTTCGAGCTTTTGAATGGCTTGAAAATGCTACCACATTAAAAATGTGTAATAATTATTAGTATAATTAAAAGTATACTAATAATTTTACCATTAAAGTACATGTTATAAACATACATTTGTCATATAAATAATGTGAAATATCTACAATCCGATTCATCAGATTCAGAATGAGAATATACTAATAGCAATTAATAAAATAACATTTCATACTTCAAAAAATCTTCTTCATTATTATTTTCAATATTTATTGAATTATTATTATCAGTTAGAACTACGTGGCGTACAAAGCATATAAATCCCAATATTTATGAAAATTAGAAAAAGTAACATTTTCACAACAATTAATTCCAAAAACGTTTTGAAATTAATATCACCATCTTAAATTCGACATTTTACTTATATAATTTTATACGCACACCAAAAAAAATAATTGATTTCTACAAAATTAATTTAGAAATAACATTTATGCCTGTGATATCAATTACAATATTTTGAATTTTGCACTTTTGACAAAATACTCTAATTCAGCAACCTTAAAGACATATGTAAGAATACTGATTTTCATAAAAATCGAATTAAGTTATGAATTTTGGCTAGCTTTTCGGGAAAATGCACTACTGTGCATCGTGCTAAAACTCCCTCTTGCATTAGTCCTCTCAAGCGATTACTTACTCTTGTAGATCTCTGATTTGTCTCTCCTTCGTATTCTGCTCTTCCTGGGTCATCTGCATGAGCTGCAATAGTCTCTCGGTTTCGGCAGCGCTCCTGGTCGACTCCTCTCTCGCTTTTTCCAATTCCTTTTCGGTTGCCTCGAGGGCCTTCTGTATTTCCGCCAACCGTTTGTCTGGTGACCCACCGCTCTGTAAAGAAAAAAAAGGAAAGAATTAAACAGTTACATCCATCATGCTTTCCAAGCAGCATAATTGAAACTTCAATGACACTTGAAATAATACTTAAAACATGCGCACCCTTTGCAACTGTTGTTCCAGCTGGTCCATTTTCGCCTTCCGTTTCTTCAGATCTTGGTCGAGACTTTGGAGCGTCCTCTCCTTCTCCTCCAACGTTCTAGCTTTCTGATCCACGGACTTGATTCGATCTTCCATCTGTCTTCTCTGATCTTCCAGTTGGCGTCTCTGCTCCTCCAACTGTCTTCTCTCTTGCATACTGTCGGTACCAGGCTTCCCGGCGCCAGCTTGGAGTTTCTTGTTCGCCTCGTGCAAGTCCACCTGCATCGAAACGATCGTTAGCAACTCGCCTCTCGTCCAGTCCGACGCTTAAAGCACGTTTTCCTGCGACAGTAATTCACGACTTTGCCTATCACGACACGAGAATGTTACGGCTTTCTTTCGCCGGGGAAACCAAAACTCGCGTTCTGTGAGAAAAAGAAACAAAATTTGAAAAGTTTTTTAAGGGCTTTAAAGCTAATTCTATCTCGAAATTATTACTTGTCTTTAATTGTTTTTGTCGTAAAATTTAGTTTACATTCCAACTAATTGAAAATCTATCAACAGAAATAGTTTGTAGTGTCTGATAGTTTTTAATATTCCGAAAAATTGTCACGGCAGCTGTTAGCAAAAGTCACGAATTATCGTCACACGAAAACGTACCCCCACGCGGCGTTATCAACAGCTAAAGTATAGTATTCGGTCACGGTCATGGCGCTGTTAAATGAGTGATGGGCGGAACGCAATTAAAAAGACGAGTCGCACGCACGGGCGAGGAAGAACGCTCCCTCGCAATCTACACTTCAGGGTCAATTAAATATGGCATGTAACGTAAAAGTGCTGCGTATCATCATGCTCCGCGAGAGAGCGAAGCGATCGAAAAAAAGAAGCGCAGTCGCTTCGAAGGCGTTCGTTTTCAATTTTAACGCGAACTACGTTGCCGCGCACACGACAATCAATTCGTGACGGAAACGAGCGGGCAACAAAGAAAAACGTTCCCGACTCTTTACGATCGGAATAATTTGTTGCCTGTGTCTCACTCTCTCACTCTCTCTCCCACTCTCTCTCCCTCCCGCCCTTTCTGTTTCCCTTTTCGTTCGGTCTCGGTACAATGCATGCTCGCCAAATGAAAAGGAAGACAAAACGAAAAAAGGTGGTATGATCGCCGTTGCAATGTCGAATGCGCAACATAACTGCAGCGACAATGATTGAAACGCGTTGGATGCACCGGTCGTCGCAAGGAAGGAGACGATCGTTCGATTCTCCTTCCCGCCGTCGACGCGACGCGATGCGACGGTCGAAACTTGAAGCGCTAAACGCAATATCAACAGCACCAAGGTCGAACATAGTCGAAGAACGAAAAGTAAATGGCAATGAGCGCGAATGGCTGTGCTTTGGGAGTGCTAGGATCGAAGGATCGCGGGGCGGAGGTGAAACTCTGCGACGGACAGGAAGGAGAGAAGGGACGAGTTGGGTGTTTTGATGGATTGACGGTGAAGGCGATGCTGCGTTTCGCTCTGAAGTGTGACGGACGCCCCGAGAGATATACATGGTTGCAACGCAATTATGAGAAAGGTGTGCGGGTGCATCGTTTTCCGGTTCGGTCCGTATGCGTAACATGGTATGTCGTTCGTTCTATATAATATAATATATACACATATGTTTATGTAATTTTGAGCGGCGTGTACGAGCAGTGGTCGAGTCTGCTTCGTCGACGACGAAGGCAGAGGCTGCGGTTAAAACGAGAAGACGTAAAGAGTGGCAAGAGAGGCGCGACGTGTCGGCGGACACTGTGCAGACAGAATGCGGGTGTGGTAGGCGCGATCAGTGTAGAGGTCAGCGCGAGCGAGTGCAGGTCGTGCTGGCTAACCTGATTTTTCTCCAGTTCCTGGCACAGCATTTCAAGCTGCGCCTGGAACCGCTCGCGCTCGACGGTCGCCTGCTTAATGTCCTCTCGCGCGCGCTCAAGCTCCTTGCGCAGCCGAGCGGCCTCCTGCCCGTTTTGCTGCGGTTGCTGCTGCTGCTGCTGCTGCTGCTGTTGCTGTTGAATCGTCACCTGCATCTGCTGGATCTGCTGTTGCTGCGCGTGCAGCTGCCTCTCGGTCGCCTGGATGCGGTTTTGCAGCTCGGCGGCCTGCCTCTCGGCCACGTCCGCTCGCTGCTTTTCCGTCTCGCAAAGCTTCCTCCACTGCTCGAGCTGCGGCTCGTTCGCGCCGGTCGACGCGGTCGTCGCGATCTGCTTTTGCAACTCCTGCACCCGCTTCTCGGCCTGCTCGGCCCTCTGTCGCTCCTTGGTCTGCGCCTGCGTCAGGGTCTGCACCTGCTGCGTGAGCCTATGCACCTCGCGCATTTGCGCGTCGAGGGCCTCCTTCGCCGCGCGGTCCGGCGTTTGCGCGTGTGCCCTCTGTTGCTGTAGCTGCTGCAACCGACGCACTTCGTCGCGCTGCCGCTCCAGCTCCGTCTCGTTCGCGTTCAACTCCTGCTGGAAGTTGACCAGCATCTCCTGCGACTTCTCCAGCTGGATGACCAGCTGGTCGCGCTCCACCTGCAACTGCTTCGCCTCCGCCTCGAGTTTCTCCTTCATTTTCTCGATCTTCTCCGAATGCTTCTCCCGGTTCTCGAGGATCGCGGCCATCTTATCGCGTTCGCGGTGCACGAGCTGCAGCTCGTGCTGCAAACGCGCCAGCTCCTCGCTGCCCGCGATCTGCTGCTGCTGCTGCTGTTGCTGTTGCTGCTGTTGCTGCTGCGCCCGCCTCAGCTCTTGCCTGATCGACTCCCGTTCGTCGCGGAGCAGCTGCATTTCGGCGGTGAGTCGCTCGAGTTCCTTCTTGTTCGCATCGGCGGCCTCTTGGTACTTGGCCGTCTGCATGTGCGCCTTCTCCAGCTCCTTGGCGAGCCGACCGGCTTCGAGCTCCACCTGATCGCGCGCGACGATCGCCTTGTCCAGGCTGGCGCGCAGCCGCTCGACCTCGATGCTCGCGCTCTCCGACCTGGTCTTACCCTCGGTTTGCATCAGCCTCTCAAGCCGGACGATCTCAACGCGGAGCTTCTCGTTGTCGGCCTCCAGGGCGTCCGACCTCGCCTTCACCTTGTCGTGACGATCGCGTATCTTCTCGGTTTCGATACGAGCGCGTTCGATCTCGCCGCGATTCCGCTCCTGCGCGGCGGTCGCCTTGTTGGTCTCCTCGCGCGCACGCTCGAGCTGAAGCTGCGTCTCGTGCAGCTTCGCCTCGAGCTCCGCGTTGCTGCTCTGCGTCCTCTTCAGCTCCGAATCCCGGCCCTCGAGTCGTTCCCGCAGCTTCTCCACTTCCTGCTGTAGCCTACTACCCTCGCTCTGCCACTTCTCCTGCTCGTACTGGTATTTACCTCGCACCCCCTCCGCACGTTCCAGATCGGCGCGCAGCCTCGAGGCGTCCTGCTCGGCCTTCCTCGCGCGCTCCAACTCCGCCAGCGTCTTGTCCAGCCGGTCCCGAAGCCTCTCCACCTCCAGCTTCGCCCACTCGTGCTCCTCCTTCTGCCGCTCTTGGCTTTCCTGGTACTTGCCGAACCTGGCCGCGTACCTCTCGCTCTCCTCGCGCGCGCTCTCCGCTTCGACGCGCAGTCGTTCCGCTTCCGCTTGCGCCTTCCTCACTTCGACCTGCTGACGGTCGTGCTTCTCGTACATCTTATCGATCTCCAGCTGCATGCGCTTCAGCTCCTCCTGCGTCTTCTCCGTCGCGGCCTGCGCCTTGTTCACCTGCGAATGCGCGCGCTCCAGCTCGAAGCTGACCCGCTCGTTGTCCGCGACAAGTTTCTCGCGCTCGTTTTGCAGTCGGCGCAGCTCGATCTGGGTCTTCTCGTAACGCTCGCGCACCATTTCCAGGTCAACCGTCAGCCGGTCCAGGTCCTCCTTCGATTTTTCTTCGTGCTCCTTCGTGCGGCCCAGCTGCAACGCCGCCCTGTCGTACATCTCCTGCACTCGGGCCAGCTCCTCCTGTGCTTTCCGCGCCTCCTCGCGGCTCTTCGCCGCCAGCATCTGCTGCTTCTCTGCCTCCAGCTCAAGCCGATCTTTGTCCGCCTCCATCACTTCGATGCGGTTCTGCAGCCGATACACCTCGCTCTGCGCCCTAAGGATTCGAATGCCATTCGTTAGAGGTTTCGTTCGAGAAATGGCCGTCACTTCGTTCTAGATCATTTGGTAAATAAGAATTTTATCAAATAGTATTAGGGTGTAAACACGTAGAAAGCTGGAGATCAGCGTGAGCATAGTGATGGCTCTCGGACTATCAAAGTGCAAATTTCTTGAATGGGGTTTCTATTGGAGTGTAGTGTGATTTGTCCGAGTTATTGATTTGATTTGTCATTCTGTTGAAAAACGTCGTTTGTGTCTTGAATCCGTGTTAATATCTTGTTGTTGTATTGTTCGTTGTATTGTGTTGTATTGTTCAATTTAAAACTGTTCTTCATTTTAATAAATCTCACAATTTTTTTTTACATTAATAACATTAATATTTTTCTCCCTCGCTTTTTATCGTGTAACACCCCCAACGTTTGTAATCATTGAGGTACGAAATGTTGTAGAACTCGTTACAGACTTCTTACAGAGAGAGGAAACATAATTTTGTAACAAGAAATCTAAACAACGAAACATGTCCTCCTCTTCGAGTGACGATGAAATGTTTTTACTGGAAAATATCTACTTAAAAGTTTAAAAAAGAAAAAAAGTAGTGAACGAAAGTAATCGCGTACGTGGAAACTTTGGTGAATACCATCACCTTTTTCTACGAATCAAAACGAATCGTAAAAGATTCTTTTTATACAGGGCGTGACAAAAATTTTGCAGTTTCTTGAAAGTGATAATTCCTGTGGTGATTTTAAAAAATTTTTTCCTTATCAAAAATGTTGGGTGTACACTAAGCATAAATAATACATATGATTTTATACGCAGTAATCCAAAATATAATGAAAATTTGTATAATGTCAGTGGGTCACTGACACGGCCCCGCGAGACCTGCCCACATTTATTAGAAATACATCTTTTCTCAAATGAATAAACATATGTATTAGATGATTGTAACTTTTGCATTAAACAGTTTTTTCTCAAACTCAGTCCCTTCGAGATAATCTACCGTCCGGATACTTTTGCTATACAGGGTGTTCGGCAACGTGTATCAGAAATTTTAAGGAGTGATTCTACACGCCAAAATAAGACGAAAATCAAGAGTAACGAAATGGCGGTAGCAGTTTTGTTTTTTAGTTATTAGCATTTGAAAAAGTGGGCGAAAACCGCCTGAAACCCGAAACATGGCAATCTCTATGGTATATGTCAAATTTTACGAAATATTCAGAGTGTGTAGAGCTGTCCGTATGAAACGAAGATGTGTGTGTAACGTAAACCACAGCTGTTTTCGCGGATCGATATATTGATTATTTTAAAAAAGGACCGAATGAATGTAAGTTTGAGTAAGAGGGTCCGTGTTTTGAATTAGGGATTGCCATGTTTCAGACGCTTTTCACCCAGTTTTTAAAATGCTAATAACTAAAAAACAAAGCTGCTACCGCGATTTCGATACTCTTGATTTTCGTCTTATTTTGGCGTATAGAACCATCCCTTGAAATTTCTGACACACGTTGCCGAACACCCTGTATACATATTGCACGACCATTAGCGGCCGATCATATTCAGAGTTGACCGTTCGGTTCTCTGAAATACTTAATCGGATATTCTGAAAACCATCGCTACACTCGCGCTGGTTTCCAGCTTTCTACACGTATTCACCCTTCGCGTCGATAAGCGCCGAAAACAGGCGCTGATGAGCTCGAAAATATCACGTTATTTGGTAAACAATCAAGTTTACCAAATAATTGAGAATCAAGTTGTCAACAAAAAGGCAAGGGAGGTTTACTAAATGAGAAATGGGTAAAACCAATTAGCATTGGAAGAATACTGAAGAAAAAATAAATTGAAGAAATTTGTTCATAACAAATACGACTTTTATAAAATTTTCTGCCAACTAATTAGTGCATGTTTTTTAGAAACGTGTTAAAGGAAGTAAAACGTGTTTGAAATCGTGTTGGAACAATGATTGCTGAATTCGTAAAAAGGAATCTAGGTATATTACGTTAAACGTAGTCTTCGTCATATTTACTTACCTATCGTACTTCTCAAGCATCTTTTCAAACTCTTTATTCGCGTTTTCACGCTCTTCGGTTGCCTTGTTCATTGTATACTGAGCCTTGTCCAATTTCTCCTTCAATATCTCGATTTCGGTCAAAGCATCGTCCCGTTCGAGCTGCTCGGAGTCAACAGCGAATACAAACGAAACAATGCGTTACTCTCTTGAGTTTATTCATTGCGCAACCGACCGAATATTGTTTTATGTATTCAAAGTGGATCCTGCCTTTGAAACTAAATTACTTTTCGTATTCGAATCTTGCAACTAGTAGAATTAGAAAAATTTTTCTACGTTCAGGTAGCAATATTCTTTCGGCCGGTTGCACGCATTTATTATTGATATATACTACTTACACTCAACTTCTGATGCGAATTGTGGACCTTCTCCCATCTTTCTTTCACCAAATCGAGTTCCGATAACATGTTCTCCTTGTCTCGTTGCGCTTTCGCTAGCTGGTTCTGCTGGAATTCTATCCTCTCGTGAAGCTTCTCCATTTCTTCCTGGAAGTTGTCTCTCTCCTTTTGCAGCCGCTGCATTATTATCTACGACACACAAGAGGAGAGACGATTACGTTGCTCTTCGAGATTAAGGTCACCGCGCACGACTCATCCTCGCGATTGCGTTTGTCAACGCGTCACTCGGTGAGCTTTACCTGTGCTTTCTCGTATTTATCTTGTAGACGGTCGACCTCCAGTTGAATCGTTTCTCGTTCCTTCTGCATCCTCGTCGATTGGCCGAGCGCTTTGTCCAGTTGGCTTTGCAAGTTTTCAAAGTCGTAGTTTTGCTTTTCCCGTTCCATTTGCATCTATGAGAAGCAAATTTTTTCTTTTGTGGAATTCAATAGTAGCTAATGAAGAAATTACTTATTAGTTATGAAGCTTACCCTTCGAATTTCCGTCTGCGTCTTGTCCAGTTTCTCCTGAAGCTTGTCCACTTCGCTCTGCGTCTTGTCCAATATATTCTGCAGCTTGTCCTGTTGAAGTTGTGCCTTGCCGAGAGTTGCCTGAGTACGTTCCAGTTCTTCTTGTGCCTTTTCCAGTTCACCGATAGCCTTGTCCCTTTCCGAATGAAGCCGAGCCACGGACGCTTGCGCCCTATCGTATTCGTCCCGAAGACTTTCCTGCTCGCCCTGAGCGTTCTCCAGCCTGGCCTTCAGTCTGTACACTTCGCCCTGACTCTTCTCCACCTGCGAAAAATTCACCACCGCAACGATAATCACTCCGTTGCTGACACTTTCTTTATTCGTTCGAGCTAAGCATAATCACGTTGGCGTCGACGTGTTTTTCAACTGAAATCAAGGACAGATAGCCTCGCATCTTTGAGGATTGTACGATTATGATCTTGAATGTGAAGCGGGACACGAAACAGTTCTCTAACGGGAGGATGATGACCACGTTGGATCATCGGACACTAATGTATTGACTTTTTTCACATCAAACGGAACGAGTTTGGGAATGACAAACGACCGGATTTTCGCAATATCTATGCTAAAACTGGAAAAACGTCCTGATAAACTATCAGCAAAGAAATCTCGCACAGTAATAGTAGGATAGGGTCAAAGGTCACCTTTTCTTGGAGAGCGGCAGCTTCGGCTCTGGCCCTTTCGTTGTCAGCCTGTGTAACCCTGAGTTCAGCCTGGGCTCTCCTCAATTCAGCGGCTGTCTTCTCGGCGCGCTCCTGCATTCTGTCCATTTCTTGGGTGGTGTTCAAGGCGCTCCTGCTGTACGAGGAGGTCTGCGATCTCTCGAGGTCGTGTCTGAGTCTCTCATTCTCCAGCTCCAATCTAGTCATCCTCTGCTTGGCAGCCTCCCAGTCGGCGCCGCTGCGTCCGACCTCGGACGCTGCTTTGTCAAGCTCGGCTTTGCTCTTTCCAAGCTCCGACTGAGAGCTTTCCAGTTTTGTCTCCAACCTGTCTTTCTCCGCCTGCGCCCTCTCCAATCGAGCACCCAATTTCTCGACCTGTTTCGAAAGCCAATCAGACCATACGTTCAATCCTAACACTTGATAAAATCGAATAAAAGCAAAGATATTTCATTTCTATTTTTGTTTTCCTGAGGGAAAATGGAAACGAAAATGAAATAAAAGTTGGAAAATTGCATCTTTCAGGGGATTCACCTCAGACTCGAGCGCGTGAATTTTCATCTTGTATTCAGCGATTTCCCTCTCGTGCAATTCTCTTTCCTCTTGTTTTTCTTGTTCCGCTCTGTCCCTCTGCTCTCGCAATTGTGCCATCTGCTTCTCTTTATCCCCTATCGCTTCCTCGAGGCTACTAAGTGCACCTTCGCTGCTGCAGTGATGCGCCTGCATTGCCGTTAAACGCGCTCTGGCCATATCGACCTGGTTATCCTTTTCCTTTAGCAGATCTTCCAGATTTTCAATCTGAAGTTACAATAAAGTGAATTATATCGTCGGAAGGAAATTGAATGAAAGACTTTTTGAGGACAGAAATGATAGGTAAAAGGCGTTTCTGAGAAATCATTAGTCGTTATATTAGTTTGAGTTCTGAGAAATGTTCGTCGTGAGTTATTGGATTAGAAGCGTGAACATTCGCCAACGTAATCGTAAACCATCACTTACCTGCCACTTCATTTTCACCAATCTTTTCAAACGTAATCCGCAGTGCAACAATATTTACGCAACTATACTCGCGTCGAAGCAACTAATAATAAAAAAACAATTACCGTGAAACATAATCGAAGGAATTACATACTTCTCTATGCTACACTAAATACAGAATAAAAACGCTTCTGAAGCAAAATGTCTTCTATTTGGTGTACCAACGATTAATAACAGTCTTCGTCCGACTGCAAATTAAGACTGCAATATATTTTCGTCCCTTTGTCCCATTTCTCCGCGGTCGATACAGACCATCGTTAATCGCTGGTGAAAATTATAAATGTAACGGGTGCGTATATCGAACGAGAAAATAAATAAAAAAGACGGAACATAATTTTCAAGGATTTTATTGGCAGAACTTACAAAACAAAATAACCAACTAAAAGGATGCGAACTTAAAGGTAAACGGTGATTCGAATCGTGTCTACGTTCGACAAGCGATACACATCGACTACGAATTAAAAATATTAAAAGAAAGGGTGTCGCAGCAAGACGCGCGTCTCTTCACTCATACCAATCGCCGGCAAGATTCACACTCATGCGCACTTCGCAGCCGCATCGTGCCAGTATTCTACATTAAGTGTATGTTTCCCCTTTGATTCAGTCGGCTAATTAACTGCCAGGTGGAAACCGCATTTGAACCGATGATGAGAATTTAATTATGGAAGATATAGAATCAGGCAACGTTTATACTTCTTTCCCGACGAACGTCTGACTCGTTGTTCACGTTAAATTAACTTTTTGAAAGTTAATAAAGGTCTTGTTCGAAGTGCCCGCGAAAGTTTTTATTCTCTTTTTACGATCTTTGTTTTTGCTTTTACCGTGTTGTTACGAGCTACACGCTAAGAGTTTCTTCTCGCGGGGAAACACAACTTGTTTTTGGGGGTGTCGGGAGTTTCAATTAAAATATCTTTCCTCTGGATTAATCGAGAGAATGGTAAATATTGAGGTTGATAAATAATCGCGATTGTTCCTAAACCTGTATTTGCCGATTCGAAATGAATTCTATTAAAATATAATTTGGTTATATGCATTTTTTAGATTTCCGTGTTTTAGGACCTTAGCGGTCGGATCTAACAATAGGTTTTTTAATTCGAGCGTAAAAGGTGCGATTTGAAGCGTGAAAAAATGATATTGAAGATCACTCACCTTGCGCTGGAGGACGTTAATCTTTCTGTCCTTAATGTCCATGTGATCCTTGAGCTCGGTAAGCTCGGTATTCATACGATTGCGTTCCTGTTGCGCCTGCATAGCAGCCTGCGTCTTTTTCTCGATCATCCGATTTTTCTCTTCGAGCCTCTGCCGCATTTCTTCCACCTACAAACACGCGTACACACGCATTAACTCGTTGTATCCTTTATGATTCCGAGATCAAGCCCTGATCGCGCTCCCTACATCAATGTCTTCATTTAGCTTTGCGCAATTGATTCCTTCCTCGCACCTGCCTTCACCTCCTTGGAAATTGTCTCCAACTTAGATATTATTTAAATGAGACACTTCAGAAATTATTGATAAATTGCGAATTTCTTATTGTTACAGACACCGATGAAGAATTGAAGCCTGAAGAAAAATGTACTACAGTTGTGGACATTAGTTTCCAAACGATAATGATTTCCTTATTTTTATTTATTTATTTATTTACGGGAATAGAATTCATTAGCACAAACATAAACGAGCTAAAAGAAAATACAAGAAAACATAAGTATAGTGAGAAATGTATGGATGCATGAGCAAATGAAGCATGAGCACATGAGATGATTGCTGAAAAAGATCGGCATATACATGTGTGCTATTGGAATGAATGAATGAATGATTGTAACAGTTATAAAAACCATAACACGTACGGTGGTATTCGATCTGTAACAATTCTGGGTGACTTAAGTACAGAGATTAAACTTTTCAATGATGTCAGAAATATAAAAAATATGATAATATGAAAATATGAAAATATGAAAATCTACAGGGTGTCCCAAACTCGACGCGGGCGCTGGAAATGGAAAATTCCTGGGGTGATTCTAAACAACTTTTTCCTTTACAAAAATGTTATCCGAAGCTTTGTTAACGAGTTATTAACGAAAAACATCGACCAATCAGAGAGCGAGTACAGCGGATTAATGATGGCGCGGACAATGGCGGGCCAATACTACTCTAAATTGGGGCGCGCGCTGAAATTCATCCACTGTATTCGTGCTTCTATTGGTCGGTGTTTTTTGTTAATAACTCATTAACAAAGCTTCGGAGGACATTTTTGCAAAGGAAAAAGTTGTTTAGAATCGCCCCACGAATCTTCCATTTCCGGCTTCCGCGTCGAGTTTGGGACACCCTGTATATCGTTCGAAAACTTCTGTCCATAACTGCAACTGTATATGCGGCGTCTATATTCCTGTTCGCGAAAGGATTGCAATATATGTTCACCCACAGCGTGGGTACTTTCACGAGCAGCGAATTGGTTTCGTAGGCTCGTTAGAAGTTGTACATCTAATGACGGCGATCTACTTGGGAATACAGTATTTTCTCGATACCAGCCCATCGAAAGGACGCACTACCAGCCCCCTGTTTATCCCTACTATTTCCCCTCCACGGGAAGGGAGAGTTCCCCTTCTTGGAACCAGCGAAGCGGTCGACATGTATCAGGTTACACGCGGTAGCCGGCGCGGCGCTCAGTTGCCGCGGGGTATAGAATATCCGTGTGAAGCAATACTAATACGACGATAGAAAAATCGCAATTTTCATCGGATCTTGACGAACGTGACACCAATCGATTCCTTATGCTCTCTCAATGAAGAGAAAACCAAACACAATGTAAATCGAGTTATAATTAACGAAATTACGGAAAACTTGGTTTACGCATAAAAATGCTAATTTCGTTAAAAATAGGCCGATTTATATGAAATTTGTTTTTTTTTTTTAATCAGGAGAATGCCAGGAATCCAATGGTGTCACTTTTTTAACGCTACGGTAAAAAAATTAGAGTCGCTAAACAGTCAGTAGAAAAACGATGACTCATCGGTCCAGTGCCCTCGAGACAGCGAGTTCTCGCTCGCCTCGAGCATCACTCCCTCTTTCTCTTTCGCACGCTGTCTCTTTCAACGTTCGGAACGCTAGAAAAAACGGTTTCCCCTACTGAATACGAGTCTCCGTCCGGTCCCGAGGCGCGGGCTGGTATCAAGAAAATACTGTACTGCTATAGGTGAACGGATTTCGTAAACTGTATTCAGGTAAATCCGCACTTTCAGTTTTTAAACGTTTTAGCAAGTATGTAATATACATATTTCTATATCTCTGCATATCTTTGCAGATCTACAGACTAACGAATTCGTATCATTATCTACCTTTGTTTTTATCTATCACGATGAAAAGAAATAAAATTACAAAAAGTTAGAATAATTTAGCATATCAAACTATCATTCTTAATTCCCATTTGAAAGAAAATTTATCCAGACCTCAAGTAATCTGTTGCCCCCGTCGAGCGATAAACTACAATTACTCTACGACTTCTAATTCAAAGTCAGAAGAGGAAAAAGAAACTCACGTCAGCCTGTAACATGTTGTAGTGTTCTTCCTTGGCGCAGAGAGATTCCTTCAGTACGGTTATGTGGCGTTGATAGTCCTGGTGCTGTTCCTCGAGTGTCTTCATTTTCGCCGACATCCCGAGCAGCTCCTGGTCCCTCCGCTGCACTTCCGTCCGAAGTTCGTCCAGCTGCGAAAAGATTCGTCGTCCAGGAGAGGATCAGTCCGTGCGACTTATGTACCTCGGCAACGACGACGACGACGACGACGTTGGTGACGACGACGACGACGACGAAGCAACGAGCCACGAAGGCGCCGGCCCTGTCGTCTTTCCGTCGTGACCGAGTACGACGACGATCGCTGTCCACGATCCCTTCGATTATAGGCCGGCACGGAATCTACCGTGAAACGGGTCAACCGCGTTCGCTCTTCTTTTCGGTTTGCCGATTGGTTCGCGAAATTTCCTCTCTGAAACGCATTGTCCCGCTGATTCTCCGTCGATGCGTAGTCCAAATATGAATTCCAAGTTCGAACACGTTAGCGACGTCCGAAATCGAAAGGCTGGACCGAAACGAGGTGCCAACGAGTTGTCCCGTCTAACTTGCCTTTTCGAGTTTCTTCTTTATCGTTCGCGATACGTCGTCGCCGTACTCGGACAAAATTCGTCATACTGAGCATGCAACGATATCGAGACCAACGATACAAAGTTACAAACAGTGTTTCCTGCGTGTACGAGAGATACGTTTGTACGTGTTCGATGGAGTGTTCTGAGAAATGTTCGAGGATTCAGGGAGCGAAAGGATCTGGCAAGAGATTGGGACGTATTATGTATTGTGTCTCTCTCTTTAGTTTGTCGTGTATGTACGTACCTACTACGCTCGTTTGATCTACTCTGGTGTCAGCAGGCCGCGTGGAAGATCCCGCCGCGAACTCTCGTGACGAGGCGAGATTTCGCGGCGGGATCGCAAGCAGAGATTACACAACTAATATATTTTCTAGCTAATCAACTAGCACATTACGCAGCGTGGAGGACATATCGCGCGGTTCTCCTTCACGACGGCGTCCTATGATTGAAGTAAAAACCTTCGTTTCGATACGATTTGCATCATTCAGACGCACGGACACCGTATAAGCTGCCTTTGCATTAGGCTTTTATTCCATTGACAGAGTCGAGGGCCTAAATCAAGCGGAAATGACTCCTGAACACGAACTGACGGAGTTTGCCTACTTTCAGTCCATCAACTGTATTTGTTAGGCTCGATGCACACGCGCGACGCGATTTCGCACCGATGACCAGCTCGGCAGGTTTATACGATGCTTCTAATGACACAATGTGCACGAGCGTATCGTGAATCGCAGTGACAACGTTCGTGTGCATCGAGTCCAATTTTCGGCCGGTGTTAGCGGTGCAAAATCGCAACGAGATCGCGTCGCTCGTGCGCATCGTGCGAATCGTGCTTTAGACGCGTTTGACGTTGCCGTTAGATACGACCACGGTGTATTATACAGGTGTTGCAAGTTCCCTCAGAAATGTGTGATCATTAGATGGAAGATCTTCTAACGACCGCTAGAGTGCGTCTGAGTAAAAACATCCGTGGGGAGCGCTTCTATTAGTTCAGCGAGGTCAAGTGGTAAGGAAACCATAGAGATATAAGAATAGAGTGCGTGAGAGGACCAAAAAAGCGATAGAAGCTTAGAAAGAGAACACTGCATATAGGCCCCTTTTATCCTTGTCTAATCGTATATGCCCACAAGCTCAGATATATATTTACGTTTGTGTTTCTTTGACGTTTCTTTGATATAAAAACTATTGGTTATTATTTATATCAGACCTGGGGAATCTGTGGCCCGCGGGCCACACGGTCTCTATTCTCCTTCTGTCGAGCTCTCCCCACTACATCCACTTGATTCTGCCGTTGTGTGACACTCACGGTGACAGCATTGTGGAGGTATCTCTGTGTGCGTAGCAGCGGGAATGGTGAGGGAAATTGTAGCCTATGGAGGGGGAATCACCACACTAATGGAAGGAGTAGCACAGCGACGTCGGGGAAGAGTTTCCCCAGGCCTGATTTATATCACAGAACAATTCAAATGAAAATGACTGAAAAATGTATCACATGCCAGAAAGAACCTACTTGTTGTTCCACTAGTAGGTTTCATTTGTAAGTGTAAGTGTATTCGTAACTTCTACAATTTTTTCTTAAATAATTTTCACATACTAGTTTAAATATGTAGATGTTAATAAACAAGGACAGGAGGGGCCTATATGCAGCGTTCTTTTTCTAATCCTCTATCGCTGCCACTTATAGGCTAGTATACGGCTTGCGCGCTCTGTTCTTATATCTCTATAGCGAAAACCGAGCACGAGTAAAGCTCTATGATCATTTGTGATGCACTGCATTCGCACAAATTCATACCATACGCGTTCTGACTATGACGCCCCTAGCGGTCACCAGAGGATCTTCTATCTATTGATCACAAAAAATCAACCAGACACAGGTGCTTTGTCGGAACACCTCTATAATACTTTGTGGGTACGACGTACATCGCGGACTGCGAACAATTTTTCGATTAATGCAAACGCAGCTTTGGGATTCCGTTTCTTTCTTCGATCGAATACGTATTCGACCAGGTTACTTCGACCAGAGGCTGCCTCTTGGATCAGAGAAGACGTGCACGCTCGTATCTTACACAAGTACTCGGGGGGAAAAAAGCACCAGGACTCGACGGATCGACCCAACCTGTCGACCGATAGGCGTCGGTCGATCGTCAGTCCCGCGTCTCTTCAGCGTTCTCTATTGTCGTGCCAACGTTAAGTAATAAACAACAGGTCTACGGCGAAGTGAGCGATCGCAAATCGATCTCTCGGTGCGCAAAAGCGGCGTCATCGTCTCGGGTTCCACGGTTTGCTAAACGACGCCCGCGAAGAACCACAGAAGAAGAAATAAAAAAAAAAAAAAAAAAAAAAAACAAAGAAGATAGTAAGATCTACGTGACTATCTACGATCATCGTTAGGCTGCACACACACGCACGTACGCAGGAGACTTCGAACGGAGGCATTCGTGCTTCTCCGGTTTTTTTTTTGCTTTTTCTTTATACATTTTTTCGTTTTCACTTTTTTAACTACCGTCGACAACGGCGATGCGAAGAGATCGTTTCCGCGCGCGGTACGTGAATGATTGCGAACAGTCAGATCAACGACTCACACCAGAGAAAGGGATAGAGAGACAAAAAGGAAGACAGACAGAGAAAGACAGAGAGAGATAGAGACAGAGAGAGATTTTGGTTGGTTGGTGAGTTGTCCGATCAAGAAACGATGATCACATTCGTCGAAAAGGGCGCCGGGCAAATTCTGCTAACCCGATTTCTCTGCGGGTTCCTCGTTATTTCCGATTCGATATGAACGCCGCGGTGGGGAACTCAGAGGGTGAATTTCTTGGTTAAAACTTGTGCCCCGTTCACTAGGCTCGAGGGTTAGAATCGTTCGAGAACTCACTGACCATACCACAGTCGAGAGAAACAGACAGAGACAGGGTCGGGAGAGAGACAGAGAAAAAGAGAGAAAAGAGAGGGTGTGTTTGTAAATCGTGTAAGAGAAGGTGTTACTACGGAACATCGAAACACTCCGTTACATAATACGGTAATCACGTAGATGGAAACGAAGGATGGGTGGTGACTTGGAAGTGCTTCTTTGTCGGGTGAAGAATATCCTTACCTCCTCAGAAAGCTAGAATATCGGGGCACCACATTTAATAATGCTTCGCTCACCACAAAGGCCGCCCAATTCCGCCTCCCCCCCTCATTACCAATTACTCTCGTTGTCTCGAACCCTTTCGATACGAAGCTGCCAATCAGATCGCTCGACTCTGTCCCCGCGTATAATCGCTTCGCGGTTCCATCAATTGCCACGCTGTCGATTACAGGCGATCCTCGCAGCGAAAGGGTCGAATTAGCTCTCGTCGCTTCCACTTTGTTAATTACTCGAGGTATCGAAGGAGACACTGTTATCGCTTTCGATTTTATTGTCGTTCGATTCGTGAAGCAAGGGATCGTTCACCGCGATCAGCTTTCACATGCTCGCTGATTTATTTCTCCCCGGCCGATTGTGGTTCAGTCGAAATTTATAAATTTATTCCGGGCTGTCGTTAAAGTCTGCAACGTTTGTTAACGATCGCGGCTATAGCGGTGGCGGCGGCGACGGTGGCGACGACACAAAACGCGATCCACCGGTGGCCATTACTTTATGCCAACCGAAAAGGATTCGGGCGAATTCAGCGGAATTGGGGACTGCCATCCGTTGCTGACTTATCGCTAACTTAGCTCTAGCTTAACTGCTAATGTTAGATCCTTATATCTATTCGGATGTCGGGGGATGACGTTCGGTTTTCTGCCGCAGATCTTTTCCATTCATCGATACAATCGATTTTACGTTCAACGATCCGCGTCGATCTGCCCGTCGTAAAGGAATAACACTGTTCAAATAGTTTACACCAAAATTGCGGTAAAACCGAACGACGTTTGTTCGATAGCAATGGATCTTGCGAGTCGCTCGAGATCGTTCGTCCGGGTCTCGAACCACTCGCGGCAGACGATGATCGTGTTTTACCTTATCGTGTATCGATCAACGAGGCGACAAACGGCTAGATGAGAGCGATGCGTCGAGTAACGAAAACTCGGTTTATCTGCGTGCATGCGGCATGCATAGTAAAGAACGACTCGGAGACTGGCATGCGCTGCAAACTTAGATTATGTCGGCGATGAGTCGTGAGTGAGGGTGAAACGCTGGACGATGATATTGCACGACAAATCAAGCGTGGTCGGACACGAACAAACACGAACAAACTGTCTCGCGTGGTTACTGCTGCTGCTGCTGCTGCTGCTACTTGCTTCTGGCGCTTCGTTCGTCGCGCCAAGTCGCTACGATCTACGATCAAACTTGGCCTAATTTTATTTAAACCGTACGGGTGTTTGAACGAACGATGGGGAAGGGACGGGTGTTCGATGGAGTGAGACAGACACTTGCTCGATTAATTTATGCAGCATTGTCCACTGGGATTCCCTGCTATCGTTCGAGCAACCGCGAGCGGTTTCGACTTTTCTGGACCTCAAATCTTAGCTTTATCTTTGCTCGTCCTTTTCTAGGGACTTTATTGTTCTTTCATTCTTGCATTTTAGTTGGCTGTATCGTTTAATTATTGTATTGGTTATCAGTTTCTAGTCTTCGACATCAAGGAAACCCAGTGAAATATCCACTTCCTAGAGAACTCTAACAGTGCTAATAACCGCTATCTCGGTTAAAGAATCAGCAATCGAGAACTATTTTTAGTTGTTGGTATGAAAGTGAGTTTATTTCTGCCGCGTTCGCGAAAAAGCAAGTCTTTCCTGAATGTTTTCGAGGCGCGATTGCAAGAATCGTCCAAGAGATCTCCACTTTCATACGAACCACTCTCACGTTGGTAACAAATTGAAAGCAATCGTCTACTTATCCTACTCTCGACAGCATGCACCATGCCTGAACGATCGTCGCGCTTCGACTCTGCGCGACTGAAGAACGGTGAAACGACAGACGATGAACCTGATTCTTTAATGAGCATGATTTCCACGGCGAGATGACCTCCCTACGACCGGGGAATGGTGTCGATTCTGTCTACGATGCTTAATGCCTGAACGATAATCTACGAATGAAAAACTGGAGCTCCGTTCCTGTTGGGGTATCCAGTTATCGCGGAGCAAGACGTCTCGCTGTGCGGCTGTGCGCGTTCGATGAAATGCGATCGCGACAAAGGGACGATATTTCGGTCGATCGATCCTTCCATGGAACGGAATCACGGGCGGCGAGCACCGTGATTTTACGCTCGACTTGCGCTGCCGCGGCTACCAAAAATTAAACGAAACGTCCAAAGTGACAGCCGGGCAAATTGTTGCCAATTCTGCTCGCGAAGTGGGGACGCAGTGCAGGAAGATGAACCGGGAGCGTTCGATGCGGTGAATGCGATTCCGTCGACGATCCGTGTGGATTCGACCTCGTCGGACGGTGATGCTTGAGGATCGGCTGAAATTAATTATCGCGACTGACGATGCTCTCGCGTGACGGTGACACGCTTTCGCGGGGATAACATGAACGAGTGGGACAGTTATCGAACGGACGAACGAGCACAGTATCGTTCGACTGATTAAACGAAACTATCGATACGCGCAGGGATATCAAAGGTACGAACGAAAGAAAGGAGCATGGGACAGAGGCGTGACTGGTTAGAAGGCGGACTTGGATATGGATCAAAGAACGGTTGAAAACAATCATTCTTTCTTTCTCTCTGTTATCATTTCCGTTCTAGCACGAGTCGAACGAGTCACCGTTGTTTCTTTTGTTCGTTGATGCATCCTTGATCCGAACTCCGAATCGGCCACGAGAAAAAGGCTTGCGATGTACAAGGATGTACCGGATGTTATCTTAGCTCGATACCTTTGGATTAGGACACGATGCTACCGGTAGCCAGAGGCTGAAAGGAAGAGACAATCGGGAATGGGTTCGGCGAACGATCTATAAATCGTCCCTTCGATTCGCGCTTCGACATATCATTTTTTGCTCTCTCCAATTCTAGTCGTCTATCGTTACGCGAAATTGCGAAAGCAAAGTCGTTTCTCTCCATCCTTCCTTCTATTTTCTCATGTACGTTTACTGTTCTCGCGTTACACCATGTAAGGCTTCAATTTCGTGCTAAGAGTTCGAAGAGGATCGGTGGGAACCTGAACTCACTTCCGTTTTAGGCTCGGCGTGGACCTTGCGAACGCGGGTGTCCCTCCCGAGGTGGTTGCCGCGTGAAATTGCGAACGTGCTCAAAGTTGGAAGGGACTTCCAGAGATCGGGGGCGTTCTTGCGAGAGCGACGCGCGTCGAGTTTCGGACGCGGCGACTCCATCCCTCCGGGTGCGACTCGGGTCGAAAGGGACAGGTGTCCCTGGAACGCGGCGGAGAAGCGATCTATTCGATCGTCGCCGAAGCGGAGGCGCGCGATCGGTCGGCCGAGTCCCGCCCGAAAAGCGGACGCCGCGCCGCGTTCTGACGAAGCTTTCGCGTTGCGGTTCGTTCGTGCACGGTTCGCTGCAAACCCCTCGTGGGACGCTTAGCTCTAGGTTTTGAGTAGAAAAATAAAGATCGTCACAACCTTCGAACGCGGAAAGTCATTTTTTTTCGTTTCTCTTGAAGCGATGAAAGATAGGAGACCCGGGGATGAGCGACCGGATTGAGCGAGACCGGATTGGGGGGGGGGGGATTTCGAGTTCTCTTCCCGTTCGTACTCAACGCGCTCAACTGCGTCCAATTAAGCTAGGTATGACACCCAGAAACGAGAGTGACGCTAATAGGTCAGAGAACGACGATGGGGTCAACATCGAGGCGGATTAATATGCTCTGAGTTACGAAAATATATATCGTTTGCAAGCTCTGTTCGTTACTTTTCCATGTCTATGCACGCATCGCATATACACGCTTTCTTCTTCTCCTCCTCCAACTCCTCCTCCTCCACCATCTAACAATCTTTCTTCGTCTTCTTCGTCTTCCTTGTCTCCTTCTTCTCCTTTTCCTCCTCTTTCTCGCACACTTTGTACACGGTCAATACATACGCGTAGGTAAAGAGAGTGTCAATTTGTGCAAATAACGAGCATTCCGTTGTGCAACGTTCACGACGAAACGGTCGCTTTTTCTGGCTCGGTTTAGCGAAGACGTTTCCGTCTATAGAGACCTAGGTAGTTTCTTATCGTTTTTCTAACATTCGAGGCATTCGAATGCCACCGATACGCGAGAAACTTCTTCGCAAAACGAGCAGAACAGGGCATTCCACGAACCTTTTACGAAACGACGCCCTTTGTAAATATAATACAACATGGAGACTCTAACGTAAGTTTGACGTTTCTCCTGCTAAGATTCTCTTCTAACGGGGAAACTGTACGACGTTAATCTCATAAAATATTTCAGAATTCAACAACGTTCTAAGGCCTAAAGATTAGGTACGCGCAGTTAATATCGGGCTCTACACGTAGAAGCTACCGAATTGTGACTTTCTCGTTGACTTTCTTCCAGTACTACTCGAAACCCTCCAACAGTTTCCCTTTGTTCGTGCCTTTCCTTCGCACGACCGTGTTTTCTCTTTTATCGGTGCGACTACACGATATGGACTTCGTTTCTAATGAAGCAGACACGATTAATTTGCGAATTGGAAGCGCGTGAGCTCGTTTAATTCCACGATTAAAGTTCGGAGCCAACTTTCTGTGCGTACCGCAGTAATTATAGTAAAACTGGGAACAGGTTGGTTCTGTATGAAAATATAACTAAAAAATACATAGTAAAATTTGTTTACTTGTAACCTCCATGGGAAACTCTTGTATTGAATAAGATTTCCAACATTTCGTGTAACGAACTGATTCTAGAATTTAATAGGGACTTTGACAAGTCTCCTGAAATTTTTTAGAATGTCCTAAAAATCTAGAACAGCAAAAAATTAGGCTTCGATTCTTTTTGTCTACGAAATTATGAATAAATATACTTATCCACCTAGATTTAAATATTAGGTACACATTTAATACAGGATGTCCTCGCAATCATAGAGATCTGATATGTTAAAGATAAATAGCAGTGCATCAAGATTAAGAAACAATTAAAGTTAATTTGATAAGTCATCTTTACCTTCACCTTGTAAATTGCCATAAGAAAATGTCATAATTCAATATTACTACTACGATCATTTGGACAGTCTGTATTGGGAAGTACGATAGCTGGGAAGAACGGCAATAGTGTGCGTGATAATTCGTATCGTGGATTCTAGAACCTCACGAACTACTCCCGTCATGGATCACTCATTTGAGAATAGGAATCAGTCGGAGTCGAATGTTACGAATAATTTTCTGAACTAAATTGACCGTGTCTGCTCCGAACTCCGATTATGTCCCATAAACGGGACACGATCGAAGAGAAAATTCGAGGTTCGTTTTGCGAGGGATGAACGTTGATCGTGCGAACGCAGGGAAACCGACGTCGGGTTCCTCGAGTCCTGTTCGTCTCGTAAATCTACGGCTTTCTTAAACAGGTACAATCGAGTCAAAAAATATAAACTCTGCTGTTCCATAAGAAAGGGATGTCAGGAGGTAAAGAAAACAGGTACGCTAATGTGTCACGAGTGCGTGTACGAGTGGATCTCAAGTTAAAATGCTCGGGCACGCAGCGATACTCCCGGAAACTAACGTCGTGATCGTGCGACGGAGAAAGACTACCCACGGCCGAGGATCGAAATAGAAAAGTAAGCGTATAGTGTTCCAGACGAATCCTGAGGGGGTGCATTTCTCGGAACATCCAAAGGTGTGAGACGTGTGCATTTCTGCATCCACTGCGGAAGAAGCGGTCGCTCAACGGAGCGACGACAATCTTACTTCTAATGGACTATTTATGCGTATAGCGACGCGGCACGTTTGCAAGAGAAGACAAATAAGGAATCGAAAGATGCGCGGGACGTCTCAACCTGAACGATCCTAGACGACTACGTCACGTTCTTTTCCTTCCTACGGACACTAGATTCGCACACGTACGATTACGTTATATCTTGCGCTCACGCAAACATGCGCGCATGCACACGCGAACGACACAGTCGTTCGTCCTCGAGCCTCTCTTCCTTTATCACCACGCTCAGGCATTCGCACCGGAATGGGTCCGAAACGGATAGGACCGGAAACGTTTGGTTCGGGGTCGCGGCTTCGCGTCCTCGGTTCGAGAATAGATAGACAGACAGGCAGACAAACGTACGAGCATACGGGCAGATAGACAGACAGACAGATAGACGGAGGCTCGGCCTGGGCATGTCTCGGGGTGCGGAGGGTTGTGTTTCGAAAGACGAGATATGGGAGGATTCTCCTCTTCCTAGACACCTACGCGAACGGGAGGGTTGGTTGGGTACTCACGAAGTGGAACCTGCGGCGTTCGAGATCTGGCGTAAACGCAAGACGAGGGAACGGCCGTGTACCGGTGTCCCTAGACGGCGTCGTTCTTTTCGATGCGGACATTGTTGATGAAGAAACTTACTTGCCGTTTGAAGTTCATGTCGTGCTTGTTGAAGTTGTGCGCGTGCAACGCCAGCGCGCCCTGCGCCGCAGGCTCAATATGTTTCAAGTGTTGTTGCATTTGGTGGTGGTGATGCTGCTGCTGCTGCAGCTGCAGCTGCTGATGTTGATGGAGATGAGGCTGATGATGATGGGGAGGATGATGGTGAAGCTGATGGAGATGATGATCGGCGTAACGATCGGTATAGGGATTGACCACGCCGGTGGTAGCACCCGACGAGATACCGGCTAGGCACGAGGAACCGCCCCCACCGCCTCCGCTGCTCATGGTCGTACCTGTCGAACCGGCAAGCAATGAACTGGTTAATGCCGAGGACGACGAGTGACCGTACAGTACCAGCGAGGTCATCACGGACGGTCCCCTGGCCAGGGCCAACGTGCCGGGTTGCTGCGAACCACCCACGGCCGTCACCAATCCCTGCCGCGCATGCGACTCTATACCTCCCGCAGCTAACTTATTCTGTTGCTGCTGGTGTTGTTGCTGTTGTTGTTGCTGTACCGATGCTTGTTGCACTGCCGTTTGCTGCTGCTGCTGCACGCTACCGCCGCCGCCGCTAGGCACGGCAGTGGCTTTCAGCAGCTGTTCCCTTAGTCTACCTCCGCACTCCTTAATACGCTGTAGCTCGGATTCGAGCAGCTCGACCTCCTTTTCCAGGGTCTGTATGCGAGCGTCTTTCGTCTCCATGATGGCCGTTAGGGTGGTGCTACCGGGCACGCCGCCTGGAACCGCCACGCTACCCCCAAGGACGGTACCGCCTGTACCTGATACGCTACCTAGCCCGAAACCAGCATATCCGCCCGCCACGGCCGCTCCGGACGACGCTGTCGATGCGTACGCCAGCTCCAGCTGCGTTTGAAGACTCTTCAGGCTCTCGTTCGTCGCTTTGAGCTCCTTTACAACACAAGCAATAGGGGCACGGTTACACTCGACCACCTTCCTCTCCGTCTCGTGTCTCTCTAGCGAGCGTGCGAGGGTTTTGTTTCAATTCTTTCTTTTTTGTTTTTTGTTTTCTAAAATCTTATTTTTTTTGTAATCAGTTTTACTGTCGATATCGTTATCGCTACACTTTTTTTTCGTTGGTATGCGGTGGTAGAAGGGAGATGTACTCTACGATGGTTCTGATGCGGCTTCGCTTACGCACGAATCTGTCCCAGGATTCCTTAGCCCCAACGGGGCGAAATTGTGACACGCTTGGCATTCATCCTCCACTGCACACTACAGTTTTTTCTCTTTACGAGGGATTATCTACGGTCCGTCCTTAATACGTTTCTCCTTGATTGAAACTAAGGCATCCCGAAATGGGTGAAAAGGTATAGAAATATCGATCGAAAGTAGCATCCTCGCGTGCAGTGGAAGCATAGACAGTGACAGCGAATATCGTTCCGTTTTCTCCACGGGACAGTCTCGAGGAAGCGGAAGTGGCACCAGCAACGTCCCGGTTGACGAAAGAAAAGCGACGTTCCGCCGAGCTTCCTTCTTCCTTCGACACATCCAGCCGATAATTTAGCGTCTCTCCGAATGACCATGACTCGTCGGATCGTTTCCCGAGATATTGAAATAACTTTATTTCCCTCTCTCTCTCCCTATCTCTCTCTCTCTCCCTCTCTCTCTCTCAACCTCGTTTACAACAAGCAGAACGATCTCTTTTTCTCTCTGCGATGCTCACGCTGCTCTGTTTCGTTCGGTACAAGACGCGCCACCGATCACCGATGCCACATCCACGATCGTTAAAGAATTACGTCGTTCTCGTGTCCGAGAGAAATTTCGATTTTTCACGATCTCGCGGACGCCGCGATCGCAAGGTCACTCGACGAGCGAAGGCTCCCGTGTTCGATCTCTCGAGCGCCGTCGGCATCGAGCCGATGCGACGGCTCCGAACGGTGCCTCTGCGAACGTGTTCTCCACGGTAGAAAAAAATGATCCCCTTGCGGACGCAGCCGGGCGCCGCCGCAGTTCTTTCGCCCACCGCGACGTACGGCCGACATCATTGTCCATATCTCTGCGAGCGGCGTTTCGACCACTTTTTTCGCTGCTTTCTGTTTCGTTCTTGTTCCGTCGTTCTCATTCTCCGTCGTCGCTCGTCCGAAAGCGACAGCTCCGACGACGCGGTTTCGCGATCCGTTCCCGAATCCGACGAATGATGTATACGGTTCCCGTACGATCGTAACGCGGTCACAAGCACGGAACGATTCTTTACCGGAATTCTTTATCGGCGATTCGCTGTTCGCGGACACTCGAAACGCGGCTACGTCGCATGGACAAGATGAACGTGTGCGTATCCACGATTCGTCGAAAATGATGCTGCTGATCGTTCTCGATACTCGCTTAGCGATCCCCGTGAGAGTCAAATGAAATTGCCGAACGCGGTGTCATCGACCAGTTCAGTCGGACGCGGAATCGAATGATCGATAGAATCTGGATGGGTGTGCGATGGAGAATTCGTGGATACGCGTTTCATGATTATGTGTGTACATATATGTGTATGTATGCCAAGGGGTAGGGTATGTACGACGTACGATCAATCCAAACAGCGACCGCAAAACGAGCGCTAATTCGAAATAACTTTACCACTAGTTCTATCCGTAATTTTTGTTTTGTTGACACATTTCTTAACGTACACAGGTTAGGTAAAAGAAACTCGGTCAAGATTGTTTGAAGAGGCCCGAAGGGAAGAGCGAGTCGGTTTGCGATCGCTGTAGCCGTGTCAGGCGAAACATAAAAGGATAAGAGAGTAGATTACGCGAAGAGAACGACGTCGTATTATCGCATGTCGCATCAGGTCGGTGCCAAACAGTCGCAAAGTCCTCCCTTGGGCCTGGGATCGGCTCGCCTTGACACGACTTGACGACTTTCGGACCGTCCCGCTGCTCGTGCATCGATTACGACGATTGGCCATGATAGCGGTAAGTCGTGATGGACAAGAACGTGTCTGAGGCGTACAAGAACGAGAAGAGAGTATATATGTATGGTATGTATATATAAATATATAAATATATATATATATATATATACAAACATTTGAATGGTAAACACATACAGTGAATTAGAGCAGAGATGACGGTAAAATCAAAAGATACGATATAAATATATAATATAGGTATTAACATACGTGAATGTATAGATTGAAAAAATGGTGCATTTAGTACGTACATGGTGTTAACGTAAAGGGGGAAAACATTCCGTATCGTGGGAGAATATACACATTTGAAAGTAGCCATTTAATATTTGTTCATAATGTGCACACAGGCTAAGTTACACCGCGTTCAGACTGGTGTGATGCAACGCGCAAGGTAATAAGAATCTAACATTGTCCTTTGACCATTGAAATTCCTGTTACGATGAGTGTTGCATTGTACGCGTTTGGACGCGGCCTTATGCGAGATCAGACCCAAAAAATTGCTATGAATGTATTTCACTGAAGCCGTGTTCTGATCAACATTTTCATTCTTTTAAAGCGATACTCAATAAGAGTCTTGCTGCATTATTTGTTGATTGCGAAAATCTGGAATCCAAAAATGTCGGAAAAAATCCTTGTCAAAAAAGATTTAGACGCGTGTATCGCAACACGCGACGCAACACGAATCCCGCCTTTACGTCCTTGTTCTCCCAAAGCGACTCCCAGTTATCGCGACGATCCAAACAAGTATGTCACTGTGAGATTCCTGTTGCATGTTGCATTAAGGCCTGTCTACATCTAGCGAACAGAGGAATAGCGATTGCAATTGCTTGGCGTCGTTCGCGCTCGCGGCGCTCGTTCGGTAGGTGTAGACACACCTTTACGCGCGTGTCGACACGCCCTTAAAGAATGTTATGTCGCTGAAAAAATATCGTTTTTTATACTATGTCCGAGGCGTCAAAACAAAATTCGTCGTCCAAAAATCGATAGTTACCGTCGCTGGTTGACTCAGCCAGTGTGCACGAAGAATGTACCACGAAGAAAGAACGAATTTACGCACCAAAAAAAAAAAAAAAAAAAAATAATCGTATGAAAATGTTCTTTTACGAAACGAGTTAAAGAGTCTCGCACGGCCCGCGACATTCCCCATTCTCCATCTCCCAACTATCGAACAATCGAACAAAGTCTAGTTCGATCCAATTCTCTTATTCCCTCCTCTTCCATTCTTACCCTTTTCGTCTCATTAATATACCATCGGCTCTACTGCTACGAGGTTCCCAGAGAACGAATAAAACTATCGCGATCGATCCAATTCTCTCCTCGTTTTATTCAACTCCCGTATCGATCGTAATACAACTCTGTTCAGAATCGAGTCTTCCCCATGTCGATATCTAGAAGTTGGTCATCGATCAAAGTCTATCCCCACTTTCCAGAGTAATCAAATATTAATCCACGCCTCTGTATTCACCGTTTCTCCTCGTCGAATGATAAACCAATTCTTTGGTGAAATCTATAATTTGTGATCATTTTCGATCGTGAGTGAACGAACAATTTTGAAAAGTTCAAGATGGAGGCGGGCCATGCACGACTTTTCCCTCGAATTCCGAAACTGTGTGACATACGTACCATAGCTCTCCCGAATCTGCACGATCTCCAGCAGGTGTATACACACAATGTATGTACGCGCATGTAATATATACGTATACGTCGTACTTTGTCGAAGGTGCGACACAATACTGATTAGAGGCTGTGGATTTCGCGCAATAGAACTTGCCGAGGCGATTTAGTTTTTTGCCCACCCCCTAGCCAATTGATCCGCCGTTCTTCGTCCAATTGCGCGAAATTACTTCAGAGTCTGACGCAACGGGGAGCAAAAAAAGAGTTGACGATCAGCTTGCCCGGTGGAGTAACACGTAGGGGTACGTGTGGGTGCGGTGGTGATATCGGAGAGTATGTACAAGGCTCGTGTTCCCTCGCGGTAATCAGTGTGTCTGTTGGGTCTTCCCTGGCAGAGACTGGATCGGGCAAGATGTCACGTGCGTGTCTTCGGGTACGAATCATTATTATTTTTTTTTTAACATGTCGTGGACTCGAGCAAACGAACAGCTGCTAATGACGGTGTCGATGTTGTTACTGTTACTGTTGTTCGTGATGATGACGGTAAATGATTGGTGACGACAATGACGGTGGTATCATAGCAGTGATCACGACGGCTGATTAATGCGATGGCTGTTTGTGTGATAGTTGTCGTCGATGCACGGGATGAGTGAGAAAGGGGCCGAATGTGGTCATGAAGTTTTTTACCCCCCAGTGGTGCTAAACGTCTTATCACCTACACATCCAAAGCAGCTCATTCCACGCATTCCAATCGCAGCACTTTTTGCCGTTTTTCTTTCCCGTTTACTCGATCTCTTACCTATCGTCGCATTCTCGCGATCCCCGTTTTCCATCCGCGTATCGTACGTTCCCCGCATTTTCTCCGGATCGAACCCGTCCTACTCCCTAACGTCTTCGTCAGCGTCTCGTAGCGTCGTCGCTCGATCCGCGGGGTGCAAAGAGAAAGACAGAAAGGAAGAAAGAAGAAGAAGAAGAAGAAGAAGAAGAGACATGAAGACAGAAAAGAAAGAGGAACAGAGAGGCAAAAAGAGAATCGTAGCACCTTGGTCTGGGGGCGCACAACTGATCGATCGGAATCGAAGGGGGATTCCACGTCTTTGCATATTCCGTTTCTAAGAGACTGATATCTGTGTCGCATGCTTTGTCAAGGATACAGCCACGGTTTGACATACTTCATTGACTTTCGATACACCCGCGTTCCTCGATCAATGCTCAACGTTCGACCCCCGAGTCTCTTCTTTACTCCACCCGAATCAGCCAAATGTGCCAATTGATCGCGCGGAACGCATAGCCAGCGTCCCGTTTCAGAAACGCCTCAATTGCTTTCGACAACCAACAGAAAGGAAGCTAATTCGCCGATAACTATACGATCAAAGTTTCATCAATTTTTGTTTCATCGATTCAAAGCGAGGATATCTCCTGATGTCGCTCCATTTCAGAAATGAATGGAAAGCGAATCGTTCGATCGAGAATCGGATAAACCTTGATACGAGTGGACGAGCGAGCGAACGGAATGAAATAAAATCGAGTTTCGATGGACGTCGCACGAGCCTCCCTTTCGATGCGAGAATCCACGATCCTTCGTTCACGTTTTACAACTTTAGCAATAATTCAGTCGTGTCTGTTCCACGGATTCTACGTGCGCCCGACACAGAGAATGTCTCTCGGACGTCGTCGCACAGCCCGAATGCAAATTTTCGATTCAGGGCTCGTAAATCTACGCGAATCCCGAGCGATTTACTTCGAGGATGAAGTATGTCAGTCGTCGAGGGGGATCGAGAGCAAAGAACCAAAAAAAAGGAGAAAAAAAGGAGGAGAGGGATCGTTCGTCGTGTGTCAGCGAACGATGTGGGTCAGAGGGAGGGTGGATAGAAATCGGACGCGTGGGAAAGTGCTGCTAACTGTTGAAGGTGGGGTTAAAACATATCGGTGACGAGACAGGTCTGGTGCTGGTGCATCGTTCAATCGGTTGGACGTTTCGCTTTCAGAGACCGACCCACCTGACTCGGGCGGATACACAGCGACCGGTGCACGCTTCCGATGCAAGAAAACAGAGAAAGAAAGAATGAGAGAAGCGATGGTTAAAAACTCGTCGGTTCAAGTAGACGCACGCGTCCTCTGTCCGGGATCATTGTATCGAACGGCTCGTAGAGCACGAGCCTCGATTCTCTGTCCTCTTCCGAGCGGATTACCCTCTCGCTAATCCGCGGGTGCCGTTCAAGCCACGTAGACTTCATCTAAATCCTAAATCTAACAGGCGCATACACGAGAAGATGCAGAAACTTTGGAGAATGTCGGAACGGATGCGACGTCGCCGTGGTCTCGTCTCGGTTTCGGTTCCCTTTTAACCTTTGCCAAGTCCTTCTCAAAGTTTTCCCCCAATTCGGCCAGGTAGATGCGAATTTCCATCCGAGCGAGCCACACATTCCGAGACGCGTCTCAAGAGAGACCTCGTGACTTTCATTTTCCTTCCTTCCATTTTCCGGACCAGCGAGTCTCGCGAGACTTTCAGACAGTCTATAAACGCGTCTCAAAGTGTGTCGTCCGTTTAAGCGTTCGAACGCGACGCGTTTACTCGAATCCGCTGCAACCGACGTCGCTAAACAGCCGCGTATGCAACATTTATTCAACACCCTCCCCTCGCGGTCGAATCAAACAGCTCCGTCGCGGTGCTCGCGAAAAGCGTCGACTGGAACGCGTCGCACGACTCGCACGGTTTTCCAAAGCGACTTCGCATCCGAGGTCGGGTCAAACGGGGAAGAGCTACAAACGCGTACGGCACAGCTTTCAGTACGACTACGACTCCTCTAACACGAATTATACGAGGTATGCGAACATGGTGGCGGCGGTGCTCGCGGAACAGAAACGGCGGTAACGTTGGGAAATATTTGCTACGTGATTGTGGTTGCGGAGCAGCGACAGAATAATGCTACGAGTGCAAGCACTGCTATAGCATCGATGGAAACCGTCCAAAAGCCCGCGTCTGAGGCGTTCCGATCTACCACCCCCCCATTTATACTCGATCCTTTAAATAACGACCACGATTTATTATATTGATGATCACCGAGAAATTTTACGGACCATTTACTCTTGGAAATACTGCTCAGTCGATTTGTAATTGTCTTCTTCTCTTGGGCGATAGAAAATAAATATTTGCAGCACGTGATATTTTGAAATTGAATTTTTCAGGTGATTTGTCAGTTTACGGATACATTGTCTCGATATAAAGTGACGGCTCGGAACAGAATACCTTCGAGTATTTGTTACGCGACAGTAACGAGCCATTAATTAATTCTTTGAAATTTACTAATCAAAGTGTCAAACCAGTTGAGAGCTTGACCGTGGTGTTCACGTTAGGTTGCAAAACAGTAATTTTATACGATATCGTTTTTACATCTTAACCGCCTTAACGTCACTTCTTTTTTCTCTCATAACTGTACTTTTCCCTTCACGCTGCTTTCTCTTTCTTTGTATTCTTTTGTTTTATGTGCATAAACACACTATAACTTACAGTGGCGACAATCATAATTAGGTTTTGAGTGTTCATGTAAATTTTAATTTTCTTGTTTAATATGTATATGTACTCTTATATTATTATATAATAATATGCACTATATTAATTATTATGTAATGTGTACTATGTACTTTTTATTCATTTTCCTGTAAACATAAAACACTTAATATCACCACTGACACAGAGTTACTTATTGAAAAAGACATCCTAATTGATGGTCTATTCCTGTCACTCATCTTCGCCTTCTTCCTTAATTTTTTTATCCGCTGCGCCGCAACGAAAATAGTAGCAGGGCGTGTTCAACTTGGATTGAGCAACGAACCTCGCTCTTACATCGGGACAATGCCGAACCAACGACAAGTCAGGAGCTTTGGTTTCGCGGAGCTTTTGGACGTTTCGCACGAGAGGAAAGAAGAGGAAGTGCGCGCATGGTAGAGGCGACCAGGCGACCACCGTGCGAGCGACAGCACAAACGGGAGATAACGTGTGCGTGACGTGCTACGTGTGACGTGATCGCGGCAATGTGCGGTGGCAGATCATAAACGGGCCATGAGTGTGCTTGTAGAATCGCTGAACGAGTGTTGTTCGTGTTTGAACGTGATTTCCTCGACCGCGAAATGTCGTAAGACGAAGAGCGACGCTCCCCCGCGTCGGGGAGCCGCGTATCGGAAAGACGCGACGGTCGCGTCGTCGAGAGAGAGAAGCGAGGCGTCGCGTCGATCGCGATTCGGAAGCTGCGTTCGCGGCGAATACCGGTAACCGGGTTTGTATCGGTCGCGGACCGGGTGCGCGATATTCGATTCATTCGGCGCACCGTTTTCTTTTCCTTCGTCGATCTTCCCTCGAGGGAAAACGGTCTCGACCCGATCGTAAAAGGCGTCGGAATTTTCCGAAACTCCCCGAGTTCACGCGCGCGCGTGCGTCGCGTCGCGTCGCGTCGGTTGCACCGCGGCGACAGTCGAGTTGCATTTACGTGTCCGTGCGCGTCGATCCAGTTTCCTAGTGGAAGGAAACGATTCGGCTGTTTTCCTTCTTCCTCGTTCCGTCGTCCCCTTTGTCCCGGAAAACGCGCGACGCGATCGAGGGCGAGCTGCGCGCGGTACGCAACGGAGGACCGGTAAGCGTGAGATAAACGCGGAGCAGAAGAGACTGAAGCCACTGGCAGCCCAACAACACAACTTTCTACTTGCAAGCAAACTACGTAACAATACCGGGCAGCGATTAAACGCATCGATTTCGTATAATAGGCTGCGCGTGCACGCGCACCTTTCTCCGGGCGTGTGGAATACACGTGCACGCGCTTGGTGAATATTGCGTGTACGTTGTCTCTTGGACGAACGGTACGTGATATGTACATATACGTAGATGAGCGTGACATAATCGTCGATCGAGTAATCGCGATACGTATATCCATACATACATATTTCATATCTATGTGTAGATGTACGTACGCGCGAGGATGGAATAATAGTAATATGTAGTAATTAATAATGATAGTAATGGTAATAATAGTAATAACGATAATAATAGTAATGGCAATAATGATCATAATAATAGTAGTAATATATGTATATGATTATGCCGACATGGATAGAAATAGCTTAAGGACCTGCTTCTGGGCCATCGACTGCATCTGCTGGAACATGATCCTTTCCTCCTCTTTTCCTGGAACAGCAGAAAGCAACGAGAAGCTCTTGGAAGTTCTGCCTGGTCTCCAGAATTTTCAACGGTCCCTATCCTGCCCGTTTCGCGCCACTGATTTGTATACGTTGGTCACGGTGTTGGTTGAAAATTTATGCGATCATTCGTTGCGTAGCGGAGAGTGGGAGAAACACGAACGAGGGGTAATTACGAATACAAATATTATACTGTGTTAGAAAAGCATGAACAACTCCTCCTCTTGTCACCTGACAGCTCCTGTCATGCGTAATTGTGAGTCGCAAATACAAAACAGTTGACACGCACGTTGATCAAAATAAAAATTATTACAGATTTTCATTCACTTTCATCTGTTTTCATATAACTTGTTTGACAAACTAATGTTACTGTATCTTTTGTATACAGGGTGTCCCAAACTCGACGCGGGAGCCGGAAATGGGAGATTCCTGGAGTGATTCTAAACAACTTTTTCCTTTGCAAAAATGTTATCCGAAGCTTTGTTAACGAGTTATTAACGAAAAACATCAGCTAATCAGAGAGCGAGTACAGCGGATTAATGATGCCGCGGGCGATGGCGGGCCAATACGACTCTAAATTGGGGCGCGCGCTGAAATTTATCCACTGTATTCGTGTTTCTATTGGTCGGTGTTTTTTTGTTAATAACTCATTAACAAAGCTTCGGAGAACATTTTTGCAAAGGAAACAGTTTTATAGAATCACCTCAAGAATCTCCCATTTCCGGCTCCCGTGTCGAGTTTGGGACACCCTGTATATAATTATCCGACTAATAATGTTTGAGAACACAAAAAAGTAAAAATCAGGGATTAATTTAGCACTAATACACTTTCTAATCGACGTTTCTAATCTAACATACTCTCAATTCTTTTTATTTTCATCTCATGGGACAAAGACGAACAAATTATATATCAATATCAATGGTCAATTTTGAACGTTCGTCATTCCTTCGTGTTTCGAATTAAAGAGTGGACAAGAGAAAAGTTTGAAGGGATACCAAGAAAACAGATGGGAGAAGAAATACCAAAGAAAAGAAAAGAAGAAAGAAGAAAGTTAACGCTGAGAACGACGAAGATGCTTATTGTATTTATTGTAAAAAAAAAAAGTATAAGAATCCTTCAATTGAAGATTGAATTATGGTATGGTGTGCACGAAAAATGCATTAATGAACAGAATATATCTAGAGGTTGTTTTTGCAATTTTTGTAAGAAATAAATAGTGTTCGTGATTATCCCTCAGTAGTTGAGAAATCACGAATATCAAAGCTTTTATTTTTTTTATTAAAAATGGCTTTACTTTTGAATATAAACAATAAAGAAGTTATTAGCTTTCTAATATTTTGTTTCATTCAATTTTTTCCTTAGGTGTTCGTAATTCCCCCACTCTGCCCTAAATGTCAAGAGCAAACCAATCGTATTGTCAGTCTGGCAAGCGTCAATAGCAACAATAAACTTTTCGTTTCACTTGTATGTTTGCATTCATATTGATACCACTACTTTGTGTACTGTGCTGACAGTACATTGTTTCGTAGCATTTCCTGCGACTTTTATTAACTTGCCTTTTAGGAAATAACAAAACTACAGAGGAAATGAAAATGTATTTTACATTTTGCCTGAATTCAAACAGTAAAAAAGAAATGATTAAAGTAGAGTAGAAGAGACTCTAAACTATGAAATTAATCAATAAATTTTATACAGGGTGTTTCGCAATTCGTGGGAAATCTCCGAGATACAGGTACTAGACACGAAAATAATAAGAAAAGTTCCTATGCAATGTACTCGGAAATGGTTAGTTTATTAGTTACACGCGGTTTTATATTTCGTAAAAGCACATAACAAAGGCTCATCCCCTGTAGGGTCAGTGACCGCGATTTAGGCCCCTGCATCGTGGAAAAGTATCAGTTATGTTACATTCGTCATAATTTCAATTTTTAATTACAAAATATGTGATTTTTCATTCGAAGAAACATCTCATTCCAATACACGTTGCGAGTCACCGGGCCCACTTAGGCCCAGAGATGCCTGGGCCTTTAAGCGCGGTCACTGGCTTTAAAGGGGATGAAGCAGTGTTCCATCGGCATTTTACGAAATGTAAAACCGCGTGTAACTAATAAACTAACTATTTCCGAGTATATTGCATAAGAACTTTTCTTATTATTTTCGTGTCTAGTACCTGTATCTCGGAGATTTCCCACGAATTGCGAAACACCCTGTATAAAGTATTTGCGGTGCAATGCGTACACAACATATTCTTTCCCATTTCTGTTTATAGCACACTCTCGTGGAGTTTGATCATTCGAAGGTGGGATTTCCCGTACACAAATCAGTGTTTCACGGTGTCAAGCCGCATTCACGCGTGCAATACGGTTCGCGGGGCAACAGGAATTTCGTAGCGACGTTTTTGTTCTTTCAAAGCGAATTATCTAATAAATTGTTGATATTTGGGAAAAGAAAAGCGTCGTCAGGAGATTCGCGTTGCGTCGCGAGCGAATGCGGTTCAACGCTCCAATTCGACAACTCGAAATAGAAACTTTGCTCGATCAAGTTCGCGGAAACGATACACGACTTATCAAATCACGCTTCGTGATAGCATTTTAATAAGCCAGTTATCTTCGTCGCTGCTCGCGACACGAGCTCGCGTGACCACGCTCTTTGCCAAATGCGGCCGCGAAAAATAAATGTTTCACGTGAACAGTGCGCCTCCTGATGGCGTGTTTCGTCGATGCTAAACTATGAAAACGTCTGAAGGAGAGCAACGTTGGAGGTGTTAAACTTGGAACTTCCTTCAGTAAATGTATAGGAACTCGAGTATTCCGAATACCGTTCGCGTTAAAATATTGGATGGAATTGAAAAATGTTTGGATTATGAGTCGCACTCTATAAGTGAGCGTAAGTGACTTTTCTTTGATGTGAAACTGACCCCTTTACGAGTCTTTACGAACCAGTGACGCAAAGCTGCGTAGCGTTGCAAAATACACCCTGATACTTTCCCCTCCGTTTTTCATTATGATTTTCTATCGATATACACTTTTCCCTTTTATGCGTTTCCAAACTTTCGCTGTGGCTAATTGCACCACGATGTATCGATGCGTATACTGCGCTTATAGATAAGTATGTTATACTGTTTCGTTCGAATTGCCTCTTTCTCTGTTCCTGATGGATTTAGGTTGCTTGGGGTACACGACTATCTTTGTCGAAAGAATCTGTACCACGGAAAACAATCCTCGGCGTTGTAGAATCGTAGAAAGTGCTAAACGACTGTACGTAACACGTATCGTGAATTAATCACGATTGGTAACGCGCTGTTAGCAAGAGGAAAATCTCTGTCAGTCTGATGCCCACTGAGAAAGATTTTAGTGGAGAGCAAGTTCACGACAAAATATCGATTTATTGAAAGTTAGAACGACGAAAGTTTGTGAATCAAAGCAAAGTACGACAGATAAATATTTGGTTTTGTTTATTCTTAGGAGTTTAGGTGATATCGAGTTACTTGTCTCGACAAATATCGATCGCGCGTGTTCAAAATTCGAATCGAAGTAGCTTTATTTTAACATTTCCTTTCCGACTTCGGTTTTTTTGTTACGAAACTCGCGAAATCGCTAAAATCACTACGCGTCTGCGTAGAGTAAAGAAATTTAAAAGCAATGTCTCTCACCCATCCCCTTGTTTTGGAGCATCTCGAGGAGCTTCTTGATGCTTTCATCCCGAGCTTGTAAGGTCTGCTTCTGTGTCTCTATTCTCAATTCCAATTCCTGTAACCAGAAGAGGGATGTTTGCTTTCTGATTAATTCTCGAAATACTTGTTGCGACAACAGTATCTGGCATCAGATCATTCCATAAACAGTTGATGTCAATTTTTCTTAAAAATAATAGTACAAGTTTTTAACCCTTTCCCTCCGTCGCGTTTCGAGCAGAAGCTCGCCTCTGCCTATTTTTCGGTCATTCACGTTCCCTACTGCAAGAAAAATAAAAAAATGATAAGTGCACATGATAGATGGCATGTAGGATTACGTGTAGATGACTTTTGTAAATAAATCCATCCTTGTTCTTTCATGAAACCGAACAATGAATGATTATAAGCGTACGCTATCAGCCAAAAATTTGGAACTACCTGCGAAAATCAACCGTCGTGTAATTCCAAACTTTAAGGCAGCAACGTGAATCCTCGAAATGTATATTTACGTCTTTCGGAGCGAAAGGGTTAATGAAAACGTGCAATTATTCTAAATTCATGAAATCGCATGCATTACCTAGGAAATGAAACGTATTGCAAAAAGAAACAGCAATGGTACTAAAATGTTTCTTAACTAAAGTACATGAATGGAGAAGAGGATGAAGATGGATGAAGAAAATCACCTTCTAGTCTTCTCGCACGAGCAGCGAGAAGGGAAGAAGGGAATATGGACGAAGGAAGTGGAGCCAGAATTGTTTCATTAGAAAATGGCCGATTTGTGTTAGGTTGTCGGGAGATGGTGACGGCACTTGACGCGTAACGAATTTAGACCACCCCTTTGACGATAGCAACTTAATTAGTCCGGAATTAGACACCCGCCGGCTATCCCTTTTCCTTTTCTACCCAACCGAGTCGCTACCACAAAGCATAGTCAACCTTTGCCATCTGCCAATAGTCTCAGTCTCTCCTGCACGAATCTTTCAACCAGAATTTCCTGTTCTTACTCTGTTTAATTCGAAAGTCTCTCTCTCTCGTTCTCGCTCTGTTTTGCGTCTAGCTTTACGGATGATTAGTTTCTCCGATACTCAGTGTCTCTCTGTTTCGCTGAGTTCGTTCGGCTGGAAAGAAAACTATACCGTTTTCAGGTCGCGACGGGGAGCAGGACGCTGGGAGTTATCAAGCTGGGTACGATCACCAGTTTCGATAATAAAGGCCGCGGAGATGTAGCCAGAAAGCCACTGCATAATTTGGCTAACAGCCAAAGGCGACCAGTTGCTTTCTCCGCGTTCGTTGCACGTTTGACCTGTCCGCGCGCGACAATTTTGCCGGGGATGCAAACTCTCGACGGCTCGTCGCGTCGGCCGGAATTTTCTATCGACGAGAGTCGATCGGGAATCGTAGGACGATACCAGTTGGCGAACGTAATTGTATATCCGCAGTCACCGAATTTCCTTCGGCTGGAAATCAACGACTTCGTTTCTTAGAGTTAAACGAAAGTATCGAGACGATGAAATTTCCTACGGAATTTCCCGAGGAGAAATTGTCGTTCCGTCAACGCGATTCGGTTTTCCATGCGCCTAACAAGACGTCGCGTCGGTCGCGCACTGACGTCGCTTATCGATCCGGCGTTATTCGGAGAAAAGGGATTCGCTTTCGGCACCGCCGGTCGGTCATAGACCAGCTAACGGAGTTATTGCGGGAAGCAGATACCCGGTGCCAAGATTTCCGGAAGCATCGCGAACCGTTGGCAGACAATCGGTCGTTTACCTCGAACAAGACCTAAACCTCGCGTCCGTCTATTTCGGTTTCGGGATTCCGCGTAGAGCAGCGAGGTTCGTCCGTCGAACCGCGCCACGGCATTTTAGTTTCGTGGGATTACCGCCAAGGCTGTTCGAATCCCTCGTTCTACGTTAAACCGGCGCGTCGATTATTTGCATAGGCACGAGTATACGCGCGGTTTCGTGCAGCATCGTTCGGATTAAAACTTAATTTGTCCGCAATTTATGTCCTCGAATTTCATACTTGGATCGCAAGGGTGATCATGTCGCACCTTACCGAATTTGCTGGCGCTGAATTCTTCGCCTCTGCAGTGTATAAAACTCTCTGGTAGATCTGCAAAGCGCTTCATTTCGAAGCACTAATCTATTTTCTGAATCTATTGTGCTTCAACATTGAATCGTGTTTAAATAAAACATGCTGTATAAAATTTTCCAATTTCTCATCTATATGGATTTATGGATTTTTGTATTTAATTTTCATTTGCTGCACTGTAATTCTACAATATTCTATCTAATTATCTTCATTCTTCGTCTACATTTTTTCCGTTAAAAAAAATTACTTAGCAATTACTTAGCTCTTACAAGAGTTAATCAAAATTTGCACTTTCCGTTCATGAATCTATGAAATTAATGATAAATAAAATCATATATTTTAATTTATAGATTATATCGAATTATGAATTTTATTATTAATTGTTAGTTTTTGGTTAGTTGTAGTATGTAGGTTATCATTTTGTGTGTACTTTATTTTAAAGTCGAAGCTAATAATAGCACTATTAAACCTCGTCTCTTACAATATACACTATACTCGTCGTGATGTAATAGATAATTTAACAATACCGTCAAGGACCCAATTCCTGATCAGCTAATATTGGAGATAATTTGGGTGATCAGAAATTGCTTCCTTTGCTTTTTTCACTTTAGAGCCTAGATTACAATTCAATTATTGTTATTTTTGCACTTTCATACATGTAAAGTTAAAGCTTAAACATGGATTTATTCAAATATGACAAATTTTGAGACTAGGTTAATGTTCACATTTAAACATTAAAAGAAACATGATAGTTACTCTTAAGTGATCAGGAATTGGGTCCTTGACGGCAATACTATTAATAATCTATGGACGGGGGATTCTGACTTAGTCTAAAGTAAGCGCTGTCTGCACTACTTTTGTTGTGCTGGATCGAACGAAGAGTTTGTGCGTTTTTAATTTAGTACATTCTGTTGCTTTAGCTATCTTTGCATAGAAACTGATTCGTTGTTAAATCTTGAGTAACGTGGGTCCGAAAGGGAATAATTTATTACAAACTTTTGTAACAAAATCGGAGTATTAATTCAAGTTAGTATATGAGTGTTAAGACTCGAAAGAATTACCTGCAGAAAATGCGTCAGCAACACCCTTCAAGACTATTTCTAATGGAAACCATGGAAATTGGATTGAAAAGTTCGTGGTATGTAAATAAATCCTAATGGGAATTCGAATAAAATACAACAAAATAAAAGCGCACGAACTTTTCATTCAACTCAGTAGTTGCCTCGATGGAAAAGGAGTGAGAAATTCCTAAAGGGCAATACATTCCTTTTATTTTTAAATAAACGACTAGCAACGTTGATCGCTATTGGGATCTGACATTGGCAGATACGACATCTTGTGGCGAAAAATGTAAGTTGCGGAAGCCACCGCTTTGCATAGTTCGTTTTTGGAGCTTGCGGGGTTGAGTTATTGTTATATAATATAAATAGTGCAAAATGGATATTATGACATTGTCTCCACGTCGCACAGTGTTCAAAAACGACTGTCTGACCGGGAAAAATTATGTTTTGAAATGAAAGTATATAAATCATCGAAAATAAGTTAGATTATTGATAATTTCGACTTCTTAACCTTATGTTCTGTCTAAATTCGAAATATTTAAAACAAAAACTAAATTATTTTTAAAAAATTTTAAGGTTAATTTCTTTACGATTGGAAAAAATATTTTACTTTTATTTATTCCAATACAGAATACGGTAAAAACAATATACATATATAAAAATATAATAGTTAATTTAACAACTTAACTATTGATCCATATTTTTTAGTAGTTCTAATACTTCCAACGGAAGATGTCCAGTACTTTTCTTAGTTTTAACCCTTAAACTACTTATTAGTGGATCTGAAGGCATCAGGAGCATATGGAATAAATCCTCCATACAGTCTTTTCTTGATTGATTAATTGATGTTTCAGCTGAGCACTGCTGTTTGTAAACCGTCTGTAAAGGATTCGCGAAATTCAAAATCAAATTATGCAAAAAGTTGCAAAAAGTAGCACTTGATTTTTACAGCAATTATAGTGCTGACCCTGTACTATAAGATAGAATTGAAATTTTGACCAATCCTTACCAATCAAAAACGTTGTACTTAAAAAATCAAAGCACACGCGTAGCAAAATTAGCTATTATTGAGTGCGTTTGTTCGGATGTCCCATCAAACTTTTTTTTAATCTTCCTATTACAAAATATAAGTATACACCTTCGTCTACAAAATCTGTGTTGCGTAAAATAATTTATTGCACGTTTCGTCTTTTACGAGAAGGAAAAATCTCGAGTGCTAAATGACATTTCTAATCACAGTACAGGTTTGAAAATTCTATGTACATATTATGTTATTTAAACAATCTTTAGAAGTAAATAATTGTACAATTAAAGCTCCCTAGGATTTTAGGAATCTAAAACAATTGAGAAATAAGTAAAACAAAATTATCGAAATTATGACTTTTTCCCAGTCAGACATTCGTTTTTAAACACTGTGCGTCGTAAAAACTCTAATAGTTGGTGTGTGAAGGGTTGCAACATGAAAGCGAGCAGAGACTTAACAGTTCGCTTTCATAAATTTCCGAAAGTGAATGTTTTGTGTACAAAGAAAATTTATTTGATATTATTTTGAAAATACATGTACTCAAAGTATGGAAATTGCTTTAAAAATAAACGAAGTTATTCCAAAAATAAAGGTGTGTTCAATGCATTTTAAGTAGGGTGACTACATTTTACCAAATAAGTTAATATCTATAAAACAGCTAGGACCTAGCTGTTTTCAGGCATGCCCAACTGGCGATTTGAGAGCGGGAGCGCTCTGGCCGGCTCTGAAATGTAGGTCAGAGCTAACCCAGAGAGCCGCGTATCGCTGGAGTGTGTAGGGTGGGGAGAACTACAGTGCCATGTCCTAATGCCTGGGGGCCCCAATGCTCAGTGCCAGAAAGAGGGGCCATTAAGCCATAATATAGAATGGAAAAATTTTTATATAGTACGAATAATGTTTGCAATACCGAACAGAAGCTTGCCATTCGTATCAAAATATAGAAACTTTGGAAATAGCTGCTTATATTGGTGTCAAATCCAAGAGAAAAAATGGAATAAAGTAAAATGAAATACATATTATGAAAACATATTTTGAAGAATGTCTGGAGAATTATTAAGAGCAGAATAGAAATCCTTTCCCCCTTAAATGTATGTTTCTTAAAGACGAATCGAACCATTTGCAGTGTTTTAAAAAATCATTTATTTAAACAGTACGTAAAAAATTAACACTTTATTTTTATTATGATAAAAAATTTTCATGTAAATTTATACGTATAAATTCTTTCTGTGTGTTATACGAATTTTTGGGTACATTTGAATTGAATTTCCTTTTCTCGGGACCCCTTAGTGTCGTACACGGTCCTGCGCTCTCCCGACTCACGAATTGTACCCAACACAACGCTACACGCTTCCCCCTTGCAGCCCAGAGCGAGGGGTCGGCTCTCGGAGCGGGAGCGGCTCGAGCTGCGCTCCCTGAGTCGCGAGTTGGCCATGCCTGAGCTAGGTTAACTTCTTACAGTATAAATATACAAATGAAATACATTGATACTTATTTGGAATGAATTTTCATACCATCTTCATGCGATTTGTGTGTTATTTTATTTCATGTGGTTTGTCTTTCAAGCTTGACGTTTGCAAGCATAAGGCGGTTACGACACCAAGCTTTGACACAGTATTTTTCCCGCATTTCATCATATACCCTACTCGCAAAACCGGCTCTACTTCGATAAACCTTCTTTGAACTGGGTTTGCACCAGTCCAATCACAAATATTTTTTTATAGAAATTAACATTTTTCTAAAAAAAACCTAGTGTCACTCATATACGCGTAATGCAAAGTGGTGGCTTCTTGACGCCATATTGATGATGTAATCTATAGGCTCCGCCCCCATGTCAGATCCCAATACGACTGCCGATAGTTGGCTCTTCCCTTTCGCGTGCCCTCGTGAACCCTCTCAACCCTTTCGCTGGTTACGCCAGAGAACAAAGGAAACACGAAAAAACTTTCCATCTCTGTCTAAGGTGACAATCAGTCCTGAACCGTCACCTTAGAATGAGACAAGCCTACAATATTCAACTACTGTACTGCCCTCGGGTGTCTACAGTCACGTCTTCATCCTTCCAAAGCAATTCGCGATGGTCGCAACGCGAGAGAACAAAGGCGTCATTGTGCGATTCGTGTTGTGTTGCGTGTTGCGTTGTATGCGTCCGGACGCGCCCTAAGGTGACGCTCGGTCGCGAACCGTCACCTTACATCGAGACAAATCTGTACTCGTCGACTTCCACGTGTTTGTCCCGCCGGTTTTCAACGACACTTTTCAAAGGAGAAACTGGGAACAAAGCGTACACCAAAGGACAAAGTTCGTGTCAGAGGAAGAAAGGGGAGAAAAGAAGGAATAAGGATGGAACGTAAAAAGTTGTTCTTAAAGAGTTCAATAAGGAAGACTATTCTTACCTTTATCGTGTCACGGAGTATGGCGATCTCCCGCGTCAGATGTTCGTTCTCGTTGTACAAAACTTCCATTTGTTGTTGTATCTCGACGCTAGGCCCCCGCATTCTCATCCGAAGTTCCTCCTCCAACTGGCGCACCATAATACTTTGTTTCTGCAATGCAAAACGAAACCCGTATTTTAGAGAATTCTATTTGCCGACTGTCGCATAGGTATCGGTAACTGGTCCGCTTTTCACGAACGAATACGCGTTCTCCCATCGTTGGGAACATGTTTGCGAGCGAAATTATTTGAGGCATGAAGACGATAGCCGGATCGATAGAAAGTCCAGACGAAGGAAAGCTCGCCGCGCTACACGAAACCCAAATACGTCCGTCGGAATGACCGTTCCGTTCTGTTGCATCGAACCTTTCAAATTGATAATCGAGTCCCCTATTAAATGACTTAAAGGCAACGACGTTGCTGTGTTCTGCTGAATATGGTAGGATAATTCTGACAGAAGTGGATCGTATTTCTAGAAGCGTCTGAAAAATGAATATTTTAGTAACGCTGAATATTTTGTTTCTCTACACGGAAAAAAAAGATTGGCTGTGACATCCAAAAATCCTGCTAGCCTAGCAAATCTTTAGCCGTAATATATGGACAGCTAATATGCTATGTTACAGAAACTAAGTTACAGAGCTGATTGTGTAGTAAATGAAGTTTGAGATTACAAGAAGTGCGATTTGTTAGTACAGTAAAAATGATTCAATACTGCAACCAATAGAAAATAGAGCGTAGTATATGTAGCTAATTATTTTGCTATTACATTAAAGAAAATGTAGTATACGAACAGACCCAATTACAGCTAATTTATTAGTTGCTCCAACAATACAAATTAGATACATCTAACAATGCTTGTATGTATGGAATACTTCTTGCGAGATCTTATAAACGCAGAGAGAGGGGGGACACACTAGGGCGATTCCTATATTTGTTTTGGACCATTAGATCAACGAAAACTTGCTTTATTCATCTCAATACACCTATACCGACCAACCTGCGATTGATCTGTGAAAGATTATTTCGGAACTCGTCTTATATAGGAACAGGGCGATCAAGCACTAGCGAGAAAGACGATTATTACGAGAACACTCTAGCGGAAACCTTATGAAACCTATACTCAGTACCTGCTAACGGCCCGTAACAAATACTTATGTCAGAAAATAAGTTTTTCCAATATTAACTATACCATTTTTTGGAATTTTTGGACGTTTGGGGCTTTACATTCTGTTTTTCATGCTGCATGGTGGCTTACAATGTTAACTAATTGTGACAATCAAAGGACATTTCTAGAGAACTGTTGGAAACCCGGTCTACTGAATAATACATGGTCTACTATTTAACTATATAGCAATGTATATTTCAGTAAGGTTAAAGACTCGCGAGCTGGACTGACAAAGGTTCAGAGTGTAGGAGAGTACGAGTGAGAATCCAACGTCTTTTTGGCTGTATAGACATATATAAAGAGTTTGGGTTTTGGTGGGGGATAGGACTATGAACCCTTAGTCCTAGACAAGAAGCGACATGACTAAAATTTGCTTAAGCTTACTCAGTTGTTTTGAACAGTTCTCAAAAACAACCCTTATCGGAATGTGACTCCTCTGTGAGTCAAACATAAGATTAGATAGTTTCCCAACAGAACACTGTTCGACAAATTTTGACTTTTCTTCGATTTTGTAAACTTGAATAAACATGTCTTATAGATTTCGACGTGCTGAATACGAATCTACAAACCGTTTTTTTCCAGAACGTACAGTTTTTGAAAAATCAATTTTGAAAAAAATAATAAATTCTCAACTTTGGAGTTTTTTTGTGCTTTTACCGTAATAGTTATTTAGTTGCTCTTGGCACAAAATGATTCTGTGGACTCTCTCGAATAAAATGATATAAATAGTTATTAGATTCTAAGCATCGAAATAGGTTTAAATAACAATTAAAGTGAAAAGGACACCCAAAACGCACCCATTTTTGTTGATATTCTTCACTTTATTTCAAAAAGTAAGGGTCTAGGAGAAAATTTGACCATACCACGCGATAGAGCAAACCTTTCTACTAAGGAAAGTATCAGGCGAATTTCCAAAATTATTTTTGTTTTCAATATAGAAATAAAATAGTTCGGCGAAACGCGGGGCGGCGACAGTGGTACTCAATGACGGCGGCGCGCGCGGAGGACGCCTCGCTTGCCGCCTCGCCGCGCCGTCATTGAGTACCATTGTCGCCGCTCGTTTCGTCGAACTATTTTATTTCTATATTGAAAACAAAAATAATTTTGGAAATTCGCCTGATGCTTTCCTTAGTAGAAAGGTTTGCTCTATCGCGTGGTATGGTCAAATTTTCTTCTAGACCCTTACTTTTTGAAATAAAGTGAAGAATATCAGCAAAAATGGGTGCGTTTTGGGTGTCCTTTTTACTTTAATTGTTATTTAAACTTATTTCGATACTTAGAATCTAATAACTATTTATATCATTTTATTCGAGAGAGTCCACAGAATCATTTCGTGCCAAGAACAACTAAATAACTATTACGGTAAAAGCACAAAAAAATTCCAAAGTTGAAAATTTGTCATTTTCTTAAAAATTGATTTTTTCAAACACTGTACGTTCTGGAAAAAACGGTTTACAGATTCGTATTCAACACGTCGAAATCTATAAGAAATGTTTATTCAAGTTTACAAAATCAGATCCGTGTTGTACAGTGGAATTTATTGAAGAAAACGATTCCATGAATTAATTATAGAGAAACTGAGTTGTTGCCGTAACAGATCATTTCAGCTAGCAAAACTAGATTTGCTTTAGCAATAAGTTCAAGGTTGCTTTTACATACAATTTCTTTGCTGCAGTAGCAAAGCTACTTATCTATGACATCAAAACTTTTCCAGCGAATTATAGATTTGCTGGAGCAACTAAACCATTTTTTTCCGTGATACTTATGCAGAACATCTCTTCCAAAATCACTCTACGTCTTAATTGAATACAAGGAAATACTACGCCAAAAATCCCTCGCCTCCCTTCCTATTCCGGTGTAAAATAATATTGACAGCGGCAGCAATAACTGGCAGAACAGCTGAAATGGAGAAAATCAGCCGCTTACGGAGCGAAAGAAGATTTGATGGCTGGAAAGGAGCTTTTCAGAGAAGCAACGTATCTCTGTACTGCGCGGAGTGTTTCACGACTCGATCTTTTTTCACCCGTTTCTTTCCAATACGCCAATTCCAATTCGAAAAAGCTTTTTCTCGCCTTTCTTCTTATCTACTCTCCTTCGCGCTCCAGAAGTTCGCCACGTTTCCTCGAAACTTTACTCGCAATCGGTCTTCCTCCCTCCTTTCGCCTCCTCGCCGCCTCTCACTTGCTTATTCACTCGTTTAATTTGTCTCGTCAACGATCTCCGCGTCGATCGCCGTCGCCTTTGCCGTCCTCGTTTTACGTCATCTACTCTACCGTCCCGCTGCACTTTGTCCCGGTCTCATGCTCAATTGTCTTTTCGTACATATTGTTCCAGAGTCTTGGTTCAGCTCGTTAGGCATCATTAATGACGACGTTGCCGCGAGGATTCGCGAGAGTCCGTGAAGCACGCGCGTGTAAACGCATACGTTACTCTCAATCGAACAAAGGAGAGTTATCCGAGAACCGACCGACTACGCTTCTATAGATCGGATGGTTACGTGTAATTTACTCTGGCACGTGCTTCGTGACAAAAGGTAGATTGTCATTCCTATTTTCAGTAAATTCTTTTTGTGAAATAAATTCCCTCAAGATCAGGATTGTCATACGCGTGATGCAACACGAGTTGTGGAAGGACACAGACACGATTATGAGATTCGTGTTGCACCATATTTGTGCGAGCATGCCCTGGAGAGTCTATTTGGATTTCTTTTTTGTTTTCATTTTAAGGGATCGAGCAAGGTTGAAGAAGTAGCGGAGACAGGACCTCAGAACTTGCACCTAATCAGAAGCCCTGTCTTTGTCGAAGTAACACCAGGATAAAGAATGAACAGTGTACCAACTTGAAAAGGAATACATCCTCGCATCTAAATTGATTCAACGAGAAGTTTACGTGTCGCTCTGGGCCTACCGACAGAAGTCCACGTTTTCTGATGGGGGGCAGTCGTTGCAACGTGTCATCGACGATGTCCACGACTAAGGGTCAATTCACACTATCCGTCAGGGTGTCGGCGTCAAAACTTTCTGCAATGGGTTTCTTATGGGGCCGTCCGCAGCTTAGACTATACAGGGTGTTAAAAAAAAACCATTCAATATTTATATGGTATATAGGATACACTGTACTGAGTAAAAAAGCTTTAGTAAACATAGGTCGAAAGCTCAACCGTTTCTGAGATATAAACATTTTTGTTTGCTACTATCATGATTGACTTACTTGCTTTCATCGCATGCGATGTTTACTTTGGTGTTTACAAACCGCGTTCTCAATGTTCTTATTCAAGTGCCGACAGTAGATTTCATTGAGAATCAGTCAATTGTGGATCGGCGATTGTAGATTGTAAATAGATTGTAGTGTTGGATACCTAACTCTCCGCTAACAATGAATCAGAGTGTTAGCCCGATAATTCGTATCTCGTCGCTGTTTTCGTAAACATCATAGTTAGTCTTGTTACTCATATCCTTCGTTAATCACTAAGGGCCCAAGTTCACTTTCTCCTCACTAAACTCTGTTATATATATAGTTCTTCACAAACGCGCTAGCTCTCACTCGATTCTCATCCATTGCTAGATTCTGTACTCATTCATTCCAAATCCTGTACTACAGTGTACTTAGTCGTGTCCGAGTTTAAGTCTTATGTTGTAATCCGTGCAAGTCCCGAAATATATTTATTATAATATAATCGGTGTTATACACTCGCCGGGTTCCCAACAGTAGATAGATATCACAATTATCAATTATTATAATAACAAACAAAAATGTTTATATCTCAGAAACGGTTGACCTTTCGACCTATGTTTACTAAAGCTTTTTTACTCAGTACAGTGTATCCTATATACCATATAAATATTGAATGGTTTTTTTTAACACCCTGTATATATACCTATAGACAAGGCCTGAGTTACCTAGATTGATGCAAAGATAAAATCATCTACATGACGTTCATGTGGGCATGCATCATGTGGGCAAAGAATATCCACTTCAAAAAGTATCTACAGGGTGTCCCAAACTTGACGCGGGAGCCGGAACTGAGAGACTCCTGGGGTGATTCTAAACAACTTTTTCCTTTGCAGAAATGTTATCCGAAGCTTTGTTAACGAGTTATTAACGAAAAACATCGACCAATCAGAGAGTGAGTACTTTGAATTAATGATGGCGCGTACGATGGCGGGCCAATACTACTCAAAGCTGGGGCGTGCGCTGAAATTCATCCACTGTATTCGTGTTTCTATTGATCAGTGTTTTTTGTTAATAACTCATTAACAAAGCTGCGGAGGGCATTTTTGCAAAGGAAAAAGTTGTTTAGAATCACCCCAGGAATCTCCAATTTCCGGCTCCTGCGTCGAGTTTAATTGTCTGATTGGTCTGATGCATTATTCGCCATCTTGAATTATCTTTTCTGACGTCACTGTGGGCAAACTTGCTCGTTATCTTTGCATCATTGTCTCCCATGGGTTCCTATACATGGGCTGTGTCTATAGGTATATATGGTCTAAGGTTCGCACTACATTGTCCGTCGACCGACAGACAATCATCATTTAAAATCTATGAAAGAAGGTTTTGACGGACGCTAGCCTGCTGTCGTTTAAGGCCGAGCCACACATATCCGTTGCCTTCCGATCTGTTGCTATCCGTCGGAAAAGTGAGAATATCATTCCCTTGGTTTTAAATGAAGCATGCCACACTTGACCGTCGTTTTCAGCGACGGGTCCCGTTGCTTTCCGTTGCTTTCCGTTGGTCACTCCATTGAAATTTCAGTGGAAAAGATAGGCTTGCTTTCCGTTGCCTTCCTGCAAAGCTAGAATATCGTTGGCAATGATTTTTTTCTCCTTCGACGGACGATCACTTGAAAGGGACCTTTCTTTATGAGCCTGATGGGTTGCCGTGTCGAACCTTTCGAAGCCCAATCTCACCGGGGGTTCGAAAATGTAAGCAAACAGGAGCATCCCATTCACTAATAAAAATATTTTGTTTACAGTAGCATTTGATCGCCATAGAATTAGAACCAACAAAATGGTGATGTTTTTTTTTGATGAAAATGACTCTAAACATGATATAATTATGACCATTATTAAGCGTTTTAATAGTAAAGTACTTTAATCATTCATAATATGCGTATGATAAACATGTGATCGAGTGTATCAGTCATAGATATTAAAAAATAAATCATGGTTTTTATACAGGTGTGATCAAGGAACGAGACACATGATACGCTTGTATATACATTGAACGTAATTGAATAATATGTATATTGATTCCTTTATAAGGAAAAGAAGAGTTTTGAAAATTTCATAGTTCCATAGTTTTTCAAATATTAGCATTAACATATGAAAAAAGGACAGCCAGTATGCAATATGGGTAAATAGTAAATAGTTGTGTGCATTATTAGATAGGGCGGCCGCTCCGAAACGATCTATATATAGATAAGTTACCTGTACCTTAGACTGGCGCAATCCAGTAATTGCACATCACTCCGACTGAGTCATCCTATTTTCAAATATAACATTAATCTATTGTTTATCGAGTATGAAATAAAAATCCTAATTTCACATACGCCGAAATTCAGAAGTAAAGATGAAATTATTAGATTTGTCTTTTATTCCGTGTAGTTTTTAATGCGCAGGTACGCGTGTATTGAAATACAATAGTGTATACGAATACTAAATACACGGTTTGAAATATTTGCGATGACCACTTTTTCCTGCGTATATTTTGTTACTATTATTTCGTCTTGAGCGAAAGGTGTTCTTCTCGTCCTCATTGTTCAAGTCAAGATATTAATCAATTGAAATACAAATTTTTGTAACGAAAAAATGATTTCAAAGAAAGCGGCAAAATGAGTGAAACGTTAGTAGAGAATTCTTCGAAAAGTTATTCGAACTGTCATAGCCAATTTTATCTAGTAAGGATTTGGACTAAATCGAGCAGTCATTAAATTGTCCTTCCGAAAATTATAGAAAATAGATAATATCCAAAGTAATATTTTGTTTCCTGGAATAGAATCATGATTCTCAATTCATGGTAATCTAAGTTAAGATTCATGGTAATCAAGGTAAGAATTCGCATTCTTTCAGGCTTACACATTTATAAATGAAATCGAAATATTTGGAATTTCATATAATATTTATTTAATAATGAAAATATATTGATCATTCTAATATGCTACTCCCATAAGTACGGAAAAATACTGAAATATCGGTTTTTAATTTATTTACCTAGGTGCTACCATTCCAAAAAGAGTGAAAAGAGTATATGTTTATAATTATAATAGGATACAACAGTGAAAATATGAACGCGAAACCGAATACGGATACTCCGAAACCACCGGTGGGTAACGGTGACCGTCGTTGGGCGACAGAAGGTGATGGAAATCGATGGCAACGGACGACAACGGATCCCAACGGACGGCAACGGATCCCAACGGACGGCTATGTGTGGCCCGGCCTTTAGACGGTTAGTGCGAATCGACCTTAACGCGGACAGGGGACGACCGGTTGTTTTCACGACGCGACGGGGTTACTCGGCCCCGTGTAAGAGGAAACACCGCGAGATACGGTTTACGCGATCGTTAATAGGATCTCGTCTTAAGAGGGGCTTCGTTTAAACTTTAAACCTTTCATCTTCGATCCTCCTTCATCCTCCGCGCTACTGCGTTCGATCCGCCTTCTAAGTATGTATGTCGATGGACGATACCAATCGCACGGGGAGAGATCGGGTTCCGCGTCGAGGGTTAATCGAAGGCTAATCGTTTTGAAAGCAGAACACGCGACACTCTTATCCCTCGGGGTGATCGTGATACGTTCGACCAGGAGGATGCATGGAAAAGCTAGCCAATATTCGATTTCGAAAACTTTGCCGACAGATGGAAGCCATTGGGCCACAAGGGAACTAACAATAAGTTAGCGGTTAGCGTATAAACTAATGCCGCGCTGTTTGCTTGTAGCTGCGATCATCGGGTTCATATGGTCCTGCTAATGGGAAACTATTAGGTAATACTAGGTACCTCCGGGAGCAAGGTTGGAAGGAACCTATTAATACCATCCCTCGTTTGGATCAAACGTAATAATACAGAGTTAATGGGTTGATCAACAAATCGCTTCATTTGCGTTAAACGAATTTAATGCCAAAGTTTATGTGTAAAGGAAAATTGTGTAGCATAATATTTTATTCGCATTCATTTTTCACTTCTTGACATCGTGCAGAAAGTTTCATTACACCGTTTTCTAAGAACTCCTTGCGTTCTAAGCATTATATCGAGGGGAAACCAGTAGAACTTTTTGATCGACTAGATTTAAATTTTTGGTGGGAAAATTAAATAAAAGAAAAATTTAGCTACGGGAAATCATTAGTATACAACATGTGCCAACATTTTTGTATTTGCACGCGCGCCTCTGTAATAGATTGATTAAAAAAAATTACCTAATGCGTTTATAATTCAGTGATATGACGGATTGCTTCAAGAAAATTTGGAACATACTGCTATACAGGGTGGGGCAATAACTATTAGCTCCTCAGATATCTCGGAAACTATAAGTTTCACAGAAATATTTGCTGAAATAAAATGGCACAGTGCGAAGGGGGCCATCCGGTGGCGATAATAGTTTTTTTGCAGGTGGAGGTACTTCGGACATTTCAAGGTCACCTCCATTTTTTTAAATGGATCGGTATGTTTTTGTTTCCATATCATGATAGAGGATCTTAAAACGAGTTCAACGACCTATTACATTAGGTCACTGAAGGTCATAGAAAGTAGAGAAAGGCGATTCATTTACTACCAAAATCGTAAGTATTATCGCCTTTCTCTACTTTCTATGACCTTATGTAATAGGTCGTTGAACTCGTTTTAAGATCCTCTATCATGATACAGAAGCAGAGGTGACCTTCAAATGTCCGAAGTACCTCCACCTGTAAAAAAACTATTATCCCCACCGGATGGCCTCCTTCGTACTGTGCAATTTTATTTCAGCAAATATTTCTGTGAAACTTATAGTTTTCGAGATATCTGAGGTGCTAATAGTTATTGCCCCACTCTGTATATACGTAATATGTATAAACATTCCATTGTGAGATAATTGCTACACATTCACATTGTCACAGTTTAGAAGAATGCAAGAAGTAAGTACGTGCATAGACTTGAAACTATTCTGTTCAGAACTGAAACTGTCAAGTTCCGTAGTTCTATAGGCAATGCAATACGTTCGGAATTTGTCCCTTGATCTTTGGCCTTCCGAGGAACAGAGGCATACGACTCGACCATGATAGTATTCTTTTCGGAGTAGGGGAAATGTGTACAAAACAATCCCTCGAGGCAAAATGATCCCTTGTTGTCTTGTAGCTATTAGCGATGATATCTTTTCGTACCGATCTGTAACAGTTTTCTTCGCATGTCAATAGGTTTTGTTTCAAATGCTGAGCGAGTATCAGCACTGTGTGCGTATGAAAAAAGAAACAAGTTTAAAACTGCTATGTTACATCTGAGGTAAGGTCTTTTTCAATGCTGTGTAACTTTTGTCCTAGATTATTTAATGTGACAGCTGTTTTCTTGCCAGATTTGAGTATAATTTAACAATCATTTAATTAATAACTCATTACTGTTTTTACGAGTTTGAATTATATACAATTAATGAATGTGAATTGGATCATTTTACCCATATGGCATGTTACTGTTTTTCATTTTAATTACAACAATCCAAAGGAAAAGGAATAAAGAAAATAGACACTGTCTACATATCGGAATCATCTTCAGATGAAAATGACACAGAATGTTTGTTCTGCAATGAAAAATATTCCGAAGATGACAAAGATGAAGAGTGAATTAGATGTGTTTAAAATGATAATATGACGATTGCGCTGGGATAGACAGTAACGATACTGACGATTAGACTGAGGATTTTTATGCACTTATGGCAATTTAAAGTATGCAAAAATCTATGAAGCTGTTGATACATGTCAAAATATACAAAATAGCAGAAATATAACTCAAGTTACAACGTTTATAAAATAAGAAAAAGTGTTATAAAAATTTTAATTTCTTATTTACCTTTGTAAAAATTTAATTCTGCATACAAATCCGCAGTCTATTGGTGATATTACCTGCGGTTTCTCCAAGATTACTTCGCTTCGACGCGAAAAAGTTTGACTTCCTGAAACTCATCTCATTTTCTTACGTTTACTAAATAGTCGATTTTAAGTATTCCTCATTTTCATCCATTGTATAGCAAAAATGTTTTTTAATTTTCATCTTATTTATTATAAATAGGTGTTCCGGGTGAATAGGATCCCGGGGGATCATTTTATAGACATAGTGATACAAAACGTTTTTAGAAAAATGTTTAGATGTACTAACTTGCGAAAACTACTTTACTTTTATTTAAATAATAGGCATTTGTAGTTTTTTACATGAATTAAACCCTAGAGGGATCATTTTCAACACATTTCCCCTATCAACGTAGCACATTTTTACAGAACGATAAGTTGTACGGCCGAGAATTTGTTATCGTTTGCCACGTAGTCACGATGCACTGTGGGGCCGTTGCGTGTCAAACGCGGTAAAAAACATTTTTTAACTGAAATCACATATTTTTTCATTTTTAAACAATTTTTTTCTTATACAGATGGGTATTCTAGATATCAATACAATGTACGTATTATGAGAAAATTACGCGTATATTGATTTTTTAAACAATATTTTTACATTTTATTGCTTTTTCATACTTTAAATTATAAACAAGTTGAAGTTGTAATTTATCAACATTTACTATAAGGGAAACTCAAAAAAGAGATATTATATACACCTAGGACATCTAGTCTCTTGAACACTTTATTAAAAAGTTACTTAATTTAATCTTGATGCGTTAAATTATTTCAGTATAGTACAAAAAACCGTTTGTCCAAATTCTAAATAACCTAAAGGTTCGGCATCGCGAGTGCAACTGTGTCACAGTAGGGCTAGGTTCGCGCGTATCGAAGTAAATGTTTATTGCTGTAACTTACGCAGTAGCAGCCGATTTTTTTTTCTAAAGAAAGGTAAGGCTTCGATGTGTAATATGTGACCAGAACGAGCACTGCAGCTCGCTGCAGTCACAGTTAAAAAGTAGAAGGAAACTTTAACATATTCTATTAGCTACAACTAAAAAGGTATTAAAGTAAAATGTTCTTAGTTGCGTATAATTCAAGTAGACACTAGATGAACTTAATTCTGTCACTTAGGGTCATTCGGGGCAAAAGCACGCAGCGGGTAAAAGTACGCACTTTTGCTGTTTAAAAAAAACCGTTTGGCCTATCGTCAAATACTCGTTGCATTTTATGAGTCTATTAAATATGCTACCGATAGCGCAAAAAAGTGTTCCTAATATCAGGGTACTTTCGGCTCAGTGAAGCAAAAACAGCAAAAGTGTGTACTTTTACCCGCTGCGTTCTTTTACCCCGAATGACTATTATTGAATTGCAACAAGCGAAGTAATTATAAACGATGAATTTAGTTTCAGACAGTTTTCAGACTGGCCACTTCAAAGCCATGTAGCCGTGTTAATAAGTGATAAATAGTAAAATCAAACATACAAAATCTTGCCCTACTTGTCCAATTAATTGTTGATAAACAATTTTTTCAATCTGAGTATATTTGTGAAAAAAGACTCTTTACCGTCAACTAGCCTCACAATGCGACGGCTTATACTTTTTTCTATATTACGTTTTTTTTTTCCACCTCGTGTTACCTTTTAATGGAAAATATCGTTCAACGCGATTCTACTTTCAATCTTCTCGCGTTACGTTTATACAGGTCAATTGCGATTCTAAATCACTCTACATTGTGGTAGGGAAGTGGGCAAAGGTGATTACGTTGAAAGAACTTTCCAGGACTTTCTTCCAAAGCGATAATCAATTTCTAAGAATACACGAAGAATGGGCTGCTAAATATGGCGTGTTAAAAAGCAAAGCCGCATGAACAGTCCCACGATTTCTCTGGGGTCGTTGCACGATACGCTAATCGATTTTTTCCACCCTTATGCTCAGTTTCGTATACCCGTTGATCGTGGATAGCTCGAATTATAATAGATACACATCGTCTTTATCGCGGCTTACACGAAGCTCTTTATGCGCCTGCAATTATCCAGGATTATCAAGCCTTGTTAATACGTCTTCCCACACGACCTCTGTTCGTGAAAAAGGAAAAGAAACGCGTACCGTTTCAGCCGAATTTCCCAAAGCAAAGGGCGCGGCGAACACGCGCGGGAATCAATGACGTCAAACAGGAAGGACAACGCGAGCCGTAAAACTGCAGCGCTGATTCCGACGATGCAAATTCCTCTGACCTAATTCTCACGATTTTCTCTGACCCCATTCCGGACGCGTATGTAGGCCACTGTTCCATTTTAAGCGAGAATTAGAATACCGATACTGGCATTAGTAGCATCGTTGCGACGATTCCTTTGAAAAGAATGACCGTAGATAGGGGCGCGTTAAGAAAGAAGTACATAAAATAAAAAAAGAGACGTAACGATATCAACGTTTAAGAAGAGTTGAACGTGGGAGGATTTTGCCTTTACGGTGCTTCTCCCTAGCTAGCAGGAACACACACAGTGGGCAACTGAAAATAAGTGATAATTACAAAATGTTCATAATAATTTAATCAGCTACTTATATTGAAGATTAATTATCTACATTTGTAATGATTTACGTACTGTTTTTTACGTACTGATTTTTGAAAGGAATATAATTGGGTTACAGTAAAGTCCCTCACATTGTCCCTACCCAGAGTGGTCTGACAATGGTTTTATTTATTCGAAAGTCAATTTTTTAAGTTTTCTTTCCTGCTTTCTTATTTTTGTATCTTCCGAAAACTACAAAGGCAAGCGTCCACATTAAAAACACAGTATCTGTCTACTGAAAATATCTCAATTCGATTTCTACCTGAAAGACAATGTGAGAGAATTTACTGTACATAGACAAAGTGCGATGGTTCACCGTAGAACATTTCATGCTAACGTGGATTTTTAATAAGTGACACATATAATTTAAAATATCTGAAATTTGCGATTTTATCAGAGACGTTTGGGACTTGAATACGAAAAGGGTCTGATTCTCTAAGGGAAACTGCTAATGATTCTCTTCCAATGTATAAATGAAGCCAAAATGTACCTATACGAGTCAGACCTGTACAAAAGTGACCATCTATTTCAGGGATGCACAGATTTATTAGGATCAAGGTCCACATAAATTTACTGTGACTTGTAGGACAAAGAAAAATATGACCATTTATTTATTTATTTAGGGAAATAGAACCCGTTAGCACAAAAATAACGATACAAAAATAAACGAGCTAAAAGAAAATACAAGAGAAATACAAGTAAAAAATATAAGTGTGATGTTGTCTATCATATAATTATTATTTTATTTATATTTATCATATATTGTTAGAAAAAAGTAGCGTGAGCGGGCCGCCAGAGAATCAATGGAAAGTCGTAGTCTTTGCATCCCTAATCTATTTGCTTATCAGTTTGCAAATGTCATTCGTGTCTCGCGTATTATCGATGTTATCTACTTCGTGGAACATTGCTCGACGCATTGTTTATAGTGAATATAAAATAAATGTTGCGCGAAAGGATTATTTTCCTGCTCCATTATCCTTACTTTTCTCAGCTTTCAATTCAAATAATCCTAATTTCTGTACTTTCTATCTGCAAATATTTAAACGAGTTCTATCGCATAAATATGCAAGTAATATTCTGCGGCTATAGTACCTTTTTGTAGGCTTGCTGGCGGATCGATCGGAGGTGCGCTGACCCCGAAAAACTGAAGTGTTTGCTTAATCCTTGAAATCTGGGGGTTCACAAACATCCCTTGCTCTCTAATTTTATTATTAGAGATTTTATAGACTCTGAAACACGTTGCAATCGACTCCTGAATTTCAAGCTTTCAGTTTCACTAACTCCTGATCAACGTCAATGTTATTATCGCCAATGTAAGGTACATTAATTATACAAAATAAAGGCCAAAAGGAAATAAGTAACCTTAATCATGCAACATGTTTCAGCGTATGTAGAGTCTCTAAATATAAGAAACTATCTGAAGGATCGAAGAAAGGGGTTAACTCTTCGGAGTAGAGACTTAAAATTCACAGTTACAGCGCGGTGCTAAAACAAAAATCGTATCGCCTAATAGAATTTTTCCGTAAGTACCATTCCGATCGAAACGACTGGCCAATATTGAATCTTACGGAGTACCTTCGTGGGGCTTAGTTTTAAACTCGATCAAAGCGAAAATCTCCCAGCAATATTATGTTGCAGAGGCAATTGTATAACTGATATTCGTTCGTAACAAGCCACGGAGCGATACAGGGTGTAACAAAAATGTTGCACGTCCTTGAAAGGGGCGATTCCTGAGGTGATTTTAAACAACTTTTTCCTTAGCGAAAATGTTAAGTAAGGCTATGTTAATGAGTTATTAACGAAAAACACCGACCAATCACAGAGCGAGAACAGTAGACGAACCTTGGCGCAGGGGATGGCAGACCAATGCTACGCATAGCTGTAGCCCGCGCCGAAATTCATACACTGTTCTTGCTCTCTGATTGGCTAATGTTTTTCGTTGATAACTCGTTAACAAAGCCTCACCTAACATTTTCGCTAAGGAAAAAGTTGTTTAAAATCATCTCAGAAATCACCCCTATCAAGGGCGTGCAACATTTTTGTTACACCCTGTATAGGTGAAAGGTTTCGAGTTACCGACCTTCGGAAACTCTTCTCGCGAAGCTTTTAACGATCTATCGAGAGCGGGCCTTAGATGATCCTAGCTCGTTCCACCGTAAAAATTTTTCCATCAAGGTGTCCGCTTCTCTGTGAAACCCAGTACCCGATCTCTCCCTATCTCTCTCTATCGTTCTATCTTTCTCTCTCCCTATCTCTCTCTATCATTCTCTCTCTCTCTCTCTCTCTCTCTCTCTCTCTCTCTCTCTATCTCTTCCTCTCTCCCGTTTCACCTGATTCTCTCTTTGTTCAAGCCAACGAAGCCGTTATCGACCGAGCGTGACAGCCTCTGTTGTCCGAGCGTCCACAACTTCGTTTTTGGTACCACGAGGCGTTCCCGTTGGTCAGGAATTTTCCAAACGAACGTCTCTCGGTAATCTAATCAATTAGAATCGCAAGTTAAAAGTAATTTTGATACAAAAATCAATAATCTCTCTTATCAGAAATAAATAAACGAATAAGTCAATAAATATTGGTCACTTTTTATTTGGTAAAAATTTAAGAAAATTCCACTGAAAATTTGCAATATGGAAATTTATTAAGTTTTAGAAGGCCGGAAAATTATTTTAATGGTTATAGCTAAAACTAACTTTTCCATCTTTTAAATGTGTATAAAATTATATGTGTATAAATCTGTGTGTTTGAAACATACATGTATAATAACTGTTGACTGACAGGACGTCATTTTCCTAAACATTGTCACGGACATTTGTCGGGCTCTATCGTGGTAAATGTGAAATTGTGTGTAACGCCTAGACTGCGAATGTTTATGTAAATTCATATTTTCAAAGGCATAGAAAACGAAAATCAACTGAAATAAAGTGTCTTTTACCTTCTAAATATCATAAAATGTATTTTCTTTTCGATATTTTATGTATTTTTGTATTTATGCACTTCTTTATGCATTTTAGCAGATTCAAAATTGCTATACTATAAATGCATAAACATCCACAGTCTAGTAATGAGTAAAAGAAGACGTCGAACTTACTATGTATCCACTATTTGCAATATTTCATTGTGCATAACGCCATATTTTGAGGTTCACCAAAACAATATTACCATAAGTAATAGTTTGTAAAATAAAAGATAATAGAAAAATGAAAATAACTCTAAAATAGAAGCTAAAATGAGATAAACAAATAAAGAACAGAAATAAAAATTGAATACAAAAATAAAAAAAGAGATACAAAAACTTTTTACATCTACATTTACAGCTTTACGACAACGCTAAATAGTAGCTCCATATATTCTCATAAGTATTTGCTTAAAAATCCATAATGTTGGTCCAATCGTTGGAAATTTTCGGAATCTGACTTCATAGTCGCAATCACTACCCTCAAAAATAATTATAAGCACTATAATTTTAAACTTAGAAAATTTTCAATTATTATCCTTTCAGGACCGCAAAGCCACTATAGTGGCTAGGAATAAATGCGGAGACTGCGGAATATGTAAGTTGCGTATACAGGGTGGTCCACGCAACTTGTGCACCTCTATAACTTTCAAAATATTCGTTGCACGAAAAAATTTTGTATATAAAAGTTGCATGGTTTAAAGGGGTACATTATGTAGTGCATTTATTTTTTTTATAGGTGGAGGCGTTTCGGAGATTTGAAGGTCAACTTTGTTTTTGTAAATAGAATACTATATTTTTTATATCAAAGTATGGAAGAATATCGAATTCTGAGTAAAAAAGTATTGACCTTTATTAGCCCTAAACCTAATAACTAACGAGTAATTTCACTTTATTTCTTGAAAATTTTTTGAAGATTTCTTGAAATCTGTGATAAGGTTGAATTTCCAACTTGATATTACGTGAAGAAAATTTTCAAGAAATAAAGTGAAATTACTCGTTAGTTATTAGGTTTAGGGCTAATAAAGGTCAATACTTTTTTACTCAGAATTCGATATTCTTCCATATTTTGATATAAAAAAAATAGTATTCTATTTAAAAAAACAAAGTTGACCTTCAAATCTCCGAAAAACTTCCACCTATAAAAAAAATAAATGCACTACATAATGTACCCCTTTAAACCATGCAACTTTTGTATACAACATTTTTTCGTGCAACGCATATTTTGGAAGTTATAGAGGTGCACAAGTTGCGTGGATCACCCTGTATGTACAAATTTTTCGAAAAAACTGTTCAAAATTTTAATGAAAAAATGTCGACCCTCTAAAGGTTAATAAATAGGAAAATAGAAGGAGATCCGTCCTTCTTTCAGATAAAATTCTAAGCTACACTGCATATAGTGTAGTGAACGTAGACTGGAAATTTTTACTACAGACCTTGAATCGAGACAAATCTATATGCGGTCAAACTGTGCACTTCAACTCTTGCTCTTTCAACCACCTGACGCAATAGCATAATTTCAAGCGGCATTAAAGATGCCAAAGTCGTAGCTTGTTTCTGTATCTCATCCCGGTATGCGCGACGTGACCTCTAAACCCAGTGTTGTGCCACTGGACTCTTCTGTAGAGAAGGTTGATATCGACAAAAGCTGATCGTTACAGCGTGATCATTTAGGTAAATGTTGTTGGAAAGGAGAACGGGACAAAGAAAAAGAAAAGGGGAAGAGACGAATATTAAAACAGCGGAATAAAACGAAAAGAAGCAAAAGCAGGCAAGAAAAAAGAAGGCCGAGAAGGGGAGAGTGTGGGAGTGGGTATGAGAAATGCGCTTAAAAGAGGGCGAAAGCCTGAGAAGAGTGAAAAAGGAGAGAGGCACAGGAAGAATAATAAAAAGCAGGGGAAGGAAAGTAGGTAGAGGGGCGGAGGAGTAGGAGGAGGCAGAGGTTGAGGGTGATAGAGAAACAGAGAGAGAAAAAAAGCGCTGGAAGGGATGAGTTACTGTCGCTCGATAACGCCTTGCTCTGCCTCGTCATCATTCTTTTTCTGTTTCCCTTTTGTTTTCCCCGCGCATCTATGAACTTCCTCCTTTCGCACCTTCCTTTCTCCGTATCGATTCTTCGCCAAATAAATCTCGGATTTGCAATGCAAGCGCTTCAACCTAACTAAACCAACATTACAGGGTACGTACATTTGTCGTCGAGAGAATAAATTGTTTTTCGAAACTTCATTGAACGAAAGTCACACAATGCATCAATCCAGTTTCTCTTTTATTAGAATGAACATATATTGTAAATTATTTTTAAAAAACAAACCGAGTTAGATGTGAGCAAACATATATCAATGCGGTGGACATGACAATGCAACACACGTAGCTGCGGTGTTTGCCCGATAATTCCGAGAATTTTCAATATTTTTCCGTGAAATTTGGCGTATGCACACGCGCCTGATAAGATTATCTTCGAACCGTTGAGTAATTTTTTGTTACGTTTCAATTTTTTTTCAAATTTTTACTTGCTAATAAAGGAGAATAATTTTATCCCAAATTTTGCGTTTTCTTCATTATTTTGTACAATCTAACGGCAATTGAATTTGATCCGTGACAGATCAGAGCAAATACGACAAAATGTAATAAAATTTCATCCCTTTTCGCGTCCTGTTACCGTGCGAAATCGAATCATGCAGACAATGCAGTTAACGTTCGCACTGCACGCATGTGCGGAAACTACATCATTTGTCGGTCATGTTAGCTTATTTAAGGCTTCGATTATTTTTCAAAATAATCTAGTTCGAAACCCCATTCTATCAGGCCATTAAAAATATTCACAGTTAGACTTAACTATACAGGGTACGGCACAAATTAGTCCCCACGATTTTTCAACCCCTTCGGATGGTCTGACAGAAAAGTTTTTCCTACCAAAGTTAATCAATATTTAACTGATAAGAAATTGCAATTTTTTAAATTTAAAAAAAATTGATTTTTAACAAAAAATCGTGATTGCCGTCATATCTTTAAATGGAACTGGGTATTTTTAGCTTCATAATATTGTAGGCGACGTCGAAATGAATTCAACGACCTGCTATACGATGACCTTCAGATAACCTTGAAAGAAAATATCGCCATAAATCGGTTGCCAGAATATTTGAAATAATTCGACAATACGTAATAGCAAATAGCAATACCTCGCATTTTGAGGTAAACAAATAAATGTAAACATTGCTTCAGAACCTGACTCACAAAAAAAAACAAATTTATACTTTGATTTATACTTTTTATTAGTAATTAATAAATATTCTGGCAACCTATTTATGGCGATATTTTCTTTCAAGGTTATCTGAAGGTCATCGTATAGCAGGTCGTTGAATTCGTTTCGACGTCGCCTATAATATTATGAAGCTAAAAATACCCAGTTCCATTTAAAGATATGACAGCAATCACGATTTTTTGTTAAAAATCAATTTTTTTTAAATTTAAAAAACTGCAATTTCTTATCAGTTAAATACTGATTAACTTTGGTAGGAAAAACTTTTCTGTCAGACCATCCGAAGGGGTTGAAAAATCGTGGGGACTAATTGGTGCCGCACCCTGTATAACTGAACGGAGGTTATTATGTTCTAGAGTAATTTTTCACGCTCGAAAGTCTCTTCTTCAGGAATCAATGTCCCCTAAATTCAGTACGAAAACAACGGGACAAAGTGACTGGGATGAAAATATAATAGTTGAAACAATTCACGGAGCGGATTTCCTTCAACGAAACTTTCCTTCTTTTTTACAAAATCCCTGCTCGCCCTCTTTTACTCACAATAGAACTAGTTACGATGACGCATCAATAGTAATTACGTTGGCAGGTAGAAAATCGCCGGGCAAACACAATAGAGCGAGCGTCTATCGAGTAAGTAGAAAAACACGAGTTTCGTGCGAAAGGGGAATCGTCTGTTTCGGTGTCGTGTGTCGTGATTCTAATCGAACGCTGCGCATTTATAGACACGGAATGTCCTGTTTATTCGGAGCTCGATTAACGGATGAGCATTCGTCGCGGCGACAAATTCGATTGCTTTCTGTATAGAACGCTTCTGACGCTTGTTTTCCGCGACGCGTGATTCCCTTCGAACTCGACTCGAATCTGGAGGAGAGTGGAAGCAATCTCTGGAGGAGTGACAAGTATCGAAAAATGCATTCCAGCAATTTATCCGCGAGGCGGCGGCGTCGTTACATCGTCGGCCATTAAACGACGCCGTCACTGCTAACCGTTGCAGTATTGAACGTTACTGCCTGTTTACGCTCTCGTCTGATGAATGGTCGTCGATAAAGCTAGTTGGATAAATGAGCGCCGCTAAAACGTGCATTAAATTCCTCGGAGAATATTCGTGGACTGTCGTGTTCCCTCGTGTCGTTCCGTGTCGTGTCACCGGCGTCGAATAAGCACCGCTGAGGAAAAATCTCAAAGCGCGAAGCGAATCGTGCTTGTGGGACGTTCGTTTCTTGGGAACGAAATTTGTTTTGACGGCAAATGGAGTGCGGACGCTTTGGATAAAAACAGTGTTCAGATTTATGAAATTTATCGGAAATGGTCAATTTTTTCGTTTTTTCTTCTCGTATACTCAGTCTCATTTTTCCTGGCATTTTCCCTATTTTTCCCACGTTAGTTACTCGTGACTGACGATAAACAATTTAACACGATTAACACCAAGTCTGAGCGTATTAAATTTTAATTGTGATTAAAACTTGTTTTCATTTGACGGTGCGGCTTAAATAAAAAACAAAGAGAAATAGATTCGGCGCTTTATAGCCCAGGAAAATTAGACTAAAAAGTGGGCAATCTGCGAAAAAAACTAAAAATAGGTGGATCTTTTCATGAATCGCTTATTTCTGTGATGGGTATGAACTTCTGAAAGATCACCGTCGATCGGCTGCCGGCTTCCCCCCCCCCCCATTTTTTGGATCAAATGTTAAAAAAAGTAGTTTTTCGCAAATAACTCAAAAATGGTTAGTCTAATTGAAAAATGTTTTAGATACAAGTTTGAGAGCGTGGAATTCTGCGTAAAAAAGGTTGTATAATATTTTTTGAGAAACGCAACCGTTTTTGCAATAAGACGTCCTTAATATTTCCACAGTGGTATGTACAACATTATAATAGGAGCACGTTTATTGAACGTTATCGCAAAAAGGATTGAATTTATGAAAACATATTGTAGAACCTTTTTAACGCAGAATTCCACGATCTTAAATTTTTATTTAAAACATTTTTCAATTAGACTAACCATTTTTGAGTTATTTGCGAAAAACTACTTTTTTTAACATTTGATCCAAAAAAAGGGGGCGAAGCCGGCAGCTGATCGACGGTGATCTTTCAGAAGTTCATACCCATCACAAAAATAAGCGATTTGTGAAAAGATCTACCCATTCTTAGTTTTTTTTGCAGAAATTTCTAATTTTTCTGGACTATTAGTCCCCAAAATGAAAAATTCTCTCCTCAAACACTATGAACACTTTGACGCAAAAATGGTCGATCTTCGATTCGCTTACCGAATCGCTCAGCTTAAAGACCTCATTGAACCTTCTACACACATTTTTTAAATATGTATTAGGTTATAAGATAAATTCGTTCGGTTAAACAAAAGACACATTTCAGTATCGTTCGGCAAGAAATTAAAATTATACTTTTAAATGTCTCTTAATGCATTACTACCTGTTACTTTATAGCTGTTAAATATTATGAAAATATAGGTACAGTAAAGTCTGTCACATTATCCCTATCCACAGTGGTCTGAAAAGTTGTATTTATTCGAAAGTCAATTTTTCCAGTTTTCTTTTCTCCTTCCTCATTTTTGTATCTTCGGAAAACTACAAAGGCAAGCATCCACATTAAAGACACAGTATCTGTCTACTGAAACTCTCTCAATTCGATTTCTAGCTGAAAGACAGTGTGAGAGAATTTACTGTACTGATAAACAAGAATGTTAATATATTTGTTGAAGTTATTTTTAGAATTACTCTTGGTAGTGTTATAATAGGGACCGAAATACTGATTGTTGCACAAGTTCTGCCCGCTTGTTCCATCCTATAAACAGTCTATGGCAGACAAAACTAAAGCAGCAACCTAATAATAGCGTTTCGAGATTAACGAGCATGTATGAAATTTATTAGATAATTTTCTATAGGTTTCAAGGGACGAGCCCCTAGCTTGTTCATTATCGACGCATCAAGGGTCCATCAGGGTTCGTCACTCAAAACGATCCAACTATCATTGCGAAAATGATGTAACACCTCCCCTGCATGTGCAACAAAATATGGCGTCCATTTCTTAGAATGAAGTCCCTTTGGTTAACAGAACGTCTGAATTTTGTAGCATTCGAATAATAGGTGTCCGAATGCGGGGCGCTCTATTGTGGTTAGGAAAAATGTGGTCCTGTATCGTATCGTGCCGCTATTCTTATTTTCCTTCTCCCGACTTGCCCCGACGCGACGCGACGCGACGCCCCGACTTCCTCTGTTCAAGTTGACAGACGATTTCTCGGCCGTCAAAAGAACGTTCTCGAGATGCAGCCAATTGAAATTCCCCTCGACACAAAGGCATTGTGCTTGGGTCGGGGTCCGTGCCGCGGACGGACGGATGTTCGACTGGTAATTGAAGCGGGTGAAGGGAAACGGGTCAGCAGTGGAAAAGAATTTTTGGTTTCGTCTAGGTCGGTGCGCGTCGACCTGCATGTACAATATACAGCTCCTCGCTCGATCGGAGCGAGCGCGGATCGCTCGCTCTCGCTCGCGGGCACGTCACCGATAACGCCGCGTCGCGACGCCCCGCGCCTACCCGCGCCGCGCCGCGCCGGCCGGAAGTATCGATCGTAAAACGCCGAATAAAAGTAGAGTTTATCGTGTGTCCCCGACGTAACCTACATGCTCCGAGGACCGACCCGAATATATCCAACGGGGAGAGTGTCTTTTTGTCCGTCAGGTGTGTTCGACTCGACGTTGCGTTAACTGCCAACAACGGGATCTCACGATCTACCCTCCTCGATTCCTCGCAGGCAATTTCGAAGGGCGCGGGAAGAATTGTCGTTAGGTCCGCGCGCACATGATCCGTGATCGTCGACGGTACAACAATTGCTTCGGAGTCGACCGCGAATTCGGTCAGGAGCGGAGAAACGAATCGATCGAGTGCTACCCCGTTGTCGGGGCTGAAAATGACGAATCCGTGTTGTAATTTCGAGAACCGGAGGCAGGAACAACAGCGACGACAGCTGGTTCGTTGCTCAAATAACGCCGAGCGACACGCTGCGACTCGCTTCCTCATTAGCCCACCGCTCCAAGTTCACAATCGCGCGCGCGCGAGCTTTCGGAGCGGAATTAATATCGCGGGACGCGGAGGACGAAGATTATGCGTGGTGGAAAAATCGGAAAATGGAAGTTTGGGAAAGAATTATTTCATTTGGAGGTGTAACCAAATCCTGGGACTTGTTTCGATTTTCTGTTTACTTTGCGTCGGTCGGTGATGAAATTGTTCTGGATAATTCATAAAAATGCAAGATGTTTCCGTGGAACCGTAAAAGATGAGATTAACCGCTCTAGAGTGAAATTTCAGTGCTCAGATGCAGAGCAATGGGAGTTCTGTATGTTTCTTTTTATACTTTTCACTTTTCTTTTCATCGTGCTACTTAAATTTTAATTTCATAATGTAGATTAGCACTTATTTGCGATTTCAATGAGAATGGAATTATAGTATTTGGCTACATCGAATGCATGAAATACATGTATGTATGATTTATCCATCTGTTTATAATAATTTGATCGTCCATTCTAAATTTACTTAATTTATTGAGTACACACGATCAATTTCATCGGCTTATTTTCTCATTTACATTTAAAGTTAGTCCGACATCAAGAATTAGATTTGGTTTTACTTCAATATAACTACTACCAAGTTGATTAAAGCTTTAGAGCTAGTTAATGGTCTATGGCTGGGATCATTATCGGTGTTCAAACTGCAGCTTCGCCTTTTATAATACTCTCACAGCTCGTTATCGTGCTATTAACTTATTTGTCACTCGTATATAGTGTATGATTCGCTTTGATGAATAAAGCGAGTGGCGTGGCGACCGCACGTATTCAATATTCATTTACGAATATTCTATAACCTCTTTAAAGCATAACACTCGCTTTGGAGCAAGTGCGGTTACAATCTTTGTATTGGGAAACTGAGTGGAGGCGTGGCTTAAATTTTTGCCCTCTGGTGATAAGTTTGCAAACTACTGAAAGTAGGCCCTAGATCCCTTCAAACATTTCATTCGCCATCAAAAATAACTTTTAACCATTTAAAAATTCTCTTAAATCCTTTCTTTGTGATTTTTTATTTAAACGAATTAGAAAATACTTGATTTTCACGTGTCTATTTTTAACCAGTCATTTAAATAACCAATAGGTTATTCAGGGTTATCTCATAGGTTATCTCAGTGGTTCAATTTTCTGTCCCTAGTTGGCGTATCGAAATTCTCAGTTTCCTAATTCGTGTACGAATAGCATTCAGTATTCATACCGAATGGCAAATATTGTTACGATTCGAGTCGATAGAGACACGTATCGAAGTATGAAGCACGTGGAGACCCTCAAACGAATATTCAACCAGAAATAGTCGGGCAAACTGAGCAACAGTGGCGCGGTCTTCGGGGGTGGCGGGCCGGGCAACCGCCCGGGGCCTCGCGCTTACAGCAATCGTGTTGAGGGCGGGCCTACCTAACATAAATTGCCGAAACAAAATACAGGGTGTAACAAGAATGTTGCACTTTGAGGTGATTTTAAACAACTTTTCCTTAACGAAAATGTTAGATGGGGCTTTGTTAACGAGTTATTAATGAAAAACACCAACAAATCCGAGAGCGGGAACAGTAGACGAACCTTGGCGCGGGCGATGGCAGATCAATGCTACGCATAGTTGTAGTCCACGCCGAAATTTGTACACTGTACTCGCTTCTTAATTGGTCGGTGTTTTTCGTTAACAACTCGTTAACAAAGCCCCACCTAACATTTTCGCTAAGGAAAAAGTTGTTTAAAATCACCACAGGGATCGCCCTTTTCAAGGACGTGCAACATTTTTGTTACACCCTGTATAAACCCAGTGTAGAAAAGTGCTTTAAATCTGCCACCCGGGGCCTCGCAACCGTTAAGACCGCCGCTGCTGAGCAAATATTCATCAACGAATGCGTGGAGTCCAGGAAATGACTAATTATGGCAGCAATACCGCAGCGGGGAATATGTCGTATTGTCGTTTCGAGGATCGTAACAGAATATACTGCCACCTTCTCCATTATTTGTTTAGATCCATATAGTCTTCGACATTATTTTTATAGTATTTAATTAAGAACTCATAGCCTCTGACAATTTAATTTCTGTAATCCATGAGGTAGAATATGCAGAATATTCCTGCACCGGAAATGATTACTTATATTCGACGAAGCATGCGAAAAATTTGTTCGAAACATGTCATCATTCCAGAAAGTGAAGCACGTTTTTCCGGAAGAAAAATTTTTAATTTTTTATGAGAGCTGAACATTCGGGTCACCGATACAAACGACACTTGATAAGCATGTAGTCTTTGATGTGTATAATAAACTGTGGGTGTGTTCCAATACATGCACTGAGTGCATAGATCACAGCCAATGCACTGCAACTTCTTCTTCTATCAATAAGGTCAATACTTCGTTATTTACAATTACTGGTAATTCGATTTGGACCATTTTATTGTCATTGTCTTACATATTTTATTAATAAAAATATTGGATGCTTGCATCAATTTCATACGTGCATAGTGGCGTAGAGAAAAATTCCCTAGAATAGTTCCACTTGTAGCACATGAAACATGCATGAATTACTACAACTCGAAGTAGAAGCAATTAATGCGCGATGTGTATTTATTTCATACTGCACGCTCATCAGATGCCATCATTGAATTTTCAAATTAAAAGGGCTAATTATTTTTCCAATATTTTTAATAATAAAATAAGTAAGACAGTAACAATGAAATGGTTCAAATCGAATTATCAGTAATTGTAAATAACGAAGTATTGACCTTATTGGTAGAAGAAGAGGTTGCAGTGCATTGGCTGTGATCTATGCACTTAATACATGTATTGAAACGCACCCTGTGTTTGTCACTCGACACGCTTCTCAAGCGTTTTCGAGAAATGAATAATTGAATTTCGACATGGGGTCGTTAATTCGATCCCAAGTGAATGTAATTTTTTTTCTTTTTTTTTTGACATTTATTATGTTTAACTAGCAATTAAGTTTCACTACTTTTTTTTTAATTCCATTATTTATAAATATATGAAATTGTATTTCCAATTATTGTTACATTTACTATATATGTAGTAATGTCATGTATTTATAAATAATGGAATTTGAATATACTGGAATTTAAAAAAAAAGTAGTGAAACTTAATTGCTATTTAAAAATAATAAATGTCAAAAAAGAAGAAAAAAATTACACCCACCGGGGATCGAACTAACGACCGCGTGTCGGAATTCAATTAGTTATTTCTCGAAAACGCTTGAGAAGCGCATCGAGTGACAAACACAGTTTAAGTATTGTACATATCAAAGATGCTCGTCAAGTGTCGTTCGAATCGGTGACTCGAATGTCTCGCCTTCCCCTTGTTAGAGAAATTAGAGAAGATAAAAACGGAAGATGTCCTACCAACGATACCAAATTATGGGCAAGCATATATAGCCTTAGAAAATTTCAGCACAATGTGAAATTCTTCGAACATGCGGCTTCCCTCTCGGTGCTAGCAATAATTGACGAGGAAGCAAGCATCGGGTTGCGGACGCGAGAAAGCGAGATAGAGCGTTGCCGTGAGAATGCCGTTCAAGTCGCGTAAAGTACAGCAGCAGCGCACACGTCCGTCTATATCGATCGGCCTAAATATATCGAGGCGGATTATTAGAGGGAACCTATGCCACGCGGTCTAACTATGGCACGGCCGCATTGTTACTCGGGGTTACCCTGTAAAACGCGTCTCTCTCTCTCGTGAACTTTGAAAATAAATCGATCGATCGTGGAGCGCTGTCCGCACGCGATACACGCTCGACGCCGCGCCACCAAGGTGTACAAGTTGTGCGAACGCGAGACCTTATCAATTTCACGACCGCGCGTTCCCAGCGCGGCGATGTTGCGAATTTTCTCGCGAGGAACGCAATATTGCGGCGAGCAGAGCTGCGCATTAGATCCGGCAACGTCGCCGCACGGGAAAATAGTTTCCATGAAAATTCCGTGAAAATTCCTCGAATATTTTCTCCTGGCAGCGGATGTCGCGCGCGCAAGCGATCCGCTTCGGGGACGCGACCGACCATTATAGACGGATCTTTCGTCTCCGAGCGAGCGTTACGTAACGAGAGAGTTCGGGAGTGGCTTGATCCTGAAGGGAATAAAAAGGATCAAAACTTTCGGAGGCAACGAGAGCCGCCGAAAGTTCCTCGTCGGGAATAAAGCCGATGGCTGAGGCGAAGAAACGAGCAGTCATTAACGGAGTCAAAGGATCCAGACGCGCGATTCTTTGCCTCGAGCTTGAGAAACGCGAAAAGAGGTTTCCTCGCGACCTAATTTCCCTCGCGGCTAACGCGCCTCAATTTTTCTCGATATCGTTCATTTATGGTCATCTCGTGAGAAAGACGTTCACTCTTTTCAGCATTCGTACATATGAAGCACTTGCTCGAGTTTTAGATAAATTTGCGCTCGATTCAATTTTTTGGATCGTGCAACGAAAGCGGAAGTTCCGAAGGGCAAAAGACACGACGCAAAAAGGTGGAAAATCGCGCGATCGTCGAACAAGTTTCTACGAATCGGGCCACCTAAATCGGACTTAAGTACAAAAATAATTCGGGTTACTGGGTTATCGATTTCACAAGAAAAAAGTGTAATCTCGAGAATTGGCATCTTCAAAATTCTTTCACTGGCTGTATCTTTGATGACTGTGTGTGCGAGTGTAAAGCTCTCGTGTAGTGGTGCAGCTAGACGACAGAGCAGCAGGGAGCACGTTTCTCACAGTAGGTACATAAGTTAAGACCAGGAACCAGATGAACCAGACCCGTTTCGTGGGATTAAAAAGAATTCAAGGGGAACGCACAGAGGGGATGGAAACGAAAGTCTGGCAGGAGTCGCTACTTGTGGGAAAAACGTCCCTGAGCGAACGATAAAATGGTTTCAAGGTTTTTGCAGAAAAATAAAATTCCACGGAGTGCAGAACGGAATTGTGCTAGGTTTTTCCATTAGTGCTGTTGCTTTCTGCGTTACAGGCGCACTTGAAATATTACAAAAAAACGAAATTATTAAATTGTTAAATAAAATTACAATTACAGTGCAATTTTTGAGAGAGACCGTGACTTGGTGGGGTTATTTAATATTTGATGAATAGACTGCTCAAGTTTATACATTTGTCACTATGGATTTTTAATGCATCTATGACACGTTGAAGTATACACAAGATATATTTTTTATCAAGCTTGAATTTTTTATCTTTCATAATAAAAATGTAAATTTGCATGAAAGTTCATAGTCTACGCCTAAACTTCTCAGGGTCTTCGAATCTTTTATGAACCAATTGTGCATTTTATTTCTTTCAATAGCTGTTCTAATTTCTCTCTAAGTACTTTAACTTACTCATTGAATCATATTTGATTAAATATTTGTTACCTGTATTCATAATGACACGATAAGACCCGATGCATACGAGCGATCATTGCGATTTCATGTCAGTGACGTTGCAGGATTTATTTGTATTTGTGAAAAACATAGCAGTATGCAGAATCGAAGCAACGCGACGTTTTATCGCTCGTGTGCATCGGACTAATAATAAAAATCGCATCGTAAAAATTTTTAAAAGGAACGTAGTAGTCAAAATGCAGAGAATATAAAATATAATGAAAATATATGTCCAACGTTTGTAATAAAAAAAATATATAAATTTGCATAAGTCTCCGGAATCTATCAACAAGAAACCGATTTTAAAATCGTGATTGTAACAAGAGGACATTTCGCGAAGGCGAATATGTATATAAGTACGTGGCCCGACAGGAACGTCTAATTAATTTCATTCCCGCGTCTATTTCCAGCCTTTCCTTCCTCGTCTGACACGTTTTTCCGCGTTCCGCTGCAAAGTTTCCCAGATTAGGGTAGGGAAGATCCGAAGAGGGAATCGCGAGCGAATCGCCGATCGATCGTCGAGACTCGTCAACCGGGACAATCTCCCCATCTATCTTAATACGAGTCCCGAGTTCTGCATAAGATTCAACGAACCCTAGAATATTGGCTGCGTTTCCCACGATCGAGCAGGGAACAGGTCGTGAGACAATGGCGCAGCGGGCAGACGGAGAGACGGTAGACATGGGACGCGTGTCGTTGCCATGTAAGAAAACGTTCTCTGGACGTGCGCTCGTGGAGCGACAGACGGCGGATAAAAAGGAAGGGACGTGGGCAGACGGCCAGAGAATCTGACTCTTCGAGATTCTTCTACTCTCGGTGGCAATGACTCATGCACTGTCAGCCTTGCCATCGACGCGCGGCCAAAAATATGCTCGCGCGTGCAACGCCGACCGACTCCAACTACGCCATGTGCACCGGTGGCTGAAAAATATTTCCGATTAGGCCTGATGTCTGCGGGAAGCGCGTGCAATCAATCGCGGAGCGTTAGTCTTGGAGCGCGAGGCACTGCTTCGACTGCTTTGATAATGCGCAGACTACCGCCATCCCTCGCCTTCGAACAAACTGAATTTACTTGGAAGAAGCCTGAACGATCCGCTCCCCTTTCGCACCAGCGAGTCTGGCCTACGCTAATTCATTCTACACCTCGTTTCAGTTTCAAACAGAACATTAGCAGTCTAAAACGTTAGAGACACTGGGATCTACGTCGGGAAGCTGTCCATTAAATTAAACTTTTCGATTGGCTAATGCTGGTGGTATTCAGATTATTTTTTAATTTTGGAAAATGTTAGAAGCAAATAGGGTTGGTTGGTGGAAGCTAGTTATGTGAAACGAAGGTTAGGGAAGGTGCTAAGACGTTATTATAAGGGCACACGATAATTGGAGTAGACAGCAGTTATATTATGTGCATTGGAATTCAAGCAGCAAAATTCCTTGAAAGTGGCCAGACTTTCTATGACAATATTATATAAATATGCGACGGGCTTCGCGAACAGTTAACATATTGATCCGCCCGACGTCCCCAAAGGCAATGCGTACGCGTCTCGTTCAAGGAAGCGCAATAAGAATATGCACTTCACGAAATGGAACTTGTTGCGATACTAATCGAGGATGGATGAATTTCCGTGGACGGCGCAAGGACAATCGGTCCTTCGACACGTAAATTCGATTAGCCGATCGTTCGGCGCGGGGGGGGGGGGGCTGAAACGCTGCCCCTAGAGCTCGATTACCCAACGATTTTGCGTCGACTAGACAAAGAAAGTATTCGGCGAACCGTTTTATCGGTGGCTCCCCCTTCACTTTTGGCCAATCGATAGCGCGTGTATCACGAAACGTCGTAAAAGCGACTTCTTCTGGGGATTCGTGGTCGAAGATCGTATGACACAAGGAACGAGTGATTCTAAAACCAGGCGAGTTCATCCGTCAGGAAACTAGGCTGATTCTCAAACGAATAGAAACGAATGGAGACGATCTCGTTGACAGACGAATCGATGTTTAGGAAAGCTGATAGGAAAAATAACGTTTCGAGAACGACAACCGTAGGAGCAATCGGCGCGGCGTAAAGGCTGGAACAATTCGACCTAATCGCTTCGACCTAGATTCCACGCGCGAACGTCATAGGGGCTGAGAGAGAGGGTCCGGAAAGGGGAGAACCGCGAGGGACCATGACGAAATTGCAACGGTCAGAATCGCAAAAGACGAACGAACGAACGAAGGGGAGAATGGCGACGCGAATAAAAAAAATGTACGTCGATTCGACTGACCTGATTCTCGGAGTTGAGCAGCTTGAGCTGTTCGTTGATGAGGCTGTACTTGGTGCTCTCCTCCTTCCTCAACGCTCTCTCCTTCTTAAGCTCGGGACTCCAGAAGGTCTTGATGCTGTGCATCGAGCTGCCGAGCTTTTGGTTCGTCAGCTCGAGCTCCTTCTTGAGGTTCCCGAGCTCTCGTTGGAGATCGTTGTTCTGGTGCTGTAGCTCGCCGATGTAGACCGTGCCGCCGTCCCGTAGCATGTGCGGGTTGGGGCTTTGCCTGGCCGATCTCGATCCGTAGAGCTCATCCTCGAGGTAAAGACCGCGGTCCCGACTTCGCTCCCGTGGATCCCGTATCGGCACGAACTCGCGATCATGATCGAGGATCCCGGCGGATGCTCGATCAAGGCTAGTATACCTCGCCGACATGCCCGCCGAGCTGGACATGGCGGGTCTCGAGGCGCTTCTGGATCTGTGATGTCCGCCCCCACCGCCCCCGGTTGACATACTCCTGCCCCTCTCCTCGAGCATCACGGGACTGGCGAGGTCCTCCTCGCGGGAGTAGTACGGGCTGCCCAGCTGATGGTGATGGTAGCTGCCGTATCCGAGGTGTTCCGGCGAGTTGTTGCCGCTCCGGGTGCCCCGTTTCCGACCCAACGGACTGCCGCGTCCACTCGCGTAGCTCCTCGACGGACTGCGATCTACCGTGGGCAGCTCGCCCACGCGGCGGCCGCTCCTCGGCGAACGGGTTCCGCCTCCTGGCCCGACTACTCCGCTTCCGCCCGAGTACGGGTCTCGAGACATCCTTCGTCGATTTACCGACCGACTTACCGACCCCCTCCCCTGCCGCCGCCGACCCTAGGCCTCGTTGTTCGGCTTCGTGCTGCTGCAAACACCCCGTTCCCGAAGAACCCTCGCGCGCTCTTCCGCCAAGCCTCTCTCTCCCTCTCTCCTCGATCGGTCAACGGATCGAACCTCGCCACGCCGCCGTCGTCGTCGTCGCCGTCACCGTCGCTGCTGCCGCCGTTCCTCCTTCCGTTCCCTTGCGAGTCACGCGTGCCCCTTCGGGTCGCCCTTAGATTCCCGTCCCGGCCGATCCGCGCGTTCCTCTGCCTTTCCCCATCGTGCCAGTCCGTCGTCGCTCCACCGCCCGCACAGACTTTCGTCGACGCGTCGCCGCGGAACGGTCGGACACGCGTGGAAATGCCGGAACCGTCGACTCCGTCGAAACCGCGATCGTGACCCCGTGCCGGCGCGCCAGCCCTGCTACTCTACGCGGAAACGTTCCTTCGCGAGTGGTCAGCATCGACGACAACGCCTAGCGCGTCGATCGACCGGAGTCTCGATTCTCTCGCCGATCGATCGGCCTCCGCATCGCTCTGCACGGCTCCTTCCTTCTTCTTCTCTTCCCTCGCTTCCGGTTCTCTTGCTTCGACGTCCACCGTCGTCGCGGCCGCGTCGCGCGCGTGGCCCGGCCCCCGTGTGTGTGCGTGCGGTCACGACCCTCGTACTCGACGATCGATCTTTGACCTTCTTTCGCCGGCAAAGCCCATCGAGTGGAGACGGAGAGCAGGGCGCAGATCGAACGCCGGGATAGAAAGAGAAGACGATCCCCAATTTCCGTTTCCCTCGTCGGATTCGCCGCGCTCCGGAAAAACCGCCAACGCGTAGGTCGTACTTTTTCCCTTCCGCTTTTCCTTCTTTCCGTTTCACCGGTCTTGCGCCTCTCTCCCTCGCCCACCGATCCTCCTTCCGATCCTCCTTCCGATCCGCGAGGCTGGTGTTCCCCGTGATCGCTGTCCCGGCGTCCGGCCACGATAACCGACTTTTGCACCACTGTCCCGCGACCGCGGCACCCAGGCGCGTGCGTCGATGCGTGCTCCGACCGACGATTTTACGCGCGTATGTTTACCACCGCGTTTCTACGCGCGCCGCGGCGTCTCCGTTCCGCGAAACCTGCAACTCGACTCCCTCCTTATCGATCTCATCCTCGCGTCTCTTCTCTCTGCTCCCGTCGTCGTCTCGTTTCGTCTCCTCTCGCCTCGGCTCGCCCCGCCTCCCGTCGCGCGTCTTGCCCTATTCTCGCCCCGTCACGCTTCGGCTTCGCTCTCCTTGCCGGCTCCGCACACCCCGAACTCGACGATACTTTCTCGTCGACGGTGAATGGCTCCGAACCGGTTCGAACCCGTGGCCCTCGACCCGCCACTATCCACCGCGATTCGCCACTGTCACTTCCGTGCACCGGCTCTTTCTATCAGCTATCTCCGACAGCCAGCGTCATCAGGGCTCACACCTACGCACTCTCTCTCTCTCTATCTCTCTTTCTCTCTATTTCCCTATCTCTCCCTGCCCGTTCTCTTCTTCTTTCTGTCTCTTGCGCGCCGGTTTCTCAGTCACGCCTCCTCCTCGGCCTCGTTCTCTCTTTCTCTCTCTCGCTCCGGTGGAAAAGGAGAGGGAACGAGGACCACGCGCGCGAGCACACGCGCAAGCACACGCTCCGAGCGTGCCGGAAACCGACGTGCGTTTCCACCACCCAACGCACCACCGAGATCCACGCCGTTCACGAACCACTGCGACCACCGACGGACTACCGTTCCCCTGCGAACAAAACCTGTCCGTTCGCCTCGTCGACGCCGGCCGCTCCTGCCTCCGTCTCTGTCCCGCCTCCGCGCCACAGTCACACCACCACCACCACCACTATCGCTGCCCAGAAAGACCGTGCATCGAACCTCCCCCACACACCCCCGGCGAACCACACGAGCTCGTCGCGTGTACGCACGCCACTACGCTCTCCTCTCTCCACCACCACCGCCGGCTACTACTACTATCAGCGATTAAGTCGAGTGCGCCGGCAGCGCCCTCCCTGCGACCGAACGACTCGTCACAACCGACTATGTACTACTATCGCCGACCACGATACCGGCGCGTCGTCGGTTCGATTCTAGCCCCTAAGCGCGAACATCCCCCACCCGGCCGGCGAGCGGTCCTCCCTCTCGCGCAGATGCGCGCACGGATCCATGCATTGGGCCGACGTGCAGCATCGTCGGAACGACGGTTCTTTCTCGACGGCCCTCTTTCCCGTCCTTCCTCCCTCGCGGTTTTGCCTGCTGGCGCGGCGCGACGAGGCGGTCCCCTTCTGTCCACCGATCACGCGACTTTTTCCCGACCCGGCACGATCGTTATGCAATCGCGCTTCGCCTGGAAAACCGTTCATTCAGAATTCAATTTGGGGAAAGGAGTCCGACCTTCTGTCATTCCCCTCGCGTCCCGACTCCCACCGTTCGTACAATGAAAAGTTTCGCTCCTCTTTGAGTTCATCGCGCACAGGAACGCGATAAGTGAAACAAAAAGTCCTGACACTTTTGCCGCCTTTTTAACTCTACCTGTTGGTCAGTAACGTTAGACGAATCACTGAGAACGGATGGAAATATTATTTATTGGTTTGGAGGTAGCGATTTTTGTAACCCGCTGTGTGGAGGATTTTCATTCTTGCTTTATACTAGAATCGAAAACGATGATGACATGCGGCAATGGCTATTGCATGGGTAGAGTAACGAAGTAGAATTCATCACGACTTCGTTATTTGCGTAGTCGCTATCACAATTTTTGAGATTCGGGAATGTGCATGTCCATGTACAGCACCTTGGAAGGGTGTAATTTTGATGGTGATGTCCTGCTGAACGACCTTCATTATGATTAAGGGGTTCAAGCCCGTATTTTCTTTTTAGGGAGAACATTATTTTTAACGACTATAATCTTCTTACCATCGAAGCGGCAGCAGAGTCTGGTTAACACTTTGACCGCCATGTTAAGCGTACGTAGATGACATCAAAAGCCCTGCGAAATTTTCTGAAAATAGAATTCTGACATATCCTGGAACAATTTCAGCAGAGCTATTTCAACAGTCTAAGTAGAAACCCAATAAATATTTGAAAACGCCGACTCCTTGTTTACGCTTTAGAATTTAGCCACCGATATTTTTCACCTACTTCCTCCCCAAATCCTCAACGACTACACCAATGTCAGATAGTGATCTTCTCCGCTTCCTAAATCAACCCTCGCAGTGACCACTACTCATTCCTGCGCATCTCAAATCCTTCGTAGTGTACCTCGCGTAAGATAAAAATGAGATGAGAACCGCCACGAATTTCTTTCGTCGCGACTGTCGACAATTCGACGATTCGTGAATGGGAGAGTCAAAGGATGACTGACGCAAGTGGCGACGTATCATCTAGAGGCCCCTGTTCTCCGCTTTCGAGGGACGGTGTCAGAATTCTTCCTTTTTCGTTTCGCTCTAATGTCCACCAGTCGTGATGTCATGAAGTTGAGAGATTCCTGAAACTGGTAGTTCACGCGGTTGAATCGTTGTCTCAAAAGAAGACGAGACGCTGGATAGTGCCATATGACCGGGGTGCCTAGTTTTCTTGAGCTGCTACTGTCTACGTGTTCCACTTGCTGGCACTTTGCCCTCCCCTCATCCCTTCAACTACTGCCGAGCCAGCGTACGACATCGCAATCAATGAAACTACGATTCACCGAGCAGTGCCGTACTATCGGCTGGTTCTCGGGACAGCCCTGGCTTGCGGAACCGGAAATGGCCGGGAAATAAGCAGCGTTGGCAGGGGGGCGAGAAGATAGTGAATCGACTGTAATATAGTACACGCGGGGTGTTCTAGTGTACATAAAACCAGAGAGAGGATGATTTTACGTTGGAAAACATTAGATTTACGAATGAATTCAACGCTTTTAGCTGTAATAAATTATAACTCTGTTTTATGGTAGGAATTTTTTTTCTGTCGTTCTGAGCTTTTAAAAGACCGACTTTAAAATGTGTTAAAAGTGGTGTCAAGAGACTTGAAATAATGATTTTGATCTTTACTGTGGAAAAGAATGAAAATCTAGAACATCTTATAGGAAATTTTATTCAAACTTTATAGGAAATTGCGAATATTTAACGTCATCAGCAAAAATTCGTCGAACGAAAATCGGCAGTAGAATTAGACAAGGCAGAATATGACACAGACAACCAAAAACGTCATGTTTTTGTAGTTGATAAGTTTTACTTTATGCTTTATCAATACTCTAGGGTCGTTCAGATTACTTCATTTATTTGTTTATGTAAATAATTGTTTATCTCGCGTAGAAAAGCATTGAGTTCATTTGTAATATTAATAAGACAGAAACTTACAATAAAATTTTTTCGCATGAAACTTTATTTTCTAGGAAACGAAATTTAAATACTCACCGCATACACGAGTACTTAATTATACATGGTTGGAGGGAACTCGTTTACAAATTTCATACGCAATGTTGGTTCTCTATCAGTCTTTGTGCATTGCTATCTCTACTTCTAGTGTACTATATTTTTTCATTCAGAATTATCTTTTTTGTCGGTTCTACTGTAATTAATTCGACGTACCAGCAAATCCAACAGCTGTTTTTTCATATAATCAAATACTTGGTAGATATTTAAAAAAATCAACTTCGTGTGTATTAAAATAATAATTTTAATCTTCAAGGGACCAGGGGCACGTTTTTTATTTATCCAATTAGCTTCAAACTTTGCACAACATTTTTTTTTTTTATTAATTCGAACTGTTCTAGGGAATGCCGCGCAAAAATTTTCATCAAGAGTAAATAAGAGCCATCCTAATGATATATACAGAGTGTAAACTATATACGTTTAAATATTTGTAGGAGTGGTTGGGGAGCTCAAATGAAACACAAAATGTTCTATGACATTATGTCCGATCTGTCTCTATTTCGCAGTAATAATGCTTTAAAGCTAGCGGTATGCTTTTGAGATGGATACTAACTCCGGCACATCGACGAAGCAAACACATGGAAACAAGTAACAGTTTAGGCTTCCCTTCCTCTGTGTGCGTAGCCGATGCTCACTCCTACAAACATCCCCAATTTTTAAAGCTTTATAACAGTTAAAATATAAGAGATACAACAAAATGCATTCACACTCGTTTACTCTATTATTGCTTGTCAATGTGCTTGTAAAGTTTCAGAATCTCCCGACTATTAGTTTAGGGTATATGGTAATAAACTTTAAGGTATTATTACTGCAAAACGAAGGTAGATCGGACATTATGTTATAGGACATTTTGTGCTCCAACCACTCCTGAGAATATTTAAACGTATATAATTTACACCCTGTATAGTTAAGTTTCAGTGAGACAATACACTAACTTATTGATGTATTATTTATCCTTGGCACCGCATGCAGTCAGCTATCATGCACGAGAGAAATTATGAAGTTTTAGCGAATCACTTTGGCTTATAATATAATAAACTGCAATGTAACGTGTAATGTGTTTTGAAAGCTCCCGTATCGATTTGTCAGATTTAAACACGATTATTTAAATTTGAACGATGAATTTCGCTCTGGGCGGTCTTCCGTCGTTGACGACAATATTTTGCATAATTTAGTGTATGCAAAATTGCATTGCAAATATAAGAATTTCGGGAGAAGCGGTTTTTGATATGACTAATTAAATAAAATAATACAATCTTTAGTGAGGAGTAGGTAAATGACTTTAGAATCTCAGTAATCAGATGCAAACAAAACCGAAAATTTGGACTTTGAAATAGGAACGGAAGCAGCGATGAGTAATTGTGGACAACCGTGATTAACAGTAATTGGGAAACATCTATTACTAAGTATCAAGTATCAACTATCAGGCTGACGTTCTATTGATTTTGGGAAAATTTTGGGAAACAACTGTGAAGACATGACGCATGATTTTTGTATCATTAGACTGATTAATATTTAGTACTCGGAATACACAAGATACTACTATTTCTTTTGTTCAATTAGGATTAAACTGCCACCGTTAATTTTTCTAGTCGATTTTCCAGTCTCAAGAGTTTTAAAAATTAGCCACTGCGCATTACTAATTGGTACAAACAGAATTCGAAATATAACGCAGAAGAATTAGCACGACACATGTTGAATCTACACAGCATCAATAATTCAACCAATCATAGATCTGGGACACATGTACAAGACCAATCGCAGGATAGCTCCAAAAATATGTGCCGTGTCCAGAGTATAAGATACTTTTTTTAGTCCATTTATAGATAAAAATTTGAAGTCGTGGTTCGTAGAAGAGCACGCAAGATCGTACTTCGATATATGATCGGTTAGACGGTATCACGAAAGCCTCTCTCGTTCTCTATACCTTCGCAACCCTCCTAATCCTCAGAGATGGTTTCGTCCCTTCAAATTTAAGGTATCGTTTATAAAAAGCTGTGTTGAATCAAGGACTTAAGGCACCAAGAAACTTGCCAAATATCCAGAGGATCAACGCTCCTTTCGGTCGACCAACACAACTAAAATTTCAGCTGCAAATACTCAACCAAAAGCAGCACCGTATAAGAAAAAAGAGTGTGTTCACGATAAACGACGAACAAAGGAACCAAACTAGCTGGTTACTGTTGCTCGCTCGCTCGCTCGCGAGGAGAGTTATTGTTGCTCGCTCGCTTCGCTAGCTCGCGAGTGAAGTTATTATAGCTCGCTCGCGAGTAGTAATGCCTATAGCTATTCATGTTTATTTTGTGTGTGACCCTTTACGGGCCACACAAGGAACTTCCCGATTTGCGAGTTGTAATTTATTATTACCATTATTAATTGTCGCTAATTAGAAAATTATTCGTATTCGGGGAAATTTAATGTTTTCTACTTATCAACATTGTTGTTATATGACGTCGCATTAAACGAACATATATATATGTATTTATCACAATTATATCATTATAATTATATATTGTAATAAATAAATATATATATATGTGTGTTATATACATATAAATATAATAATAACGAGATAGGTGAAAAATCGAAATTTCGCGATTACAGCGCCATCTATCGCGAATATAAAGAAGGTTTGAAATAAAACCTACATATTTTGTGACGTAGAATCCGAATCTGCAATAAAAAGTAGGTGGTCCTGTTTAAAATTTTAAAGTGACCCCCGACCCACCCCTCCATGGGAGTAGGGGTCAAATTTTTTGACAGGATCAGATGTCCCCCTCCAAACCATCAAACTTTTGTTCGGGATGTTTTTTGATCCGATGCATATTTTTGAAGTTATCCGTGGTGACGGATTAAAATGGGACAGCCTGTATATATATATATATGTGTGTGTGTGTGTGTGTGTGTGTGTGTGTGTGTGTGTGTGTTATATAAATATATAAATAGTAATAATATATGTATATATATTATTTCAGTTTAGTTATTCTCTCATAAATTTATATTCAATATTCTCCCATTTAGATTGCGTTATTGAGTTAGGTTTTCTTAAAAAAACTAAAAAGCTACAGGACCGAATTAGAACAAAATCTAATCAGCTCTAAGTTACATTGATACACATCGATTGCATCATCGACCATTTTGATCTCACTATTAGCTTTCTAGAAAACGTTAACGAAAAATTTGATCACATACGTACGTACATACATACGTACATACATACGCACATACATACGCACGCACGCACGCACGCACGCACGCACACACACACGAACAATGTGTTCAAAATAGCCTGAAATTACTCCAATGACCTTGAAACATGGAGATCTGCTAAAAAATCGATTTTCCATTTTCGGGGCAAATACAATAACTTCCCTATAAATCGGGAAGTTAATAAAAATACAAAGTCATAATAAGTCATTCCGGAGGTCGTACCCAGGCAAAAGAGTATTTTTAATAATTTATACTTCTCGCGATGGTGTTTGTTTGGAGAAATTTCACGATATCCCCTCGTCAAATACTGATCTGCTCTCATCCACGCAATCCAGAAAAATCTCCAACCGAGAAATATAATTTCTTCAACTTTATTCGAAAGCAATAAACGTTCGATCCCACGGAATTAATTTCTCGCGTTCCGACTTTGTACGAAAATAAAAGAAGCGTCATCCACGTCGAACAATCGGTCGCGATCGACCTTTGACCGCGACATCGGCGGCGTGGCGCAGAATGCTAAGAATTCGCATAAGACGCAGACGGTCGCGTGCGGTCGGGGTAGGTAAGCTAGGTAGCCGCTCGGTTCGATACAGTGTCAACGGCCCAATTCGGTGTCGAGTCGTGGAGTTCGCGGTGGACGAATCCGGACCCGAGCTGGAACATCACGCGTGGATTGCGCGCATATGTATGCATAAGGACACGGATAAACCGTGAACCGATTGGTTGCGTCCACTCGACTGCCAGCACTTCGTCAACGGAGTTAAGTGGCACAGGCTAAGGTCGTTACCACTCTCGTTAACGTACGCATTGTTCTCCGTCGCCGTTCAGTAGACGATGACCACTCGCTGGCGTCGCATCGCTTCCCATCGGACAATCGGAACGGAATCGCAAACATGCGGACGACTCTTACGATGTTGTTGCCATTTATGCTCGCCGCGATCCTCTGTCGCGTCGAGTGTCTGAACCCGGACGCTGGCCCATGGGTCCAAGCGACGCACGGGGAACCTTGGCCCCTGCCAAATCTCAGGCGTCTCAGCAGCTCCTACTATTCCCTGAGAGCGTCCACCTTTCAGTTCAACGTGAGTACCTATCCCTCCTTCGATCGGCGCTGTATTTCACTTTCTTTTCCCGCGTTTCGATTTTGCGTCGCTTTATGAATCTTGAGCGATTCGGAAATCGAAAGGCGAGGTTCAGTTATGGTTTTCTGTGACTTTTTTTCTTCGCGCGATAGTCTACACGAGTGTTCTTCAGTCTTTTTATGAATATGTACATACGTTATAATATATTTGAATCGTTATTTCTTTCCTCTTTTCGCTTGGATTTCGCGCGGAGCGATTATTCTAGAAGAAAACTTTGACCGTGTTTACAGTATTTAATTTGACGCGTGTCGTTTTTATTACGAAAATCGGAAAGTCAGCCTTTGCTGTTACAATGAATACCAATTTTCGTTTTTCACCGTCAAAATGAATACAGTAATCAGTCGAAAACAATCCGTTTCAGAAAGCTAAACGGTTCAGTCTTCGGCTTGTTCGAACTTCGAATTAAATTCACCCATTTAAAATAATGAAAATTGAATTAATCCATTTCAAGCACTAATATAAGACATTTCAAGTACCTATTTTTAAAGATCTCTGAACTAAATTGTTCTATTTTTCACAAAACAAATATGACTCGTTACTTATCATAACTATTAACTGATCGAAACTGATCCTTATCTTAGTATTGATCACATCTTATCTTAATAACTTGATCCAAATCTTAATTAATATTGTATTAGGGACAGTTCAGAGTTTATAAAAATCTTCTTAAACACATCAACTAAACCTACCATATTTGACGCTTTACTACACGTAGGTATGTCGTAGAAAATAGTATTTGAACTAGTAATGGCGATACATCTGAATTGTATCGATGACTAGATTATCGATACATGTGAAATATCGATATCATCAATATCGATACTTTGTACTTAACAGACGTGTTTTTTAATACAGTTTCCGTTCGTTTTCAATAGCAATAATTATCAATTAGCCGAGATGTAAGTATATGTCCTAAGAATTTGGTATAAAAAAAATTTTAATTTACGTGTTCCGTCTACTAAGTATTAAATTAAAACAATTAAAAAATTAAAATAAATAATGCAATTAGGATAAAATAGAATCCTTATTTTAACAATTTGTAAAATATTTTACTCAAAATGCCAATCTTCAAATGACAACGATCCTAAAAATAATTGCTGTAAGTGTTCAGCATTCAAATAGTTTATGACCTCATTAATAATTCTACCTGCTTTAGGAAATAGCCGTTCGGATGAAACGGATGTCGCAATTACAGTTAAATATTTGGTGGCTACTTTACTTATACGTGACTTATTTTGTTGGTTTCAAAATTTAATTGGACAGTCCTCCATCTTTATTGGAACCTGATTCAAATAATATTTGAATTACTCTGGTATTTCATTGTCATTATAATTCGTAATTTTTTAAAATTTATTTATATTTACTAAATCTTCATGGTACATATGACCAAAAATCAGTTTTTTTCCGTCTAGCTTTTAGATATAGATATTCTCTAGCACTTTTAGATATATTCTAGGCGTATAGATATTCGAAACATCGATACTATATCGCCCATCACTAATTTTAACGCATTCGATACATTTCGCGTTTGGTTCACCATACAGGTAGTAGGCAAGACTTGCGACATAGTGGGGGAAGCGGTGGAACGATACAAAGCGATCATCTTGAAAGAAACTCGAATCGCAAGGATTTACTCGCAAGGACAAGCGAGGTCCTCCGCTTCGCGAGACAACAGTACCATGAAGGGTACGCTCACCGCGCTGGACATCCATTTGGGCGAGCCTTGCGAGGAGGGCGGCAACCACTGGCCTCATTTACAAATGAAAGAATCGTGTAAGTTGTCCCGGCGACGAAGAAGAACGCGGCCGCTGAAAAATAATCGGTCGGTAGTCTGTGGACAGGCGAACTTATTTGCAAACAGATGTTTGCCGAGCAAACAAGAGATAGCGTCTGTTATGCTACGGCAATTATCGGTCGATGCATCGTGCGAGTGTACAAAACAAGTGGATCGTGCCAAATAAACGGAAAACGAATAACACGATGCAATGATACGCGAGTAATCGTAAGCGGGAGATTAGAGCCATGGATGATTGAAACCGAGGTGGACGGCAACGTAACGCGGACTCGATCTGATTTCATCTTTCCTTATCAAGTTGAATTTCAAGGTCGAGTGCGATTAGGAGAAGAAATTGACTTTGCCCATTTCGCGCACGCGTTCCTTTCAATCCGTTCAAATCAAATCAATTTAATTTCTTCGACGGTCTTGTTAAACTGGAGTTTCACCTTACACTCGACTTGACTTTCGCAGACACCCTCAGCGTCAACGAAACATCCACCGTCGCCAACCTCGTGGCTGAATCGGTATGGGGGATCCTCCGAGGTCTCGAAACATTTTCACAACTCTTGTTCCCAACAGGCGACGGTTCAAGCGTGAGTATGCGAAAAATATTTCACACGCGCACCTTAGGATGTTCGAAGTCTGATTTTACTTGGGTACCGTTTTCGTTTACGCGATCGATGTTTCACGAGTTTTTGATACGCATAGCTGAAGATAAGATGCCAGACAATCGTGGACCGACCGAAATTGCCTCATCGCGGACTCCTCTTGGATACGTCGCGCCATTACCTGCCCATTTCCGACATATTGCTGACTTTGGACGCGATGTCTTACAACAAATTGAACGTCCTCCACTGGCACATCGTCGACGATAACAGTTTCCCGTATCAGAGCTCCAGTTACCCGGAATTGTCCGCGAAAGGAGCGTTCCACCCCTCGATGATATATACGTTAAACGACATCCAGAAGATCATCGACTACGCCAGGTTGAGGGGCATCCGAGTAATGCCGGAATTCGATACTCCCGGACATACCAGGTCCTGGGGATTGGCCTATCCTGATCTGTTGACCACTTGCTACGGTAAATATGTGCAAAGCGCGTTGTCGCGTTCGCGTTCTGTTCGATTAAAGGTGCGAAGGTTTGTAAGGTTAGAAAAGAATGTTAAAATGGAAATCCTTCGAAAATGGTGGAAAACTGTTTCTCTCCTTAACGCTAAACCTATGAATGATTGATTGCATCGCTCGCGCGTATCGTGGCTCCAACATAAACCTCAATAGATAAAATTTATGACAGACACGAAAGGCAAGGTGAACGGCAAACTAGGTCCGATGAATCCAACGAATCCCGGTCTGTACGAGTTCCTGCGAACCTTGTTCTTGGAGATCGTGCAAGTGTTCCCGGACGAGTACGTCCACATAGGAGGCGACGAGGTGCCGTTCGACTGCTGGGAGAGCAACCCGGAAATCAACGCGTACATGCATGCGCGCAACATGTCCGACAATTTCACGCTTCTCGAGGCAGAGTACATAGCCAAGGTTCTTCGCATCACGAATTCGCTGCAGGCCAGCACCATCGTGTGGCAAGAGGTAATTGTGCGATTCCACGATTCCGAAATCGAAAGCCAAGGGCGGCGAATCGTTAGGCTAACGTTCGTCCCTTCGACCCGCAGGTGTTCGATAACGGAGTGCCGATGCCGAACAGCACGGTGATCCACGTGTGGACCGGTTTCTGGGCCAAGGAGCTCGAGAACGCGACCAAGGCGGGACATCCGGTGCTGCTGTCCGCCTGCTGGTACCTGGATCACCTCGCCAGCGGCGGCGACTGGCGGAAGTTCTATAAATGCGATCCGCTTTCGTTCATCGGCGCGGCGAACGTAACGAATTTGATGCTCGGTGGCGAGGCTTGCATGTGGGGAGAATTCGTCGACAGGTAACCGTCGCGTCGCCATTCAGTCGTGGAAGCTGCGAAAACCGTAAACGTTCACATTAGGGTACACCCCACCGATTTTGATGAAAGGGTCTGGCCGGATAAGTATAGGGAATCGGCCCCAGCAACGAATTTGGTTCTTTTTTTAACTAAATGTCGATCTTCATCTAGAAAATCATTGTGTGTAATTTCAGACCTCCAACCCTTTTTTTAAAGGAGATACGGGGGTGACAACCCTAAACTATTTGATTTTTTTTCTCGAAAACTATTTAAGATATTTGAATGATTCAAATTGAAAAAAAATAGGTACGCATCAGCTTCACATTATGTATTTTTTTCAAAATTTTAGATCGATTATTGAAGGTGAAAAAAAATAATGTAATTTTTATGGGTGTTTGAATCGACGGACGTCGATTTCAACGCTCGTGTGCGCCCGGTCTAAAAGCAGTGCTCTCCGTTTCCAACGTGCAGCCCGTCGCCCGGCGCATTATATTGGTTTTTATTTTTTTTAACTATCCGACCAATCCGACCCTTCCCAAACTCACACACACAATAGGTATATAATATAACATTATTCCTATTTTTTTCTGTAGGTGTATCTCTAGGGGTTGTTTGCAAAAACAGCCCCAAAAATTAAATTATTTATTTTTCACCTCCAATAATCGATCTAAAATTTTGAAAAAAATATATGATGTCAAAATCATTCAAATATTTTAAATAGTTTTCGAGAAAAAAATGAAATAGTTTAGGCTTGTCACCTCCATATCTCCATTAAAAAAAGGGTTGAAGGTCTGAAATTACACACAATCATTTTCTAGATAAAGATTAACATTTAGTAAAAAAAAGAACCAAATTCGTTGCTGGGGCCGATTCCCTATGCTTATCCGGTCAAACCTTTAGTGGTGTCGGTAAAATTTTAAAGTAGTAGGAGGTAAGGTTAGGAGGTAACCCCCTCCCCGCTAGGGCATCTAACCCAGACTAATTCCGATCACTCTTTTTAATATTAACCATAAAACACGTCCAAATCTTAAATATAAACCTGACTCCAAAATATGGAACCTACTTTTATAAAGTAAATCTCGGAAAGTAAAGCCGAGCGGCGGTTATATGTAGAGGAAAAAGTTGTTCAGAATTTCGAGTTTTATAAGATATCTAAATTTCATAAAAATCGATGTTCACCCTGACGTGAACATTTACCGCGAAAAGTTTCGCCAGCTAACCGGCATGAATATTCATCGTTTAGGAACAACGTGCATCCAAGGATATGGCCACGAGCTAGCGCGACCGCCGAACGTCTCTGGAGCATTGCGAAGCAGGACGAAAACAAAGCGGCTCAACGTCTCGAGGAGCACGCCTGCCGCATGAATCGACGAGGAATTCCGGCCCAACCACCGAACGGACCTGGATTTTGCCTGATATAAAGCATGGGCTGCGCCAACTTTCCTGCTCTCCAGACGCCTCTCAACTTTTTTTCGCCGCGCGCTCATTTCGACCGTGATCGGATCTCGAGAACCATTTTGCTCCTACACAATTTTTCCCCCACGATACAGGCGGCTTTGCCCGAGTGAATTTTCACTAATTTTCAAGATTTCGATTGCTTCGACACGAGCTCGACCGATCCCAGCCCTTCCTTTCATTTCCTACCACTTTTCATGCCTTCTGGTATCGTTTCCACTTGTCTCGCGAGCCTGTAGAGTTTGTAAATAAATGAAACGATTGTTCGAAATGTGTAATTTTCTTTAACGAAAAATCAAACGAGTGGGCACAAAGGTGGCCAGAAACAACCGAGCGTGGAGAAAAATCTGATCGTCGGGGAGACGAGCGAAGAAGAATCAGTCAATAATTCGCGTCGGGAGCGAGCGTGGCGTTTTCGTCTTTCGGTAGAAAAATTTTCAGTGATCGCGGACAATGCCGCTAAACGCTGATTCCGCTGAATCGTGGAACATGGGGCATCGTCCATCGTCACTGGCTTGACGATTGTCCACAAATTTACGGACTTTTCTACGATAATGTCGGCCTTAATTTGACTGTCACCGAATTTGAGGACTTTCCTTTGATACGTGAGTATTTGGGATTCCAATTTTTAGTGAAATAAAAGCTGCTTCGGAATAATAGCCCGTCGAAAATATACTAAAAAATTTTCATTCAAAGCGTTACCTTAACAACAGACAATTGCGATAGCAAACGGTTTTCTACATTAATCGCGTTTAAATGACAGATTCGTATTATACACTCCGTAAAAAAATTAAGGGACCACTTGTACAAACCCGAAAAATAGGCTCTAGTTCAAATGTTCATAACTTCTACAAAAATAATCGTATTGACATGATCCGCAAGGCGTTTGAAAGCGTGAATTCTCTACTTTCACATATTTCTTTTAGATTTTGATTGTGTTGTTTTTTGGCAATGTTACAGCGATATAAATGGCACGTTGAAAATTTTTAAAAATTTTATTCAAGTTCAATGCTCCATGGAACGCAAAAATTTTTTTAGACGTATTGCACTTATACCATTCGAAAGCGGCTACCTTTTGCTTTAAAACGAGTGCTTGACGAATGTACGATTTTTTTTCTCAAAGTTATTCAACTTTGATGCAAAAATAGTCCCCTTAACTTTAAATGCTTGTAGAAGATGATAGAATTATCGTAGAACATAGCTGAAAAAAGCAATAGAAAGCTTAATCTTTCCTCTTTAAGAAACAGTTCTTACATTTATAATTAGATTGGCATTTCGATGTCTTGGGCCTTGGGTAATGCCAATACCGCCGGTGGTAGTAGAGTCAAGATAGGTCCGGCAGTGGTGAAAATTAGTGCGAAACTTTTTGCGAATCGAAAACATTAAACATAACGGTCACGGCGAAAAAACTATCGTAGCGAGTTCGCATTATGCTCAAATGAATCGGTAAACCGTCCACTTTAAAACGAGCTTAAGACCATGTTTCAATTAGCCGTTACTGAGATACAGTGAATAAATGGAAAAATGGAATTTGTGCCATTTTTAAGGCTATTTTCGAAAGGACGTGGGCTATCGAAATGCAAATTAAGCTTTCTATTGCTTTTTTCAGCTATGTTCTACGATAATTCTATCATCTTCTACAAGCATTTAAAGTTAAGGGGACTATTTTTGCATCAAAGTTGAATAACTTTGAGAAAAAAAATCGTACATTCGTCAAGCACTCGTTTTAAAGCAAAAGGTAGCCGCTTTCGAATGGTATAAGTGCAATACGTCTAAAAAATTTTTTGCGTTCCATGGAGCATTAGAAACTTGAACAAAATTTTTAAAAATTTTCAACGTGCCATTTATATCGCTGTCACATTGCCAAAAAACAACACAATCAAAAGAAAAGAAAGAAATATGTGAAAGTAGAGATTTCACGTTTTCAAACGCCTTTCGGATCATGTCAATACGACTATTTTTGTCGAAGTTATGAACATTTGAACTAGAGCCTATTTTTCAGAGTAGGGCACAAATCAACTAATAATTAAAATTGACTAATCATCTAATTAATCGTCAATTATAATTAATAATCATTAGTTAAACATTTTTTATTGGTTAGTCATGAATATATAACATATATTACTTAGAACTCTATTTAATCATTAGTCATTCGTTATTAGTTATGATTAATCATTGGTTATTACATTTGATTAATCATTAGTTACTAGTGTGGTTTTCTACATATTAAAAATATGACAACATATTTCAGAATCATCAAAATCGGAATCTAAATATTTACTATTTTATATTAAAAGTCTCTAAAGTATTGAAATATATTTTTTGTTACCATTCCGTAGTTTTTTTTGTTTATCATTTTTAGTTATTAGTCATATTTAAATTTTGATTACTCATTTAGCCATTAGTTACGATTAGAGTTACTCACTAGTCAATGTTTATTATTCATGTTTAATAAAAATTTAGTCATTAGTCATTAGTCATACTCAAATATTTATTTAATCATTAGTTGTTAGTCAGTAATCATATTAGTGATTACAGTTTGCCCAACTCTGCTATTTTTCGAGTTTGTACAAGTGATGCCTTAATTTTTTTGCGGAGTGTATTATCTATTTTTTTATATCAACATGTTAGCTGAAATAAATTTAATTACTTCTGTACTATGTAAATTCATTTCCACGTAAAACAATTCAGTTGTGGAGGATCAAATTACTATTTTCCAGTTTCGTAAAATTGAGCCAGATCATTAATAATTTTTCTTTCCTAGCACAGAGGGTGCACCGAAATTACCAGAATGTGTTGTCCTAAACAATTATGCTGCATTCCACCGCCATGTTGCGCTCCCCCGACCTGTGCACCCTGCATTGCGTGCAGACCACCTTGCCCACCCCGATGCCCGCCTAGACCAACTAAAACATGTGTAAGTTTCGACGGAAACGTCGAACGTTCCTTACGTCTTGCCGCGGCTTCGTTTACCTCGTCTCTGGTAGTTTCCGTTAAATTTCGTGACAAGCACAAAGTTATTACGCGTCTCGAAAGCTACGCGTAGAGTGAGAGCTGTTCGTTATCGTGGCTAACCTAATAACTGGTCAAAATTAGGTTTACCTGCGCCCTTGTCCACCTTGTCCACCATGCTGCCCGATGCCTTGCCCGCCAAAGGTGGTTCTCTCTTGTTGCCCGCCACCGCCTCCTTGCCCACCACCACAGCCGACCATCGCTTACGTTTGCACCACGAAACTTGTTCCCGTGATGCCTTGTCCTCCGCCTACGCCTCCGGCTTGTTCACCTTGCCGACCAATGTGCAGTAAGTTCTTTGTTACAGTGCTGCCTTTCGACTATCGTGCAAATAAGTTGCTTCAAATTAACCGAAACGCGTTTTCTGCAGTGCCTCGCCCTTGTTAGCAGCCTCGATGAATCAACTATCGCGTTGATTGGTGGCGATGACACAACGAAAAGGCATAGGTAAATTCTTGTCGTGTATAGATCGCAAATGTTTGTGCACTTATAGCAGATGTTAATATGCAAAAGTATATTACACTCGAGTATACTTTCTGCGTTAGATTTTTATCCGTGGGGAATCCTGAAGGGAAACTCGCGTCAAATAAGTTTTAACAGATTCAATTCTTTATCGGTGTCTGGCAAAATATATATTCGCATAAACATCTGTAATGTAGTTACAAGTAAATCCAATTCGCCACCTCGAACATAAATATTTCCCTTTTCAGAACATTGGATAAGTGGCTGCTAGGTTAACGTAAGTGCAGTCCGAATATTTCTACGGCAACGGACATAATGGACAAAGGATTGCTTTGGATGAACTGAAAGAAGCAACTGAAGATGAAATCGTTCGAAACTCAAATTGAATCAAGATTGGACTAAATTCCAGATTATCGATCACCTATCTGAAATGAAATGCTATCCAATTTGTGACATATTAAGCTCGATTGGTCTTAATTCTGGATTCGACTTACTCGGACGTGTCTTTACGTATCTAATCTATAATTACTCGGACTATGAAATCGAAACTTGTCAAAAATTATGCCCAAATTAGTCGAAAAGTACTCGATAAGAGAACCTAAAGCGTGTTTAACCCCGGAAAGTCCTTCCCGAAATATTCTTCTTATTAGCGACGAAAGAGATCCTCGGGGATCAATATAGTATACGTATATCTTGACTGTTGCCCCCCTCGATTATACCAAATCGCGACTATTTCTATTACGATAATATCTAGATGAATTTGTTCGTCAGGATACAATTTCTAAGAAATTTCATTCGTCGAAGTCACAGACGTTTTCCAATTTCGAACAGAACCGGAAGCTCCTCTTGCAGGGATACATTTTGCTGACTCTACTTTCTTTCAACACATATTGTACCCCCTAAAAATATGTGTTTTGCAAAGAAAGAAGATGAAGCTGTTTCCCATCAGTGAAAGCGTAACCATGAAAATGCACAGTTTCTACATTAATATACACAAGTTACAATAGTATATTTTTACAAACAATATGTAATTTGATTCACAAATAAGCAGGCGAACGTGATCACGATGGAATTCAGCACTTTGACGCGTTGATCGCAACAGGAAGCAGGTACCATTCCTTTTTTTTTGCTGTGATTTTTTTTTTATGAATCAAGTCACGTTGTCAAGATTTTGGTACGGTTGCGGCAACGAAATAGTTGATTTCAATGTGTTCACGTTCGGAAAAAAATAGTTGCATAACTTTTTAGAAAACGATCTACGCTTGATGTCGACGAATGAAACTGTGAGACTGAAGAATGGATATCTAGTATCATCTAAATGATCGAAAATACATGAATCTTGAACCTTGTTTTGTACAAGCAATTTACAATAAAGATCTTTCTAAAATGTATATCTCTACGATTACTTTCACGCCCAAAAGTCAATGGATTTCCTATCTGAACGTGACGCGCTTGATGCTTACCTTTGAACGGTACCTACATAGTTACTCCTGCAGAGGGTACCCTCTGTAGTTACTTCCATGGTGGAATAAGACAAGGTGAACCATTGCGCATAATGACGGTTGGATGGTTTGGGCAACCAATAAGTGTCTGACCCAAAACTTGTCCCGCGCATTTCAAACGTAACAAACAATTTAATAGTTTTATGTCTTTTAAAGAGTGTCCTGAGCAATATGAGGACCAGCCTGCGTTGAATGGCACCTTTAACTACAAAATGAGCTGTATTTTGTCTTGATTCCATGAGAAATGAAAGCGTAAAGTGAGATTCCGTAAAGGCATCGTTTTAGTAGTTTTATAGAATCCTGAAAAGTCACGTGATGCCATTACCCCCTTTATTTCTCGTAGGTATCATTACGCATGCGTGCAAAAGCAGCCATACTGGATTTCCAAGTTTAGGGTCAGTCTAATTGGTTGATAATTCCCCCACTACTTTTGAACCACTGCGCATCTCGGGAATGTTTCAAGGGATCCTTTAATAAGGGATCGGACAAAGAGTTACAGGATGCGGATTGGTTGTCCTCTATTGATGAGATACTTCCGGTTGAAACTGTTTAGTATTGAATGAGACTTCGGCATGAACAGACGTGAATAGAAATTGGTAGAAATATTATATAGGTGTAATTACAAACGTTACAATCTTTTCTCAAATTTCTTTTCAGCAGTTTGGTGTATGTATTTAAGTGTATAAGAAAAACTTGGAACAGTAACTTAACCTTAATATGTAACTACACATATGCTACACATACATACATATATTATCATTCTAATGTATGTAATTTCTACTATAAGATACTGAGGAATATACTAAGAATAAGTTATAGATTCCAAGAAAATAATGGTTATTACTTCTTATATATTTAAACATTTATTCTTTGAAAATATTCTACTTCAATTGTAAATCATTAATTTCATTAAACTTTTTACCATATTGTATATGGGGCGTTCCACGCCAAATCGGACGGTTTGAAAAATTTTAATTTTTGATTTCCCCAATTTTTTGACATTTTTTTGTACCCTATGAAAAAACCTTCTAGGTAAATCTTCAGATTTTTTTGATAATCCGTTCAAAAGATTTCAATTATTGAAGAAAATCGCGCTTTTTTTGGTGTTTTGCTTATAACTTCTTGAATAATGAACCAAATTAGACCATTTTTTTCAAAATCTTTGTTTTTTAATGTACTTTTTAGAAAAAAATACAAAAAAATTATTCAAAATGTTTTTATCCTTGATTTTTGAGTTTGACATCTTAAACAAGTTTTTTGAAAGTGAGTATATGCTTTAATTTTTTTGAAAATTTTTTACCTTAAATTTCTGTCCATTCAATAATTTTTAAGCTTGGCCTGATCGTGGGCAATTCATAATTACTATTTTTTTTTTCAATTTTTGAAAATTAAAAACTTTTTTTCTCTATTAATCAAAATTAAAATCAATTTTTGTTATTAAGTATTTTTTTTTAGTTATTTTTTTTTATCGTCAGTTTCAACACTGTATGATCAAAAATGGGGTGTTCCATTTAAAAAAATCATGTTGACCTTGACGTGACCTTGACCGTTCCTCTGAAGGTCAAACGGATACAATCGTTCAATAGAATTCTTAAAACCCTAAAACATTATTCCAAAACATTTTTCTCAAAAATATTCCATTTTCGAAATATTTGACCGTTTCCATACTTTTGGCGCACCCTGTATATACATATATATATTTGGATGTAGTTGTATTAATAACAAGATTGTAACTATGAATAAAAAAATGTACAATCCTATAATGTTAATAATTATTTACAAATATAGTAAAATTCAAATTTTTCAAAGGCTTATGCTTATATGTTGCAAGTAATAAAGTTTTTGTCAGAGTAAGTTAAGCTAAATTGACATTATTTTTGATCGGGAATCACTCGTAACTTTACTTACGTATCATTATAAAAAACTCTGTATAAAACTTATAAAACTTCCAAAAAATCGTATCTAAAACGATTAATTCATCCAAGTGGGAAAACGTTACTGAATTCGAATGATCCCGTGCTGAAAGAATTGGTTTCCGGTATCCCATTATTGCGACGCATTGTCCGATCCCTTATTACAGTATCCCTACTCCTATCCATGCTCCTATCGCATTTGCCGCGAATCTAGCACGTAAACGAAGTTAGCGTGAACCGAATATGGATCACGGAATCGAGAACGTACCTTGAGACGCGTCCATGGCAACCCACAGCCGGCTGTCACACTAACTTCTTGTTCCCCATTTGAAAACTTCAGTGTATCTTAGCTAATTCGAGATTTCCAACCAACGGTAATGCATACACCCAGATAGAAAATTGCCTGGTCTGCTCTATATATCGTGTATTAGACATTGTCTCGAATCGAAGCAAAATTCCGAAGAAAGATGAACAAGAGGTAGGACAAGATAGCCTAGAATTTCAACGACAAATCATTCAATGCCGGTCAATCTCTCGGCCAAACGTCCAATTTCTAAATTCCGCCTTCGTTCGGAAAATCGATAAGGTCGTGGGATTAAATTTAACGTGTATCGATTCGTATTCACTGAGGGTGGAGCCGATTATCCAAAATCTACGTAGCGAAAAATCTTTGCATCCAGAAAACCGTCGACGGACAGAAACGCGAGGCGAAGGACAACGTCGAGGCGTCTGAGCGTGACAAGTTTGAACACAAGGAGTAATACGGTTCAACAGAAGGAAGCGCAGGTCGGAAAGTCGCCGTCCACGCAGCAATTGTCGCCACACATGGGAACCAACGATTTCCCAAAGATGACGAACAAAACCGCCGACGCGTGTGCTCCGAAAACGCGATTCGACGCACGCGAGAAGTGCAAGGATCTGAAATCGTGTTCCTCGCCGAGACTTAAGTCGTTCCCAGCCGAAAAGATTAACAAGTTGAACAATTCCCCGTCTTTCTCTCCCAATCCGATGGGTGCAATCATCGTCCAGCAAAATCTAGGAGACCCGGGCACTTACTTCGTCGCTCCGCCCAACAACCAAGCAGCTTACGGGGATAATAGCGGGCAGGGGGATGCTGCACCCGCGACGCAAAGTTTGCAACACCACCAAGTAAATCGATTGATCTTTTCGTTGGTCGTTCTTCGATCGCTACTAATTTGTTGTTGCGCCTTTAACGAATACTTTTCTTCGACAGAGCATGCACGCAGCTGGTCAGCAACAGCCAACAGACCGAACGCATCCGAGGTCTGAGCCCATGCTGCCTCAGCAGGTTTCTAACGCTCAGCCGCACCGTCCCTTCGTCCCCTTTGCACCTCGTGATCATTCCCCGCGAAAGGAGACTGCCCCGAGCCACGTTCACAGTCTGACAACGCCTCAGTCGGTTCAGGAGACGAACAATGCTGCACCGACAATCGATCAGGAAAGATCCGCGACCGAGGAACGCGCCGCCGAGTGTCCTGGCTACGATAAGCAACCTGTTGGCGGACGCAACGCAGCGCTATACCGGCAAGTAGTCGTGAATAAGCAACAGGAGCAACCACCGCAGAGTCAATGGAGCGGCAATCATCAGCAATCCCATCCGTTCGCCCAAAATAGTTATTTGCCGGGTAATCAACCGCCGGCGTACGCGCATTCGCGAAATCCTCAGCAGATCTACCAACAGTTGCAGCAGAACATGACGCAGCAACAGCAGCTGCAACGACGGGCGATGGATGGACAGTTGCAGATGATGAACAGTCGGCCACAGGTACCGGGGAACCAAGGAACGACTTTTAATTATAACGAACAACAACCCGGAGGGCATTTCCCTGAGCAGGGCATGACCTCGCCGCAGGAGGAAGCTGTTCGTCGCATGAAGAATCAGCGGATGTCTGTTCAGCAGAATAATTATTCAGCGCATCAAAGGAATATAGCTCAGGGGATGGTCCCTCAAACCGGCTGGGCGAAAGGTTCGAACGTCCCAACTCCTGTGCCCATCAATCCGCAAAGTCAGCCACAACAGTTCGCAACGCCGTATCGACAGCAACAACCCGGCCATCAATATCAGCAACTGTACAGACATCCTGCGCAAGAAACGATGCACCAAGTTCCGCAGAATCAGCCAGGCCTCGAGCAAGTTATGAACGCTCAACAATCGCCTGTGACGCAAGAGACGAACGATCAACGAGCCAGGCAACCTGGCAAAAAAAAGGGTTTTCAGTTCACGGCGAGCATGATACGCGATCAGGAGAAACTGGTGACTACCATGAAACAGCAAGGGGTGCCTGTAGAGTTGATGAAGAGGCAGTTCGACGCGTTGATGATTGAACAACGAAGGCAACTGGAGTACGAGGAGCAGCTGCATAAACAGAACAACGAAATGGTAGTGCAGATGCCTCAGCTTGTCACTCGCAGGAGGAAACATATAGAAGAGAAACCAGAATGGATGACGCACTTAACGCCGCCGCGTCTTTCTTACGCAGAGCTGGAGAAATTGTACGAGGAACGGAAATTGAAAGGACACAAGCTGCAGCAGGTCGAGCAGGTTCAACAGGCGCAGCAGGCACAGCAACAGTTACAGCTGCAGCCACATGCAAACGAAGCGCCTAACCAACATATTCCTCATCAGCCGGCGAATCAACAACAGCCTACCTTCTTGCAGCAACCTGCTGTTCCGCAGAAGTACGGTACACCACAGTATCGTAATAACGCGTACGCTCAACCAGTTTCGAACAACTATAACGTAAATCAGCAACCTATCAAACAAGTTTCAGTACCCACAATGAACTATCAGCATTTCCAACAACAACAACAACAACAACAACAACAACAACAACAACAACAACAACAACAACAGCAACAACAACAACAACAACAGCAACAACAACAACAGCAACAAAAACAACAACAACAACAACAACAACAACAACAACAACAACAACTACAACAACAACAACAACAACAACTACAACAACAACAACTACAACAACAACAACTACAACAACAACAACTACAACAACAACAACAACAAACTCGACAACAACGCCAACAACGACAACGACAACAACAACAACAACAACAACAAAACACCCCTCTATATCGTTACCCGCAGCAATATTATCAGCAACCACAACGGCAAGTAAATGGTGCGCAGCACCAATATCAGCAAATTTATCAGGATAGCTCGCAGCAAGGTCAAGGGTATTACAACGTGCAGCAGAGTCAACAGGGCCAACAGGGTCAACACAGTCAACAGAGTCAACAGAATCAACAGAATCAACAGAGTAGATCGCCGACAGAACCGTCCAGTTTGCTGAAAATGCGCATGTACAAGGAGACGATCCGCCCTCTAAAGCGCAACAACGGACTGCAGGACCCGGAAGCAGCGCGGAGGCATTTTAAAGAACTAGAGGCGTCGGTAGAGGAGAAAAGAGGACTAGAGTATTTAGCCAGTCTTGCCCAGCATAGGACACCGGTGAAATTGAACGGGATCCAGGAGCGCAGTGAAATGCAGAACGAGTGGCGGGACCGATTGATCATGTCCAACAATCAACAACCAGAAAGAAGGACTACCTCCGCCAATGGTTTAGAAAACGAGAGAAACTCTGATAGCGTTCCTCCGATGCGTCTGATGAACATGCAGATGAAAAAGGAGCAAGAACTGTGTAGGGAATACCCCCGACAGAAGCACTATAGTTCGCCGAATCTTTGCAACATCCAGGCGGAAAGGGAGAACGGAACGATAGCCGTGGACCAGCAGACGCCGGGGCAAACCTCGGTCCCCGCATTCGCCTACAACGACAAAAACCCGCTGACCGCCAGAGGCAACGTGATGCCGTATCGAGTCGACGGTACTCATCCTCAGCACTATCAGCAAATGCAACAGTATTCTCAGAACGCGTGGAATTTCGCTGGGAAGAACGGCGAGGGCGATCTAAGAGCTACTGAGAAACTCAACGCGCAAAGCCAGGGACAGTACGACCAAGCCGGTGGTGACGCGTGCGCGATGGAGGGTCAACCGCCGGGAAGTAAGATGATGGTCCAGGGTACGCATCTCAGTCCACCGGATATACACGAGACGAGGACCATCGGAGGTGTCAAATACATAGGCAGGAAGCAGAATTACATACCGAACACACAGTTTCTACCGCCGGAGACGTTGCTCGCGGGCAGACACTTGCAACCCCCGATGATGTTGTACTAGCTACCTCAAAATTGTTTAAAAGAAAATGTCTCAGGGTCAACGATTTTATTAATTGAAACACGGGATGAGAATTCATTATCAATCGAACGACTTTTCTTTTTCGATTGATTTTGTCTTCTGATCTTTTTTATAGTGTCTTTACGAGATTTTGTAGTTCATTTATATGTGTATACACTTGTGACATTTTTATCACGTTATTTGTAGTCAACTGCGTTTTTTTAAATGCGATATGGTATTTAAAAAGACCCGGTTGATGTTTTATTTTTTATTTTTGTACCTTTTCTTTTTGTCAATAAATAGCTTTTGTAAATGATTCAATTGCAATTACGACATTGTTATTTATTTTTGTGAATGATTCGATTGCAATTACGACATTGTTATTTATTTTTGTTCGATAACAGCATTCGGCGACGAGGATTTTAATAAATATTTTTTTGCCTGTCGCGCTTTGTTCTGTTGGAACGTTGACGATATTCTCGTCGCTGGAATTGCTGCTCTTCTTATTCACCATTGTCCACCCTGTTTCCATCGGCAAATTGCTCGCTGCTTATACATAGAATGCTATTCATCCGCTAAGAGGTCGACGGCTTTCTATGGGTACGAACTAAATGCCAAAACGAATTCTAATTTCAAAACGCGGCTATCTCGTTATCTCTCTCCGCGCGTTGTTATTATAGAAACGATTACGATTATATTATTTTTAAACTGATTATGGAGATCAGTGTGCGAACACGACCGGATATTCACCATCATTTTTTTTTTCTAACCATAAATCATATTGACTTCCGTTTACTACAGACAAATTTCCATTCGTTATGAAGGCTTCTTGGGAGTGAAAAATTTCAAGTAATCATTTATCACAAAATACAGACAAATATGTGCTCCAAAAATGCGTATCGCGATTACATGCAAGAAATGCTTTGTATTATTAACACAATACAATGTCTGTGAGTATGTTAAATCGATCAAATTGTGAAAATATCGACGTAAAAATGTGACGAAGTTTTCGTTAAAAGTTGAAGTGTGTCTGAAAAATAACTCCAGTATTCACTATTAAACTGATTTTGTTAGCGTATGTTAAGTATTTCTGTAAATAATGTCTCTCGAGACTATTTTATTTGCAAGATCAACACACTCATCATTGTCAAAGAAATCAGTGTTATTAATCGCTCAGTTTTTACACGATATTAAAACAAAATTCTAGCCTTTTCGTAATAATAGAAGCCATCAGAGTTCTTTTTCAGAACATTCTTAATATCCCTTCCTTTTTCGTCAACTAAAACTAATCTACTTTGGCAGACAACCGGAGCCAGAGGTGTGCAACATTAGATGCCCGCCGTTAGGATGTCCGCGAGGTCCGTGTCCAGGTCTCTGCTGCTATCAGGGCGTCTGCGATCCCTGCGCCGTTTCTACGATGCCGTGTTGTCCACCAAACCCTCATCCTCCAGCTTGTCGCGCACCCCCATTATGCGCGCTACGAGCTTACGCTAAGGCGGTGGGTTATCCTCCGGAATCGTGTCTCTCCCCGCGAAAAACCTGCTATTGACCGTCCTGCACAAAAATAAAAATGTTTTCTTGCATCCAGCAATACAATGAATAAATTCAATAAAATTATCAAGTTCAACAGAATAACATGGAGTTTTGATATTGCAGCGGTTTTTAATTTTGTTGCGTGGCGCATTTTCCAGAGCTGCCATCGTCGAATCGAAAACAAGCTCCAGCAAATAGCGCCATAGATTCAAAGACAAGTTATCCTCGATAATCGAAATTTGCAGTCGGTGATTGAGTAAACCGTAGCAAGTTCCGTAGCTGGTGTTTGCGAGTCGCTTAACCTTAACCGATTTCGAATTAAACCCTCAAAAGCCCGCCGCTTGACGCCTCGATAACCCTATGTCGTTCCCTATTTGCTACATAGTAACGAACAAGTACTAACCTGATTCCTTTATCGATTTGCAAGCTTTGCCTCAAAGTGGGACAAAATGTAATCTAATTACAGATTACAAATTACAATAAAAGGTAATTGTTAATTCAATTATAAATTACTTCATGTAATCGTTAATCGTTATAGACTACAATTACATCGTAATTAATAATAATTCTTTATTGTTCCCCTTAGGGTTACAATTCCTTATACATAACCTTAGCCTACGCTTAATTCTACGCTTCTTATACTACTATTCTTACGTCTACCCCTTTTTTCCGCACGCACACACACACACACACACACACACACACACTCCCCCCATCCCTAATTTCCCTAGCCTGGACCTCCTCTTCTGGCCGCTCACCCTTTCACTCTCAATCCTTTTCATTCATCCTGTAATACCATTCTCTCTTTTTTCGTCTATCTTCTTCATCCATTCCTCTCCCTTCCCCTCCTCTTCCAGAATTACCTCTACTACCTCCTGCCACCCCTTTTCTTGTTCTCCTCTCATACACTCTTCCCAAACGTGCTCCCAAATTTCCTCTTCCCACCCACAGATCCTGCACTTCCTCTTTTCCTCCCCCATCCAATACTTCCCTCATTCCACTACCTAACCTGTATCTTGCTACCCTCTGCCATCTGTACATCGTAATTGTAGTTGTATTAACATTGTAATTGTATTAACAATTACAATTGCCTTTTACAATTAGGTACAATTGTAATTACAATTATGATTGCTGCCCTGCTATTAATAAGCATTAATTATTGTCATACATATTAGAATAGTTAAAAAGTCACTTAATGTAAAAAAAAAATATTCCCAATATGCTACAAAGTACTTTTTTCGTAAAGAGTTTACGAAAATTCCACAAGTTCTACAAAGTTCTCAAGTTCCACAAGTGTTTTTTGAACATTTTTTTAAATTATGGCGCACCAAATAAAAAAATCTAAATATCATGGTAGTTTCGGCTCAATGAAGCAAAAACAGCAAAAGTGCGTCCGTTTACCCCGAATGACCCTATAGTAGTGATACAACATCATACGTACTGTATCATACAAGATTATTTAGTATTTTGTAAAAAGAATTTATAGATCCAGTAAAATGATCAAAACTTTCATTATGATTGTTACGTCCCGTGACGTAATCGCTCCGACTGTCATGGCTGGCGGTAGTTTGGAGGTCTGCCGCTAGGTGTTCGGACACTCAAAAAATCTTCAAACGTCTCAATGTTTCTCGCAAGTGGTAAATCAAGTCCTCGTTTGTACAAATATAAGTTCCGAACATTATATAGTTCCCTTGTGTCTGGGGCAGGGGTCGTCAGTCGTAGCCCTACTGTAGCGATCCTCCAGGAAGTGATCGGACAATGCGCAATCATGTTTATTAAGAAATTCTGTTTCCTTTTTACCTACCACATGAGTATAAAGATGAATATTATCTTTACATAAATTATGTAATATACGTGCTTCGATACAAATGTCGTCTGCGATCATTGCAATTTCCTGTCAGTGACGTTGCCCGATTTGTTTATATTTGTGAAAAATATAAACCAGAAATGGGCAAAAAAGTTATTTAAATAAAATCAGATGACAGATAACGTCACATTTATCCGCTATCCAAACATAGAATGGAAATAACCACAAAAAATAACGCGATTCATCTTTATTCGAGGCTCATGGACGAAAATAATTTATTCGAAATGAAGTTAGTTGAAATAAAAGATAATTTTTTCATTCTAAGCATGGATCTAGTTACCACTAATTAATTAAGAATAAAAGGGCTTAGATAGAGTTTAGATAGTTCAAATATTAGAATATTAAGGGAATAAGGGGGTTAATTTGAAAGAGAAGATCCATTTAAATCGAAAAACTTGCAATACTAATTATATTTCATTAATTAATAACAATAATTATTAACAATCTATAAAAAAAACGACGAGTGCGATTGTTATTAACAATACAGATAGCAAAAATTAATGAAAATAGGGTTCTAATAATTATTTTATCGAAAATATAGTTTTCTGGGAAGTTGAATTAAACTGATGGACTTTCAAGTAACCGTCAATGTCTAGGTATAAGTATGGCAGGGGGTCGTGAAATTCCTCAGTCTGCGGCGATCCGCCGCCGGGAGCGGATCGCCTTCGCGGGTCTCACTGGCCATCGGGAGTGTCTGGGGGATATCCGGAAGACCTGGGGTGTACCAAGCGGTCATGGAGGGACAAGAAGTGGACATCGCTGACCATAAGTGACCACTGGTCATCGGGGGAGTTTCTAATGGCGCCTGCAGCGGATCGCTTCAGCTGGCCTCTGGGACCTTCCAGGACCATCGCAGCCTCATAATGGACATCCAGTGGACATCAAACTGTAAGATTTTTTATTTATTTACCTTACTAATAAGAAATTCTTCCACAGGTTTTCTTCGAATGGTTCGAATCACCCGTGTGATTCTTTCCTCGTTGTTCTCTCTTTTACAGATTTTCAACTGACATAGAATGGTTTGAATCGCCCCTGCGATTATTTCTACACTGACATCGTATTGTTCGAATCGCCCCTGCGATTCTTTCTACATTGACATCGTATGGTTCGAATTGCTCCTGCGATTTTTTTCACATTGACATCGTATGGTGGGAATCGCTCCTGCGATTCTTTCTACATTGACATCGTATGGTTCGAATCACTCCTGCGATTCTTTCTACATTGACATGGTATGGTTCGAATCGCTCCTTCGATTCTTTTTACATTGACATCGTATGGTTCGAATCGCTCCTTCGATTCTTTTTACCTTGATATCGTATGGTTCGAATCGCCCCTGCAATTCTTTCTACGTTGACATCGTATGGTTCGAATCGCCCCTGCGATTCTCTCTCCCATTTCTTTCTTGATCCTCAGGGAGCTGCGGGAGTACTCCCCCTCCCGCAGTGCGGGTCTGGCGCACCCGGGGTCCCGAGCCCTCCGCCCCTCGTGAGGTGGGGCCCTGTCCGGTTGTTAGGGTGCCCCATAGAACCCATAGTTAGGTAGGCTACTAATCAATTGAATTTTTCCCTCCAGCTTCTACGAGGAAGAAGAAATACGGAAAGAAGACATCGAACGAAGACGTCGCAACCACCGTGGGATTTAGTATAAGTTAGTTTAAAATATAGGATTTAAGATATAGGATTAGGATTGTAACAGTCAATGTAAAATTGCCAAGGTATCATTTGTTACTTTTGTTTGTTCGGTAATTCGCTCCTCATCTCTGATGAGGAGATCACCTCTGCTTCTATGGATAGAAACAAGTGATCGACTGTGGAATCGGTATCGATGGGTCAGTCCATCCCTTGGGAGAGCGGTCGAGGGAAAAGTGTCTCGGACGTAGGGGGGTGCGTGGTAACACGTATCTGCCTGCGGAAATCTCACGGGGGCAGCCCTGTAAGCCTCTGCAGTAAGCCGTTCCGAGTCAGGTTCACGCTTGCGTGACTCCTGGCAGGGCGCAGGGAGCGTGGTCTGTCGTCGTGAGATGCCGATCACTTTCCTCTTTACTGCGATCTCGAGGTGGTAGGATCTGCACCATCGAATGTCGGTTCTCAGTTGCGACGCGGTAAAGTAACTTTTCTCCCTTTCTCATAATGATACCTTGGCAATTCTTCGAACTGAAAGAATGGATGGAACTTTGATTCCATTCATCTGCGAGGTTTGCTAGATTAAGATCCGAGCCGAAGGGATGGTGGGAACTTTGATTCCTTCCACCTCTGAGGTTTTCTAGTTTTAAGATTTTTGTGAAGGGAGATCGATGGAACTTTGATTCCATCCGTCTCTCTCTGGGTCTCCACTCGCAGCAACCTCCACGTGGTGAGACCTGGGCAATCGATATTGATCGAGCTAATTGGCTGCGAATTTGTAATGAAATAAATATAAGATCGCGTCTATCAGACTTAGAAATTTAAGATTAAATGTCATTGAATCGCCCCTGCGATTCTTTCTCCGTTGACATCGTATGGTTCGAATCGCCCCTGCGATTCTCTCTCCCATTTCTTTCTTGATCCTCAGGGAGCTGCGGGAGTACTCCCCCTCCCGCAGTATGGGTCTGGCGCACCCGGGGTCCCGAGCCCTCCGCCCCTCGTGGGGTGGGGCCCTGTCCTGTTGTTAGGGTGCCCCATAGAACCCATAGATAGGATGTCTTTAATACATGAATATGCAGAAATCCTCCATAATAGGGACACCATCCGTAATTGGGACAGTTACCCTAGTGATGTTACAAAACGGTAAAAACTAAAAAATGTCATTGCAACAAACAAGCCTTTATATTATGTGGAAAAAATAGAATTTTGACGAGTTGGCAACTTCCCGGCAGTCTTCGCTGTGTCATCTGGAGACATGGGTATCTGAAGATACGCCTTCTCGAGATCAATGGTCGAGAAAACCGTTTTTCCCCGTAGGCGTTGGAAGAGATCCTCGATGTAGGGAAGAGGGTAACGGTCTGGAGTGCTTAATTGACAAAAATCGGATTTCAGTGATATTCTATTAGTGGTAGGAAGTGCGCTCAGGGTCGATATGAGTGATTAAATCATTAAATCGTGAGATATTTGGGAAAATGTTGCTTCGGTAGCCATCTTACTTGCTTTGATTACATCTGTCTCAAGGTCTCACTTTCGTATTTTCCAATTTTTTCAACATATGGTGTTTATTGTTGTTCAAACGGGACCCTGAGCGCACTTTATCTAAATCTACTGATGAATGCTGTACCCGCAAAAAATTTATTTATGCAATTTTCGAGACGGGAACTTGGAAATACAAAATACCTTTGTCTCTCTCGCGCATCGCGTGCACATATACTGCTCCCGTTGCTTGTGTGAGTGTGCGCATACTCTCACATTCGGCAAAATCTCCGCCCTTTGCATTATATGGCTCCTTGAATGCTGCAAGGTCGACAATAGCGCTAATTTCAAAGATTAAAGTGGGAGAAGATCCAAAGATAAAGAGATTTATGAGAGGAGTCTTTAGATTAAGGCCTCCAAGGCCGAAATATGATGTGACTTGGGACGTTAGTTTAAGGTCTGTTTTCTATTCCTGCACTTTCTGAACTAGTGCAGAACCAACCACTTGTTATCTCCTTCCGTTTTGTGAAATAAAAGAAGATAGCGATACATCAGTTCTGAACTAGTGCAGCCAGTGCAGGAATAGAAAACAGACCTTTAGTTTCAAATTTGATACAACAATGGTTTCCATTGGAGAATATTTCCTTAAAACAGTTAACGTTAAGAACTTTAGTTTTAATTGCTTTAATATCGGCTCATCGAGTACAGATTTTAGGGGCGATTAATTTAGAGAATATATTGGTTAAGCCAGAAGGTCTGGAAATAAAAATTGCGGACATTATAAAAACCTCGAGAGTAGGAAGTTTACAACCATTGATGGTAATACCAAAATTTGAAGAAGATTCGGCGCTCTGTGTGGTAACGTCTATTAAAAGATATATTGAGGTGACAAAAAATGTAAGAGGAGAGGAAAAATATATGTTTATTTCGTTTAGAAAACCATATAATCGGGTTTCAGCACAAACATTCAACACAAATTTTTTCGGCACATTCGACGAGACATGCCGCTACGTCGGCAGCACCAGTAAGGGGAGTAGATTTAGAAATTATTAGAAAGACAGCGGGCTGGTCTGGAAAGTCGAAAGTGTTTGCTAAGTTTTATAATAGGCCGATAAAAGGCTCAAAGACTGCATTTGCTGGGGCAATATTAGATGTAAACAAAGGTTAATAATAGGATTTGTTATCTAAAATCAAAGATATGTAAACCAAAGACTGAGTATAATATATATATTTTATATGTATTTTGTGCATGTTATTTAAAAAAAAAAAAAGAAATTGCGAGAACGCTGAAGAACTACAATGTAATCTCGAAGAACGGGACTTGAAGTATAATTATACGGTCAAACGAACTTACCTGTAAGTAAAGTTCGACCGGGATTATACGAAAGTCCCGTTCGAGATGATTATATCCCACCCAATATGTGAAAAGTATTAAGTATATCCCATCCCAAATTATTTCCTCGCAATTTTATAACTCTAAAATAATGAAGATGGTGTAAACTGGAAGTCGGATATTGGGGGGTACATGATAGGAATTTTAAGAACTCTGAACGTTGTGACATCTAGCGAAACGAGGTCTACTACAATGTAATCATCTCGAACGGGACTTTCGTATAATCCCGGTCGAACTTCACTTACAGGTAAGTTCGTTTGACCGTATAATAAAATGTTAAAAGAAAGAACAAATATGGAAGCAATATGAAACTGTTAAGAAACGTCAATGAACTGACTGAACGTCACTACGAGTATGAATAGGACTGATGACAGCGTTGCCAAATTTTCTATATTACGGCCTGTACTAGAGAGGGCCGTGATGCAAACCATAGATAAGTAAGAGTTACTATGTTCATGATGCAAAACGTATCTCTTTCTTTTTCTACTTCTTGTCTACTTGCTCTATCTGCTTCCGGTTTAGATCAACATGGTGTCGACCAATAGAAAAGTATTAACACATTGTCCGATCACTCCCTGGAGTATCACTACCCTACTGATGAGTCTGACTGACTGGCGATCCTAAAGCCGGGGTCCCACTAGAGAAAAGCGCGGCACGCACGATCCTGAAAACCAGCTGAAAACGTGGATTTTCACGAGCGGACTCGTCCTGAAGTACCTAAAGTACTCTGTCAAGGCGCGCTTGGTACTTCAGGATGAGTCTGCTCTTAAAAATCGACTTTTTCAGGTGATTTCCAGGGCCGCGCGCGCCGCGCTTTTCTCTAATGGGACCCCAGCTTAAGACGAAACGCACATATCTCGCTCTCGTCGTACTCTGTACGATCCCATCAATTTTTCTCTCTTGTTCTCAGATCCGTAGTCCGTGTGAGCCTTATCGGCACCGGGTACGTAACACTAAAAAATATAGGACAATGGTATAAAAGGTATCTATACTTATTATAATAAAAGTATCTTCTCACTGTTCCACGATTCATTCAATACGAAATCGGCTTTTATCAGAATTTTTTAAAGTAACTGACCCCATTACTGACCGTACCCCCATTACCGACCGGTTACAAATTATTTATTGTTTATAGCCGCGAATAAAATATATGGATCTACGTAATTTATTTAAAGTCACGAGAAATATATATAGAATCGTACAATATTAAAACAATTTTTATCTTTTTTTTATTGTAATAGCTAGATGGCAAAATCCGATCAATAATGGGGACATCCGATCGTTTATATCATTTTCATCATAATTTTTGTTTAAACAGTCAAATAATATTTCAAAATCGATTTCATTAAAAAACTAGAGACGTTAATAAATACGGTCATTCATACTTTACTCAAATATTCTCATGTATTAGTAAAAAATTATTATTTTTAAATGATTACTTACTTAACTGTCCCATAATGGGGTCACTTACCTTATACTTTACATTTTCTTACTGCTGTTGAGTACCACTGTCGGCAACTCAGCGCCTATGGACCTATTTCACTTCTTATTTTGAAAAAAGTATTTGTATTTCCACTTTTCCAAAACGTTCCCTCAAGAAAAATGTCTGCTCTGTCGCATGGTGTTGTTGTATTTTACGCTGGATCTTTACTTTTTAAGATGTACTCAAAAGAACCCTAAAAAATTGATGCCAATAAATCGGTATGACTTTGCCTATGACTATTTAGATAGATCATAATCATTCACAACACATTTAAAATTGATATCAGTGTGTACAGGAAAGCCTGCAGAATCGTTATATGTAAACAAAACTCATATATCTTTTATAGTTACATCACAAAATTAGTTAAAAGTTGAAAAGTGTGTAATTTTTTTAAAATCAAATTTCTTGAAAACTGAGGGTGATACAAAGATACGGATTGCAGATTCGTAATCGGCGCACAAAATTCTATAAAAACATGTTATGAATACCGGAACACAAAAGTTTAACTGCTAATATCTCGGAAATGGAGCCTCCGATCACAAAATGGTAAAGAACTTTCCGATTTGTTTTATCACGTAGAATTTGTATGTTTCGGCAAACTGCATAGTTTTAGGACACCCTGTATAGTATTAATAACTATACAGCGGTTCCGTCAAATTAAAACATCAGTCATTGATGCGAATATGTCTATTGAAACGCGCCGATAGTACCAAAGCAAACTTCGTTTTTAATAAACGCTCGTTCAAATAAGCGACAGAAAGTATCAAACACGTTTGCAGCAATCTGATCGCAAATGCAACAACTGTTTTCCTCTGACAAGGATTAAATAGTAAAACTGATTACGATGTGCGAGGAAGAACGAATACGTATACTCAGTGAAACTAAGACGTTGGACGTGTCGGAGATCATGCAATATTTATTGCATGATCCACGGGAAAGGAAGGATGCAAACAAGGTTAGAAATACGAACCGAGCCATCTAAATCCGTAACAAATATCTGAAATGTTTCACGCTCAGGAAATAGCGCGTCCGTCCGAGTACATGAGACTAATGTTGATGACGACGGAAGAGAAAATGGAATATATCTCGAAATCGAGCTGGAGACGCTACACGCCTGGCTTCTGGGAGTCGGAGCAAAAGCAGGATCGCAACTTCGAAGTAAATCCTAGGATCGTGTTCTTCCAACGGTTCGCTTCAGGAGACGCTCTCAACGCGAGCATAACGATTCGCAATGCGACGCAGGTAATTCAATAGCTAGGTTCATCCTCGAGACTTTGAAGCTAACAAGTTAAGACGCTATAAAAGGTATCGCAATATCTGAAACTTTGCTGCGAGCGGCATCCTTTTTTCTCCGTGGAGCACCGCGGAAGTTACTCGATGATGCTCGCGCCGGGACTCTCGCATACTTACGTCATCAAGTTTGTCCCCGAGAAGAGGAAGGACTATGAATATTGGCTGAAGTTTGTGACCAATGCTGGAAAACTCTCGGTGCCGATTATAGGTGAGAGATAACCACTCTATTTTCGTCGATGCGCCGCAATCGAAATGACCTCCTTTGAAGCTATCGGATCGAGAGGAATCTTGGATTTTCCCGATCAAATTGAAGTGCCGCCGACAGGGGTGAAGATCGCTTCCATAAAGACGCTGTTCGTTCGAAACGTGGGAGACACGCCAGCTGTTTTCACGATTTACAGCAACGAGTAAGATCGCCAAATAAATAATCGCGTTGCAACGGGACAAAAAGCTTTCGCAGCGATTACCGAATAATTTTCCGTCCGGTTTATCACAAACGTTAGTTTGCGGTTTTGGATCAAGCCGAGCAAGGGTAGGATAGTAGAAGAAGATTCGCTGCAGTTCACTGCGTATTTCTTGTCAAGAGAAGCCGGCGATTTCGAGGGAAAGCTTTTTCTTGAATACGAAACGGGTAAGCCGCAGGATGAATTCCGCAGTCGGATGGCAAAATGTGATACGTCCAATTTCCGTCAAAATTGAGGTACCTCCTCTGCCACGTACGTCTAGATTCCATCTAGAATACATCGGTGATACGCGACGTATCTTTGCTGGAAAGTTTAGAAGAAAGACGAGGTAGTAATTCACGATACGATATACGATTCCTCGGTGCTGAATCTACATACTTGAATTTTTATATTATTTTTATATTATCACCTTAATTTTGTAATTGATAACTATGTCTCAACTGTAAATTGTTATCTATCCACGTACCCTCGTTGGTTCTCTCGCGAACTTATCTCGTTAATTAAGGGGGGAGCCCGGTTTGGAACGCTAAAAGTAAGCCAATTTTCGGGAATTTTTTTTTACGAAATTATTGAGCGAATTTTTTCGTGACATTCAGGATACATTCTTCTATGTTTTAACAATAAAAATTAATTTTTTCGTTACAAAATAATTCGTAGAAATAGTTTTATATAAACAAGTTCGTAAGATTTCACCGCCGGAGTCTTCGATTTGCGAGAATTCTGGAGGCTATAATTCTTCATTAAAACAAAAAACACAAAGATTTTCTTTTTTTTCATGTAATTACACTGTCGATGAACCTAAAAGTCTAAAGAAAAGTACATAATTAGTCAATTAATGGGACTTCAAAGGAAAACTTATGATTTTGGCTAAAAATTTTCATATTGTTTATGTTAAGAAAATTGTTTAAATTAATTTTTTTTTATAAAAGTTTTAGGTTCATCGACGATGGTTGATCATTGTTTAGTTGTATGTACCAGGACAAGTCGATTGAATTAATAGATTTTTCTATTTGTCCCGCAAGTTTTAAAGAAGTGGTTTCGAGAGAAACGCGGATACATATTCGTGTTGGGAAATGTCTTTACAGGTCGAAATTCGGAGTTTGACTGACCGTTGACAGTAACTGCCTAAAAAAACGCAGTACTGGCGGAAAGTCATAAATGTGGACTCATAAAATTCAGGTAAACAGTTACCAAGCTCGGAAACTTTATGCGACGGACCCAGAACCGCGGTTCGCTGCGCGCCTGCAGGTATACCTGCTTGACGCGCTGCAGTTTCATGATCCGTATCTACATAGTTCCATCGAATTTCGGTTTGTAACTTTGGGAACATAATTTTAACATGTATTGCTATTGATTAAAGCAAAAAAAAATCGATTTTTTGAAGTTGACAAACCGGACTCCCCCCTTAAACGTAAGGAACACTTACATAAAATCTATAAAAGTACAAACTCTTTTAACGATTACTTATCATTCTCAAAACTAAGAGATAATGTAAAAGTTCAGCTAATGATTGTTGGATTAAATACAGGGTGTAACAAAAATGTTGCAATTCCTTGAAAGGGATGATCCCTGAGGTAATTTGAAACAACTTTTTCCTTAGCGAAAATGTTAGGTGGGGCTTTGTTAACGAGTTATTAACGAAAAACACCGACCAATCAGAGAGCGAGTACAGCGGATTAATGATGGCGCCACGATGGCGGGCCAATACTACTCACAGCTGGAGCCCGCGCTGAAATTCATCCACTATATTCGTGCTTCTATTGGTCGGTGTTTTTCGTTAATAACTCGTTAATAAAGCCTCGCCTAACATTTTCGCTAAGGAAAAAGTTGTTTACAATCTCCTCAGGCATTACCTCGTTCTAACAACTGCAACATTTTTGTTACACCCTGTATACCGTTTAAAACCACGGTAATTTAGGGGGTTAGAAAAATACTATTTTTCGCGATACAAGGTAACAATATCATAATTACTGTACTCATTGGATTAACAAGATCGCAATCCTTATCTTAACGAAGAAATTGCTTACGAAAAACGTTCCTATCTTGAATTATAGGGGTTGGAAGCTTAAATATTTACGACAGTTTTTTTAAAACATGGTTGAGGTTTGGACCTAAGTCCAAATGTACCATCTAGGAACTGTACGTGTTATGGTTTTTATAACGGTTACAATCGTATGTTCATTCATTCCAACAGCACACATGTATATTCCAATCTTTTTCAGCAATCATCTCATGCACTCAAATCTACACTATATAATGCACTAATTGTACATAATTCTCGTCTATCCCTACATTTCTCACTGTATTTATATTTTACTTGTATTTCCTTCTTTTTTTTTCTCTTGTATTTTCTTTTAGGTCGTTTATTTTTATATCATTATATTTGTGCTAACGGGTTCTATTACCGTAAATAAATAAAAACTTTCAAAATTGCTGTACTATCAAATTAGGAAAATCGTGCGTATTACGTTTAGTTGTCCGACCGCAGACTTAACAATCCGAAAACTAAAAATGTTAAATCTCCGAGCACAATTGTGATGCACAAAATCACATGACCCAATAAATATTCTTTCTAAATACGGTGATCGTTCAAATTTAAATTGGTTCTATTATTCAATCGTTTTTCTGTTGATCAGGAGAGAAAGTCGCAATAGATATCCGATGTTCGGCCCAGAATTGCGCCATTCGTATCGACAGGGGAAGCATTAGAATGGAAGAGACGTATTTAGGATTATCCAGGAGCAAAGTTCTAACGCTTCACAATAGAAGCGATTACACTGTCAAATACAAATGGATGCTTCTCAAGGATGAATCTGCCGACGAGAAACGGAAGGAACAGTAAGCCACGAAGAAAGAAACGGAGGAAACCATCGAACCATCTTAACGACGGGAAATGTTTATCGACGTTGCAGATACAAAAGTTTGTTTCACTCGGTTTACGACATGGAAACGGCTCGTTACGTGGACCTTGCTTACTATAACGTTTGCACGCCCGACGTTCATCAATTGGTTTATCAACGAATCTATACGGACGAGATTGAATCGTTGGCGAAGGAAACTTTCGAATACAAACATATAAGCTTCATTCTCACGCCTCAGGTACGATATTGCTTCGATCTAACAAGGAAGTTTCTGATTCGATCTAATCGTACAACTAGGGATTGCAATCCCGCAAAGTGGGATCCCGCAATCCCGCAGGATCCGCATCATTTTTTGCTCCCGCACATATCTTAAATAAAAATTGCGGGATCCCGCAAGGTGTGCGGGATTGTGTGTAAAATTATGCGAATGACGATACGCACAATGAATGTCTGCAACAATCTATGACCAGAATCCAATGGAGCATGATATCACACGCCGCATTTTGAGAACAACGGCAGAGGCTTGAATCAGGCTAGTAGTGGACGCGATCCAAGCTTTTACCGTTGCTTTGCAAGTGCTTTCAAAGTGCAAGGAAACTAGCTAGTCCGTGTTGCTCGCTCGCTTCGCGAGCTCGCGAGTGGAGTTATTGTTGCTCGCTCGCTACACTCGCTCGCAAGTAGTGATGCCTATAGCTATTCATGTTTATTTTGTGTGTGACCCTTTACGGGCCACGCAAAGAACTTCCCGATTTGCGAGTTGTAATTTATTATTACCATTATTAATTGTCACTAATTAGAAAATTATTCGTATTCGGAGAAATTTAATAGTTTTCTACTTATCAACATTGTTGCTATATGACGTCGCATTAAACGAACATCTATATATATAGGGAGAGTGTCCCATTTTAATCCGCCACTACGAACAACTTAAGAAATATGCATTGGTTCAAAAAACATCCCGAATAAAAGTTTGATGGTTTGAAGGGGGACATCTGACCCTGTTAAAAAATTTCATCCCTACCCCCCTGGGGTATATATCTACGTATGTGTGTGCTGTGTATATGGATATTATGTATATTCATTTGTTTTCAATATGTAGTTATTGAGTATATATATATTTATACGTGTATAAATATACTCATATATATGTATTTATCACAATTATACATAGAGATATAAGAATAGAGTGCGGGAGAGGGCTGAAAAAGCGATGACTGCTTAGAAAGAGAACTTTACATAGAGACCCCTGTGTCTTTGTCTAATCGCGCAGGTGCATCAGCTCAGATAGTTATCATAGTTACGTTTATGTTTCTTTTAGCTTCTTTGACGTTTCAAATATATAGGTTATTACAGATATATTGAAGCAAATTAAAATAACACAAAATGCCCAAAAAGTGTATGGTATGCAAAAAGGAAGCTAATCCAATTACCTATTCCAAAAGTAGTTTCAATTTGTAAGTACAAGTATACCCTTAATTTCTACAACTTTCTGTTACATAATGTTCACATAACAGTTTATGTAAGTAGATGTTCATGTACACACATTCATGTAGAAATAATTTTTACGTACAGGTTTCCTAAAAATGATTTAATAAGAGAAAAATGGAGAGCTGCTTTAAATTTAACAAATACTCCAAATTATAAAAATACATATATATGCAGTGATCATTTTGATATTGATTGTTTTCATGATTATGATAATGAAGTATTAGGATGTAGAAAACGTTTACGTTCAACAGCCATTCCCAAGATTACTACTTTACACCAATGTAACAACGATAATAATGTGACAGAAAAAAGTCAAATTGAGGTGTTTAAGAGTGAAGCTTTGATAGAAAATATGCCTGTTTCACCTATTAGAGAAGACTTGACTAAATCATGTGTTGTAGACCAAATATTGGATAAAGAAGGAGTATTTAAAGTTAATAATGAGATAGACTCTTTAACTGATAAGAACTATGGCAGTATAACTAACAATTTAGGCAGCAAAAAAGGTACACATATGCCAACAAGGAATCTAATTAAATATTTATTTAAGAAGTAATTGTTTATTACTTTCTTTGTAAATAATTTTTTTAGAAAACAGTCATTTCCTAACGGTAATGCAAAAAAGAAACTTCGATTTAAAGTACATGTTTTCAAAATTATCTATTGTTTGTCTTACATTGTCCGTAATAAAATAAAATGAAATTATAATTTTTGAATTTGAATTTTATTATTTATAGATGTCTGTAGATAAAAGATTTTTTAAACATAGTGATCGGGTATTATTCTTATATGAATTTTTAATTTTGTGTAATTTTTTATACAGTTTTATTATATTTAATTTAATTGTTCTTAATTGAAAGAAAAATAGAAAAAATTATGGAACTCATGAACGATCCCGCTCCCAAGATATAGTATACTGGTTTTGCGCATGCGTTAATAAACAAAGACACAGGGGTCTCTATTCAGCGTTCTCTTTCTAATCGTTCATCGCTGCCACCTATGGGCTAGTATACGGCTCACGCACTCTATTCTTATATCTCTATGCAATTATATCATTATAATTATATATTGTAATATATACAGGGTGTTTGGGATAGTATAGGCAAGCTTTGGAGGGGTGATAGATCACGTAAAAACAAACAAAAAACTTCTATATGACTTGGGTCCAAAACTCAATCATTTTTTTAAAAAACTGTCATAAACATTTAAGCTATAAACCGCTATAATTCAAAATAGGAACGTTTTTCGTAAGCAATTTCTTCGGTAAAATAAAGATTACGATCTTGTTAATCCAATAAGTACAGTAATTGTGATATTGTTATCTCGTATCGCAAAAAAATAGTATTTTTCTAACCCCCTAAATTACTCTTTAAAATCGCGATAATTTAAGGGATTAGAAAAATATTATTTTTTCGCGGTACGAGGTAACAATATCACAGTTACTGTACTTATTGGATTAACAAGATCGTAATCTTTATTTTAGCGGAGAAATTGCTTACAAAAAACATTCCT